>OY728151.1:298008751-300508751 GCA_963277665.1 Viscum album
CTGCTGGTGAACTGTGTTTCGTAGAGAAGACATCTCCCTATGAGCATCTTCAGGTATGAAATGACTATAAGCAGGAGTAGATGTAGCTGAAATCCCTGATGGCATGCGAAAGACCTCAGATGGTACAGGTCCCAAACCCATCCCACACACTCTACCAGGATGCTCCTTCCCAAGGACGTTACCAACTAGGTCATCCTGGGAGACTGAGTAGGATTTCCCAAGATTGGCATCCCATATTTCTTTAATTTTTACCTATAAATCAAATATCAATATATATTAACACAGTAAAAACTGATAATAAGTTATTATAATAAATAATAGACTTCATACCCCAACTTCTCTGGCAGTTTCATTAACAAAACTTCCATCTGTTTTTTTATGAACATCCAGCCACAGTTCTGTTCGGGATGCGTCATGGCCTAAACTCTGTGACTACATTAAACAAAGATAAATCAACAATTAAATATGTTACATAGATAATATTATCTTATAAATATTTAAACTAATTAAAAGATTACCAATGACATTCGGCATCTTGAAAAGATTTTTGAACCCGCAGTGTGCGGGATGACCTGCTTTTCCTGGTTTGAAGCATTCTGTCTTGAGAGATCCTGAAATAAATAAAATTCAATTTAACAGTATTGTATTAAATGTATATCTACTCTTCATGTACATGTATAAATGTAAAATGAGGATAATATAATAATATATATTTCAATACCATCTGCTTCTCATCACGATGTCTATCGACAAAAACCTTCCACTGTTCTTTCGGTACCCCACTGGGTAGCTTCTCATACATCTGCTACAAGGTCAACGAAGTATCGTTGACATCACACCACAACCTCCATTTGAAATCATTCCATTTTTTTCCATGATTTTTCAATGTCCACTTCCGTGCTATCACATCAGCAATGGTAAAGTGGAAGAACATCTGTATACATAAATTAATTTTGAATATATTAGTAACATGAGATTCAATTAAACCATAAAGTAATAAAATTAACTTTATCTGAGAATCATGAACTTCATTTTTCCAGTTTGGAGGCATATGCCTCCAATCATCATATGAAATAGGCAGGGAAATGGGCTCCGCTGCCAGCTGACCTATAATCTGACCAATTAAACCAGCGGCGTCATCCGTCGGGACCCCATAAGAATCAAATGGCACCACTATCTTCTCACCATGCATGTTCCAAACATCAGAACTTTTTATGTTTTTTTCCACGGTTGCATTGTTTTCATCTGCAATGAGCAAACAATTACTATAAACAAAATGCAATAAATTTATTTAATTAAAATTTGTACCTATGACTGTGACCCTCCAGAATGTCCGTGATGAACTAGAAGGGGCGTGTCGCTGCCCCACTGCTGAGGCTCCTGTAGGGGGAGGCGATGACTCATCCTCTAATGAGGCATCCACTGATGGTGTCAGAGATGGTGCAGGGGGAGATGATGCAGGGATGTAGGCAGCTGCTGCCTCAGATGTCGTGGGGACAGACGGATCGTCTTCTGTCGCAGAAGTAGAAGGAATGGTGTACCACTTCTTCCTTGACATTCCTATCATTTAATCAAATAAAATTAATTTCAGAATATATATTTCAAAAACTTTATGTAGAAAAAAAAATTAAAAATGATAATATATGCCCAGTACTAACAAACAAAATATATATAACAATGATAATGAATGACTAAAGAAATGAAACAAGTGGTTACTGAATGAATAAATAATTGTATATACAGTCATTTTCCCCTTCAATCATGTCAATTTCCTACTCCATTGCTTCATCCACTTCATTCATCCTTGCTAGACTAATATTTTCAATATCACGAGGGTCCGATAATTCTGCTTCCTTTTGTTGATGAAATTCAATTGCATAGGTCAAATCTTCCACTTCATCACCCATATCATACAAATATTTTTGTACTACGTGATTAACTACACTCCACCCTTCATCCACAACATCATTCACATAATATACCATTTTTGCATGCGATGCTAAGATATATGGATCATGCAGTTCACGATCACCAACATCCATCAAGCGAGAGATGTTTACAGAAGTAAATTGCAAGGAATCTCTTTTAACACCTCTGATAATATCAACCCATCTGCATTTGAATAAAACAACAGAAAAATGCTCGTGGTAGTTTAATTCAATAATATCATGTAGCTTTCCATAGTATTCCACTTCAGCAAATTTAAATATACCACTATTCTGTGTTTTCAAACCCACTTCTCGATCGACTGTATGAAATCTAAAACCATTCACATTATAAGCGCCGAACTTTCTAACTTGTTTTATAGGACCTCTAGTATGAAACTTCAAATCTTTTGACAAGTCTACTTGAGTATCAGTATTCATGATCAGAAAAAAAAATTAATAGATTTGCAAATTGTATGTGTCAAACTAATATTCGTATTTATTGCAATATTTATAAACATACACGTCATGCAAACCATTCTACCAGCTCTTTATTCACAGCTTTCGTTATATCTTTTTCATTTCGCATTCGGCCTCTCATTCGTCTCTTTGTTTGTATCCTCAACTCTTCAATAAATGGATCTGCAATTTCACTATTCAGCAGCACATATCTATGTGCCTGTAATAATTCGAATTCTGTTAGTGTCACGTTTGAGGTCCTCCCAACTGATCGGCCAATAACAGGAAATATTTTTGATTTCTGATGCATTTGAGAATGATTTGATGTGTCGTCAACACGTCCAACATGATTAAATCTTGTCTCAATAGCATCCAAATATATGGAACAAAAGGTGAGACACTCCTCGGCCAAATATCCTTCAGCAATAGAGCCTTCTGGTTGAGCTTTATTTCTCACGTATGCTTTCAAATGCCCATGATATCTGTGAAAAAATAATAATAATAATATGCATTTATTTAAATGCCAAAAATTGTTTACTTAACTGGAAAAATATAAATAAAATACCTCTCAATTGGATACATCCATCGATAATGAATGGGGCCTCCTAATTTATCTTCGTCAACCAAATGCACAGTTAAATGCATCATGACAGTAAAAAACGATGGAGGAAATATCATCTCCATTGCACAAAGGGTCAATAAAAACCTCTCCTATAGGTTGTCAAGCTGAAATGGATGTAGAGCTTTCTCACATAATTGCCGGAAAAATGTGCAGAATTGGAGTACAACAACAGTAACTTTTTCAGGTAATAATGTACACAATGCCAATGGTAGTAACTGTTGTAACAAAATATGTGAATCGTGACTTTTCAATCCATATAACTTACGATTCATCAAGTCAAAACACCTCGAGATGTTACTCGAATACCCATCAGATACCTTCACATTCTTTAAAATTTGAAGGAATGTATCTTTATCCCTATTTTTTCATTGAAAAAATGGTCGGAGCATACTTTTCATTCTCATCTGGCCAGAGATCACGTTTTATGTTCATTACTTGTAAGTCTTTGTGAGCATTGAGATGATCCTTCGACTTTCCATGCTCATTAAGTAATGTGAAAATAAAATTATCACATACATTCTTCTCAATATGCATCACATCAAGATTATGGCGCAAATAATTAAATTCCCAATACGGAAGTTTGAAGAATATACTTTTTTTTCTTCCATTGTTGCATTCTGATTTCACTTGACGATGCACTTCGCACTCGTTTTCCGCTATCATTCAAATGATGAACCTTCCCAAATTCTGTTTTAACATTTTCAAGCTGTGTCAATATTTCAGAACTGGTTAACAACTTTGGAGGTGGTCTACGATCAATGGAACCATTAAATTTTGATTTGTTCAGCCGAAATATATGAGATGCATGAAGAAATCTTCGATGGCACAAGAAGCACCATTTTCTACTGTGAGGTAGCCGTTTGGGCTCGAAATCAAAGTTACAAACGAGAGAAGCCAAACCTGTATAACTGTTCCAACCAGATAAATTCCCAATCCCAGGGAAGTCACTAATGGTCCACATTAAAGTAGAATTCATTTTGAACATTGTTTTAGAAGGAACATCAAATGTCTCCACACCGTTGCTCCATAACTCCTGCAATTCTTCAATCAAAGGATATAGGTATACATCAATATCATTTCCAGGCATTTGTTTTCTTGGAATAATCATCGAAATGATAAAAGATATTTGTTGCATACACATCCATGGAGGCAGATTATAAGGGATCAAAACAACTGGCCAAATGCTATAACTCATACTCAAAGTCCCAAATGGGTTGAATCCATCGACAGCCAATCCCAATCGAACATTCCTAGGATCAGCTGAGAAATCTGGATGTAATGAATCAAATGTCTTCCATGATTGGTAATCTCATGGATGCCTCATTAACCCATCATTGTTATTATCTACAGCATGCCACTTCATTTGTTCGTCGGTTTTTGAAGACATGAATAATCTTTGCAATCGAGGCTTCAAAGGAAAGTAACGCAAAACTTTTGCAGGTGTGTTCCTTTTCTTCTTCTCGATGAAATTATGTTCAGTCATACTACCAACATTACCCTTTGACTGCCATCTAGAAGAAGAAAATTTCATACAATTTTGTCTACTTGAATCCTCTCCCCAGTAAAGCATACAATCATTGGGACCCGCATGTATTTTTGTATAATTCAGACCAAGCTTGTTTACAATTCATCTCATAAAACGATTCTGGGATTTTTGCTTCAGAAAATGCATCACGAATCAATTACAATAACATAGACATTTCCTTATTTGTAATTCCACAAAGACATTTGATATGGTACAACTTCAGCAGAAATGAAAGTTTTGAATATTTCAAACACCCACTATACAACTCTTTATTTCCATCGTCAACAAAATCATGAAACACATTTTCCTCACTGAGGTTTTCCCTTACATTTGGATCCACAGAATCACGAGGAGGATCCAATGATATGTTACAATCTTGATCTGCTTGGGTTACAGTCTCAAAAACATCACTTGTCACGTTGCAATTTGTAGCATCATCTTCTGTTTGTTCTGATATGTTTTGATGCTCCTAGTGGTGTCTTGCAGTGCCGAATGCATCATTTATGAGGTTTTTCATTTCATTTTCCATTGGCGACAAACTTGGGACCTCATTCTGTGGATTAACATCAGTCCTCAATCCTTCTGTATTGTTTTATTCTCCATGCCAAATCCAACACAAATATTGATCAGGGAATTGCTTCAGAATTAAATGTTCATAAACTTCATCTCTCTTCAACCATGTTCTAAATTTACATTTAGGACATGGACATCTTTTTCTCCCTTCAACGGATCAATTAGAAATTGAAAAATCTAAAAACTCATTCAAACCCTTAACATATTGAGGTGTGTTCCTCGGTAATGTGATCTAGCTTTTATCCATGTATATCACAATGTGCCTACACAAAAATATAAGATAGTGTAAGATTACAGAAACATAATATAATAAAGATGAACCATTGATCATAAAGTATGCATAATATAATAAAGATGAATCATTGATCACATTTACCACTTCAGACCAACCGAACAAGTATTGTCCATAGGAGACAACGTCAACACCTCATTGAGGAGCAATAAGAATATCGGGCTACACACTTATCATAACACTATCGATCACACATTTATGTTTCCTCAAACAACACCCCATTTATGTGTGATCGAAACTGATCATAATGAATTTTAAACCTGAGACATTATGTGATTGTTTAGGCTTGACCTTAGATGTCCTACAAGAGGAATGATGTTTCTCAATGGTTTCATACACAACCAACTATAAAGAGGGCCACTATGTTCACTTTTTTCATCGAAGTGTCACCTCTCTAGGTTTGAGTATTACAAGTCAGACATTTATAATCATGTCTTCAACCATCAACATATAAAGAACCAGTTTTTTATTCAAGGGTTGTCTTAGACATTGAAACATTATTAATCTCATTTATAAGAATTTTATTTTAAGAAAAAAATTTAATTTTTTAAAAGGTTTTGATCACTATAGTGGTTAGAATGTAAAACACACACATAAATCAAATTCATAAACACATGGGAAATGCAGAAGGACTACTCACAAAAATTCTATTTTTTCACTTTTTAAGAAAAACCCTATAACTCTTGTCTATGATTTTTTAAATATGAAATTATATCTTTAGTACCTATCTCAAGGCACAACACCAAATACATAATTATATACAATTTATAATTAATTATATAATTTTATTATAAAAATTATAATTTATTTCAATTAAAACCAACAAGCAATAATTGCCTAAAAATCACCAGCCCACCTCATCACACCTATATAATAACCAACCACTTATGTATTTTTTATGGTGAACTCCAACGTTTATCTCAAAAAAATTAACTATGAAGTTGAACCAATTCAATCAACAAATTAACTTATCTTAATCTAATTTTAATTAAAACTATTTAAAAATTATAAATGGTGATTTACCTCTAACCCAATGACAGGTTACAGCATGAGATAATAATGTTGGGACATCTCATATCAGTTTTGAGAAAAATAATTATCAGATCAGATGATTTATACAATGATCCAGTGTAAATAATCTCCAAAATCTAACCAAAAAATCCAGAAATAAATGAAGAACAATGTAAAGGTAACCTCAAATGTAGTCATACATAATGGAAATAATAATACATGTTTGACCCCAACCATGGCCATGAATGATGTTGTAGAGGAATTTATCCAAGGTTGATGCAAGTAGTTTATAATCAAATGATGTCCTATTTGACATTAGCATCACCTTTTTGATGTGTTGGTTACATATACTTCTTCCTAACCATATAATTTATTCCCCTTTCCCTTCTCTATCTATCTGCCTCTCCCCAAAACAATATCTACATCATAAGAATAAATGTTGGTTTTTTGAAATAATTAAGTCATGTAGTTGTTGATAAGGTGGCATGTATATTTGTCATAATTGAAATAATTTTTTAGATATTTCATTATTTTGATGACCCATGTGTTTTTATTTCCCATTATGGTTTTTTGAGACTCGACGCAGTAATGACCTCCTCACGGTGGAAGACTAGGCCACCAAAACCCAATTCTTTCCACCATAGGCCATTTTTTAAAGATAAGTGACGAGAATGAATAATTATAATGGTAGGCCTATTCATAATGTACATCTAGGAATGCACCCAACCATATATATGAATATGTTCATAATAGTAAAAATAAGAGAAAATAAACTAAATATTTACATTCTATCATGTTATTTACTTTAGAGAATAAAAAATAGTACAATAGGTAATATGAAAACAAATGGAAAAAATATACACCTAATAGGGAAATATTACATATCCTGACAATAATATGAAACAAATGAATTATAGAGAGATCGACTATTGATCTATAATCACCGACCACCATGTAAGGTCAAATTAACCGAATTATCCCTTTTCCCAACATAATACACTACTAATTTTTACATTATCTATATATACATGGCATGTGTGGGAATAACTCAATTAGGATTGAGCACATATATACCCAACCTTCCGCATCCAAACCCGATATAGGAGGAATAGAATACATGTTAATATTAGACATCTGAGCCTAAAGATTGACAAAAAACTAACCCAACAATAAAGAGATATGTTCTTCAATGAAAACCGAAAAGGAGAGAATGGTTATATCTATCTCAAATACCAGTCCAAAATAATGGTTTTACAACATCTATAATGAAATATCATCAATGCCCAGTATCATGCTAATTTGTTCAGGGAATTATTGAGGAGGACCAACACATCATCAATTTTCTATAATCTTATGGATCATAACAACCGTGTATTGAGGAATCTCTACATTGTTTAATAGTGTATTACCTCTTTTGTTTCGGAATAATGTGTATGGTGGATCCACAAAACATGTTCCTAGGGAGAACCATCCTGTTTGATGGAGGGCCCTCTTCCTAGGGTTATAGGGATTACATAATATATTTCTACATAATGTTTATTGTGAACCTACACCCTAGTGTGAAAGGGGATACAATATTTATGGATATAGGACCAACACCCTGGTGCAATATAGAATGGTACTTCAAGTCATATTATATAAATAGAGAAGCAGTACACTCAAATCACCCAAGGGCATGGGTCCCCTATCCTTGGAGAGAGTGCTCCCTATCACACTAGGGTGTAGGTACTATATATTCACCACCATCACACTCAAGAATGGGTCCTCTTTCTTTTATGTTTACTCTCCATCGGCATGTGGGGAAGTGGAAATGTGGCATCCAGCCTCATGAATTATTTGGATGTAATAGTGAGGTAATAGTCATCAACGATGTATCTTTAAAGATATAAAAATAATCATCATCCTGGGTTGGTAGGATAGATACAGATTCCCAGTCTTTCTATTATGGGATTCATCATTTTACATATATATTTATTATTGGGTACCATTTCATTACTTCTCTACGCAGTTCTGAATTCTTATATAATGTCTTCTATTTATCCAAATTCAATTTTCTAGATGTCATAATGGGTATGTGACTAATCATCCTTTCATTGTCATTGTACAAAATTTTCATGTATTATAAAAAGGTCAGATAAAACTATGGTAGATTTGGTGGTGTTTAGAGATTATTTTGTGACTTTAATTGTGTACAGTGGATGAGACTTGGATATTGTGATTCATGATTGATTCAATTTTTTCGTATATAGTTTCTATTATTTTTAGAAAACATTTCATGTTGGGAATGAATATATTTACATTAATTTTTATATTATACTACCATAATATTTTTTACAAACTAAAAATTACAAAATCCTTAATTTTACTACAATGGTCAATGTCTTCACATATTATAACTCTACCATTTTTAATAGATATGGATTGGTGTGTGCATAATGATCTATTAGTAAAAATATTACAGTAGTAATTATTATTTTTGGTTCATGTTTCTAGCCTCTTGCCTATATAGGTGTTCTTTGAGTTGCGGTGGACCAGTTATCCACTAGCTCCGGGGTCTAATGGGTTGGGATGTTATATAATGTTATCTGAGGTGGTTGAAACTAAAGAGGGTGTTAATATTTATTAACCTGGTGATGTTTTATTTAGAATTTTACAGAATTTGGACAACTAGTCTTGATTGTTGCATTTTGTCTAGGGATCAAACTGTTTGTGTTCTAGCTATTATGTCCATTCATCCAGAAATGGACATCATGCTTCTTCACTCAGTATACTGAGACATTGGTTACATAAAAAATTGTTAATTTTATCACATATGATTGAGTACATTGATTTTAAATCTCTAGATTTGTCTGTGTATATATATATATATAATCCCATAATACCATGGTATATCTTGGTTATTTTTTACGATAAAACAAAAATATATCTATATTTTTTACTAAATTCTGATCATTATGAATTGTCTATTAGTGATGGGGCCATTGTTCTCAGGACATCTCACAATGTCATCCAACTAGGCGTGTAGGTAGAAACACCCCCACATATCAAGCACCATATTATAATAGTATAGTAGGATAAGGATGTGTATAGTCTTAGCGCACTCCATGATCCACAATACTAGATTCCACTAAAGTTCCATAGAGAGGAAAATTCCCAGGAAAGAGAAGATTTCATTAAATTAGTGGTATTAGTGTTTAGATACAAGTCCCCATTATTCAAGAACTATAAATAAAAATCAATTCCCCCCGACTAGGAACCATATAATCATGATATCAATTCCCCAGCCCGGTTCACTAATATGTAAACAAATCAGGTCATTAGATTACCTCACAAATCAGGTGCGGGGGTCACCGAAGGCCGCGGGGGTGTGGGGGGTGCCGGGGTCACCAGAGTGCGCGGGGGGCGCGGGGGTCACCGGTGGTCGAGGGGGTCACCGGTGGTCGAGGGGGGCGCCGGGGGGTGCGGGTTTTGCCGGAGAGCGCGGGGGTGAGGAGTCGCCGGCAGCATCGGGGGTGGGGAGTCGCCAGTAGCGCGGGGGGTGCGAAGTCGCGAGGGTTTGGGATCGCGAAGGGGAAGGGGGAAAGGGTCGGCGTCTGGGTAAAATAATTCGGGTTTCGTGGTGGTTTATTAAAAACCGCCACGAAACCTTCACCGAAAAAGGTTTTGCGGCGGTTTTGTAAACCGCCGCCACAAAACCGCAACTAAACCATGTTTTTTATAGTGTACTACTCTAGGTTCTCACAGTCCTGAGTAAATAAACATGATCAACACGTTTATATAGTCCAAGTAAACCTCAACAACTGCTTGGCTATCAACTAAGGCTCAAAAAATAACAATAAAACAACAGTTCCACTATCCTATGACTAGGCATGGCAACTGGAAAAACTCCAAACAGGAAAAATAAGCATGGTAATGCAATCTGAGAACAAACAAATTACTCTAATCACAAGCAATAACCTATACTAAGGAAATAAAGAAAAGTAAGCAAGTAACAAGGGAAAAATAGGAAACCTGCAATACCCCGTTCAAGGGTATTGGTGGAATTTTCATAAAATATTCATCAACTTTCTATAGAAAGGCACAAACCAACTACCTCGATCGTAGGAGATCGATATACGTGAACCACGACGACAGATTCCTCTTAGAACAATGTAGATCTAAGTAAACGCACAAAATTTTTATCTCACAATAACTTGAAGACAAGGAGGAATCAAGAAACAAGACTCAAGCAGAAGGAAGAACTCACCACTGCGATTCCAACACAATCGACCGTACTCGAATCGAAGAAAGGATGGCGAGGCGGAAGCTCGGAGAAGATTCAGCCGTACAGTCCCTCTTAGACAGTCAAAAACTGATGAAGAAGATGAATATGGGGGTTAGAGGCGACCCTGATCCGTTTAATGAAAAAATGAAAGTACATGACATGTACATTCTGAGTACACGACGTGTACTTAAAATTTTCCGTACACCGAAATAACCGGCCTCCACCTCAGCCTTACACACCGTGTGTGTGGCCCGGACATGGCCAACACACGACTTCAAGCCGGAACAGAGTACATGGCGTGTACTCAGAAATTACACGGCGTGTACACAGAAAGTACACGGCGTGTACTCAGAAAGTACACGACATGTACTTCTGAAATTTCCAGAAAAATCATTTTTCTCAAAAACTCCAGAAAAAGGATAAACATTCCTGAACGAAGATCCAGGTTCTTAAAAAAACATTATGTACAGGGTATGAACACTATGAAATTATAATAACACATTTTTTCTTACTAATTACCTAACCATATTCATTGATTTGATTAAAATTTTCTTTAGGGAATATCTTTATCATTGTGTGGTATTAATTATAGATGACATTCAGGAATATTCATAGAGTAATTAAAAACATGGATATCACATGAGGTTTTCACTAATGTCTCTCTAAAATGAGAATAATTGTGAACAAATTACCAAGGGTGGATTTTGGATTTAGAAAGCTTTATTTTGGGGTAACATAATCTCATGGGAGTGTTTATCTATGGATCTATCAATGATTAATGTTATTGAACATTATCCTAGGCCAATAAATATAAATTAGATCCATTATTTTCTTGGTTTTGGTCTGTATTGTTAATATTATATGAAATATTTTACATAATTATCTAATCGACTAACTAAGTTGACTCATAAATGTGTTATGTTTTTATAGATAGAGGAATGTGAGGAGAATTTCAAGGAGCTAAAAAGAAGGTTAGTTTGTCCACCTATTCTCACACTACCTAGTAATGGATAAAGGTTTTTGATATATAGTGATTCTTAAAAGTATGGGTTTTGATGTGTTTTCATGATAAATAATATTTTGGTAGCTTATTACTCATGAAAATTGAAAATCTATGAGAAAAAAATTACCCAAATTAGGATTTCGAGTTAGCTAAAATAATTTATTCACCAACGATATGAAGTAATTATATTTATGAAGAATGGTGTGACATATATGATGATCTTAAAATTTTAAACAGTAATATAAAAAACATATACCAATAGTTTGGAACCATTGGTAAAAGTCTCAAAACTATTGGTATATCCCATGAAAATTATTTGGAGGGACGTTGGATATTTTGGTGTTCATATAGACCTATACAAACTATTTTGGGAGAACCATTTGTATATAATTATACCAACATTTTTGTAAAACCTTTGGAATATGTCATATGAAAAACCTATACTAATTGTTTTTCAAAATTGTGGGTATATGTATTGTAAAAATAAAAGCCAGCTTGGTTTTTATCCCAATACCCTCCATTTATATTACTACAACCTAAGCACTAACATAATATGTTTTTCTTTAAATAACTTTGATAATAAATAAATATATGTATATTTAACCTAATTTTATGTTTTGATGAATTTAATGTAATATGAAAATAGGAACAATAAAAAATATGGGTACATGTACCAACAATCCGCAAAATTGTGGGTATAGACCTATACAGTAATAGTGAAAACCATTGGTATATGTACGAATAATTTTGGAGCTAAACCAATGTTTTATAAACAAGTATTGGTATAGGGTCACGACAAGGGACCTAGACTAATTATTTTGGCCACAACCATTGGCATAGTTCTATATTAGTGACCTATACCAATGGTTTTGGTCAAAACATTGGGTATAGATCCATATAAGAAATGCATAACAATGGATTTGGAGAAAAGGTTGGTATAGGTTCTCTATAAGAGACGTATACCAACTAATTTGGAAAAAACCATTGGAATTAGATGACTCCATGGTTTCTATACCAATAGGATTATCAAAAATGATGGTAAAAGGTCTCTATAAAAAATATATACCAACAGTTTGGTCTAATCCTTTAGTATAGGTTCTTTGGAATATGTTCAAATTCTAGTAGTGAATGAATAATTTCACTCAAAAGAGATGAATATGGGATAAAAAATATCATCGGAGTTTATTGAAGATTATGAATTCTCAATACATTACTACCGAGGGAAAGCTAATTAGGTGGAAAATTATTTAATTCAAAAAGACCTTGATATCTTATCTATGATGCTAATCACAATAGGTAAAATAATTATGGATTTTCAAAGGATCGATCTAGAAAATTTAGAGGGTATAAATCATATATTTCTAAAATAATTGTTCAACAATCAATACAAGAAATGATCAAGGAGGCACAAAAGGATGGTTTATAGCTAAGAAAGAATATAAAAATGATCAAGAGTTCAAATTTTATTTTGATCAAATATTAAGGTTTATGAAATGGGTTTGTGTCACTTACATACCCTATTGAAAGAAAGAACTATTGGATAAGGCTCATGGTTCATAATTTTGTATTTATCCTTGAGGCACTAAGATGTTTAGAGCCCAGAAAGAGTATTTCTGGTCAGATAGCATGAAGAGGAATATTGAAGAATATGTTACATGGTGTTTTGATTATCAACAAGTGAAGGATGAGAGATAGAAGTCTAAGAGGATGTTACTACCCTTACCCATACCACAAAGAAAATGGAAGACCATCACAATGGATTTTTTCAATGGACCTCCCAAAACACCTAAAGGAAATAATTATATATTGTTATATTTGATAACCTTATGAAATTGGGACCCTTAATTTCTGATATATAATATTTATCTCTTGATAAACTATCCTAAATATATATGAAGGGAGTGTTAAAATTTCATAGAGTACCAATTTCAATTATATCTGATGGAAATAAATGGTTTGCCTCAATGTTCTGGAGATGTATTGTGTTTGATCTAGATACAGTGTTATGTTTCATCACTATTTATGATCCTTATTCTAAAGGTCAGTTTAAGAGGAAAATTAAATCTCTGAAAGATATTTTTAGATCTTTATCTATGGATTTCAAAGGATTCTGGAATCAACACCATCCATATGTATAATTTTCTTACAATTTTTTATTTCACTCTTGTATTCTGATGAATACTTTTTAATTCTCGTATGGTATAAAGATCATAACTTGGAAATGGTTGAATAAAGTGTGGGAAAGAATTCTATTGGGATGTAATCTAGTATAAGAAATGACAGATAAGTTTATATCCATTCAAAAACATATAAGAACATCCAAAAGTTGATAAAAAAAAGTTATGATGATAATCGATGAAATGTCTTAGAATTTGATGTGGGTAATAAGTTATATCTATGAATGTCTCCTTGGAATAGAGTAATCAGATTTTGAAATAAGGGAAATCCCATCCCTAGTTATAGTGGTCCATTGAAAATTCTAGACCATATTGGGAAGGTATCTTAAAGATTGGTACATCCAACGAATCATTCTCATGTTCATGATGTGTTCCATATTGATCTCCTAAGAAAGAACATTCATGATCCTTCACATGAACTAAAATTAGAATTATTACCATTAGAGTAAGATATTTCTTATGAAGAACAACTAATAGGGGATCCAGATCATAACGAAAAATTCTTAAAAAATAACACTTGCTTGGTTAAACATTTCTAGAGATACGATTAGTTGGAGGAGGCCACGTGGGAACACAAGGATGCTATGAGGTAGTGGTACCCTTATCATTTTTTATTATAGAGATAAAATTTGAAGAAGAAATTCATTTTAAGGGTGGGGGAAGGTAGAATTCCACAGCTATATATTTTAATATAATATTTATCTTTAAATAATTTTAATTTTTCAATATCTTGTCTTTCACAAAACCGTGAGTTTAAATGTACGACAAGACACTATTATAATAACATAAATGCAATAGTAATAAATATTAACAAACAATTTATGAAATAAATATAATGTTCTAACTCATTATGAATATATTGATGAGTTCTTATAAAATAATGATAAAATTTTAGTAAAATTAATTTATTCTAAAATATAAAATTATTTAGAAATGAATCTTTATATTCCTATAAAATATATTTTAAAAAATAAATTTATTTTTTTAATTCTTGAAGTTAATTTTTCGTAAAATTATTTTTTCAACAAATATGTTTTTATGGAATTGGAAAAATGCTAATTTGTTTTTGAAAATGATATTTTATTTTAATGTATTTAAAAGGTTAAATTTTTTATTTGATTAGTTGTAAATTATAACTATTTAATTTTAAATTAAAATATTTAAATTAATTTTATAATTGTATTTTATAGAATAATTTATAATAAAAAATATTTATGTTTTAATGGGGCATTTTATCAAACATTTTTTTTCATTGTGTTTTACAAATTTCATTTTAAATTAAACAATGAATCTTCTTTGTTTTTAATTTTTAAAAATTGATTCCATCTTTAGATCTAGAATGTCCATATTTAGTGAATTTTCCCCTTTTTTATTGAATATGAATAGTTTATTTGGTAGAATTTACTACCACAACAATGGGAAAAAATGGGTAGGTTAGGTTAAAAATAAAATGATAATTACTATTAAATGTGTCTAACAAATGTCAAAAAATTTATTTTTTGGAATATAATTCTATCCATAAAAAATGTATTGAAATTGAGTTTTTAAAGTTAAAATTTATATGAAAATGACTTATATTATATTTAAATCAATGATAATTAAAAAATGTTACTCTCTTGGTCTTAAATATACCTTATGAGTCCACGTGTAGAAAAACGTATGTTATGAATGAATAAAAATGGAAACGTTTAACTAAATAAATACATTTTCAAAGTATAAGTTTATTTTTAACTTTTTGGGCCACTTAAATGTGATTATGTTTTTGATATTATTCTAATTTATAAAAATTTGATGACAGAACCATCATATCTTAAATACTATATCATTTTTAATATAGGGTCACCCAGTAGATATATTATACTATAAATATTATTATGAAATCGATAATATTTATATTCTACATTATATTTTTTAAATTTTTATGGAGAAAATATGTATACTAAATAACTACACAACACTGATGTAGTAGTTATTTTATTAATGGAAATAATTAAAAAATGTTATTAAAATATTAAAATGAATATAATTTAATGTAATTATTGAAAAAATATATTTCTATATGACAATGTCCTAATAGGGATATAATGATATATTTTCTTCGAATATAAATTGTTATGTAGATATTTTAAAAGTCAATGTAACGAATAATGTTAAAATTGACAATAATGATATTATAATACATAATATTTTATTACATTATTTAAATATTAGGGAACAACTTCAGAATCGAATAAAACATATAATATGGTCCAAAATGTTATAAATAATTATGTTATGATTTAATTTACAACAAATGACTATGATTTTCTACCATTTAATATTGATAAATTTGTTTCTATATTTAAAATTTAAATAGGTTAACTAAAGGAGAATCATAATTATATGGTTTAAAATAATACCAAAACTGGACCAAAATTTTATGGTTCTTGAGATTACAACCATAAACCATCTTATATTCTAATATATTTTATTTTTAATGTATTATTATTGATATCATAATTATTATAAATTAATATTTTGTAGAATGTTTAAAAGTTCCCCACACCTCAATTATAAAAGGGAACCTCCTCCTTCACTTCTTCACATCACTTTGAGCCTATAAGATAGACCATACCATAAAAATTTATATTATAAACATCCCTAATCATGTTATATGAGTTCTTTACTTCCCAAAATTCCATCCGCAGGGTCCTTATGAAGTGATATAAAGTATGTTCTGTGGAGAAGAGGCACTTATCTTTACCGACTCCTTTAATATTATTTCTTCATTTAATTCCTCTTCATGTGTTATTTAAATTATTAATTAATAAATCAAGTATCAACTATATTATGTGATATCATTATAGTTATGGAATAACATTATTATACATTTTATCTATCTTATGGATAAATTCACCGTTCATGTGTACGTATGACTTGCCATCTCCAGGTCGCGATGTAATCCACTTTTAATCACAACATTATTTACATTCATATAATGATTGAATAAATATATAGATTTGTGTGTGTGTGTGTGTGTATATATATGATAAATAAAACATTATATTTATTCTATAAATTTTTATACCAACCCCTTCATTACCATTTCACTGTTAAAGGAATGATTCCTTCACTCGTGTGTATTTATGGCCTACCTTCTTCAAATCCTATTATGATTAATTTTCCTTTTCAATTAATTAATAATGATTATATAAATTTATATAATGAAAAAAATATGATTTATTATTCTATATTATCATTCGTTATATGATTAATCTATATCCTATGAATAATAAATGAGACTTATATGATTAACCATTCGTAAGAAAATGAAAAAGTTAACTCTTAAGAGAAGGGTAATAATGAAATATTATTAAACATGTGATAATATGATAAAATAGGATCATATATAATATAATAAATATTAATATGGTTATGGTATAAATTAATTACATTCTTTAATCCATTACATATGCTGTTCTGATAAGTACAGATGAAATTCAACCTATGGTAAGCGTTAATTTTACAATATCATTATTATTCGGGATTTTTTGTATGTAAGTATCAATTGGGGAATATTTATACTCAATATCCTTATTTTATAAAAAATATTATCAAAATAGTTTTTAAATTATTATACATTTTATTAATTTCATTTTTTCCCATGTTTGAATTATTACTAAACATTTTGAAAGGAATCTTTTTTAATTATCAAATGAGGTACATTGTGACAATTCTAGAAAAATTACGAAAAAAGCTTTTTATCTTATACATCATGAATATATTTTTTCACTTTCATTTTTTATTTATTTCCTTGAATATTACCTTAAAATATTAGAATATTATATTTTAAAAATAATTCCACAAAACTTTCTAGGTATTTTAAGAAATTTATGCATTTTCAATATAGAAAGGATATTATCCTCAAGAATTATTATCACATGACATTTCAAAAAAAATTCCATATGTATTAACATTATTTCATGTTATTTATAATCTATTGGGTATATTTTTCAAGTATATTGTCACAATTATTTCAATGGTTGATTTTCTTATGATTAAATGATATTTTTGAAATCCATTGCTTTTACATGGGATCTGTCATTGTGGAATGACTTTTGTGAAACCCATTTATTTTTAGAGTTTTCGATATAATTGATTAATTATTATACAATGGGAAACTTATGTTTGGTTATAATTATGTGATGGGTGGGACTTTTATGTCCCCCCAACTAATTTGGTGAATATTTATTTCTCGTGAGATATGAAATAATGGAACAAAAAGTAAATACTATTTTGTATTACAGGGATGAAATAAGGAGTGAACTCAGTAAATTAAGGGAATTTGTCTGTTGTGATTGTCTTGCTAGTGAGAAATGGCTATTATAAAAATTATATTCAATTCTAATGTATATCCCATAACTCCATGTATTATTTTATTCATTCATGTGTTATGTTCTTTGAAATTTTTATAACCATCTATGATTTATTCCATGACACAATGTCAAGATAATTGACATGTAAGATATAATTTCCAAAAGTTATCTTCATGTTTTTATTCCCTTATACATATGTTATCTCCATTGATCAACATTACTGAGGATTTATGATCATTCCTTTCATTTTTTTCATTTTCCCATGATATGAAAAATTAATTAATTAAGATCTTTCAAAATGGGTTCATGTTAAGAAGTAATAAGAAGAAAAAAGTTTATATGTTTTATTAAAAAAGTTTGTATATTTCCATATTTCAAAAAACACTGAAATAATATATTTATAGAATCATTTTTTATGTTATATAATGAATATTAATATATATAGATATAATATCTATGTTTGAAAATTATGGTCCATTATAGTTCATAACATGAATCTTGGGAATTTTTATGTTCATAAAAAGAAGTCTGAGAATTATTTTTCATCACCACAAATTACATAGTAATTTTATTTTTTCAAAAAAGAGGCATAAGGATTTTATTTTTTCATATCACGATTCATGGAAATATTTTGGTTTATAACATAAATCAAATTCATTTTTTGTTTTCACACTGTTATTATTTCCCTAATCTTATTTTTGTTCCAAATATATTTTTTATTCTATATTTTAAGGGAATATTTAATTTTTATAGCATATGCTAATGATTATTCTCCATGGATCATGTTTATTTTCTCAAGTATCTAAAATATTATCCCTTGTTATATGTTTTATATTTTCATATTACTTGTCTTTATATCATGTGTTTTATAGAACTCTTATTCTCTCAAGTCATTTTTAATAATATGTTTCTTTGATTCCCATGTTTTATCTCATGCATATGATCAAACCGTTTATTTCATATTGATAAGTTATTTTCCATTACTGATCATTCATGATCACATATTTTTTATGACATCTTTCCTCTAGTTATAATGATGTGTATAAACTATAATATTTTATTAGGTTAATCTAGTTTGGTACTAATATAGAGAAATGTTCATAATCATAGTTGAATATGTTTTTTATTTTACTAGTCTTAAAAGACATTACACCTTCTATTTCCATGATATTAATATGATTTATGACTTTAAATGTTCAGTTTAAGGAAATATTTTAAAGTAATAATTGGTTCATATTATATTGTATCAAATATATTGTGTGATGTATGTGTTTTTAACACTAGATATAAGAGTGAAGTTTGTATACTTCACACTAACACCCTAAATATAAATCTAAATAATGGGACACCAATGATAGTTCTACCATGTGACCACCAATAAACCATTTAGAAAGATGTATATTCCATATTGTCTATTATGATACAATTATGTCATTACATTTATAGAATAATGTAATTTCATAAAATAATTCCAATAATAATGAGAATAACAAATAAACACATATGTAATTAGTTAAGTAAAACAATAAAGAAATTACCATTCTAAATGGGTTAAGTCCACCTAACTCAATTATAGAACCCATTTAATTTTTTTAGAATTTTTTTATTAATAGTGAATTATTAATAAATTTTTAAGATTCTAAAAAAACATTAAAAATTCTAAAAAATATATATATGGGTGGCATCCTTCCTCACCCTGATGCCCTATATCTATAATTAGTGTATCTAGAACCCATCCTCTACCACATATGTGTCTCTACTTCAAGATTTTTTATCACTATAGTACATCTAGATCCCAGGAAAAAATAGTTCATATTAACTATGATCCCTACCTTCATGATATATTTTCCCAAAACATCACCAGTAAAGTTGACATGACCCATGATCATTCACCAAGAACCATTCCAAAATTGTTCCTCTAATTCTCGAACCCACACCTAAGCACTCATGGGGGGTATATATGTGTTTTCCACAGTAGACCATACTCCCACCATTCATTTTACCATATTAAATACCTAAATAATATGATTTCAATATACATAGATATATTGAGAGACGAAGGGATTTTTTAATATGATTAGATAGCATATGTTTGAGGTGAAGACTTTAAGTGCCTAATAGCATGTCCAAATATCTTAATTCTCATTTTAGTTTCTTTGAAAATAAAATAATAGTAACAAAAATGGAAACCATTGGGTATTTATTTAATATAATTATTTTTAAACCCAAAATAATGTAAAATATAAATTCATCCAGGTCTTAGTAAGACTTGGGTAAATGACCCCTTTAAGAGGATAACACAAGGAAAGAAGGGAAACATTATCCTACCTCTAAAAGGACCTATATAATGTATCAAATTCAATAAAATCTGAAAGGTTTCAATGAATTAGTGCTAATTTTCTCAATAGGGGATCATTTGGGTTCTATTTCACCCATGTACTAAAGTCAAGGTTTCTCCTAAAGTTACTACTCATGGTTCCTTGGGAACTTCAAAAAGGATTCACTCATATACTTAAGGAATCTAATTTGATTCCCCATACACATTGATATCTTGTTAGGGCGTAATCCCACCCATTATCAAAAACATCCCAAATGTACATGCTGGAACCCGTGTTTCTTGGTCAAATTTATGAAAGGGTTTATTTTTTGAGGCTTTTTTATCAGACACCTGATATTCAAGAATATGTTACTAGTCATTCTCATGTTAACCCTATAAATAATTTACAAAATTTATAATAAGAATTAAATAAAATAATACATTTTCTATTAATTGTACTCAAAACGGGTAGGGTCGGCGAGATAAAATCAACCACATATTCATTAAATAATAAATATTATACTGTTTAGAGAACCACTAGAATTTTCTATAGCCTAGATTTTCTAATGTTTATCTCTTGATATTCCAAAACTAACTCTATTTCCACTAACCACATATTCATTCCGTTAAATAAAACTCATTGGGAATAAAACACAATACATTATACACACAATGGGAAGAAAACCTAGTGTAATACTCATCTAGAAAGGTCTTTTAGGCATAAGAACCATTCTAACGTACTCATGATTAAAATTCATACTTAATGGGAATAAAATTTATCCGAAAAAGTCTTCATTCCTGAAAATATAACTATTGTGACCATGATCCTAATTACCTGACGTAAAAAAGAAATATTATCAGTCATAGTTAGATGAAATTAAAATAATAGTCACTGTGTTCTTGATTTCATGAATTAAAAAATAACATCATTGGTCTGGGATATATTCCCTTAAAAGGAATATTATTTTTAATTTTTTAGGATGTTAAAAGTAATCGATGTATATCAAGTGACATATCATTAATATGTATTATGTTCCTAAAAAATGGAACTAAACTATATTGTTTTTAATTCCCATCATAGTGATACATTGGAATCCACTCTCTTGGGACCAATATTGCCTCCACTATACTTACTCCCTCCCTAGATGGTGATATTTTCTAGATCACAACACTACATGATTTTACACTATTTTACAATTAATCAACCAATATAATGAGAAATCCAAGAAATCTCAATCATTTTATCAGTAAATACATGAAATAAATAAAAAAAATTCAATACATGGCTACGTAGAATTTTTATAGGGAAGCATTTCATGAAAACATCTTAAACTTATAAGAGAATCATAAACTAGAAAAAAAATCATCTTTATTGTTTGATTTGACCTCCCACCCTATTGGTTTCAACAAAAAACACCCAAATGTAAAGACCCGCAAATTTCAAGGAAATTTTTTTCTTAATTTTCTTTGGAATTTTACAAGAGCGCAGCTTCAGACGGCACCTGATTCCGAGGCCCGGTGTGCCCGGAATCAATTTCCGAAGTTTGGCTCGGGTACGTTCAGTGAACGGACGAGCGGGTTTTTCTATCTTTTGAACCGGTGCCCGGAATCGAATTCTGAGGGCACCGATGAAATCGCAGCGCCGGTATTTGCTTAGAAACGCCTCTTCCGGAGTTGCGTTTGCTCAGACGTGGTTTTTAAAATTTTACGGCTTTAAGTCAGAAATAAAATAAAGTTTGTGCGACAACTTTATTTTATTTCACTTAAGCTGCTTGGAAGCCACTTGAAGTCACTTAAAGACGGCTTGAACTGAGTTGAACTGGATAGGGTGCTATCCAGAAATATCCTACCCCTTGGTAGGATATTTGTGCGGTGGGACCCGCACGAGCCCCGCCGTTTCTTTCGCTAAGTAACGCACCCGCGAAAACCCGTCAAAGTAACTGAAAAGTCAACCGACGCGTTTTCTTTAATTCTTAACAGACCATTTAATTGGGCGGTTTATTTCGTGAATTAAATGGACTGTTTCTTCGTGAATTAAATGGGTCGTTTCTTTCGTTGAATTAATTCAACGAATTGATGGATCGTTTCTTAACCGGTTTCGTGTTGGCATGTTTATAAATTAAGACCAACATAAAAATCCTTGGAAAGGATTTGAGAGAATCTTCGTTCCTCCACCCTCTCCGCGAAGAACGCGAAGAACGCGAAGAACGCGAAGAACGCGAAGAACGCCGAACCCGGAAGTCGACGACGCTTTCGCCCGAGACGTTCTTCCGATCTCCGATCTCCGATCACCGACCATTCGAGGTGAGTGATTTCGGATTTCCTCTCAAGTTCTTTTCTTTGGTTTTAAACGAAACACAGATTTAAATATTAATAATTTAAATCTGTTGTTCTTGATTTGTTGAGCTCGCCGGCTCAACGCCGGTTTCCGCGACGACGCGACACCTTCCCGCGACGACGCGACGATCGATCTCTTCCGCGACGATCTCTTCCGCGAAGAACGCCCGCGCTCGACGATCATCAAGGTAGGGATTTGATTGTGATTCTTTTTCCCGTGATTATTCTTTTTAAATAAAGAACCCGATCGAAACAATTTTTAATTTATTTAAAAATTGTTGTTGATTATTCCTCCCGTGATTTATGGCTAACGCGGAGGGTGCGGGTCTAACGAACAAGACCCGGCAACCCTCCGCCGATCTATTTTGGTTGTGCGGATTTGGCGGACGTCGACAAACCGTGCGGCAAGGGCAATTTGTTGGCTCCGCAGTGAAGATCGTCCCCCGGGAGGAGCATCGGCGCAGACGGGAAAGAAAACGGGCCACCGGAGCATCTCCGGCGGCCCGCGGAAGGAGGCGGCGGCGCGGGTCGCCGGCGCGGCGGCGCCGGCGACCGGAGGCGGCGGCGCCAGGCGCGCCGCCGTGGAAACCTTCCGCCGCGGCTGAAGCCGCGGCGGCGGCGGCAGCCGGTTCCGCGGCCGCGCGGAACCGGGACGGACGCGGCGGCCCGGCCGCGTCCGCGAGACAAGCGGCCCCCCGCGGGGCCGCGGTTTCCCTCAAGCCGCGGGTTCAACCCGCGGCGGCGGCAGCGCTTCGGCCGCTCGGCCGAAGCCGAGCCGGTCCGGTCGGCCGGGCCGCGCCCAGGCCGGACCGGACCCGGCCGAGCCGGTTCGGGCCGGGTCGGGCCGACCCGGTTCGGGCCGACCCGGTTCGGCCGACCCCAGGGGGGGTTCGGGCCGGGTCGCCCCGGGCCCAGTACCCCCGTTTCGGGCCCTCTACGGTCTTTCGCCCATATCTTGGGCCTGGGACCTCCGATTGACGAACCGTCAGCGGCTACGCGATCCTTGGATCGAGACGGTCGTTTCGGTATATTATACTCAAGGTTTCGGAAGACTTTGGGTTCGGCCGGGTTGGTTCGTACACGAAGCCAACCGGGCCCTCGGAGCGGAAACGCTCATAACTTGAGCTACGGACGTCCGAACGACGTACCGTCAGCTGTGGTAGTTTCCTCTAAGTGAGACGGAACTTTTGGCATACTCCGCCCGAGGATCGGATACAGGCGGAGTACGGTCGGGTTGGTTTTGCCCTAAAAACCAACCGGGCCCCTGGGACGAAAATGCCAATAACTCTCAGACCGGGCGTCCGATTGACGCGCCGTCTGTCGCGTTGAGATCCTGTTGTCGATACGGAACTTTTGGATACATCAACTTCGGACTACGTGTCAGTTGATGTATCAGCCCCTCGGCTCGTGGAGCGGACCCTCCTGAACGAGCTCGCTACGTGCGGGAACCCTAGCGCTGGCTGTGACCTCGACGACAGAGCAGAGATCCTCCGTGGACTGCGACGACGGCAGAGCAGAGATCCTCCGTGGACTGCGACGACGGCAGAGCAGAGATCCTCCGTGGACTGCGACGACGGCAGAGCAGAGATCCTTCGTGGACTGCGGCGACGACTGTGCAGAGATCCTCAGTGGACTGCGTCGACTACTGCACTCAGCGATCCCCCGTGGATCAGTGCTTCAGGTTCTGTGTGAGCCCGATCCTCCGTGGGTCCTTACTACCGGTTCTGTGTGAGCCACTGCCTACAGGTTCTGTGTGAGCCCGATCCTACGTGGGTCTTTTTGCGGGGGTTAGTACCTATCGATCCTTCGTGGGTCCGACGACTGAGACGGATCAGTGATCGTCTTTGACGTCATCTGAAAAAGTATACCTGGTTGAGCTGAATCTTATGTTACTCTCCTTTGTGGATTGTGTTGAACTATCCTTTGTGGATTTACTGTTTACTCTCCTTGTGGATTTGAGTCTTGCTTCCCTTTGTGGATTGAGTTGTTCTTGAGCTCGTGAGCAGAGCTAGAATTGGGGACTTAGGTATATGTATGGGCATATACCTAAGTCGAGTCAGATGTTACTTCGTGATTGCATCTTTCTTTTGTGCTATATCCTTTGTGGATTTCGGGAGACCTTCGGGGGTCTCGGGGTCCTTACTGAGTAGTTGTACTCACCCCTGCACGGGCTATGCCCGCACTTCGTGGTGTTGGTTGCAGACGACGGACAGCGCTGATCGCGGTTGGGGCGTGGAGCAGGACGGTACCTGGAGGTGGACCACTGGACGGGACGTGCTCAGAGCGGACGTGGGGCCCGAGGAGCTTGGAGGCTATCTGTACTCACCCTTCAGGTGGGATTGCCAGTGGACGACACGAGGCCGCCGTCTTTTCTTCAGTTGCTGTACTTTACTTTTCAGTTGTACTTTACAGTTGGGCTTGTATTTCCGGCCCCTTTACCTTTCTGCACTTTACTTTCCGCTTGCTGACTCTGTGTGGTTGTTACTTCTAAAGGCAATGCCTTCCCTGTTTACTGGGATTTTACGCCTTGGTGCTAGTCGCCAGCCCCTGGCCTATGGAAGGCGGGCTTGGGGTAGTCACGGCACGGGCCCCGAGGACGGGTCGTGACAAATTGGTATCAGAGGCGGTCGGTTCTACCGCAGACTCTGATCGTCCTTTCTTTCTATGTGAAGCAATAGTGTTTAGTGTATTGAGTGTGGTTATCAGTTCAGGGAGCCCAGTGTTGGTGCGGCGGCCGACGTATCCATACACCAGGACCCTGACTCCTGATTTCCGACTTAATGCATGAAAACATTGATTGCGTGTGTGTTTCAAGTTTTCTTTGTGATTACTTATGTCAGCTCACCGGGTATACTGATCTGCTTTATGAAAGTCTCAAGTTTTCCTTGTGATTACTTGTGCCAGCTCACCAGGTATACTGTTCTGACTGTGGTGCTCTTGTTCTCCTTTTCAGGATGGCCCCGCGACGATTGCCAGCTAGGGTTCCGAGTGTAGGGCGCGACGGCAGCCCACCGAGCGACGAGGCCTCGGTGCAGGGCCCTTTGCCAGCAGTGGCACCGGCGGTAGCCTTACCCGCCGAGCCACCGATGCTTCCAGTACCAGACGCTGACGATGCACGTCGCCTCAGGGCACTGCACGAGTTTCAGAGCCAGCGACCGCCCAGGTTTCGCGGTGAGGCGGACCCCCAGGCCGCCGAGGACTGGCTAGAGGCGGTGGTACGGATCTTCAGGCTAGTGAGGACACCAGCGGATCTCATGGTGATCCTCGCAGCGAGCCTCCTGCAGGCGGCGGCAGGACGATGGTGGAGCCTGATGCTCCAGGTTCACGATGAGGCATCCCTGCTCTGGACGGACTTTGAGAGCCTCTTCCGCTCTGAGTTCGTCCCGGCCACCCTCCGAGCGGTGCGCATCCA
The DNA here is from genome assembly GCA_963277665.1 of Viscum album. Taxonomy (NCBI): domain Eukaryota; kingdom Viridiplantae; phylum Streptophyta; class Magnoliopsida; order Santalales; family Viscaceae; genus Viscum; species Viscum album. The sequence goes on from OY728151.1 coordinate 298,035,024, forward strand.
GGAGCTTCTCCAGCTGCGCCAGGGCAGCATGACGGTCGCTCAGTATGCGGCGAGGTTCACGGACCTATCTCGCTACTCGACCGACATGGTACGGGACCCCTTCTTCCGGGCCCGGACCTTCGAGCAGGGCTTGCGACAGGAGATTCGTGCGTCGCTGATCTCCCTCAGCATTCCGACCCAGGCAGGAGTGCTGGAGCGAGCCCTCCTGATCGAGAGCTTCCTGGCAGAGCCTTCTTCAGCGGCGAGACCTAGCGCAGGGCGGCAGGTAGCTGAGTCTTCGGCAGCAGGTAGCCGACGGATGACTCACGGGTCCAGGCAGACCAGACCCCCACGCAGACGGCCTCAGGACACCGGCTCAGCAGTACGAGGCACACAGCGGAGTGCCAGCCTTTCGAGAGGCAGGCTGTGCTACTCTTGCGGCGGGCAGGGTCACATGGCTCGTGACTGCCCGACTCGCCGATCAGAGGAGCAGCAGACGGTGGAGGGGCCACCCAGGCAGAGGCAGAGGGTCGACCGTGGCGGTCCGCAGGGAGGAGGCGGACGAGGCCGAGGAGCTGGCCGAGCAGCGGGTGGTGGGCGACGCTTTCAGGCTCTACCCCCACCACCACCAGGAGGGCCACCTCGACCACAGGGAGCCGGCGGGCAGGGACAGGCCCAGCTCCAGGCAGTGGAGGCCTACGACCCCGACATGCCAGAGATGATTCGAGGTACGATCTGTGTCTATTCCACCCTTGCTGCAGTACTTATAGACACAGGAGCGAGTCACTCTTTCATAGCCTCTGCCCTTGTTCGGAGCTCGGAGATTCCGACTGAGCCGTTGGCTCGATCCTTACGGCTAGAGACTCCTACGGGAGCAGACTCGACGATTACGCACTGGTGCCGGCAGTGTGAGCTTACTCTAGGAGGCGAGAGCTTCGGCTGGGATCTCCTTGTAGCGGCGTCGAGGCCTTACGACGTCATCTTGGGCATGGATTGGCTATCCACGGTTCATGCCCAGATCGACTGTTTTAGGCGCAAGGTGCGATGTGTTCGTACCGACGGGAGCAGGTTTACCTTCACCGGCGAGAAGGGAACCTTTGCAGCACAGGATGGACTTCCGCGGAGGAGAGTGCAGCCCATCTCACATCAGTTGGCTAGCCTCATCCTAGGAGCAGTGGACGTGCGGAGTCCGGCTTTTCCTGCAGTGGTGGACCAGTACGTGGACGTCTTTCCCGACGACGTTCCAGGGCTACCTCCTCGTAGAGAGGTAGACTTTTACATCGACTTGTACCCCGGGACAGCCCCGATATCTACTCCAGCATATCGGATGGCCCCCGCCGAGCTTCGAGAGCTGCGGGTACAGTTGGAGGACTTGCAGAGCAAGGGGTTTATCCGACCCAGTGTTTCACCCTGGGCTTCCCCGATTTTGTTCGCCAAAAAGGCGGACGGGAGCTTGCGACTTTGTGTCGACTATCGTCGCCTGAACCAGGTGACAGTGAGGAACAAGTATCCGCTGCCACGGATTGATGACCTCTTCGATCAGCTCAAGGGAGCGCGGTGGTTCTCGAAGATAGACCTCCGGTCAGGCTATCATCAGCTCAGAGTTCGAGACGAGGACGTGCAGAAGACGGCCTTCAGGTGTCGGTATGGCCATTATGAGTTCTTGGTTATGCCGTTCGGCGTAACCAATGCTCCAGCAGTGTTCATGAGCCTCATGAACAGGATCTTCCAGCCATACCTCGACCGATTTGTCGTTGTCTTCATTGACGACATTTTGGTATACTCGACGACTGAGGAGGATCATGCCTACCACCTGCGAGTTGTGCTAGACACACTCCGAGAGCACCAGCTTTATGGCAAGCTCTCAAAATGCCAGTTCTGGTTACGTGAGGTCCATTTCTTGGGGCACGTCATTTCTGAGGCGGGAGTTGCAGTGGATCCCGCGAAGATCGAGGCAGTGCTAGCTTGGGGGCCACCCAAGAGCGTGACAGAGGTGCGGAGCTTCTTGGGCCTAGCGGGATACTATCGGAGATTCGTGCCAGACTTCTCCAGAGTTGCAGCACCACTCTCAGCCTTGACGAAGAAGGGGAAACCCTTTGTGTGGTCAGACAGATGTCAGCAGAGCTTCCAGGAGCTGAGACAGAGATTGACCAGCGCACCTATCTTGAGGTTGCCTGAGGAGGGAGTTGGGTACGTAGTTTACTGCGATGCATCAGGGACTGGACTCGGGTGCGTCCTGATGCAGGAGCGGGCCGTGATCGCCTACGGATCACGTCAGTTGAGGCCGCATGAGCAGAACTACGCCACTCATGACCTGGAGTTAGCAGCAGTGGTCTTCGCTCTGAAGACTTGGCGGCACTATCTGATGGGCGAGCGCTTCACAGTCTTTTCTGACCACCAGAGTCTTAGGTATATCTTCTCTCAGAAGGACCTGAACCTGAGACAGCGGAGATGGCTTGAGTTCCTCCAGGACTATGACTTTGAGATAGTCTATACTCCTGGGAAGGGGAACGTGGTAGCCGATGCCCTCAGCAGGAGGACGGGCATTCAGCTACTTGAGGAGGCGACGGAGCAGCTAGCCTCCTTGCAGATATCCTTCGTGGATAGAGACGGAGCAGCCTTTCTTCAGTCTCTCACAGTCTCTCCTCCACTTCTACAGCGGGTCAGAGAGGCTCAGCGTGGGGACGCTGACTGTGAGACCCGGCGTGCACTGATATCCTCAGGTCAGGCGCCTGATGGTTTCTCCCTTGGAGCAGAGCACGACATCCTTTTCAGAGGACGTACTTTCGTACCAGTCGCTCTACGAGAGGAGGTGCTGAGAGAGTTTCACACTTCTCCCTTGGCGGTACATCCCGGAGTGGCGAAGATGTACCAGGATCTCAGGCGACAGCACTGGTGGCCGGGTATGAAGAAAGCTGTGGCAGAGTTCGTTTCACGATGCCTCACCTGCCAGCAGGTGAAGGCAGAGCACCAGGTACCAGCAGGTTTGGTACAGCCCTTGGAGGTCCCGGAGTGGAAGTGGGACGGCATATCTATGGACTTCGTGACTGGACTTCCACGCACTTCCAGAGGTCACGACTCCCTTTGGGTGATTGTCGACCGACTCACCAAGTCGGCACACTTCTTACCCATCAGAGAGCAGGGCTCAGTAGAGAGCTTGGGACGTCTTTACGTCCAGGAGATCGTACGGCTTCACGGTGTGCCATTGTCTATCGTCTCCGATCGAGATGCTCGTTTCACTTCCAGGCTTTGGAAGGGGTTGCAGGAGGCGTTCGGGACGCGACTCCATCTGAGCACAGCCTTCCACCCTCAGACGGATGGACAGACGGAGAGGACCATACAGACACTCGAGGACATGCTCCGTGCATGTGTTCTCGACTTTGGTCGCAGCTGGGAGGACCACCTACCCTTGGTGGAGTTTGCGTACAACAACAGCTACCACTCCACCATCGGGATGGCACCATACGAGGCGTTGTACGGCAGACCCTGCAGATCACCGTTGTGCTGGACAGACCCTGGGGAGTCAGCACTCGTGGGACCAGAGATGGTCCGAGCCACGACAGAGAAGGTCCAGATCATCCAGGAGAGGATGAGGACAGCTCAGAGCCGGCAGAAGTCATATGCTGACAGGAGGCGGAGGCCACTAGAGTTCGAGGATGGCGACCACGTCTTTTTGCGTGTCTCACCTCGACGTGGTTTACGGAGATTTGGCCGAGGCGGCAAGCTGTCTCCCCGCTTCATCGGGCCTTTCCAGGTCCTCAGCAGGATAGGAGAGGTGGCTTATCGCCTGGCTCTACCACCTCAGTTGCACCGGGTGCATGACGTCTTCCACGTGTCTCAGCTGAGGAGATACGTGCACGACCCGACGCACATCATCGACTTTGGGGAGCTGGACGTGGACGATGGGGCGACTTTTGCGGAGGTTCCAGTGGAGATCGAGGATCGACAGGAGCGGGTCCTACGTGGGCGGTCGATTCCTCTTGTGCGCGTCAGGTGGCAGCACGGGAACCTCCAGGAGAGCACTTGGGAGCGGGAGGCTCAGATTCGTGCTCAGTACCCCCATTTGTTCCCCTAGATTTTGATGTATCTTTACGGGGACGTAAAGCCCTGAGGTGGGAGTAATGTAAAGACCCGCAAATTTCAAGGAAATTTTTTTCTTAATTTTCTTTGGAATTTTACAAGAGCGCAGCTTCAGACGGCACCTGATTCCGAGGCCCGGTGTGCCCGGAATCAATTTCCGAAGTTTGGCTCGGGTACGTTCAGTGAACGGACGAGCGGGTTTTTCTATCTTTTGAACCGGTGCCCGGAATCGAATTCTGAGGGCACCGATGAAATCGCAGCGCCGGTATTTGCTTAGAAACGCCTCTTCCGGAGTTGCGTTTGCTCAGACGTGGTTTTTAAAATTTTACGGCTTTAAGTCAGAAATAAAATAAAGTTTGTGCGACAACTTTATTTTATTTCACTTAAGCTGCTTGGAAGCCACTTGAAGTCACTTAAAGACGGCTTGAACTGAGTTGAACTGGATAGGGTGCTATCCAGAAATATCCTACCCCTTGGTAGGATATTTGTGCGGTGGGACCCGCACGAGCCCCGCCGTTTCTTTCGCTAAGTAACGCACCCGCGAAAACCCGTCAAAGTAACTGAAAAGTCAACCGACGCGTTTTCTTTAATTCTTAACAGACCATTTAATTGGGCGGTTTATTTCGTGAATTAAATGGACTGTTTCTTCGTGAATTAAATGGGTCGTTTCTTTCGTTGAATTAATTCAACGAATTGATGGATCGTTTCTTAACCGGTTTCGTGTTGGCATGTTTATAAATTAAGACCAACATAAAAATCCTTGGAAAGGATTTGAGAGAATCTTCGTTCCTCCACCCTCTCCGCGAAGAACGCGAAGAACGCGAAGAACGCGAAGAACGCGAAGAACGCCGAACCCGGAAGTCGACGACGCTTTCGCCCGAGACGTTCTTCCGATCTCCGATCTCCGATCACCGACCATTCGAGGTGAGTGATTTCGGATTTCCTCTCAAGTTCTTTTCTTTGGTTTTAAACGAAACACAGATTTAAATATTAATAATTTAAATCTGTTGTTCTTGATTTGTTGAGCTCGCCGGCTCAACGCCGGTTTCCGCGACGACGCGACACCTTCCCGCGACGACGCGACGATCGATCTCTTCCGCGACGATCTCTTCCGCGAAGAACGCCCGCGCTCGACGATCATCAAGGTAGGGATTTGATTGTGATTCTTTTTCCCGTGATTATTCTTTTTAAATAAAGAACCCGATCGAAACAATTTTTAATTTATTTAAAAATTGTTGTTGATTATTCCTCCCGTGATTTATGGCTAACGCGGAGGGTGCGGGTCTAACGAACAAGACCCGGCAACCCTCCGCCGATCTATTTTGGTTGTGCGGATTTGGCGGACGTCGACAAACCGTGCGGCAAGGGCAATTTGTTGGCTCCGCAGTGAAGATCGTCCCCCGGGAGGAGCATCGGCGCAGACGGGAAAGAAAACGGGCCACCGGAGCATCTCCGGCGGCCCGCGGAAGGAGGCGGCGGCGCGGGTCGCCGGCGCGGCGGCGCCGGCGACCGGAGGCGGCGGCGCCAGGCGCGCCGCCGTGGAAACCTTCCGCCGCGGCTGAAGCCGCGGCGGCGGCGGCAGCCGGTTCCGCGGCCGCGCGGAACCGGGACGGACGCGGCGGCCCGGCCGCGTCCGCGAGACAAGCGGCCCCCCGCGGGGCCGCGGTTTCCCTCAAGCCGCGGGTTCAACCCGCGGCGGCGGCAGCGCTTCGGCCGCTCGGCCGAAGCCGAGCCGGTCCGGTCGGCCGGGCCGCGCCCAGGCCGGACCGGACCCGGCCGAGCCGGTTCGGGCCGGGTCGGGCCGACCCGGTTCGGGCCGACCCGGTTCGGCCGACCCCAGGGGGGGTTCGGGCCGGGTCGCCCCGGGCCCAGTACCCCCGTTTCGGGCCCTCTACGGTCTTTCGCCCATATCTTGGGCCTGGGACCTCCGATTGACGAACCGTCAGCGGCTACGCGATCCTTGGATCGAGACGGTCGTTTCGGTATATTATACTCAAGGTTTCGGAAGACTTTGGGTTCGGCCGGGTTGGTTCGTACACGAAGCCAACCGGGCCCTCGGAGCGGAAACGCTCATAACTTGAGCTACGGACGTCCGAACGACGTACCGTCAGCTGTGGTAGTTTCCTCTAAGTGAGACGGAACTTTTGGCATACTCCGCCCGAGGATCGGATACAGGCGGAGTACGGTCGGGTTGGTTTTGCCCTAAAAACCAACCGGGCCCCTGGGACGAAAATGCCAATAACTCTCAGACCGGGCGTCCGATTGACGCGCCGTCTGTCGCGTTGAGATCCTGTTGTCGATACGGAACTTTTGGATACATCAACTTCGGACTACGTGTCAGTTGATGTATCAGCCCCTCGGCTCGTGGAGCGGACCCTCCTGAACGAGCTCGCTACGTGCGGGAACCCTAGCGCTGGCTGTGACCTCGACGACAGAGCAGAGATCCTCCGTGGACTGCGACGACGGCAGAGCAGAGATCCTCCGTGGACTGCGACGACGGCAGAGCAGAGATCCTCCGTGGACTGCGACGACGGCAGAGCAGAGATCCTTCGTGGACTGCGGCGACGACTGTGCAGAGATCCTCAGTGGACTGCGTCGACTACTGCACTCAGCGATCCCCCGTGGATCAGTGCTTCAGGTTCTGTGTGAGCCCGATCCTCCGTGGGTCCTTACTACCGGTTCTGTGTGAGCCACTGCCTACAGGTTCTGTGTGAGCCCGATCCTACGTGGGTCTTTTTGCGGGGGTTAGTACCTATCGATCCTTCGTGGGTCCGACGACTGAGACGGATCAGTGATCGTCTTTGACGTCATCTGAAAAAGTATACCTGGTTGAGCTGAATCTTATGTTACTCTCCTTTGTGGATTGTGTTGAACTATCCTTTGTGGATTTACTGTTTACTCTCCTTGTGGATTTGAGTCTTGCTTCCCTTTGTGGATTGAGTTGTTCTTGAGCTCGTGAGCAGAGCTAGAATTGGGGACTTAGGTATATGTATGGGCATATACCTAAGTCGAGTCAGATGTTACTTCGTGATTGCATCTTTCTTTTGTGCTATATCCTTTGTGGATTTCGGGAGACCTTCGGGGGTCTCGGGGTCCTTACTGAGTAGTTGTACTCACCCCTGCACGGGCTATGCCCGCACTTCGTGGTGTTGGTTGCAGACGATGGACAGCGCTGATCGCGGTTGGGGCGTGGAGCAGGACGGTACCTGGAGGTGGACCACTGGACGGGACGTGCTCAGAGCGGACGTGGGGCCCGAGGAGCTTGGAGGCTATCTGTACCCACCCTTCAGGTGGGATTGCCAGTGGACGACACGAGGCCGCCGTCTTTTCTTCAGTTGCTGTACTTTACTTTTCAGTTGTACTTTACAGTTGGGCTTGTATTTCCGGCCCCTTTACCTTTCTGCACTTTACTTTCCGCTTGCTGACTCTGTGTGGTTGTTACTTCTAAAGGCAATGCCTTCCCTGTTTACTGGGATTTTACGCCTTGGTGCTAGTCGCCAGCCCCTGGCCTATGGAAGGCGGGCTTGGGGTAGTCACGGCACGGGCCCCGAGGACGGGTCGTGACACCAAAGAAAAACTATCTCACCTTATAAATCCTCTACATTTCAAAAGAGGTACAACTAAAATGTTGGACTAGGAGAACCAAAAAATAAGAATGCAGAACCTAATGTGAAAACCTTTTCATAAAAAAACCTATTTACCTTTAATTCCAATATATGATGCTACAATGATGGGTTCTTTATTAGTTATTTCTTTCAAATAATTTTCCTAAAATATCTATATGTAATACTATTTAAACACACTATATGTTATTATATTCTCTAACTAGGCTGGGGATAGTGGGAAAACAACTTGAGGGGTTTTGAATCACCAGTGAATAATACCATACACATATGATAATTTTGTGATGAATAATTCGATTTAGTAACCTTGATATATGTAATGATTAATTCAAAACTATTGATATGATCCTTCCCAACCTATTTAATCATGTATTGATAATTATAAATTTTTTTATCACTTTAATTTTTTCTCTCTATTATGAGTTTTGATTTATTAACATCATGTAAAAGATCATATTAATGTCTTTTATTCATCACAATTCTTTCATTGATTAGTGGTTTATCCTTCTTTCATTTTTTTAATAAAAATACTTTAGTTTTTTAATATTTTATAATTTTGTTTGTCTTTTAAATTATTATGTGTTACCATGTTCCAAGAAAGTGTAAACATTTGGTAATTTCTTGTACCTTATATTTTTTTACATGTTACCCCATGAACTTTACATTCTTGATAATTATTAAACCATAAAAATATTAGTAATTAAAATATGAAGGTTATTTTTAAAAACTTGTTATACCAAATTAATACCACATGTACCATAATAATTTATACCTTGTGATGGTTTAAACCATACAAACCAATACCCTATAAAAATTTAAACACAAAAAGAAGAATAACCCTTATGAAGTATATAATGATTGAATATTTTATGCACCTTAGAATGGATATGTTATACTAAATAATGTTATAATTTTAACAAATTTTTTAGCGCTAAATTGATGGATGCATCATTTGAAGTATTTTTACCCTATGAAGGATATATGCTATACATAAAAAAACTCCCTATTCAAAATTCATCCTAAAAATATATACCATATAGAAATAAGATACATTATTATATTTTGAACAATTTTTTTCAAAATATCATAATTTGTTCTTTTTTTTATTTGTTTGTATCTTGAATCATTTTTCTTTTTTACTTGTTTATTTTTTATAATTATTCTATAATTATATTTAAATTATTTTAATACTATGTGAATAATATAATATGTTTTCATGGAATAATTAAATTAAAATAATGAAATATAATTAATTTTGTATACTCATAGATGTTAACTCAAAATTTAAAATTATTTTTTTTTGTTTTAGGATATTATGAGTGATTATATAGGAATCATACAATATATATAAGTCTAAATGAAAATTGATTATGTTTTAGATTTATAGGGAGTATTTATTACTCATTAACTTATTATTGAAATTATTTTCTATAGTAATTTTTTAGTTTTATCATATATAAATGCTACTTGAATATTTTATATCGTTCGTTATAATGTGAGATTTTTATATGCATTAAAAAAATTTAAACTTGTGAAGCATTATCTAGGAAATCATATTGATGCATGAAACAAATTTAAAGTAGTTAATTTGTTTTATATACGTGAATTTAATAATGAAATATTGAAATAAATTGACTCTAATATTTGACATGTTGATTCATGCATGAAATATTTTCAAGTTTTTTTGTATAAAGAAACTCTATAAATTGGATTTGATAGAACCTATGAAATTTAATTTAGTAGTGATCTTGGATACCTTATTTCACAAAGATTATTTAATAGGTTAAGTTGTTTCTCTACTATGTGATTTTTATTTTCATACCTCAATCGTGGAATCTCGTTTCAATGGAGATCAATGTAGTTTCATCCTCAACATTTATAACTACACTAACAAAAATAAAATATTAATTATTGTATTCTTGCTATATTTTTTATGGGAGTGATTCTTGGTTTATATGTCAATCAAAATAAGGAACACAATGTTGGGTTATACTACCCTTACTGAAAGTACAATTTGGGATGTTACTCTATATGGAAAAATGAAGGATTCATGTTCCACCTTAGTTTAGATAAAGGAATCCCTTTTTTGTTGTGTGTGAGTCCAATAAAGAGGTATGGATTATTTTTATTATAGTAAAAAAGGAAGGAACATGTTTTTTTCCTTGATGTGTGAAAATATAGCTTAAATTCAGTTATTACTCAAAGAATTAAAAATCTTGCTATAAAGTTTAATGACACCATTCAAAAGTCAGTTCAATTTGAAGTAGACACCATATTCTCAAGTTGGTAGTGTGTAGTGTATAAATATGATTACTTTGATCCAAAATACAATATATATATATATATATTCATTTTTATTTTTTCAGGATTAATTTTATATCACTTATATTAAATTTATAATTGATAAAATAGGTCATTTCATCCACCACTATACAATTCTACCATCTATGTATTTGGGAAAAATTTATTTTATCAAAACAAAAGCCTTTAGGGATCTGGTGCCTTTGTTAATCTTCATTTAATTTATTGTTTACATTTAGTGGAAATTTTAACAACCCCATATTTTATAAGATATATTTTTTTAATTTCTTTCATATTTTTGTTGTACGCTACACCAATATTATCTTTCACTATACTCAATACCATATTAACTTGCAGTATACGCAACCCTAATCTTGGATCGTGTCACACACAATTTCAAGTTTCTTTGATAGTATTTATTCTATGAAACATTGAGTGTATATATATATATATATTCAATGTACAAATGAACTATGGTTGGATTTTGTTATATGCAACAACAAAGGATTCTTACACTTCACTCAACCCTGACTTGGATTTCATTACACGCAATCACAACCTTCCTCGATAGCGTGTGTTGTATGCAATACCTAGTTTCACTAAATAATGATATATGGTTATAATATTTTTATAAAATAGCTGTTATGAATAGTAGTAAATACATTTTGAATTTTTTGACATTATAATTCATCTTACACATTTTATAGAACATGGTATGAGAACAAAATAAATTTTTCGGGTAAATTATGTATTTTTTAAAAAAATGCAGTTTTTCTGACTTTTGATGGCGCACCCATTTTAAATATAATTTTTGAATGTTTTATAAGTTAAATTTTACAAAATAAACTTTTTCTTTTGATTCAGGATATAAAAATTTACATTGGATAATGTCTTGATGTGTTTACGGTAACTTTGATATTTTAATGAATAGTAAAAACACACTATATTTTAATTAAAAACAAATTTTTTCATCGTAATAATTTATAAGGATAAATTATAATATTTAATGGTTTTAATGTATAAATATAATATATTTTTACCATTTAATATAATTTATGTCATTACCATTGATTTTACATTGAATTCATATGTAAAATCATTTCAATCTTTTGCAATGTTTTAACTTTTAAAAGTTGTTTTCATAACAACGAGATTAATTTTAAATTGATTTCTACAAATTTTTTGTATTTAATTTATAAAAATGAATTCCATATTTGGAATCAATGTATCTAAATTATATTAATAGGCTACTTTTTATTCTTGGGCATTATGAATAGAAACTGTGGTAAATTTTATTTACCATAGTAAATGGTAAATCGGGTAATTAAGGGTAAATATAATATTATAAAATTACCCTAAAACTTGTATTAGTATAATTGGATTATTATATTTCGTCATAAGGCATATTTGGGTCTAAATGGAATCCATTGGAACCCCCTTGGAGGTGATTAAGACCTTTAGTTTATTTTATTTAAAGGAAAATGAAATATGTCTCACTCAAATTTAATATTTAAAGTAGCTTTAATATAAGATTATACAGAATATAGATTCGGTTATAAATACTCATTTGAAAGATAAAATGTTTTTATTTATTATGGTAATTTATTTATAATTTTTAAGAGATATTTAATTACCATAATAGCTTATACATTAATGATGTAGAAATTTTTTTTAGTGAAAAATAAGTAATGTAGTTTTTACTAAAATTATAATACCCATTAAAAGGCTCACAAACCTGACCAAAACTTATTTTTAGTGTATATATACACCATAAGAATCCAATAACCGAATATACAACCGTTTGGAGTCTTATAAAAGTGATTATGACACTTATATTATTTTATTTTAAATGATGTCAAAGTTGTCACCTTCATAATTTAATAAATATAACAATTTAAAAGATGGATGTTTTTGAATATAAATCCAACTAAAAGTATAATTATGAAATATATAAGATTTATATTCATCCGAGTATTTTATTTTTAATTTTAATGCTAAAATTAAGTATATTTAATAATTATTCAGTAATATTGTAGATATTATTTTATTAAGAGAAGTATCAAATATATGGTTTTACAAATAGTAAAATAAATATTATATGAACTATTTAATGTTCTCCACTAATTTTATATATGAATATTACATGTTAGGAACCTATTAAATATTTTAGTTCGAATATATCCTCTGTTTGTATTTTATTTAAGTTCAAATAAATGAATAGTGTCAAAATTGACACTCTTGTTATTTTATAAAAATAACATATTATTAATTTGTTTAAAAATCACAAAAAATATTTAAAAATTATAAATTGAAATTTATGTAGTCTAAAATGTAATAAATAATCCAATTATGTAAAATTAACAACACATAGGTTATTATTTATAACCATTTAAATTATAGAAGTTTATTCTAACAAATAAAATTAAATAGATTAAATAAGGATAAATAAAACTGATAAGGTTTAAAATAAGATCTAAAAATGTATAAATTTGATTGGTTGATGAGATTACATCCCTATATCATCTAATATTCTAATTGAGTCATTTTAGGAGGTTTTTATGTGTAGTTTGAATTTATATTAAACTAATATTTTTTAGGATTCCAAAGGTACCCCTCTCCTCCCTTATAAAAGGGCACCTCCTCCTTCTCATCTTTACACAGCTTTGAGCGTTCATGCTCTGCCAAAACCATCCCATTTACCTTATAAAAATCCCTAGAAATATTCTAGAGGTCCTGGTCTTCTTTAAAGACCAATTTTAGTTCCCTAAGAGGAGGTCTCAAATAGGCGTGTCTAACAAGAGGTAATATCCGTTACCGATTCTTTCATATTTATTTCTTCTTCAACATCCGATTATTTACATGTTTCATTATTTAGTAATAACATTAGTATAAATAATATACCGACATGTTATTATAAATATTAAACAACCCTATTTCACCTTCTATCCATCTTATAGAAAACGAAATCACCACGCATGCATATGTACGGAATACCGTCTCCATGCTGTGGTGTAATCAGTTTTTCCACCACCACCTTACTTGGATGGGTATAATGGTGTAAAGAATAACTATATAAAATCATATAACATCATAATGATTATATTATATTATATCATCCACTCCAATTCGATTAAATAAATATGGTAATGATATCATCGCTCGTGCGTACATACGAATTACCATCTCCACGATGCGATGAGATTCATTTTCCATGTTAACAATTCATGAATGAATAAAAAGTATATATATAATAATTAATAATGAAATATATGACATAATAATTCTACTTTATTTATGTATATATACATGTATGTCATCTACTTAATTCCATTCAAGTCAATAATGAAAGGAAAACAGTGTTCATGCGTACGTACAGACTACCTTCTCCATGAACGGTGTGTTTCATTTAATTTATCTATATAATATATATATATATACTGAATATATATGATATATAAATCATTATTTAAATTATGGAAGTAATTAAATCATGATATAACTAATAATAATATCAATAACAACAAGTCCAAACAAGTATGATAAATAAAACAATTTTACCCAAATCGCAGCTTTTACATCCAATTTACAAAAGAACGGGTAATATAAAGTCATATGTAAACCATATATGATATCATAACAATGAATATAGTTCTTTAATAAGTCAATGACATTATCTAAATCATTATACAGGAGGTTCGGATACATACGAAGCATATCGAACATAAGCTAAGGGATAACTTTTCGAATCTCGTTTTTATCTAAGATTGTTTATTCATAAGTATTTACTGGGGTTATAATTATCATCCATGTCCAAGTTTTATGAAAATGTTTTCATGTATTTTTAAAGACCTTTTTACCCATTTTTTACTTTTACTACATGGCCTTTAAGGAATCTTTTTTTTCCATACGAGTTACTTTTTGACTTTTCCAACAAAAGTATGAGAAAATGTTATTTTTAACTTATACGGCATGAATGGATTTTTACGGTTTAATAACACCCATTTTTCATGAAGCTTACTCTACAAGATTTTATGACTACTTTAAAAAAATAATTTTCTTTTAAAATTGCATGATTTTTTTTTGAAATAAAATTATTTTGAAGAAGAAAGGATATTTTCCTCAAAAAATCATTTTAAGTGTTTTATCAAAAAAAATGTCCATCTAAGATGACATTATTTCATATGTGTATGTTTCAAGTATAATGTATCTATGATTTACATGTTTTCAATTTTCATATGATGAAATATCTAATTGTTTTATATGGATTATGTGATGATGGGATGGTGATTATGAAACCCATTTTATTCTTTGGTTTATGATGAATGTTTTAAGTTTATTTTGTGGCACAAGCAAGAATGATTTCATTATGAGATGGGTGAGACCTATATCTCCCTAAAATGCATTGGGAAAAGATTTATATCTCATGATATAGACATGGCTGGAATTTTAAGTTAATCTGGTTCAGTAATACATGACTTGAATGAGGAGTGAACTCGACTCAGAAAGGGACATTGTCCACTAAGATGGTCTTGGAAGCAATGCCTTAGATAATATGGAAATCATATCATGTGCTTAATGGTTTCCATGATCACATGTTTTATTCTCATGCTATTTTATCATGATTGATGTTCCTTTATGATATATTCCTTACGTACTTCCATGATTTTTGTATTTTCTCAAGATTTTGATGTTTAGATTTTATGTTCAAGTATTTGCATTCAAATGTTTATGGATTGTTTTATATTCTCTATTTTTACCCTTACTGAGTATTTGAGCTCACCATTTTTTATGTTTTCTTTTCCCCCGGGATTTAAAGAATGGTTTTATGTAAGGAAACCAAAAGGGGAAGATCGTTATAGGAGATGTTGAAAATATTTCAACACGATTAGAAGATTATATTTCGAGTTTCCAAAGACACTAAACTATTATGGTCCTTGTGTGTCTGTTTATGTTATGTATTAAAAATTCCGAAAAAGTAATGTAATGTCCATGTACGTCAGGTTTGGGGTATCAAAAGTTCGTATCATAGGAATGGTTTAGTTAACCTTTGGAAACTAGGATGCGAAAACATTAGTGAAATCCATAGAGATATTTATAAGGTATGTCTAGGGATGTCCATAAGGATAAGTATACGTATAGGTTATAGTCCTAGAATTACGGAAACGATCATAGAATTAAACCTAAGATTTTAGATATTGAAGGTACTCCCCCTTTATTATGTTGTTTTCCTAGTATGATTTTTGCCTCTCACACTATTCTTTTTGGGTTTGAGAAAATGGATGGAAATGGGAAGATTCACGGTAATAGAGGATATGATGGAAAATGGAATGATATTCTTCATGAGACACCAAATGAAATGGGATTTGGGTGTCCGAACATCGTTATTATGCATAATAAGTAATCTCATAACATGGTCAATAATATCAACTTTGGTAAGTTTCTTGACTCGGCTAATAAGAGAAAGATGGAGTTTCTTGATGCTCATAGAGGGAAGAAAGTTCAATTACCCTCATCTAAATCATGTGGGAAGAGGCATCAGGGAGAATGTTTCAAAGGAACTGGAAGATGCTTTGGGTTCGGAAAAGGAGGAGACAAATTCAGTAAGTGAAAAGGAAAAGGTTCAGTTAACAACATGGAGAAGGATAATGGTATTTCTACGACATCAACAATGATTAGATTTTTTAAATGTGGAATGTGTGGGCATTATGCAAACCAATGCCCTGAGGGAAAATCTCATGAAGATAATCAGTATGGTCATATGGGCAGTATTTATGTGGATGATGATGAGGAGACTACAAATGATATATGAGATGAAAGATGTGTTGAAGCTTGGTCAATGGTTTAAGAAGGTAGTGTAATGATTGTATGTTTATCAAGAGTTATGTTGTATAGGTAATTTAATGGTACTATGGGTTAAAAGAACATCTAAGGATTGTTACACTATTGTTTTTCCTATAGTATTTGATAGTATATGTTGAATGGTACTGGTAACCATGAAAGGTTATTCAGATATTTTTGGAAACATGATTATAGGCCCATAATGGAGGGATAAAAAGAAAATGAAATGAGCTCATGACTGATATAATTGTTTGAATATATAGAAATTTTGGGATTTTGGTATGTGGAAAGGGTAAACTTTTGATATCATTCATGTTTTCACTAAGGTTAAATGGTTATTCATTTTTCAAGAGAATACATGATTAAGGTATTCACATGTTTGGAATGTGACCAACAAGATATATCGTATGATATACGGGGGATAAATTATTGTATTCACATGATTGGTAGATGAAATTTCTTGTAATTGTTTTCTTTATACTATGAGATTGGACAAAAGTATTTTGGATAAGCCTAAATATTGGAATGGATTATGTTGGACAAAAGTAAGTATTGTTTTAGGCTATAGCTTTTTTCAATATTATTGATGGAATTTTATAATAATATAGTTTTAGAAAAAGGACAACCCATAGGATGAGTGACAACCCGTCGCGTCGGACAAGGCTGTGGGAATCGAACCCACAACTTTAGTGTGACATGCCTTTATCACCTACCACTGGCCTACAAAAAGTCCCTGGTTAGTAGAAACTAGTATTATTATATTATGAAGTATGATCTATGATGTATAAGTCCAATTTAGGAACCATGTATGAATAATCTCACTGTAGATGGACTTTTGTATATAAATTTTTCTAACTTATGTTTGAGACAGATGGAATGACCTATCATTCTATCGCATGATCTGCTAAAACTTCACGAAAAACAAATTAAACTTCATTTCTTTAAGAGATGAAGTGGAAATTGTTCAAGGCGCGAACAACGGTGACATTATACCGAAATAAAGTAAGTATTTATTATAATTCAAATTCTTCATCTTTAGGGAAATGATCTTGGAAACCAAAAATGTTGTCCTAGTGCCCTTATATCCGATGAATCATATAGTACCTTAGATCATCACAAATTTATGGCTTTTTGATTGTTGGATTTTTCATAGCCAGGTTCTCTACCACTCTCCATCAGAGCATGATAGTTATATTTCTCTTCCATATCCATATTTTCACCTATGTTCTTCTACGTGGAAACCCAGTGATTAGTTAATTTGGGTAACCATTATGTTTCATACATTAGTTTTTAAAGATAAGTTTTGGTATTCCTTTTTACAATGTGGGCTTCTATTAAAGAAACTTATGAGTAGTAAACCATTTATAACCCCGACAAATTTTGAGGGAGAAATTCATTTTAAGGGGGGTAGAATGTGAAAACCTGAGATTTTATAAGATATATTTTTTTAATTTCTTTCATATCTTCTGTTTTACGCTATACCAAGATTATCATGTGCTATAGGCAACACTGTATTAGCTTGCGGTATATGCAACACTAATCTTGGATCGTGTTACACAAAATTTCAATTTTGTTTGATAATAGTTATTCTACACAACATTGAGTGTATACATATATATATATTGTATAAATAAAATATGGTTGGATTTTGTTATACGCTACAACAAAGGAGTCTTGCACTACACGAAACCCGGACTTGGCTTGCATTACACACAATCACAACCTTCCTCGATAGCGTGTGTTGTACGCAATACCGGGTTTCACTAAACAACGATATATGGTTATAATATTATTATAAACTATCCGTTATGAATATTAGTAAATAAATTTTCTATTTTATGACATTATAGTTCATCTTACACATTTTATAGAAAATGATATGAGAACAAAATAAATGTTTTGGGAAAAATAAGTATTTTTAAAAAAATGCAGTTTTGCCTCCTTTTGATGGTGCACCCATTTTAAATATAATTTTTGACAAGTTTATAAGTAAATTTTTTTAAAATAAACTTCTTCTTTTGAATCAGGATTTAAAAATTTACATTGGATAATGTTTTGATATTTTTCAGATAACTTTCATATTTTAATGAATAGAAAAATCACGCTATATTTTTATTAAAAACAACTTTTTTCATCATAATAATTTATATGGTTAAATTATAATATTGAATGGTTTTAAAGTATAAATAGTTTATATTTTTACCATTTAATTTAATTTATGTCATTAGCATTGATTTTACATTGAATTAATAGGTAAAATCATTTCAATCTTTTGCAATGTTTTAACTTTTTAAACTCGTTTTCTTAACAAAGAGATTAATTTTAAATTAATTTCTGAAACTTTTTTGTATTTAATTTAGAAGAATGGATTCCATAATTGGAATCAGTGGGTCCAAATTATGTTAATAGGATACTTTTTATTTTTGGGCATTATGAATAGTAACTACGGTAAATTTTATTTACCATAGTAAAAGGTAAATCGGGTAATTAAGGGTAAATATAATATTATAAAATTACCCTAACACTTGTATTAATATAATTGGATGATTATATTTCGTCCTAAGGCACATTTTAGTTGAAATTGAATCCATTGGAACCCACTTGGAGGTGATTAAGACCTTTAGTTTATTTTATTTAAAGGAATTTGAAATATGCCTCAGTCAACATTAATAATTAATGTATTTTTAATATAAGTTTATACGGAATATAAATTAGGTTATAAATTCTCAGTTGAAAGATATAATGTTTTTCTTTATCATGTTAATTAGTTTATAAATTTTAGGAGATATTTAATTACCTTAATAGCTTCTAAATTAATGATGCAGAAATTATTATGATACTAATATTATTTTATTTTAAATGATGTCAAAGTTATCACCTTCATAATTTAATAAATATAACATTTTAAAATTTTGGTGTTTTTGAATATAAATCCGACTAAAAGTATTATTATGAAATATATAAAATTTATCTTCATGCTAGTATTTTATTTTTAATTTTTATGCAAAAATAAATATATTTAATAATTATACAAAAATGTTGTAGAAATTATTTTTTTTAAGAAAAGTATCAAATAAATGGTATTAAAAATAGTAAAATAAATATTATATGAACTATTTAATGTGATCCACTAATTTTATATATGAATATGACATGTTAGAAACCTATTAAATATTTTATTTTTAATATATCCTATTTGTGGATTTTATTTAAGTTAAAATAAATAAATAGTGTCAAAATTGACACTATTGTTATTTTATAAAAATAACATATTATTAAATTGTTTAAAAATTAAAAAAAATATTTAAAAATTATAAATTTAAATTTATATAGTCGAAAATGTCATAAATTATCCATTTATGGAAAATTAACCACACATATGTGATTATTTATAACCATTTAATATTTAGAATTTTATTTCCACAAATAAAATTAAATATATTAAATAAGGATAAATCAAAATGATAAGGTTTAAAAAAATATAAAAACTTGTCTAAATTTGATTGGTTGATCACATTACAACCCTATCTCATCTAAGCTTCGAATTGAGTCTTTTTTGGAGGTTTTTATTTGGGTTTTAAATTTATATTAAACTAATATTTTTGTGGATTCCAAATGTGCCCCTCTCCTCCCATATAAAAGGGCACCTCCTCCCTCTCATCTTTACACAACTTTGAGATTTCAAGCTCACCCAAACCATGACCAATTTACTTATCAAATTCACTAGAAATATTATATAGGTCTTGGTATTCTTCAAAGACCAATTTTAGTTCCCTAAGAGGAGGTTTCAAAGAGGCGTGTCGAAGAAGAGGTAATATCCATTACCGATTCTTTCAAAATTATTTATTCTTCTAATTCCTTTTCTTTAGTTGTTTCATTATGAATTAATAACATTAGTATCACTAATATATTTATATGTTACTATAAATATGAAACAACAATATTTCACCTTCTATCCATCCTATGGAAAACGAAATCACCGCGCGTGCGTACGTACGGAATACCGTCTCCATTCTGTGGTGTAATCTATTTTTCCACCACCACCTTACTTGGATGGGTATAATGGTGTAAATAATATATATATATAATTATTATAACATCATAATGATTCTATGATATTATATTGTCCACTCAAATTCCATTAAATAAATATGGGAATGAAATCATCGCTCGTACGTACGTACGGATTACCGTCTCCACGACGCGATGAGATTCATTTTCCATGTTAACAATTGAAGAATAATTATAAAGTATATATAATATGTAATCATGAATTATATGACATAATAATGCTACTGGAATTATTTATATATATATGTATGTTATCTACTTAATTCTATTGAAGTCAATAAGGAAAGGAAAATTGTGTTCAAACGTACGTACGACATACCGTCTCCATGAATGATGTATTTCATTTCATTTACCTATCTATTATATATATATAGAATATATATGATATATAAATCATGATTTAGATTCTGGAATTAATTAAATCATGATATAGGTAATAATAATATCAAGAACCACAAGTCCAAACAAGTATGATAAATAAAACGATTTTACCCAAATCGCTGTTTTTACATCGAATATACAAAAGAACGGGTAATATAAAGTCACAAGTAAACCATATATGATATCATAACAAAGAATATGGTTTTTTTAATAATTCAATGACATTATTTAAATCATTATACAGGAGGTTTGGATAAATACGAAGCATATCCGACATAAGGTAAGGGATAAATTTTCCAATGTCGTTTTTATCTAAGATTGTTTATTCGTAAGTATTTAATGGGGTTATATTTATCATGAATGTCCATGTTTTATAAAAAAAATTCATGTATGTTTAAAGTCCTTTTTACCCATTTTTTACTTTTACTACATGGTATGTAAGGAATCTTTTTTTTGTTTACCAAATGAGGTACTTTTTGACTTTTCTGACAAAAGTACAAGAAGTATATTATTTTTAACTTATACGGTGTGAATGGATTTTTACGGTTTCATAATTCCCCATTTTCATGAAGCATACTCTACAATATTTTAGTAAATATTTTCAAAAAAATACTTTTCTTTTAAAATTGCATGAAATTTTTTGAAAAGAAAATGTTTTTGAAGAAGAAAGGATATCTTCCTCAAGAATTCATTTCAAGTGTTTTATGAAAACCATTTTCCATCTAGGATGACATTATTTCATATGTGCATGTTTCAATTATAATGTATCTATGATTTATATGGTTTCCATTTTCTTATGATGAAATATCCATTTGTTTTATATGGATTATGTGATTATGGGATGATGTTTGTGAAACCCATTTTATACTTTGGGTTAGGATGAATGTTTTAAGTTTATTTTGTGGAACAATTAAGAATGATTTCATTATGAGATGGTTGGGACCTATATCTCCCTCCAATTCATTGGGTAGAAATTTATATCTCATCAGATAGAAATGGCTGGAATGGTAAGTTAGTCCAGTTCAGTAATACAGGACTGGAACGAGGAGTGAACTCGATTCCGAAAGGGACTTTTTCAACTAAGATGGTCTTAACAGCAATTCCTTGGCTACTATGGAAATAATATCATGTGCTTAATGGTTTCCACAATAAAGTTTTTTATTCCCATGATATTTTATCATGATTGATGTTCCTTTATGATCTATTCCTTCCATACTTCCATGATTTAGGTCTTTGCTCAAGATTTTGATGTTTAGATTTTATGTTCATGTTTTTGCAATCAAATGTTTATGGATTGTTTTATGTTCTCTATGTTTACCCTTACTGAGTATTTGAGCTCACCCTTTTTATGTTTTTTTCCCCCAGGATTAAAAGAAAGGTTTTAGTTAATAAAAAAAGGGGAAGATCATTTTGGGAGATGTTGAAGATCATTCAACAGGATTAAAAGATTATATTCCGAGTTTCCAAAGACACTTAACTATCAGGGTCCTTGTGTGTCTATTTTTGTTATGTATTACATATTCCACAAAAGTAATTAAATGTCCATGTACATCAGGTTTTGGGTCTCTACAATTGGTATCATAGGAAAGTTTTAGTTAACCTTTGGAAACTAGGTTTCGAAAACTTTAGTGAAATCCCTAGAGCTATTTTTAAGGTATGTCTAGGGATGTCCCTAAGGATAAGTATACATATAGGTTATAGTCCTAGAATTACGGTAAAGATCATAGAATTAAACCTAAGATGTTAGATATTGAAGTTACTCCCCCTTTATTATGTTGTTTTCCTAGTATGATTTGTGCCTCTCACACTATTCTTTTTGGGTTTTTGAAAATGGATGGAAAGGGGAAGATTCATGGTAATGGAGGATATGATAGACAATGGAATGATATTCTTCATGAGACACCAAAGGAAATGGGATTTGGATGTCCAAACATCATTATTATTCCTAATCAACAATCTCATAACATCATCAATAATATCAACTTTATTAGGTTTCCGGACTCGGCAAATAAGAGAAAGATAGAGTTTCATGATGATCATAGAGGAAAGAAAGTTCAATTCCCCTCATGTAAATCATGTGGGAAGAGGCATCTGGGAGAATGTATCAAAGGAACTGGAAGATGATTTGGGTGCAGAAAAGAAGGACACAAATCCAGTAAGTACAAATGAAAAGGTTTAGTTAACACCATGGAAAAGGATAATGGTATTGGTACGACATAAACAATGATGAGATGTTTAAATGCGGAATGTATGTTAATTATGAAAAACAATGTTCTGAGGGAAAATATCATGAATGGAACCAGCATGGCCATATGGGTAGTATTTATGTGGATGATGATGAGGAGACTACAAATGATATATGAGATGAAAGAAGTGTTGAAGCTTGGTCAATGGTTTAAGAAGGAAGTGGAATGATTGTATGTTTATCAAGAGTTATGTTTTATAGGAAATTTAATGGTACTATGGAATAACGAAACATCTAAGGATTGTTACACTATTGTTTTTCCTAAATTATTTGAAAGTATATGTTGAATGGTACTAGTAACAATGAAAGGTTATTCAGATATTTTTGGAAAGAAGATGACATTCCCATAATGAAGGGATAACGAGAAAATGAAATGAGCTCATGACTGATATCATGGATTGAGTATATAGAAATTTTCGGATTTTGGTATGTGGAAATAGTAAACTTTTGATAGCATTCATGTTTTCAATAAGGTTCAATGGGTATTCATTTTTCAAGAGAATACATGATTATGGTATTCACATGTTTGGAATGTGACCAATAAGATATATCTTATGATATATGGGGGATAAATGATTGTATTCACTTGCTCGGTAGATGAAATTTCTAGTAATTGTTTTCTTTATACTATGGGCTTGGACAGAAGTATTTTGGATAAGCCTAAAGATTGGAATAGATTATGTTGGATATAAGTTATTATTGTTTAAGGCTATAACTTCTTTCAATATTATTGATGGAATGTTATAATAATGTAGTTTTAGAAAAAGGACAACCCATAGGATGAGAGACAACCCATCGTGTCGGACAAGGCTGTGGGAATCGAACCCACAACCGAAGTGTGACATACCTTTATCGCCTACCACTGGCCTACAAAAAGTCACTGGTTAGTAGAAACTAGTTTTATTATATTAAGCAGTATGATATATGAAGTATAAGTCCATTTTAGAAACCATATACGATTAATATCAATATATATGGACTAATGTATATAAATTTTGCTAACTTATGTTTGAGACAGATGGAATGACCTATCATTTTATCGCATGATCTGCTAATACTTCACGAAAAACAAATTGAACATAATTTCTTTAATAGATGAAGTGGAAATTGACCAAGGCGCGAACAAAGGTGAGATTATACCAAAATAAAATAAGTATTACTTCTAATATAAATTCATCAACTTTAGGGAAATGATCTTGAAAAAAAAATGTTTTCCAAGTTCCCTTTTATCTGATGAATCGGATGGTACATTATATCATCACAAATTTATGACATTGTGATTGTCGGATTTTTTCATGGCCATGTTCTCTACCACTCTCCATTAGAACATGATGGTTAGATTTCTCTTCAATATCTATATTTTCAACTATGTTATCCTATTTGGAAACCCAATGATTAGTTAGTTTTGTATAATCGTTACGATTTATACTTTAGTTTTAAAGATAAGTTTTGGTATTCCTTTTTACGATGTGGGTTTCTCTTAAAGAAATTTTTGAGTAGTAAACTATTTATACACCCGATGAATTTTGAGGGGGAATTTTATTTTATGGGGGGTAGAATGTAACAACCTGAGATTTTATAAGATATTTTTTTTTAATTTCATTCATATCTTTTGTTGTATGCTACACCAAGATTATCTTGCGCAATACACAACACCGTATTAGCTTGTAGTATACACAACACTAATCTTGGATCGTGTTACACACAATTTCATGTTTGTTTGATAGTAGTTATTATACACAACATTAAGTGTATATATATATATATATTAAATATATAAATGAAATATGGTTGGATTTTGTTATACGCAACAACAAAGGTGTCTTGCACTACACGTAACCCAGATATGGCTTTCATTACATGCAATCGCAATCTTCTTCAACAGCGTGTGTTGTACGCAATACCCGGTTTCACTAAACAACGACATATGGTTATAATATTATTATAAACTAGCTGTTATTAATAGTAGTAAATACATTTTGAATTTTATGACATTATAATTCATCTTACTCATTTTATTGAACATGATATGAGAACAAAATAAACCTTTCGTGTAAAATAAGTATTTTAAAAAAATACAGTTTTTCCGCCTTTTGATGGCACACCCTATTTAAATATAATTTTGACATGTTTATAAGTTAAATTTTACCAAATAAACTTATTCTTTTGAATCAGTATATAAAAATTTACATTGGATAAAGTTTTAATATTTTCTGATAAATTTCATATTTTAATGAATTTTAAAAACATGCTATATTTTCATTAAAAACAACTTGTTTCATAGTAATAATTTATTAGGATAAATTATAATATTGAATGGTTTTAAAGTACACATAGAATATATTTTTTACCACTTAATATAATTTATTTCATTAGCATTGATTTTACATTGAATTCATAGG
The DNA here is from genome assembly GCA_963277665.1 of Viscum album. Classification (NCBI taxonomy): domain Eukaryota; kingdom Viridiplantae; phylum Streptophyta; class Magnoliopsida; order Santalales; family Viscaceae; genus Viscum; species Viscum album. The sequence goes on from OY728151.1 coordinate 298,059,944, forward strand.
TAAAATCATTTCAATCTTTTGCAATGGTTTAACTTTTACAACTCATTTTCTTAACAACGTGACTAATTTTAAATTAATTTATACAACTTTTGTTTATTTAATTTAGAAAAATAGATTCCATATTTGAAATCAGTGGGTCGAAATTATGTTAATAGACAAATTTTTATTTTTGGGCATTATGAATAGTAACTACGGTAAATTTTATTTACCATTGTAAAAGGTAAATCGGGTAATTAAGGGTAAATATAAAATTATAGAATTACCATAAAACTTGTCTTAATATAATTGGATGGTTAAATTGTCTTCTAATACATATTTGGGTCGAAATGGAATCCATTGGATCCCACTTGGAGGTGATTAAGACCTTTAATTTATTTTATTTAAAGGAAAGTGAAATATGTCTCACTCAACTTTAATAATTAAAGTATTTTTAATATAAGTTAATATAGAATATAAATTTGGTTATAAATACTCATTTTAAAGATAAAATGTTTTTATTTATCATGGTAATTTATTTATAACTTATAAGAGATATTTAATTACCTTAATAGCATATACATTAATGATCCAGAAATTATTTATTTAGTGAAAAATAAGTAATATAGTTTTTATTGAAATAATAATACCCATTAAAAGGATCAAAAACCAGACCAAGACTTATTGTTAGTGTATATATACAGCATAAGAATCCAATTAACGAATATATGACCATTTGGAGTCTTAAAAACGTTATTATGACACTTATATTATTTTATTTTAAATGATCTCAAAGTTCTCATCCTCACAATTTAATAAATATAACATTTTTAAAGTTAGGTATTTTATAATATAAATCCGACTAAAAGAATTATTATGAGATATATAAGATTTATCTTAATCCTAGTATTTTATTTTTAATTTTTATGCAACAAATAACTATATTTAATAATTATAAAAAATGTTGTATAAATTATTTTATTAATAGAAGTATCAAATAAATGGTTTTACAAATAGTAAAATAAATATTATACGAACTATTTAATATGATAGACTAATTTTCTAGATGCATATGAAATATTAACAAACATATTAAATATATTAGTTCTAATATATCCTCTGTGTGGATTTTATTTAAGTTCAAATAAATGAATAATGTCAAAATTGACACTATTGTTATTTTATAAAAATAATATATTATTAAATTGTTTAAACATCACAAAAAATATTCAAAAATTATAAATTGAAATTTATATAGTTGAAAATTTCATATAGAATCCAATTATGGAAAATTAACAACACATATGTGATTATTTATAACCATTTATAATTTAGAATTTTATTACAACAAATAAAATTAAATATATTAAATAAAGATAAATCAAAATGATAAGGTTTAAAATAAGATCAAAATATGTCTAAATTTGATTGTTTGATGGTATTACAACCATATATCATATAATATTCGAATTGAGTCATTTTTTAGGTCTTTATGTGGGGTTTGAATTTATATTAAACTAATATTTTTTAGGATTCCAACGGTGACCCTCTCCACCCTTATAAAAGGGCACCTCATCCCTCTCATCTTTACACAACATTGAGCCTTCAAACTCGTCCAAAACCTACCCATTTCCCTTCTCAGCTTCCCTATAAATATTATAGACGTTCTGGTCTTCTTCAAAGACCAATTTTAGTACCCTAAGATGAGGTTTCAAATAGGCGTGTCGAAGAAGAGGTAATATCCGTTACCGATTCTTTCAAATTTATTTCTTCTTCTACTTACTCTTCTTTATTTGTTTCATTATTAAGTAATAACAGAAGTATCACTAATATTCTGATATGTTATTATAAATATGAAACAACCCTATTTCATCTTCTATCCATCCTACGGAAAACAAAATCACCGCGCGTGCGTACATACAGAATACCGTCTCCACGCTGTGGTGTAATCAGTTTTTCCACCACCACCTTACTTGGATGGGTATAACAGGGTAAAGAATAACTACATATAATTATTATAAAAACATAGGGATTCTATGATATTATATAATCCACTCCAATTCCATTCAATAAATATGGGAACAATATCATCGCTCGTGTGTATGTACGGAATACCGTCTCTACGACGTGATGAGATTCATTTTCCATGTTAACAATTCAAGAATAATTATAAATTATATATAATAAGTAATCATGAAATATATGACATAATAATTCTACTAGATTTATGTATATATATATGTATGTAATCAACTTAATTCCATTCAAGTCAATAAGGAAAGGAAAGCAACGTTCATGCATACGTACGACCTACTGTCTCCATGAACAATGTATTTCATTTCATTTATCTATATTATATATATATATATTGAATATATATGATATATAAATTATGATTTACATTCGGGAAGTAGTTAGATAATGATATAATTAATAATAATATCAAGAACAATAAGTCCAAAAAAGTACGATAAATAAAATGATTTTACCCAAATCGCTGCTTTTATATTGAATTTACAAAAGAACGGGTAATATAAAGTCATAGGTAAACCATATATGATATCATAACAATGAATATGATTTTTTAATAAGTCAATGAAATTATTTAAATCATTATACAGGAGGTTCAGATACATACGAATCATATCAGACATAAGGTAAGGGATAACTTTTCCAATCTCGTTTTTATTCGGGATAGTTTATTTGTAAGTATTTACTGGGGTTATATTTATCATCCATGTCCAAGATTAATAAAAATGTTTTCATGTATGTTTAAGGTCCTTTTTACCCATTTTTCACTTTTACTACATGGTATGTAAGGAATCTTTTTTTGTTTGTCATATGAGGTACTTTTTGACTTTTCCGACAAAAGTATGAGAAGAATGTTATTTTTAACTTATACAGCATGAATGGATTTTTACGATTTCATAACACCCCATTTTCATGAATCATACTCTACAAGATTTTATGAATATTTTCAAAAAAAATACTTTTCTTTTAAAATTTCATGAAATTTTGTGAAAATAAAATGATTTTGAATAAGAAAGGATATTTTCCTCAAGAATTCATTTCAAGTGTTTTATCATTACCATTTCCATCAAAGATGAAATTATGTCATATGTGTATGTATCAAGTATAATGAATCTATTTTTTAAATGGTTTCAATGTTTTTATGATGAAATATCCATTTGTTTTATATGTATTATGTGATGATGAGATGATGTTTATGAAACCCATTTTATTCTTTGGGTTATGATGAATGTTTTATGTTTATTTTGTTGCACAAGTAAGAATGATTTAATTATGAGATGGGTGGGACCTATATATCCCTCCAATGCATTGGATAAATATTTATATATCATGATATAGACATGGATATAATGGTATGTTAATCCGGTTCAGTAATACAGGACTAGAATTAGGAGTGAACTCGATTAAGAAAGGGACTTTGTCCACTAAGATGGTCTTGGCAGCAATGCCTTGGGTACTATGGAAATCATATCATGTGCTTAATGGTTTCCATGATCACATGTTTTATTCCCATGATATTTTATCATGATATATATTCCTTTATGATATATTCCTTACGTACTTCCAATATTTATTTCTTTGCTCATGATTTTGATGTTTAGATTTTATGTTCACGTTTTTCGCATTCAAATGTTTATGGACTATTTTATGTTCTCTATGTTTACCCTTACTGAGCCTTTGAGCTCACCCTTTTTATGTTTTCTTTTCCCCTAGGATTAAATGAAATGTTTTAGGTAAGGAAAAAAATGGGAAGATCGTTATGGGAGATTTTGAAGATCTTTCAACCCGATTAGAAGATTATATTTCGAGTTTCCAAAGACACTAAACTATTACGGTCCTTGTGTGCTTATTTTTTTATGTATTACGTATTCTGAAAAAGTAATGTAATGTCCTTGTACGTCATGTTTGGTGTCTATACATAAATAATATATTCATAACACAATAAAAAGTATTTAAATACCATTTTGAGATAGTGAAATTAATTTTAAATGATAATTTGATAAATCAAAGGACCCTATTTATCAATGGTAATAATTATGGATATTGGAAGGCAGGAATGGAATCTCTCCATATGTATTTGAGTTTCAAAAACTAAACCATTATGGTAAAAACTTATTCATTAAATTATTCTAATATATAAACCATGATTTATTATATTTAAATTTAATTTTTTTGAATTATATTGAGTTGAATAATTTATATTGTGGAATTGATATATATATATATATTTATATTTAATCATGTAACTTCATTTTAGATTATATGTAAAATTTAGTGAATACATCAGGTCACTCATTATGAATATAATAATAATAAAAGAACTAAACACTTATCTCTTAACGCTAAATAACCATATTTTAAAAAGGGTTAAGATAAGACTATTAATTAATTGTTCTATAGATATTATAGTATTGTAAATGGAAATAATGATTTGAGTAAAACATTAGATAACACTATTTTATTGAAATAGTACATCAAGTGTCAAAAATAAAATGAAAAGATAAAAATGATTCCATTTAGGAAGGAAATAACATTGAATAATATAGTTTATTTGAATTAATTATTCATTTAATTCAATGTGAATTGTAAGCTAAGAATAGTGATAAAGAGGAAGAAACTAAAAGAAAAGTAATTAAGTTTAAATTTATTAATGTTTCTACCTTTTTGATAGATTCTAATCTATTGGGAAATGAAAATCATGATGTCACTCATGTTTATAATTGATTATATAAAAATAACAAAGGATATTAAATAATTACTGTAATGGATTATCATAGGTATGGTAAACAATGGTGAAAAAATTATAATTTTATTTACAATGAATTTATATAAGTAAAATATTATGAATTAAAAAGTAATTTATATATATATAATGAATTTTTAATTGTAAATAATGTGATAAATAACAAAAAACTAAAAACAATTTTTAATAGAGAACTTGTAGATTGGTGGATCTATATGATGGATTAGATTAAAGTGTAAAATCTTGTTATCAAATGAAATCATATTTTCTTAATCGATTCTTCATATCAGGTTACTAAATATCACTATTAATATTCTAAATATATTTATTTAAATCCTTTATTTAATTAATTATATTATAAAATTTAAATGTTCAAAATTTTATTATTCTATTTATATAAATTTATAAAAACGAAAATTTAGAATAAGATTCTTTTTGTGAAAAATATAATCACTCTAGAAGAAAATGATAAGTTATTTAACAATTATTCTAGAACTAAGGAAAAAGTCCAGGCATATAGGGAATTTTTTTTAAAAGGAAAATAAAAAACAAAAAGATGATATTTCTTAAAATAATGAGGATGAAGATATAAAATTCACAAAAAATTAGGATAAAATGAAATTTTGATAATGGAAGTTGAATTCTTATAATAGAATCTATCCATATGTGTACATGGAAGATAAAATTATGATAACCTGATTTCCAAGAATAAAATGAATTAAAAATAAGTCATGGATATGATAATAAATCACTAAAAATATATAATAATCTCATTGATAAATGTTCTAAATGAATTGTATCAATAATAACTTATTTAGGATGTAATATAAAAAGATATTATGCCTATGATTTTTCATTGGGATTTTTACAATATATTAGTCATAAAAAATCTTCTATATCGAAATCCATATTTTCAATATAGTCTATAAATAAATGAAGGAAATATTTATGGGTTCATAATAATTTATTTTATAACATGTTTGGACCCTTATTTTTAGGGGTATCCAAATTTTAATAAATTTTATTGTATAAGGTTTTTATCTTGGGAGTTTGAAAAAAGAATCATGGTAAATAAATAGTGGATGCTACATAAATGTGATTGGGGATCATAATAACATTCAATAATTGAATAAATGTGAAAGAGGTAATGAAACCATTAGGGAAAACTAAAAATTTATGTTAAACGGGTTAAAATAAATCATAATTTCTAAATTCTTCCTTATATAGAAACTATAATATATTGAGTGTTTCAAAAGAAATTTTCTTATTATTTCACAATTACGAAATGTTGGAATGGTTATATAATATTAAAATGATAAGTGTATATTTTTTAAATATGATGTTGTCAAATTTTATGAAAATTTAAAATATAATATATATTCTATCCATTTTGATGAACTAATAGACAAATTGTTTTGTGTATATGTTTTATACATTCAGATAATGTTTCATATCATAGTAAACATGGGAATATAAATTTTTTCTTTTATACAACTCATCCAAACATTAACACATTTAACATATTATTGAGAACTATAAAGCAATTTCATTTGAAAATATCTAATGAAAGGTAAAAAATAATGTAAATCGTATATCTATTAAGGTTGTTCAAAATTTAATACTTATAAACTATATAATCTTTATTTATTTTTACATATAACTACTACTACCCTGGTTATTAAAATGAATATATTTTTCATTATAAATAATTATTATTGATAAAGAAGTCTTTATATTTTTAATAAAAAATTTAGAACTACTTATATGTTTTATTCATATTATAAGCTAATTAAAAAAGAAATTGGTTACATAATATTATTCTCTATATGTGAAATAGTTGGAGAGTTTTTTAAAATAAAACTTCAAAAAATCTATAATGGATAAGGTTATTCTCAAAATTGTTGATTATATAGAACATCATAAATAATTATGTAGTTGAATGAAAATATATAAAATTATATTTAATGGATATAACCATGAGAAATGAGTTTAAAACAACCACATAATTTTCAATAGAAGCTACAGTTTCAACATAGCATATGTCTAATTTAATTATTTTAAATTTTAATTTAATGATTTCAAATTATAATGTATAAAAATATGGAAATCCAAAATAATGAAATTGAAGAGTTTTGTAATATTTTTTCTACAGCCTGAACACAAATTAGTTTATAGATAAATCCACTAAAAAAAACTAAACAAGGTATAATTTGGGTGTTTTAAAATTCTAGTGAATCCTATAATGATTATAATAAAATAACCATGGTGGATAAAGAGTATATTCTTGTTAAATTTAATGAAACCTATTTAATAGAAAATAATTATTATTTAGAACAACATGAAGAAGAGTTCAGAGATTATAATTTCTAAGTGGATGAACCTAAAAAAGGTAATTCACATGTAAATGGGAGAATTCACCATCATTAAAGTAATTGTAAATCATATCGAGATCTCCCTTTTTATAATGTTTGTTACAAATGTTGAATAAATAATTCAAACTAAAAATTCAATAAGGAAATTATATTTATAATTTTCGTCCATTATGGATTTTATTTCTAATAAAAATAAAGATTATTTAATTTATTCTGACTATTTTTTACTATGTATATGGAATTATATATTTTTCAATGAAATAATATATATAATATAGTATAACTACCTTAAGAAAAACCAGTAATTGGAAATAAATAGATTTTACAAACTTACTTGATGAATATAGAAGTACTATTAATAGTATGGAAAGATTAGTTGCATAAAGATATTACCATGAAAAATTCCAAGATTATGATGAAATATTTTCATTAGTTTCTCGATTAAAAGATATAATAATTCTTTAATATTATTCTATATTCTATTGATTAAATTTGTTTCAAATGGATTTCGAAAGGTATTTTATAAATAAATTTACCTCTGAATAAGTATATTTATGAATACCCTTGGGTTATGGAATTGAAAATATATTTAATCAGGTTTGAAGAATTACAAATATCTTTAGAGACTTAAATATGACTCATGATGTTAGTATATTAGATCATGTTATTTTTTTACAAAATGTTTTTATAAAAGGAATGGTTGATCGAATTTTTTTATTAAGAAATGATTGAATGAATATTTTATTGTTCGATTTTTTATGATTGGTATTATATTTGGATCCTTATATGATAATTTGTGAAATTAATTTTCTAATTTATTAAAAATAGAATTTTAAAATTTTCTAATGGGAGAATAGATATTCTTTCTCAGACGTCATAATTTTCAATTAAATGATGATATTTTCATTAATTATTTTAAATAATCAATGAATCATATTAATAGTGGATTCATAATAGTAAATGGTAAAAAATAACCATTCGTTATTCATGCTAACTAGATTGTGATTAATTTAGAAAATCAATATAAAATTATATTTATAGAGTTATGATTATTAGTTTTTTGTATTTAAATTCTTCACAAACTGATTTAATATTTAATTTTTTTTAATTATTTTAATTTTTCAATGTGACCCAATGTGAGTAAGTTAAATAATATTCAATGTATCAAAAAATATATTTGTGGTTTATTAATACTTATCATTTTTTATCCTTATAGGATATATATTGAAATAAAAATCTAATAATATAATGATATTAGGGGATATAAAATAGAGAAACAAAATTAAAAGTGGAATGTGTCACATTTTAGGAAAAATAATTGTTTCTTGGATCTAAAAAATACATCATTATGATTATTTATCTCCCGAAAAAAAAGAATATTTATATAATGGATTTTGATGGGCTCAATACTTATGGATTAAGAATAATTTTACAGATTTTGATGTTTGTTTGATATGTTACTTTTTTATGTGATAATTCATCTACAATTGAAAATTTTAAATATCATTTTCACCACCCAGTAAGAAAATATTACATTTAGACATCATTTTATTAGAGATAATGTAAAAATAGGTTATTTTTTATGTAATAAGTTCCAATTGATTAGAAATAACTGAAATTATTTCAAAAAATTTGGATTTATCTATGTTTTACAAAGTGAAATTATAGCTTGGTAGGATAATAATATGATTTAATTCAATTATAGTTTATGGTAGTATAAATTTTTTATATTTATTGATATTATACTTTCATATAGTTAATAGGGTACATCTTGAATAACAAAATCATTTCACCTACATAATCAAAATTCATTTAAAATCCATTATTATAGAATTAGTGATTTTCAATACATGATTAAATATTTTTTAATAGTGTTTAATATTCATGTAATTTATGGTTTACTGAAAAATAGATAAATTAGATTTTTATTTTTAGTCATTATTCATGTATAATATTTTTATTTTCTACTTTAGGTTAACATGTCTAGATAGATAAAGGTATCTTTAAATGTTTTTTCTGGAAAAATGTAAGCTACCTTATATAAGTAGTTTTAAATATCTACATATATTATTTTTGAATTATAAATACCATATTTTTAAGACTAAACTATTTAATGAATGGACAAAAAACTAATACTAAAGGGTATTATCACGAATTTTATAATTATCCTCATTATTTACAAATATTATTTAATTATTTAGTTGAATATATTTTTAGAATGCATAAATTTAGGGGGATATTTAATGTATAAATCTATTTCTTTCTCGATTGATTTCATTAGAGTTATGAAAATCAGTAAAAATTCTATTTTGAGTATGCTTAAAAATAATTTGATAAACTTATTTCTAAAAATGTGTTGGTATTTCTTTCCCTATTTTTTTTTGTAATTTTAAAAAATGGGGAGAATGTTTTGAAAATTTATTTGGTTTTATAACTATCAAAATGGGGGAAATTGTTTTCTATCTCGTTGATCCTCTATTTAGTGGAGTTTTGATAATTAATGATCTTCATTTATATATTTCTTATTTTATTCCCTCTCATATGAGTTTTGAATCTTTAACTTATACTACATGAAAATAAAAAGGTTATTCATTCCTCATTATTCCTTCCAATATTAATGGTTTATAATTTTTTTCCCTTTCTATTTTTTGAAGCTTTCAGAATTTTGGTTGTCTTTTACATTGTGGAGTTATAACATGCAACCTAAAAAATTTAATGTTATGTATTTTTTTACCTTATAAAGTGTTACCTTATAACTTATTAACATTATTTTTGTTTAAATATTTAAACAAAAAAATATTCAGTTTTATCTAATGAGGCTACTTTTTGGAAACATGTTATACCCTATAAATAAAACATCTACCAAATGAACATATACCATACAATATTTTTAACGTTGTAAAGAACACGTACCCTATAAAATCTGAACCCAATGATATATAATTAACATTATTAATGTTTTACACTATTAATAATATATGTACCTTATGAAAAATAGATTGTAACATGTGAATTTAGAATTTTAACAATGTTTTGAGCCATACATTGATAGAAGGACCCTATGAATAATATGTACCCTACAAATGATTACCCCTATGTTGAAAATGATACCAACACTTACAATTAACCTATTAAAGATATACCTTATATAAATAATGTTCATTATAAAATTTTCACCAGTGGTTTTTGAAAACCCAAAAAAATCATTGATTTTGTATTTTTTTTATTTTGATTCACTGAATATTTGTTTAATTTTTTTTCTTAATTTAAACTATTCTACATTTGTACAATAATTATTCCAACTCTATGAGAAGAACATATTGAGTGTTTTAATCTTAATTAAATGAGAATCATGAATGATACTTTTTTTTGAATTTATTGTATTCAAATAAAAATACGAATTTACTTATTTTTTCTGGCAAGATATTTAGAATTATTATTTAGGAACTACAGATAGTATTTATGGATGATTGAAAATTAATTGAATTAAATATTCAAAGGGATTATTTTTTTAATTTATTATTATAATGATTAAATTTTATATTTTATATTTATTTAAATATAATATTTATGTTTCATCAAAATTTTAATTATTTCTTTTGAAGGTGATATTTATATGTGCATTAAATGGAGAAAAACATGGGAGAAATTATATGAGAAATAAGAATGAAGCATGGATGAATAGTGAATTATTTATGGGTTTCACATACATAACTATGATTCTAATAGAAGAAAATATAATAGAGAAAATATTTTATGATTAAATGCATACAAGAAATATATTGTTGTTTTGTTTCATAAAAGAAAAGTATAAATAGATTTTGATTATGTGGGTGAAAATTGTCAATGTAGGGATCAAGGATACCTGATTGAATATTTCTTAATGAACACATGAAATTACTTCTCTATTATGAGTTTAGTTTTAGAGAAACTCAATTATCAAATTCCAATATTAAGGAGATCAATACTCATTATTTGTCAACATTAATAAAATCATTGACCAAACACAATTTTATATCACTGTATTCCTAAAATATTTTTTATGAGTATGATTTTGTGGATTATGAGTTTTCATTTAGAAGTACGGTCATAGTGTTGGGATATATTACCCCCATAAAAGGTACATTTTTTTAATATTTTCTCATAGTAAAAATATATGGTTCTAGTTGTGGCTTGGAATGATAAGTAAGAGGTGTTTTCATTTATTATTGTTATGAATATGGAAAATGTTGGTTCTTCCTCCGCATCTAATGGAAGGTTTTGGGTTGTCCCTAAAAGAGTGAAAAGGATATGGAAGTTGGGTTTTGAATCCTTTTTTGACTAAGTTAGTTGTAAAGGGGTTTTGACTCCCCTTAAAAATTTTAATCTCTATATAATGGGTTACATGCTCTCCGATTGGAATTTAAAGGGATTATATTGAATCAATTTGATCTACATGACTATAAAAATACTTATTTTCAATTTTATTTTAATTTGAATAATTTTATAACATAGATGATATATTTGAAAAATGAAAAACTTGTTAATTTATTCACATTTTGACAATTATATTATAGAGAACCTTACTTTTCATATTTTAACATTAAATAAATTATACATAATACTTAAAAAATTATATAAAAAAACTCCCAAAGACTATACGTGTCTAATGCCTTTGGAAACATGGATATATGAACACTGGTACATAAATGAGCTACATAGTCTATCACAAGGTTATTATTGACTAGAACCATTCTTAGACACATTAAATATTATAAATATCTTCATAACTAGGGAGAAGGAGTCATAAAAATAGGTGAGCACAAATTATCAGTAAGGGTAAACAAGGGAGATACGTAAGCAAACTCATGAGTATAATGGTATGAGAACATGATCATGAAAATTAAAGACTATACCCTACATATCAAAGATCATAAACCTTAATAACGAAATAGGGAATTATAGTTCATTAGACATTATTGATAATGAAATAAGGAACATAATTAATTAAAGAATAAAATAGGAATAAAACATGGAATTTTGGTAGAAACATATGCATATAATATGATTTCTATAGTAGCCATGAAATAGCTGACATGACCATCTTGGTAATATGGGTTCACTCCCAATTCCATCTTAGTATTCATGGTTAACTCCCATGGACATATTATTATCATGAGTTCACTCCTCACACCATATTTCTAGTCATGGTTCATTCTTATGGCTATCTTAGCAGACAAGGTTCATTCCCAAGATATTGTTGGTCAATATATTGTGATATAAATCTTACCACAATGCATTGAAAGGTGATATATGTCCAACCCATCTCTTACTGAAATTATACATACATGTGCCATAGGATCATGAATATTATATAATGGCCAATGAAATTAAATGGGTCTTATAAACATTTAATCATATCATAAAATGTGAAAAAGAAAGGTTTCCTAATAATTTCATCATAAATATAACTCTTGAAAAAACTGGGATTCAAAAGTATATAACCCTTGAAACACTATAGGAAATAATGATATTTGCGACTAGGAAGGGTCTTATCACAAATAGTCCATTGGGAGGGACTGTTTGTGGTGGGGCCGACTTCTCATTGTAAATAATTAGTTATTTGTGATGAGGAGATGGTGTATATTGCAATAGGTTTGGTGCAAGTTGTGTGCCAAAACGCAGGAAGAATATTTGTGACGGGAATATAAGAACATCGCTAATACCCAACTATGTTTTTTAGTATTTGCAATGGGATTTACTTCTTGTCGCAAATAGTATTTCGATAGGTTGTTATTTCTGACGAGTTCCAACTCAAATATCTTTTTAACTATCACCCCCAATTAATAGTGGGTTAGACATTGCGACAGAAATCTCATCACAAATCATCTAAACTATAAATACCCAAATCCATTTTTTTCATTCCACTCATTTCTATACCCCTCTCTCCCACTCTAAGTTTTATTTTCTCTCCCAATTTTTTTGAATGGTAAAAATTCAATATCAGATAAATATTCGCTACTTATATCCTTCAAAAGATTCACTTCTATGGAATTTATCTGTTTCTTTTATTTTTTAGTTATTTCATTTTATTTTATATTAGTTATAATTATTGTTAATTAGCTGCAATTAAATTAAATATGAATTAGATAGTTTTATTTATCATTAATTATTTTTAAAAGTAATTACGTGTTATTATTATTAATTTTTATTGATTAATAGTTATTGCATAAATTATTATTAATTTCTTGAAATTAGTATTTATCATAAAAATTATTAATAAGTTGTTATAACTTCAAATAATTATAAATAAATTGAAATAAATATTTATAAATAGTATTAAATACTAATAATTATTGATAATTTGAAATAATTACCAGTAACTAGTAGAAATTATAAATATTTTGGAGGAAGAAGTAATAATTTTTGGTAATTAGTAATAAATTATAATAATTACTAATAAAATTAAATAATTAGTAATAATTAGTAATAAATTTTAACATATTTTAATAATTAGTAATAAATTGTAAAATGTTTTAATAATTAGTAATAATTAGTAATAACAAGTAACAAACTATAAGAATTTGTAATAATTTTTAATAAATTGTTATAATTAGAAATAAATAGTAATAATTATAATTAAATATTAAAAATTAGAATATAACTTAATAATTAGAAATATATTATAATAAATATAAATAATTAGAAATATTTAGAAATAATTAGAAATAATTAGTAATAAATTCTAATAAATTGTAATAATATGTAATAAATTGTAACAATTTGATAAAAATTGTAACAATTTGTAATAAATTGTAATAATTAGTAATAAATTGTAATAATTAGTGATAAATTTTAATAATTTGAAAAAAATTATTAAAAATTATAATAACTAGTAACAAATGGTAATAATTAGTAATAAATTATAATAACTGTTATGAAATTGTTATAAATTCTAATAATTTTTAATAAATTGTAATAATTAGAAAAAAATGGTCCTAATTTGCAATAATATGTAATAATTAGTAATAAATTATAATTATTAGTACAAAATTGTAATAATTAGTAATAAATTCTAATAATTTGTAATAATTAGTAATAAATAGCGGTAAATAGTAATAAACTAAGATAATTACTAATAAATAGTAGTTATTAGAAATAAATAACTGTAATTAGTAATAATAGCAGCAATTAGTAATAATTTGTGAAAATTAGTAATAATTAGCAAAAATTAGTGACAATTAGCAGTAATTCTTAATAATTTGATGTAATTAGAAATAATTAACAATAATTAGAAATAACTACCGATTATTACAGGTAACTATTAAAAAATATTAATATATAGAAATAATTAGCAATAATGCCTAATAACTAGCAATAATAAGTAATAATTAATAATAATTAGGAATAATTATCAATAAATAGTATTAATTAGTAATAATTAATGATAATTTTTAATAAATTATATTAATTAATAATAAATTGAAATAATTGGTTAAAAATTATAATAATTAGTAATAATTAGTTTTAATTTGTAATAAATCGAAATGATTATTAACAATTAATAATAATTAGTAATAATTAGCAATAATTAGTAATAATTATACATAATTAGTAATATCTAGTAATTTTAATTAATAATTAAAAGTTTTTAATAATAATAATATATAATTATGAGTAATTAATTATTTTTCTTAATTAGTAATAATTAACTGTAATAATAACAAATTGCAATAATTAGTAACAAATTGAAATAATTAGTAATAAATTGTAATAACCAGTAGTAATTAGTAATAAAATATAATAATTACCAATAAAGAGTAATATTTTATAATAAAATGTTTAGTTAGTAATAATTTGTGGTAATTCGTAATAATTAGTAATAATTAGGAATAATTTGTAATAACTATGAATAATTATGAATAATTTGTAATAACTAAACATATTTAGTAATAATTTGCAATACTTATTAATAATTAGCAATAATTTTTAATAATTAGTAGTAATTATTAAATATTTTCAATAATTATTAATAATTATCAATAATTTGTAATAAATATCAATAATTAGGAATAAATATCTTTAATTTTCTGTAAATAGAAATAAATAGAAATAAATATTTATAATTAGGAATAAATAAAAATAATTTGAATAATTAGAAATAATTTGAAAAATTAAAAATAATTTGAGTAATTAAAATAATTAGAATAATTAGAAAAAGTTAGAATAATTAGAAATAATTAGAATAATTAGAAATAATTAAAATAAATAGAATAAATAGGAACAATTTGTAGTGGGGAAATAGTTAGTAATAAATTGGATCAAATTCCCAGAAATTGGTGGCAACTATTTTTCCCAAAGAATCTTATTCTTGCAACTTTATCCCACTAAAATCACGATTAAAAATCAGCTTGAATGTTTTGATATGCATTTGCTTATGTACAAGAATGGAGAGAAGCGTGGTAATGTATCCCTTCTCATTATTCTCATTCATATAGAAATGGATATCCATACAATTTACCACTTCTAGTTGAAACAAACCTTATACCAATGGTGTGGAACTGTTGGTATAGGTCTCCAAACTCTTGGTACAACCTTACCAATGGTAAGGAGGGTCATTGACTATTATGGAGTCGGTATATACGTCTACCGATGGTTTTCTAGAATCGTTGGTATAGGTTAGATAAAAAACAGATACAAATTGTTTCTTAAAACCATTGGAATATATAATGTTAAAAATATAACCCCTCTTTGTTTTGATCCCAATACCTCCCATTTATAATCAAATTAGGAACAACTAACCAAATATAAATTCTGTGAACATAATTTCATAAATATATATATATTAATATTCATAAGTAATTTAAATTTAAATTTATTTGATTTTATTTTATAGTAGAATCCATAGGAAATAGGGGCACATATACCAACAGTTTTTATAACCATTGTTATAGGTTATATGATAATTTGAGCTCTTCCAACAGTTTTGGTGAAACTGTTGGCATAGGGTGGACCAATACCAATGGCTTTGGAAGAAATGTTTGTATAGGGTCCATATAATAGACCAATACCAATGGCATTGGCCAGAACCATTGCTATAGGTCCCAATTAGTGACCTATACCAACAGTTTTGGAGAAACCTTTGGTATGTGATCTCTCCATGGTACCTATTACAACGTTTTTGAGAAACCATTCATATACAGTCTCTCAATGGTACCAATACAAACTTTTTTTCCAAAAAATTATATATTACACTTATACTAATGGTTTTCCAAACCATTGGTATACTGACCGAAAGTTATTATTTTATTTGATTTTCCAAAAGTCGCTTTGATGGATTAGTGATAACCTATATGCCATCATGGAACCCAATGACTACAACCATGTTCATATTTCTAATTCCCAAAAGAACCCCACATACGAGAATCATGATTTGAAGATATCTCATGTCACCCAATCACTAGCTATCATCATTCACCATCGTCCTCAATAATTACACCAACATCACCATCAAACCACTACTGGTTTTTTGAGATCTTCTGAAATAATCAAAACCACTGTAAAAAATCTCATCTCATCGAGTCATTATCTTCCCCCAATGAATTAAAAAAAACCATATCATGAAAATAGTGATGAATAGTATGAACAACCATTGTCATGGTGAATCACACCAAACCAGGTGCATATCAAACCACACACACATCACTGACCATCACTGAACACAAACAAAACCAAACTAAAAGCATAAAATTGAACACAATCATCAACCAAATCGAACCATAAAAGCATATCCAACCATCAACAAAAGTTAATTTAAAGGCATGATTAAATATTTCCCAAATTTTCAGGCAACCAGAACATGAACAGTTTGAAAATGGTAGATAACAGAATTTAATGAACTCAAATGTAGCTTATACACAATCAAAAGAAAATTGATTATTATTTTTTAGTGGATTTCATATTTCAGACTTCCAGATGGTTATTCTTCTAATTTGGGAATATGTGTTAGAAATGGTCCTATTACCAGATGAAAAATTTACGACCATCATGTTATAATGGAATGAATTCTACCGATTTGATTAAGTGGTATATTGTATTTTATTATTTGATATTCAATAAGTGATATATCATATTTTTTTGAGACTTTTGTTTAGTGACAATAGACTACAGTGCACTAAATATAATATAAGAATTTTTTTTTCCGATTTTATGAAAAATAGAAAAAATATCCCCGCATTATTTATTTTAATATATTGAACATTTTATTTTTATTTTGATTCATGATGAAAAATGTGGATGTCTTGTATAGTTCTAATGGATGAACCCATTGGAGATATACATGATGAAATTGATGAAAAATTTATATAACAAAGCATTGGTTGAAGTCTCAATTACATAAGCTTATTTTCCGGAGGGAATTTCTTTTTTTCTCTCATTATTTTCCATCTAGATTTACTTCAAAACAAAAGCACAAGGAATATAATGAGGGAAATGTTGATGAGGAAATGGGAAATAAATTACTAATTTTTTATCATCCCAAACATGACTTCAGTTGTGTTCATCAGTGATAGATTTTAGATAATGAATATCTTAGAGATCATACATATGTTATAATCCGTTGTGAAGAAAGGGAAGATTTTTTATTGTGAGTGTTCCTATAAATTATTATATAATAATTTACAAAGTAAATTAATATTATTTTATTTGTAGGTTATATGATAATGATATCGAGAATCATGTTCCATGAATTATAGTAGATACTCTTAAAGAACATTGGAAAAATTATTTTACCTACATGTATCAAAAACTGGTAGCATAAATTATTTATGGTTCAATATATAAAATCAATTTATTTATTTTTATAGTGATAATACTTTTAAAATTCTTTAGATACCTCAACATGAGGATAAAATTGATAAAATATTTTCTCTAAAAAGTAATTTATCATACAAAAGGGTTAAATAATATATTTCAGATGTATTGAATGGTTTTAGATTTCATACTCGTGTATATGGGGAATAAAGAAAACATGAATTATGTTGTATGACTGAAATGATCTCATATGAGTGAAAATAAATTTGTTTTTATGGTTTGCTGGAAGAAATTATTAAATTGTCTTTAAAAAAATTATAATGTTTAAATGATATTTTTTGGATACTAAGAGAGGCTTGCATGATCATCCAGCCCATGGGATCAGTGATGAAAAAAATAAAATTATTCTTGTAGTAAATTAAATTTTTTATCTTCTGACCATGAACATCAACTTTTTATAAAAAATACTACTATACTTCAAGATATTTGGATGATTGGTGGGGCACTATAAAAATTAAATCTTAGGAAAATCAGTTTACTCAATGAATATGTCGTTTTGATGAAGTGAAAGGAATTGAAAATTTTTAATAGACTTATCCAAATCAATATGTTTCATGAAGAGATATGAATAACGTTAATGAAACCCCATAGTTAATGGTCGATGGTGACAATGATGTTAATGATGTTATAAATGAATTTGAAATGACAAGAGATGATTAAACTGAAACTCATATGAAAATTGATGATGCTGAGGTAGAATATAAATACATTGACATCTTCAGATATGAATATGAGGATGAAGATGGACATTGATATAGTTTAATAGTGATTATAATTATATATAATATTTATCGATATATAAAATTTAATATTTAATTTTTTTTAAAAAAATCATTTCGCGTTTCATATGGATGTGGATATGTTTCGTCAATTATAAGATGTTGATCTACCTTTGGAAAAGTAGGATGTTGGATCATATGACAGTCAAACTACTAGTTGTTTAGGGAGTAGTCAGAGGGGGCGTGTTGTTTCATGATTGATGATTCTTGAAACAATCCATGAGCGACATTCATGTCTTGGATAACATCTACGTATGTAAAGTTATATTTACCTGTAAATTTTAGTTTTCTTACATTAACTTATTTATATAATAATTTTTTTATTTGTTCATTTTATAGCTCTTTCACATATAGATGTTGTACAAGGGAGTGCTATATTAAACAGTTATTGTTTGAAGAATGGGTCACACGGGATCAAATCTCTGTTGATGTTTAGTACCACATGTTCAATCATTGGATAGTACATAAATAAATAAAATTAATTTTCTAATTAATTTAATTAATAACCTATTGTTGAAAATTATTTGTTTGTTATATGTTATCCCATTAATGAGATAATGTGTGGTGATACCTGGAAGGCGTGGGAGGGGTTTATGCATGATAATAACCGTCAGTTTTTTCACATGTTGAGAAGGAAATAAATAATTAAAGTAAGATTGACATAGTTTGATGAGTCTTATCATACCCACCTACCTGATTACATTTCATCTTGTTCAAGGGTTGGGTATGTTAACACTAGTCAGGTGGTACTTTTTAGAAGAAATCATGGTAGGTTATCAAAACTAGGGGAGACTGGAGCTAACACATCTTGCCGGTAGTTGTAAAATTATTACGAATAGGGAAAAGATGGTAAGTACTTTTTTGACTAATATTTATGACTTTAAATCTAAACGGTTTATTTTGTATTCATATTGGTAGTAAAATTAGATTATTTTATATATTTCATTGTTTATAGGAGGACGTACAATGATATGGTTAATTAAGAAATTAGAGCTGATCATAGGGATCGAATTGTTGTTAGAATAATTTCTTTTTGAGTATTAAAATTAGATGAAAATAATATTTTAACTATTTAAATATTAAATTGAAATTGATGGTGTCATATAAGGCCACGAAATATCAAAATAATACTAAGAGTTAGGCTATGACTGATTACTATACACATTCCCACTAATTTGATAAGGCAATATGGATGCATGAGACATAGTATGTCGTTGAAAAAATTCAATTTTTTTTGTATAAGCTCTCGATTGATGCATAAGAGTTATTATTGTACAATTGTGATGTCGGAGTCCAAATCGAGAGTTAATTATCGATATTAATCATCATATTCTACCCAATATCAATAGAAGTTATGAGATTAGGGTGAGATTATATAGATTATGTATAGGGAGTATGAGGAGATGCATCAATGGAAGCAACATCAGTAGTAAGAAGAGCTCTGATGACAGGAGGAGGAGGAGAAGGAGATGCATTAATGGAAGCAACAACACCACAAGTAGATGGATTACTTGAAATTTCTGAATCATGGTTTATGGATGGATTTCAATCCAAAATCTACTCCAACTCCTCCAAAATACCCCCTATAATTTATTTATTTTTTTATGAAAAAACTTTTGAATGTAATTTTTTTGAATTGTTATTTATTTAAATTTTTATATAGTGTGTTTTTCATGAACCCCATGTAAGAAAAATAAATTACATGATATATAAAATATCATGAAAATAAGGATACTAATGATATAATAAATCCCAAAAAATAATATATTTGCATAATAAAACATGAGTCTTAAATAGGCAAAATTGGGACAACGTTATTTTCTAGATTTGGTAACATTTGAAAATTAATCCCCATGAAGGAAATATCATAAAATTAATATTTTAATACCCATAAATTTAATTATAAAAGACATATAATACATTTATGGTCATAATATATAAAACAAAAAAATATTTTAGTTGTGATTAAGGCTTTTATATCACGTAAATAAAAGTAAGATGAAATTACCTTACCATGTGTCTTGACTGCCATCATACTCATCAAAAACACCTCAATAATAAATATAAATTATTATAAATATTTTAAATAATAATATTTATATATATAATACTATATATGGATAATTTATTACTATATTTTACCCTCTTGTAAACAATCATACGTTAAGGATTCACTTTGGGTAATATCCGCATTGTTCTTCACATGTGTCTTAATTTATTAAATATTTGGCCATTATAATTATATAATGGTATCAATAACATACCAAATGAGATAAATACCATGCATTTTAAGTGTATTTCTATTATAATAATCTATAGAAAATATATGTATGAAATGAAATACACGGTTCATGGAGACGGTAAGCCGTACATACGCATAAACAGTGTTTACATTTTTATTATCGAACTAAAAGAAAGAAGGAAAACGATATTTGTTTATATATATATAATTATTAAATTTTGATTATTATATAATATATATTATATAAGTTCATTAAACCCATACTGAATACATTTCACGTAGTGTGTGAACAAATTACATCGCTTTGAGGGGGCAGTAGTCAACAGTTCCTCAAACAAAATTATCATATTTACAAAAAATGAAAAGTATAAGGATGTATGATTTAAGAGGATTAAATAATAATAAATAAATACTAAATATAATATATAACATTTATAAATATATATTTGATCATAATTTCCATAATGAGAGGCAATAATGAAAAACTGAACAATCATCATTTCATGAGATGGTAGTTCGTTAAACATGTAAATAATATGTTTTCACCCATTATATGGAAGTGTGTGTATGTTTAGTTATAAAAAGTAAATAAAAACAACGTTGTATGTTTGAGATATTTTTTTTGAATAAAAACATGGAATAATGAAGGTGGAGGGGGTGGGAAAATAAAATAAAAGAATGGAGCTTAAGAGAAGATGTTACCTCTTAATCAGTTCACACCATTTGGTTTGCGCTAAAAGGGCTCATTAGATTTCATTATAAAAAACATAGTATTGAAGAAGGATTAAGGGGATATTGGGATGTGGTTTGGGTAAAACACGATTGAAACTAATTGTTCTGTGAGGTTGAAATAAGATAGAGAGGTGATGAACTTTTATAATAGAGGATTGACACTCTCGTAATATTTTGGAAAAAAGAAACCCCTCCCTTTTTTTATTGAAAAAGGTCATAATAATGATCTAATGAATATCCATGGGAGTATAGGGTGAACATATTTCTATAAAATCTACTTTGTACTAGTGTATAGGTTGTTTTGGACATTAAGGACACAGTTTAGTCCCTTATTAATCATAATTTTTCATTAATAGTTGTAATAAATTGAAATCCATTTCCCTAAATGTTTTGGTCAAAAAATAAGTTTAATTTATTAGAAATTAAAAATTATATAGATTCCAAATATGGAATCCATTTCTATAAATTCTTATTACATAATTATCTGAAATTAATTCAAAATAAATCCCGTAGTCGGGTCAGGAATGTTTTTTTATGTAAAAACATCCAAATGTTTTCTATGTTATTATACTGAAGATCAATGTTAAATTGATCTCAATTACCTAAATTATATTAATTAGTAAAAATATTATCTAATTAAATTTTGAAACCAATTTAAAATATATTATATCCTTATAAATAAATTTGATGAAAATCAGTTTTGAATTAAAATCCAATGAGTTACTATTCATATAAAAATTACGTTTCTCTAAAAATTCCAAAAAAAATTCCCTTAAATAATTTCCAAATTCAAAAATAGAATGGTATATTTATTTTAAAAAATTAAATTTATAAATTTTTCTAAAATTAGTTTTAATATTATTCACGGAAAGACATTAAAAGATATTTATTTGAGAAAATTGTATTTTTAATCATACAAGGACATTACAAAAAATATATATATATTTGACTATGAATATGATTTATTTATATAAAAAATGGTTATAAATATTTCAATTTTATTTATTAATATTTATATAACTATATTTAATGAATATGTTATAATTATCTCATTTATATAATTATAATTGTAAAATGATGTTTCATAGAACCATTTTTGTTGCATGTATCATATTCCATATCGATGTTCCAAGTAACATACTCACAGTCAATATTATGTGTAACGTATACTGAGGTGATTTAGTGTGTAAAATACTTTAAGTCGATGTTTCATGTAACATACGCTGATTTAGTGTCCTATGAATGGAATTTTGACGTAATGCATTGCGAGAGATAAATGAAAATACATTTTATTCAGAAAACATGTTCTATAAAAAGTTGTGGTGTTACATTATAACCACATTTATATGAATATTGTAGTCTAAATTCTTTACTTATGTAAAAAAAGAGGATACTTCTGATTTATCATATCCTCATGATCCCATGTATCTTCCTCCAATTGTTGATTTCTTCACAAAACATTGACCATTTGGGAGGTATTTTTTCATATAAATTTCCTTATATGGTCAGAAATTTCAATAAATTGGTTCTCATAAGAGAGATAATACTTCAACAGTATGAACTCTCATTTAAGCACATGTCAAGTGACAGGTATGTACTTCCTCAAGAGATATACATAAAACACATCATGGACATGAGAGAGATTTAGAGGATGTTCCAAGAAATAGATATCATCCAAATGTGATAAATAATTTAATCGGGACATATATACATAGGGATCAGTTTACCTTTCTTTTGGAATATCATAAACTGTTTCTAGGGAGAACGTTTTAATAATTCATTTTCACCGAATTCAAATTATAGATCACATTGATGGTGTCACTACCCGTCCTCGGGGCCCGTTCCGTGACTACCCCAAGCCCGCCTTCCATAGTCCAGGGGCTGGCGACTAGCACCAAAGGCGTAAATCCCGATAACTGGGAAGGAATTGCCTTTATAAAAGAAAACAAGCACCATAGAGTACAAGCGGAAGCAAAACACTAAGTACAAAAGAAATGATGAAAAGTAAATGAGCCAGAATACAAACCCAAAAGAAAGTACAACTACAACTGAACAAGATACAACAGAAAAAAGACAAACAACTGTAAGAAGGAAGCAGTTTATGGGTTGTCCTCCTCGGATCCTACCTGAAGGTTAGGTACAGATAGCGCAGCTCCTGGTCGTCCACCACAGATCCTACCTGAAGGGTTGGTATAGATAGCCCCCTCCACGCTCTCGTCCGTCATCCTCCTCTGTGTGTCGTCTCATCGTGTAGTCCACCTCCGGGTATTGACTCGTCATGTAGTCCACCTCCGGGTACTGACCCGTCGTGTAGTCCACCTCCGGGTACCGCCCAGTCCTCGACACTCGGCCTTCGTCAGCACTGCCCGTCGTCTGCAACCAACACAACGAGGTGCAGGCATAGCCCGTGCAGGGGTGAGTATAACGATACTCAGTAGGACCCAAAGACCCTCAAGGTCGCACTAAACCAACAAGGATAACCACAAGAAGATCTCAACAGATCACTTATACTTAGAAATATGCTCATACATATACCTAAGTTATCAAGTAACCCATCTCAATCATGAGGAAACACAAGGATTGTGAAATCAACGGATAACCACTACCCAGGTATATGCCCATACATATACCTAAGTTATCAAGCGACCCATCTCAATCATGAGGTAAACACTAAGGTCAAATGATTCAGCTCAACCAGGATTTTCATTATCAAAACCGTAACTGCTGAAGAGCTCCGTCTCTGGAGTGTACAGTGGTCCTTTCATGACTCTGAGGTACTGCTCACTAACCTAAGACTGCTGAGGTACTCTTCCTGTCGAGTACCACAGGTCTACGGCCAACTACCGGGCGCTCCGTCCGCTGTGGGTCTATCGCCAAATACCGAGCGCTCCCCCCGATAGCCTACAGAGGTACTCCTCTGGTCGAGTACCGCGGGTCTGCGGCCAACTACCGGGCGCTCCGTCCGTCGTGGGTCTATCGCCAAATACCGGGCGCTCCGTCCACTGGGCTAGTCGACTCACTCCAAGTCGAGTCGGTCAAGCAGTCGTCAGGTCTCAGCCGGCTACACGGTCTCTGTACTCCGCACGCTCGTCTCCGGGAGGGTCCGCTCCACGAGCTACTGGTCGATACTCCAAGTATCACAGAGTCACACAAAGAAGTATCTCAAAGGACCGTCTTTCCATAGGGGTCTCAACGCAACAAACAGCGCGTCAATCGGACGCCCAGTCTGTGAGTTATTAGCCTTTTCGTCCCCGGGGCCCAGTTGGTTTCGTGTGCGAACCAACCCGGTCGTATCTCAACTGTACCCCGAACTCTCATAGGGTATGCTCATAGGGACCGTTTCTCAACGAGATCACCAATGCCGCTGACGGTTCGTCAAACGGACGTTCTGTCAGAAAGGTATCAGCTTTTTCGTTCCAGGGGCCCGGTTAGATTTCAGGTGCGATCCAACCTAGCCACTATCCAACTATATCCAAAACTCGGGGGAAGTATGCCAAAAGTTCCGTATCGTCAACAGGAATGCAACGCAACAGACGATGCGTCAATCAGACGCCCGCTCTGGAAGTTATTGGCTTTTTCGTCCTGGGGGCCCGGTTGGTTTTTAAGTTAAAACCATCCCGAACGTACTCCAACTGCTTCCAAACCTCGAGCGGAGTAAGCCAAAAGATCTGTCTCCCTTAGAGGAATCCATAAAGGTCGATGGCACGTCAACCGGACGTCCAGAGCAAAAGATATGTGTGTTTCCGCTCCGAGGGCCCGGTTGGTTTCGTGGATGAACCAACCCGGCCGAACCCAAAGTATTCCGAAACCCTGAGTGCGATATACCGAAACGACCATCTCGACCCAAGGATCGCGTTTCTGCTGACAGAGAGTCATTTGGAGGCCCGTAGCTCATGTTACAGAAATTTGACCGAAAGTGGTCCGAAAACGGGGGGTCTGGGCCCGGGCCTGACCCGGCCCGACCCCCCCTGGGTCGGCCCGAACTGGGTCGGACCCGGCTGGGCCTGACCCGGCCCGGCCGCGGCTCGGTCCGCGCGGCCGAGCAGTCACCGCGGGCGGGGTGTGCGACTGCCCTGCCCTTCGCCGCTGATTGAGGCCGGCAGCGAACCGCCGGCCGCCTCCCTTCCGGCGGCGCGCCACCGCCTGCCGCCTATCGCGGACCACCGGACGCGCTCCGGTGGTCCGTTTCTCCTGCCTTCTACACCTATGGTCCTCCTAGGACCTGACCTTCACTGCGGAGACCTCAAAATCACCTTGCGGCCTCATATGTCATCGCCCGTCGATCCACACATCAATAAACAATCTGCGGAGGGTTGTCGGGCCGTGTTCGTTTGGCCCGCACCCTCCGCGTTAGATAATAACAATGGGAGAATTATTCAACACATGAAACAACAATTTTAATAAATTAAAATTGTTCATATGAAACTGGTTCTTTAATTTTAAAGAAACGTTCACGGGAATATAAAGGAATTTCTAAAATAAAATTCCTACCTCGTCAAGTCGTCGCACGCAGGTTCTTCGCGGATTTGATCGCCGCGGAAGGAGGCGATCGTCGTGTCACGGAAAGGTGTCATGTCGTCGCGGAAGGGAGTCGCATCGTCATGGAAGGTGGCGATCGTCGCTTTGTGGAAAGGCGTCGCGTCATCGTGGAAGGGCGTCGTGTCGTCGAACTCCGAGGTTCAAGAACAAAAAGATTTAATTAATAATAATTAAATCTGTGCGTTGATAAAAACCACAAAGGTGTTCTAAAAGGAACCTGAAATCTCTTACCTCCAACAGATGATTAAAGATTTTGTTGCGGAGGAAGGAACGTCACAGAAGAGGGAACGTCGGCGTCACGGCATACGGCGTCGCGACGTCGATTTCCGCGGTTTCGGCGTTCTTCATCGGAGGCCGGTGTTCTTCACGTTCTTCGTGAAGAAGGGTGAAGGCACAAGAATTCTGTCAAAGGTCTCTCAACGTGTAATCCTCAAGATGTGGTGTTGGTCTTATTTTATTACTACGCCATCGAATTTCAAACCAGTTAAGAAACAAAAAAGAGATAAGTAACGTCCCATTAATTTCTAGAATTAATTCAACGAAATAAATAGCCCAAATAATTCAACGAAGAAAACTGCCCAATTAATTGATGCGTTAAGAAATTAAGAAAACGCGTTAGTTGACTTTCATAATGACGGGTTTTCGCGGGTGCGTTACTTAGCTGAAAAGAAACAGTGGGGCTCGTGCGGGTCCCACATCACAAATATCCTACCGAGAGGGTAGGATATTTTTGGATAGCACCATATCCGCAACAACTCAGCTTAACTGCATTAAGTGGCTTCAAGTGGCTTCCAAGCGGCTTAAGTGAAATAAAATAATGTTTGTCGTACAATTATTTTATTTCTTAACCTTACGCCCGAAAATTAAAAACCACACCCGAGAAAACGCATCTCCGGAAGAGGCGTTACTAAGCAAAAATCGGAGCTGCGATTCCATCGGTGCCCTCATAATTCGATTTTGAGCACCAGTTCAAAAGTTAGAAAAACCCGCTCGTTCATTCACTGAACGTACACGAGCCAAACTTCAGAAATTGATTCCGGGCACACCGAGCCTCGGAATCAGGCACCGTAAGAAACTGCGTTCTTGTAAAATTCCAAAAAAAATTAAGAAAAAACAATTTCCTTGGAATTTATGGGTCTTTACATTACTCACACCATAGGGATTTACTTCCCCATAATGCTTCACCACAAACTTATGGATACAGAGGTGGTACTGATCACGCATCTGATCCTTCCGCTCCCATGTGCTCACCTGGAGGTTCTCGTGCTGCCAAAGAAAATTTACTAGAGAATCGATCGTCCCTGTAGGATCCGCTCCTGTCGATCCTTGATCCTCACTAGAACCTCCGTGGAAGTAACCCCATCGCCATTGTCCTACTCCTCATGGTCGATGATATGCGAAGGTTTGAGCATGTATCTCCTCAGTTGAGATAACTGGAAAACATCGTGCCCCTGGTGCAACTAAGGTGGATGGGTCAAGCGGTAAACCACCTCGCCTACCCAGCTGAGGACCTAGAAAGATCTGTTGAACCTCAGAGATAACTTGCCTCCCTGGCCACATCTCCGTAAACCTCGTCGAGGTGTGACCCGTAAGAAGACGTGGTCGTAATCCTCGAAGTCCAGAGGTCTCCATTTTCTGTTAGAACTGAAACTCAAAATGACTGCTGCTACGAGGGTAAGGTTGACCGACTCAAGAGTGATTGGTCGCACCCTCCTGTGCAAGAGTTACCATGCGCAGCCTGGGGTTTCCTTTTTCTCCGACCAAGGAAAACCCATCCCAACGTCGTAGTTAAACTACAACATTTTTGCCTAATACCATCAATTTTTGTATGAACTGTGATTGCCCAGTCCATACCCAAACCAACGTCGTAAGGCCTCGATGCTGCCACCAAGAGATTCCAACCGAAACTCTTACCTCGAGGATTTGACCACACGGTCAGCGTAAGTGTGATTATCGAGTCTCCTCCCAAGGTATCTCCAGACGTGAGGGTCAAGTCCACGTCTTATCGGAAACACTAGGTCTAGAACAAGATTTGTGAAAGCAAGGAATGATTCATATCAACGTCCGTTACTACAACAGCTAGTATTGGACACAGACTGTCCCTTGAATCATTTCTAGAGCCATTGGGTCACACTCCTTGACCACAAGTAGCCACACTCTTCCACCGCCCTCCGGCTCCCTGAGCCTGGCGGGGATAACTAAGGCGGGTGGTTGTAGCATGATAAGATGTACACCACCTCATACTGCTCTCCTAGCTGTGCCTCCACGTCTGCTGATTCGCAGACTCATCTATCCTTAAAGCCTCCACTTCTTGAAACATTTAACATGCCAAAGTCTCTAAGACTGGCACTGGTTTCCTGTTTCTTTCTGCACTATGCAGTCTCCATCCGCTCTTGGATAACCAAGACCTTCTTTAGTCTCCCAAGAGCTTCTATGATTTCTTTTTTTCCGATAAGAGAAATATGGTCTCATCCCCTGGATGATCCACATTCGTTGCCTAATACAGTCAATCCTGACATGAATGATGCATTCATGCCATGGATGAAGTCGTAAGGCCTCGACGTAACTACCAAGAGATCCGACTGTCACTCTCGCCTCCAAGGGTCGAGTCACACTGTCGACATCAGTGTGAGGTCACTGGGTCTCCTCCAGTTGAAATCTCAAAAGTGAGGGTCAAGTCAAAAGTTTAACTGGGACCACTCAGTATCAACCAAACAAAAGGACAGGAAAGAAAACAATGAAAAGTGTCTTTTTATTATTGCAGCTCATAGTACAAGACAAAAAGAAATTACAGACAAACATTAACAAAACCATATGCAACAGGATCAATAGCCTCCAGGTCGGAAGCTAGTCCCGCTCATGTCCATCTGCTTCTGATGCTCCATAACCATAGGCCTCAGCTGCCTGAAGCTGAGCTCTCCCATGTCCTCTTGTCCCCTACGGTCGGGGTGGGCCTCCTGGTGGTGGTGGCAACATCCCGAAGCGTCGTCCACCTCCAACTGCACGGCTAGCTCCTCTACCATGGTCGCCTGCTCCTTGCGGTCCGCCCTGATCGAACCTCTGCCTCTACCTTGGAGGTTCTTCATTTAACTGTTGGTCATCTGCATGGCGGGTCGGACAGTCACGTGCCATGTGACCAATTCCTCCGCAAGAGTAAAACACTCTCGGCACGTCTGGATCTGACTCCACCCCGGTTTCCCCGCACAACTGAACCTGAGTCGAGCAGTCGGCCACCGGTAGGTCTGGTCCTCTTGGACCTCTGCATCATCTGTCTACTGCCTGTTGCAGACGACTCTGCCGCATGCCGGCTAGTGGTGGGTCCTGCTGCTAGAAACTGCTCAGCAAGGAAACTCTCCACTAAGAGGGCTCTCTCCAACACCCCTGTCTACGTCGGAAAGCTGTGAGAAAAAACAGAAGCTCTAATCTCTCGCATGAGCCCCTACTCGAAGGTTCGGGCCCTGAAGAACGGGTCCCATACCATATCTGTGGAGTAGCACGAGAGGTCTGTGAATCTCGCTGAGTACTGCGCCACTGACATGCTGCCCTGCCGCAGCTGAAGTAGCTCCTGTATACGCACTGCTCTAAGTGTGGCTGGTACAAACTCTACCCAGAACAGGCTCTCAAAGTCTGCCCATAGAAGTGTCGCATCGTCATGCATCTGAAGCATCAGGCTCCACCATCTGCCTGCTAGTGCCTGAAGAAGGCTAGCAGCTAGGATCACCATGAAATCTATCGGCATCCCCACTAGCCTGAAGACTCCCACCACAGCCTCCAGCCAATCCTCAGCCGCCTACGGGTTTGTCCCTCCCTGGAACCTGGGTGGCCTCTGGAGCTGGAACTCATGCAATGCGCTCAAGCGACGTGCATCCTCTGCTGCTGGGGCTGGTGGCATCGGTGGCCCAACGGGTAGTAGTACCGCTGGTGCCTCAACTGGGATAGGGCCCTGTACTAAGACCTCGTCGCTCGGCGGGCTGTCAGTACGTACCACTATCAGGGCTCTAGCTGGTCGTCCACGGGGAGGCATCCTGAAAGAAACAACGTGACACGGTCAAAATATTATACCTAGGGAGCTGACCTGGTTTGAGCTGACATTTAAATAAAACTTCTGGAAAACACACAGGCAATCAGTGTTTTCGTTCACAATGTCAGAAATCAGTTGTCAGGGTCCTGGTGTATCGATACGTCGGCCGCCCGCACCAACACTGGACTCCCTGAACTAAAAACCACACTCGGTACTCTTAACACTATTGCTTCACAGAATGAAATATCAGAGTTATAAGTTCTGCGGTAGAACAGAACTCCTTTGATAACAATTTGTCACGACCCGTCCTCGAGGCCCGTGCCGTGACTACCCCAAGCCCGCATTCCATAGGACAGGGGCTGGAGACTAGCACCAAAGGCGTAAATCCCGATAACTTGGAAGGCATTGCCTTTATAAACGAAAACAAGCACCACAGAGTACAAGCGGAAGCAAAACACTAAGTACAAAAGAAATGCTGAAAAGTAAATGGGCCAGAATACAAACCCAAAAAAAACTACAACTACAACTGAAGAAGATACAACAGCAAAAAGACAAACAGGTGGAAGAAGGAAGTAGCTCTTGGGTCGTCCTCCTCGGATCCTACCTGAAGGGTAGGTACAGATAGCACATGTAACAGCCCAAGATTTTATGAAAAATATTTTTTTTTAATTTTATTAATGTCTTGTGTTGTACGCTACACCAAAAGGAGTTTGCACAACACGCATCCTTGACTTGCCTTGCATTACACGCAATCGCAACCTTCCTCGATAGTGTGTGTAGTACACAATAACGAGTTTCACTAAACAACGATATGCTATTAAAATATTATTAAAACTACCCGTTATGAATAGTAATAACCACTTTTTAAAATTCTATAAATCTTATTTTTCAAAATGAACTTCATTTTTGGATTCGGAATATCGAAATTAGCTTAGGTTGAAATTTTGGTGATTTTCGGATAACTTTCATATTTTGATGAATAGTGAAAATTACTAAATTATAATTAAAAACAACTTTTTTAATCGAAATAATTAATAGTGATAAATCATTAATTTGAGTGGTTTTAAAGTATATTTAGAATATATTTTTACAATTTAATACAATTTTGGTCATTGGATGTAATTTCACATTTAAACTAGACATAAACAAGTGTCAATCTTTTGATAGATATTGTTTCTTAAAAAACACGCTATTTGTTTTAACAGCGGGATTTAATTATAAAATTAATTAATGCAACTTTTATGTTATGAATTTGGTAAAATAGACTTCATTTTTGAATTCGGAATATGAAATATAGCTTGGGATGAAATTTTGGCATTGTTCTGAAAAACATCAATTTTTGATGAATAGTGAAACTACTAAGTGGTAGGTTAAAAACTGAATTTTGCATAAAACTTAATTTTACCGCTTCTGTGAATGGAATTTCGAAAATCCGAGAGACACGGTTAATATCAAGGACTAAAATGTGGTTCAATGAGATGAAAATAATTTTTGGTGAATAGTAACTTTTTACTTTTTTTTACCACGGTTAATAGTCAATAGGGTAACTAAGGGTAAATATGATATTACTATTACCCTAACACATGTCCTAATTCTATTGGACAAGTGTAATTCGACCAAAAACAAACTTAGGAATAAAATATGACCATTTAGGCCCACTTGGATTAGATTAGGACATTTATTATTAAT
Source organism: Viscum album (assembly GCA_963277665.1). Classification (NCBI taxonomy): domain Eukaryota; kingdom Viridiplantae; phylum Streptophyta; class Magnoliopsida; order Santalales; family Viscaceae; genus Viscum; species Viscum album. Next base: position 298,091,919 of record OY728151.1, read on the forward strand.
TTATTTAAAGAAGGGTTAAAATAGTTAAAATCAATGTTTAATAAGTAAATCATTTTTAATATGGGGTTATAAATAAGATAAATTCGATTGTAAATATTCATTAGAAAGCTAAAAAGATTTCCTACATGATGGTATTTTATTTGTAATTTTTAGACATCAAATAATTTAATTTATTTATGACACAACGATGATGCAGTAATTATCTTATTAATGAAATATTGACATAATTGATGTTATAAACACCAAAATAAATGTAATTTGAAATTTTTATTGAATTCCACTAATTTTCTAGGTTACTATGATATATTAATTTAATAAACTTGGTTCTAACATATAATTATGTTATGACTTTCACAAAAATCATATATCAAATAGTGTCAAAATTGACACAAAATAGTTTTTAAATCAAATATTATATTATTAATTGTTATTTTATTCCTAAAAATATAAGGTTCGGCCAAATGACTTAGATAAGGATATATATATTAATAATAAACAATTTGGGGTTCGTTTGGCATGTTATAGTAAGTTTATTAACCATATAGTGAAAGAAAACAAAAAGACACGGTAAAAGTTAAATTATTTAACTTAGAGTTAAATCTAATTGATAAGGTTTAAAATAATATCCAAACATGTCTAAATTTAATTGGTTGATGATATTACAACCCTATCTCATCTAATCTTCGAATATGAGTCATTTTTGGAGGTTTTTAAGTGGGGTTAGATTTATTATAAATTAATATTTTTAAGAATTCCTAAGGTGCCCCTCTCCTCCCTTATAAAAGGAAACCTCCTCCCCCTCCTCCTCACACCAATTTGAGCACTCAAGCTCGGCCAACCCCTGCCAAAATCTCTTCTCCACTTCCCTAGAAACATCCTAGAGGTTCTGGTCTTCCTCAAAGACCAATTCTAGTGCCCTAAGAGGAGGTCTCAAAGAGGCACTTCAAAGAAGAGGTAATTACCGTTACCAATTCTTTCATCTTTATTTCTTCTTCCACTTCTTCTTCTTAGGTTGTTTCATTATGAAGTAATAACATCAGTATCACTCATATACTGATATGTTATTATAAGTATGAAACAACCCTATTTCACCATCTATCCATCCTACGGAAAAAAGAAATCACCGCGCGTGCATACGTACGGAATACCGTATCTACGCCGTGTTGTAATCTATTTTCCACCGCCACCTTACATGGATGGGTATAATGGTGTAAAGAATAACTATACATAGTTATTACAACATCATATTGATTCTGATATATTGTATAATCCACTCCAATTCAATTCAATATTTATAGAAATGATATCATCGCTCGTGCGTACGTACGGACTACCGTCTCCACGACGCGATGAGATTCATTCTCCATGTTAACCATTTAAGAATGATTATAATGTATATATAAGAAATAATAATGAAATATATGACATTATAAAGCTACTGGATTTATGTATATATACATATGTATGTCATCTACTTACTTCCATTTCAAGACAATAAGGAAAGAAAAACAGCGTTCATGCGTACGTACGGACTACCGTCTCCATGAACGGTGTTTTTCATTTTATTTATCTACCTATTATTTATATATATATACTAAATATATATGATATAAAAATCATATTTTATATTCTGGAAGTAAGTAAATCATGATATAAGTAATAATGATGTCAAGAACAACAAGTCAAAACACCTACGATAAATGAAACGATTTTACCCAAAACGCTTCTTTAACATGGAATTTACAAAAGAACGGGTAATATAATGTAATAAGTGAACCATATATGATATCATAACAATGAATATGATTCTGTAATAAGTCAATAACATGATTTAAATCATTATACAGGAGGTTCGGACACTTACAAAGCAAGTCGGACCTAAGGTAAGGAAAATACCACAATCTCATTTTTATCCGAGGTTGTTTATTCGTAAGTACTTACTGGGGTGTATTTTATCATCCACATCCATGTTCCCTCAATATGTAATATTGTTTCCATCCACTTACAATAGTTTAAATCCAATTTTACCCTTCGGTGAGTTTTTAGTAAAAGATATGAAAGGAATCTTTTGTCGTTTTTTTTATACGAGGTACTTTTTGAATTTTCCGACAAAAGTACGAGAAGAATGTTTTTTTTAACTTATACGGCACGAACGGATTTTTTACGGTTTTTATAAAGCCTTATTTTCATGAACCTTCCTCCAAAATATTTCATGACTATTTTTAATAAAATCTCTTTCTTTTAAAATTGTATGATGTTTTGTGAAAAGAAATTGATTTTGAAGAAGAAAGGATATTTTCCTCAAGAATTCATTTCAAGTGTTTTATCAAAATTATTTTCCATCTAAGATAATAAAGGGTTATGTTTCTATCCATATTTTTACATTGATTTGACTATGTTGTGATGGAATTATGTTTATGAATTCCTTTATCTTATATGAATGGTTTTATGATGTCATGTTGTTTAAGAATCCCATTTTTATTACATGGGTTATGCAATGATGTATGATTTATGATTTTGTGGCACACATAAGAATGGTTTAATTATGAGATGGGTGGGACCTATATCTCCCTCCAATGCATTGGGTAAAGATTTTATATCTCATGAGATATACATGGCTGGAATGGTAGGTTATACCGGTTCAGTAAAACAGGACTGAAACGAGGATTACTCGATTCAGAAAGGGACTTTGTCCACTAAGATTGTCTTGGCAATGAGTCTTGACTAACAAGAAATGATTCTCTATGATTATGTGTGTATGCCACAATGAGTAATGTTTTAAGTTATGATTTCATTTCACTACTATGATTTATCCCATGTTATGAAATTATGCCCTCTTTTGCAGGTTAAGATTTCCAAAAAAGTTATGTTCTTATGAAAATTATGTGATTGATATTTCTTTTGTTTACCCTTACTGAGCATTTGAGCTCACCCTTTTATGTTTTCTTTTCCCCAAGATATAAAGAAAGGTTTTAGGTAAAAAAAATAATGACCTTTATGGGAGATATTGATGAACTTTCACCACGATTAGAAGATTACGTTCCAAGTTTCCAAAGACACTAAACTATTACGATCCTTTAGTGTGTGTTTTTGTTATGTACTAAGTATTCTGCAAATGTAATGTAATGTCCATGTACGTCAGGCTACGGGTCTCTACAGTTGGTATCAGAGGAAAGGTTTAGTCAACCTTTGGAAACTAGGATGCGAAAACGTTAGTGAGATCCCTAGAGATATTTCTAAGGTATGTCTAGGGATGTCTCTAAGGTTAAGTATACGTATAGGTTATAGTCCTAGAACTGCGCTAACGATCTTAGAATTTAACCTAAGATGTTAGATATTGAGGGTACTACCCATTTATTATGTTGTTTTCCCTAGCATTATTTTTGCCTCTCACACTATTCTTTTGGGGTTTTAGGCGATGGCTGGAACCCGAAGGAACCGTGTTGATCAATGCAATGGACAATGCAATGATTGTCCCCCTGAGCAACCAAACAATATGGGATCTGGAATGAAAAATCTTGTAGCCATGCTCACACAACTTTCTCAAGCTATGAATCATGCAGGACTTCCAAACGAGCAAAGGAAGGAGCAACATTCCGTTGAATCCTTCATGAGGCAGCGTCCGCCTTCTTTCAGTGGGTCTACTGATCCATTAGTTGCTGAACAATGGATTAGTACTACTGAAAAGATATTTTCATTTCTTCAATGTTCTGAACATGATAAAGTCATCTTAGCAGTATATCGTTTGGAAGGTGAAGCTGATCAATGGTGGAATCTTATCAAGAATACGAGGCCAAGAGATGAAATTGAGTCCATGGAATGGGACGAGTTCAAGAACTTGTTTTTCAGTAAGTACTTCCCTCGTATTCTTCGAACGAAGATGGAAAAGGAGTTTCTTGAGCTAAAACAGAAGGATGATGAATCTGTTGGTATATACGAAGCGAATTTTACAAGACTTGCAAGGTATGCATCTGGCATTATCATCCAACCTGAAAGTAAAGTTGATCGATTTTTCAGTGGCTTAAAACCAAGTCTTCGAAGGGCATTAGCTATAAGAGACTTCAGTAGCTATGAAGAAATTGTGCGTTGTGCTATCAAGGTAGAAATGGAAGTTGGTGTTACATATCCATCTCATGGTTTTGACAAGAAACGAAAGATGGAGTTCAAGGAGAAATCTCAGAATAATGGTGAAAAGAAGATGAATGTTTCCTTATGCACAAAGTGTGGAAAGAAGCATGGTGGAGATTGTCTTAAAGGGACTAGAAAATGTTTTAAGTGTGGAAAAGAAGGTCATAGAGCAGCTGAGTGTCGAAGTAATAGAAAAAGGGTTTCTAATGATGTGAATAAAGCAAACACTGCAGAGAACGCACCACCAACACTTCAATGCTTCAAGTGCAAGGAAATGGGGCATTATGCTAATAATTGCCCTAATCCAAGGGTTAGTGATGATCAACATGAGCAACCACTGAAGGCAAAGGACAAAGGGAAATCACATGCGATCACTATTGGCAATGTTGAATATGATAACGATGTGGTGGAATGATTAAGTGTTTATGTAATGGGATTCCAAAATAATGTTGTATCATGGAGTATTGGAATATTTATGTATTGGTTTAATGTGGTATTCAAAGTGATTGAGATATTTTTGGAAATAAGATGATATGCGCATAATGAAGGAAAAAAAAGAAAATGAAATGTTTAACAGTATTCATGAGCTCATGATTGATATAAGGACTAAGTGATATCATGGTTTGAGTATATAGAATTTTGAGGATTTTGGTATGTGGAAAGTGTTAACTTTAAACTGCATTCATGTTTTCACTAAGGTATTCAAGAGAATACATGATTAAGGACTTTGAATGTTTAGAATGTGACCAACAAGACATATCTTATGATATGTGGGGATCAACGACAGTATTAAATCTCTGGTAATCGATATCACTATATTATGAGAGTGGACTGCAGTATTATGTATAAGCCTAAAGATTAGACTGGATTATGTTGGGCATAAGTTAGTATTGTTTAAGGATATAAGATTTTCGATATTATTGATGGGATGTTATAGTAACGTAGTTTTAGAAAAAGGGACAACCTGCAGGACGGGCGACAGCCCATCGCTTCGGACAAGGCTGTAGGAATCGAACCCACAACCGAAGTGCGACTGGCCTTTATCGCCTACCACTGACCTACAGGAAGTCCCTGTTTAGTAGAAACTAGTGTTATTATATTAAGCAGTATGATATATGAAGTATAAGCCCATTTTTGGAACCATATATGATTAATCTCACTATAGATCGACTTATGTATATAATTTTTGCAAACCTTTTGTTTGAGACAGATGGAATGACCCGTCATTCTATCACATTATCTGCTAACACTTCACGAATAAAAAATTCAACTTCATTTATTTAAGAGATGAAGTGGAAATTGTTCAAGGCACGAACAACAGTGAGATTGTACCAAAATAAAGTAAGTATTTATTCTAATTCAAATTTTCAACTTTAGGGAAATGATCTTGAAAACCAAAAATGTTGTCCTAGTGATCTTATACCTGAGGAATCAGATGGTACCTTATATCATCACAAATTTATGGATTTGTGATTTTTGGCTTTTCCATAGCCATGTTCTCTACCACTCTCCATCAGAACATGATGGTTAGATTTTTCTTCCATATCCATATTTTTACCTATGTGGAAACCCAACAATTAGTTTATTTGGGTAATCGTTACATTTCATACTTTAGTTTTTAAAGCCAAGTTTTGGTATTCCTTTTTACGATGTGGGAAACTTTCGAATAGAAAACCATTTATAACCCCGACGAATTTCGAGGGCGAAATTCATTTTAAGGGGGGTAGAATGTAACAGCCCAAGATTTTATGAAAAATATTTTTTTTTAATTTTATTAATGTCTTGTGTTGTACGCTACACCAAAAGGAGCTTGCACAACACGCATCCTTGACTTGCCTTGCATTACACGCAATCGCAACCTTCCTCGATAGTGTGTGTAGTACGCAATAACGAGTTTCACTAAACAACGATATGCTATTAAAATATTATTAAAACTACCCGTTATGAATAGTAATAACCACTTTTTAAAATTCTATAAATCTTATTTTTCAAAATGAACTTCATTTTTGGATTCGGAATATCGAAATTAGCTTAGGTTGAAATTTTGGTGATTTTCGGATAACTTTCATATTTTGATGAATAGTGAAAATTACTAAATTATAATTAAAAACAACTTTTTTAATCGAAATAATTAATAGTGATAAATCATTAATTTGAGTGGTTTTAAAGTATATTTAGAATATATTTTTACAATTAAATACAATTTTGGTCATTGGATGTAATTTCACATTTAAACTAGACATAAACAAGTGTCAATCTTTTGATAGATATTGTTTCTTAAAAAACACGCTATTTGTTTTAACAGTGGGATTTAATTATAAAATTAATTAATGCAACTTTTATGTTATGAATTTGGTAAAATAGACTTCATTTTTGAATTCGGAATATGAAATATAGCTTGGGATGAAATTTTGGCATTGTTCTGAAAAACATCAATTTTTGATGAATAGTGAAACTACTAAGTGGTAGGTTAAAAACTGAATTTTGCATAAAACTTAATTTTACCGCTTCTGTGAATGGAATTTCGAAAATCCGAGAGACACGGTTAATATCAAGGACTAAAATGTGGTTCAATGAGATGAAAATAATTTTTGGTGAATAGTAACTTTTTACTTTTTTTTACCACGGTTAATAGTCAATAGGGTAACTAAGGGTAAATATGATATTACTATTACCCTAACACATGTCCTAATTCTATTGGACAAGTGTAATTCGACCAAAAACAAACTTATGAATAAAATATGACCATTTAGGCCCACTTGGATTAGATTAGGACATTTATTATTAATTTATTTAAAGAAGGGTTAAAATAGTTAAAATCAATGTTTAATAAGTAAATCATTTTTAATATGGGGTTATAAATAAGATAAATTCGATTGTAAATATTCATTAGAAAGCTAAAAAGATTTCCTATATGATGGTATTTTATTTGTAATTTTTAGACATCAAATAATTTAATTTATTTATGACACAACGATGATGCAGTAATTATCTTATTAATGAAATATTGACATAATTGATGTTATAAACACCAAAATAAATGTAATTTGAAATTTTTATTGAATTCCACTAATTTTCTAGGTTACTATGATATATTAATTTAATAAACTTGGTTCTAACATATAATTATGTTATGACTTTCACAAAAATCATATATCAAATAGTGTCAAAATTGACACAAAATAGTTTTTAAATCAAATATTATATTATTAATTGTTATTTTATTCCTAAAAATATATGGTTCGGCCAAATGACTTAGATAAGGATATATATATTAATAATAAACAATTTGGGGTTCGTTTGGCATGTTATAGTAAGTTTATTAACCATATAGTGAAAGAAAACAAAAAGACACGGTAAAAGTTAAATTATTTAACTTAGAGTTAAATCTAATTGATAAGGTTTAAAATAATATCCAAACATGTCTAAATTTAATTGGTTGATGATATTACAACCCTATCTCATCTAATCTTCGAATATGAGTCATTTTTGGAGGTTTTTAAGTGGGGTTAGATTTATTATAAATTAATATTTTTAAGAATTCCTAAGGTGCCCCTCTCCTCCCTTATAAAAGGACACCTCCTCCCCCTCCTCCTCACACCAATTTGAGCACTCAAGCTCGGCCAACCCCTGCCAAAATCTCTTCTCCACTTCCCTAGAAACATCCTAGAGGTTCTGGTCTTCCTCAAAGACCAATTCTAGTGCCCTAAGAGGAGGTCTCAAAGAGGCACTTCAAAGAAGAGGTAATTACCGTTACCAATTCTTTCATCTTTATTTCTTCTTCCACTTCTTCTTCTTAGGTTGTTTCATTATGAAGTAATAACATCAGTATCACTCATATACTTATATGTTATTATAAGTATGAAACAACCCTATTTCACCATCTATCCATCCTACGGAAAAAAGAAATCACCGCGCGTGCGTACGTACGGAATACCGTCTCTACGCCGTGTTGTAATCTATTTTCCACCGCCACCTTACATGGATGGGTATAATGGTGTAAAGAATAACTATACATAGTTATTACAACATCATATTGATTCTGATATATTGTATAATCCACTCCAATTCAATTCAATATTTATAGAAATGATATCATCGCTCGTGCGTACGTACGGACTACCGTCTCCACGACGTGATGAGATTCATTATCCATGTTAACCATTTAAGAATGATTATAATGTATATATAAGAAATAATAATGAAATATATGACATTATAAAGCTACTGGATTTATGTATATATACATATGTATGTCATCTACTTACTTCCATTTCAAGACAATAAGGAAAGAAAAACAGCGTTCATGCGTACGTACGGACTACCGTCTCCATGAACGGTGTTTTTCATTTTATTTATCTACCTATTATTTATAAATATATACTAAATATATATGATATAAAAATCATATTTTATATTCTGGAAGTAAGTAAATCATGATATAAGTAATAATGATGTCAAGAACAACAAGTCAAAACACCTACGATAAATGAAACGATTTTACCCAAAACGCTTCTTTAACATGGAATTTACAAAAGAACGGGTAATATAATGTAATAAGTGAACCATATATGATATCATAACAATGAATATGATTCTTTAATAAGTCAATAACATGATTTAAATCATTATACAGGAGGTTCGGACACTTACAAAGCAAGTCGGACCTAAGGTAAGGAAAATACCACAATCTCATTTTTATCCGAGGTTGTTTATTCGTAAGTACTTACTGGGGTGTATTTTATCATCCACATCCATGTTCCCTCAATATGTAATATTGTTTCCATCCACTTACAATAGTTTAAATCCAATTTTACCCTTCGGTGAGTTTTTATTAAAAGATATGAAAGGAATCTTTTGTCGTTTTTTTATACGAGGTACTTTTTGAATTTTCCGACAAAAGTACGAGAAGAATGTTTTTTTTAACTTATACGGCACGAACGGATTTTTTACGGTTTTTATAAAGCCTTATTTTCATGAACCTTCCTCCAAAATATTTCATGACTATTTTTAATAAAATCTCTTTCTTTTAAAATTGTATGATGTTTTGTGAAAAGAAATTGATTTTGAAGAAGAAAGGATATTTTCCTCAAGAATTCATTTCAAGTGTTTTATCAAAATTATTTTCCATCTAAGATAATAAAGGGTTCTGTTTCTATCCATATTTTTACATTGATTTGACTATGTTGTGATGGAATTATGTTTATGAATTCCTTTATCTTATATGAATGGTTTTATGATGTCATGTTTTTTAAGAATCCCATTTTTATTACATGGGTTATGCAATGATGTATGATTTATGATTTTGTGGCACACATAAGAATGGTTTAATTATGAGATGGGTGGGACCTATATCTCCCTCCAATGCATTGGGTAAAGATTTTATATCTCATGAGATAGACATGGCTGGAATGGTAGGTTATACCGGTTCAGTGAAACAGGACTGAAACGAGGATTACTCGATTCAGAAAGGGACTTTGTCCACTAAGATAGTCTTGGCAATGAGTCTTGACTAACAAGAAATGATTCTCTATGATTATGTGTGTATGCCACAATGAGTAATGTTTTAAGTTATGATTTCATTTCACTACTATGATTTATCCCATGTTATGAAATTATGCTCTCTTTTGCAGGTTAAGATTTCCAAAAAAGTTATGTTCTTATGAAAATTATGTGATTGATATTTCTTTTGTTTACCCTTACTGAGCATTTGAGCTCACCCTTTTATGTTTTCTTTTCCCCAGGATATAAAGAAAGGTTTTAGGTAAAAAAAAGAATGACCTTTATGGGAGATATTGAAGTACTTTCACCACGATTAGAAGATTACGTTCCGAGTTTCCAAAGACACTAAACTATTACAATCCTTTAGTGTGTGTTTTTGTTATGTACTAAGTATTCCGCAAATGTAATGTAATGTCCATGTACGTCAGGCTACGGGTCTCTACAGCACAGCTCCTGGTCGTCCACCACGGATCCTACCTGAAGGGTAGGTACATATAGCCTCCTCCACGCTCTCATCCGTCAACCTCCTCTATGTGTCGTCTCGTCGTGTAGTCCACCTCTGGGTACTGACTCATCGTGTAGTCCACCTCCGGGTAATGACTCATCGTGTAGTCCACCTCTGGTTACCGACCAGTCCTCGACACTCGGCCTCCGTCAGCACTGCCCGTCGTCTGTAACCAACACAATGAGGTGTGGGCATAGCCTGTGCAGTGGTGAGTATAACGATACTCAGTAGGGACCCCGAGACCCTCAAGGTCTCAGTAAACCAACAAGGATAACCACAAGAAGATCTCAACAGATCACCTCTACTTAGATATATGCCCATACATATACCTAAGTTATCATGTAACCCATCTCAATCATGAGGAAACACAAGGATTGTGAAATCAACGGATAACCACTACCCCGGTATATGCCCATACATATACCTAAGTTATCAAGCAACCCATCTCAATCATGAGGTAAACACAAAGGTCAAAAGATTCAGATCCACCAGAATTTTCATTATCGAAACCGTAACTGCTGAGGAGCTCCGTCTCTGGAGTGTACAGTGGTCCTGTCACGACTCCGAGGTAATGCTCACTAACCTAAGACTGCTGAGGTACTCCTCCTGTCAAGTACCGCGGGTCTGCGGCCAACTACCGGGCACTCTGTCCGCTGTGGTTCTGTTGCCAAATACCGAGCGCTCCCCCAATAGCCTACAGAGGTACTCCACCTGTCGAGTATCGCGAGTCTGCGGCCAACTACCGGGGCGCTCTGTCCGCCGTGGGTCTGTCACCAAATACCGGGCCCTCCGTCCACTGGGCTAGTCGACTCACTCCATGTCGAGTCGGTCAAGAAGTCGTCAGGTCTCAGCCGGCTACACGGTCTCCGTACTCCGCACGCTCGTCTCCAGGAGGGTCTTCTCCACGAGCTACTGGTCAATACTCCAAGTATCACAAAGTCCCACAAATTAGTATCTCAAAGGACCGCCTCGCCATAGGGGTCTCAACGCAACAGATGACGCGTCAATCGGACGTCCGGTCTGTGAGTTATTAGCCTTTTCGTCCCTGGGGCCCGGTTGGTTTCGTGTGCGAACCAACCCGGACATATCTCAACTCTACCACGAACTCTCATAGGGTATGCTCATAGGGACCGTTTCTAAACGATATCACCAACGCCGGTGACGGTTCGTCAAACGGACGTTCTGTCAGAAAGGTATTAGATTTTCCGTTCCAGGGGCCCGGTTGGATTTCGGGTGTGATCCAACCCGGCAACTATCCAACTGTATCCAAAACTCGAGGGAAGTATGAAAAAAGTTTCGTATCGTCAACAGGAATTCAACGCAACAGAAGGCGCGTCAATCAGACGCCCGGTCTGGAAGTTATTGGCTTTTTCGTCCAGGGGGGGGGGGCGATTGGTTTTTAAGTTAAAACCATCCCGACCATACTCCAACTGCTTCCAAAACTCGACCGGAGTAATCCAAAAGATCCGTCTCCCTTAGAGGAATCCATCAAAGTCAACGAAATGTCAATCGGATGTCCGGAGCTCAAGATATGTGCATTTCCGCTTCGAGGGCCCGGTTGGTTTCATGGATGAACCATCCCGGCCGAACCCAAAGTATTTCTAAACCTTGAGTGCGATATACCGAAAAGACCATCTCGATCCAAGGATCGTGTTTCCACTGACGACGAGTCTTTTGGAGGTCCGTAGCTCAAGTTATGGGCATTTGACCGAATGTGGTCCGAAAACGGGGGGTCTGGGCCCGGGCCGACCCGGCCCGACCCCCTGGGTCAGCCCGAACCGGGTCCGACCCGGCTGGGCCTGACCCGGCCCGGCTCCCTCGCTCTTCGCCGCTGATTGAGGCCGGCGGCAAACCACCGGCCGCCTCCCTTCCGGCGGTGCTCCGCCGCCCCCGCCTTCCGTGAACCACCGGACGCGCTCCGGTGGTCCGTTTCTCCTGCCGTCTTCACCTATGGTCCTTCCGGGACCCGACCTTCACTGCGGAGGCCTCAAAATCACCTTGCGGCCTCGTTTGTCGTATCCCGTCGATCCACACATCAATAAACAATGTGCGGAGGGTTGTCGAGCCGTGTTTGTTTGGCCCGCACCCTCCGCGTTAGATAATAACAACGGGAGAATTATTCAACACATGAAACAACAATTTTAATAAATTAAAATTGTTCATATTAAAATGGTTCTTTAATTTTAAAGAAACGTTCACTGGAATATAAAGGTAATTCCAAAATAAAATCCCTACCTCTTCAAGTCGTCGCACGCGGGTTCTTCTCGGATTTGATCGCCATGGAAGGAGGCGATCATCGCGTCACGGAAATGCATCCCATCGTCGCGGAAGGGCGTCGTGTCATCGCGGAAGGTGGTGATCTTCGCGTCGCGGAAAGGAGTTGCATCGTCGCGGAAGGGCGTCACATCGTCGAACTCCGAGGTTCAAGAACAAAAAGATTTAATAAATAATAATTAAATCCATGCGTTGATAAAAACCAGAAAGGAGTTATAAAAGGAACCCGAAATCTCTTACCTCCAACAGATGATTGGAGATTTCATTGCGGAGGAAGGAACATCATAAAAGAGGAAACGTCGGTGTCATGGCACACGGCGTCGCGTCGTCGATTTCCACGGTTCCGGAGTTCTTCATCGGAGGACGGCGTTCTTCATGTTCTTCGCATTCATCGTGAAGAAGGGTGAAGGCACAAGAATTCTGTCAAAGGTCTCTCAATGTGTAATCCTCAAGATGTGGCATTGGTCTTATTTTATTACTACGCAAACAGATTTCAAACCGGTTAAGAAATGAAAAAGAGATAAGTAACGACCCATTAATTCGTAGAATTAATTCAACGAAATAAACCGCCCAATTAATTCAACGAAAAAAACCGCCCAATTAATTGGTGCTTTAAGAAATTAAGAAAATGCGTCAGTTGAATTTCATAATGACGGGTTTTCGCGGGTGCGTTACTTAGCGGAAAAGAAACGGTGGGGCTCATGCGGGTCCCACCTCACAAATATCCTACCAAGAGGGTAGGATATATTTGGATATCACCCTATCCGCAACAACTCATCTTAAGATGCTTTAAGTGGATTCAAGTGGCTTCCAAGCGGCTTAAGTGAAATAAAATAAAGTTTTTCGTACAATTATTTTATTTCATAACCTTAAGCCCAAAAATTAAAAACCACACCCGAGAAAACGCAACTCCAGAAGAGGCGTTTCTAAGAAAAAACCGGCGCTGCGATTCCATTGGTTCCCTTAGAGTTCGATTCCGAGCACCAGTTCACAAGTTAGAAAAACCCGCTCTTTCGTTCACTAAACGTACCTAAGCCAAACTTCGTAAATTGATTCCGGGCACACCGGGCCTCGGAATCAGGTGCCGTTAGAAACTGCGTTCTTGTAAAATTCCAATGAAAATTAAGAAAAAAAATTCCTTGGAATTTATAGGTCTTTACAGATGGTTATCAGCATAAACTTTCTAATGAATTTAAGCAGCCTTGTTATAGTTGTGAATGGTTCTAACCTTATCGACCATCAATTCAGTGATCTTAGGTCCCAATACCATTCTTTATCTAAAATCATCCCAACATTTTGGATCTCTATATTTCATACCATATAGGGATTCATAAGGGTTCATATCAATGCTTGAGTGAGACATATTGTTGTATAAAAACTCTAATTGAGTAAGGTGTTCATCTCAAACTCCATTGAAAACTAAGGAACAATATATCAATATATACTCTAGGGTTTTAATTGTTCTCTTAGGCTTTCCATCTATCTAATTATGATAAGACATGATAAAAATAAATTCTCTATCAAGTGCTTGCTGAAGCCATTTCAAAATATTGTTGTGAACCTTAGATCCCGATATGATAAAATTTAATGTGGTAATCCGAGAAACCTTACCACTTCTTTAATGATTAGCCTAGAAAAATGATATAGAGGTAATTATTCTCCGATAGCGAAGATGTGTGATGGATTAGTAAGGAGATAAACTATCACCCATATAGAATTAAACCCTTTTGATGTTTTGGGTACTATAAATAAAAAAGACTATAGTGATATTCTCTCATTTCCATTTTGATACAGGTAATGGATGTAATATACCGTTTAATTTTTTCCTTTAATCCTTAAACTAGTTGAATACTATATAATGAGATAAAAAATATATGGTATCTCTCTTCATGCCTTCACATTAGATGTATTATTTCAAATCCCCATACATCTTTGTACTTCTAGGATGAATAATGAATTAAGAATTGCGAGATTCACTAGATAAATCATTCTTAAAATCTATAATAGATGGAACTCACACATAAATCTAGAACCTCATCATTTTATCCTGATTAATGATAAACTCGGGAACATTTCTAACTTTCTTTTTTGGCCCTATATTTTACATCTTTAGCTCTTTAATCTTAACTTAGATTAGGGGATAAACATTCATTTGAGTAACATAGGATTTTCACCCTTCCTTATGTATTTCTATATCCATCCTTTTAAAATCCAAATTTTTTTAATCTTTTGTCCTCGTTATCATGGATAACAAGGCATGATCCTTCTGACTAAAAAAATCATTCCCCCTGTTCACTTTCCCATGGTGGTAATGTATTGAGAAGTCATAATCCTTTATCAAATCTAACCATCTTCTCCAGCACAAGTTCAAATAATTTTATGTGAATATATATTTCATAAATTTATGATCAAATATATATATATCAAACATTTTTTCATAATATAATTCTTCTATGTCTCTAAAGAAACAATTACCCTAGATAAATCAAAATCATATGTTTGGAAATTTTCATCATGAATTCTCAACTTTTGTGAGAAAAAATAGAAAAACTAGTTATTCTGTATAAGAACACATCCTAATCCACTATTGGTTGTATCGTTGTAGATTACAAAACCTTATCCACTAAAAGGTAATGTAAGTATAGGTGCACTGCCTAGCCTTCTCTTTTGTTTGTTGAAACATTCCTCACATTCATCTGTCTAGAGGAACATGAAACCCTTCAATGTTATCTTGGTCAGAGGAATAAATAGTAATGAGGAATTACCAAAAAACCATCAATAATATCCCTCTAAACTAATAATTACATGTATTTCATTCACCATGGATGTTCTAGTCCAACATTCAATATCCTTCTTCTTTGATGGATCTACCTTTATACCATCTCTTGAGATTATGTGACCCAAAAATTAATCATTTTATAGCCAAAATTAACACTTCATAAATTTAACATATAATTAATCTTTCCTCAGGGTCTTTAGTATTATGCTCAAGACATCTTCATGATCTTTTTTAATCTTTTAATAACTAAGAATATCAATTATAATGACTACCAAAAACTAATCAATGTAAAATATAAAGAATATATTCCTTAAATAGAGGATGATTTCAATGAAATTAGTACGAATATAAGAAATCATGATATATTCATTGTTTCCATACCTTGTATGGAATGCCATATTGTGTATATCATTCTTATTATCCCTCAATTTATGATTTCTAGAATTAAGGTAAATCATGGAAAATAATTTATCTCAAAAAATTTGATAAAAAAAATTCCTCAATAGGTTGAAGGGGTTAATTGTTCTTGATTGTGATATTGTTCAACTCCAAACAATAAATGTAGAGTCACATTGATCCATCTTTTGTTAAAAAAAACTGGTGCACCCAAAGGTAAAACACTTGACTGAATGAATACCTTATAAAGGTTTTCGCGGAGTTTCTTAGTCAATTAGTATAACTCAATCAAGTCCATTCTATAAGGAGTGGTTGTAATTGTTGTAGAACCATGTATGTGTTCTATTATGAACATATATTCTTATTTTCATTGAAGTCTAGGAAAATCTTATGGAATTAAATCCTAAATATCCCAACTAATAGATATACCATCGATGTTGAGTTTATAACTTACTATTTGAGATAAAAAACCCTTTTTAATTGTAATTAATGTCCATACATTGTATATAATCTCCATAGGAATTTCATACTTATCCTCACATTGATGGATGATCATATGAGGTGTGGAAATATCAAATATAATATCCCATCCTATAAAATTGATGTTGTATTTATGTTGAGAAAACCAATCTATGCCTAAGATGACATGAAATTGGACCAAGAAAATATTGAAAATATTTACAGGAAGTACATTCACAAAATCATTAACCAGATAGGAGTCATAGACTTGGGATGAAATCATCATACCATTTGGGGTTTTCACTGATAATTCAACATCTAATTATTTTTTTTAATATTAACTCCCAAATTAAATTATTTATATATGAAAGAGTTGGTACATCTAGAATCAAGTATGAAATTGGATGTTCTAGAGTGGATGGTAATTTTACCCTTTATAATTCCATCATCAGACCCCTCGACATAAATAGTGATTGAAAGATATTTTCCCTTTCCCCTCGGCATAATTGGTTGGTTATGTCATTAATCATCACCATCCCAAGGATTTAGTCACTAGTTAGCATAGTGCTCATTCTACTTAAACATTTATCATTGAATCATGGAAGTTTCATTCTAGGAAACTTTTTCTCCATTCACAACTTTAGCTAACTTTTTCCCATAACTTAAATAGTTAAATGTCAGATGGCCTTCCATTCCACAGATAATTTTTTTATTAGAACTCATAAATTGATTTCATCCATAATTATTACAACACATAGAACATAACGGGAATATCATTTAATTATCTTCATAGTTTTTAGATTTTCATTTAATGTCAATTTCTTCTTCTTTTCAGAACCTCAAGGTTGATTTGCGACATCAACCTCAACTTCATCCTTGATTACCGAATGCACAATATCATCATAGTTACTAAATTATATTTTGGATAGATCCCATATAAAAATTATCTTTAAGACACTTAAGAACTTATCAACATTAATCTTAGGTTGGATGATAATTCATATATCATACATCTCAAGTCGTGTGGAATTTTCCACGTAAGTACCAAAACATTCATCATCCATTTTATTAAGCTCAAGGATCTATTTCTCCATATTTGTATGAAGAATCATAATGAAGTACTTAGGGAAAAATATGTTCACAAACACATCCCATCCATGTATTCAATATAACCTTTATTCCTTTTATTCTCAATTAGATTCCATCACTATTTTCTTCACCTTTTAACTACTGGACTACTATAATGACATTCTCTTGCTCAGAACACTATAGAATAGAAAGCATATTTTCAGTAGTAAAAATCAATTGTTCCAAAATCAAGTAGATCACAATAAAATCTAAATGAAGGTGGATTTCTCCTCATTAAGGACTAAAATAATTTTTGTTCCCCACTTTTTTAATTTATTTGACCACCATGATTCATAGCTTGAGATAAATGTGTGAGAATTGAAATGATGTTTTTTATTCTAGCTCCCAAAGAATTTGGTTTCTCAGAAAGAATTTTTTTTACTTCCCATCAAAATCACCATTAATGTGGTTCCTTCTGTAGCTATCCCTTAACTAAAACAAAAAATCATATGGTGATAAATAGTTATCTTATCAAGGAACCACATAATCATGAAAATTAACTTATAGGATGTCAAAATTATGACACCTTATTTAATATATGCAACCTTATATTTATCCAAGGTTACTCATAGAAAACATATATTTAAATAATTCCTCATGGTTTGTTCATAGTTTGAAAATTTCTAAGGCATATCCCAAGGAGTGTCAAACCATTTGTGCATCAAGGCATTTTGTCATGTACCATATTACCCTGAGTCAAGCTTGGAACTTCTATTTAAATATTTTATAACTAGGTACATATTTTTAGGAACCACATACACATGTAATATCCATACATGGATGTGTTTCTAGGAAACTACTCACTCTATCCTTTACAAAAATTCAATAAAGTTTCCTATAATTTTCATTATCCATAGATATATCACTTGATATTTCATTAGGGTTCATAGTATGTTTTTCTCATCGATGATTCCAAAGGATAACTCAATATTTTCCATAATATTGATAGTATAAACCTTTTATTCTCATAAATTAACATTACATAAAATTTTTGGAGGACATAAAATATTACATGAAAATACACAAAACTTCCATACTATTCTAGTGAATTTGGAAGCATGGAAACAAAAACACTTGTACAAAAATGAGCTGCATAATCTCTCACTATGTTCTTCTTGACATACCCCATTCTTAGAAACATTAAAAATAAAACATATCGTCATAATTAGGGGAAAGGAAATAAAAAAAAGGTGATCGCTGATGCTCAGTAAGGGTATAAAAAAGAATATACATAAGCATAATAATGAGCACATGGGTATGAGAAAATGATCATGAAAATAGAAGATCATACCCTCCATATTAAAGGTCATAAAAATGAATAATCGAATAAATATTTGTTATTAATAAGACATAAATCAATATTAAATAAAGAAAATAAACCATGAATGATTAACATTGTAATAGGACATTGAGCTGTAGAAAACACCCAAGCATATAATATGCTTTTCATAGTAGCCAAATAATCGATACCATGACCATGTTAGTAATATGGGTTCACTCCAAATGCAATCTTGGTTGTCATGGTTCACTCCCATGGATATATTATTAGCTTTTGTTCACTCTTCATACTATCTGGGTAGTCATGGTTTAGTCTCCTATAAATATTATAAATCAAGGATCATTATCAAGACTGTAATAGTCTATATTATAAGATATAAATCATTACCCAATGCATTGGAGGGAGATATAGGCCCCACCCATCTCATAGTGAAATCTTATATACATTTTCCATAGGATAATTAATAATAATATCCTAATCCTTGAAATTGAATGGGTTTTATAAAAAACTAATCATGTTATATCGTGTGAAAAAAGAAATATTTCATTATAATTTCATCATATACATAACTCGTGTAAAGAATAAACTTAAAAATTATAAGACATGTGAAAGAGAAATGTGTTTCATAAACATCATGGCGTCCAAAAATAATACATCTAGAGAAATAATATTAATTAAAAAAATTAATAATTTCCCCAAAAAATGCAAGAGTGAAACCAATTATTATTATCTTTGAGGGGAAATAATTTGGTAAGGTATTCTAAAAACATTTCTTTATTAAAATATACATTATACATTGAATAAAACTTTTAATACCATAAAACCATATGATAAAATTTTCTTCAAATATGGATTTGAAAACTAATAAAATAATAATTAAAAACCAAAAAACATTTTTAAAATACATTTTACTTGATAATTGTATTAAAATATCTTTTGAATACATTTTTCAAAACATTTTTTAAATCATGGGTTTTGAATGTAATATAATTCTAAAAGAAGATTGATAGAGTCAAATTTTACATTAAAAAATTATTCAATGTACCAAATTTAATAAAAATGGTATTAATACATTAGAATATATTTAGAAACAGGATATGAAAAAGATTCATGGTTGTTCTTGAGAAATGAATTGGGATATTCCATTAATTGAATCATAATCACTGACAATATTGAAAATTGATGGGATTATTTCAGTATTATATTATGACTTAATAGTGTGGGATCATACTATCCATGTAATAAAAGGAAATTACATTAACCATATAACATAATGAAAATATGAATATTCATTATGTAATACACCTTGAAAAGGAATTTAGGTGCAGAAAAAAACATGATTCTTAAAGAAGGAAAATTGTGGAAAAACTATTATATAGATTTGGTAAATTTTAAAAAACACTACCAATGAAACAAAGATCATAAAATAGATATTTTTATAACCATAAATTTAATTATTGGAGATATATAATAATTTCATGGTATGTACATACAAAAAAAAATGTGAGTGGTGATTCATGCATGTATCTCACAGAAATAAAAGCGAGATGAAATTCAATTACCTTGTGACTTAACTATCGTTATACTTGTTGAATGAACCTATATAATAATTATAAATTTATTTTAAATTTTTAATAGAAAAATATTATTATATCTAATATAGTATATGTTTTTATTAGGAACTTATATTTCTATCTTGTTAAAAATCATTTGTTAAGGCTTCAGATCTCGTAATACCCACTTTGTTCTTTACATGTATATTAATTTATTATATATTAAGTTATTATACATATATAATGACTTAAAGAATATAAAACATTATATAAATATCATGTATATTATTTATATTTTTATTATAATAATCTATATAATATATAATTATAAATGTAAGATACTGTTCATGGAGACCATATCCCATACATACGTATGATGGTTGTTTTAATTTTTATTGTCTTATTGAAATAAAGAAGGTAAATTAAATAAGTATGTTTTTGTATATATATATATATATATTTATTTATATATATAATTATTCCAGTATAATTATTATATCATATATATTATATAATTTCAGTAAACACATCCATACTATGTAGTGTGAAAGAATCAAATCATTTGAGGGGGTGGTAGTCCACACTTTCTGAAACAAAATTACCATATTTACATGAAATGGAAAGTATAATGATAAGTGGTGAAAAAAGATGAAATAATATTAATGAAATAATAAATATAATATATAACAAATATAAACATATCATCTATCATAATTTTAAACATTAGGGGTAGTAGAGAAAAAATGAACAATCATCATTTTGCAATGGTGGAGGAACAGTCACGGGGGGAGCTCGTAACACCTTATCCTGGTTTGTGATTATGGTGGAAATCATCAGAGTCCCTTCCCTACCAGTGGGGGAGGGACCCTCGTTGTCCAACAAGGGTATGGAGTCCTACTTCTCCCCCTTCACTAAATATGATATGCTTCCACCATTTCTAAAATGCTTTCTATATCAGAAGGTCCCCGATTTGTATGAAGGAAGCCCAAATCTAACATAGTCTCTCATAGTGCTCAAAGAAGCTTCAAATCTACTCTTCCAGAAACTGATAGTTATATTTTCACATGCAAGGCCATCAGTGGATAACTTTTATAGATTTTTCTTCAGTTCGTTAGATCTTCAGGATAGGGTGACAACTGGTTTTCTCAATAATATGACCATTATGATTCATTTTGCTTCAGAGGAAGACCAGATCAAGGTCTAGTACTTCATTCCTTGCAATTTAAACGGGTACAAATTCTACCTACATTTACTGAAATTCAATTAAAGCGTGAAACGGGTCTCCCATTCGGTGGAAATATGGGAGAGTTTCCCTAACCAGCCTTTACCTTTTCAGAACCCATCGATTATCCAGATGATCAGTAATCTCAAATGAAGATTTTTTTTTATGAATGCCATACCAAGACGGCGTGTCATCTAGTTAACCCAAGAGTGGGAAAAAAGTTAGATGTTTCCCAAATGGCTCCTAATTACATTTGGATTACAATTGGTGTGGAATACCGCTGTAGGAAACCTGTATTGTCTGTGTTTTGGGAGAATTGTTTCTCTTTTTCCAACTGATTAGGACATTTGTTAGAGTCCTGTAGACATGGGAAAAATTACATGGTTCTGGTTTTAGTGGTGAGGTGGGGTCCGCTAGCCATGGTCAAGGGTGTGTGTAGTTTGATGAGGCATCTCATGGGGTACCACAGGATCAGCTGAACTCTTTACAGAATATGGATGTCATCCTGGGAGGCAATGGTAAGGGGCATGATAGGTTATTTGTGATTGGTCTGGATGCATGACACAAGGATCCTATATAGGTAAGCGCCACAACTAAAATTGGTAACCAACCGATTCTAAGGCCTTTTCATTCCCAGGATGGCGGGGGTTGATAGTCACTAGGTCAACTGATATTAAGGTAGTGGGTCTTTAAATTTCTGAACCTCTATAGAATGAAACTTTTCAAGCTCCTAATGAAGAGGCAATATAGGTGGTTAATCCAAAAGAATACATAGAGAATGACAGGGATGCTGAGGACATAAATTCAAGGGGAACCATACAGAGTGAGGGTAGTAAGGGATGAGAAAAGGTAAAAAGTGAGGTAATACTAGAAAGATACAACACAAATGATAAAGTTTTCAACCATTTTAAGTGTCTTGAGGTTCATGATACGAGGGTTGTTTTGGAGGGCGCATGACTTGGTAGTGTTATGTGAAGGAGGCCTCAAACAGAATACTCATTAATTTTCTGCAGAATGGGGCTCAAGATGAGAATTCTTATAATGATTCCACTCATTCAGATGAGACTAGACCCATCTCTGATGTCCGAATTGAGTATAAAGAGTCTAATGATATCGTTTAGGAGATTGAAGGTGCTATGATCATGCATTCCTTAGAAGGGTGTAAGGGCATTCCCAAGGAGAGGAAAGATTACTTGTAACTATCTCCTTCTTATGTAGACACGTTCAATGAATAAATTGAATAGAAAATAGATGAATAACCTTTTTTGAAATAGGCATTGAGCTCAAACAACCATTTGGATTACTGATGAGCTCGAAAGAAGAAATAGTAGAACATGTTTTTTATCTCAGTAAAATAGAATAAGAGGCCCCTAAAATGATTGGGAGACCACATAAGATGAATCCCAATGAGAACCAATATTCCTAGATATGTATTTTGGACATCATCTTAGTTGGGGACTTAAATAATGGGAAGATCAGTCTTATGGAGTATGTTCGGTCCTGGGACAAGCTGACCCTCCGATTCAACGATCTTATTAAGGATGCACCAACCACACAGGTTTCATATTTATCATGGAAATTTAATATGGAAAAAACTCTCATAATCTCAATTTCACTATTAAATACTCTTCTTAAGTTGGGGGTTTTTCAGGGTTGGTTTGTGAGGACCTCTTTTATGTGTTTTTCTAGCTTTCAGATCACCTTTTTGTTTGGTTATGTTGTGGCGTTTGATATTCGTAACCAGCAAACACTAGGATCTTTTTTGGATGGGGATAAGATCATGAATCTTTCACTGTTTCAATCCTTTTGGACTTGGATGACTGAGAGATCATGTATTCACTATTGGTTCCATGCCCATGCACTATTATACGATATTTCTTGTCTATGGGTCTTGTTTCGATGAAAGCATGACGTCATGGAGCAGATGCTGGGGTGGAGTATATCTTATATTGTTCTGGGTTTTTCTATAAGGGTTATTATGGTTTTTTCATCTGGATATGAAGGTTTCTCACTTTTTCCTTAAAAGAGTTTTGATAATAAAAAATTCAATTCTCACTCTAACAATCATCGTTTCGTGAGACATTTGTTTGCCGTATATATAAAAAATATGTTCGTTACCCATTAGATGGAAATGTGTGTAAGTGTAGTTTTAAACCTCATTATTACAACATAGTAGTTAATATAAGATTCTTCTTTGGTTATATAATAATTGAATATGGAGAGTGGAGGGGGGGGGAGAAGGAAAATAAAAGAAAATAACTTGATAAAAAACGTTACCTATTAATCGGGGACGTCCTTTAGGTTTGTGCCAAAAGAATTCCTAGTATTTATTTCATTCCAATGAGAGGATTCAAGTATTATTTTTGGAATATTTTTAATTTTATTGATCAGTGAATATTAAAACATAAGTCGTTTGATACGTGTAAAGAAGAGGGAGAGGTGGTGGACATTAATATTAGAGGAGTAAAACTGTTGTAATGTTTCGAAAAGGAAAACCCCACCCACGTTTTTATGGAAAATCATAAAAATAATGAAGAAAATTAGATAAAATGGATGATAGGGTCTAACAGTGGCCTTAAAATGGATTTTGGTCGTGTTTTTAAGCCGTTTTGGGCCAAATATTATTCTTTATTTCTAAATTAAGATTGATTTAACCTTAATAGTTGTAAGTAATTTTAATCTCATTCACTGATATTTTTGGTAAAAAACAATGTTGGCCATATTATAAATTAAAAATTATTATGATTCCAAAATGGATTCTATTATTCACAATTATAATGATATGAGTGGCATAAATTAATTTAAATTAAATCTCGTAGTTTGGTCAACAATGGATGTCTTTAATGTTAAACCATTCAAATGTTACCTTAGTTTTTATACCCAAGTAAAATATGAAATTGACATCAACGATGTAAATTATATTTATTGATTAAAATATTATCTAAATAAACTATTAAAAAATTTTACATTTTAATTTTATAGTATAAATAAATTAAATTAAAAATTAGTTTTTATTTAAATCTAATATCTATCATTATTCATCCAAAAACGAAGTTTCTTAGAAAAACCCAAAAAAAATCTATTAGAATATTTAAACATTAAATATTTCGAAATTATTTTTATTTTATCATATTATTTTTATAAATGTCTTTAAAATTAATTTTATTATTTTCCATAGAGGGATATTAAAAGCAGTTCATTTGAGAAAATCATTTTTAAACTTATAAGGATATTATGAAAAAATTTATCAATCATTATCAAAATGATTAATTTATATAAACAAATTATAAAAAGTATTTGAAAATTATTTTTTAATATTCATATAAATATTCTTAATGGATATGGTATAATTATCCCATTTAAATAATTATAATACGAAAATGATATTTCATAGAAACATTTGTGTTTCATGTAACATATGGAAAGTTAGTTTTGTATCTAAAATACCCCAAATTGATCTTCTATTTAACCTGCACTAAGTAAATTCATTGTGTAATAAACTCCAAGTCATTGTTCGGTGTAATGTACACCGAGTTGGTGCCATGTGAAAGAAATGATTGACTTAGTGCATTGTAAAAATTAAATGGAAGTTTAATTTATTCGAGAAAAAAATATTTATAAAAATCTATGTTGTTAGATAGACCATCTAAATAATAGGACCACACAATCACATTGAACATCATGTGTTCAATTCTATGGTGTAAGACCATATAAAACATAGAATTATTAAAATTCTACAGTATATAAACCAAAGTAAAAAATATCATTGTTTTAAATTATTTCCATAATTTAACATTACATCTCCCAAAAAACACAATTATCCCATAAATAGAAGGCATTGTATCATTAATTAATATCTACATAATAAATTTTTTTTATGATTATTGTGATCATTTCTCCATAATCACACCATGTTAGACACTCATGTATAATTTAAATAAGTTTTACTCATCTTTATAACATGGGAAATGGAAATATATGAAAAGGGTGACCTCAAATTATATGTATGGGATGAAATAAAAAATGTTTGATCATTTATAGAACAAAAGTATATGAGAAAACATGATTAGGGGAAATATATTTTTAAAAAGAATAAATAATAATAAGATTTTTCCATAAGACATAATATAAAGATATGTAATCTCAAAAGAGATAACATATATCATAAAATAATCATGTAGAAACAATAAATAAAAAATGATCCAAAGGGAATAATCGTAAGCATAAAACATAGAAATATGGAATAAGTATAAGTGTAGGAATCCATATCATTATGAACATAGTATATCATATCGATTTTATGCCCAATGAAGTAAAGATAGCTAATATGCATCCTGTTCATTATCAATATTATAAACATATTTAGTCCAAATTTTTTTCACACACAATCATTTAAATGTAGCTAATTCAAGACATGTTTTTGAAAAACATTTTAAATATAGACAATCTATATCGTGTTCTCACTCAATCTTGTGAGTGTAGCTAATTGAAATCATGTTCGCACCCAATCTAGAGAATTCAAAACATCTGTAACATGATCAGGTTAAATATATTGAAGTAATCTAATCTGTATGAGGTTGAAACAAAATATTATTATTATATCATATTAGTATCATGTTTACACTCAATCTTGTTGAAATGGATAATTTTCATCATGTTCTTCAATAATCTTGTAAACATAGGTAATCTATATCATTTTCATGCTCAAAAAACATATCTCAGGATGCATAAAAATTTAAAAAATACAATGTAGGGTGATATAGAGCTCCACACCTAAATCAAACACACAGATCTATGATACATGAAAAAAAAATAATTCATCACATCCTAAAGAACCCCTTGATATAAATATTGGTATAATAACATTTCTAAATTGTATCACCACAATTGACCTCAATCATGTAAATAGTTGATACCGAAAAATGAATCACCCAAATCAGTATTTTATAGTCACATTTATAAGGATATTCATGATAAAAAATTCCAGGGGAAAAAATACTTTATTAATAAAGAAAAAAATTTAATCAAAATAATGAAAGTGTGTTTAAAAAGCACTTTTATCTCTAGAATAAAAAGTAATGCTTTGGTTACATTAAAATGTAGTTCTTAGAAAGATAAATGTTTTGAAATTGAAAATAAGGTATTTTTAAAATCAATATTTTTAATAAAATATAAACAATTTATCCGTAAACAAACATAATTATTTTAATATTTTAATATTATTTTTTGAAAACACTTAAATTTTTAAATAAATCTTCAATGAAAAATCTTTGAAAAAGAAATAAATAAACAAAAAAAGAAAAGTTAAAATATTTTAAAAAGAATTAATTTTAAATGACATCAATAATACATCCATGAAATGAAAAAAATCTTTTCAAAATAAATATATAGGGGAATATAAAAAATTTATTTTTAATGGATGAAAAACATTGTTAATGTTATTAAGAAACTATATTGAAACTCACATCAAAAAAAGAGGTAATAAAATTTCACCATATAAAGTGGTGATAATAAATAGGATGGTCACCTGATTAAATACATATTTGGATTTAAATTTTTTTTGGGTACAACAAACCTAGAAATGGAGGGAAAAAATCTTAAAAGAAGATGATATTTTTTTCTTAAATTGAACGATCCTTTATGTGTCCAAAATTAATTGAGAAATAAAATTACAATTAAGAAAATCATATTACCCCATAAAGAAAAGAATAAATATATTAATTAATAGAAAATATATGAATTTTAAAAAATAAGATGATATATTATCTAGAAATAATATTTTAATTCAAAGAAAATAAATTTGAGTTATTCAAATCCTATACCGATGTTATAAATCATGAAACAAGAAAAAAAAATTATGAGAAGAAATTAAAATCCACATTAAATAAAAAAAAATACATAATAAAATCAATTAAAATATGGTTCCAAGAATTTATCAAATAATTTCAAGAAGAACAATCATAACTCAGTGAGTGCGAGTTGATTTTTCCAAAATAACACTTATGATAATTGTAAAAAATATAATTGTGTTACAATGAAATAAGCATTAAAATATAACAAATTTAAGGTTATACATTTTAATAGAAGTATATGTGGTAGTAAGTAAAACATATAAAATAAATTATAGTGTCAAAAATCATTTATGCCTCATTGACATAAAAATGAGAAATAGAAATCCTTACCTTGTATTACCCATTACTCGAATGCACTCTTTCCTCTTATAAGAAAAATATATTAATAATGTATTTAGAATTTTTTTTCATATATATAACCTTTATACACATAAATTATAATCATTTATTTAATATTTACTATATATTTATTGATTTTTTTTCATTATTTGAAGTTTTTACTTCTAATTATTTCACGTATTTTTTATAATGTAGAAATTGATACATGTTAATTGATATTAATTTAATCAATCATAAATCCATAATGTTACTATATTATATCACTTATATTGATTTAAAATTATCCTATCTTATATTATAAGTGCTTTAGTTATATTCTCTGAAAATTAAATCACCGTTTCCTAATTTGAATAATTTTACTGTTAGAAGAATAGATTTTTATAATATATAAAAGTGTTAATATTAAATTTAAAAAACTAAATAATAATAATAATTTTTTGATATATAATAAAAATATTTGTTTTTTAGTTTTCATATTCCACGATGTTACATTTTTATAGCATTATTTATATAAGTGGTGCAATGAACCCAAAAAAGATCATGTTATAAATAAATGGAAGACTATTTTTATAGAAGTTTATAATAAAATAATAATATAAGAATAACTATATTATTTATATCTTATTTAATTTTTTGTCGTATTTTTATAGGTTTGGATAAGGCATTCAATTAAATGTTAAAATGGAAAACATTACTTCATGGAGGCTGTTTTTCGCACATAAACACAGTTAATGTCATCATTTTCAACAAATGAGAGGGGAAATGTGTAGAATATCCATCTTTATTTAAAAAAAATAACTTTTATGTATTGTATTTATTCAATAATACCATCATTAAAACCACTCATGATCGGTGTTGATGAAGAAATAGAGGATGTATTTTATGGATGTGATAGTCTACGCATATGCAAGTTCCCTATTCTTTTATTTTTTCTATGTGTATTATAATAAATAGATAGTGTTTTACAATTTAATATAATAAAACTTCATTAAATTAGTTAATCCAGTTCATTATAATATTATGGTTAGGATAGGTTGGATATGAAAAATAATGATGAAAAATTCAATGATTATGTAATACTCAACATTGGACTTAGAACATTCTCTAGGAAGTATCATTGGAAATGAAGTGATTAGGATAACTAGTTTTGACCAAAGACATTTTAAAATTATATAACCTTATATGTTAAGAAAATTATCATTTTTAATGATCAAATTATTTGGAATATGGTTGAAATTAAGTTGTTTAAGTGGTCCCCTATTAAAATTCATAAGAAGGGTAAATTTTCGAGTAGAAAAAACATTTTTATAATGGAAAATTACAATTTATGGGAAAAATTTAAAAGTAGAACATATAAATTATAAATATGTACTAGGTATAAAATCATCTCTATCACTCATTTTAGAGACATTTAGGAGTGATTTGAGGCCTTTTTTTACCCTTCTAAATCTAACACTAATATTCCTTAACCTTGTTAATATTTTTAAACCACGATGATTAAATTTAATGGAAAAATAATTCAAAATTAACATATTAAATAATTTTAACATTATTATTTTAAATATTAATATAATTTTATATTGTAAAATTAATAACTACATGAAATTTTAATTTTATAATAAACAAAAATAATGTGTACAAGTGTATTTTGAAAAGGTTATTTTTTAAGCTTAAAATATATATTTAAATTATAATAATAAATTTTATTTACTATGTTGAACTAAATTGGATTACAATAAAAAATAAACATTTTTTTGTATTTAAATTCAATATAAATATGAATTCTAAATTAAATTTTTAAACAATGGGAGGGCATTTTTTTAATGAAAATAAAATATAACATAAGTTCTAAAATAAAATATAGGTTTTATAAGATAAAAATTAAAAATTAAATTACTTTTTTATATCCCTCAAAAAGATACATTATAAATTAATTTTTTTATTAACTTCAATTGATTGATCATTTATTGATAAGGTAATAATATTTAAATTTTTTGTAAAACACATTTTTGAAACAGTCCAATTAAAAAAAATTATGAAAATTTTAAAAAATTCACCAGAAGATAATTATGACATGGTTAATTTAAAAAATATTTAATTTTAAAAATTTAAAAGTAATTTTTTTTTAAATTTATCATTTATATGGAAATAATATATATAATGGAAATTTATTTAACTGAAAATAACACTTTTTAGACATTAATCATTCTTAATACATATTTTAATGTATTTTTAAATGGTTAGAATTTTTTTTATTTATTTCTGGTTTAATATTATTAATAATTTATAATAATATTCAACCAATATTCCATGCTCCATTTTAGTTTGGTGTTGTGTGTGATGAAATTTAACAAATAGAGTATTAATTTAGAGAAAAAAATATATTCCAGAATCATAGTGTGTTACATTCTCCCCAAAGAAATAAATTCATTCATCAGAATTATAATTATTACATACTATTATACATTACTATGGGTATCCTTGAGATATACCTTACCGTCGATATAATTTAAGAGTGATTTTTACAAACATATGAAGCATATATTTTTCTCTTATAATACACTTATCCTAATATTTAGTTTTTCTCCAACAATTTGAGATTAACATACCCCATGATTAGGTATCCCAACTCCAATAATAGAATATATTTTTTATGGTTTATCATATTCATCCATGCACTTATAGATGATCATAGGTTGGATTGAAAAAAAAATGTGATTTCCGTATTTTATTGATTATTAAGAATTCTATGCGAGGATAACAAATGAACTTACAAAATCACATCAAATTCGTAATATTGGTAGTGTGATAAGTATTTGGTGAAGAATATTATACAAACTCAACATTGGTTACAATAATAATAGATATTTTTCAATGATAATATCAAATAATTTGAGTGCTAATTTAATGCTCTAAAATAAATTCAAAGACCTTCTAGGTTGGATAGAACTAGATTCCAACTCTATATCTACAAAATATGGAGTGGTTTGGTAGTGTACCTTTTTTCCTTATTTTTATGATATAATTTTAATTGAATGGATAGCATATGTTTTGGATTTTTCCCTTTTTTTAATTACTATATGGGGTTTATTATCCCTTTTTGAAGATGGGATAGGGAATAATTATGTATAAGACCAATCATATGATATTTGGGTCATTATAAATTGTTCCCATCCATTTTATTTGTCATATTTTTCACCCCCATCTAAAATATCATGAGATCAATGGATGATCCTAAACCACTTGAAACACTATCTTGTTACTCTAATATATTATATTGAGTGAATGTTCCAATATTTATTACCTATAGGATGTTCAATATTCTTTCTTCAAAAATTTCTTCATCAGGTCATCTTTGATACTCCATCAAAATATTCATTAGTTTCTCTAATATGATTAGAATATTAAAGTTATTAATCATATATTGATATAGTTTTGTGATCATATCCATAATATTTTCAATACTATATTTTATAGAACCTATTTTCTCATTCAGAAAATAACTTCATTGTCTATAGAACCAATTTTTATCTTGATCCCTTTATGTTTTATATATTATTAAAACTAAAACGAGAAAATAATTATTTATTTAAAATTATAACTATAAGATAATTTTTTTCAAATGAAAAACTCAACCTCAAAATGACTTACTCATCACATTAACTTTTAGTTTAACCTAAATCTTTGATAGTTCCATATATGATACTTTAGGTTGTTTTTTCTCATATTATATTACCTAATTCCATGACATAACAAATCCTCTATAATGGTTTTTAAGGATAATGTTATTTATCAAAGAATACCCACTAAGAGTTTATTTCCATATGTGTATTGTTAGGACCACTCATCATGCAGGAGTGGGAAGATTGAGTTGATACTCGTCTAGAATTTTTGGCGATAATCACTAGATGCATCCTTGCCAAATCCAAATCTACTTACAAGTTTCAATTTCAATAATCTCATTATTTTTGTTTAGAACATCATGCCAAATTTCAATTTTTTCTCTTGTGCTCTTTTGTTGGGATAAATGGTAATTTCTCCTTCTATAAGATATCAAATAAATTTAAACACCACATCATTTTCCTTGAAACAATTTATTTTAAACATGAACTGGTGTTTGGGGTAATTTGAGGATGTTTAAATTTTCATGGAATATTTAATGATTAATTAATTAAGGAATAACTATTCACAAAAATTCATTCGATGATATATTTTTAATGGATCATGGAATTTTAATTTTTACTCTATAAATTAGTATGGATTGAAGTATGGTATAAACACTTTAATGATTCAAGGTATGGAGTTATACCCCCTTTCAATTTCTATATTTTTATTTTTTATTTGTTTATATTTTCCTTTTAATTTATTCCCCTCCCTTTGGATGTTTGTTTCTGTTGACTGCCCATGTGGGTCAAGAAACCAAAAGAGAATGGGGAGAGGGATAGGAAGGTGAAATTTTTTAAGATTCTTATCAGACCTAGAGTTGGATTCAGTGAATACAAGTTGTATATCTATATCAAAGAATTATTATTTTTCATTCTTTGGTAGTAATTTTATTCGTTTTATGTCACAAGTTACCATTTGGTAGTTTCTTAGTTTTAATCTTATGTATGGGATGTTAGTGGCCCTTTAATGACCAATATGATGATTTTTTTCGTATTTGGGGGTCTTAGGGCTGTCTCAAGTGTATTTTATTTAGGGAAATTATGATAACACTATTGATTTGTTCAAGAGTAAAAGAATATTTTTCAATGTTTTGGGTGTTTACTTGAAAGTAATGACCAAATGTTTTTTTTGTTTGAAAAATGTTTTAAAGTATAAAAATGGGGTGTGGTTGAGGTAATATACCAAATTCTCCTTATTGTGGAATATGGTTGTGTAGAGTACTCAGCTAGAGCCCCAAACCAGTACATTGAAAAAGATCATGTGGAATATATGTCCTGACCCCTTGTGGGGAACATGGATAAGTACATGGTTGTATACCCATGTATGGTAGACACCGTATATGAGATATACAATTCTTTTACATGAAAATTACACATTAGTTTGGTCTATGACACACCACTAGTGATGATTTATTATGTTACTCACTATGCACCCAAGGTACATTCCATGTACTCCCAATGTAGAGGCGTTTCACAGATTATTCACCCATGAACTGGAATGGGAAAAAAAATTTCAATTAAGAGAAATATTTAACATAAAACATGATGGTGGAATAATTTTGGCATGGAGTGGCTCTATGGATACTGCTTTGGATTGATTTATATTTTGAGTGAGGTTTTCCCAAAGGATTCACTTTAGAGTCCACCTGAGGGTTAGGTTCTTACATGTGAGGTTC
The DNA here is from genome assembly GCA_963277665.1 of Viscum album. Lineage (NCBI taxonomy): Eukaryota > Viridiplantae > Streptophyta > Magnoliopsida > Santalales > Viscaceae > Viscum > Viscum album. The sequence continues at coordinate 298,124,676 of OY728151.1, forward strand.
AAATGAGGGTATTTAGATTGTTTTTTTCTAGTCCCAAGAACTATATGAGTGTTCATTTGGGTCCTTTTGGATGGTTATTGGAATATCATATTGAGTATTATCAAAGATGATATTTTTGGATGGTCCTTGGATATTGGGACCTATTATTCCTGATTTAGAAAGATGGGGATTTTTATTGCTCAAATGAGTTTTGGATCGATTGAAACCATCAATATGGATAGGCACCATGGGATGGATGTTTATGCTGAGTATTATAAAGATGATTTATATTTAGTTTTTTGGGTCCTTTTGTGGATTCCCTTATGGTCATGGTAATATTATGAATTCCATTTCAGGTGTGGTGATGTATAAGGTTCCCATTATGAGTAATTTGTGTTACCGATCAGTTGATTCCATATTAATATTTTTAGAATGCCCAATAAGGCATGGTTATGATATTCATAACCCTATTGGTCTGTGGTTGATTTAATATTGGTGGTTGTCTATATGTGTATTCATGGAAATTTTTCTTTCAATGTTTTGATCTAGGGTCTGGTTTTCTAGAGGATCCCCATATAGGGTGCACTGTTCCAATTTGATGGTCTTGGAGAAATGATTTATTTTCTAGAATATTCCATATAGGGTTTCCTAGTTCCTTATATAGATTAGGAAAACCCTGTGAATGAAAATTTTTTATGGAATGCATTAGTAACAGTTGAGGAAGTCCCCTGTTAGGTTTTAGATAAATGAGGAGAACATTGGGATGTTGATAGGATGGGTGTTGGCCCTGAGTTTGTTTTAGTTTCTTAGCTATATTGGTGGGTTATTGTGAGGAGGGTATAGGGAGTTATTGGAAGATCTAGTTTATTACACCCCCATATAGTTAGTAATGGGGGTCATTAATAGGGTTGATATATGTGACCACGGTTTCCTAGATAAAGGTGTATGGACATGAAACTTTTGAAGCCTCTATTATGGAATATAGAGAAGTAATTATTAAGATAATATATTTTATACCATCAAGTTCTTCAAGACTCCTGGTATTTGGAATGATCAATAGATGAGTCGACATATAGGTTTCTAGCACCAGTCCAAATTATATTACAAGAGTCTTAGAGCCTAGTAAATGAAGTTTATGTTTTAAATGAATAATTTGATATCCTATGGTTCTAAATTCATGGTTTCCCTTACTATGGACTTTGGATATCTTTATTGATTATAAAAAGTCACACTTTTCTCTATTTTATTAAAATCCACATGCTATAAGTCTTCATAGTTATGCTAAAGAAAGGGTATATTCACCTCAAATGCCAGAATAAAACACATGGTTCACTAGATCCTTTATTCATATCCATTTTAGTTTTATTTTTATTCCATTAACATTTATTTTATTCTTTCCAATTTTTATTAATTCTTTTTTAGGATAGTTAGATCATGTGTTTCATGCACAAGTTGTGTAAAAATATATTATGACCACCATTGGGGGTGGCCACAGATATTTTTAACATACCCCCCCCCCCCTATATGAGTGAATATATTCACATAAATAACTAGATCATGAAACATTTATTGTTTATATCTGACTAATATTTGTTGATTTATTATCAATTAATTATAAATTAAAATAAAAAACAATTGAATGTGAAAGAGATATTTTCTAAAATATTGTTTTTATGTGCATACTTATTTTTATCTTAATAATTAAATTATTTTTTATTATTTAATTATTTAAATGATATATATATATATAATTTATTAAAAAAATAGAATTAATTTAATAATTTTCAAGGAATATGATACGAATAATCCAAGGTTTATGTATTAAAATGTATTCTTTTGGTAATTGATTTTCGTCACGTGTTGTAGGGATATTTTAAAATAAATTTCTTCCACTTATACAATTTAATTTAATAAAATGAATTCCATATTATGAATTTGTATGTTAATATATGGTAAATATTTCGATTTTATTTTTTGTCGAAAATTAATATTAATAGTGTTAAAATTTATCGCCATGGTAAAGGGAAAATTAGGTAAATCTAGGTTAAAAATTAGTGGTGAGGCCATAATTTTAAATCTTAATTATTATTTTGGAATTTAATTTTATAATTATCAAAATAAGTTTTAAATTGAACTATTTAATTCATAACATTCCATGATAATGGACACTATAATTTTCAAATCAAATAAAGTAACAAAATTTGAGTCTCTCATTTTTAAAAATCTAATATGTTTTTACATTGGGGGAATAACAAGTTATGAAAAAATATAAGTTTCTATTTTGTTATTTATGATTTTATAGTCATGGTATATATTTTTTTATAATTTTTAGTAGTTATATAATTACTATATATGCTTGTGAAACACTGATGCAATATTTCTCTAGTTAAATAACAAATATAATAAATGATTCAAAATATTAAAATTAATATAAATTGAGATATTTAAGATGTGGAATTATTTAATAAAATTATTATGACTTATAATTGTTATTTTTTAAAAAAATTATTCAAATTCCTTCATTGAATTTATATATTATTTGTAAAATCAAATTAATAGTGTCAAAATTGGAAATAATGATAATTTTTAGAATATTATTTTATTAAATTACATGGAATCATTATAATCTTAAAATTTGAATAATGGGATAACATATGGTAATAATTTTAATTCATTTCTCATTTATTTACCATTTTTATCTATTTTTATTGTGAATTAATTTAATATATTTTAATCTTTTATGAAATTCAAAGGGATCTTATCCTCTCAATTATAAAAAGGAATCCCCTCCGTTATATTTTGCATATAAGTTTAATCCTTATGGATCATCCAAAATCTACCTATTTATATTCTCTACCACCATATCCAAATTCTATATGTGTTGTTCTTCCCAAAATTCAATCCATAGAGACCTTAAGGGGATATTGAATAGATTTATTTCAAAGAAGTTGTAATCTCCTTAGTTGATCTCTTTTTTTATAAATATTTTTTTTCCAATTAATATGATATATTCCTCAAAAAGCAATCACTTATTTATATTAAATATACTAAAATGTTATTAATATTATGAAAACACCTTTATCCACCCTCTTTTCAGCAAATAGGATGTAAAACTTTTTCTCATGTGTATGTATGGCTTAACATCTCCACATATCAATATAATTCATTTCACATCACCCTATTTTATGGATGGATTCTATGATGGGTTTTATTTTTATATATGATATTTATGAAATTTTATTACTTCTATAATAATAATATCTTATCTACAATCATACCTTCCAAACAATTGCAAAACAATAATGTCAATTATGTGTATGTGTGGACTACAACCACCCCAAAGCAATGTGAATAATTTTTCCTTCCTTTTTTATTTTAATGGAATTATGGATATATTTATTTAATATATATATATATACATATATATGATAAATATTATTTAAATGTGAGTTTTTATTTAAAATTTTTTATATCTATCCGCCGATAAATGGAAACAACATCCATGCTTAAGTAAGGTCTACCACCTCCATGAATTTTGAAATTAATTTTTCTATCCCTTTTTATTAAGAATGAATATTAAAAATTATATGATGAATATATATTATATTTAATAAATATAATCATTATGGATATTATTTAAACATGATTAAGATTAATGGACCAAAACAACCGAACCAAAACATAAATGAAAAAATGAAGCTGATATCATCGAGAACATTAATTTTAATATTGAAGTGTTACCAAAATGGTGATAAAGGATATATGAAAATAATATATGGTATGATGTATATGATTATGTATCTATAATATTTTTATTCTAATTATATATTTATTTTATAGGAGGTTTTAATGCATACAGACGATGTCAGACATAAGGTAATGGAATTTTGTCAAACTTTTATTTATATGAGACATGTTTCATATTCACCACTTTTTTTAATTTTATGTATTGTATATACTGAATATCAATGTGTTTTATGAGTCCTATTATGAAATTAATGGGGTTTACAAATCTATTAATGTTTATTCTTTCTTGGGGCTTGTTATTCAAATGTCCCCAAAGAGGTAAGGGTTTATTGTTAAGATCTCATTATTTATAAGGATTATTTATGATTTTTCATTAGATGATGAAATCATATGATTTTCCTCTCAATAAATTAATTAATTATATTCTAATTTGGTTCTTTCATGGATTTACATTTTTTCCATTCATTTTCCTAACATTATTTTCCCATGAGACTATCTATATGTTTTTAATGAAAATTTACTTCATTTCACTATTCTATTGAAAAAAACTTTTCTTCCACATAAATTTTTTGAAATTAATTAAAGAAGGTTTTAAATATTAACATACTAATTTATAATGTAATTTTTTTAAATGATTTACTTTTTACCAAATTGTTTTAAACGGAATCATCATGTAGTTTTCAGAATGTGGTACTTTATTTATCATTTTTACAAGAGTATGGATGAAATGTTCTGTAACATATAAAACATGAGTTGAATTTCACTCAATTATTACTACTCAATGATTTTCAACACCATTTAAATTCTTCAATAATTATTTTCAATGATAATTAATTCTATAAATTTTTTGAATATTGGGGATTTTAAAGACGTTATTTGAAAATGGAAATGATATTTTCCTTAATAATGTTTTAAGGAACATTAGTGGTATTTAGATTAAATAATGAAAAATACCTTGATATAAAATATGATCCTCTAGGGATATGATATAAGGATACTATCCTTACTCTTTATTTGGATCATTTATTTTGGTGACAAAAATATTTTTTATCAGATAAGTTCCTTTTCCACCAGTTATTTTATGATGAAATGTTTTGAAACCCATTTATTTTCATGGGTTCTAACATGATGATTTTTTAATGTTTTTGGGGGTACACATATGTTTTATTTTCATAATGTGATTAGTGGGACCAATATACATATACAATAATTAGGGTAAATATTGATATCTCGTGATATAAAAGGACTAGAATGTGGATTTAACCTAGTTCTGTATGAGACATTATCCAATATGATAGTCGTGGAGTGAACCTTGACTGCTAAAATGGTTCGGGATGTGAACCCAATCTAATAAGACAGTCTTGGAAATTATCATTGACTACAAAGGAAATTATTTTATATCCTTATGTTTATTCCACAATTCCATATATTATGACAATGTTATGCTTACATGACTTAAGTTCTTTGATTCTTTTATGATTCCTTCCTTTTGAACTAGCATGATTTATTACAGGACTCTATATTATGATTTATGATATTAATTGTGTGATTTTTTAATGTGATTCTCATTTTAAAATAGCCTTATGTTCTTGTTATACACATGTTGTGATGTCCCAAAATTTTATAAATGAACATTCCTCCTAAACTAATTAAATGTCTTATTCTGTAAAATAGTTATATAAAACATATGAACTTCCTTGATTTTATGTTATTGGATTTTAGAAAACTGTTAATAATTGTTAACATTAATAATATAGTTGTTGAACACTAATCAAATGATTAGTATTAATGTAGGGATTTGAAAAATATAGTTTACTCAGACAAAAGAAGCAATGACCTCATCTAGTATAGTTTCTCCATATGAAGCCCAATTTTCAGAGCATGGAAAGGAGTCAGCATCATTGGGATTCTCTCTTGACCAATCCCAAGATAAGATTCATCAAGTTAAGCTTGAACGGAACCTCATATGGGAGAAGTGGAAGATAATAGAGATTACCACCTGAGTGATGTTATCTAAGACACCTCAAAAGTTTGCCACCATCTCACACCTTGCCCTTAGGTCTTATGTGGGTGTTATAAGGGGTTTTGTAAATAGATAATAGAACTATAATTATATGCATTATTTTTTGTATAAATAATATACATTACTTTTATTATTTTTATTGTAAATGGGTTTAAAAGCACATATAATATTTTTATATAATACTCAAATAAGAAAACTATTTTGATGAATTAATGGACTTTTGAATTAAATAATATTGTCATAAAATATATATTTCTAAATTACTTTTATTAAATATTAATCATCATATAATTTTTATGAATACAATTGTAATTTGTTTATGCTTTGAAAACTATTTTTTTCAAAACCCATAAATTCTCAATAAATTTCAGATTATATTTGAAAATTAAAAATTAATATATTTTGAAATTTTTTAGATAAAATTAATGTTATTTCTGGATTTAGTTTGTCGATATTATCTTAAAGTTAATTTTTCATAATTTTCTGAGACAATATAATTTCAAGGTAAAACATAAATACTGTTTAAAGACATAATGTGTTTTATGACATCATAAAGGCCCAATAGTTATGTAATAAAATAAAATAAAAATAATTTTCTTCCAATATATGTTTTATCTTTAAAATAATATGATTTTAATTTTTTTTGATTAATTTTATGATGCCATAATGGACCCTTTAATACATAAAAAATATTTTAACTTTTTATAATGATTTCCTTGATAGTGGGAATCACCTCCACATAAGGAAGCCTAATATTTTAATATGATATTTCATTGTCCATATAAAATATATTTTCCAATCCAATTTTTCAAGAACCATGGGGAAAACCCATTGGTTGGTTTTGGGTTGTGATTATTTTAATGTTTAGTGTCTAAAACGTAAATAATAAATAATTCCCTCTCCGTTCCTATATAAACTCACTCAATATCTCATTAATCTTCCCCCAAACCATTTTTAGAACTAATAACATCTTCCCTAATCTATATAAAATCCTAGAAAATCACCACAAACTCCCAAAAAGATTCTCTCAAGCCTTTGGGATCACACATAAAATTAAATGATTTCTTCCTTTCTCATTTATTGTTCCATATTTCTTTATGTTTCTATTCCATTTTTTTTCTATTACAAATGCCAAGGCTTGAATTCTCACATATACATACTTTCCTACATATGTTTTAATGATTATAGTATTCTTTCCCTCTCATTAATTCCTCCCATGTACACCTGTTACCATGCCGAAATTCCGTATAAAATTTATCTCTTCTCATTTACATTCAAGACATTATTTTATATTATGAATCAAAATTCAATTACATATGTTGTGATATTAAGTTACATGACCCAATTAGTGTCCACATAATTTATAAATAATGATATACCCCTTTCTATTTTATCATCCCATTTTATGATTTATATTTTATGTCATTATACTACTGAAGTTACACCAAAATTTCATATGCCAAAATAATCATATAAGTGAATTCCATACCCATTTCTTTATTGGGGATATTCACCTTTTAGGAACATGTTATTTTTTATTTGGGAATTACATTTATGTATTTCACATCTCTTATTAATGGAATGAATTATGATGTTTAATGAATCCATATAGTATGATCCATGCGGAACACTTATGCATGAAAATAAATGTTTATACAGGGTGCACCCTGATAGCGCTCCAATGAAATTGGTAAAGATTAATATCATGAAATTATAAGTGAAATGAGAGTTTACTCAATATAATTAAAGATTAATGAGGGTTTACCAATTATAATTTATGTGAAATTAGGGTTTACTCCGGCTCCAAATGCAATGAGCCTTTGCAAATTCAAATACAATGTTAAATATTGTTGACACATTTCCATGTTTTGTTAATCATGAAATATCATGTCTTTATGTTCATGTTTTTTTAAGATCCATTGATATGAATGTTCACCTACATGTATTGTATTCATCATTTTATGTCTTCTTTACTCCCTTAATGGTCTTTATAGCTCAACCTTTTCTTGTGTATGTCCTCAGGATATCTAATGCAAAGCTAAGTATGATGGAATGTTGTGGTCATGTAAAATTTGTTTTCAATAAATAAGCTTCATTTTATGTTATAAGTTGTTATGTAATATTAAAAATTTCCCATGACACAATACCTCTCGATCCTTAATGTTGTCTTAAGTGTAGGTTTATGTAATAAATCATGTTTATGTGTGTAATAGTGAGCAGGGTTGTTATAGTTGGCATTAAAGGATAAGTTTAGTTATTTTCTATGATTATGATTAGAAAACCATAGAGAATTATTTATGTATAATTCTATGTATAATAAAAACATACCTAAATTTTGGTGAGTCTTGTGTAAGTGGTTTATCAAAAAAATATATTCCTGTCTGGATACGAACAAGTAAAGGTGCCTCTAACCCTAATTTATCTTGGGGTAAAACCTGAAAACACCGCTTTAAGCTACACTTGAACGAGAACTAGTGCCCAACAATGTGCCTTGATTATCTATTGGTTACAAAACTCCCAGGAGATATTCTTTGGTAAATTCATAATATTTTTATAGGCCATTATGAAGGGAATATAAAAAATTCCCCTAAGAATATTTGTTGGGAAGTAGATCATAGATAACCTATATTGAATCCTACAATTTCCTATGTTAAGGAAATAAATGTAATTTATAAGTTATCCTTTAATTTATTATATTTATATTTATCTGTTACCCATAATATTCTTTTTATTCAAGACAATGGCCATTAATAGGAGGACTCATGCTAACAACTAGTGCGAAGATCAATGTGACGACTGTTCTAATGGGATTCCCAATCCTATTGGAGTGGGAATCGAAAACATTATTATGATAATATCTTAGTTAATGCATTTTTTTAGTAGATTAATTGGTCAAGAAGACCATCAACCCCCCCCCCCCCCATGAATGAACAAGCCAAAATTGAGATCATCAAGAGACAGAGGCCTCTTACTTTTAATGGATCATATGATCTCTCAATTACCAAACTATGGATCAACTCCATTGTAAAGATCTTCCCTATACTTAACTGTTACAAACAAGATAGGGTTCTTGTGGCTACTTACCTTATTTATGTTAGAGATAATAAATTGTGGTCATTTATCATAAATATGAAGCTTGAGAAAGTGATCGAGGCATTGGAATTGAAAGATTTTGGGGAAAAAAATAGATAAATATTTTCTGCACACCATCCAACTTAAGATGGAAGGGGACTTCCATTCCCTCAAGCAAAAAAGACGATGAATCCATTGGTGCATACAATGAAAACTTCACAATGATTTCATGATATGCCTTCATATTTTTCATTAACCTTGATTGAAAAGTTGACTGCATATTTGGTGGGCTAAAACCTCACCTATAAAATCCATAGTGATCCATGATATTGATAGCTCTAATTTTTTTTTCCAATGTTCCCTCCAAGTCGAAATAGAGATCGGTAAGTCTCAGGGTTATAATGGGGATAAGAAACATAAAGTGGACTTTAATTCTAGTGGTACTATGGATAAATCCAATAGTGCCATGAAATTCTAGAACCCCACATTCCAATGGTGCGGAAGGAAGCACCATGTAAATTACCATAATGGGTCGAGGAAATGCTTTAGGTGTGGAAGAGAAGGGAAATTTTCCATTAACAATTGAAAAGAGAAACCCACTACTAAGACATAGGATAGGAAGGATCTATTCTACCGTTAATTCATTGTTCATTGCTTCAACTTTAAAAAACATGACACTTTAGAAACATGTTCCCTAAGACAAGAGTTTTCGGAGGAAACCAACAACCTCCAAGGAATCAAGGGCGTGATTTTTTCAATCACTACTGCCAAGGAGATCCCTAACAACGAGGAGGTGATATGTATTCTAGTAAATTATTTAAAAATTGATAATTTACTTTTTCATTATGGTTCTATGAATTATTTTATATCCTGAATGTTTAGTAGGAAAATCCCAATACCACCCAAAATCATGGAAGTAGAGATGTTGGTGAGAATGACCAATGGGGAAATCATTGCCTCCCAGGAATATAACTCCACCCCTATCACAGTTTGTGGTATCAACTTCCCCGAAAACATCTTCACACTCCCTCAGGTAGAATTTTATGCAATTCTTGGCATTGATTTTCCTTCCCTAAATAGAACCAACATAAATTGCCATGATAGATAAATCACTATCCATATGGAATATTGACTCCTGATTCAATATAGGTTCAAGGAGGTGGATAAATCTTCTTTAGAGCCATCATCACCAGTTTGGAAATTATTACCCTATTATCTTGAATATCATGCCTAGATTATTGTGTCTATGGAAGCAACCATCCTTGAATACATACATATTGTGAGGAAATATGTAGAAGTGTTTCTCGAGGAATTGGCTTGTCTTACTCCAAGAAGACTTATTGAATTTTTGATTGATCTTATACCTAGGACTTTGCCAAAATCCAAGACTCCATTTAGAATGTTTTTTGGAGCTTGAGAAGATAAAAAACAACTATATGGGAATCTAGATAAATGTTTTATAGGACCTTGTACTTCACCATAGGGTCCACCAGTCCTCTTCAGCATGAAAAAGAATGGGTCAATGAACCTTTTCATTGATTATCACAAGGTTAAAAAAATCATGATAAATAACAAGTATACTCTTCCCCAAATTTACGACTTATTCGATTAGCTATGTGGAGCATAATACTTCTGGAAGGTGGATTTTTTGTTGAGATATTACCATGTAAGGGTGAAGAAGGATGATATCCCCGTGACTACTTTTCGTACAAGGTAAGAGCTCTATGAATTCATAGTAATGCCTTTAAAACTTACTAATACTTATGAAACCTTCAAGGAATAGATGAATAGAGTCTATAGATATTTCCTCGACAAATTTGTGGTTATTCTTATAGATGATATTCTTATATACTCCAAATCAAGTAGGAGAATCAGGAGCATCTAAGAACTATACTAGAGACCTTAGGAAAGGAGAATCTCTTTGAAAAGTATAGAAATTGTGATTTATTATTAAAGGAAGTCTCAGTCATGGGTCATATCTTCATAGTCAATGGGATATCTATGGATCCCTCCAAGACAACTAGAATTTAAGGATGGATGAAGCCAACATCTATAATGGAGATCCATAGATTCCTTGGATTATCTGGATATTATCACCGATTTGTGGGGAATTACTCCCAATTTTCAAACCCTCCTACCAAGATAACTTAGAAGGGAGTCATATTTTATTGGACTGATGAACATAGTGAGAGGTTCAAAGAGTTGAAAAGGATTCTTACCACCATGCTCGTTCTCACACTACCCATAAGTGGAAAACTTTTTTGTTAATCAATGATTCTTTTGAAGAAGTTCATGGGATGTTTATTGATGTAAAATGAAAAATTCATTGCCCATGATTTAAAGAAATTGAATGCTTGTGAGAAAAACTATCCAACACATGATCTGAAGTTGGATGAAGTTATCATCACTTTCATAATTTTGAGGCTTTACCTATTTTGGGAGAGTTGTGAAATATATAGGTATCTAAAAATCCTCAAGTACATATTGAAACATAAATAGTTGAATATGAACCAACAAAGATGGTTAGAGCTGATCAAATACTATGATTTTTAAATCCATTTCCATGCAAGGATAGAAAACAAGGTGGAAGATTCTCTAACCAGAAAAAACCCATAGATTCATTCACTGATGAGAATTGAAAAGTAACCAATATTATTATATTTTATGAATATGGAAATGGGAATCATAAAGAAGTGAATATTTTTAATCCATTCAAAAATGATTTCTCAACCATCTTTTTTGGAAAGGATAAGGGATGCTCAAAAGGATGATGTGGGAATTGAGAAGAATGTAGAAACTATCAGAAAAGGGAAATCCTAATAGATCAATGTTAATTAAGAAGGAATTGTGTTATTTGGGTAAAGACTCATTTTTCCATCAAATCCAGAGTTAAATAAAGAACATTTGAATGGTGTAAATAGGTCAAATTTCTCTATTCACCCAGGAAACAAAAAAATGTATCGGGATATCAAAGAGCATTATTGGTGGAGTAATTTGAATAAAGAGATTTATGAGTATACAACAAAGTTCCTAGTATGTCAGCAAGTGATGGATGAGAGGCAAACGTATAAAGGGATGACTAAACCATTACCCATACCAACATGGAAATTATAGAAAATCACCATGGAATTTGTCACTAGACTTTTGAAGACATCCAAAGGAAACTATGCTATCTAGGTTGTTGTGGATTGTATTATAAATACTGCAGACTTCATTAAAATTCGGGAGTATTTCTCAGGGGATCAACTAGAACAGATATAAATCATAGAAGTGGTATGTCTACATTGAGTACCACTATCTATTGTATCCAATCATGATCAAATATTCACCTTTATGTTTTGGAAGAGTTTCCAAAATTCATTGAATACTGAGCTAAATTTTAGTACATATTTTCATCCTCAAACTGATGGCATGTCTTAGTAGAATATCCAAATTCTTAAGGACATGTTGAGAGCACGCTCAATGGACTTCAAAGGAGGATGGGATCATCAAATTACCATGGGAGACTTCTCTATCAATATTTGTTTCTACTCAAGCATCCAAATGGATCCTTATGAATCCCTTTATAGGAAGAGGTGTAGAACACTAACATGTTGGGATGAATTGGGAAGAAAAAACTCACAGTTCTATAAATAGTTGATGAAATGGTGAATAAGGTTAAGACCATCTAGTATCACATTAATGATGCTAAGTTTCAAAAAAAGACCAATGATGATAATAGTCGATGAGACCTAGAGTTTCAGGTTAGAGACATGGTATTCCTCTTCATTTCACTGTGGATGAGAGTTATGAGATTTGTGAAGAAGGGAAAGCTTATTCCAAGGTACATCAGCCCTTTTGAGATCCTTATTCGCATTGGAGAAATGGAATCTCAACTAACACTCCCACCAAACCTCTCTCAGGAACATTATTTATTCCATATATCACTCTTGAGAAAGTACATACCTATCCCATCACATGTACTCAATCCATAGGTGGAACCATTAGAGAATTACATCTCTTTTGAGGAGAGTCTGGTGAAGATCTTAGATCATAGGGAAAAAAGTTCTACAAAATAAGAAATTTCACATCATCAAGGTGTTGTGGTGAAAACACAAGTTTGAAGAAGCAACATGGTAATTTAAGGATGTGATGAAGCAGAGTTACCCTCATATGTTTTAGTGTAGGGAAAGGAAATTTTTAGGTTGAAATTTCTCAATGGGGGGAAGATTGTAAGACACAATGTTTTATTAATGAAAATTCAGCTTGCTCAAATTAAATGTCCTATTATGTAAAATGGTTATATAAAATATATTCACTTCCTTGGTTTTATGTTTTGGGATTTTAAAATACTATTAATTTTTTTACCATTACTAATATAGCTGTTGAAGAATGATCACGTGATAAGTATAAATATATTGCTTTAACAAATCTAATTTACTCGGATAAAGGAAGTGATGGACTTATCCCATAGAATTCATCCATATAAAGCCCATTTGTAAGAGCTCATAAAGAAGGTAGTATCACTGGGCTTCTCTCTTGACCAAGCCCAAGCCAAGCTTCAACATGTTAATCTTGAACGGAATCGCCTACAAGAGAAGTAGAAGTTAATAGATATTGTCACCTATGCGATGATATCCGAGACACCCCAAGAGGTTGTCACCATCGTACACCTTACCCATAGGTATTATATGGGTGTTAATTGGGGTTATGTTACAAGAACCCATCACTATGATTATGTGATTCTTTGTATAATGAATATATAATCACATTATTATTTTTACTTTGTAAATTGATTTTACATCCCAAATAGTATTTTTAGTTAATATTAAAATAAGAAAAATATTTTGATGATTTAATGGATTTTTAAATTAAATAATATTTTAATAAAATATTATATATAAAATAATTTTATCAAATCTAAATGATCATATATTTTTTATGAATAAAATTGTAATTTTTATTATACATTTAAAACTGTTTTTGTCAAAACCCATTAATATTCAATAAATGTGGGTTTTTCTTTTAAAAGTAAATAATCACATATTTTTAAAATTATTTAGATAAAATGAATATTATTTTTTGATTCAGGATGTCAAAATTATCTAATAATGAATTTTTCATAATTTTCTTAGAGAGTGGAATTTTTGTGTAAAAATTAAATATAGTTTAAATATATAATGTGATTTAGGACATCATAATTACCCAATAGGGATGTAATAAAATACAATAAAAAAGATGTTATTCCAATATATGTTTTACGTTTAAAATAATGTGATTTTATATTTTTTGATATATTTTAGGGTGCCTTAGTGGACCCTCTAAGACATAAAAAATATTTTAACTTTTTAGAATTATTTCTTTGAGAGTGTGACTCACCTCCACATAAGAAAGAATAATATTTTAATAAGTTTGATCATTGGGATTATAAAATAATCTTTTCCATAATTTTTTTCTAAATACATGGGAATATAAGATGAGTTGTTTTGTGGTTTTGATTAGTTTAATGTGTAGTCTCCAAAACACAAATAATAATGAATTCCCTCTCATTTCCTATATAATCACACTCAATCTCACATTACACTTCATTAAATACATTTTGAGCTTGATATAACTCTGCAATCCACTCTCCAAAATCTTCCCAAGTCGCCCCACGCTCCCATGAAGCCTCTCTCAAGACTCTCCCAAACCATTAATATCATACTTCCAGGTAAGGGATTTCTTCATTTCTCATTTCTTCCAAGATTTCTCAATGTTGTCATACCCTTTTATTTTCAATTAAAAATGTTTGGGTATGATTTTGAACCTCTATAATAGTACTCTTCTTTTGATTGAATGATTATATACATCTTTCAATCTCATTAATGCCTCCCATGTACACCCGTTACCATAAGAACTTCTGTAACGAATTTCTCTCTTCTCATTAACATTCATGAAATTATTTTATATTATACATCTAAATTGCATTACATATGTTGGGATATTAAGTTCCATGAATCCCATTATATTAATTTTAGGTATTAATGATTAGATACCACCTTCTCTCTCATCAACCAATTTTATGATATATATTTTACACCATTATGCTACCGAAGTTACACTAAAATTTCCCATGTAAAAGTTATTGTGTAAGTGAATAAGATAATGATTTATCTATCAACATTATTAAAATTTTATTAAAATTTTATTTTTAATTAAGGAAATACATTCATGTATTGTAAATATTTTATTGGTGGAGTAAATTAGGGTGTTTAATGAATCAATGTTGTATGATCCATGTGGAAAATTTATGTATGTAATGAAATATTTATATAGTGTGAGACCTGATAGGGCTCCAATGCATTGGTGGGTAAAGGTTAGTATCATGATACATAAAGTACAATGAGTTTTTACTCATGATAATTCAAATTAAATGAGGGTTTACTCTTTCTAATTCAATTTCAATGAGGGTTTATTCATGCTTCATGTGCAATGAGCCTTGGCACTTGCTAATATCATGTTAAATGTTTTTTCCCCATTTCCATGTCATGACAATCATGTTATATCATGCCTTTATCTTTAGGTTAATCTTATTCTCTATTGATATTTCTATTTCCTAACATTTATTTTATTATTCATGTTATTTCTCGTTTACACCCTTTTTAGGCTTTATAGAACAACCGTTTTTATGTATATCCTCAGTTTATCACATGCAATGATAAGTATGAAGAAATGTTGTGGTCATGTAAAATATGTTTTCAATAAATATATTGTATTTTAGGATATAAGAATTATGTAATGTTTTTAATTTGGAAATACACTATACCTCTTGATCCTCAGTGTTGTATTAAGTTCATGTTTATATAAAAAATCAATTTTAGGTGTGTAATAAAGTGTACGGTTGTTATAAAAGTGATCATTGATATCTATTTTATTCAGCCTTTTTGAGATTTTATGGTTCAACATTATTATGTTTCCTTTTCATAGGTTCTGAAGTATGTAATTTCTAAAAAGGTGAATGTTATGATGAACCCAGTGGGATATGATGTAGGTTATTTATAACTAATTGTTTATGTGTCTATGTTTCGAAAGGCACTAGGACTATATGATTCTGGAATGGATCATTATGTTATGTAATTAATATTTATCTACCAAGATTTGATATAGGTTTATGAAATATATGGGTTTCAATAATTTTTATCAGAGTAAGGGTTTGATAAAATTTTTAAACTAGTATGAGTAAAATTTTGAGAGAATCAAGGGGATAACACTATGTATAAGGTAAGATCCTAATGTTTTGGTAATGATCATGAATGTCCTAGGTTAAATGAAATTTGTTATAGAATATGGTGTAATGATTTTCACATCCTATAAATGATTTTAATTATTAAATGGTTTCCCACTATTATCATTTTTATCAAAGAATTTTTTTAATCTTAGTCAATGTCTGTTACCCAAAGGAGTATTGTTAATACTAAATGTGATGGAAAATGAAATGACTGTCTTAACGATAAATCAAATTTTATATGATATGGAATGAAAAATATTATTATTATTCTCACACAATGTTCTTAATATCTGAATCATGTTGATCTTCCAAATGATAAGGGAAGGAAAAACTATATGATGCGTACATTATGTGTCAATATCCATCATCTTTTATTGGGTCTACTAGTCCTCTACTTTCTAAGAGATGGATCTATACACATACAAATTTATTCTCAATTATCTTATGTCTATAAGATGAGAAAATTATTCTATTTTTTTATCAAATGTAAGGTTAATTTGATCGATGATGAAATATTATAATTAATATATGGAAACACGATGAAATTAACTCCATATGGTGAGATGAGTTTAAGAGCTTATTGTTTTATAATTACATTACTCAAATTCTTCTCTTAATAATAGAGAAGTAATTCCATGAGCATAAACAGAAGGATGATGAAACCATTGGAACCTATGAGGTAAATTTTACAAGACTTGTGAGGCATGCTTCTAGAATTATAATCCAATCGAAAATTAATATTGACCAATTATTTAGTGGAATAAAACTAGGGCCAGTAGAAATAGTGACTTCAATGTCAAATTTATGACATCTATTCCCTATAATAAGGTCCTACATATATTAGTGGAACATTTTTTTCATCGTCAATGAAAAAAATTGGTTTTTTTATTTTGGGCATCGATATTATGAGTAATTGATTCCAAAAACAATCTATCAGTGTGATTTGGAATCGGGTTTTAGAAAAATATATGCCAAGAAATTATTATTTTTTCAATTATATTCTTATATAAATTGTTTAAAACCTTGTTTTTTGGAAATAGTTTATAAGAAAACCAATGCCAAAGATTTCATTAGAAAAATATATTTTGTGTCATTTTATTGAAATTTTATTCCAAATTCGATTTTGATGAATTATCAAAAAATTGTTTTGTATTAAACAGACATTAAAACACATTTAAAAAAAAGTACATGTGAAACCCTCATTTATATTTTTGACTCCTCCATTGGATCTTGACCTACGACACCTATGACGACACCGTGATGGTCTTAAACATCTATTATAGTTGATTTTGTTCAATTTTATTCATATTTTAACAGTCACTGGACATCAATATTTGACCCTATATCCTTGGTTATTGATCCAAAATAATATTTAGTCCCCAGTAACCCTATTCGGTTCAATTGTCACCGAAGTTTGTGGTTTTTTTAGTCTTCATTCTTGCTCTTTTTTTTTTGAAAACGTTCTTATTATTGTATATAGTGTTCCCCTTAATGGTGAATTAAAGGGAGTACATATATATTTGGAATCAAGTTTTTATTTTCGAACTATAATTTTTGTAAGTTATTTTTTAATTTTGAAGATAATTTTCTTATATGTTAGTTGTAAATTTATTTAATTATATTTATTTTATTTTTAATTATTATTAGTTTTGTTAATGTTTTTTTTAGTTTTATAATTTTCGTATTTGATAAAATTTCCAAATGTGTTTTTAAAAAGTGATATATATATATATATATCTATATATATGTATATATCGTTATAAATTAGTAGCTACGAGCTTTTTAAAAAAAATTTATAACCAACTTATATATTTCAGGATTAGTATAATAACCGTTAAGAAGATATAAACTCTTATATATTATTATTTAATTATTACAATTCAATAAAATTTTATGATATAATAAATAATAAAATTTCCCTTCATTTATTTGTTGATAAGAATAAGCACTCATATTTAGTATTTAATAAAAGTATATTCCATTTTGATATATGAAATCTACCTAATCGATATGTTTCGACAAGGTTACGAACAATTATGGAGAAGTTATTTTTTATAAAACTTTGAATCCAAAAGAATAAAAAAATGATATGAAATCCTTTTTTACTATTACCTAAATTGTGTCATTTTCATAAAAAAGTACTATATAATTACCTCTTCATTCCCTAGAAAACAAAACATACAAAATAGTTGTTACTAGGTTTAATTAATATAATTTATATTCATATTGGTTTTACAATGTGGTGGAAAAGTAATTGCATCATAATCATCAAATAATTATCTTAAAATATAAATGAATTATTTATTTATCAATTCCAAAACATCACCAATAAAATCGAAAAACTGAAATTAACCTTGGCATAATGAATTATCTATAATTCACATGAGTTTGAATATTAATAATATGGTGTAAATGTTTTAGAAAAAATTGATTTCTAAAATGAAAACCAATTCAAATATTATATCAACATCAACACACTTCAATGAGTAGTACCAAATCAATTCTCAAAAAAGACCAATAAATGGGGTACCTACCCTGGAAATCATTATCATGTTATAATTACTTTCATTTTATTAAAATTCACAAAAAAGATTACACGTAAAGTTATCTCTAGATTGAAATAAAAATATTTTATGAATGTTTGAGTGCATATTAGGTTTGAAATAAGAAGCTGGATTGAAAATATCATTGATAAAAAAAAATTATTAGCACACATATATTAGAAACACTTTCTCATATACATGAACTGAAATGTTTCTTGAATAAAATCTCATTAAAAAGGTTAGGGTGGTTCAAAAATTTCCCAACAGATTCATTAATATACACATAAATAATTTCTATTTAATTTTATTTATTCTAGGTTAACTAATGTAAAATATTTATATACATCTTGAAGGATCTAGGAATAAAAAAAGAAATATTTTCGAGTGCTCATTTAAAAAATATCTTTAAACCTGACAAAATAACATTATTTCTTTAATATGATCATGAATCATAGTTTATAAATAATTATTTAAATAATATAAATACCATGAGTAATTTATTTTTTATTTTATTCAAAATAATAATTGATATATCCTACCACATCACCAATCAACTCGATTATATGTTATTTGGTTTAAAATATATCTATCAGTAAAAACATTTTTAATTGTTTATATTTTTTAAATTATTCAACTTTTATTTTGTGGTATTAGGTATTTTATGAATTATAATTATATAAATTTACAATGAACCACTAACGAATATGAAAAAAGTGTTTATTATTTCTTTTAATTTTTTAAACAAAATCTTTAAAATGTTGATTTTATTTTTTGTCCACACGTGATGTGTTTGAATTTTAGAAATTTATATTCTAGGGAAACCAATGATCCTGTCATTTTATTTAGTCTTATCCATAATTACACATGTTGGATTTGGAATGGTTAAGGATAAGAAAATTTAGTATCTAACATTGATGAAAATATTACAAATGATATAGATTATTTTATTGAAGAATTAATTCATTATGTAGGTACTGAAACCATAAAAAATACAAAATATTGAATTATTGTATAATGATTCTGAGAAACCATTATTCTCAGGTTGTACTAAATATACAGTTGTTTCTATAGTTCTGATATTTTTTAACATCAACGCATGAAATGGGTGGAATGATAAAATATTCACTATCTAGGTCGAACTTTTAAAAGTGATATTTGTAGAGGGAAAAGAGATTCGAGATTCCAATAATGAGGAAATGAAAATATTATTTCCTAAGGGATAAGGGTATGAAAAATACCTGATTTATATAATTATTTAGTGTTTTATAGGATAGAATATTGATATCTATACAAATTTCGTCAATGTGTGACGTCACTGAATATTATGGATTAATAATTCAACTATATTTCATTATCAGGTATTGACATATAGCCTTATTCTAAATCAATTTGGTACATTCAAATAATTCCAGCAATTCAAAACCAATTTATTCCCATGTACTGGAATAATACCTACAGCAATATGAAATTGGTACCTTTTAGTAATTCTCCGTTTTAATCATCTATTTGAAATTTCAATTCATGGGAATAAATTAAGATGGTATAATGATTATTTCATATCTAATACTTACTCTCATCACCCTACTAATCACCTATAGTAAATGTTATTGGATAAATAATTTACTAATTTTTAAAATGATGTTATAAATTGTAGAATGTTTTTTTGAGTAGATAGAATGAATCCATAATGAAGCATAAGTATCCAAAAAAGTTCATGGCCTATCTTTTTTGAGGATTTTAACAACGTCCACATATTTGTATGTATGAAATATTTTTTTTGATAATATTTCTAATTTGTAGAATAATACATCTATGATATGATATTTATGTGTATCTTCCAAAATGGATTGATTATTTGAATCTTTTATGGGTGACATGTTTTATAGTTCTGATTTATACATAAATGAGTATTCATTTTTAGGCTATGAAAATGCTCATTATAAAAGAATTTTCTGTATATGTAAATAGATTAAGATACAATGTTAAGGGATATAAACCATGTAGAATTTGTGAAGAATTGTTTTCATATTATCAATTTAAGAATAAAATAATGACAATGTACATGGTACATGAATGCCTTTAGAGAATTAATAATTGTTTTCATAGATTTAAAAAAGTATTTAAAAGTTTATAGAAATATAATCTTCACGCAAAACCATTTTCCATTGACTAATGTTAGTGGAAGGTGATAAATATTGATATCACATTTACAAATAATGGATGTTCTAGTCCTAAAATGAATATCTAGAAGAAACAACCAATCTTTTTTGCAAAAACATATTGGAGATATTTAGAGATAAAAAATATATTGATTTTTTATTATTGATAAAAACATATTTGACAATTTGAATTGATATTTTTTGGACATAAAAAGAATGAAGAATGATGCGTTTAAATCTATATTGGACTCAATACCAATAGTAGTACACATATATTTATCTACCACTATGAAAATAAACAAAACTTCTATACCTCTCCCCTTTCACATTTTATGAAAGGGTGAGAAGATGGATTTTTATTCAACTCTTCCATGGTATTAATGTAACCAATGGATATTATTAAAATGTGATAAACTTAGTGTCATTGAAGGATTGTAAATTAATTGGTATGAAATTTCTTGACTTTTATGAATTAATGGAACAACTACAATCGGTCACACTGCATTGTATATTAATAACACCTGTCAGAAAGGCTATAAATAAGTTATTTAAATTATTCAAATAAATTTTTAGAAAATTCATTGATCCAAATTTGTTATATGTCTTAAATAATGAATCATATATTATTATTTTTCAAATAGAATTGTATTCCCCACCTATATTTATTAATATGACGATTCATCAAGTGAATCATTTGGTTCAAGATATTAGAATATTTGGGATTGATTATTTACATTGTATGTATATTTTTGAATTATTTGTGAAAATTTTGAAGGGATATGTTAAAAATACTCATCAACTAGATGAATCTATTGTTCAAAAATATGAATCATAATTTTTTATTGTGTTTTGTACTTTTTATTTGTATTATGTGGAACATTTTGGGGTTTCTAGATATCAACATATGATAATTGATAGTGAAGGTAGTTGTATTTGTGGTTTAAAATTAAATTTCATTTCATGTGATGATGTGATTCAGGAACATTTATACTTTTTTACCAACACCCATGTGGTTCCACCATATATATCATCACATTTTTCATAATTAAATGAATGATATATGAATATAAATTAAAATTAGTTTATTATTGAAAATAAAAATACATTTTTTTCATGGTTTAAATATGAAGTCATCACAAATATATATACATCAGAAATAATAAAATTGTTAGAAGGGGGATCGTCTCTTAATGTGATCACATGATGTGGTTACATTATTAATTGATACACATTTTGCAGAAAAATATAAAGATGCAAAGAGTTATTTTTTCAGAAAAATGGGGAAATGTTTGTTGCTGAAGTAATTCTTTTTTTGATTAAAATAGATAAAAACCCAATTTATGCATCAACATCATATTTTGGAGTTCTTGATGATATATGAGAAATTGATTATACTATATTTCAAGTACATTGTTTTAGAGAAAATGTGTTGAAAATAATAGTGGTGTGAAACATGATGATTATTGGTTTACACTCATTGATTTGAAAGATTTAGAAGCAAATGGGATCCATTTATCATGGTGACACATGAAATGAAATATTTTATGTTAATGATCCATCAAATGACCAGTGGTTTGTCATTTTTCAATGGAAAACAATTAATTTGGGTGATTAGTATGATGGTGATGTAATATATTTATTTGAGTCTTATTTGTTTATTACATGATTTCTAGATTATAATAATGAATATGATGAAGATATGGTCCATGGAATATGAAATGAGCTTGATAAAGGGATATGTGAAAACACTATATTACTCTCCTAACTATTTTTGTAAATATTTATATATTATTTCTTTTTTCAAATTTGTATTAATGAAAATATTTTTTATTAACTATTGGATATATAATTATATAAATTTGATTAATTATATGTTATTTGTGTTAAATTTTATACTTAATAGTTATGGTGAAAAAAAATTTATTTAAAAAGATAATGTACATAATTATGTTTTGGTTAAACTTTCACCTATAAAAACAATTTTAGGAAAATGTGATATTTTAATTTATAAATATTTTTATAGTTTTAGAATTAATGTTTATATATAATAACATAACATGTATATTTCTTTTAAGAATCATGAAATCATTATTATTTTATAAACTTACATCTGTGTGATACTTTTTTTACACACATAGCTATGATATCAATGTTTTTAAATATTAACATTTCTAATTTTATGATGGTAAATGGAAGTTCAATAAATTTTCCTTTTTTTGATGACTCGCATAGAGGAAGAGTAAAATTTATTGAGTTATATTGTTTTTATTAAATATTTTGTAGCATATTGATTTTATAAATACACAGTTATAATTAAAAAAAATAAGTAGATGAATACATGTACACATCAACTGAGGGGTCTTTTCATTCCTAAAAAGAGAAATCAATTTCTGTAGTTGATTAATGTGGCATTACACATTTACCAAAACTATAACTTGATCTTGAAGAATAGATATTACATATTATATTTTATGAAAATAATAACCCAAGAGGTCTAAATGAAATATCATTTACCTATTATATTTCCATGAAAAGTCATTGATGGGATATCATTTTATACCCTTATTATGTATCTATCGACAAGATAGTGATTAACTATGTGTTGGAGTCTATAACGAAAAAATATCTTAGTAAATTTATATTTTTCATATTTTTTAAATATTATATATTTTACATTTATAATATTAAATTTAATTCTTTATAGATTCCATTCATTTTCTGTAGATAAGAATGAAATTAAAAAATTAGTCATATTTTTTGTAGCAGTTTAATGGATATATTTTTAAATATAAATAAAATAAATATGTTTTTGGATGGTTTGAAAATGAAACATTATGTATTAAGTATGAGTTTTTAGATGCAGATATTTGAAATAATGTTTCTTCTAATCGACTTGATGAAGAATTTATAGTAAGAAAATAATTTTATATTTAAAATTTTCAAATATAATTATTTATTATATACAAGTATTTTTAATGTTACAGGATTCCAGGATATCTCATCAAGTGATAATTTAATATAAAGTATACGCTCATACTCAATTATGTGGAGGGTATAATTTTTTTGAGGAGATAATGATCGCAGAAATGTTTTATGCATTAGGATATCTATCTAGTAGTGGTTTAGAATAGGTCTTGTTTAGTCCTCAATCTCCCCCACTCAACTTGAACAATGTAAAAGAGAAAAAATAAAAAATTTAAAGAGTATATTATATAGAAATATAAGGAATTAGTTGAGATAATTATAAGAAATTATGTTTCATTTTCCAGGAATGTAAGTATTTTTAAAATTGACAATATTAATATATAGTTTAAATTTTTAATTTCACAATGAATATTAGGATGAAGTGACAATAAACACTTTTATCCCTGAGGGTAGGATGGACATCCTAGCTACCATTTTAGGAAATCCAGAACACCCAGGCCGCATAGGATTATATGAGGTGGGTATTAGTATTTTGGTTGTTTCTTGGTCATCATCATAATAAATAATCATACTCATTAATAGATTCCCTAAAAGATGATTTTAAATACCTGAAACATTCCATAAGAAATAAAATTCAATCAGTAATGTAGGCTATGTTTGAAAAACTGAAGATAATGTCACAGCCTACACACCCTGTGGAGCGTGCCAAACCTTCCCAACCTTTCCATCCGTCCTAGCCTACCCAGCCATCCCTATCTACCCAACCTTCCCTGCCAGCCCATTGTACCCAATCAGCCTAGATTGCCTAGGCTAATAACCCTTACTATGAAGATCCTCCACATCCTCATTCATCCCCAACCATTTACTGTGAGATGTAGGCTAGAGATACTCATGTTCAAATTATTTCATATAGAGTCACACATGTTTGTTAGGATTCTTTACATCACTAGCCTAAGCGGTTTGGTCAGTTCATAATAACAATAAATTATATTATTTATCTGAATAATATGTTTCAATTTCATATAGAGGATGTTACTATATTTATATACTAAATGGTTTATTATTTCACTTTTTTTGTGTTATCTACCGTATGAGGTATTCATTTTTTTGTAAAAAATATTTATAGTTCATTGAAAATATTTACACTTTTTTATGAAATTTATGATATATATGAATGTATGAAACCAAAATAACTTGTAAAAAGGAACAAATAGTATTTAAATAATAAAAAATTTCATATAATTATTATGTTTCTAATGTCCTACAATGATTAGCTCTTGTATCTTTTTATTTGGATAATATTATTGAGTTCTTGATGAATTTTTTTTATTTGAAAGAGACTATAGATTGATAATATTAAAAAAATGTCATGTATAATATTATTTTTGATGAGCTGAGTGTTCATGTGATACAATACTTTTTCATGTAAGTTAATTTATGTTTCTATTATTCATTCGTTCTTCAAATAAAGGCGATTTATTGTGAATAAATATATTAATTAATTAATTAATTAATTATATATAGATGGTTATTATTCAATATTATTCAAATGGTGTTTATGGTCTAATAGATACAAGATTTATTTCAATGGTTTTCCAATTCTTTTTTTCCATTCCTTGATTGGTAGGAACACTATGATATTTATGAAAAAATTATCATTATAATGTTATTATTTTTGAACATATTATAATGTATAGGTCATTTTATGTATGGAAAATTCTTCCCAAATTAATGAACCTTATATTGTTTTTTCTCTTTATTGGGCCATATGCATAAATTTTAATGAAACCTTTTAGAAAATTATATTTTATTCATTTTTGAAAGATATTTAATTTTAATTCCTATTATTTATACATTATTTTTTAGTTGATATATGCATATATATATATATAAATGAAAATGTATGTCATCTATTATTTTTAAATAGAGTAATTTTTTATAAAACATCCAAATCTAATAAATTTCACAGAAGTGAATGTAAATTATTTATTACATTGGATAATATTTGGTTTTTATTATAAATATATATATATATTAAATTTTTATTTTGAATTTAATATTTTATATCCCAAAATTCATCATTAACAATAAATTTGGACTGTGGTTATTTTTTATTAAGATTTCTGTATGAGATAATCAGAACATGGGAAACAAATGAATTCTATATGTTTAGTTATATTTTTTTTTGTTTTTTAAGAAAATATTCTATTTTCTAATCGGTTGAAAATAATTATTTTTGTATATTTTCAATGACACTTAGTCATATACAAATTAAAAATATACCCATCATTGATGATTTTTAGCAAATAATTTTTTGGAATGATTGTGATATGAATTATCAAAGATATCTCTTTTTAGGGAAGTTAAAAAATTAGTATTTAGGAAATAAATTTCTTTTTTGGATGGTATATTCTATTTATTTTTTTGGGATATTTGTAATATAAATAATAATTTATTTATTTAAAACCATGCACTCAAAAAAATTTATATTTCTTGCTATGCATATTTTTGTAAAAGATTGAAAAATAAGAAATCTTGCACTTGTTTTTTATATAAGTTTGTTTATTAACTATGTTATCATTGGTTTTAGATGTTTCAGTTATGTCTCATTTTCTTATTTTGGTTTTATTAAAAACATGGTATCATATTCAAGTTACACCGATAAAACTGACATTTTCTACTCAAATATCATATTGTTTTGACCAATAAAATTTTATTTTTCCTCTATCATAATATCCAACATTTTTTGGTTTATTCACAAGTAATATAATCTAATATATTCTCCGAAACTATTTGAAAAAAAACTATTTTTAAACATCTCTATCTCATTTATACTCATCAAATAAAAAAATCATATTGATTAGAAAACATATTAGTTTTGATCTAAAATGTGGTGTTGAAAACATACACATGGCGGTTTTGGTCAGCACCATCATCAAACCACTTATGCCATGATTCATGAAGATCAAATTAATTAAAAAACTAAATGGATTTTCCAAAAATTTTAATCAACCCTTATTGACAGTTTTGGTGGACACTTATGTTAGAAAAATTAATATCATATTGGAGATCATATATAAAATATAAGAAACCAAACATACACACACATAAAAGAAATATTTACATCAATTTACAATGTTTAACCTTGAAAATGAAAGGTTATTCCATGGTTTGAATGTGATTCCTACAAAACGTTATAACTCAATATAAAAAAACTATAAGGTATATACTATAGTCTCTCGATATTTTATAGTGTGTATCAATCATACTTTTCTAATTAAACCCACCCTTAGTTACATCCCAAACTATTACATTGTGTTTTAGGGATCACCAAAATTTATTTTAATAGTAATTTAGAATAATTCAATATTTTAGACATCCTACCTCGTTCTTTTTCTTCTTCCTTTTCATAGTATCCAGTCACATATTCGGTTTTTATGAAAAATAGTATATAAAATGTTATGGCTTGACCCCAGAAGCCCAGAGTCATTTCATTATTACATATCATTGGCATGATTTCAAATGATTATGTCTCGAAAGACTAGTTAATTTAGTAACCTTGAAAGTACTATATACATTCAAAAAGATTACATTACATCATTAAATGGAAAACTACAACAACATTGTTTCCATATAAACCACTAAGATCCCATATACTATCACAATAGGTCAGTCATAATATAGTTCTTCGCATCCTGGGAAAAATAAAACATAGAAAGGGATGAGCTCATATGCTTAGTAAGGATAATAATATAGAAAAAACTTTCATAAATAAGCATAAACATTTAAGGAAATGTATAAGACCAAGTCAAAAGCCTTTTAAACATGAATATCAGCATAATATGGAAAATATAAAATCAAATAATTTCATTTAATTATTCACATGGATATTATACACGTCGAATAATCACATGAAATATCAATACCCACTTTCATAATGATGGAATGCATAATGCCAGACATTCATAACCAAAAAAATCAAGGCCTTGTTCCAAGAATACAAATAATATTTTGTCAAGGCCTTTTTCCAAGACACTAGTTTGTCTCATGAAGCATGTTGATGCATAGAAGAGCTATTTCGGGCTCCACCCGTCACTTATTAAGTCAAATGCATTCCTCATATGAAAAGGTTCAAACATAACATAAACATTCGTATGAAAACAAGCATACAAAATGTCAATAAATTATCCATAATCAAGAATGAAATAAATATAACACATCCAAAGTAAAACATATCACAATACATTCAATAGAATATATAAGTTTTTTATCATAACATATCAACTTCAAATAAGATTAAAATCCATCAAAGGATGTTGACATGGATGAAATCAAAATTTTTTTTAGAGAAACATCTCTTTCTATTTTGAAATCATTTAAGAGTAACATAATTATAATGAAAAAATTTATTTTGAAAATATTCTTAAAATCTTGTAAGGGATTCTTCGACGATGTTATAACGGAGGAAAATAGCTGCACCTGCCGTATAAGTAAAAAACATTCGTACCTTAATTTTTTCGAAATTTTCATAGAGTACAGTATTTGGAAAATGACAAAAAGATTCCTTTCGGAAAATATAAGGTCAAATAAGGGTTTAAATGACTTTACCCCATTTCCCAGTAAATATTAAAAATATATTTTGGAATAAAATTTTAAGAAACATGGATGTGGATGATAAAGAGGTCCTAGTAGATACTTACATACAAACAACCTCAGCTAAAAAAAGGATTGTTAAATTAACCCTTAACTTGTACATTTACTTGGTCAAGGGTAGGTTAAACTCCTGTATAATGGTGAAATAATTGTTATTAAATTATAGAAGAATCATAATAATTAATATGATATTTTAATATTGCTTTGTTAATAATATTTTAGTATTATAGTCATTTCAGGTGTTAACTGATTCATTTTCTTTTACATTATTTGTTAAGTAAGTAATGTTTGTTACAGATAGGATATATCTTATTCATACTCTGATTGATATTAATTCATTAAATGTTATTTTTAATCATCTAAGGAAAATTAGTCTTGAAAGGATACGATGGGGAATGAATCTCATCGCGTTTCTTGGAGACGACAATCTGTATGTACGCATGAGGGACAATACCATGCTTTTGATATTAAAAAAATATATAAATGGATGTTATATCATATATAAAGAATAATTATCATGTTATATTTATTATTTACATCAATTACACATCATTATTATAACAATCCAAATAATAAAGTATTGAATAACAATTACAACACGACGCGGAGACGGTAAGCCATACGAACGCACATATGTTGACATGTCATTAAAAGGATGGATAGAATAATGAATACGGTATTACCATATGTATAATAATACCACAATATATATAATATACTGGAGTTATTATTTTAGAATGGAAAAACCAATAAAAGATGAAGAAAGGAACTGGAAGGAGGTATAGCAATATTTACATCTTCTTTGGGTTCTTTCTTTTGATTCGATTAAAAGAGATCCATAGGATAGATTTTTGACTAAAATAAGGCCTCCGGGATGAAGGGAGTACAATTGAGAGGGTATTTGGGAAGGGGTTGGCCGAGCCAAAGGGATTTTAATGTGTGAATTAGAGATAAAGGGGAAGATCCCTTTTATAAGAGGGGTGAGGTGCACCTTATGAAAACCTAGAAATATTATTTTACAATAAAATATGTTTTGGTATCTAATGGCTCCAAAATGAATTATGTAAAGTATTAGTTGGGGATGGTTCGAAAACCACTCAACCAGTATGTTTTTTATAGGATTGTATCACTATATTAACATTATCTTTTATATTTAACTCTTAGTTAAATAGTTTTACATTTACCATGTATCTTTGTATTTTTATATTATATGGTTAAAACATTCACTGTATACTTCCAAGAGAACCCCAAGAGGTTAATTAATGATACAACTATCATTATATAAGTGTTTTGGCCGAACCTTAGATTTTTAGGAAAATAATATCATTTAATAATATAATAATTGTTTTAAAAACTATTTTATGTCAATTTTGACACTATTTGGTATTTTGTTTTTTCTAAATTCATAACAACATTATTACATATAAAAAAAATTCATCCAACCAACCCTAAGATGTCATATTAATCTATCAAATTTGTTGAAATAATAAAAAGTCAGAAACTACAAATATTTGGATAGTTCTAATATTAATTATTTTAATATTTCATTAATTAGGTAATTAGTGCATCATCATTGTGTCAAAAAATAAATTAAATAATTTAGTGTCTAAAAAATATAAATAAAATACCATTATGTAGGATATCTTATTATCTTTCCAATTAGTATTTATAGTCATATTTATCTTATGTGTAACCCTATATAGAAAATGGTTTAGTTATCAAACATTGAATTTTACACTTTTAACACTTCATTGTTTTAAATAATAATAAATGTCATAATATAATCCTAGTCGACCTAAAGGATAATATATTATTACTAAGGTTGTTTTTGGTCGAATTATACTTTTTCAATAGAATTAGGACATGTGTTAGGGTAATAATAATATCATTTTTACCCTTAATAACCCTATTTACTTTTAACTGTGGTAAATAAAAGTAAAAAGATATTATTCACCAAAAATTATTTTCATCTAATTGAAACAATTTTTACTTACTGATATCAGCCATGTCTCTCGGATTTTTGAAATTCAACTCACATAGGTGGTAAAATTATTTTTTATGTAAATTTTCAAATTCTTTTAGGAGGTGAGTAAAAGACGGTAAAATGATCAATAAAATTTTTATATATCTAAAATTATTATAAATTGACTCTAATGAATTACATTGAACTTATATAGGTATAATGTATCTATTTTGACCTAAAATAAATTGAAATAAAATAAATAATTATTTAAATAAAAATTCGGTTTTAAACTATAACTCGGTGTTTTTCACTATTCATCAAAAATTGAAAGTTTTTAGAAAAATAACAAAAATTCATCCTATGCTAATTTCTATATTCGGAATCTAAAAATAAAGTCCTTTTTGAATGATAATGATTATAAATTTTCAAAAAGTTTGTATTACTATTCATAATGGCTAGTTTGATTGGTTGTGGTGTGTGAGAACTCGAAGTTGGGTACAACACATGCTATTGTATTATGAAAAGTGAAGCATACCATGGTAGCATAGGGTTTTACATTCTCCCCTCTTTCAAATAATTTCATACTAGAAATTTTTAGAATATTGCTGCATAAAAAGACATTGGTGATTCTTCATCATAAGTTCCTCAGGTTCCTATGTTTCCTCTTCTATCTTATGTTTTCTCTATAGAACTTTTACCAAACGAGTCTTCTGGTTTATCAGCACTTGTTATCATGTATCATGAATCTTGATAGGATCATCTCAATAAGATTGATTGGGTTCCAGTTCTAATTTCTCATAGCTGAGTACATGCATTCGGTCAGGCATGTAATTTATCAACAGTGATACATGGAACATGTCGTGAATTTTTGAGATACATGGCAGCATTGCCAAACAGTAAGCTATAACCCCAATTTGTTCCAAAATTTAGAAAGGTCCAATGTACATCGGACATAATTTTCTCTTCTTATCGAAACGTATAACACCATTCCATGTAGATACCTTCAAGAAAACATTATCTCTTACCTGAAATAAAAAATCCTTCCTTTGGTTATCGACATAGCTCTTCGGCCTACTTTGAGCTTCATTGATGTGGTTTTGGATTGCCTTCATCTTTTCCTTAGTTTCTTCCACATGTTCTTGGCTGATGGGTTTTCTTTCACCAACATCATCCCAACAGGTTGGTGTGCAACATCTCTTTCTATATAATGCTTTATATGGTGCCATCTGAATACTTGAATGGAAGCTATTGTTATTAGAAAATTATACCAGAGGTAAATATTGATCCCACATACCTTGAAAGTCATGTGATCTTGATCTTAACTTGTCTTCTATGGTTTGAATAGTACATTCTGATTGTACATCAGTTTGGTGGTGTTAGGAAGTGCTCAAACGAACCTCAGTATCCAGTGCTTTCTGAAGACTTTTCCAGGATCTTGACGTAAAATGGGGATCACTATAAGAAACAATCGATTGAGGTACTCAATGAATTCTTATAACTTCATTAATAGATAGTCATACTAAACTTTCTAGTGGTAAATCTTCTCTTATAGAAAGAAAATGTACTGACATGTTAAGACAATAAACAATGACCCATATTCCATCGTTCCTTCTAGGAGTCTTTGGTAACCACATGAAAAAGTCCATTGTGGTTTCATCCAATTTCCACTCAAGTATGGGAAGAGGTTTCATGACTCCTCTAGGCTGTTTCCATCTAGCATTCACTTGTTGACAAACCATACATCTTGAAACGAAATTATCAATCTCCCTCTTCATGTTGTCCCAGCAAAATTGTTCCTTCAAATCTCTATACATTTTGGTGCTCCTAGGGTGTATAGAAAAACTGGAGCTATGATCATCATCCAACAACTCTCTTTTTAGATCAGGTATATCGGTAAAACAAATATTCTTCCAATGTTTCAAAATTCCATCTTCATATATGAAGTCACTCAATCTCCCATCATTCATAGCTTTAATCTTATTTTGAAACTCCTCATTGCCATCCTGAGAACCTTTTATCCTTTCTAGTAAATATGGTTTGGCAACCATTTGAAAAGGAATTTATGTTTCACCTTCAATGGTTAGTCCCATATCTATCTTTACTAGATCCTTGAAAATATGATCCCTTAAATGTCTCATCTTGTTCAAAACTCCATGATCATTTTTTCTCAAAGCATCTTCCCCCTTATTTTCCTTCTCCGAGTGGTAGTGTATCGTGCAATCATAATCCATGAGTAGTTCAAGCCATCTTCTTTTCCTCACATTGTGTTCTTTCTGTGAGAAAATAGAATTCAAACTCTTGTGATCGATGTATATCTTACATTTTTCACCATAGAGATAATCTATCTATATCTTCAATGCAATGATAACAGCTGCTAACTCGAGATCATTTGTAGGATACTTTTTCTCATTAATTTTTAGCTATCATGATGCGTAGGCAGTAACCCTATCATTCTGAAAATGGACACAACCATTTCCTTCCTTTGATGCATCAAAATAAATAACAAACCCATCATTCACCGATGATAGAGTAAATATATGATCATTTACTAATATTCTATTCATTTATTCAAAACATTCTTCGTTCTCTTTTTTCCAAACTAATTTAACCCCTTTTCATGTGATCTTTGTTAATGGGTTAGCCAACCGGGAAAAATTCTGGACGAAGCACTGATAATAACCTGCTAAACCAGCATAATTCGTAACTCAGTTATACTCGTTGGGGGTGGCCATTCATGGATTTCAATTGTCTTAGAAGCCAGAATTCACACTTGCTAAAATTCCCATATAATTCTTGTCTTCTAAGAGCCTTCATGATAATGGGAAAGTGATTTTCAAGATCATCATATCTTTTGGAGTATACCAAGATTTCTTCAATAAATACCACTACAAAGTCATCATGATATTCCTTGAAAACTCCATTCATTAGATCCACGAAGATAAAGGTTGAATTAGTTAATCCAAAAGGCATTACTGTAAACTCGTAATGCCCGTAACTGGTTTGAAATACTGTTTTCGGAATGTATTCCTTCTTTCGTACACAACTGATGATATCCAGATCGAAGGTCAATATTTGAAAAGTATTGAGATCCATGAAGTTGGTCAAATAAATCATCAATGAGAGGTAGGGGATACTTGTTCTTTATTATTATAGCATTGATCTCCCTGTAGTCAATGCACAACCTCATAGATCAAGGTTTCTTCTTAATAAGAAGGACATGGGATCCCCATGGAAAAAACGGGGCGAATAAATCAATTATTAATCAATTCCTCTTGTTGTTTCTTTAGTTTCACTAATTCCATAGTGGCCATTCTTTATTGGGTCTTCGATATGAGCCTTGATCCAGGAATTAAATCAACAAAAAACTCAATTTCTCATTCTCGTGGATGTCTAGGTAAATTTTCTGGAAACACATAAACATATTCTTTCAAAATAGGTAAATCCTCTATTTGAACATAAAATTCCTCTCCAATAATTATTTTATTCTCTTCCTCCCCAATTATTGAATTTGGTTGAGCTACTTGGGGTGGATCTATATGAGAATTAGGTGGTGATGAATTTGATCAAAAGATAAGGTGTTATTTATTATCGTCATAAAAAATAGCAACCTAATTCTTCTTACAATAAATTTTTTCATAATGGTCAGAAATCTAATCCAGACAGAGGATTATATCAAATTTAATCATGTGTATGACGATGCGATCAACATATAAATAACAATTATATGGCCTAATGGGGACTGATTCACAAAACATTGTTGCAATGATACTTCCCTTAGGAGTTTTAAGTGACAAATCCCTTGTTAAATCAAATTGGAAATATATAATTTTCATAGATAACTGGGATGATATGAAACAATGTGATGATCTAGGATCAAATAAAGAATTGACTAAACTTGAGGAAACCATAAAATTACCAGCAACTATGTCTTTTGGAGCATCAACCTCAGTTGTAGTGATAGAATAGGCATGGCCTTGATCCCTTGTCCTTTTCTGAGGTAAGTTACCCTAATGCTTAGGAAATTCATTCACATAATTCCCCCTTTCTCTACAATTGTAGAATTCAACATAGACAACCTCTTTATTCCCCTTTCAATCACGAGCATGGTATCCTTTTTCACCACACTTGAAACAGAAACCCATTCCCTTTAGGAATGTACCAAGGTGTTTCTTCCTACATTTACTGCAGGATGAATATTTAACTTTTCCCTTCTTCCCCTTATTTCCATTTCTGGAGTGCTAAGGAAATATATTCTTCACGTTATTTTCTTTAAAGTCGTAAGACATAGAGAATTATTTTTCCATATTGATATCACATGAGACAATATCTTCATACGATGACAAGGATTGTGAGACTAATGATTGATGGTGAAATGGTTTTAACCCATTAAAGAAAAGATAAATATTAATTCTTGGGGTTATATATATAATATGCATCATGCCTCACTATCCTTGTAAAGTTGGATTCATACTTTGTGACATTCTCATCATCCTTCTGCCTAAGACATAGGAATTCTGTTTCCATATCTGCTTGATGGTCATATGGAAAGTAATTTTTAAGAAAATTTCATTAATCTCCATCCATACCCTATTTGATACTTCATCATCTTCCTTTTTGTTCTGAATCAACGACCACCATTGATCAGCATCTCCAGTGAGGTGGTAAACGACCATGAAATTTTTTTCTATTTTTCTACTCCCCAAGGCGTGGAATATCTTCTCTGACGAATTTATCCATTACTCAGCTAATAGTGGATTTTTACTCCCTTTGAATGTTGGTGGTTGTCGCATCATGAAGTGATATTAAATTTATCCTCCACAATGTGGATCAGGGTGCTCCATATGAGTAAGGTAATTATTCATAACCTAAGTGAGTTGTCCCAATATAGTGATGAGCTGATTCGCACCAGTTGTATCACTAGTTCTACTATAATTATCTTGAGGAAAAGGGAAATATCTACATAGAGTGCATGCATTCATAAAGATTCCACTTCGTCCACTAGGAACCATTTCTAAACAATGGAATAAATTAGACTAGTTTATAAATCTAAATACATAATTCCAAACTTGTAAAACACATAACATAAATTGAATAGTTTATTGATATAATCCATAATCATAAAAAATGTTTTCTTTGAGGATGTATATACTCATAAACCCTTCATAATGGTTTTTAAGGTAAATGTGAATTATCCTATGCTTATCCCCCTATAGTTTCGTAACCAAGAGTGAAGCAAGGCCCATTGTCGTGCACCAGTTCCCATTCGAGTCTAGCTCAATGCAGTGTTTTTGATTTTTACCCCTAGGTACATCTGTTCCAGAGCCTCGTCTACCTACTTGTATCCATACATGGATGTATTTCTTGGAAAACTCAAAAAAATCTCTATAATTCCAAATTTCTATGAAGTTCATCCATACTAATCCTCAACGTCTATGTTAGGGCTAGGTGCTCTAATCAGAGTTTACCTAAATCTAGTTTCTAAGGTTTGAACTAATCTTCCTCTGATACCAACTGTAACCCCCCAACCCCAGAAACCCATAGTCGGTGCTTTATTACGTATCATTTGCATGATCAATAAAGATCAAGTCTCGAAACACAGATTAGTTTAGTAGCCTTGGAAGTACTAGATACATTTATAATGTTTAAATTACTTCATAAAATTGACAAATAACATAACATTGTTTCCATAGAAATCATTGAGATCCCACAAACTATCCCTGTAGGTCAGTCATAATATACTTCTTCGCATCCTGAGAAAAATAAAAGATATAAAGGGGTAATCTCAGATGCTCGGTAATGATAAAAATATTGCTAAAACATTCATAAATAAGCATAAACATTTAAGGCAATGTATAAAACTAAAACATAATCTTTTTATACCTGAACTTCAGAATAATATGGAAAAGATAAAATCAAATAATTCCATTTACTTATTCACCTGGATATTCTACTAGTCATATAATCACATGCAGTATCAATAGCCACTTTTATAATGATGGAATGCATAATGCTAGATATTTATAACCACATAGTCCAGGCCTTGTGCCAAGACTACAAATAAGATTTTGACAAGGCCTTGTTCCAATACACTAGTTTTTCTCATGAGACCTACCGATGCATCGAAGAGGTATAGCAGGCTCCACCCGTCACTTACTAAGTCCAATGCATTCCACATATGAAAAGGTTTAAACATAACATAATCATTCGTATTAAAACTAGCATAAAAAATGTCTTTAATTTATCCATAAACTATGTATGTTATAAAAATAACACATCCATAGTCAAACATATCACAAAACCTTAAATACAAAATGGATGTTTGGTATCATAATAAATCAACTTCAAATAAACTTAAAATCCATCAAAGGATGTTGACATAGATGAAATAAAAACCTTTTTTAGAGAAATATATCTTTCTATTTGAAATCATTTAAGAGTCACATAATTTTGAAGAAAACATTTATTTTGAAAATATTCTTATAATATTGTAGGGGATTCTTCGACTATGTTATAACAGTGAAAAATAGCCACACCTGCCGTATCAGTAAAAAAAATTCTTACCTTAATTTTGTCAAAAAGGTCATAAATTACCTTGTTTGGAAAATGATGGAAAGATTCCATTCAGAACATATAAGTTCAAATAAAGTTATAAATGACTTTAACCCCTTATATAGTAAATATTCGTAAATGTTTTGGAATACATTTTTAAGAAACATGGATGTGGATGATAAAGAGGTCCTAGTAGTTACTTACATAAAAAACCTCGGATAATAAAGAGATTGTAAAATTAACCCTTACCTAGTACTTTTCCTTGGTCAAGGGTAGGTTAAACACTTGTATAATGGTGAATTAATTGTTAATAAATTATCTAAGAATCATATTCATTTATATGATATAATATATTATCTTTTAATATTTCGTTGTTAATAATATTTAAGTATTATCATCTTTTCGGGTGTTAACTAATTAATTTTTTTTATATTATTTATTATATAAGTAATGTTTGTTAGGGATAGTATGTATCTTATTCATATACATAATTATATTAAGTCTTTAAACATTATTTTAAATCATCTAATAAAAATTATTCTTGAATGGATACGATAGAGAAGGAATCTCATCGCGTTTCATGGAGATGGTAATCCATACGTACACACGAGAAAAAATATCATTCATTTGATATTAAAATATTATATAATTGGATGGTGTATCATATATACAGAATCATTATTATGTTATATTTATTATTTATTTCAATTAAACATCATTATTATACCAAGGAAAATAATAATGTATTGATTAACAATTACACCACGACGTGGATACGGTAAGACGTATGTACGCACGTACGGTGACATATAATTCCAAGGATGGATTGAATAATGAATATGGTTGTAATATATTTATAATAAAATAACAGTTTATAAAATATTCAAGAGTTATTATTTTATAATATAAACAAAAAAGAAAGAATAATAAGGGAACTGGAAAGAGGTGATTAAATATTTACCTCTTCTCCGGGTTCTTCCTTTTAATTTGATCAAAAGGGCTCTTTAGACAGGCTTTCTGACTAAAGGAATACCTCTAAGATGAAGATAGGGAAGTTGAGAGGTTATTTTGGAAGGGTATGGCCGACACAAATCGCTATGAAGGTGTTAATTATAGATAATGGAATGTGCCCTTTTATAATAGGGGTGAGGGGCACCTTAGGAAATTCTAGAAATATTATTTTATAATAAAATCATTTTTCTTTTATAATGGCTCCAAAATAAATTATATAAAGGATATGGTCGGGAGGGGTCAAAAACCACTCAACCAATATGTTTTAGACAGGTTTGGGTCACTATATTAACTTTTTCTTTTAGATTTAACTCTTCGTTAAATGGTTTCACATTTACCATGTTTCTTTGAATTTTTATAATATATGGTTAATAAACATACAATATACATCCAAGATAACCCAAAGTAGATAATTAATATTAAACCTATCATTATATAAGTCTTTTTTCAGAACCTTATATTTTTAGAAATCGAATATCAATTTATAATATAATATTTTATTTAAAAACACATTTATTTCAATTTTGACACTATTTGGTATTTTGTTTTGCTAAATTCATAAAAGCATTATTACTTCAAAAACAATTCATATAACCAACCCTAACATGTCATATTAACCTATAAAATTAGTTTAATTCATAAAAAGTCTCAAATTACATTAATTTGGATATTTATAATATCAATTATTTTTATATTTCATTAATTATGTAATTATTGCATCATCGTTATGTCATAAATAAATTAAATTATTTAATATCTAAAAAATATAAACAAAATTCCATTATATAGTAAATATTTTTAGATTTTTAATGAATATTTATAGTGGAAGTTATCTTATGTGTAACCATATATTAAAAATGGTTTAGTTACTAAAGATTGAATTGAACACTTTTACATCTTTTTGAATTAAATAATAATAAATACCCTAATATAATTCAAGTGGACCTAAAGTGTCATATTTTATTCTTATGTTTTTTTGGTCGAATTAAATTTATCTAATAGAATTAGGACATGTTTTAGGGTAATAATAATATAATTTTGACCCTTAATTACCCTATTTACTTTTAACCATGGTAAATAAAAATTAAAAATTTACTATTTACCAAAAATTATTTTATTCATATTGAACCACATTTTAATTTCTGATATCAACCATTTCTCTCTGATTTTTGAAATTCAACTCAAAAAAATGGTAACATTACATTTTATTTATATTTGAAAATACTCCTAAGAGGTGGGTAAAATACGGTAAAAAGTTCTATAAAATTTTTATATATCTAAAATTATTATAAACTGACTCCAATGAATTACACTGAAAATATAAAGGTATTATGTATCTATTTTAAAGTAAAAAAATTTAAATAAAATAAATAATTATTTAAATAAAAATTCCGTTTCAAACTATAACTCAGTGTTTTTCACTATTCATCAAAAATTGAATATTTTTTGAAAAATAACAAAAATTCACCCTAAGCTAATTTCAAAATTCTGAATCCAAAAATGAAGTCCATTTTGAAAGATAGAATATTTAATATTTCAATAAGTGGGTATTACTATTAATAACGGCTAGTTTTATTGGATAAGGGTATCACTATACCAACTCAGGGATTAGATGTTGTGTTACTAGTAAAAAAAATGGTATGATGAATTTATTTATAGTTTATGATTCCTATGTATTTGATATTTGTGGGAATTCACTTCCATAAAATATCTTTATTATTCATTTCATTGAGTTTTATGTTTTCCTAGTAAATTATTGTATTTTTATACTTAAATACTATATACATTTCAATGTAATGGAATTTAAATTTGATATTTCAATGCAACTTATGACCGTATATCCATGTGAAAATAAATATGAACATACAGTAGAAATCACATCTATTTTATGGGTCCTAATTAAACATTTAAATGATTTTTCCTCAAATTTTTTGGGAGAATAATGAAATAAATGATATTCATATTTTTGGGAATTTTTTTAATGTAGTTTAAGAATATTTAACTACTCTTCTACTAAATAATGATGTTGAGTTCTCGATATAATTATTACCTAGTTCTATACATATTTCAATGTCTCTATAAAAATTGGCCATGATTATATTTGGGGAAATATATAAGCTACTCCAAGATAATATTGGGAATGGATTCATTTTAAAAAGTTCATCATTATATATTGAACCCATTTTTTGTTAATAAGAGAGTTTGGTCATTGTAGATTTTCATTTATTATAGAGATTATAACAAAATCAATTTTTATAAAAAGTAATTTATACCCCATTTTTACGAATTTCTTAATCGACTATATGGAGATCAATAAAATTATATTATTTACCATCATTTCTAATTTCATCAATTTTTTGTCAAGAAGGAGGATATTTCAAAGATACTGTCCACACATGGTTTGCACACTATGAATTTATAGTGAATCTATTTTGTCTTACTAGTTATCTAGATATCACTAAGGATTTAATGAGTAGAGTCTATAGATGTTTCCTTTATCAGTTTGTGTTTATCTTTATAGATGATATTATTTTACATTAAAAGAAGAAGAAACACCATAAAGTTTACATTATAATTGTTCAGAAGACTATGAATATTAAAAATAATTATTAAATATTTAGAAATGTAAATTAATTATTTGGTATATTTCATTATTGGGTAATATAATCCTATGTGATTCTATAACAATAGATCATTCAAAGAAATAATTTAATCAACATTGGCCTAGACCAAACCATGTGACTAAAATATATAGTTTTCTTCATTTAACTGGATATTATCATTGATTTGTTGATAAATTCTTAGAACTGTCTAATACAGACACCATATTACTCAAAGGCATTGGATGTTCCTTTTGGACGAAATAATGTCAAATGAATTTCATGGATCTTAAGATAAGGCTATTTAGTGAACATATTCTTTTATTACCCAAAAACATATAAGGATTATTAATTTATAGTTATTCATCAAAGAAATTATTTTGATGTGTTTTCATGGTGAATGATATAGTGATATCTTATGCATTACGACTAATTATTATTCATGTGAAAAAGATCAAAAGTCTTGGTTTTGAGTTCGATGTAGTAATTTTTCAATTAAATATATCAAGTCCATATATTTTTCGACTAAATTGTAAAAAATATAATAATAATAATATTTTAATATACATTTTCACATTAAAATATTTGAATTTTCTATAGAGGAGACTATTTGAGATAATTAATTATTTTTATTTCTCAATATATTACCACCCTGGGAAATAAAATAGGGTGTCTAATATTCTTGAGTCAAAAGGAACATGCTATAATATCTATGATGTGGGTAAAAAATTTAAAAAAATTCAGTATTCATAAAGGGTGCATCTTGAATTCTTTAATGGGAGAAATCATATCTTTAACAAATGAATGTGTAACCATCTATCCAAGTGAGGATTAAAGAGGCACAGATGAAAGATATGATATCAAAAAGTAAATTGAAAATGTTCATTAGTTTATCCATGGTTTTATTTGGATGATAAGGTTCAATAACTGAAAATGTGTTCCATACATACAAGATTTGAGAAGGATGTGTTAGATGTAGCTCATGGTTACCAATTCTCAACTCATCCAAGAAGTACAAAGATGCACTATGATATAAAAGAGTATATCTAGTGGGAGATCATGAAGATATATTTTATTGAGTATGTATCTTGGTGTTTTTTATATTATATATTTGTTTATATAAGGAATATTCTAATGGAATTTTAGAACCAACAACATTAAAATATTTGAAATGGAAAAACATCACCATGGATTTTTCCATTTGACTCCCAAAACATGAAAGAGGAACAATTATATTTTGGTTTTAGTTGATCACCTCATGATGTCAGAAAAATTCATTAATATTATGGAATATTAATATTTATATCAAATTTATAGAATCATTATTAAGGAAGTGGTAATGATGCAGGGAGTACCACATTCTATTGTATCTTTCCTGATCATAGGATTACATAGATATTATGCGGAAGTCTTCAGCAAGATTTCCCTATAGAGTTTCGATTTAGTACAATTTATCATCCTCAAATATATGGTTAATATGAATGAAAAATCCAAATAATAGAGGATATGGTAGGATAATGTTCTATGGATTTCAATTGTGGTTGGGATCAACACTATCCTATAGTTGAGTTTTCTTACAATAATAGCCTTCACTCTAGCATTTAGATTTATTCATACAAAGCTCTCTATGGAAAATATTTTTGAAATCAAATGTTAAGTGATTGGATTATATAAATAATTTTAGTATGGCATGAGATATATGATGAAAATATAGATAAAGATATATCCATTCAGTCCTACAACATGACAACCGAGTGTCAACCAGAATGTTTTGCTGACAATTGTCTGTGTGACCTTTAATTCAAATTTGTTAATAATGTTTTTTATTAATTTATCCTCGGAATAATGTGATTATAATATGAATGCATGGAAATATAATCCATAGGTATATTTTCCATTTCATTATTCTCGATCATGTGATGATTGAAAACTTATCACTTGGCACTTCCCCTGAACCTCTCTCAAGTTCACGATGTGTTCTATATATATCTCTTGAGTAAGTACATACCTAATCCATCACATGCATTAAAATTAAAGTTCATATAACTATAAAAAAATCATTATTGTGAGGAACGCCTGTAGAAATCTTGTAGCATAATGATTATGTTCTATGAAATAAGACTACTCACCAGGAGATAGTTCTCTGGGGATAACAGAAATTCAAAGAAGAAACATGGGAATATAGGATGTAATGAATCAAATATACACTCATTTTTTTATGAGAGTGAAAAAATTCTAAGCGATGAATTCATTTTAAGGGGATTTGAATGTAACAACCAAATATTTAATGTCACGACCCGCCCTCGGGGTCCGTGCCGTGACTACCCCAAGCCCGCCTTCCATAGGCCAGGGGCTGGCGACTAGCACCAAGGCGTAAATCCCGGTAAAAATGGAAGGCATTGCCTTTGTAAAGTAAACAAACACCACAGAGTAAGCAAGCGGAAAGTAACACTAAGCAAAAACAGAGTACAACTAAAAGTGCGGAAAGTAAAAAGGGGCCGGAAATACAAGCCCAACTGTAAAGTACAACTCGAAAGGGAAAACAGCAACTGAAAAGTAAAGCTGCTACGCCGAGCTGTCCACTGAAAATCCCACCTGAAGGGTGGGTACAGATAGCTCCCCTGCTCCTCGGGTCCCGCCGTTTGCTCCGAGTATGTCCCGCCCAGTGGCCTGCCTCTGGGTACCGCCTCGTCGTATAGTCCACCTCCAGGTACCGTCCAGTCCTCGAACACTCGGCCTCTGCCAGTACTGGCCGTCGTCTGCAACCAACACAACGAGGTGCGGGCATAGCCCGTGCAGGGGTGAGTATAACGATACTCAGTAGGGACCCCGAGACCCTCAAGGTCTCACTAAAACCAACAAGGATAACCACAAGAAGATCACAACAGATAAACACTACTTAGGTATATGTCCATACATATACCTAAGTTATCAAGTAACCCATCTCAGTCATGAGGAAACACAAGGATCATGAGATCAACGGATAACCACTACCCAGGTATATGCCCATACATATACCTAAGTTATCAAGTAACCCATCTCAATCATGAGGAAACACAAAGGTCAAAAGTCTCAGCTCAAACCAGGATTTTCATTATCGAAACCGTAACTGCTGAAGAGCTCCGTCTCTAGAGTGTACAGTGGTCCTGTCACGACTCCGAGGCCGCCGCTCACTAACGTAAGACTGCTGAAGTACTCCTCCTGT
The DNA here is from genome assembly GCA_963277665.1 of Viscum album. Lineage (NCBI taxonomy): Eukaryota > Viridiplantae > Streptophyta > Magnoliopsida > Santalales > Viscaceae > Viscum > Viscum album. The sequence goes on from OY728151.1 coordinate 298,168,351, forward strand.
CAAGTACTGCGGGTCTGCTGCCAACTACCAGGCGCTCCGTCCGCTGAGGGTCTGCTGCCAAATACCGGGCGCTACCCAGATAGCCTACTGAGGTACTCCTCCTGTCGAGTACCGCGGGTCTGCTGCCAACTACCAGGCGCTCCGTCCGCCGTGGGTCTGCCGCCAAATACTGGGCGCTCCGTCCACTGGGCTAGTCGACTCACTCCAAGTCGAGTCGGTCAAGCAGTCGTCAGGTCTCAGCCGGCTACACGGTCTCCGTACTCTGCACGCTCGTCTCCGGGAGGGTCCGCTCCACGAGCTACTGGTCGATACTCCAAGTATCACAAAGTCCCGCGAAGAAGTGTCTCAGAGGACCGTCTCGTCACAGGGGTCTCAACGCAACAGACGGCGCGTCGATCGGACGCCCGGTCTGTGAGTTATGAGCCTTTTCGTCCCAGGGGCCTGGTTGGTTTCGAGAGCGAAACCAATTCCGGCCGTATCTGAACTGTACCCCGAACTCCCATAGGTTAAACTCAAAGGGACCGTTACTCAACGTAACCACCAACGCCGCTGACGGTCCGTCAAGCGGACGTCCTGTCTGAAAGATATTAGCTTTCCCGTTCCAGGGGCCCGGTTGGATTTCAGGTGCGATCCAACCCGGCCTCTACTAACTGTATCCAAAACTCGGGCGAAGGATACCAAAAGTTCCGTATCGTAAACAGGAACTCAACGCAACAGACGGTGCGTCGATCGGACGCCCGGTCTGAGAGTTATTGGCATTTTCGTCTCCGGGGCCCGGTTGGTTTTTAAGGAAAAACCAACCTGACCGTACTCCACCTGCGTCCAAACCTCGGGCGGAGTATGCCAAAAGATCCGTCTCACTAAGAGGAACACTACGCGACTGACGGCGCGTCAATCGGACGTCCGTGGCTCAAGATATGAGCGTTTCCGCTCCGAAGGCCCGGTTGGTTTCGTGAACGAACCAACCCGGCCGAACTCAATGTAATCCGAAACCTTGAGTGCGATATACCGAAACGACCGTCTCGATCCAAGGATCGCGTTGCCGCTGACGGTTCGTCGATCGGAGGTCCGAGGCTCAAGTTATGGGCCAAAAACTAATTCTGGTTCGAAACGGGGGGGTCCGGGTCCGGGCCGACCCGGCCCAACCCCCCCCCCCTGGGGCGGCGGCGGGCGGCGGCGGGCGCCTGGCGCCGCACGAGGGTGGCACGCGGGGGGCTCAGCCCCCGCTTCTTCAAGGTGGCGCGGCCTTTGTGCCGCGCCTATGTAACAAAACGCCCCCCCCCCCCCTCACGTGGGGGGCCTGCTGGAGCGCAACCGGGGGGCCGGCTGCCCCCCTCCTTCAAGGAACCGCCCCCCTCATTAAGAGGGGGGTTTTGTTGAACCGGCCGGGGGATTTAATCCCCCGGTTTTATGTCATCCGGCCGGCCAGCTGGCCGGCCGGTTTTTACCAACGGGACCGGAAATTCCGGTCCCGCCTTCGACTTCCGACGCCGGCGTCCCGGCCGCCGGTCTTCTCTTCCGCCGCGGCCCGGAACCGGCCGCGGTCTCCTCATCCCGCCGCGGCCCGGAACCGGCCGCGGCGTTCGTCATCCGGCGCGGTGCGACGGCACCACGCCCCTTCGCCGTGCTTTGATTCTTTTCAACGCGGCGCGACGGCGTCGCGTTCTTGAAGTTTCTACCCCGGCGTGGCGTGACGGCGCCGCGTAAAAAATAAACGTACAGTAATCCGCATGGTGCGACGGCACCACGCCACTTTGCTTCCACCGCAAGAATTAAACAAGAACGATGGAGGGGGGGTTCGGCCGTGTTCGTGCGGTCCGGCCCCCCTCGCGTTAACTATAACACTTAAATAAATTATTTCAAAGCCTCACGTAGACATGCGATCCACGAGCAAGAAATGGAATAATTAAAGAATTAAACAACAACCCCTACCTTGGTATAAGGTTTGAAGATTCTTCTACGTTCCGCGGAAGACGACGTCGCGGAGGTCGGGCGACACGGTCGTCGTTCGTCAAATTCAACGACGAAGAGGCGCGTCCGAAGAGGCACGTCGTTGGCGAATCCTTGTACGCCGACGAAGGTTGTCCGAGGAAGGTGCGGTGTTCTCCCTCGTTGACACCGAAGATGAAGAAGAGCGGAGCGGCGTTCTTCGTCGGAACTTGAGCGTTCTACGTCAAGTCTTGAGGAAAGTCAAAATAAAAAGGAAACAACGAACTCAAGAACCCCTACCTTGATAGTCGCACGTTGACGGAGTCGTGGAATATCGGTGTCGATTCCTTTGACGTCGGTGGAAGAGTCGTTGTCGATGGCGTTCGTCGCGGAAAAGATGATACGGAAGAAGAACGTCACGTCGCGGATATGGCGTCGCGGAAATACCGTGTTCTTCGGCGAAGAAGTTCTTCGTTGAAGAACGGCGTTCTTCGTGTTCTTCGAGAAGGTTGAAGAAGAAAGAAAAGCTCTCAACCACTTCAAGATGGCTAAGAGTTCTAACCCAACAAAATAAGACAAAGTCTTATTTTACTCACAAAAAGAATTTCAAAGGTTTGAAATTCAAAATGGCTAACTCCAAAATTAACTCACTTATTTAATATACATGAATTATATAATTAAATAGAAGTTAACTTGTCAAGCCATTAAGAGGGAGAGAGGGGAGTTGAAAAGGTGGGGGTTCGTGTGGGCCCCACCACACTTAATCCTCCCAAGGGAGGTTAAGTTGGTGTGGGTCCCACTTCCAACCCCCTTTGGTAGGTTTTTAACAAGTTATAATAAAATTTGTTCTATACAAATTTTATTTAACTCAAACTAAAAAAAACCCCCAAAACTAACTTTCAACCCGCAACAAACGCAACTCCCGAAAAGGTCTCTTTAAGCGAATATCGGCGCTGTGAGTTCATCGGTGCCCTCAGATTTCAATTCCGAGCACCGGATCAAAAGTTAGAAAAACCCGCTCGTTCGTTCACTGAACGTACCCGATCCAAACTTCGGAAAATGATTCCGGGCACTCCGGGCCTCGGAATCAGGTTCCGTCTGAAACCGCGCTCTTGTAAAATTCTAAAGAAAATTAAGAAAAAATTTCCCTTGAATTTTACGGGTCTTTACATTACTCCCACCTCAGGGCTTTACGTCCCCGTAAAGATACATCAAAAACTAGGGAAACAAAAGAGGGTACTGAGCACGCATCTGAGCCTCCCGCTCCCATGTGCTCTCATGGAGATTCCCGTGCCGCCATCTGTTGTGCACAAGAGGAATCGATCGCCCATGTAGGACCCGCTCCTGTCGATCCTCTATCTCCACCGGGACCTCCGTAAAAGTCGCCCCATCGTCAACGTCAAGCTCCCCATGGTCAAAGATGTGCGTCGGGTCGTGCACGTATCTCCTCAGCTGAGACACGTGGAAGACGTCGTGCACCCGGTGCAACTGAGGTGGTAGAGCCAGGCGATAAGCCACCTCGCCAACCTTGCTGAGGACCTGGAAGGGTCTGATGAAGCGCGAAGATAACTTGTCGCCTCGGCCAAATCTCCGAATACCACGTCGATGTGAGACCCGCAAGAAGACGTGGTCACCATCCTCGAACTCTAGTGGCCTCCGCCTCCTGTCAGCATATGACTTCTGCCGGCTCTGTGTTGTCCTCATCCGCTCCTGGATGACATGGACCTCCTCCGACGTGGCCCGGACCATCTCTGGTCCCACAAGAGCTGCAAGATTTCTTCTTTGCCGATAAGAGAAACCTGGTCTCATCCCCTGGATGAACCACATTCTTTGCCTAAAACAGTCAATCCTAACATGGATGATACTAATCCATACCAAGGATTACGTCGTAAGGCCTCGACGCTACTACTAAAAGATCCAACCGTTACTCTCGCCTCCAAGGGTTGAGTCACACTGTCGGCATCAGTGTGTGGTAACTGGTCTCCTCCAGTAGATGTCTCACAAGTGAGGGTCAAGTCAACAGTCAACTGGAACCTCTTAGTAACATCACAAAAGAGGACAGGAATGAAAACATCACAAAGGATGCGTCTTTTATTATTGCAGCTCATATTACAAGACGCTACACAAAAGCAACATCAACATGGAACTAGAAGTACAAAAGACGTATCCACTAGTTCCTCCCCTGTCCACCTGCTCCCAGAGCTCCATGATCGTAAGCTTCAGCTGCCTGAAGCTGTGCTCTCGCATGTTCACCTACTTCCTATGGTCGGGGTGGACCTCCTGGTGGTGGTGGTGGCAGAGCCTCAAAGCGTCGTCCACCACCTGCTGCTCGGCCAGCTCCTCTGCCTTGTCTGCCTCCTCCCTGCGGACCGCCACGGTCGAACCTCTGCCTCTGCCTAGGTGGTTCCTCAACCGTCTGCTGCTCCTCCGCATGGCGGGTCGGGCAGTCACGAGCCATGTGGCCTTGCCCGCCGCATGCAAAGCACTGTCTTCCCCTCAAAAGACTGACCCCGCGCTGTGTGCCCTGCACTGCTGAGCCAGTGCCCTGAGGTCGTCTGCCTGAAGGTCTGGTCTGTCTGGACCCCTGAGTCATCTGTCGGCTACCTGTTACCGAAGACTCCGCTATGTGCCGCCCTGCGGTGGGTCGCTGCGCTGGTGAAGACTCAGCAAGGAAGCTCTCAATCAGAAGGGCCCGCTCCAGTACTCCTGTCTGAGTCGGTAAGCTGAGGGAGATCAGCGATGCCCTGATCTCGTGTCTCAAACCCTGCTCGAAGGTCCGGGCCCGGAAGAATGGGTCCCGTACCATGTCGGTCGAGTAGCGCGAGAGATCGTTAAATCTCGCCGAGTACTGAGCGACCGTCATGCTGCCCTGCCGCAGCTGCAGAAGCTCCTGGATACGCACCGCACGAAGGGTGGCTGGGATGAACTCCGAGCGGAAGAGGCTCTCAAAGTCCGTCCAAAGTAGAGATGCCTCATCGTGCACCTGGAGCATCAAGCTCCAACATCGTCCTGCTGCTGCGTGTAGTAGGCTCGCAGCGAAGATCACCATGAGGTCTGCTGGTGTCCTCACTAGCCTAAACACTCGTACCACTGCCTCCAGCCAGTCCTCTGCAGCCTGAGGATCCGTCTCCCCGCGAAACCTGGGCGGTCGCTGGCGCTGAAACTCATGCAGTGCGCTGAGGCGACGTGCATCGTCAGCGGCTGCTGCTGGAAGCATCGGGGGCTCGGCGGGTAGAGCTACCGCCGGTGCCACTGCTGACAAAGGGCCCTGCACCGAGGCCTCGTTGCTCAGTGAGCTGTCGTCACGTTCGATTCTCGGAACCCTAGCTGGCTGCCGTCGTGGGGACATCCTGAAAGAAACAACGTAACACAATCAAACGATTATACCTAGTGAGCTGACCTGGTTTGAGCTGTTTTTAAGGGGGAAAACCTTTGAAAACACACACGCAATCAGTGTTTTCGTGCACAAAGTCGGAAATCAGTTGTCAGGGTCCTGGTGTATGGATACGTCGGCCGCCCGAACCAACACTGGACTCCCTGAACTGAAAACCACACTCGGTACCCTTAACACTATTGCTTCACAGAAAGAAAGATCAGAGTTATAAGTTCTGCGGTAGAACCGAACTCCTCTGATACCAATTTGTCATGACCCGCTCTCGGGGTCCGTGCCGTGACAAACCCAAGCCCGCCTTCCATAGGCCAGGGGCTGGCGACTAGCACCAAGGCGTAAATCCCGGTAAAAAGGGAAGGCATTGCCTTTGTAAAGTAAACAAACACCACAGAGTAAGAAAGAGGAAAGTAACACTAAGCAAAAACAGAGTACAACTAAAAGTGCGGAAAGTAAAAAGGGGCCGGAAATACAAGCCCAACTGTAAAGTACAACTCGAAAGGGAAACAGCAACTGAAAAATAAAGCTGCTACGCCGAGCTGTCCACTGAAAATCTCACCTGAAGGGTGGGTACAGATAGCTCCTCTGCTCCTCGGGTCCCGCCGTTTGCTCCGAGTATGTCCCGCCCAGTGGCCTGCCTCTGGGTACCGCCTCGTCGTATAGTCCACCTCCAGGTACCGTCCAGTCCTCGAACACTCGGCCTCTGCCAGTACTGGCCGTCGTCTGCAACCAACACAACGAGGTGCGGGCATAGCCCGTGCAGGGGTGAGTATAACGATACTCAGTAGGGACCCCGAGACCCTCAAGGTCTCACTAAAACCAACAAGGATAACCACAAGAAGATCACAACAGATAAACACTACTTAGGTATATGTCCATACATATACCTAAGTTATCAAGTAACCCATCTCAGTCATGAGGAAACACAAGGATCATGAGATCAACGGATAACCACTACCCAGGTATATGCCCATACATATACCTAAGTTATCAAGTAACCCATCTCAATCATGAGGAAAAACAAAGGTCAAAAGTATCAGCTCAAACCAGGATTTTCATTATCGAAACTGTAACTGCTGAAGAGCTCCGTCTCTAGAGTGTACAGTGGTCCTGTCACGACTCCGAGGCCGCCGCTCACTAACCTAAGACTGCTGAAGTACTCCTCCTGTCGAGTACTGCGGGTCTGCTGCCAACTACCAGGCGCTCCGTCCGCTGAGGGTCTGCTGCCAAATACCGGGCGCTACCCAGATAGCCTATTGAGGTACTCCTCCTGTCGAGTACCGCGGGTCTGCTGCCAACTACCAGGCGCTCCGTCCGCCGTGGGTCTGCCGCCAAATACCGGGCGCTCCGTCCACTGGGCTAGTCGACTCACTCCAAGTCGAGTCGGTCAAGCAGTCGTCAGGTCTCAGCCGGCTACACGGTCTCCGTACTCTGCACGCTCGTATCCGGGAGGGTCCGCTCCACGAGCTACTGGTCGATACTCCAAGTATCACAAAGTCCCGCGAAGAAGTGTCTCAAAGGACCGTCTCGTCACAGGGGTCTCAACGCAACAGACGGCGCGTCGATCGGACACCCGGTCTGTGAGTTATGAGCTTTTTCGTCCCAGGGGCCCGGTTGGTTTCGAGAGCGAAACCAATTCCGGCCGTATCTCAACTGTACCCCGAACTCCCATAGGGTAAACTCAAAGGGACCGTTACTCAACGTAACCACCAACGCCGCTGACGGTCCGTCAAGCGGACGTCCTGTCTGAAAGATATTAGCTTTCCCGTTCCAGGGGCCCGGTTGGATTTCGGGTGCGATCCAACCCGGCCTCTACTAACTGTATCCAAAACTCGGGCGAAGGATACCAAAAGTTCCGTATCGTAAACAGGAACTCAACGCAACAGACGGTGCGTCGATCGGACGCCCGGTCTGAGAGTTATTGGCATTTTCGTCTCCGGGGCCCGGTTGGTTTTTAAGGCAAAACCAACCCGACTGTACTCCACCTGCGTCCAAACCTCGGGCAGAGTATGCCAAAAGATCCGTCTCACTAAGAGGAACACTACGCGACTGACGGCGCGTCAATCGGACGTTCGTGGCTCAAGATATGAGCGTTTCCGCTCCGAAGGCCCGGTTGGTTTCGTGAACGAACCAACCCGGACGAACTCAAAGTAATCTGAAACCTTGAGTGCGATATACAGAAACGACCGTCTCGATCCAAGGATCGCGTTGCCGCTGACGGTTCGTCGATCGGAGGTCCGAGGCTCAAGTTATGGGCCAAAAACTAATTCTGGTTCGAAATGGGGGGGTCCGGGTCCGGGCCGACCCGGCCCGACCCTCCCCCAGGGGCGGCGCGGCGGCGCGGCGGTGCGGCGGCGGCGGCGGGCGCCCGGCGCCGCACGAGGGTGGCACGCGGGGGGCTCATCCCCCGCTTCTTCAAGGTGGCGCGGCCTTTGTGCCGCGCCTATGTAACAAAACGGCCCCCCCCCCCCTCACGTGGGGGGCCTGCTGGAGCGCAACCAGGGGGCCGGCTACCCCCCTCCTTCAAGGAACCGCCCCCCTCATTAAGAGGGGGGTTTTGTTGAACCGGCCGGGGGATTTAATCCCCCGGTTTTATGTCATCCGGCCGGCCAGCTGGCCGGCCGTTTTTTACCAACGGGACCGGAAATTCCGGTCCCGCCTTCGACTTCCGACGCCGGCGGCCCGGCCGCCGGTCTTCTCTTCCGCCGCGGCCCGGAACCGGCCGCGGTCTCCTCGTCCCGCCGCGGCCCGGAACCGGCCGCGGCGTTCGTCATCCGGCGCGGTGCGACGGCACCGCGCCCCTTCGCCGTGCTTTGATTCTTTTCAACGCGGCGCGACGGCGTCGCGTTCTTGAAGTTTCTACCCCAGCGTGGCGTGACGACGCCGCGTAAAAAATAAACGTACGGTAATCCGCGTGGTGCGACGGCACCACACCACTTTGCTTCCACCGCAAGAATTAAACAAGAACGATGGAGGGGGGGTTCGGCCGTGTTCGTGCGGTCCGGCCCCCCTCGCGTTAACTATAACACTTAAATAAATTATTTCAAAGCCTCACGTAGACATGCGATCCATGAGCAAAAAATGGAATAATTAAAGAATTAAACAACAACCCCTACCTTGGTATAAGGTTTGAAGATTGTTCTACGTTCCGCGGAAGACGACGTCGCGGAGGTCGGGCGACGCGGTCGTCGTTCGTCAAATTCAACGACGAAGAGGCGCGTCCGAAGAGGCACGTCGTTGGCGAATCCTTGTACGCCGACGAAGGTTGTCCGAGGAAGGTGCGGTGTTCTCCCTCGTTGACACCGAAGATGAAGAAGAGCGGAGCGGCGTTCTTCGTCGGAACTTGAGCGTTCTACGTCAAGTCTTGAGGAAAGTCAAAATAAAAAGGAAACAACGAACTCAAGAACCCCTACCTTGATAGTCGCACGTTGACGGAGTCGTGGAATATCGGTGTCGATTCCTTTGACGTCGGAGGAAGAGTCGCTGTCGATGGCGTTCGTCGCGGAAAAGATGATGCGGAAGAAGAACGTCACGTCGCGGATATGGCGTCGCGGAAAGACCGTGTTCTTCGGCGAAGAAGTTCTTCGTTGAAGAACGGCGTTCTTCGTGTTCTTCGACAAGGATGAAGAAGAAAGAAAAGCTCTCAACCACTTCAAGATGGCTAAGAGTTCTAACCCAACAAAATAAGACAAAGTCTTATTTTATTCACAAAAAGAATTTCAATGGTTTGAAATTCAAAATGGCTAACTCCAAAATTAACTCACTTATTTAATATACATGAATTGTATAATTAAATAGAAGTTAACTTGTCAAGCCATTAAGAGGGAGAGAGGGGAGTTGAAAAGGTGGGGGTTCGTGTGGGCCCCACCACACTTAATCCTCCCAAGGGAGGTTAAGTTGGTGTGGGTCCCACTTCCAACCCCCTTTGGTAGGTTTTTAACAAGTTATAATAAAATTTGTTCTATACAAATTTTATTTAACTGAAACTAAAAAAAAACCCCAAAACTAACTTTCAACCCGCAACAAACGCAACTCCCGAAAAGGTCTCTTTAAGCGAATATCGGCGCTGCGAGTTCATCGGTGCCCTCGGATTTCAATTCCGAGCACCGGATCAAAAGTTAGAAAAACCAGCTCATTCGTTCACTGAACGTACCCGAGCCAAACTTCGGAAAATGATTCCGGGCACTCCGGGCCTCGGAATCAGGTGCCGTCTGAAACCGCGCTCTTGTAAAATTCTAAAGAAAATTAAGAAAAAATTTCCCTTGAATTTTACGGGTCTTTACATTTAATGATATATATATATATATAGATAAATTTAATTTTTCGATTGCTTGCGTTACACGCAACACCAAAGTAAAAAAAAATTATAATATACTCCCAAAATATTATTATTTTAAGTTACTATTTTCACAAAGCTATTTGATTTATGTGTATGAATAGTATTAAATAAAATATAAAAAAATGCGGTATAAATATTAATGAATTATTCACTAGTTATCAAATAATAAGGAATGAATATTGAAATCATTAGAATGTAATAGAAATATTGGTTGAAAATATGTTTTTATGTGCGTAATATATATTTATATTAATAAATTAAAATATTCTATATATGTGAATGATTTTAAATAAATATATATATTAAATTTATTCCAACTATTTAAAATTTATTAAATATTTTTATACAAATGGGATAGGAGTGAACCCTATTTTATACTTAAAAATGTATTTTTTGAAAATTGGTTTTCATCGCTTGTTACATGCTTATTTGAAAATCTATCTTTATACATTATAAAAATTTAATTTGATTAAAATGGAATCTATATTTAGAATAGTGATATTTTAATTTTTTTAAAATGATCTATTTTTTTCTATAAGAAAATAAACATTGATAAAATTTATCACATTGGTAAAGTGTTAGTTGGGATAATCATGGTTAAAATAATGGAATATGCTATAATTTTTCATCATAATTATTTTATGATGACATAAATTAAACCACTATCACCTTAGGCTATAAATGTTGGTTTTTATGCAAAATTGTCCATGAAAAGTGGCTATATAATATTTAAATCAATGAAAATTACATAATGTCACTCTCTTAGTGATAAATATAAATTATGAATCCTTATAAAGGAAAAAGGTATGATATAAATGAATATAAGTTCCTATTTTAATATTAATTATATTATCGTCATGATTAAAATTTATTTTAAATTATTAATAATTATATAATAACATTAAATTCATACACAACATCGATTAAATATTTTGTTATTTAATGAAAAAATATTATAAATGATTTTAAAAATATTAAAAGCGATATTATTTTTGAGATTTAATGTGTTCATGATTTTTTGGATTTTTATGAAATATATTTATTATTTTTTGGAATTATAATCCTTATTTTAAATTTTCTTTATATCATTTAAGTCAAATGAATCGAATAGTCTCTAAATAAGAAATAATGATATTTTATGAAAATAATATTTTTTTAATTAATAAATCATGAAATTTCTAAAATAGGGAAAGAGGGATAAAATATGGTCTAAAATATTATCCATTTCCCATTTATCTAATAATTGGAAGCATTTTTCTTGGGAATTATTTTAATATATTTTAATCTTTTAAGAATTTCAAAGGGTTTTGATCTGCTAAATTATAAAAGTGGTCCCACCTTTATCTTCTCTACACAACCTCAAACCTATTATTATAACCAATAAATTCCATGTTATCTTATAAGCACCAAAATACATATTATGTAGGTTCTTTTCTTCCCAAAATAACAACTCGAGTGCGCATAAGAAGCGTTATAGGGGATTTATTTCAAAGAGTTAATCTTCTTAGTCAATCACTTTGTTCTTAATTATTCTTTTAACCCAAATATATTTATTATATTATTAAAAAAAATTATTCTAATAAATACACTAAAATTGTATTATGATGATAAAAACCACTTTTATTCACCCTCTTTCCATCAAATCAGAAGTGAAAATATTACTTCTGCATATGTACGTCTTACTGTGTCCACATAATGTAACAATTTATTTATCATATACATATTTAATGTATGGGTATTTTGATGTTTTAAATTTATATATATGATAATTTTTATATAATAATTGTTTTTTAATGGTAATATCATATTTTAATTCTTACCTAACAAACTATTGGATAATGATAACATCGATCATTCATATTTGTGGACAACCACCTATACAAAGCAATTGGATTATTTTTTCATTATGTTTTATTTGAATCGTATTAAGATATATTTAATCAATTTAAATGATTTATATTATATAATATATATTCTATAATGGTTATTTAGTTTTTATATTTCATTCATTCCATTCATTGGAATTTGAAACAATATTAATGTAGAAGAATTACCTACCGTCACCATGATTGATGAAAATAATTTTACTATCTCTAACTATTTTGAATGAATGTAAACAAGTATAAAATGAACATTTATGATATTTATATCATTATTAAAATTATTTATATGTTGTAACCATGATAAAAATAAAAGAACCAAAACTACAAAACCAAAACATACATGAAAACGAAAAAGATTAAATGACAAAAAGTAAAATTAATAAAGAAATGTAATAAGATGGGGGATAAATGGTTATATTTAGAAAATATATGGTATTATATAAATTAATATGTTCCTATAATTTATGTATAATAAATCTCTATTTATTATATGCGGGGTTCTAATACATTTTAAGGATTTCAGACTTAAGGTTAGGGATTTTTGTCTCAATCTTATTTCTGCGAGAAACATGATATATTCTACACTTTATTCTTTTATTTTGGGTATATGTTGACCATGAATATATTTTATGAATCATAATTTAAATTTTATCTATATTTACATATCCCTCTACTTGTCATTCTTTCATGGGGTTATGGTTCAAAGATACAATAGTTTTGAGGGTTTGTTATTGTAATCACATTCTTTATCTGGATTTTTTAGGATGGTATATCCAATGATCAAATATTGTGATTTAATTATATATAATCTCATCATTATTATTTTATTTTATTATTTATTTATAATAATTTTTTTATTCAGTTTCTTCAACTTAATAACTTTAGATTCTGAAAATATGTTTTTAATGAATATCTACATCATTTAACTATTTGGACAAAAAAACATTTTATTTAATTTATATGATTTAAGAAAAAGTTTTAAAAATGTTTTTATTATTATCCTATGATTTATTAAATTCATTTTTAACCATGAACAAATTTTTAAATAATATTTCAAAAAATAGTTTTATTTTTATTTATAATGATGGACCATTTTTACTTTTTTACAATAGGATGTAATGAATGTATTTTAAATTTTTTCTGGCATGAATGTAATTTTTTTACAACATGAATGGTCAATTATTTGAATATTAGCTTACTTGTTTAAAGGATTATTTTAAAATAAAATTTTATCCCTAATATTTTTACATTTTATTTTATTTTAATAGAGTGTTTTCTAATTGAACTAAATATTTTCCAAAAGAATGATTTAATAATATTTTAATGGTATGTACATTCCTCAATGATAATAATACTTGAAATAAATTATGACCAACTAGGTATATTTTACCAGAACACCATCCAAATTATATATCAGGGTGGTTTATTTTTATTATGAATTGATGTTTATGAAACCTCATCCATTTCTTCATGTTATGTTATGATGAAATGTTTATAAAACCAATTTATTTTCATGGATTATGATATGATGATTTTTTTATGATCTATTGACACAAATATGTATAATTATCATTATTTAATGGGTGGTAACTATATCATCATCAAATGCATTGGGTAATCATTGATATGTCATGATACAAATGGGACTAGAATAGAGATTCAACTAAGTTTAGTATGAGGTTTTTTCCATAATGATTGTATTGGGTGTGAAAGATAATTAATATGATAGATTGGGGAGTGAACCCAATCAACAATAATAGTCTTAGAAATGATATTTTACTATTAAGGAAATTATTTTATATTCTTATGTGTATTCTACAATTCTTTGTCTTATGAAAATGTTGTTCTCCAACAGAATCCGTTCTTTGATTTATTTCTGATTAAAAAATTATGAAGTCTTGTGTTTTGTTAATTGACTCAATATTATGATTTATGCTATGTATGGTCGGGATTAAAATGCTAATGATCATATATACATAACCTTATGTTATTGTTAGTCTTAGGTGAAATTTGATATCTCCCTTATTTAGCCTTACCGAGAAACTAAGCTCACCCCTCCTTATGATTCCATGCCTCAGAATATAAAGTTTGATATGTCTAAAAAGTGTGCTATTTATATTAAAATTTGTTATAGAAGATGTTGATATTTTATCAAGTAGTTTTTAGGTGTCTATGATTACAATTCTGGTAGACCTATATGATTCTATCATGGATCATTATGTTATGTAATAAATATTCATATTCTATGATGTGATATAAATGTATGAATGGCTTTCATCTATATAATAAATGATTAATTAAGTAGAGTATTTGTTCTTCCAAAGCAAGAAGGATCACTTTTTTGCAGTCGTAGGTTATATATGGATTACATCAACCATCATAGAGATCAAGTATGTGGGTTCTCTCATAGTTAGCATTAGGTACCTTGTATTTCTATAATGGTTTTATATTCACATTAAATGTGTGATCATATTTATGGATGATTAGTTTTTTCTATATTTTTGAGGGTATTTTTAAATATATATTAGGTATTTCATTAATTATATCCTAATTATGATTGGGTTATTTATTTATAATTATTTAATTTTTAAGATTTTAATATTTATTTGGTATTTTCCCAGAGTTATTACACTATGAAAATAGGTCATAATCTCCCAATTATATATAATTAGGACCTTGAATCTCGTAAAGATCCTCTTGAATACATGGAGGTCATCTTTAGGCCTTTTAATAAGTTAAATAAGAGAAAATTTTAGTTGACAAAGGATAGTTCATGAAAAAATTGTCACATAAAATTATTTGTTATTTTTCATAATATATGTGATATGGTAGACCTGATGTCTTTAAATATGTCAAATATTTTGGTGGATATTTAATAGTTTGTTATGAATAAATTTTATAATAGAATGTACATGTTACAATAGAATGAGATTTATACACTTTGTTCTTGATGTTTTGGTTAGGTGATTTGATCTTGGGTGTTGCACTCGAGTCTTCAATGTTTTTGATTTATGATTTCTGAGTTTTTGGAATCTGGACAATTAGAAATAGGAGTACATTTATTCATTATATTGGGCTCATAATATTCTGAAAACATATGACAGTTCGTGTGTGGTTTCACTAAAAATATATTTTCAGTGTTTAATGTGTCCATAATGACCAATATAGTGTTTCCTTTTAGAGTTTATTAGTGAAAAACTAGTCAAATGATCCACATGTATTTTATTTTGATTATAGGACATGTAGATCATGTTATGAGATGTTACTTGTTGATTGAAATGTTTTTTCTTCATCATAGGATGTGTGGACACCCTATCATGTCAGAATTGTATTTTTTTGGGTTGTTTGTGGTGTTTCAATAAAGTTAAGGACTCCAAATAAAATTTTGGATCATGATTTATTTTCTAGAAGATGTGTATTTGTCTATGTTCTTGTTTTAATTATAGTGGTCATGCATTGAAACCCTTATAGATGGGGTGTTTTCTTTCTCCGTGTTGTTTAATGGGTCTCGTGGTGAAGAAATAAGGATCTGATATGTGTTAGGAGCATGGATGTGCATGAATAATCTTCTAATTGGTAGAATCTATAATGGTATTATCTAACTAGGGGATCATCACATGGTAGGTGATTATGCGGTCTGTCTTGAGGATTCCATAGGATTGAGAAGTGTAGTACTAGGATTAACTGAGTTCTATGGGTGGATGGAAACGATGGGTTTTGATGATGCATGAATTTTTTTTTCTAATAGGATATAGGATTTCATGGTGAGGCATGGTTAGGTTCCTGTAGTTTTGGATCAATTCCCAGTTGATGTGTGGTCATGAAATTGAGCATAACATGAGTTATATGCCTTATATTTTAATTAGTGTAACAATTATGCTCTATTTTTTTGAAACATATGATCTATGTAGAATGGTCAGTGTTTTCTGATGTGTTATCATATTTTTTTATTCCATGGATCATGTGAGCATTATAGCCCATGAGTTGTTTCTGGAGATTCACACTACAATAAGAAAGAGAGTGATGGATAGTTTGGATTTTGGATAATGGGCCTTATTGTCTGAGGAAGTCCTTATAATGGGGAACATGCAATAGGCTATTAATGGGTTTGGTCCTCATTTTATGTTTTTTTATGATCATTATGTTTCCATTCATGTAAATCCAGGAACATGGAGAGGATTGTTTATGATGGTGTTGAGGTGTGAGTGAATCAACCATGTCTAGTAGCTATTTTCGATGGTTGAAAAATCATGGACTACATTTGTTGAGGATATGGTCATGGAGATATTATATGGATCATCCAATTCTGGGGATAATGTCAATGGTCTTTGATGAGTGACCCTCATATGGGTAGTGTCCGAGTCATTGTGAGATTTTTTGACATATGGCGAAGGTGTTGTTAGATGTGAAAATATTTACGGTCAATCATGGTTTTAGGTTGACCACATAGACTCCTAGAGCGTGAGACCAGTTGTTGTGGGAGTTTCACAAACCCCATTGGGTTAGTTTGAGAAAACCATGAGAAATTTTAATTTTTTTCTATCATAAAAAATTGAAATTCCTCTAATTTAAAGACTACAAATAAATTTTACAATCAGTATATTGGTCTCAAAATAATGAATTTACACTAGTATAAGGGTTTGGAAGAATTTATTATCATTATATGTTTCAAGTAATATTTAATATTTAATTACCAAAACATTAATTATTCACACTTTTTTTTAAAACGATATCTTTTGAACAGAGTTTAGGATTTTGATTCGGACTCTATGACCGAGTATATAATGGGGAATTTTTCTGATGTAGCGTATAAACATTTCACGAGTGTCTGGGTTGTGCCTCCATTCAGTTTTCATTTTCATTTACTTTTATTATTTATAAATTTTTAATTTCCATTAATTTTATTTTCATCATTTTTTATTTATGGGTATGGATATAACATTATTTTTTATGAGGCCAAGAGAGAAGTAGTGTAGGGAAGGTGAGGTGGCACCACATGGGACCCCAATCAGACTTGGAATGGGATTTGGCGGTTATAGGAGGTGGATTTGGTATGATCATTCAACATTTTTCATCTATAGGTATGAATTGTGTTAATTTTATGTGTAACATACATAGGCTATTATTTTTTTCAAGTGTTGATCTTGTTCATGGGTAGGTAGGGATACCTTGGGGGTCAATCTGAGATGTTCTATGGAAAATAATTATTCTCAGGGTATTGACATGGGTTTTTAGATAGGGAAAATTAGATCTCACAACATGAATTTCATGAAAACCTAACATGTGTTCTTATTTTTGGGAGTTTTATTGAAGTTGAGGACTTTTTGACTTCTATTTTTGGTTCATGTCATGAAGCGGTCACTAAAATTTTGGGTGAGGTTCTCAAAAAACACCTTGTGTCGGTGAACATGGTCATGTTCACATAAGTTGATATCCTAGGTGAGTACAAGGCCAAAGGCCATGTGGAATATATAGTCGGACCCCATATGGGTTACATATCTAGGGATATAGACGAGATACTGTGTGGGGTACTCATAGTAAACTAGGAAGGAGTATCATGTACCTAGAAAGTACATGATAGGTCGGCTAAAGAAATATAGCCAGGTAGAAATTCTTGAAGCACACATCATCTACCCATGGTACAAGTCGTCTACTCTGTCATTGGAGGTGTTTTATTTTTTTCCCCTGAGGAAGAATGAGAATTACAAGTCATCCATCATAAGAATTATTCACCAAAAAATATGATGATAGAGTACTATTATCATGGAGAGTCCATGCCAATGGTTTTGTGTATTGAACAAGCTTTGGAGGGAGGTTTTTATTCTGGTTTATGTTTAGAACCCTCATGAGGGTAGGGTTTTCAGATGCGATGCTAGTGTGAGGGTCTTGAACTAGTTGATTCTCTTGGATTAAGGAATCCAAGAGCATTTTTTGTGCTTCTATTGGCTTTTTTATAGAAGGATGGATAAAATATTATCTTGGAAGATACAATATGATAGTCCCTAGAAGTTGGGACTAGTTTTTGATGGTTTGAACGGTAAAGGATTTAGATTACTCTCATGAGGTTTGGATTGATTGGAACTTTTAGGCTGGTTTGAAGTTGTAGGATAGTTGTTTTGGCCAATTTCCCACAATGTGAATTTCATATAGGTATGTAGGACCTATTATGGATTACATTATAGGAATGGTAACCTTATGTATTCCCTTGAGGTATGGTTATGTTTATAGTTTCCATTGGGAGGTGTTTGTAATCCATGATTAGTGGATATAATAGTTGAATTTTGAGAATGTACTATAAAACAGAATGATGATTTTTTATGACATTATGGGAGTTTTTTTATCAAGGATTATTCTGTTAAAATAATGAAATCTTGATAATGTATCTTTTATTGTATTAAACCATTGTTGGGTTTTCTAGTGGATCCCCTCATTGGGTACCTTACTGCTCCTTAATGTGCTTGTCCCAATGATGGATATAATAGAGGAGTCTATAACAAAAATTGTCTTTTTTACATGCATAAACATGATTTATTACATAAAAATTCACATAGGACAACTATGAGGATTGATAGGCATAGTGTCTTGGGGAATTAGAAAAATTACATAACAACTCAGAACATAAAACACAACATCTTTATTGAAAACATCCTTTAAATGACCACAACATTCATTCATACTTAACATTGCATTGGATAACCAGAGGACATGCATAAAAAAAGGGTGATCTATAAATCCTATTAAGGGAGTAATCATGGAATAACATGAATAAAACAATGCATTTTATACAATACGCATATCAATGTAGAATAAAAAAATCGTGAACATAAAGGCATGATATAGAAAGATTATCATAACATGAAAATGTGGCAACAACATTTATCATGATACTAGCATGATCCAAGGACCATTGAACATAGAGAATGATTAAACTATCATTTAACATTAAATATTAGGATTAAACAATCGTATCACATGAATTATCATGATATTATTCTTTACCCAATGCATTGGAGTGCTATCAGGGAGCACCCTTCTTAATAATTTCATTTCTTGCATATGTGTGCCACATGGATCATATAAAATTGATTCCTTCTATATCATCATTTATTCCATGAAAAAATAATGTGGAATTAATATATTAATCACTATAATCTATATGTAAATGTGAATAATGTTAAATACACTTGACTGATAAATGGCTATAGTATTCATTAGAAAATGACGTTGGATTGGAAAAACATCACGGTGTCACTACGGCTACATAATGGCGTGACTTAAGAATTCATAAAAATGATTGATGAGAGGGAAAGGAATTTCTCATAATATTTACATGAAATTAACATTATGGGGTTCAAATAGATACATGTACCAACATATTTAATGGAATTTATATTTATAATAAAAAAATAATTGCTTGAATGTAAATGAGGAGAGAGAAACTCTTTAAGGAATTCAGCAAGGTAACTGGTGTAATGGGAGGATTTATTTGGAGATAAAGGGATCTATCATCATTGTAACATTATTATTAAAGTATATAGGAGGTGAAAATTCATACCCCTAACATTTTTAATTGAAAATAAAAGGGCTCAACAACCAAATTAAATTTGGACAAAAATGATTAAGAAAGAAATAAATTACTTTGAAGTGTTATCCCAAAGGCTTGGGATAGGCTTGAGAGAGGATTCTGGGGAACATGTGGAACCATGGGATTATTAAAGATATAGGAGAAAAAGTTTTGTCAGGATCCAAAGACTTTTAGTGAGGAGGAAGTAGGAGATTGGGTGGGTTCATACAGGAAAATAGAGAGAATTCTTTATTATTTAGGTTTTGGAAGGCACACATTAAACTGATCAATACCACAATCTAAAAAAGGGTTCCTCCAGTGTATTTTGTAAAAGGGTAGTGAAAAACATTATTTTAAAAGTAAAATGGCCGAACTTATTAAAATATTTTTCTTATTTATTTGGATTTGAGTCACACTTTCAAAGAAATCATTTTAAAAGTTAAAATGTTTTATATGTTTTGGAGGGCCCACTAAGACACCATAAAATTAATCAAAAAGTATAAAATCAAAATACATTAAATGTAAAACATATATTTGACACAAATATAATTTATAGTATTTTATTACATCACTATTTGGTCATTATAATGTCATAATACCAATTACATATTTAAACAGTATTTAATTTTTTCCAAAAAATTCAAATATCTTAGAAAATTATGAAAAATTTATCTTTGAATAATTTCGTAGTCTTGATTCCAAAAATTGTATTCATTTTATCTAAATAACTTTATAAATCTGTGAATTTTTTATTTTAAAATAAAAATGTATATTTATCCAAAATTCATGTCTTTTGAAAAAAAAAGGCATTCAAACCTTAATAAAAATTACAATTTTATACATAAAAATTATATGATTATTTATATTTAATAAAAATTACTTTATTAATAATATTTAGTTAAAATAGTATATAATTCATAAGTCTATTAAATCATCCAAATATATTGTGTAATTGAATATTAACTAAACCCACTATTTAATCTTTCAAAACTATTTACAAAGTAAAAATAATAAAATGAATGTATATTCTATATTATATAAAAAAATAAGGCACATAATCATAGTGCTAGGGTATTGTTACATAACCCCTAATAACACCCACATAAGATCAAATGGTAAAGTGTGCGATGGTGGAAGACTCTTAGGGTGGCTTGTATAACTTTGCTCGAGTGTTAATCTTTTTCAATGTCCACTTATCACGTAGGCGGTTATATTCATGCTTAACGTGTTGAAGCTCGACTTTGGTTTGGTCAAGGGAAATACCCAATGACGCTACCTCATTTATGACCGCCAATAAATGGGAAACTCATGGAGAAATTAAACTTGATGAGGTTTTCACTTCCTTTGTATGAGTAAATTGGAATTTTAAAGCCTCATATTTATACTAATCATTTGAACACTGTTCAACTACTATATTAGAAATGGTAACAATTCATAATGGTATTTTAAAATTTAAAAACAAAAAACCATTGATGTTCATATGTCTTATTTAAAAATTTTACATAATAATACATTTAATTAGATGAAGTGTAATGTTTATTAATAAAAGTTTGGAGCATTACAATTTTGCCCCCTTATGAAATTTATCCCCAAATATTTTATTTTCCCACACGAAAACAGATGCAGGTAACTCTTCTTCATTACTTCCTCTAATTTACATGTTTTTTATTTGAACTTGTGGCTTTAGAACAACACCTTGATGTGGGGCATTGTATTATTTCATATAACGTTTTCTATATGATCCAAGATCCTCACAAAATTCTCTTTACATGAGAGGTCATTATCCAATGGCGCCACCTATCGATTGAGTACATGAAATGGGTCAGTTATATTCTTTATCAAGTGTGATACATGAAATACATCATGTACTTGAGATAGGTTCATTGGGAGTGCTAGTCGATAGGCCACTACTCCAATACAATCAAGGATCTCTAAATGTCGGGTGTACCTTGTATTAATCTTTCCCTTATTCCCAAATCTCAAAACTCCCTTCTATGGTGGTGTGCAGAGAAATACCATGACTCTAATAGAAAATTATAGGTCTCATCGGTAATTATCAACATAACTCTTTTTTTGACTCTAAGAATCTTAAATGATTTGCTGGATTGTCTTAAACCTCTCCTCTATTTCTTCAACCATTTCTAGACCTAAGAGTTTTCACCGCCCAACCTCATCCCAATATGATGGTGTTCTGCACCTCTTCACATAAAGTGCTTCAAAAGGACCCATTTGGATGCTTGATAGGAAACTGTGGTTGTAAGGAAACCAAACCAGAGGAAGATGTTGATCTTTTCATCCATTTAAGTCCATTGAAAAAGCTCTCAACAAGTCCTCAAGGGTTCATATAGTCCACTCAAATTTCCCATCAGTTTGAGTATGATAAGACATACTGATGTTCTGCTCAGTATTTAAAGCATATTGAAGAGCCTTCCAAAACATAGGGGTGATTCTAGGATCTCAATCGGATATAATAGATAGTGGAACTCCATGAAACCTTTCCAGTTCTGTGATATATATCCATGCCAGCTGATCCAATGAGAAATATTCTCGAATTCCAATGATATGTAAAGCCATGTAAGACAATCCACAAAAACCCATATATTATTGTTTCTTTTGGATGTCATTAGAATTCCTATGACAAAGAACATGGTGATGTTCTCCAATTTCCACTCTAGTATGGGTACTGGTTGCATTATCCCATTAGACTTCTGCCTCTCAAACATCACTTGCTGACAAATGAAGCACTTTCATTTCTACTCAACGATCTCTTTATTCATGTTATCCCACAAAAAATTCTTTCATAAACCTTTATACATCTTTGTTTTTCCTAATTGAATGGGGAAATTCGAAGTATCTACATTATTAAACAGTTTTTTCGTTAACTCATGCTTTGATGGAACACATAGTCTTGTCCCAAATCTCACAACTCTATCTTCATTAACATTGAACTCTGAAGATTTCCCCCATTTGATAGTTTCCACATTCTCTGGAATTCCAACATCATCCTTTGGAGCATCCTTTATCCTTTCCAAAAGAGGAAATTGAGAAATAATTAGTGAGGGGATTTATGATGTTCTATTCTTTATGATTCCCATACCCATCTTCATCAAATTCAAGAAGATTGGATCCTTTTTAATTCTCATCAATGATGGAATCGCTGGGTTCTTTATACTTAGAGAATCTTCTATCCTTTATTCTTTCCTGGGATGGTAATGGATTGAGAAGTCATATTCATTGATCAGCTCTAACCATCTTCAATGGAACATGTTCAACTCTTTCTGTGTGATTATATACTTGAGGCTTTTGTGATCTTTATAAATTTCAAACTTATCCCCAAATAGGTAATGTCTCCAAATTTCTAAATCATTGATTATAGCATCCATCTCTAGATCGTGTGTTGTATAGTTCTCCTCATGAATATTCAATATCCATAAAGCATAGGAAATGACTTCATCATTTTTCATCAACACACAACCTAGACCCTTCTTTAATGAATCTCTAAATACCAAAAAAAAGTTCTCCACTTGTGTGTAGTGTGAGAAAAAGCATTATGATAAGCCCCCTTTACAACTACATGAATCTATCTTTGCATTCATCACACCAAGAAAAATTTACTCCATCATGAGTAATCTTGGAAAGAGGGTTGGACAATCCTGAGAAATTTATCACAAATCTGCAATAATATACAAATAATCCCAGGATGAAATGGATATCTGTTACTGATTTTGGCCTCATTCATCCTTCAATTATAGTTGTCTTGGAGGTATCCACATATATCCAATTTCATGTGAGGATGTGACCCATGAATGAGACTTCCTTCAACTGTAACACTCACTTTCTATAATTTTCATAGATATTCTCCTTTCACACGGTCTCTAGTACATTGGTTATAAATTCTTCATTATCCTCCATGGTTTGGGAGTATATTTGAATATTGTCTAAAAATACTACCACAAATTTTCCAAGGAAATCTCTAAATACTCTATTCCTCAAGTCCAAGATGTTTTTTTGGAGGATTATTGAGTCCAAAACGCATTACTATGAATTCATATTGCCCATATCTTGAATGAAATGTAGTCTTGTTGATATCATCCTTCCTCACACTTACTTCTTAATATCTCAACTACGAATCCACCTTGGATAATTATTGTTCTCCATGTAGATGATCGAACAAGTCATCAATTCATGACAGAGGATACTTGTTCTATATCATGATTTTGTTGAGCTCGTGATAATCAATGCCAATGAGCATTGACCCATCCTTATTCTTGACAAAGAGGACTGGTGCACCCCATGGTGAAGCACATGGGTGTATAAACCATTTATCTAGGTTCTCCTATAGTTGTTTCTTTAGATCCTCAATCTCCACAAAATAAATTCTATGCTGAGTCCTGGATATTGGAAATTCCCTTGGTATAAAATCCATTACGAATTCAACATATCTTCTAGGAGGAAGACTAGGATATTCATCAGGAAATAGTTCAGTGAATTCCCTCCCAATAAGATTGTATTTATGGATGGTTTCTTCCATAGACTCAATCATTTGAGAAAGCTATAATTTTTCATATGGTACTAATATCCACACATGTGATGATTTTTCTAAAGAAGATTCATCTACCTCCTTGAACATGTACAGAATTAGGGGTTGATTCTCTATATAGAGTGTGGCTTCCCACTCAACGCAATTTATGTTGGATTTATATATGGAAATCCAATCCATTCCATGAATTGAATAAAATTATACTAGAAGGAGTATAACAATGTTTTCCAAGAAGTTCAATGCAAAAATTATGACAAGGAAGCAGTTATATTCATGGGATGCAATGATTCCCCCATTTTCCATTCTCACCGACAGCTTTACATCCATGATTTATGGTGGTGTTGGGATTGTTCTACTAATCATTTGGGATATAAAAGAATGCGTAAAAAAATAATTAAAAAGTATGTTCTCTACTCATGAATGAATAACTAGTGTACCTATCACCACTTCATTGTTGGTGTTCACTTCGACTGTGGTGATGGGAAAAGATCACCCTTGTTGCCTTGGAGGTTGTTGGTTTCCTATAAAAACACTTGGCTTAGGGAATTGGTTTGAAAAGTGCCCAGGTACATTATGGTTGAAGTAATAAAAAACTCATTGAGGGTCGAATAGGGCATTCCTATCCTCTATTGAATCCATGAGATTATCTTGTGGGCAGTTAATTTGTAGGTTCCCTTCTCCTCTACACCAAAATCATTTCTCTATCCCCTTTATGAAATTTCTAGGGTTCTTCAATCAACACCTTTGGCATGTGGGGTACTAGATTTTCTTATCACTATTTAATTTATCCTTTAGACCAACAGAATCCAATTCCACCTTAGGATTCTATCCCAACGATACCCCTGAGATTTTCAGATCTCTATTTTGACTTTGAGGGCATATCAGACAATTTCCTCATAGTTCCCTAAGTCAAAGGTCAATAGTGTTTTCTATAGGCTAGTTTTTTCCCACAAAATAAGCAATAAACCAAACATTTAAAGGTAACAACAATGCTGAAGGCATATCATAAAATCCATGTGAAGTTTTCCTCATATACTCTGATGGATTCGTCTTATTTTTTCATGAGGGAATGTATCTCCCTTTTCCATCTTAAGTTAGAGGCTGTGAGGAAAATATTTATCAGAAAACATTTTCTAAAAATCCTTTAATTCCAACGACCCAATTTCTACCACAAGCTTTGTATTTTTGTTCAATTTCTACTATGGATCAGCTTTACCCTCCATACAATAAGTATCTAGAAGGACCATTTCTTTTTCATAACATTAATGGATGGAGAATATATTTTAAATGAATTTGATCCATTGTTCGTCGTTTGAGGGATCAGATGATCCATTAATAGTATGAGTCCTTTGTCTCATGAAGCTCTCGATTGTGACTTGTTCTTTATTATGGGTGGTTGAATGTTCCACTTTACCCATGTTTCAATTCAAAACATGTGTTAACTAAGAGAGTATCATTACCAATTTCGTGGTTCCCACTCCCATTAGATTGGGGATCTCATTAGATTGGAAGTCACACTGGTCTCCACATCTTTTTTTTGCCCAAGTCATCTTATTATCATCCATTTGCTGGAATGAAAGAAAAGTTTGTGGTAAAATATAAAAGGGGAATCCAAAGACAAACGCTATAACTTATAAATTTCTTTTATTTCCTTAACTTATGAATTTATAGGCTTCAATATATGTAATCCATGATCTACTTCCCAACATATATTCTTAGGGGATTTTTTTAATTCCCATAAGAATAGTTGATACTATGATTATAAAAGTTACAATAAATACCCTCCCAGGGTGTCGTAACAAAGAGTGCATCAAGGTATGTTTCCATGTACTAGTTCTTATTCGAGTCTAGCTCAAAGAAGTGTTTTTGGGTTTTACACCTAGATAATTATTTGCATGTTCTTCCTCTACCTAATCCAATCCAGATAGGGAATTATTTTCTTGATAAACCACTTACTGAATAGTCACTAAAATTTAAGGATGTTTTTATAATACTAAGTCTTATCTCTATTGCTTTCACTGGGGTTTTATAATCCTAATAAAAAAAACCTATCCTCTGATACCAACTATAACAAACGTACAATTTATTACATGCATAAATATGATTTATTACATAAACATGTAGTTAAGAAAACTTTGAGTATCAATAGGTCCTGTGTCTTGGGAAATTTGAAACATTATATGACCACAACATTATTTCTTACTTAACATTGCATGGGATAACTTGAGGACATGCATAAGAAATGTGTGAACTATAATGATTAGTATGGAAGTAAGAATGGTATAACATGAATAATACCATACATTTTAGGAAATAGGAATATCAATGGAGCATAATAGAAACATGAACACAAAGTCATGATATAGCATGATTGTCATAACATGGAAATGTGGAAATAACATTTATCCTAATATTTGCATGATCTAGGGACCATTTCACATGGAGCATGTGTAATCCATCATTGAACTTGAATTGTCATGAGTTAACCCTCATTTAACATGATATATCTTGATACTATTCTTTACCCCATTCATTGGAGCGCTATTAGGGCACACCCTTCTAAATAATTTCATTTCATGAATAAGTGTTCCACATGGATAATATAACATAGATTCATTAAACATCCTCATTTATTCCACAAAAAGCAATGTTAATTCATAAATTAAACTATATAATAAATAAGTAAATCTTAATAAAGTTTAATACCTTTTATTGAGAAAAGGTCCCGGTATTTACTATATAATGACTTTTTCTTGGAAAAAAACATTGTGCAATTTCTGAAGCATTCTAGTGTGACATAAGAATTCATAAAAATTGTTAATGAGAGATAAATCGGTTTCTCATCATATATACCTGAAAAATATAATATGTGTCTAATATAGGTACATGTACCAACATATGTAATGGAATTTAGATTCCCATTACAAAATAATTGAATGAACGAAAATGGGGAGAGAGAAATTCCTTATGGAATTTGGGCTTGGTAATAGGTGTACATGGGAGGCATTAATGAGAGAGAAAGGGAACTCTCATCATTAAAAAATCAGTATGTAAGTATAGGGAAGGTGATATATCATACCCCTAGCATTTAAAACATAAAATAAAAGGGCATAACAATATTAATAAATTTGGTCGAAATGCGAAAGGAATAATCCCTTACTTGGAAGTGTAATCCAAAAGGATTAAGAGATGCTTGAGAGAGGCTTATTAGGATCTTGGGCCACTTTGGGAGTATTATTTAGAGGGGAGGGTAGAGTTTTTTCTATCTATAATGGCTTTTAGGGAAGACAATGTGGGGGCTTGGGTGGGATTATATAAGAATAGAGAAGGAATTATTTATTGTTTAGGTTTTGGACACCACACCTTAAACAATTCAAAAAATAGAAACCAAACCATAGTTTTTCCCATGGGTTTTTCCAAAATTGAGTGGAAAAAATTATTTTATAAGGCCAATCGACGCGATTCTTAAAATATTAGGCTTGTTTATGTGGAGTTGAGTCACACTCTCAAAGAAATCATTTTTAAAGTTAAAATGTAATATATGTATTGGAGGGTCCACTAAGGCACCAAAAAATTACAAAAACAATTATAAAATCACATTATATTAATGGTAAGACATATATTGGTAGAAAATTACATTTAGAGTATTTTATTACACCCCTATTAAGTTATTATGATGCCATGAAACACATTATATATTTAAATGGTATTAAATTTTCACCCAAAAATTCGATTATCTCAGAAAATTATGAAACATTCACTGTTGGATAATTTAAATGTAATGGTTCAAAAATTAATATTCATTTTATGAAAATAATTTTATAAATATGTGAATTTATACTTTTAAAATAAAAACCGAAATTTATTGAAAATTTTTTACTTTTGAAAAAAAAACGGATTTCAGACCTTAATTAAATATAAAATTTTTTCATAAAAATTATATGATTATTTATATTTAATAAAAAAAATTAGTTATAATATATTATTAAAATATTATTTAATTTGAAAAACAATTATTTCATCAATTTTTTTTCTTAATTGAATATTAACTAAAAATATAATTTGTAATTTAAAGTCTATATACAAAGTAAAAATAATAAAAGGAACGTATATTATTTATTCTACAAATAAAATAATGCACATAATCATAGTCTTATGTCTTGTCACATAACCACCAATAACACCTGCATAAGACTGAAGGGTAATGTGTTCGATGGTGACAAACTCTTGGGGTGGCTCGGATAACATCGCTCGGGTGGTAATCTCTATCAACTTCCATTTCTCCTGTTAGTGGTTCTATTCAAGATTAACATGTGGAATCTATGCTTGGGATAGGTCAACATATAAAACTAATGATGCTACCTCCTTTTTGAGCTTTTATAATTGGGATTCGTATAGAGAAATTCTACTGGATGAGGGCACCGCTTCCATTGTCTAAGTAAATTGGATTTGTTAAAGCACTATATTTATATTAATCATGTGATCATTGTTCAACAGTTATATTAGAAACGATAAAAAACATAACGGTATTTTAAAATGCAAAAATGTAATACAATGTTAGTGAGTATGTCCTATATAACAATTTTACATAATATGACATTTAATTATATTAAGATGAATTTTCATTAATAAATGTTTGGGTCATTACAGAGACCCTTATAGAGTGTCCCTGTTCATTATATGGTTCATGGGACCTAAACGTGTTCCCCTTATTTTGGTAGATTAGTTTAGTAATGGTTTAAATAGTTCATAGTTCATATTTTTTATGTAGGAGGATACCTTTGTGATAATATATGCATAGAGAGTTCACCATGAGTTTGATTTGAATTCTATATTATTTTATTTCTATGGTTCTAGGTATGTATTAAGAGTTAATGGTCAACATAGATGAGTGATCCTCCTTCACGATGAACATAATAATATTTCTTAGGGTTTATATCTACGGTCGTAGAATTATTTAATAATATTCTTATAACATAGTTATCTCAAAATCCGGATTATGACACATGGACATGACTCTATCAGGTTTTCATATATTATCATAACAAGTTCTGTTGGTTTTTTAGAAATTTTTAGGTTCTATTGATGATTGGTTCAAGAGGTCCCTATCTCTAATATCGATCATCATATTGGAATCCTAGATCCTGGTAGATGTGCTTCATGTTTTGACCCTTAGGATGAGATAAAACTGTACAACATTCATGCATGGCCTTACCTAGAAATTTAAAGCACCTTCTTGATCTTATGTATGTGTCTAATAATATATTTAATGTTCAGGAATGTGTTATATATTTATTGGATTTTGCAAATAGAGGGTTGACATACCTCAGGTGTCAGATTGGAGCTCAATTTTTTTTATGTTTATTCCTTTTCGTTTTAGTTTTCAATATATTATCATTTAGTTTATTTTCTGCCAGCTAGTACTAGTATTTGAATTGAGTTGGCATATCATCTTTTTTAAAATATAATCTGGGATCAAAATTTTGGGTTTCTACTGAGATTTATTTTCCACCCCCAATACAGATACCTCAACACTTGTTCAGACCTTATATTTTATTTGACATTGAAAAAATGATGCATGATGGATTGGATAGGTTTCTAGTGTTTTTCGATCAAGATGGTTTACTCATGTTGATTATGAGGTTTGTGATGGACCAGTTTGACCATCATGGAGTCAAAATATGTGGTTTGATGTAGAGATAGAATTAGTTCCCTTGTATTTTGTTTTATTGTTTTTTACTATGTTTTTGTGATCCAACTAGTATGTGATGTGTTTTTATTGCATGATTGGGAGTCATTCTAAGTCTGGTTTTTGTATTTAATTTATATTTGGATAAACCAATTTGAGTTATTTATTAATGTGTACACTGATACTATCAATTGAGGATGAATAAAAAAAATTTCTTTATTTTACATCATTTTCATATGCTAAACATTCAATCAAAAAATAAACACACAGTCATAAGAAAAAAAAGTTTATTTTCTTTGAGGATCTTCTATAAAAGTAACTTCTTTTTTAATATTTTTGATCATTTCCCAATTATAGCACTATAGTAGATACCCTCAAATACTCCCCACAAGTTAAACTCTTATTTATAACATTTGTAATATAATTATAAGATAGGGGTGAGATCAAATGATCATTAAGGTAAAAATCATTATCATATCATAAATGGTTAGATCATAATAAAATTAAAAAAACATAACTAGGGGAGAAATATCTTTCTCAAAATAGTGTGGAATAAAAATTATTTTCTATAAAACATTATAATGTTATATAAAATCATAAAATAGAAAACATATACCATGGAGTAATCCTGAAAAAACATGTTCTAAAAAACATGATAACATGAGCATTACAATTAGCATAAAAATAGGGATATTCCATAAAAATAATCAAAGAAACCCATAACACTATGAGTATAGATAAATACTTTGATTTTGTGTTCAATTTCGTGAAAACAGTTAATATTGATCATTTTTTCAAGCAATCAAGTCAACAATGCATATTCGTATCATGTTTACTGTCAATATTGTGAACATAACTAGCCTGCATAGTGTTGATGCTAAATCATGTGTACTTGGGTGACCTTCAACATGTTTACAAAGAATCATGGGAATATAGCTAATCTTCATCCTATTCACACTAAATAATGTAAAAATAGATAATATACATTATGATGGAACACAAAATTTTGAATGTAGATAATATATATCATGTTCACACTAAATAATGGGATGGTATATAATTTGTATCATGTTCACACTCAATATTTTGAACATAGATAATATACATTATGCTTACACTCTATCTTGTGAATTTAGCTAATCTGTAATATGTTTATGATCAATAAATTTAACTCATGTGGTATAAAAAATTAACCAATTAATTGGAGGGTGGTATAGGACACCACCCATCAGTCAACCAATGATATGTTGCCTACTTGAAAACAATTTTTCATCACATCCTTATGAACCCATGGAAATAAATATGGGTTTCATAACATTTTAGAATGGTATCAACAATATTCACCTCAATCATGAAAATGGTTGATAAGAAAAACTCAATCACCATAAGAGTATTCTACAAGAAAATTTTGAGGGTGATTCATGAAAAATTATATATAAAATGATATTTTACATTTATTACATTAAAATAAATAATTTTTACCCCAACCTTAGTTACCTAGAGCTGGTGTCTTCCTTATTACATTGGAATAAGATGTAAGGAATCTCATCTCAAAGAAATGAATAGTTTTGCTGTCCTGGTAACTTGATAAATACTTGAGTATTACATTACATTTGAATAAAAAAATTGAAACATAATTTTTTTCAGAATAAAATTATTCTCTCTTTCATACCCCTACATAAAAATTATATTACATTTCTTGGGTTATTGGGGAAAGGAAAATAACAGGACAAGATTAAATGAACAACAAGTGTTACAATATAAAAATATATCATCAATAAAAAATTATTGATAAATATTAGATGTTAAATAAACTCACATAAATTCTATTTAAATAAATTGACAATCATGATAAGATAAGGAAAAATCTACATGGAAATTTAAATAAGATAAAAAAACCCATTCAATAAAAAACAAATAATGAAATTAATACATAGATAATATCATGAAGAAAATGTCTTGGATAATTAAATAACAAAATTAAAAATGTACAAAATGAATTATTATTTAATATAATGTCTATTAGAAACATGATACAATAATATTAAAGACCATTCATAAGATATTTTAATACAAATAGGTATAACCCATATGATTTTTTCTAATTGATTCATCTAATGTGACTACTAATGTTTCAAGTTTATTTCTATAAATGGTACACACTCATATATTTAATGTCCAAAGAATTCCTCATATCTCGAATAAATGATATAATTTATAAAATATGTTTCTTTTCATCATGTATCTATATTGAGTCAATAATATAGAATTATGAAAATTTCTCCTTATAAACAAATAACCATCAATATACGAAACTCTATGTATAAATGGTATAAGGTTTCATAAATAATCATATCCATGATAAAGGATATTGAATATTAGGGGAAATTTAATGTCAAAATATCACGGGAAGGTGAATATTTCAATGGAATTTTAATGATAACAAAAAAATGAAACCACGAAGTGAACCTCCATACATTAATTGGAAAAAACTAATAATAGACCATCCATGAAAATCATAATGATGAAATCAATACAAAACATACCCATTAGAGTAAAAAAATGGTTCTTATCCTTCATTAATATAAACACCATAAAATGTTCTTCAAAAAAATCCTAAGGAAATATCCTTTTATTTTTTAAAATTAATCTTTAAAATTGAGAACATATTGTAAATTATTTTATTTGGAAATAACTTTTAAAAAGGTAAAATTTTTATAATATTAAGAAATAATAGGTTCACTAAAATGTTCCTTTCAAACATGAAAAGGAAGAATAAAAAAAAATTCAAGTAAATTTTTACATTATAAATGAGATAAAATGAAAATTAGTTTTGAACTACAAATGTTTATAAAATATCCTTGTTTAGAAATAGATAATAAATTTTTTTTACATGTTGAATAAAGGTAAACCATGCCTTTTTTTTAAAAACGCATAAAGATTCATCTGATTTTTTTAGAAAAAACTATAAAAATTTGTAAAAATTTATTTAATTATTTTCTATTAAGGTTAAAGAAATTAATTATTTTAGAAAAATTGGATTTGTATAAAAATAGATTTCCGACCGACGAGAGAAATATTTTCTTATTTTTTTAAAATAATTTTCTATAATTTTAAGAATTGAATAGTTAAAAAAAGTTTTGGAACTTGAAAGTATCATCAATAACACAATGAGAATAAAATTAAATGGATTATTTAACAATGACCAAATAATTCTTTATAATACAAATTCATGAATAAACAATCTTGTTAAAATGAAATTGTGTAATAAAACACTAAAACGAATAAAATGTAGAACTGAAAATTTATCAATGGGTAGATTAAATTAATAAGTTATAAATACACATAGATAATTGTAACTAAAACGTAGTATAATTAAAATTAATTACCCAAAAAATCATACATTTTCAAAGATGTTGAAAATAATAATAAAACCTAATGAAAAGATATTGAGTAATAAAAATTTTCACCACATAGTAATTTTCATGTCAAAATAACTAAGATAAAATTATTCAAATTAAAACTTTAAATACCATGAATAATTTAGTATTCATGTTATTACATGTAAAAGTGGTAGTATATACATCATATAAAATAAACTAGGTGCATTATATTACAATATTCTTCAATGAAATAAAATTGTTATGAAATACATCACATCACGATTCCTTTTGATTGACAATACATTAACCTCATGTATACTGGTTTTAATATTTAATTAACTTAAAAAAAATATTAATATTTATAATCTTACATATCTTCATTTTAAAACATATTATCACTATTTCATGATAATTTCTCATTATTTTTACTGTTTTGTTGATTAATTTCCTTGATTTGTATTGTGTGTTTTATCCTTAATATTCTAGTACATTCACATATTTCATAGTTTCATCATATCCAAGACAATAACCATTAAATATTTATAATTTATATATATATATTAATCAATAAATACTTATAATAAAATATTTTTTTGGGAAATGTAGTACGTTATGATCATGCAGACGGTAGGAAATATGTACACATGAGTAATGTTCCAATTTTACAATGATCATTATTAAATATAGGAATGTAATATATTATATATTAATAATGATATTAATATAATATATATAATATTATTCTAATAAGATAAATTATATATATCATAAATATGTTGGGGTTATGAAAAGAGAGTAACATTTTTGCATGAAGGGGTTAGATGATATGTATATAAATGACACTAACATTCTTCATCGAGTGAAAAGGTAAAAAATAAAAATGGTTTATATTAAATTTTTCATAATAATAAATATTTATGAATTAGTATAGTTATTTCATGTAAATAACATATAATCATTAAATGTATCCTTATCCCTATCTACCTAATGCATTAATAAAAGATTAATCACATCACTTTGCGAGGTGGATGTCTTCTGTGGAAATGAGAGACGTTATCATATATCCTAATGAATGGAAAGTAAAAAAGTTAAAAATGATATAAGTACTCCAAAGGTATTATGAGGATATAAATACTATATATATAAAATTTATATAAATAATAATACCGTATCATTATATATTGTAATGTGAAAACAAATGACATCGGCTCGTGAGGCGGTAGTCCACTATACACACGAACTATGATTTCGTACCCCATTTATAGGAAGTGTTAAAATTTTAGGTAATTCAATTAAAATAACTATATAAATGTATATGATATATTATTATATTATTATATCAGCATTTTTTAATTATAATTTATGGTGTTGGATGAAGAAAGAAAATAAAAAAACATTGGATAATGTTACCTCTTCTTTGGGTATCCTAGTTACATTTTCACAAAATCCATCATAGTTTGGTTTTATTCCAAAAATATGAATTCTTTGATGAGAGGTGGACAGTTGGGAAGTGATTTGGGAAGGTATTTTCAGAAAAAAAGCGTTTTATGGACTGTATTATGTAGGATATATGGTGAATTTTGTTAAGTGAGGTGAGTGTCACATTTGTAATTTTTTTAAAAGATTCCACCATACCCACTTTTTATATGGAATAAAGAATTCGAAACGTTCCATTATAGAAATTATAAGATATAAAGATTAAATATGTCTTTGAAATGGGGTATGTGAATTTTTTTATGTCATTTTGACACTTATCTTCTTAGTTTAGTCCCAGATAAATGAACTTTTACCTTAACCGGGATAATTAGTTTTAACAATTTAATTATTTTTTCTATATAAATTTTATTTTACCTAATAATAAATAATAAATTATGATTATTTCAAATATAGAGTATATTTTTTCCAAATTCATTTTACATATTTGACCAAATTTAATTTAAAAATAATCCAACAAGAACGGCGATAAAGTGTGTGTTTAAAGGGAAAATATCACAATGTTTACAATGTTTTTATATCTAAAATCCATATGAAAAAGATTCGAAGGGATTAAATTTGGAAAATATATATATATAATTTATAAAATATTAATTTATAACTAATTAAAAATATTATTTATCATTATAAATATTTTTATGCAATTAGAATTTTTAACTCAAATTCGGCATCTTCAGTATTATTCAAAAAATGATAAATTTCAGAAAAATACCAAAAATTCACCCTAATGTAATCAAGATATGATGATTTCAAAAATCAATTTTTATTTCCAAATAAATTTTATAAAATGTTTAAAAGTTAATTTTGAACTATGTGCACAATGTACGATTAATCCTTTCATTCAAAAAACATGGTTTTTAGAAAAATATTTCAATTAAATTATATTGATTATTAATATTATTTATAATAAATATATTACTAAAAAATGTGTGTAAAATATATAATTTAATAAGTTATTTATTCTCATTCATACTGATCATTCTAATGGCTAACCAATTAATATAATTTTAAATATTAATATTAACATTATATTATTGTTTGGTAAAACAAAGTCTCACATATAAATAAAATTTATCATAGATACTTATTATTTAATGAAATTAAATTTAAACCATGTATTTCCTATAATATATGTTAATAAATAAAATTTTTCTTTACAATTTTTTGGTGTTACATTATCCCCACCTAAAATAAATTGCATCCTTGCAATTTATACTTGATCTCAGTAATCAAGGTTGTGAAATTTAGTAATGTCATTGTTGAAAAAAACCCACTTCATAAATGCGTTAACAAAATATCCACTTAATAATAGACAATTCTAATGTATAGGGTCCATATGAAATAACCACATAATGATAATTCCATTAAGGATAACATATGTGAAAAATTAAATAATGCACATAGAATAAAATACTAATGCTCATGGATTAATGGAGAGTGATAGAGGTAATTTATCAAAAGAAAGTGGGTAATTGAAGGAAGTTTAATGGAAACAAGTCCATATACTAAATAGATTTGGAAAGATCAATGAAATAATCATAAATGATTATAATAGAAAAAAATTATTTCATGATCATTTTCATAATGTTGATGAATTTTAATAATAATATATACTTAATTGATTTCATTTAATTTCATAAGATCTATCCCATCCTTTGGTTATGCCATGAAAAATGTCCAAATCATCACTTACTCCACGAAATGAATATCAAAAAATTATTTTTTTATGAATAAATATAAATATTTCATTTTAATGGATCTTTAGATCCACAGAATAAAAATAAGTTGTTCCTAAAATCTTTTATAAAACCAATGGTGTTATAAAATGTTATTTAATTACACCAAAAGTTCAACTTAATCCATTTTATAAATAGGTCCCCTTATGGCTTGTCCAAAATATATAAGTCCAAATTCATTGCCCAAAATTTTAAATTATGGCCACTTAATTGACATTACATTCCCAAAAAATATAAAGTGGTTCTTAATGTCACATTCCAAATATGTGAATACCTTGAACTCCATAAAAAATTAATAAATAATTCATGCTTATAAAAATATCAATTTTTCAAATATATTCAAAAGATCCGAACATGTAGTGAACTCTTGAAAACATAACCTCATCCACTAGACCAATAAATAATTAAAAGGTACCCAATATTATCTCATAATCATATCACTTTCATTATTTTCTCAAGATAGAGTACATATTAATAGTTATTTCCTTTAATCATGTACTTTCCAAAAAATATTAGGTTTCCACTAAATAACTTTAATTGGTACCATTCAAAAGATGATTTAAAATACTCTATTAAATAATATTTTATTTTAATCCTTTCGCATTCAATTATTATAATAATAATAATATCATCTATAAAATATTTTTAAAACATATTTCATTGATCCAAATATTCAAGAGCATTAATTACTCTACTTAGGTTAAATTTATAACAAAATCATGACCATGATACTTTAGCTTGTTTTGAGGAATATTCCACTGATTTTAAAATAAATCATTTTTATATTTCTCTATCTAATTATATTGTATGAATTGTTTATTTTATACTTCATTATCTCCCATGAAATCATGAGTATGGTGTCCTTTCTCTCCAAACTTTTAGATTACTCACATTTCCATCGAACGAGTACCTTGGTGTTATTTCAACAATTATAACTCGTGGAAAATTAATTCATCCCAAACATCCCTTTATGCATATATTTCTATTTCAAAATTATCTTCTCTTTCATCAGTTAAAATCCATAAGACATGTTGAATTAATTATTTACCTTGATATAACATAAAACCATTTAATCGTACGAAGAAAATTCTTGAGTGACCAGCACCCTTTGGATACTTCGCTTAATCCCTACAATGAAATTTTAAATTTGTCACTTTGTGTTACATATTTAATATATAAAATATTTTTCTATCATTTTAAAAGTTGATTCACATTCTGTAACATTTATTTCTTCCCTTTTTCTATAATATATTTAATATTATATTCATCTTAGTTTTTTTCATGAGAGAAATATTTTTCAGAGAATGAATCTTTAAAACCATTATATTCTAGGAGTCTTATTCATTCTTCCTCCACAATATTCTGGACCAATAAATAGCATTAATCAACACCAAATTTGATAAAATAAACTTATAGTTTATCCTTTTCCTTTTCAATGTATTTCAGGGATATAAAAATCATATCTAGAGATTTAATAAATTTCTCAGCTGCCACTCGATCAGTAGTCCCACTAAATGATGGATTTTTATTAGTATAAAGAGATACTACATATATAAATCTCATTATGGGATAACTTTATCCTTCTTAGAAAGGATATTTTTCCAAACATGATTTAGATACACCAATATAGCCATAACTTTAGCAGTTCTACTACCACATATATTGGCTTCGTTGGTAGGAAAATATCAACCTTAGCAATAAGTATGGATATATTCATTCATTCTAATCACTAATTCTAAAAATTGGAAAATACTAGATTACATATTTTAATTATCAAACATAATTAATAATCCTAAAACTTGTGAAAATCATTACACTAATTTAAAAATTTATGTATACCTAATATAATAAAATATTTTCTTGGGTAATATCTATTTTAACATCATTTATAATGGTGGGTAAATAAATTTTATATTATCCTAATAATATCCAAAAATAGTGTCAAATCATGTTCATAAAAAGGACTTTTTGTGGTCTAGTGGATGATCGGGTCTACCATAGTTTGATCTTTTTAGAGTTATTACACCTTGGAGCCTCTATTCTAGAAAAATATTTACATTTATTATCTAGTTATGGATATATTTCTAAAAAAACCATGATAATATTTTTTTAGAATACCCATAGGATGTTATCATTTATTATACACAAATTATATCACATGGTTATGTTCTCGAATCTATGTTTTCCTAATACTACATAACAAGGATTATACTAAAATTATTTTGATACCAACTTTAGGGAACCTAACCCTAATAACCTAGATCTAATGTTTGCAACATCACATTAGCATAACATACAAGGAATCAAATTCTAAATTATCAAATATTTTAACAGTCTTGGTTACTGTACACATAATTTACCCTTACATTAAATTTTTAATAAAAAAATTCAAGCCTTACATTTTTTCAGAATACCATCATTAACTCTATTATACCCCTTCATAAGAATCATAATATGATTAATGGATACATGGTAAAAGGAAAAAAATAAGGTAGATCTCTAATTATAAGTAAGGGTTATGTATAATAGAAGCCTTCGTGGGTGAATTAACAATGATCAATAAATAATTACAATGAACTAAACACACATTCCATTTAAATAACATGACTATTACGATATTTTACAGAAAAATCAATATGAAATGGTAAAAAATAAAAACACATTTCTTTAAATCAATAAACTATGAATTAAATGAGTTTAGAAATAATATCATGGATAAATTATCTAGGAAAATTAAATTATTTTATTATTAAAAAAGAAAATTCATATTTTTTGGAATTTATGTTTCCTATACACACAATTCCTTTACCATCAAGACCTTTTACAAGATGATTGCAAAATACTGTGTAAAAATCCCTATGATTTGGAAAACTGATTCATCTCATCAGACTATCAATGCCTCAAAGGGTTTTATATAAATGACACCCTTTCATTTCAAGAGTATCTAATGAATTATTCACAAATCAAATAATCTATTTAATTCATAAACAATGAACATTACTATATAGTATTCGAATTGAAAATAGAATAAATATTTATCAATATTTTCACAGATAAATAAATAACTTACAATTTAAAACATTTAATATTGAAACTGTATAATGTCTAAAAAATAATAATTTCTATGATAAATTATAAAGAAATATTTGGGAAAAATTTATGGACAATGATAAAAAAAGAAGTGAATATTTAATGTGGATATTATAGAAAAAATAATAATCATGGAAGTGAATGTCCATACTTTCCTCAGACAAAATGTTCATAACCTATCCATATAAAGGATAATGATGGTATCAATATAATACATACCCATAAGAGTAAAGGTAATGTTTTTTCATTTATAATTAAAATTAACATAAAATATCAGTAAAGACAATCTTGAGGAAATATCATTTAATTTTTAAAATCAATTTGTTAAACATATAACATTTTAACTATATTTTTTTTGAAAATAACTCTTAAAAAAAATCCAGAATATTAGGAAAAACATTTCCTTTAAAAATATCCCTTTAAACGTGAGAAGGAATATTTAATGAAATTATAGTGGGTAATTCCATACATTACATATGAGATAAAAACAATATTCATTTTTCACTATAAAAATGATAGAAAAATGACTTGTTCAAAAAATGATAAGAATATTCCTTTCACATTGTCAGTAAAAGCTAAAAGGGAATTATTTGAAAATGTTTATAAATATTTACCAAATTTTTAAAAAGAAAAAATGATTATAAATTTCATTAATAAATCATTTTTAATAGGATAAATATAGTTATGCAAAATATTTTTTAGATGAATATATATTTATGACTAAAGAGATAAAAGAAGTCATATTTTATTAAAACATTGTATTAATAATTTTAAGTATCAAAGAGTTGAAAAATTTAATTCTCAATTGAAATTTATAATTAATAAATAAATGAGAATAAAATTTAATGTTTTATTAAATAAATATAACATAGTTTGTTTTAATCGGAATTCATGAATAAACAATCTAAATTAGAATGAGATTTTGGAAAAAAGACTCTTACAATGATTAAAATGTAGAAGTTATAATTAATAAAATGATTGATTATTTTAATTAAAACAATATTCAAAACAAAAGTTTAAAAACAAAAAAATTTAATATATATTAATTAAACATATAATAATACAATATCAATGACAAATAAATGGTAATATAACCTAACAACATGAAACTGAGTTATAAAATTCATTCCCACTTTGCAATTTTCATGTGAAACCTCCTTATATAAAATAATTTAAATTAAAACATAAAATTCCATGAATAATTATGTATGCATTACATTAAAATTACATGTGAGTGTATAGACACCATATAAAATGAGTTTGGTGCATTTCACTCAAATATGTTCCAATGAAATAAAATTGAGACCAAATCTTGTCCATCATGCTTTCTTTTTTACGGAACATACTATACGATCATGGATATTGGTTTAATAAATGTTATTAACTTATGAAATAACCATATTAATAATCATAATATCATATTTTATCATTTTATAACATCTTATTACTCATTTATTAATAATCTCTCTTTATTTTCATTGTTTCGGCTTTTAATTGCCTTGATTTCTCATGCATGTTTTGTTATTAAAGATCCGATCCTTTCACATATTACATAGTTTAATAATATATAGGATAATAATAATTATCATATTTATCATATTTATGTATCAATTATATTTTTATGACCATTCATTAATATGTTTTGGAAAATGAAGTATGTTATGATCATAGAGATGGTAGGCCATACAAACACACGGTTAATGTTCCCATTTTCCCATGATCATAATTTAATGAAGTTATGTAATATATTATCATTCTAAAACGATAATATTATCATATATATCATATTATTTTATTACATCTACTTATATATGTCATCCATATGGTTTGGTAATAAAAATACAGTCTAATCATTCCGTGAAGGAGTTCGTACACACTAATACGAATGATGTCATCACAATTCATTTAGTGAAATGATTTGATATAAAATGTTATATATTATCATTTATGAATTTTAAATATTTCATTAATAAAAAATTTAATTCTTTTATATGGAATATAATTACTATATTTATCTTCATCACCATTTCTATAAATCATTATTGAAAAATGAATCAAAGCATTCTGCGAGTTAGTAGTTTTCCATACACACGAGCGACATTATCAAATATCCTAAGGAATGGAAGGTAAATAAGTATATACAAGATATAATAATTACATATTTATAATTTTATTATAAATAAAATATATATACTTAATATCCATCATCATACCCAATCATTAGAGTTGGTAATGTTAAAATTAATGACATTAATTCATGAGGGGGTATTCCACCGTACATATGAATGGTGATTTGATAACCCATTTGATTGAAGTGGATGTGGTGGTTGGTAGTTAAAAAAAATAAAAAAATATAATTAAAAGGGAGATAATTTTTTATTATATCATCATGGTTTAATAATAGGTGAATGAATTTTAGGGTGAAATAAAATATAAAAACTTGTTGGAGAACGTAATCTCTTCTTTACGTATCCTCCTTAGGTTTTCACCAAAGCATTACTAGGATGGATATATTACCAAATTAATGATTATAGGATGGTATTATGGGGTTGTGAAGTGATTTCGTCAGGTCCGGTCCAACAAATGATGTTTGAAGTTATGAGATATAAAGGAGTGTGGGTGGCCTTTTATAAGTGTGATGAGCGACACACTATTATTTTATGAAAAGATTCAGTTATACCCATGTTTTTGTAATGAAAAAAAATCCATCAGTATATTCCACTATCAAAACAGGATTATATATGGTCAAGATATGGATAGGAAATTGGTGTTGGATAACTGGGTAAGTCATTTATATCCTTTAGCTTCTTAGTTTGACCTCTTATAAATCCATTTTTACATTAATAGTAGTAATTAATTTTTAAAATTTTCCTGAATAATTTTGGTCAAAAATTATATTAACCTTATTATAAATTATAAATAATCCTAATTCCATGTAGTAAATCCATATTTACAATGTCCATTCATATAATAGAAAATGTTTAATTTAAAATTAGTCCCGCAGAAGTAATGAGAAATAGTGGTTTTACAGATTAAATTTGATTTTTTTTAAATGTGTTTATATCTAAATTCATCATTAAATTGATTATGATGAATAAATTGGATATATACATAATTGAACTATTTTTAGGTTATGACCAATTAAAAATACCAAAGAAGTTCATGGATATATGTGAGACTAATCGTTGAATTTTTTTAAAGGAAAAGTAAATAAGAGTAAAAGATCAGGTGTTACAACGGAGCTTGCCCATTCTGGAATGAACCGCCCCATAAATTTCTTCATTGAATAGAGTGATACAGTGGTCCAGCATTCTAAAAATCCACCTTGTGGTTGCTTCTAGGACCTCCCACTTTGATAAGGCATCTTCCACCTGGTTGGCCTCTTTATACACATGTCTCATATGTAGGTTAAATTTTGTGAAAAAACAAAGAAATTCAGACCAATGGGATATGATATTCTTTTGGATATTACATGTTGATGTATTCAGAGAAATAATATCACTTTTAGAGTCTAATTTAATCTGATGGAAATCCATTTGTGATGAATAGAATACCTGAATGCATATATTATTTCCCACAACTCAGCTTCACATGTAGTCCCAATTCCAATATTATGATGAAAACATACATTAACAAATAAAAAATGTCTTCAGAAAGTACATCTGCATCTTGAAGGTCTTGGCATGCCTGACATTGCACTGTCAACGTTCACTTGGATCCATGATTAAATATAGGGTATCACTTGAACATAAGGGAGAAAAAAAAGGTGGCTTTGACCTTGCTACAACCCCCAATCTCATACGGATGTTAAGATCAATTATATCGTTATGTATCACCTAAACCTATATTTTAAGAGTAGCAAGGACATCCATATGAATATTTAAGATTCCAACATGTGTTTAAGGAATCTATTCATCAAAGAGATTCATATTTTGTGACCTTCAGATGGCAGCAAAAATATCTACAGTGGCCGGTAGTCGAAAGAGATGAATCTCCTTAATTACACATTACTATTAATAATATCAATCAACCCTTCAAGAGATTTACTAGAAATGGGGATCATCCCATTTAAAAATATTACAATACATTATATATATATATTTTGAAACATTAGTTTCATATAAAATTTAGTATTTTTCATTATTCATCAAAAGATGAATATTTTTAGAAAACCCCTAAAATTCTCCATAAGATAATTTTGATATTATAATTTAAAAATTAATATTATTTTTCAAAAATAAATTTAATATTTTTTAAAATTTATTGGAAATTATTTAAGCAATGCACGGCTAATCCTTCTTTTATGAAAATAAACTATTCATAAAATATTTATTTTACATTCAAATGATTCATAATGTTATTGATATTCAATATATTATCTATAAATTCATGTAAAATATGGATTATTTTATTTTTATTTATCATATTCACACCCTCCATTCCAATAGTTTGGTGATAATTGTCATTTTAAATAATAATATTAATAGTGTATTGTTGTTTGGTTAAAAATCATCTTGTGTGTAACACATAATATGGAATAAATTATTTTTCATTTAATTATTGATAAAATCAGTATTTTATTTCATAGAAACTATCAAATAAAATTTTATTCTTTTATAATTTTTGGGTATTACATAAATTTCAAGTATTTGATTGCTTTATTTACATGAAACTTCTAGTCAAAATGAACCACAATATATTAAAAACATTATGACATAGGATTTGGATTAAAGTTTATGAATATGATGAACAACACATCAATATGTCTCTATAAAAATATATTTACTAAATTAAACTTATTTATTAATTTCAAATAAATATTCTTAAAATTTTAATAACATTATTTGAAGATCAAAAGACCTATTTTTCTGAATAAAATATATTTTTTGTAGAAGTTATGTATTTTTATTTAAAAATATTATTGATCAATATTATAAATTATTTTTAAGGAAGTTTACTTTTAATTTATGAATAATAATTCAAAAATTAGTTATTTAATGACTTCACATTCATTTTTTGTTATAATGAATTATCAAAATAGTAAAAATTTGTTTCTATAGTTATGTTAAAAATGGGTTAATAGGGGAGATAAATTGAGTGTTAAGGGTATAGGTGACAACTAAACCATCTTGAATCATTTTGGTTGAAGTTATTTAGACCTTATATTTTCTGAACTTATAATTCTTGTCCATTGGGTTCAACATTAAAATAAAAATTACATTATATTATTTTAATCTTTTATGTATTTCTATTTGTGTCCCTCCCCTCACTTATAAATGGAATCCTCTTCTCCAACCATCTTCAAAAAAATCAAACACTCTCTATTGGTTGAATCCTATTAAAACATTCATA
Organism: Viscum album; assembly: GCA_963277665.1. Taxonomy (NCBI): domain Eukaryota; kingdom Viridiplantae; phylum Streptophyta; class Magnoliopsida; order Santalales; family Viscaceae; genus Viscum; species Viscum album. The sequence continues at coordinate 298,212,738 of OY728151.1, forward strand.
TATTCTTAACCTTAATTTAATTTCTTAAAGTCTTCTTATAAGACCATCCTATGAAGGCTTATATTGTATGAAAAATGAGGTCTCTCAATGAAGTAGTAATCATATTACCCACCTCTTTCAATTTTTATTTATTCTTCTACTACACATAAATTTATTTTATAAATCATATCATAATAAATCCAAGATATTATTATTATATAACATTTTTATGGGTTTATAACAACCATTTTCAATATTCTTCCTATCAAATGGGAAATGAAAATATATCTCATGTGTACATGTAGATGACCATGTCAATGTAGCGAAATGATAAGTTTTCCATTCCAACCTCACATTGAAGGAAGTAATTGTGGATTTAATTCAAATAATTATATATATATATATAATTTATGAAATAATTATTATTATAAAATTAGAAAATATTACTTATATTTCATTACTAATTTTTATTAGGGAATGAAAGCTACGTTGATGCATACATATGTACTACCATCTCCATGAACATTGTAGTTATTTTTTATATATTTCTTTTTATTTACTATTATAAATATGTATATAATTAAAATAGATCATATTTCTTTCTTGATAAATATTATTTCTATGATAGATCCATGATTTAGAAGCAATGAAAATAATTGATTAATCGAAACATACCTGAAAACGATTTATTTAATACCATAAATAATGATGATAATGAATGATTATAAATTACTTAGTGATAAGATATTATAAATAATACATGTATCATATTTTAATAATAACTTTTTTTCCTTTATATAGTTATAAAAAAATTTAATTTATTATAGAGGAGGCTAAAATCACTGTTGAAGAATTTTGTACTTGATGTAAGGGTATTGTCATCTAACTTTTTCTTTGTGAGACACACACAAAATTCCACACTTGTTTCTTTATTTTTTGTGTATATACTACAAAATTGATATGTTATATCAAGATTATATAAAAAATAATTTTAATTTATATTTTATTTTAATTTATTTTTTCAAGAGGGGTTATAATTTATTATTTTCCTAAGTGGTAAAGGATTTAGGTAACCATCTCGTTGTTTATGAGGGTTGTTTATGATTACATTTTTGATAATGATATTAAATAATCTATAAATCATAAATAAATATAATTATTCTTGAATAGTTATTAAATTAGATTAATAATTTTCATCTAATTATCTTTACTCTATGAACTCAAAATTATGAAATAATTTTTTAAGGAAAACAACGTTTTCTTCGCTATTAAATCGAATATAATTTTATTCCCTATCTATTTTTCATTAAATTTTTTAATGGATTTTTTACTATTCCATAATGATTGCTTAATATTACTTTTAGACATGTTTTTCATTCTATGAATGTTTTAAAATTAATCTTCTACTTATTTTATGAACACAAAGATTTATTATCTATTGTGTGAAAAAAATCACTATTTTATCATTTACAACACAAATTAATTTTACTTCCATCATGACCACTCTTTTCATTGAATGTTACATTAAATGTCTCAAAGAATATTTTAATCAAAAATGAGTTTCCTAAATTTCTAGAAAATTTCATATTTCATTTGAGGGATTTCAAATCGGAAAGTATATTTTCCTCACGAAATGTTCAATTGATATTTCAATGGTTTATTGATCAATGAAGAAATCTATCATTTTTTCCTATTCTAGACTAGGTTAATGATCCAATGAAATTATCCTAGTTATTTATCAAGGTAATTAATTTTTTTGATGATTAAATACTTAGGAAACCCACTTTCTATACCATGGGTTAATCTATAATGATGTGACAAATTATCTCTAAGTCTTTTGGAATACATAAGAATGTATTCTGATTATGTGATGTGTTGGTCCATTATATCACTTTAATATATTGGGAAATTATAAATTATTATGAGCTCAAAGGGAACATGAGAGATATTCCCAAGCAAAAAATTGGGATCAATGGTGATTATCCAAAGCCTAAAGATGTTAATGGTGTTTTTGGCCCAAAACTAACATTTTATGAATATATTAGTGGTTAGATTGTATATAAGTTATTTATGATTATAATTATGCCCCACCTAACATGCCAATATCTATGATTGTTTCTTTTGTTTATGATATGATCTCATGGATCTTGATTTTTATTCTTCTTTTATTAATGCCTTATGAACAACAAAAGCATTATTTCAGGAGTATAAGATATCAATTTCCAGGTATTATTTTTAAATGATTATTTCATATTCTCAAACTCTTATAAACATGTTAATATAATATATTATTATTGACTGACATAACCAATATTTAATTGTACTAAACACATTAGAATACCCTTTTTCGTGTTTCATTTCCCATATTTATAAAGATTTTTATAATTATTATATTTATATAAATTATTTTCTATTGGATGAAATTTTTTGGCCATATTTAATATCATTGAGGAAATAATATAATTGTGTATTTAATCTAAAAATAAAGTCTTATCAATAAATTATGCTTTGGTCTTTGAACAAAGAATTACCTTAAAAAATATAAAAAATACAGAAAACCATTATGGTTTTGGGACATGTATTGTTTTAATATGGATTCAATATTCATCTGAAACGGTTAAATAATTATGTGTGTAATTATTGGATATTCATAATTTATAATAGAGAAAGGTTAAGTTATATTTTGATATTAAGATGAGACATATTTTTTGACAACCCTTAACATAAATCGAATTATAAAAAAATAATCTCTATTTTCAAAAGGAAAAGAGTATTTTTCCCCTAAATATAAATCTATGTCAAGATCCAATAAAGTTGATATGGTTGTGGTATATATGAAACTTGGGGAATAACTCTAAAATGGGTGTATTTTGTATTAACATTGTCTTCACTTGTTCAAGATGAGTCAGGATAATAGTGCACACATTGCTAAGAACTCTCTAGGGATATGCTTTTGTTAGTATACATTATATTTATGAACCATTGTTGATAATTAATGGGTATAATAGATGGAAATATATGATAATCCATCGAAATATGAGATACAATTGATTTTATATTGGATAAAATAAGGTTTCATAATTTTGGACAACCTAAGAGTGAATTTCATAATCATATGATTACATGATCTATTTATTGATTTTGGATACTCACACTATGTTCTTGTTTTTATTATATAGTCAGAAGAAGGAGGACATTTGAGAAAAAATATTGTGTGGGACACACTCATGAGAAACTAAATGAAATGGTAGATTTAATGTTAAACCATGTGAATATACCTAACCAACTATCTCAATTTATTGTTAACAATATCCACAGGCTTGAGTTTCCTATCCCTCTTAATAAAAGGAAAACAAATTTTCATGGGAGTTTAGTTGATCAATACTAAAGAATAAAGAACAATAGAATTCAAATATACCAATAATATTTGAATAATAACATAGTAATATTTCTCAATTTAAAAGAAGTGTGTCTTTTTTGGGGAAAATAATGGATTAAAGTAACCAATTGAGGATAAAAAATAATAATCTCTAAGGAGAGAAACAATTGCTCCCTAAAGCATCAGTTATAGTACAATTTATTATATGTATATTATAATAGGGGATTATTCATGATCCCTAAGTAGAAAATTTCGTTTTACCTAAGAATGTAGCATAATGCATACCCATGGAAAATTATCAGGGAGGCTGCCCAAAGATCATCGATATTATTTTATAAATATTACATAATAACTAATATATTTATAATATAATACCATTATATGAGGTCAATTTTTTGGAATATAATTTATATTAAATTATATAAGCCTATTTAATAAATAATAAATATAGAATGATGTTAAAAATAATTAAAAAGGTAGCTACCCTTGGGAGATTACAATAAATGATATCATTATTTATTAAAATATTATCAAAACTCAATTAAATGTAATTATCAAGAACTATCACAATACACCCTATCATTTAAAATTTTATTACCCCAGAAAGATATATCTATATGTTATTAAATATGATTCATAATATATTCTAGAAGATCTATTTATTGAACATCACTGCCAAAGCAATAATAAATTATATGCATGACTTAGATAGAGAAGTGATGGATGATTGATGAATGAGAAGATGTACTTCAGTCAAGGAGAAATTGTTAAATAAGTAATGTACATAAATTTAACAATGAAATGAATTCATATAATTTATTGAATAGAAACATTAATTCAAAATAAACATAATATAATCAATGATCCCTCCATCGACCAATTGTTTAAGAGTGTTCTCGAAGTTTTATGGAGTTGATAAGAGAAAACAAATGGATAAACACAAAATATTAAAAATAAATAGAAAGATTTTAATTTAAATAATAATTGGTATTATAAATTTTAGACATTAAAAATTAATATAAACAACTAATTAGTAACTAAAATGCTCGAATATAAATCTAACCCATTTAATATGAGAGGGGATAATTTTTAAAGGAAGAAGAGTAACAAAATATCCACCCAAAATCAATCACTAAAATTTAAAACATGTACTACAAGTGAAATTTTTTAATTTGGAAAATGGACTTATTTAATTTTGTTAATATATATCTATTCTATTGAAAAAAATTTAAGCTTCTATTTCTAGTTGTGGTGATTAAAAACATCTAATTACTAATGAAATTATTTCTTTCCTAGAGACACTTTTTATCCATATTCTTTGATTTTTTATGAATTTATAGCCTTGATTTCTGTAGAATAACCCAATAACATAGTAAAATAAAATGAACCTTGGATTCATATATTTCTCAATAGAAAATTTAAGCTCATTTTGATTAATCTATCAAGCGATATGCACTGATATTTTACAGTTCCTGGATTTGTGTAAATTTTTTGAGGCTTACATTGTGAGAACCATTTAGGCATCCAAATATTGGATTCATATCTGGGACCCATTGAATGAATTAAAATCTAATTAATATGAATCCCTAAAAATTAATTTCATTATTTTTGTCTGTGTATCAAATTTATCCCAAAAATAAAAAAGCTATCATAAAATAGTTAAAATTACGAAATTATTCCTTTTTCATAATTAAGATCAAATTATTTATAAGACCTATTAATGTGATAATTTTTCACAATATAATAATATTTCTAGTAAATAAAATTGAACTAAATAAAAAAATATACGAAAATATTAACTCCAGCAATAACATGGAATAAAACATTTGACTCCCAAAAAATCATCTAAAATAATGTTAAAAAAATATCCTATGGTATAAATGGAAATCACTACATAACACTCAGACCCAAAGAAAATATCCTGCATGATAGATAGATCCAAATTAACCATATATTCCCCAAAAAATAAATCCCATTCAATCTCATTATAACCCCAAAGTTCATTTCATACCTACATCCCAAGAAAAATATTTTTCTCTTCACTAAAAAATGTGATGTTTTTCTTATTATCCAGAACTAGTGTGATTTCCATAGGATATATATCCTTGAATAATCATCACATAACAGAGTCAAAAACGATTATATTATAATGTATTTACATTGTTTTTTAGGATTAGGTCGATGGGTTTTAAAGGTAAAAACATCGGAGGAGGAATGAAGTGGGTAATGCTTTAAATGAATTAAATTTATGAAAATAGTTTTGAATAAAAATTTTATTTTCCTAAATCAGATCAAAAATCAATTTACTCAATAGAAATATTAATATTATTAGCAATATATTTTTTTATATTCAGAGTTTCAATATTAATTTTTTAACAATTTTCCTACAATTAAAGTAATATTTTTGATTTAATTGGGATCTTTAGTTTCTCTTGAGAATCGTATTTTTGAGGAAAATAAAATATAATTATGATATTTATGTTTTTCTAAAATCCTGACCAATATTTGTAAGGATATTTGGGTCCCCCATCTATCTTTACATCATAAAAAGTATTCCAACAAACATTTAATAAATACTGAATAACTTTTTTCATCTCATATCAAACAGAATCTTCAAGAAAAAAAGAATATAACTCATCGTCTCTCTCCCCTGAACTTATGTTAAACAATAATCAGACATTCAACTTTTAGATTAGGGTTTTAAATTTATTAATGGATTATAATATGTCTCCCAAACTAATAAATTCATTCCTATTAAGGATTAATATATTCTTTATTAATCGGTATTCCAAAAAATACTTGAATATTGAAATGAACTTTTAAAGTGGATCCTGAATGATTCATAGCACATTCCATGAACTCTAAAAACATGTAAAATGACAAAAATAACAAATTTTGGACAAGAAATTATTTTTCAAGAATCTCTATAAAAATGTAAATTGATTAAAGATTTCAAAATGGATTTGAAACATCTCTAGTTTGGAAGTATTTTCAATTTGGGCAGTCGTAGTGCACATGTGTTTCAAATTTAATTGAAATTCATTAATTGAAAATATTATAAATTTGGAAAAAATCTATTCTATAATAACATTAATAATCTAATATTCAAAATAAGTAAAATGCCAAAAATAAAAAGTTTTTTAAACATATAGAATAATTTTTACCAACTAAAGAAATTGAAAAATAGGGCAACAATAAAACAGAAAAAAAACCATTAAAATTTTATAAAAGGAAAATTAATATCAAATGCTGCTAAAATTCATAAAAATAGGTTGAAATACCTCTCCACACATAACAAATTTAATCACCTAATTTTTTTATATAGATATATAAATCATTTCATATTGAATTAGAGTTTGATTTAAAATAAGATAAAAAGGTGAGAGGAAACCTGATTATTAATGGAAACATTGTGTTAATAAACAAAATTTTTTGACATTAGACCTAAATTAAATAATGAAGAAATTAAATTAATTAAATTTATTATAAAATAAATAAAATATAGAATGGGGATATAAAATTTTTTTACCACCAAGAGGGTGTTAGGTTATTAATTTCAATAATCAGGTAGTTTAAATGGTTATAAAACATTTTTTGGTGGGGGAGGTTTGTTCCTAATGAATCACCACAAAATTTTTATCTAGTGAAGTTCCCTTTACACCAGTTGTTGAATTTCTCATGGATATGGTACTTTATGTCTTTACAAATATAAATGTATAATAACAAGCAAGGTGTGGATTGATGAAATAATGAATCAACCTCTTCTTCATCCATAAATTGGCCAATTATTTCACATCATCTAAGGCTTGACAAATTTTAATTGAATTATAATCTATAAATAAAATTCATGAAACAATTTAGCAAGAATAAAATTAAAACATAAATAAAAAATAAAAAAATACTTCCTATTAGGTATGCCATCATAAAAACATAACTTTCCTTGAATAGAAATGGGAAACTCAACCATTAAAAGTTAATGTTAATTAAATTCTTACAATGTAATATAATTATGGATGAGAGCTTATATTTCATTTCCAAATATATGAGAATCACTTAACTTTTTGGACTTTATAAAACATGATCAATACTCATCTAATTTATTTTAATCTCCCATAATTTCATCCACAAGATGTATTTCTAAAAAGGCCTCTTTATTGTATAGATGAGAAAGCCCAAATAAAGTTTTTTAATTGATTCTAGGATTATTCTGGTTCTATAGATCTAAAAATATGTTAACAACACTCTTACATTAATGGTTATAGTTTTTACTACACCTTTTAGTCATATATTTCCAATTCCACTTAAACAATACATTCTATTTTTTCCATGTTATATATTTTATTTTAAAGTCATTTTTATGATAATTTAAATAATTTTTAATTTATCCCTCTATAAACTCTGAGTGTTGAGTATATTAAAAATAATTTGAAATGGAATACATCATGTATTTTTTTGATTATTTTTCAATTTAGGATCTTTTGTGTGTTTCTATGAAAAAGGTAATTCATGAATATAACCTCCCTAATAAAGAAACCAAATATATAAAAAGGGATTTTTCATATATTCCTAAAAAATAATTTAATTTTTTTTTAAATTCTAATCTACTGTGTACCGTAGGGTCGATCTCTTGAAGAGTCCACTCACAGACAATATTCTCCTAATGAAAATATTTTTTTTTCTAACTATTATATTTATAATAATATAATAATTGAAGAGGATTTATTGAAATTAACATGATATATAAATATATAAATCTAATATAAAACTAAAATTCATATTGAATGATTTTATCATGTTTGGATGAATTCACCCATTCGTAGGATATAATTGTTATTGATGTAATTATTTACTAAAATAATCTCAATAATAAATTAATTATAGTGATCAATAACATTCAAATTACACCATATCAATTGAGTTACTACTACCCATATAGATTTATCTATGTGTATGGAAATTATATTACTTATGTTGGATATGATATTCATTGACCATCAGTACCTAACACATACTTTATCCTATACATGAAATAAATCATGATTGTAATAATGATAGGTAAATGATTAGAATAACTCATGTGATAGATAAAAGAAGAAATACCTCACCCTATTAAAATTAACCAAAACCTAAATTATCATAATTTAATAAATAGATACATGATATAACAAGAAACCAATCAAAATAATACTCATTTCCTCAAACAATATCCAAAATTGACTATAAATTTTTGGTAGAGTAGAGAAGTGAAATCAATGTGATAAAAATTAAAGTGAAAGATATAAAAAATGATAGTAAAAAATATTATACATTTTGATTAATAAAAAAGAGAAATAAACAATACTTAGATGCTAAAATGGACAATTATAATTCCAAAACATGGAAATAGATAGGTGATAAATTTTTATAGAAAAAACCAAAATTTCCTTCTAAAATATTCCTCTGAATTTTCACTATATGTCCCCAGCCTTAATCCTTACTTAATATTGAGTTATTACAAGATTACACATTGATGATCTTTTCAGGTTTAGAGTTTTAGAGAATTAGATCATGAAACTTGCATTACATTCTACCTTTAAACAAAGTGGTTACATAAAAGATAGGATTCATTCTTCCCAACAACGGAAACATATTTAAAATAAAACTTGGATTCTTTCTTGACACATCCTTGAAACTATCATCACATCATGTACCCTTCCCTTGACCTGTGAAAAGCATTTCAAAAACATGGGAAGAGCATATAAATCTCAGTAAGGGATATAAAAATATGGAAAGGAAACATGAGTACATTTATACATAAGAATGAATTCATACTTTACCCATAAAACATAAGCACTTTAACATACCTCATTAAATCATAAAAAATCATATGACATAAAGGTAACATGAGGCATTCATAACATTCTTACGTAGGGAGTAACCCTCTTGGTTATGTTTTGGAATACCCATCACAGTATATTCCCTAAATCTCTTTGGAGAAACCTTAACGTTTCACTCCATCGCGTGACCTAATGCATTGGAGAGCTATATCGGGCTTACCCGCCCTTAAATTATCACAGAACCACCCGTCTTCATAATAATTCCCAAGAACCTCAACATAATCGTATCAAATAAAACATGCATAAAGGAAACATAATATTTCCACCTTTCAATCACCAGATATCAATACAACACATTGATATAAAAACATTATGAAAGCCATTTTCAATACCAAAATAAAAGAAAATTAAAACATGGAATTTATTTTTCTTTTAAAAAGAAGGTATGGCTTGTAGAGGAAGCCGAAACTAAAATAACGGTCACGGCGGCAGAGAAGTCGTTGTCGCCGCATACATACGAAAAAAACATTCCCTTTTGTCGTTAAGTAAAACGCTTTGTATAAAAAATATTCCTTTTGGATAAACATAAAAGTCAAAGGGGTTTATACACTGTATAAAAGAAGGTTGTGTATAAAACAAAATATGCCTCAATGAAAGGAGATTGAGACGAAGTCCCATACCACCTTGAATCTTTTAACATTTTAAACCATTAATATCCATATAAATAAATCCTTAAAACCATTTTGAAAACATGGATATTAATAAGAACAAATCATTAAAACATTTAAAGTGATATTTTGGTTAAAGGGTTTTTACGAAAATTAGAGACACTTGAATATAATAATTGAGGAATAACATTTAATCAGAACTTTATAATATCATGAGAATAAATGTATTCATGATATAATATTCCAAAAAACTGTATATACACCATATATGAGTGAATTTGTGCATAATAACAATGAAGTCTCAATAGAGATGTAAAATGTGATGAAATCCCTTATAAAGAAGGTATCCTTAAATTATGGATAAATCAATATCAAAATTATGTGTGACAAATATAAATACACCCAATATAGTTGGATATTAATTGTAAAACAATAAAAGTTCATTCACACATATTCAAAGGATGGAATATTCAATAACTACATGTTGAACCCAAAGAAATCGAAATTTGGTTAAAAAGTTCCCTTGGTAAAATTCGACAGCCTAACGGCGTCACTTCAAGAATTCAGAAAATGATTTGATGAGAGATAAAAAGGGAATATAATCACTTGGAAATAAAATTTACATCAATCAGGATATAGAAGAACATATCCCAACATAATAGTATGTGAATTAAAAGACATAACAAATGATGTCTTTTAAAAAGAGGAGGGTGAAAGGTTCCCTTACCGACTTGGGTAACTTTCGAAATGTACACCCCATTGAAGAAGTGTCATACAATGAATATGTAAATACCCATAAATGGAATTATATTACAAATGGATTGTAATAATGGGCAGTACATAAACCAATCAATGGAAATTGTGGCAAATGTTGCATAAATCTCACGGAAATAAAAGTGAGATGAAAAATCTCTTACGAAAACTCGGCAGCCTAACGGCACCACATAAAACTTCCAAAATGGATTTATGAGAGGAAATAGGGTCTCTCATCATATCAAAATAAAGTTTACAGAAATAGGAATACAAAAGAACATCCCCCAACATAACAAAAATGAGCTTAAAAGAAGTGACATAAAGGAGATTACTTAAAAAGAAAGAGAGAGGTTAGATCTCTTACGAAAACTCAGCAGCCTAACGGTGCCACTCAAAACGTCCAAAGTGGATTGATGAGAGGAAATAGGGTCTATCATCATATCAACATAAAGTTTACAGAAATAGGAATACAAAATAACATCCCCCAACATAACAAAAATGAGCTTAAAAGAAGTGACATAAAGGAGAGTACTTAAAAAGAAAGAGAGTGGTTAGATCTCTTATGAAAACTCAGCAGCCTAACGACGCCACTCAAAACATTCAAAATGGATTGATGCGAGTAAATAGGGTCTCTCATCATATTAACATAATAATTACAGTAGGATTAATATAAAAGAACATTCCAATCATAAGAAATATGAGCTTAAAAGGAATGACATAAAAGAGTGTACTTAAAAAGAAAGAGAGGTGTAGGATCCCTTACCTTGGGTCCGAATTGACTCAATCGTTCTTTAACGTCCTGAATAATAAACTTGAGTTAATTTATACTTGCTTAAGAACCTTTTCCAAGTTCATTATTCCTTTTATATCAATTATTTACATTTTATAAACATTATGTAATCATTTAAGTTAATAATGTTTGTTTTGTCGATATTTGGTTCTTAAGTCGAAAGTGGACTTCTTAAAATTACATGTTGTTCGTGTGGTCAAAGGTTCATTATATCCAGAATGAAATTCATGATTTGGATATCATATATATCATATATATCTATAATATACATGTATTTATAATATCACATAATCATTTAGAGGTAAGAAATGAAATGCACCGTTCATGGAGACGGTAAGCCGTACGTACACATGAACGCTACTTTCATTTATTTCTCATACTTTAATGGAAAGAAAAAAATAATAATTATATAGAGTTATATAATAATTCCATTATAACATCATATATAATAACATTAAATCCATCCTTTATACGTCCCATGTATGGCATTAACGAATGACATCACTTTGAGGGGGCGGTAGTCCGCACTTCCTAAAATGAAGATATCGCGTATACCCATAATGGAAGCCATAAAGGTAAGACACAAATGAAAAATACAGAAGCTTAAGTAAAACATAAACATATTATATATCATATATAAATATATTGACATCTTAATGGTCACCTTTGAAGGTGTTAATAGAATGTTGAACAATCATCGTTTCGGGAGGCATAAATTCACCATCCACGGAAACAGTATGTTCGTTAACCATTAGATGTAGGTGTGTGTAAGTGTAGCTATAATACTTATTATAAAAACATCCTAGTATATTTAGGATATTGGAGTTGTTACAAAAGAAAATAATAAAAAGAGATTTGGGGGTTGGAGAAGCAAAATAAAACAAAAGGACTTAAAAGAAGACATTACCTTAAAAATCAGGTAACTCCCTTTGGTTTGAGCTCAAAGGCTTCTTTGGGAAGAATTATGCCCAAAGTGAGTCTTAAAGGAGTAATAGAGGGATGTTGAGAGACAAAATGGTCAGGGGTTGGCCGAGCCAAAGTCTTTGGGAGTGTGGGTAAGGAAGTTGAGGTGGGGGCCTTTTATAAGAGGAGAGGAGGGGCACTCTTGTAATGTTACAAAATGTTACTTTATTTTCAAAATAGTTTCGGATTTTAAAGGTCCCACATTGATGTGTTTCGAGGATAAGGTGATAAGGGTTCTAAATCCACTCATCCAATAGGTTTTGTACATGTGTAGGTCTTAAATATTACATTATCTTTCAATTTTATTTAAATCTTTAAATAATGAGGTCATCGCTGCATCATCATGATGTCATAAATAATTTAATTTATTTAATGTCTAAAAATTATAAAAAAAATACTATGATGTAGGAAATATTTTTATATTTCTAATGAATATTTATAGTCAAAAATCCGACTTGTATATCCCCATGTAAAAATTGTTTTAGTAAAATAACTCATGTTTGTGTCATTTTTACTTTAACATTAAATAAAAAGTTATTTATGTCATTTCCCAACCAAAGTGGATCCATGGGGTCCCCAAGTTGACCCATGGCTTGTCTTGATCGGCCATGACACATCCAATGAGGGTAGTACATGTGTCAAACTCATCTCATATTATTAAAATATTATTTTTACCCTAAACTACACTAATTACCACTAATCGGGATTAAAAACTTAATAAGTTACTATTAACCAAAAAATCATTATTATCCCATTGAACCACATTTTACATTTTAATGAAAACCATGTATGTCAGATTTTTGAAATTAATAACACAGAAGTGGTAAAATTTCATTTAAACGAAAAATCAGTTTTTATAAGTACCACTTAGTGGTTTCACTATTCATCAAAAATTGAAGTCTTTCAGAAAAATCCCAAAAATTCTCCCTAAGATATATTGGATATTACAAATTCAAAAATGAAGTATATTTTACTAAATTCAAAACATATAAGTCACATTAATTAATTTAATAATTAATTCCAGCTGTCAGAGCAAATAGCGTGTTTTTATGAAACATTAAATATCAAAAGATTGACACTAGTTTAAGTCTGATTTCAAAGTGAAATTTATTCCAATGACCACTATTGGATTTAATGGTAAAAATATATTCTAATTTCACTTTAAAACCAATTCAAATGATAACTTAATCATATAAATCAATTAGATTAAAAAGAGGTTTTGAATTAAAATACAACATTTTACACTATTCATTAAAAAAATGAACTTTATCGGAAAAATACCAAAAATTTACACAAAGTAAAATTTGATGTCCCGATTCTAAAGACGAGTTTTATTTGGTCCAAAATAATGTATAAGAGTGATAAAAACTATATTTAATGACAGTTCGCCATCAAAAGGCGATAAGTGAACCTTTAGTGAAAATTAGGGTATAAAAGCCTAAAATTGAATTCTTTCCGTATTTTAAGCCTTTGGATAAATGTAAAAACATTTAAAAACATATATAATCATATTTTAATTATTTCTATCCATTCCCACAAACACAACGGCTACATTTTAACTACAATTTAAAATAATATTATTTTATTATTAGAGCGCAACGTAAGATTCCCAAGAAACTCGTTGTTGCGTATTGGGTACGCCATCGAGCATAGAATCCCCTTTAAAGTAATATTAATATTTTATTCAAAAATATGGATAAATATAAAGATTTCATATTCTTTATTTATCTGGGGTGTTACAACCTTCCCCCCTTTTGGGAATTGTATCCTCGCAATTTTTTTAAAATTGGGCATGGAAACATCCTTGAAAATCCCACATTGGAACAAGATTCGGTAAAACAATCACTTTAAAATAAAGAAAGAGAAGTATAGAGGTCACCCAAGTTAACCCATACTAGGATTATAGTTATGAAAATATAGATATGGAGGAGAAAACAAAGGGTCATGTTCTGATGGAGAGTGATAGTAAACATGTCTAGGAGAAAGTTAACCACAAGAAAATCACAAACTTGTGATGGGTTAAACGGTATTCGATTCCCCAGTAGGAAAATTTAACAGACAACATTTTTTTTAAGTTACTCTTCATTGAGGAATTTATTTTTTGAGCTTAACTAAATCATAATGAAACATACTTACTTGTCACGTAGACTTTCAAATTTTACTAGATTCCTTAATCAAACTCATATTTTCTCCAAAAGACGAGTTTTTAGGAAGACTTGTTCACAATAAGAGTACTATAATCAACTTCATGAGAATCACCTAATACAAAAAAGAGAACTATATACTTCCCATGTCTTTAGACTTTAACCAAAACCAAAACCGAAAAGGCTAGTACAAGATCAGATAAACCAGAAAAGGATAACCCTTTATAAAAAGAAAATCTATGCTTAATATCCAAAATTTGTCCAACAAAACCCAAAGTTCAATGAGGACCATTAGATAAAAAATTTGTCCATAAATGTCTTCAAAGTAAACCAAACTAAGGTTGAAACCCAAATATTTGATGGATTTAGTCACATAGTCTTCCAAGTTAAATATTAACATTTATCTCCAAACAACATTTGTTTCTCCTAATGTCTTGTATTGAAAAGTAATTAACCTAATCACATATCCTCCATGATAGGTTAATCATTTTCATAAATAACCCAAAATCAACTTACTCTTAATTCATAAAAGCATAAAACTAGAAAGAATCAGTCAAACTAACCAGGGAATTCTCGTAGTCCAGTGGTAGGCGATAAATACCAGTTTGCACTTTGGTTGTGGGTTCGATTTCCGCAGCTTTGTCCGACGCAACGGGTTGTCACATGGTCTACGTGTTGTCCTTTTTCCAAAACTATATAATTCTTAAAACATCCCCCAAAATGAGATAAAATCGTCAAAAATGATCATAACATATTTTAACCTCAAGTTTATCTCATTCCTTTCATTTTCCATCATATCATAGAGTAACCCATAATTACCTAAAAAGTAAGGATCATATAAACCCTAAGGGTTACCTTAATAATTATTACCCGAATTTCCACATCGAGTTGGCCATCTCGTACATGATTCATTAGAGAACTCACCAAGGTTGAAGTGGTTGATCATGACTTCTTGATAGTTGGTTTAGAACAACCATGAGATTTCTCATTGAATCCCCCATCTCATCCAGTCTCTTAATCAGAGAACCACCACAGTTTCCTTCAAACCCATTGTCACTTTGGTTCCTGCAAGATCCAGCCATTTACTAAAACCAAAAAGGTCAGTGTGAGTATATCAACATAACCATCATGTACTAATGAGGAAGATAAACACTAAGATATACTTACTCATTCACTTTATCTAAAACTAGGACTCTTTCTGAAATCCTAACCATTATGGTAATGTCACTTGTGCTTAGAGAATACCCTAACCTCTAATGTTATCTAAACCAACCTTTGATACCAACTATAAGGCCCCAGCCTTAAACCTTACTTAATCTTGAGTTATTACAAGATTAAACATTGGGGATCTTTTCAGGTTTAGAGTTTTAGAAAATTAGATCATCAAACATGCATTACATTCCACCTTTAAACAAAGTGGTTACATAAAAGACAGGATTCATTCTTCCCAACAATGGAAACATATTTAAAATAAAACTTAGATTCTTTCTTGACACATCTTTGACACTATCATCACATCATGTACCCTTACCTTGACCTGTGAAAAACATTTTAAAAACATGGGATGAGCATAAAAAGCTCAGTAAGGGATATAAAAATATGTAAAGGAAACATGAGTACATGTATACATAAGAATGAATTCATACTTTACCCATAAAACATAAGCACATTAACATACCTCATAAAATCATAAAAAAATCATATGACATAAAGGTAACTTGAGGCATTCATAACATTCTTACGTAGGGAGTAACCCCTGTGGTTATGTTATGGAATACCCATCACAGTATATTCCCTAAATATCTTCGGAAAAACCTTAACGTTTCACTCCTTCGCATTACCCAATGCATTGGAGAGCTATATCGGGCTCACCCGCCCTTAGTTTATCACGGAACCACCCGTCTTCATAATAATGCCCAAGAACCTCAACATAATCGTATCACATAAAACATGCATAAAGGAAACATAATATTTCCACCTTTCAATCACCAGATATCAATACAACACATTGATATAAAAATATTATGAAAACAATTTTCAATACCAAAATAAAATAAAATTAAAACATGGTACTTATTTTTCTTTTAAAAAGAAGGTATGGCTTGTAGAGGAAGCCGAAACTCAAATAACGGTCACGGCGGCGGAGAAGTCTCTGTCGCCGCATACGTACGACAAAAACAATCCCTTTTGTCCTTAAGTAAAACGCTTCGTATAAAAAAGATTCTTGTTGGATAAATGTAAAAGTCAAAGGGGTTTATACACCGTATAAAAAAAGGTTTTGTATTAAACAATATATGCCTCAATGAAAGGAGATTGAGACGAAGTCCCATACCACCTTGAAACTTTTAACATTTTAAACCATTAATATACATATAAATAAATCCTTATAACCATTTTGAAAACATGGATGTTAATAAGAACAATCATTAAAACATTTAAAGAGATATTTTGGTTAAAGGGTTTTTACCAAAATTAGTGACACTTGAATACAATAATTGGGGAATAACATTTAATAAGAACTTTATAATATCATGAGAATAAATTTATTCATGATATAATATTCTGAAGGACAGTATATACACCATATATGAGTGAATTGGTGCATAACAACAATGAAGTCTCAATAGAGATGTAAAATGTGATTAAATCCCTTATAAAGAAGGTATCCTTAAATTAAGGATAAATCAATCTCAAAATTATGTGTGACAAATATAAATACACCCAATATAATTGTATATTAAGTGTAAAACAATAAATGTTAATTCACATATATTCAAAGGATGACATATTCAATAACTACATGTTGAACCCAAAGAAATCGAAATTGGGTTAAAAAGTTCCCTTGGTAAAATTCGACAGCCTAACGGTGTCACTTCAAGAATTCAGAAAATGATTTGATGAGAGATAAAAAGGGAATCTCATCACTTGGAAATAAAATTTACATCAATCAGGATATAGAGGAACATATCCCAACATAATATTATGTGAATTAAAAGACATAACAAATGAAGTCTTTTAAAAAGATGAGGGTGAAAGGTTCCCTTACCGACTTGGGTAACTTTCGAAAAGTACACCCCATTGAAGAAGTGTCATACAATGAATATGTAAATACCCATAAATGGAATTATATTGAAAAATGATTATAATAATGGGCAGTACATAAACCACTCAATGGAAATTGTGGCAAATGTAGCATAAATCTCACGGGAATAAAAGTTGGATGAAAAATCTCTTACGAAAACTCGGCAGCCTAACGGCGCCACAAAAAACTTCCAAAATGGATTAATGAGAGGAAATAGGGTCTCTAATCATATAAACATAATGTTTACAGAAATAGGAATACAAAAGAACATCCCCCAACATAACAAAAATGAGCTTAAAAGAAGTGACATAAAGGAGAGTACTTAAAATGAAAGAGAGAGGTTAGATCTCTTACGAAAACTCAGCAGCCTAATGGCGCCACTCAAAACATACAAAATGGATTGATGAGAGGAAATATGGTCTATCATCATATCAACATAAAGTTTACAGAAATATTAATACAAAATAACAACACCCAACATAACAAAAATGATCTTAAAATAAGTGACATAAAGGATAGTACTTAAAAAGAAAGAGAGAGGTTAAATCTCTTACGAAAACTCAACAGCCTAACGACGCCACTCAAAACATCCAAAATGGATTGATGAGAGGAAATATGGTCTCTCATCATATTAACATAATAATTATAGTAGGATTAATTTAAAAGAACATCCCAATAATTAGAAATATGAGCTTAAAAGGAATGACATAAAAGAGTGTACATAAAAAGAAAGAGAGTTGTAGGATCCCTTACCTTGGGTCTGACTTGACTCGATCGTTCTTTAACGTCCTGAATAATAAACTTGAGTTAATTTCTACTTGCTTAATAACCTTTTCCAAGTTCATTATTCCTTTTATATCAATTATTGACATGTTATAAACATTATGTAATTATTTAAGTTAATAATGTTTGTTTTGTTGATATTTGGTTCTTAAGTCGAAAGTGGACTTCTTACAATTACATGTTGTTCGTGTGGTCAAAGGATCTTTATATCCAGAATGAAATTCCTGATTTTTATATCATATATATCATATATATCTAGAATATACATGTATTTATAATATCACATAATAATTTAGAGGTAAGAAATTAAATGCACCGTTCATGGAGACTGTAAGCCGTACGTATGCATGAACGCTACTTTTATTTATTTCTCATACTTTAATGGAAAGAAAGAAATAATAATTATATAGAGTTATATAATAATTCCAGTATAACATCATATATAATAACATTAAATCCATCCTTTATACGTCCCACGCATGGCATTAACGAATCACATCACTTTGAGGGGGCGGTAGTCCGCACTTCCTAAAATGAAGATATCGCGTATACCCATAATGGAAGCCATAAAGGTAAGACACAAATGAAAAATAAAGAAGCTTAAGTAAAACATAAACATATTCTATATCATATATAAATATAGTGACATCTTAATGGCCACCTTTTAATGTGTTAAAAGAATTTTGAACAATCATCATTTCGGGAGGCATAAATTCATCATCCACGGAAATAGTATGTTCGTTAACCATTAGATGTAGGTGTGTGTAAGTGTAGCTCGAATCCTTATTATAAAAACATCTTAGTAAATTGAGGATACTGTATATGTTACAAATAAAATGAATAAAAAGAGTTTATGGGGTTGGAGAAGCAAAATAAAACAAAAGGACTCAAAAGAAGACATTACCTTAAAATCGGGTAACTCCCTTTGGTTTGAGATCAAAGGCCTCTTTGGGAAGACTTATGCCCAAAGTGAGGACTCAAGGAGTAATAGAGGGAATTGGAGAGAAACAATGTGCAGGTATTGGCCGAGCCAAAGGATTTGGGATTGTGGGTAAGGAGTTTGAGGTGGGGGCCTTTTATAAGAGGAGAGGAGGGGCACTCTTGTAAGGTTACAAAATGTTACTTTATTTTAAAACTATTTTTGTATTTTAAAGGTCCCACATTGATGTGTTTCGAGGATAAGGTGATAAGGGTTCGAAATCCACTCATACAATAGGTTTTGTACATGTGTAGGTCTTAGATATTACATTATCATTCCATCTTATTTAAATCTTTAAATAATGAGGTCATCGCTGCATCATCATGATGGCATAAATATTTTAATTTATATAATGTCTAAAAATTATAAAAAAAATACTATGATGTAGGAAATCTTTTTAAATTTATAATGAATATTTATAGTCAAAACTCTGACTTGTATATCCTCATGTAAATTTTTTTTTAGTAAAATAACTCATGTTTGTGTCATTTTTACTTTAACATTAAATAAAAAGTTATTTATGTCATTTCCCAACCAACGTGGCTCCATGGGGTCCCCAAGTTGACCCATGGATTGTCTTGTTGACCATGACACATCCAATGAGGGTAGGACATGTGTAAAGCTCATCTCATATTATTAAAACATTATTTTTACCCTAAACTACACTAATTACCACTAATCGCGATTAAAAACTTAATAAATTACTATTCACCAAAAAATTATTATTATCCCATTGAACCAAATTTTAAATCATAATGAAAACCATGTATGTCGTATTTTTGAAATTCATAACACAGAATTGGTAAAATTTCATTTAAACGAAAAATCAGTTTTTATAAGTACCACTTAGTGGTTTCACTATTCATCAAAAATTGATGTTTTTCAGAAAAATCCAAACAATTCTCCCTAAGCTATATTTGATATTCCAAATTAAAAAATGAATTCTATTTTAAAAAATTCAAAACATATAAGACACATTAATTAATTTAATAATTAATTCCCACTGTCAGAGCAAATAGCGTGTTTTTATGAAACATTAAGTATCAAAAGATTGACACTAGTTTAAGTCTGATCTCAAAGTGAAATGAATTCCAATGACCACTATTGGATTTAATGGTAAAAATATTTTATAATTTAACTTTAAAACAAATTAAAATTATAATCTAATCATATAAATAAATTAGATTAAAAAGAGGTTATGAATTAAAATACAACATTTTACACTATTCATTAAAAAAATGAACTTTATCGGAAAAATACCAAAAATTTACACAAAGTAAAATTTGATGTCCCAATTCTAAAGAAGAGTTTTATTTGGTCCAAAGGAATGTATAAGAGTGATCAAAACTATATTTAATGACATTTCTCCATCAAAAGGCGATAAGTGAACCTTTAGTGAAAATTAGGGTATAAAAGCCTAAAATTGAATTCTTTCCGTATTTTAAGCCTTTGGATAAATGTAAAAACATTTAAAAAACATATATAATCATATTTTAGTTATTTATATCCATTCACACCAATAAAAAGACTACATGTTAACTACCATTTAAAATAATATTATTTTATTATTAGAGTGCAACGTAAGATTCCCAAGAAACTCGTTGTTGCGTATTGGGTACGCCATCGAGCATAACATCCCCTTTAAAGTAATATTAAAACTTGATTCACAAATATGGATAAATATAAATATTTCATATTCTTTATTTACCTGGGGTGTTACATTCACATGATGTATTCACATTAAATATGTGAATTAAGAATGTTGGTCTTCTTGAAGTTTGTTAGATTACTCTATCCTCTATTCACCAGATAATACTCAGATTATATATATATATATATATAAATGTATATAAGAATTAATAAGTAAATTATTTATAGCATGAAGAATACTCTAATTCAAATACTTCTTAATACCATGAATTTACTTCATTTATATATTTATAATCAATAATATAAATGGTTAAAAAATTTATTATATAAATATTATCTTTCTATAAAAAAATTAATATGATTTGATTCTTCATTTGATAGTTATTAGATGATCATTGGAGGTATCCACAACCATGTCTAGATTTTGAGTCCCACATTGTGAGTATCATTGGGACATCATAATGATGGATTAAAAATTATTTTCTATTTAATTAAATTAATAATAATGAATATGGAAATTAAAAAATTAATTTCAATGTATTTATTAATGTAGAAATTTTCATTGTCCCAAATTCAAACCATAAATAGAATTCTTAAAATTCCAATATTAATCTATTTTTTACAATTAATCACACAGTAATTATAAAAACTAGAACTATGACATTTTACCATAAAATAATAATTTTGTGGGACTAAAATCATTGAATTATAGACTAAGATATATGGAAATATTAGAATTATCATTGTGTAACTTGGGCATTATCCAAGTCATTACCTCGAACAATGGAGTAACTCCTTGAGAATGGTATGGAATATGTTATGTCAATCCTTGAAGTGGATCATGATGTTTAGGGAACACTTATTCTCAATTTTATAGTTAGAGAACCAATTTTATTTTTTCAAACAACTATTTCTATCTAAATATTATTATTATTCCTTCAAAGTATTTTAATTTGATTTTGAAAAATTATTGACATTTTTTTATATATACCATATCAATTATTAAGAAAGGGAAATCCCAATATAGATTATGAATCAATATATGATCATATTTCAACTTGAGGATAAATATATAATTCCAATAGGAATTAAACACATTTTATTATTCTTACTACTAATTCATGAGTGTTATGTATATAAAATGGTTTGAGAGAAACACTACATTGATGATATGCATTTTATTTTGGAACAAACTGATGTATTTACAAAATACCTTAATATTAATTAAGTTATTTGTGCCCTTTACTTATCAAAATAAATAATATATAGTTATACACTAATTTATAAGTCTCTATATAGAATTACATCAATTGATTTATAATAATTGATAATGGAAAAAAAACCGAATATTTATAAGGGATTTATTCAGAAATGTGTGTCACCATGTGTTCATCTATTCATTTTTTAATAAGAAATATGTATCAATGTGAAATAGAAATGATTATGAGGACCATATAAATACCTTGGTTAAGAATAAGCAATGTATTAACCATTTTGATGAATATTACATCAAATAAGAGGATCGAAAAAATTATCAAAGATAGACCTGTATTCTATACACCAACAGTTAAGTGTCCAATGTGAAGACATAACATAGAAAATAGTTCATATGAGGTAAGGACACTATGAATTTAATTTTCTTCAATATGAAAATAATAATTCCCCAAATATCTTCATGGATTTCATTAATAGTTTCTTTAAATACTACGTCTATCAATTTATGGTAGTATTTAATGATGATATTTATATAAACACCATGGGTAAGGAAGTGAATAAATATCTCATAAGAATTTAGATGGATTCCCAATGAAAGGATAAACATGAAAACCAATTCTTCACATGTGAATTCTATTAAAAAAACTACCATTTCGGGGATACACTATCATTTCAAATGGTGTATTATAATATTCATATAATCCATAATTGATTGATCATTGGTCAAGATCAATAAAAATGACTGAGATATCTATTTTTTCATAGATTGGGTTGATATTACCAATTATCCATATATAATTCTTCAAGGATATATTGTCTAATATCCATGGTAACATGGATAATATTCAAGATTTTTTGGACCAATGAATATAAATAAAATTTAAATTAGATGAAGAGAAGGTTGGTTAGTTCACCTGTACTCACAGAAGTCTATAGTAAAAAATGTTTTTTTATTTATTTTGATACATCTAATCTATGAATAGATGTGTTTTTATGTTTAATGACATGATTCTAACTTATATAACTTATCAATTAAAGTCTTATGAGAAAAACTACCAGATTCCAAACTTGAAGTTATATGTAGTAATTATTTATTGAAGATATAAATGAATGATCATTACATAGAATGGTGTGAATTATATAATGACTATAAACGTTTAATATATATATATAAATTCATAAATTAAGAGTTGAATATGATTTAGAGATGATGGTTTAAGTTCATTAATGATTATTTCAATTTCGTACATTACCACCCAGGATATAAAAAATCATGGTTAAAGCTTTGATTTTATAGAATCATGCTTCTTTATCAATGATGAGGATAGAAAAAAATCAAATATTAAAATGTTTTTAATGTATGGTCTCTGAAATATTAAAATAAAGAATAAAATTGTCTATTTTCTTAAACTGGTGTTCAAAAATTATCTTTGGGATGATTAATGAGGTTCATAATGATGAAACAGTGATACAAAAGAAGGTATGTAATGTTGTTGAGTTTAACATTTATTATGATAGAATGATATTGTTCAAAAACATTGTATTTTTTCTTTTTTATACTAGAATTAATGAAGGTGGTGTTTTATGAAGATCATATCTCATTATTATGTATTCATACAAGAATTATGAAGATGTATAAAGATATTAAGGAGAATTTATGCTGGGATAACATGAAGTGATATATTGTGAAATATGCATTTCAGGTCTTAGTATTCCAATAATTTAAGGAAGATATAGAAAATTAAAAGGGGTTGTAATAACCATTTCCACTAAATTCTATATTTTTATTTTAAAAATGATTTCACATTCAAGGGTTATGTGAGAACCCAAAAAATGACACATTCTATAAAAAAACATCATCAATAAACAACCAACGCATCACAAAACACCAACAAACCATAACTACAAAGAATAAAACTCCATAAGAGATCATGAAACCATCATAATCCAATTTATGTATATTTGAAGTATTGTCCATATAAAATTTATAATGTAGAGCATGTAATATTGTTTTCAAATCATCCTTGATGTTGACTTCAAAGAAATAATCCATCTTGCATAGTGTTTGAATAAAATCCTCTACATTAATTTCCCTTTAATTTAATCCTCTTGCAAAAATACATTTTTTCTTAATGATTCACCTGCACTATTCCTCATTTGTGTCCACTCAAAGCAATATATGAATGCTCCGGTCTATATACTCTTGGGAAACCGTAATTAGTAAGGACTCCTCCACAATTTTGTCCCCAAAATGTAAAATTTGATCCCATGAATTACCATTATTGGATAACTCACCACCACTTTCCTTGTGTCTATTGTTGTTAGCATACCTTATCATCATTGGTCGTAGAAAATGGATATAATCCTTCCTCCCTTTAAATTTACTCCCTTTGATTAAAATACAACTTTTGTAATCTTAGTTTCTTTTCAACCCATTCATTATTATTGGTTTTCAATGTTCTCTGCCATGTCTTCCCTATAAATTCTCTCTTAATAGGTAGATCACACTCATATAATCTTTCTCTTCGCCGTAGGATACATCACTACTAGAAATTAGACTATTTGTGATGGGTCATTTGCGATGGGGTCCCATCACAAATTACTCGTTGGAGAAGAGGGCATCGCAAAAACCTTTTTTTACAACGGGCCACCCAAAAAAACTATTTGCGATGGGACATGGACCTATCACAAATAGGTTCCCCAAGAATATTTAAAAAAGAATTTGTGATGGAGGTCCACATTGCAAAAGGTACCATCGCAAATAGTTTCCCTGAGAATATTTTTAAAATGTATTTTTGACGGTCCGTTACAAAAGGCCCATCATAAATATCTTAGAAAAATAATAAAAAATAATTACAAATAAAAGAAAAGAAAATAATATTATTAATTAAAATAAAATAATATTAGAAAATAATAATAAAATAACATTGTAAAATAGTAAAAATAATAATATTATTAATAATATTAATAATATTAATTTAATAAGAATAATAATAACATAATATTAATATTATTAATATTATTGAATTAATAATATTATTATTATCAAAATAATTAAAATTAAAAAAATAATAAAATAATATTATTTTTATTAGAAAAATAATAAAAATTTATAAAATAATAAAATCTCAATATTCGTAAAAATATAAAATAATAAAATAATAAAAATAATAAAAAATTAAAAAATTATAAAAAATAAATAAATTAATTAATAAATATACTAATAAAATAATAAAAAATTAAATAAATTATAAAAATTAAACAAATAATAAAAAAGTAAATATTCACAACATTATAAAAAACACACTATATAGAAATGTAAATAGTTAATTTGACAAAAAATTGCATTCAAATGTTTTATCATAAAAAACAAATTTATCACTTGGGGTCCCCTAGAGGAGCTGAAGGAGATGTTGGAGGGAACATCATCCCCAAACCATGACTTAGGAATTACATGTACACTATCAGCTTGTTTAGTTTTGGATCCCATCAACACGGCTCCTCATCCTCCTACTATCGCTGAAGATCTTCATAGTCCTGTTGTGGCTGCCATTTGCATATCTCTAACTACTACCATTGAAACATCTATTCCTACTCCCTATGCATAATCTATATAAAATCATTCAGATCTTATAGCTACTCAAGATATAGTGAAACAGATGATGATTACTCTCCACAAGCTCTTCTCAAGTCTGATGCCAACATCACAATGGTACCATAGTAACTATCAGGCGTCAATTAGGAGCCGATACAAACAAATCATCCTTTATTGAAAGCATACATAGTCGCATACATCCAGGTGGACTCATCAAATTGGTGGGCTATGGTTTGATCCTCGGTCTTGTCCAAACACTTAGTCTATTTCCTAGACGCTTTTGCCTCATATGATTGATTCAATTACAACATAAAACTAAAATAGTTAAAATATTAGTTGAAGTTAATTTTAAAATTTAAAATGAAATTATAAAAACTGCAATATGATGCTGGTGATCACCTCTAATATCTCCAATGGCTGAATCACTGTACATAATCCGATAGACCTCGAAATCCATAACATCGGGTTTTTCAATTGCATATTTGAATATAAAACAAATCGTTACATTTAATGTTATATTCCGTATTTAAAAAAATTACATAACATATGTTCCTTAGTCATTATCAATGTAAGACTACCGGCTCGATGTCTCACCTAATGTATCCCCTGGTTTTATTGACCTACTGATTCTTTCCCCAGAAAATTTATACCCAACCAATGATAACATAATACATCCCAAACTATAGATGAAATGTAATCTGCTCAGTGGGTGCGATAAGACTCATTAAACACTTTAACTCCTAATTTCTTTATTTTGTTCCTTATCAAATTGTACAAACATATATTGCAAACACTAATACATAAACCCCTCCATTGCATTCCAGATATAACCACACACGCTCTCACATATGGGATACCATAATCCTTACAAAAAAATTTAATTTAAATTTATTAATTAAATAATTTTTTTAAAAAATATTATTTATTTACGTAAAGCCAATGATCGAACATGCAGTGTTGAACCTCAATAAGAATATCATTCCATATTACCTATTCTTTAGAAAAATAATTGAAAAATATTGCACTCCCATTTCCAATAGCTATATGTGAAAAGCTATGAAAAAGATAAAAAATAATCATACAATTATGATATAAATAAATTAAAGAAAACAGAATAAAATACATAGGTATACATTCCTCGCTATACGTAGATCAAATCGAAGACATGGAAGTCACTCCAGGATAGGGTCAAATATTATCAATCGGGAAATACCACCCCACTATGAGTCCTATATGAACCACCAATAGTCTAAGGGTCAAATGATCAAACCTCATTTCAGCCCAAAGGTATATTAGCTTCATGTAATAGGAAAATTACATCTCGGTCCATCTGAAATATGAAATTACTATTGATAGAAAATAGTTAAAACAACTATTATTATATTTATATTATATGTGATAATAACACGCATTTAACCATGTCCATCTTCATCTACATCCTCATCTTCATATCTAATTTTGTAAATGTATTCATATTCCTGCCCATCATCATCAATTTCTATATGAATTTTATATTCCTCATTTCTTATCATTTCAGATTCGTTTGTTTCATCATTAACATCATTGTCACCATCGACCCATAACTGTTGGGTTTCATCATATGTATTCAGTGATCTTGGTAAAAAAATAAGGATTTGGAGTTTTCTCTTGAAAATTTTTATTTTTTAATGTTCAGGGTAACTACCTTCAATTTTTATAAACCTATTTCCCAAGATTTAATTTCTATTATGTTCCACCAATCATCCAACTCATTTGAGGTAGCATGGTAATTTTCCTAATAAATTTGATGTTCAAGATGATTCTAAAAAAATAGTTAATTTAGTGTAAGAAAACTTTTATATATATTATTATTGATTCCAAGGGTCAGATGAACACATAATCCTCTCTCAGTATCAAACCACTGAAATTTACTCATCTTTATATAATTTTTTCCTATAGAAAGAAATTAAATAATTTCTTCCAACATTCTGTAAAAGTCAAATTTATTTTTTATATGATTATATTTTCTCAATAAGACACCCATATTATTTTTTTAATTCTCTATATTCACATGTATGAAATTGAAAATGAGTCATGACAAATGCTTTTTATGATTTTACCTTTTTTATGGTTGTTTTCTAATGAAAAACAATTGATTATAAATTTTAATATTATGTTGAGATACCTGAATATTTGTAAAATAGTTATCAATATAAAAATAAATAAATTTAATTAATATGTTAAACCATAAATAATTTATGCTACCAGTTTTTGGAACCAGTGGGAAAAATTATTTTGGCGATGTCCTTGAAATGTAGTTGTTGTAATTCATGGAAACTATTTCTTGATATGATCATCATATAACCTAAAAATAAAATAATATTAATTTTGTGAAAAATATTATAAAATAAGTTATAGGATCACTCATAGAACAAATGGTTTTATTTTTATTTATAGTTGAGCAGAACTAATATATGAGCTCTGTGATGTTCATCCTTTAAAATCCATTATTCATAAAATCTGCCAAAGCCATGTTTGGGCAGATTAAAAACTAATAATTTATTTCTCATATCATCATCAACATTTACATTATTAATTACCATTTTTTTGTTTTGAGGTATATTTATTTTCAAAATAATCAGAAAATAAATAAAGAAATTCCCTCTTGTAAATGTGCTTCTCCAATTTGGCATTCAAATAATGCTTTGTTACATTCTTTTTCTATAAAATTCTACATGAATCTCTCAAATGGGAACATCAATAAAAACTATACTTCACCTTCACATTGTGATTCATGTGGAAAATTAATATAAAATAATCTATTATGTTAACAAAGCCTAGTAAAGAGATTTTTTTCAGTATATATAATCCTGAAACAAAATTTTATAGTAGTCTAATTAGTGTATTGTATTCTGGTTTCGTTGAAAAAAATTGGAGAAAAAATTTGAGTTGTCAATTATCACATCCCAAATAATAGAATTTATTAATCCTGTTAATCCAATCAGAAGAAAACCTTCCATTCTAATATGACAGTCATGAATTTTTAATCCTGTAATATGACCAATTCTGACACAATAGCCCGAATTAGAAGCATAACCATATGAAAGTTTCAAATATTCAATAAAAAAACATTCTTATAGATATTTTATAAACTTATTTTGGATTAATTAACTTATATGATCTGAAATTTTCAAAGGGTTCAAGTTAAGGCAACCTGTAAATTTGGGAAAGATCTAATCGTGTCTTTACAATATATTTGTTTATACCAAGTGTATCAAAAACATTATGAAATGAATTATAAAAACAATTATTCTCAATGTGCATGAAATCAAACATGTAACAGTCCAAAAAATTAGACCAATATGACAAATCCCTAAACTAAATTTGTTTTATCATGTTATGTTCTTTCCCAAAGTTATCAATTTTCTGTTGGTTTATTATTAGTACAAATATTATTGGTGGTAAATAAGAAAAAATTAATTTTACCTATGTACCAAAGATGATCGATAGATGTTTATCTATGTCAATTTTACATTTTCTAAAATTGCATTTATTCATCAAAGGAGGACGTTCGGTTGGAAGGAATCTACAATGACAGTCAAAAAAGGGGTTTTCCATTGATGAGCATAAACACTTTGTTTTCTCTAATATAGTATAAATACGATTTTGGGCCATGTATAATCCATCCAGATAATATTCCATATATAGAGAATTCACAAATTATCCACATCAATGTAGCTTTCAGTAAAAAATTTGGTTTCACATAAACATCATATGTACTAACACCATTACTCTACAATGAGTTTAACACATCAATCAGTGGTTTCAAATAAATAGAAATATTATTTTTCTGATCTCATAGAATTAATAATGTTAAAATGATATATGGATCCTTCATCAACATCCACATTGATATATTTTATTGATTTATAAATACATTCCAACATTAATACTGACTACCGTAAGAACCCAATAAATAGAAATCGTCAAAAAAATACCTAATCAAACATTTCAGGACACTAAAGTGAAATATAGATGAACTTTGTAAAACATTCTCCATGAATAACAATTATAGGGATGATTTAATCTTTTACTAGTTAAAATATTAGATTTGTTCCATGTCATCAATGTTGATGTGTTCTTAGATATAAATAAACACTACAATATTGGTGTAAATGGTAAATATCTTAACTATTTCATAGGAATCAATCCAGAAATCCCTATTTGAGCCTCTTCATACCTTCATTGTCCACATGTAAGAAAACTATCTAACGACTAATTTTCCCCAGAATTTAAGATGCAATCAATTGAAAATGCATGAATCTTGTCATTACAAAGCCTCATATTATGAACTATCCTCTTACTGTCATAGAAATTTTTAAGAAACGCATTTCATTTAGGTAATAAGGTATTTTAACCAAATAGAATATATGATCAAAATTGATATTAAAAATTCCATTATCTGATTCAATAGCTATAAAATTTTCAACCACTTCATATTTTATTATTATTCATCTAGGCTAAAATTATTCCTTAGTAGACCCAAAAAAACTCCTAAAATTTTGATGGTTCTAACTTAAGAGTTAAATCAATATCATCTTGAGTTTTAGATTGTTGAAAAGATAGACTTCCAACATCATTTTCTTAATTTTAAAACCATTATGGATCTAGAACCAAAATTTTAATATCTTCTAGTGAAATGTGTTCACTATGTTAATTCCAAAAAATAGAATCTGTTTAAAATCCAATATTAAATATATGATCTTTAATATTTTCAAATGTGTCAAACATCTGAAGGGAAAATAATTTACAAGGGAACTTACTTTTCCCTTCTAAAAAAATTTGTTTTTGATGATTTAAATGATAATAATGCTTTAATACCCTCAAAATATTAAAGATTTAAACATAAAATAGTTTGGATTTATGTGATGATTAATCCAAGCACGATCATCTAACAATAATTTTTTTCAACTTCCTTGTTCCATATCTCATTAAAAAATAAAATACAATTAGTTTTTTTGAATAGTTTTACATAATACATAAACTATCCAAAAAGGAAAGAAATTTAAATTCACTTTTCTAGAAATTTATAATAATTTCGATTATTTCATAATTATTTTAGTATCTGTTTAAAAATTTATACAGATATACATTAATTTATAAGAATTTATAATATTTTCCTCTAATAAATATTAATTATAGCTAATATATACTACTTACTACAAATTATGAGTGACAAAATTTCAATTGGAGTGTCAGTTGCTCTTTTTCCTGACAAATCATCTCCTTGCAACTTTATCTGCTTTAAATCACAATGAAAAATCTACTCCGCCATACACATATCCATTTTTATATGCCTAGGAATAGATAAAAGGTATTCCTTGTCATGCTACTCTCTATTCTCATGCATACTAAAATGGATATCCGCACGTTAGAGTTGTTTGTTCATTATGATTTTAGTTACAAATAGTTGTAAGAATACCCGTCATTAGGAAAAATATCCAATGTTACCCAACATCTCATTTATTTTCAACTTTCTCTCATTGAAATCAGTATGATAAATCTTTTCTGATGTACGCATATCAATTATCAGGAATACAAAAATGGATATTAGAATGTAGGAGTAGATTTTTCATAGTGATTTTAGTGAGGGAAATTTGCAAGGAGATGAGTCATTGAGAAAATTTAATTCCACCAATCCACATGAAATTTTTCTAATTTATTACAAATTATTGAAAATTATTTCTAATTACATTTAATTATTTCTATCATTGTCTAGTTATTGCTAGTTATTACTTATTAGTCTTAGTTATTCACAGTTAGTCTTAGTTTTTGTTTCTTAGTCCTAGTTAGTCCTAATTATAGATACTTAATACTAATTATTGGTAGTTAGTCTTAATTATTTATATGTAGTCCTAATTATTACTAGCTAGTCCTTGTTATTTCTATTTATTGATATTTATTGTTAGTTATTTCTTGTTATTCCTATTTATTTCTAGTTATTGCTAGTTATTACTGTTTATTGTTATTTATTTCTATTTATTTCAATTTGATTATATTAATTTATAATTATTACTACTTATTGAAACTTATTGCTTCTTATTTCTAATTATTACTAATTATTCCAAATTATTACTAATTACTTCTAATTATATCAAATTAGTGCTAATTATTGATAATTATAGCTAATTTTTGCTAATTATTTCTATTTATTTCTATTTACTACTATTTATTACTCTTTTACTAATTATTAAAAATTATAATTATTTATTACTATTTATTACAAATTATAACTAATTTGTAATAATTACCCAAAATTATTACTAATTAATCCTAATTTAAACTAATCAATCCTCATTATTACTAATTAATCCTAATTATTATTAATTATTACTATTTGAACTATTTATTACTAATTTTTACTATTTTTTATTATTTAATTCTTTTTATTAATATTTATTACTAATTCTTACTAATTCTTACTAATTATTTATAATTATTACTAATAATAACCAATTATTAATACTTATTTCGAATTATTACAAATTATTACATATTATTACTATTTATAACTATTTATTACTAATTATTATTAATTATTACTAATTAATAGTAATTATTACTAATTATTAATGATTATTACAATTAATCTTAATCAATAGTAATTATTACTAATTATTTCTAATTTCGACTAATTATATCTAATTATTACAAATTATTCCTAATTATTACTAAGTATTCTTTATTATTACTATTTAATCCTAATTATTAAAAATTAATCATAATTATTATGAATTAAACATAATTATTACTAATTAATAGAAATTAATCCTAATTTATCATAATTATTACTACTTATTACCAATTAATCTTAATTATTCCTAATGCAATATTTTTTAACTAATTTTTGCAAATTATTGCTAATTGTTGCTATTTTTTGCAAATTATTTCTAATTATTTTTATTTATATCTATTTATTGATAATTAAATATAATTATTTCAAATTATTGCTAATTATTGTTAACTATTTCTACATATTTCTAATTATTTCAAATTATAAAAAATATTTTCATATTATTAAAAATCCGGAGAAGTTGTTACTAATTTTTATTAATTTTTACTTATTACTACTAATTATTAATAATTAATATTACATATTACTAATTATTTCTAATTATTACTATTTTTTATTAGTTATTACAATTTCTTACTATTTATTACAAATTATTACAAATTATTACTATTTGTTACTAATTATTTCCAATTATTACTATTTATTACTATTTTTTCTAATAATAAATAATTATTAATTATTATTTCTATTTAATCATAATTATTACTATTCAATATGAATAATTGAAAATTAATACTTATTATTACTAATTAATCAAAATTATTAGTAATTAATCCTAATTAATCGTAATTATTACCAATTAATGATAATTATTACTAAATAATCCCAATTATTACTAATTATTACCAATTACTAATAATCAATACAAATTAATACAAATTATTTTTAATTATAGCTAATTAATATTAATTATTTCTAATTAATCCTAATTATCACTAATTATTACTATATATTCATAATTATTGCCAATTAATCTAAATTATTACTAATGAATCTTAATTATTATAAATGACTAGTAATTAGTCCTAAATAATCCTAAATAATCCTAATTTATTCAAATTATTAACAATTAGTACTAATTATTATTAATTAATCCTAATTATTCATAATAATTACTAATTATTACTAATTATTGCAAATTATATATAATTATATATAATTATTACTAATTATTACTAATTATTATTATTTATTACTATATAGAATGATTTATTACGATTTATTACTATTTATTACCATTTATTTATTTTTATTACTAATTTTTACTAATTTTTACTAATTTTTACTAATTTTTACAAATTATTACCAATTATTTCCAATTATTACTAATTATTTACAATTATTACTAATTATTTCCAAGTATTACTAAATATTACTAATCATTACTAATTATTACTAATTGTTACTAATTGTTACTAATTATTAATAATTAAAACTATTATGACTAATTAATCATAATTATTAGTAATTAATCAAAATTATTACTAATAAATCCAATTTTTTACTAATTAATCATATTTAATCCAAATTATTACTAATTATTCCTAATTATTCCTAATTATTATTTATTATTCATAATTATTACTAATTATTACTAATTATTAAAATTTATTTCTACTTATTCCTAATTATTACTAATTACTCAGAATTATTCCAAGTTATTACTAATTATTACTAATTATTAATAATGACTACTAATTATTCCCAATTGTTATTAATTATTCCAAATTATTACTAATTATTATAAATTAATCATATATATTACTAGGTATTACTAATTTGTATTAATAATTAATGATTATTAATTTGTTTTGTAATTAATAATAATGACTACTAATTAAAAATAATTAATATAACTTTTTAATAAAAACTAATTAATCTAATCACACGTATTTGTAAAAAATGCAAATTAAAATGATCTAACATTCATTTAATTTTATTACAGCTAATTATAAATAATTATAACCACTATCAAATAAAAAGAATTAACTAAAAAATAAAAGTAATAGATAAGAATCTTAAAACTGAATCTTTCGGTGGATTTAAGCCACAAATATTGCTCTTATTTAAAATTTGTTACTTCGAAAAATTTTGAGAGATAAAATGTAAGTAGAGAGGGAGAGCTGAGTAGAGAAAGGAGTGGAATGAGTGAAAAACCAATTAGTTTATATATAGGTTAGATTAGTTGCGATTAGATTCTCATTGCAAATAATAATATTTGCGACGAGAGCCGTCACAAATACAAACCCTTATTAATTAGGGGTGGAATTTAAAAGGTATTGGCAACGTGTCCCACCTCAAATACAAACCTTTCAAAATACTATTTGCGACGAGAAGTAATTCTGGTCGTAAATACTAAAAAATGCTACCAGATATTTGCAACGAGGTATTATACCCATCGCAAATACACTTCCCACAGTTTTCCATGTAACCCGTGACAAATTTTTTTGCAAGGGGTACTGTATACCCATAAAAGATATCTAATTATTTGCGACAGGTATATGGTTTCATAGCAAATGGTCCCTCTCAATGGATTTTTTGTCAAGGGGTCCTTCTACGCAAATACCCCGTCGAAAAGACCCATTTTTTCTATAGTGCTCTGAAACGCAGGGCCGATTGTCGCCTATCGACCGTTCAAAGTTCTGGTGCTCTGCTAATGTGTATAGCAGCACTCGGGTCGAATCCTCGGTGATGGTACTTCGTAATAGTCGATTGTTTTTAGTTGATTGTATTTTGATTAGGGGGGTTTGTTTGCAGAGCTTAATTGAAATGATTTATGGATGATGTTTGATTTACCAAATTGATAAATATTGGGGTGAGTTCATCATTGGGGAGTTAAGCATGTGATATCCTTGAGCCTTACTTTGTATTGCATTAAATTAACACCCATGTCATAAGTTGACGTTGATTGGAATTCCTAAGTGTGAAGGCTTTAATCCAAGCCTTAACTTAACTTAGGGTTCTAATCTCAATCAAAACTTATTTATGGTAGTGTATTTATGGTTCCAATAATCCATGGAAACCACTTGTTAAACAAAACATATCATTAATCCATGACATATTAAGTTTAACATACACAATATTAATTTAAAGAATACTCATCGAGTAAAACTCTCAATCAATTAACATCCCCAAATTATAACTCACCCCAATGAGAGATTTACTCAGCCATTTGGATGTTTAATAATCTGGTAATATATGTTTATGGTGATGAATTATAAAGAGAAGAAAAATAAAGGGACAAGATAAGAGTAGTGTGCCGAACACACACACGAAATAATTTAAGAATCAAAAATGGAATTTCGATTGAATGAGGAAGCTTAAGAAGGGAAGGGGATTGAACTGAATTTAAACTATTTTAATAACATTAATATTAAAATACAGAAGGTGGAAGAGAATAAGAGATATTGAAGAAGTAACTTGCATTAAAATAGAATTACAAAGAAAGAGAATTACAAGATTACAAAAATGAAGAACTCAAAAGTAAGTGAAAAGAAAGAGAGGAGGAAAGGTCTCTCAAGTGAAAACTTGAGTATGGCAGGTCCTCCCAAGCCTTTGGCAAAGCTTTGGTCGTGCCAATGTGATCTCCTCTCTTCTGAAATGCCAACCCCTTGCAAGGAGAAGAGGGGAGTGAATTTATAGCCAAAGGTAGTGGACTGTTTTCATTCCCAAACTGCCCCTCAAGTTGGCCCGCCAATATGACCTTTCAGACAGCTGAATCTAGAGAGATATCCTTCTTCAATATTGTAGATATGGATGTGGAATATTCACCCTCAAAATTTGGCTGTCATTGGACTTTTGTGGCCAAAGTTATGACCGGATTACTAAGAACCTTTCTACTGTCCAATTTTATCCAGAAAGTTTCCATGGCCTAAATGTGAATGCATTTATGGCTATGTAGATGCCTTCAAATCCGAACCATTTCTTCTGGAAAGTTGATCCTCCATATCTTAGCTTTCACACCACAAAATATTAGCTTCTTTGGACAAGTGGATAAGTTGAAAAGTCAAGAATTGTGGGCTGATTTAAAATCTCGGACAGAATGGTGGGCTTGATTTCAATGGATCCATTGGGCCCCAAAATGGTAGAGTTGGGCCTTTAAATTTTTATCCATGACTCCTTAGGAAATTCCCGAGCTTGAAAAAGAATATCCACTCATTTGGGATGAGATATTGAGCCCAGTAATGAATTCTTCAAGGCTGGTCCAGAAATTAGGCAGATCCGGTGGGTCATCTTGTGTGGTCCATATGGCCCTTCAAATGGCCGAATTAGCCAATGATCCAGTTGAATGATTTGTAGGAAATTGAATTTAGAACCCTACAGGACAAGAATCACACAATTTGGATTAGTAGGGTGAGAGTTATATTTAAAATACTAAACAGACATGAATCTGTATTATTCGAAACAATACTCCAAAATAATATTTAATATTAAAGCATGAGTATTTCACATAAGTTATGCACATTTAATTGAAAATCAGTAGAGGGAGTATATAAAATGATATTAATAAATGAATAACATCAACTCCCCCACACTTAATATTGTGCATGTCCTCATGTACAACAAACACAAAAGAAAATCAAAACAAAACCATATTCATTCACCAACAAATATTAAAATTTTGTTTTCACCAATCAGGGGAGGTTTAGACTATTTCACTCATCCATATTGAATTCCATCACAAATTTGGTTCACAATAATGCATCAGAAACAATTCATTTTTTCATGTTCAAGGTTTGAATTGGAAAATGTAGGCACTCAAAACTTACTCCTCTCAAGATGATAAAAATGTATTTTAGGAGGTTCACTCATTCACCAACAAAAAGTGAAAATCAAGAGTTTGTAAGAGCTCTCAGCTTCCATTCCCAAATCTAATGTGTACAAGAATCAAGAGGTCTTTTAAGGGGTTTTTCAGTGGCTATGGGACGGTAGTTATATAATGTCCAAAGGAAAAGAGGGGTTAAAAACACCAACATGGAAAAATCAATGCACATTTTTTTTTGAAATTTGATTTGAAAGGAAATAGAAACACATATTTACAAGGGCATGAATGTGTGATGAATGAAAAGTGATGGAGATAGAAAATGGAATAGGGTGAGATGATGGAATATGTACAACATGGAAGACTTCCAATAATGACACAATACAAGATGATTCAAGTGTTCTTTTTTTTTTTCTCTTTTTGCTCTTTTTTTTTTCGAAAGTTGTGCTTGAAACAAGTCTCACAGTCATCTCCCAACCCATGTTTGATCTTCTCATGGAACTAATTTTAGTAGTTATAACATGATCAAAGGTTGATGATGAATGATTTTTGACCCACCCAAGACACAACCCATTCCTTTTTTTGTATTTTTTGTTCATTTTTTTTATTTTTTTTTTGAACACTTTTCAATGACTTTTGTACAAATGACAATTACACCTACACACCCCAAAGCTCACAGAATTACAACATCTCCCCCACACTTGAATGGATGCTTGCCCTCAAGCATATGATGACACATTGGAAATCAATGAAAGTACGCCCAAAAATGAAGTCTATTCCCCCCACACTTAAATTTCAATAAATTGTACAATGAAAATCCATGAAGATGTTGGGTGGGACAAGGTATTAGGCTTGTAATGTGGCTATCAAAAGAAAGGTTTTCATAGGCTCAAAGGGGCTTTCAAAAGTAGGATCAATGTAAGGGTAACGGGAGGCTATTTGGCTATTCTGATTCTCATGTGGCTTAGAAAATGCCTCTATCATATTAATGCATACAAAAGATGGAAATTCAGCTCGAAGGTCCACAAACTCAAGACTCACAATCAGTGGTGAAGACACACAATGAAAAAGATGGTCATAGATGACCTTGGCATGAAGGCTAATGTTATTCCTCACGGTAGGGGAGAATCATTTTCCACCAAAAATTGTTCATTCAAAATGTTTGTTATTGACACAAAATTGTTTACCCAAGTTTGAGATAAAAATTCAATATATGTGAGTTAAAAACAAGCCTTTTGACTCCCCAAAATGGTTGGACAAAATTTCAAAACTAGATGGTGAGTAAGCATGACTTTTTTCTGTAAATTTTTTTTTTTAAGTAATTGTGTTTTTTTTGTTTTTTTTTTAGTTTTTAAGGTTTTTTTTTTT
The DNA here is from genome assembly GCA_963277665.1 of Viscum album. Classification (NCBI taxonomy): domain Eukaryota; kingdom Viridiplantae; phylum Streptophyta; class Magnoliopsida; order Santalales; family Viscaceae; genus Viscum; species Viscum album. The sequence goes on from OY728151.1 coordinate 298,251,277, forward strand.
TAAAAACACACCCACACAAGAAAGATAAAAAGAAAGGGTTTGATGAATAAAGTGGTAACAAAATGAAAGAGAGAGGAAGAAGAAGAAAGAGGTAGAGAGAGGAAGAGATATTGAGGAGAGAGAGAGTTAAAGGGAAAGAGGTGCCCCCTGGTTTGGATTTGGCGGGTCTCCATCCAGTGGTGGTTCTATTGAAGTGGATGGGGAACCTGAAGTGAATGGCCTCTCATGGTGATGCTTTAACCGGTGTCCATTAACCGTGAATGTTCTTTTTGAAGAAGGGTCTTGGACTTGCACTGCACCAAATGGGTAAACATTAGTAATAATAAAAGGTCCATCCCAACGAGAATTGAGCTTACCTGGGTGAAGTCGAAATCGAGAATTGAAGAGCATTACCTTTTCACCTTCATGAAATACCTTTCGAAGAATGTGCTTGTCATGGAGTGACTTTGACTTTTCTTTGTAGAGAATGGAGTTCTCATATGAATCGAGTCGAAGCTCCTCCAATTCAGTCAACTGCAACAATCTTTCTTCACCAGATTTTTCACAATCAAAATTACAAGTTTTGACAGCCCAAAATGACTTATGTTGGATTTCAACTGGTAAATGACAGGCTTTACCAAAAACTAGCCTAAATGGAGACATCCCAATGGGTGTCTTATAGGCTGTTCGATAGGCCCAAAGTGCTTCACCAAGTCTATCGGGCCAGTCTTTTCTTGTGGGCTTAACAATTCTTTCAAGCACTCTTTTCACTTCTCTGTTAGAAAGTTCAGCCATTCCATTTGTTTGAGGGTGATATGCAGTGGATGTTTTATGTACAACCCCATTCTTTTTCAAAAGTGACTCCATGGTTCTATTACAGAAATGAGTTCCTAAGTCACTTATCAAAGCACGTGGTGTTCCGAATCGATGGAAGATATGGGTTTTGAGGAACTCACTCACAGTTTGAGCATCATCTTTCCTAGTGGGTTTGGCCTCGACCCACCTAGAAACATAGTCAACGGCAAGGAGAATGTAGGATAATCCATTGGAAGGGGGAAAAGGTCCCATGAAATCGATGCCCCAAACATCGAAAAGCTCACAGAAGATTAATGGCTTTTGAGGCATTTCGTTTCTTTTGGAAATTGTGCCAAACTTTTGGCAAGTGGGACATGATTGACAGAACTCATGTGAGTTCTTGAAGAGTGAAGGCCAAAAGAATCCAGAATCTAGAACCTTTCGAGAAGTTCTTTGTGGTCCAAAGTGGCCACCTCCAGGCATTGAGTGGCAGAATTCCAAGATGGAGGATTGTTCAGTTTCATCAACACATCTCCTAATTACCATGTCAGCCCCAGTTTTCCAAAGTTTATTATCTTCCCAAAAATAATGCTTTGAATCACTTTTCATCTTTTCTTTTTGTTCTTTTGAAAAATATTCAGGGAAAACACCAGAAACCAAGTAATTGACAATTGGGGCATACCATGGTAACTTTGGAGTGAGAGATGAGAGGTGTTCAGTTGGAAATTCAGGATCAATTATTTCAGAATGAGAAGAATTAGAAATTCTACTCAGGTGGTCAGCCACAGGGTTTTCTTTTCCAGGTTTATCTTTTATCACAAGGTCAAACTCTTGGAGCATTAAAATCCATCTTATTAGCCTTGGTTTGGAATCACTTTTCTTAAGTAAGAACTTTAATGCTGAGTGGTCCGTGAAGATGATGATTTTGGCACCTAAGAGATAGGGCCGGAATTTATCCAAGGCAAAAACCACAGCTAAAAGTTCTTTTTCAGTCACAGTGTAGTGTGATTGAGTTTCATCCAATGTTTTTGAGGCATAAAAGATGACATGAGGAATGTTTTCTCTTCTTTGACCAAGAACAGCCCCAATGGCCCTATCAGAAGCATCACACATCAATTCAAATGGTAAGGACCAATCTGGGGGTTGGATTATTGGAGCAGATGTGAGAGCAGATTTGAGTTCAATGAAGGCTCTCTTGCAAGCCTCGTCAAAATTGAATGTGACATCATTTTGAAGTAAACGAGTGAGTGGGAGGGAAATCTTGCTGAAGTTCTGAATGAATCGCCGATAGAAACCAGCATGACCAAGGAAGGACCGAATGTCTCGAACTGATTTGGGTTCAGGAAGTGATTGGATCACCTCAATTTTGGCTGGATCAACTTGGATACCCTCTTGAGAAATGATGTGCCCTAGAACAATCCCATTTGAAACCATGAAGTGACATTTTTCAAAATTCAGCACAAGGTTGCACTTGACACACTTTTGAAGGACCAAAGAGAGTGAATGTAAGCAAGATTCAAATGACTCGCCATAAATGGTAAAGTCATCCATGAATACCTCCATGCAATTCTCAATGAATTCAGAAAAGATACTCATCATACACCGCTGGAATGTTGCAGGAGCATTACAAAGGCCAAAAGGCATTCGCCTATAGGCATAGGTTCCAAAAGGGCAAGTGAATGTGGTCTTTTCTTGGTCTTGAGGTGCGATTGGAATTTGGAAGTAGCCGGTGTAACCATCAAGAAAGCAATAGTGTGACTTTCCGGCCAATCTCTCAAGCATTTGGTCAAGGAAAGGAAGTGGGTAGTGATCTTTTCGTGTTTCAGCATTCAATTTGCGATAATCGATGCACACACGCCATTTGTTTTTCACCCGAGTTGTGACCACTTCTCCATGTTCATTTGTGACAACTGTTATCCCGCCCTTCTTAGGAACGACTTGAATTGGACTAACCCATTCACTATCAGAAATTGGGTAGATAATACCAGCTTGAAGAAGCTTGGTAATCTCTTCCCTAACTACCTCAAGTATGAGTGGATTGAGTCTTCTTTGAGGTTGCCTAATTGGTTTGGATGATTCCTCTAGATGGATGTGATGCATGCAAAGGGCAGGGTTGATTCCTGGAATATCCTCTAGGGTCCAACCTAAGGCATTTTTGTTTTCCTCTAACACTTGAACAAGTTGGGACTCCTCAGTTTCAGAAAGTGAAGCAGAGATAATGACAGGGTAGGAGGGATCATGGAAAAGGAATGCATACTTGAGGTGTGAAGGAAGTGGTTTTAGATCAGTTTCAGCCTTGATTAGAGAGCTAGACAAGTTAGGAGTAGGAGAAGGGATTCTAGATGGGTTTGGATCATTTTCCTCAACACTGTCCAAGGTGGAGCAGTAGAGATCAGAGTTGATGTGGGATTCAAGAGAGTTTTCAAGTTCCTCTAGATTGATGGAGTCTATGAATGAGAGGTCCACATCAACTTCACCATTTATGACTTTGTTAATCATGGTGCATATTTCACAAGATCCTTTATCATTAGAACATGAAGAACATGGTGGATTGGGGTTCGATTGAATCTTAGAAGTGTCCTCAAAAGCATGGATTGAGAATGCAGAGTGATCCTCAGATGGGTATCGCATGGCTTGGAAAATGTTGAACTTGACCAGTTGGTCACCGAATTCCATGGATAAGATGCCTGAGTGGACATCAATCTTGGTTCTCGCAGTCATGAGGAATGGTCTTCCTAGAATTAGGGGAGATCGAGAAGAGGTCGTCTCACCTTCCATGTCAAGGACATAGAAATCAGCTGGGAAGATAAGATCATTGACCCGAACAAGAACATCCTCAATTATCCCCTCAGGACTGGCAGTGCTTCGATTGGCTAATTGAATGACAATACCTGTTGGGTGCAAGGGACCTAGACCAAGGTTGGAGAAAATGGATTTGGGCATGACATTTATTGAGGCTCCAAGGTCTATGAGTGCATCATCAAAGTTGGAACTCCCTATTTGACATGGAACCGTGAAGGTCCCTGGATCTTTGCACTTCATGGGAATGGACTGTTGAGTTGAAACATTTTCAATGTTCCTAAGTTGCCTCTTATGGGTGCACAATTCCTTAAGAAACTTGGCATACTTAGGGATTTGTTTGATGGCATCTAAGAGGGGGATGTTCACTTCAACACGTCTAAACATGTCAAGCATTTCCGGATCAGGTTCAAAGGACTTCTTAGGCTTGGAGATGGCTTGAGGAAAAGGAATCGGGTTCCTAAGTGGAATGGAAGAAGGTGAAGGAGTGGATTCAAGTTCCTTTTCCAGCTTTTTGTTCTTTTCATTTTCTAGATCAACATCGAAAGGGGAGGTAGAGCAATCATTATGGGGCATAGCAATTTGCTTTCCCGATCTAAGTGCAATTGCACTTACATTACCCTTAGGGTTGGGTAATGGTTGAGCTGGGAGTTGGGATGAATTGGATGGTTGTTGCTGGCTAAGGTGGGATGCAAGTTGACCTATTTGGGTTTCAATGTTCTTTAGGCTAGAACGGGTGAAGGAAGCAAGATCCTCTACAGCACTTTCCCATGGTTGTTTAGAAGAAGAGGCATGTCCCAAATTGGGTTGGCCTTGATTTTGGTTCTTGGGAAAGCGATTGTATTGGGTGGGGAATTGGGAAGGCTCGTTAGGATAGTGGAATCCAGGAGGAGGATTGTTCCTTTGGGGTTGAGGAACAAAAGGATAAGGTTGATGGAAGTTACCACCACCTTGACCATATTGGAATTGGTTTGGGTTTTGAGGAGGGAATTGAGGAGGATGAGAAATGGGATTACCATACCTCAGAGGTGGGTTAAAGGTAGAAGAGAAGGGCTCAGAGTGGGGTTGGTTGAAGTTTCTAACAAACTGACCTGATTGTTGAGGGTTGAAGTTTCGCTGAGCATATGCCGCATTGAGCTCCATTGGACTAGATGAATCAGATGGATCATCTTGAAGTTGTGGACATGTGTCAGTCGGATGAGATGGAGAGTTGCATATTCCACAATTCTTGATAGGTCCAGGGAATAGTGACTGTGGAGAAGATGAGGTTGGGGCTTTGGTAGCCACCGCTAGTTGACGCACAAGACCTGTAAGTTCACTCATCCACTCAGTCATCTTGTTGGGCTCTATGGATTGATTATCTTGGGCTTGTTTCACTTGAGCATGTGCTCGAGTATGGAATTGCTGCGTGTTTGCAGCCATGTTGCTTATGAGTTCTCGTGCAGCTGCAGGGGTTTTGTCAACAAGAGCACCGCCACTTGCGGCATCAATGAGAGTTCGCTCCATAGCCAATAACCCCTCATAGAAGTATTGGATCAGGAGTTGGTCAGGGATTTGATGGTGTGGACAAGTTGCCACAAGCTTTTTGAACCTCTCCCAATACTCATGGAGTGATTCATTAGGGAATTGACGGATGCCGCTTATTTCCTTTCGGATAGAAGCTGTTCGGGAAGCGGGAAAGAACTTCTCAAGGAAAAGTCTCTTCATGTCAACCCATGAGTTTATGGAACCAGGTGGGAGGTAGTAGAGCCAAGACTTGGCAGAATCTGCTAGGGAAAAGGGGAAAGCTCTAAGCTTGATTTGTTCTTCAGAAACCCCTTGAGGTTTCATGGTTGAGCAGACCACTTGGAACTCTTTGAGGTGAAGATGAGGATCCTCACCGGCTAGCCCATGAAAATGAGGTAGAAGATGAATCAAACCCGACTTGAGTTCGAAGTCAGCCTCTATATTTGGATATTGAATACCAAGAGGTTGGTAATTCATATCAGGGGCAGCAAGTTCTTTCAATGTTTGTTCCCTAGGATTGGCCATATCTAATTCAATTGGTAGGGCAATGATTGGTTCTTGGGTGATTTGGTTATCCCTAATGGTCCTCCTAATTCGACGAAGAGTTCTATCAATTTCAGGGTCAAACAAATCCGAGGGATTGTTTGGAAGGCTATGGGGCATTCAGAGAGATTTTGGAAGAAAGAGGAAGACGGGTTTTTCTTTGTGTTTTTTTTCAATTTTTTTTAAACTTTTGTATTTTTTGGGTTTTTTTTTACAATAACCAGAAACTAATGACTACTTAAAGCACCATCCCCGGCAACGGCGCCATTTGAAACGCAGGGCCGATTGTCGCCTATCGACCGTTCAAAGTTCTGGTGCTCTGCTAATGTGTATAGCAGCACTCGGGTCGAATCCTCGGTGATGGTACTTCGTAATAGTCGATTGTTTTTAGTTGATTGTATTTTGATTAGGGGGGTTTGTTTGCAGAGCTTAATTGAAATGATTTATGGATGATGTTTGATTTACCAAATTGATAAATATTGGGGTGAGTTCATCATTGGGGAGTTAAGCATGTGATATCCTTGAGCCTTACTTTGTATTGCATTAAATTAACACCCATGTCATAAGTTGACGTTGATTGGAATTCCTAAGTGTGAAGGCTTTAATCCAAGCCTTAACTTAACTTAGGGTTCTAATCTCAATCAAAACTTATTTATGGTAGTGTATTTATGGTTCCAATAATCCATGGAAACCACTTGTTAAACAAAACATATCATTAATCCATGACATATTAAGTTTAACATACACAATATTAATTTAAAGAATACTCATCGAGTAAAACTCTCAATCAATTAACATCCCCAAATTATAACTCACCCCAATGAGAGATTTACTCAGCCATTTGGATGTTTAATAATCTGGTAATATATGTTTATGGTGATGAATTATAAAGAGAAGAAAAATAAAGGGACAAGATAAGAGTAGTGTGCCGAACACACACACGAAATAATTTAAGAATCAAAAATGGAATTTCGATTGAATGAGGAAGCTTAAGAAGGGAAGGGGATTGAACTGAATTTAAACTATTTTAATAACATTAATATTAAAATACAGAAGGTGGAAGAGAATAAGAGATATTGAAGAAGTAACTTGCATTAAAATAGAATTACAAAGAAAGAGAATTACAAGATTACAAAAATGAAGAACTCAAAAGTAAGTGAAAAGAAAGAGAGGAGGAAAGGTCTCTCAAGTGAAAACTTGAGTATGGCAGGTCCTCCCAAGCCTTTGGCAAAGCTTTGGTCGTGCCAATGTGATCTCCTCTCTTCTGAAATGCCAACCCCTTGCAAGGAGAAGAGGGGAGTGAATTTATAGCCAAAGGTAGTGGACTGTTTTCATTCCCAAACTGCCCCTCAAGTTGGCCCGCCAATATGACCTTTCAGACAGCTGAATCTAGAGAGATATCCTTCTTCAATATTGTAGATATGGATGTGGAATATTCACCCTCAAAATTTGGCTGTCATTGGACTTTTGTGGCCAAAGTTATGACCGGATTACTAAGAACCTTTCTACTGTCCAATTTTATCCAGAAAGTTTCCATGGCCTAAATGTGAATGCATTTATGGCTATGTAGATGCCTTCAAATCCGAACCATTTCTTCTGGAAAGTTGATCCTCCATATCTTAGCTTTCACACCACAAAATATTAGCTTCTTTGGACAAGTGGATAAGTTGAAAAGTCAAGAATTGTGGGCTGATTTAAAATCTCGGACAGAATGGTGGGCTTGATTTCAATGGATCCATTGGGCCCCAAAATGGTAGAGTTGGGCCTTTAAATTTTTATCCATGACTCCTTAGGAAATTCCCGAGCTTGAAAAAGAATATCCACTCATTTGGGATGAGATATTGAGCCCAGTAATGAATTCTTCAAGGCTGGTCCAGAAATTAGGCAGATCCGGTGGGTCATCTTGTGTGGTCCATATGGCCCTTCAAATGGCCGAATTAGCCAATGATCCAGTTGAATGATTTGTAGGAAATTGAATTTAGAACCCTACAGGACAAGAATCACACAATTTGGATTAGTAGGGTGAGAGTTATATTTAAAATACTAAACAGACATGAATCTGTATTATTCGAAACAATACTCCAAAATAATATTTAATATTAAAGCATGAGTATTTCACATAAGTTATGCACATTTAATTGAAAATCAGTAGAGGGAGTATATAAAATGATATTAATAAATGAATAACATCATGCTCGCTCCTCCTTGAAATACACCACATATGATGTATCACTTTGAACATGGGCCTACAACTCATTTTTTTACCCTTCAAAGTGGTTACATAGTTTAATAGTTTCCATTTTCATAATAGTACATGAAATACTCACTAAAGTCATCCCAACACGATATTAACTTAATGCACATTTCATTGCACTCAATTAGTTATTACAGCTCTTGGAAAACACACACCTCTAACCTAGACTATTTCATCAATCGTATAATTGCATACCTTTCTAACATCTTCTTCGTAAGATGAAAAACTGGTTCTAGGTTATTGGGGAGGGAGAAAGAACCTTCATGTGCCCACTCAGTCCCCTTGAATGAACATGAGACTTCCTTTTCAAATTGTTGTCACTCAAGTCACATCTTAGATGTTCATAGATATCAGCTATCTTCGGCTTTGGATTCATGTTTCGTTCTTATTTAAGTATGTCGATAGAATTACCAATCTCATTAGTACCAACATGCCCACCACGAGGTCATTGTAATTATCTCACTCCATAAACATACTATCCTCCACCACATGACTATTCTAAGGACCATGATGATATGATGAATCTAGATGACCCAACAGAACACAAGATGAACTATAATCTTTCCAAATTAAAAAAATGACTACTTTATTGCAACAGAATTCTTCAGTGACTATTATCCACAAACACTCCACTAATTCAATGAAATCATCAAACTCCAAGAAAATGTGAGAAAAATTAAGATGACTTCCTATATTCTTTCTACTATTATAACACAATAATTGAACTTACATATTTTCAAGAATATGAACAATAGAGGGGTTTTGAAAGGGAATTAGGGGTTTAGGGAAACATACACAACATTATATGATAGGATCATCACATTTTATATGGAACTCATAGGACCCCAATAGTATATATAAATAACAACCGTCATATTTACCAAGAGATATGGACCACCTGATAATATAACAATTACCCACACTAGAGTGGAAATGGTAAGACGTCACATTGGATTTTTTTCTGGACCCCCAAGACATCTAATGGGAATAATGTTGTTTGGGATTAAGATGATATCCTTAAAAGTTTAAAAAATTTAATTTATATGAGAGAATATTTCTCTCTAGATCATCTTTATCAGATATAAATTATGATAGGTAATGTTTAATGGAGTACCATATTCTATGGAATCTGATAAATATCCAAGGATAATCTCAATGTTCTAGATAAGTATCTAGTATGATCTAGATACAGAGTTGTGTTTCCGTCTGATCTATTATCCAATGACATATTGTTAGTATGAGAGAACCATTTAAACCATGGAATATATTCTATTGACCTATTCACTAGATCTCTGTGGTGTTTGAGATCAATACATTTTGCTTATAAAATTATATTATTATAAAAATATTTACTTCAAAATCCATATGACTCTTTATAAAACTCTCTATATAATGAAGTGAATAACTATATCATGATAAAATAATTATTGAGTATGAATCCTACAGGAAAATGAGCTACCTTTAGAAATAAAAAAATGTTAAATCCATTTAGCAACCCATCAAGGACCCTCATAGTCAGAAAAAGAATTATGATGACAACTATTGATGAGATCTATAATTCAATTTGTTTAAATGGAGTTCATATGAATTTTTTTATTGATGAACATTCAAAGATTTTGAAATTTGGTATTTTTGTGACATATGTATATTGGCCCCTTTGAGATTCTTAAATGAGTAGGGATGGTTGGTTATTTCTAGGAACAACCACCAAATGTTGATAATGTTCATGGTGTGTTCCTTGTATATATTTTGAAGAAATACATACCTAACAATTCACATGTAATGATCTTATAGTTTTTACCAATTGAGCATGATCCTTTATATGAAGAATAACCAATTGAAATAATTTATTATATATATTGTGTTCTATAGAATAAGTTTACTTACCTTCTTAAAGTTAGTTGGAGGAATAAAATATTAGATAAATATACAAGGGATCCTGACAATGAGATGAATTTTAATTTTAGTCATTTATTATCAGTGGAGTGATGGAATTTCCAAGGAAAATTTACAAATGAGAGGGGTATAATTTAACAACATTATGTTTTATATTTTTCATTTGAAATATGTTTTAAATATTTGATATTTTTTTACATGAAACCCCAATTCTATATAAACGACTATATTAGAAAACATTTATAAACTAGAAAATGGATTGATAGGTATGATTATTATTAAACACATTATAATAAATATATGTAAAAGTTTTCAATAGTTCAAATATATTTACTAATCCCTAAGAATAACTCATTAAATATTAAGAAAATAAATTCATTATTAGAAGCCCTATATTTCTAAAGAAATCTATTTTTTCTTCGGGTAATAAAATGCTTTATAAAAAATATATTTATCAATATTACAAATTTATTTGAGGGAAATTAATTTGTAATTTATGAATTATCATTCATATATTATTTATCTCATGGTTAAGAATAATTAATAAATAATTAAAAGGTATAAAGGTGTTGTTTTTTCAGAAAATTATTTTTATGTGCACAATGTGTTTTTTATGATTAAAATAAATAAATTATTACATTTTTAAAATTATAATAAAATATATATTGTATATTCAATATAATATTTATTATTTAAACAAATAGTTTTTAAATTCTATGGAATTGATGTAAGTTTCGTTTTATGCTTAAAATTGTATTTTGTCTAAAAAACAACTTTTTTTCATTTTATGACTTATTTTAAAGTTCACTTTATTCTAATTATAGAAATATAATTTTTTAAAATGTATTCCATATTTGGAACCATAATTTCCAATTTATCTAATTATTTCATCTTAATTTCTCACAACAATTACTAGAAAATAAAATAAAAAACTATTACTATGGTTAGGGTCAAAATGAGTTAACAAAGGGTGTAAAAAAGTGACAAGGAAAACATGACCCATAAAATTGTATAAATATTATTTTATGAAGATATTTAGAACTTATATTATATTAACTTATTATTATTCTACATTTTTCCCACATTGAAAAGAATGAGAACTTATATTATTTGAATGTTTTAAGTAATTCCATTTGTGTCCCTCTGCTTAGTTTTATCGTGGAATCCCATCTCCCTTATTGAAAAAAATTGAGAACTATATCCCATCAAATAACTACGAAAAATAATTCCTATATTCTTTTCCACCATCATTTATGTTATTTTCATATCATAGTACCATCCTAATAAGGATAAGGTGTAAGCTAAATGAGTTCTCACATTTTATGATGTTATAGACCTACCTGAATCATTCTATGTTTATTTATTTTTATACTTTCTATAAAAACATTTTATCTATTTTAATATAATAAATAAATTATCAAAAATATATTTATATGTTATTATGATTATGATACAACCAATTTCCAATTTGTTCCCATAAAATGAGAAATGATAGCATCGCTTGTGAGTTTATGTGGGATAACACATCCACATAGCGATATGATTAATTTCCCTTCACGATGTTACATTGGGGAACATAGTGATGTATTTGTTAAATATATATGATATTTCTTATATATTTTTTATTTTTTATAAAAGAATAATATTTAACATTGATCACTTTTTTAGAAAATGAAAAAAGCGTTCACGTATACTTACATTGTACCATTTCAACGAATGTTGTAATTCATTTTTCTATATAATAATTTTATGTACGGTAATAAATTAGTTTGTAATGAATATATATGATGTTTATATAATTTTTTAAACTCTATTAATGTAACCATGATCAAGATGAAATGAATATAACTGATAAATTGAAACATACTAGAAAAAATGAATCCATTAACACCAAAATTGATGATGATCTTTAAATATTATTAGTGAGTGGGTGATATGAAGTTATAAAAAACCATGAAGTATATTATAATTATTAATAAAAGTATTTTAAATATGTATAATTAATTTCAATTAATTACATAGGTGTTTAAAATCAATTAAAATTAATTTGGGATTTGTGGTAAGGGTTCCATCAACTAAATTTTATTTCTATGAGACATGTACCTATTCGCCAGATGTTTGATGAATATATTATATATACATATACAATGAAATTTTAAATAATGAATATATTTATATTCATGATATTTACTTTTTTTTGAAATTTATTCTTTCAATTGGGGTATGATTCAGATGATTAAAACATAGTAATGGTTTTATATAAAATTCATTAAATTATATGATCTATCTATAATTTTATATCATATTATAGAATGGTTGTATTTAGGAATATTAATTTTTTTACTTTCATTTTTCTATCTCTCTGTTGTAAAATTTCTGGAAAATACATTTTGATAGAAAATATAATTTTTTGGTCTATTCAATTTGGTATGTTTTTCTATCCTACCCATATTTTCTTGGAGTTTTTTTTACTCTTCAATGATTGGTTAATGTTATTTTTATGTACTATTGACTTTAAATAAAATTATTTAAATATAATATTATTTAATTACGATGATGAAATTTTTACTCAAATTTTAAATGTAATCACTATATTATTATTTACCAAACAAATGACTCATCCAAATGTCTTGATTAGTTACATTGAATATTATTTTAAAATATTCCATGAATCTTTTCAATGAGATTCATTTTATTAATATTCAAGATTTTTTAATATTTTTAATAAGTTATTTCATAATAAAATGTGAATTTTCCTCATGAAATTTTCCAACTATATTTTAAATGAGTTTTTATATATAAAAATGATATTTTATGTGACATATGAATAATAGGGGACATGATCAAATGATATAATACTAATTATTTATATGGATAATTATTTATTATGACAGTGAACTCTAGATGAAACCCATTTTCTCTTCTATGAGATAGGATATGTAAAAATGATAAATTTTTTCACAATATTTTGGAATATATATGTACGGATTATAGTTATATTATGGGTGGATACATTATATTTTTACAGTGTTTTTGTGTAATGTTCAATGTTTTATGAGCCGAAAGGGTATATATATACTAATCCCAGACTAAAAGATGTAACATTAGTGTTTATTCCAAGACCATTGCATGTAAACATGTTGTTATACCAATATTAATATGTGATAAATATACTTGTGGGTATCCTTGACTTCTGATTTATATGATTATGATTATGGTACACTTTTTAGGGCACTCTCAGTCATATCTTCTTATTCTTATGATGTAATCTCTTGAATCATAATAATTTATTCTACTATAATTTATGTCTTACGAACTTCAAAATCTTTATAGAATGATTGTGATAAATGATTTTATTGGTATTATTATAAAATTTCAAATTCATATTTTTATACCAATATTCCCATGTTATTATTACATAGGATCATTGACTAATATCTTTCAAATTTAATATTACTATGAATGTGAGCTCACTCTTTCATCTGCTTTCATTCCACAAGTTATGGTGAATGGTTTTTAGTAGGTCATGTCTATGTAGTGTGCTATGTTATAATAACATTGTGGGAGACATTTAATATTATTCAAAAAGTAGTATAATTATGTATCTAGTCCCCCATGAAACTAAACCTTTAACATTCTTAGGAATGGTTTATTAATTTATGGATTAGATATTCATAAAAAATTATATAATATTTTTTTATTTAATATTAGGGTCAGTACATATAAATTTCATGAAAATTATCTCCTTATAGATAATGAGAAAAAAGTAATCAAAATCATAAAATATGTTTCAAAAAACTACATTATCATTATTTTCAAATATTATATTATAAAGACAATGAATTTTTTTTTTAAATGTTATCTTTCTGGAAATTGGAATGAAGGGATTTTCAAAATTAATATTTGAAAAAAATTCCCAATTATTAATCTATAGAAATAAATAAATCTTTTAAATAGGTGAAATGATATAATTTTTAGAACTATTTTTTTAAAATATTAAAAAATAGATAATTGAAAAAAATGTTTCAACATGGTGAAATAAAATCATTAGAATATATTTACTTTTTAAAAGTAAATAATATTTAATTAAAATTATATAATTTTTGTCAATAGATTTTTAGAGCGGAGGATAAATTATTTTATTTTGAATGGATGCATAAAAATTTTAATATTTTGAAAATCCTTTCTTTTAAAAACACATCATAAAAAGATATACTAAAACTATATGAAAATTGGTAATGGAAAATAGGAAGGTGTAACATCGCCCTTGTTATAAATGTATTATGAGGGTGTTATGAACATGATATGCCATAAGAGAAATCCCCAAGACATGAAAGGTAAGAAAAAATTATTGAAGGGAATCTATATACGTGGGGGGTGATTTTTCCTATAAGAATAAAATAATTAACCAAACATTCCATATCTATACAAAACACTATATGAATGCTGAAAAATATAAAAGGAAATTCAACATTTAATTTATCAAAATTAATAAAAATCCATGGAACACAGTATAAGATAATCATTTTAGTGTAAAATATAGAAGCAAATCTAATAAAACTCCAAGACAACAACAAGACTCTACGCTATTCAAGATCTATACTCCAACATCACCAAACTACACAATTATAATGAGGTAGTGCTAAAGACGTGTGATAAATTTCCTTTTCCCATGTCCTGGTAGATTACATCTGAAAAATAACTAATGCACCAAATTGGGGGTGAGTAATAAACTCAGTAGGTTTTCCCCAATGCCTTCCCTACTCAGGCCACTAAGACAGGAATATGTGTATAAAATAGTTTATATAAAAATATTTCTAAAATAGATTATAACTAAATAGAAAAAAGATCCATATCGATGAATTTTCTATCAAAATCTATTTTTAAATGAATGTAACAAAGGACTCATTTGAACCCATTTCACAAGTTATATTTGTCAAAAAATTTAAATTCCACATATCAAATCATGCATGCATCCTTATGACCATTCCATACTCATGACCAGTCTCTCATTGATCTACTATGTCGGCATAAGGTAACAATATCCCTCAAAACATTACACTATTGGAATAGATCACAAGGTCTTATTTCAACCAAGCCTCATAAAATAGATATGAACACACACACTAAGTATGCATAAAATCCATTCCAATCCAAACATGACAAAACCTTTTCAATTTTTTTTATTGAAATCCTTTTTCGAAAAATAAATTCTAAAAATCTAGATATCCAAGTTTTAGAGTAAACATTTATAATCAACTACCAATAGAACATTTCCCAAAAAAGGTATACAATTTCCACACATTACCAAAAAACCATAAATCATCACTAAAGAAGATTTATATCATGGTTTCTACTCAAATTTACCAATCAATTTCAGGTAATTAAATATAATTGAAAATAATCCAATCATGTATATTAAGAGGAACTGAGATTATAGCCATGTTCCATAAGTGTTTTTTTGAAAACGTTAAATGATAAGAAAAATGTCACAAATCCATGATGAAATATCCACGAAACCATCATATATACCTTCCCCTATCATCAACCAAGCTATGTCTAATCGTATTCGTAATCAAATATCATATATATATCTATAGTGGGCATATATCTAAGAAACTAAGGGAGTGGGAAATGTAGATATATGGAAAAAAGAAATAATTCTATAGAACAAATCCTTAACACAAGAACCTAGCTTCAGCAGACCATGGAATGGATCTAGATATCTTTTAATTTGATATGATCAATATCCATAACCTTTTAGAGGAAAAAATATCGAGTTAGGGATTTAGAAGGAAAAAACGAGCGGGTTAAAGGGGGAAATGGGTGTGATCAATTTTTTAAAGAAGTGTTTTCCTACAACATAGTGTTTAGTTGCATGATTAGGAAAATAGTCTAAAAACTGTGAAGCATCAACTACCTTAAAGACAACCTTATCATGGTCAACTTGTATGGTGTCCAAATCATTCACCAACTATTATGAAACCACTGTTTGAAAAATACTAAAGCAATATTTCAAAGAAAACCATTTCAACTGGGTAGTAGGATAGTTCAGACAAAATGTGTGTCTCCCATACCCTTCACTTTTTTAACCTTCTCACAGTGTATCATTTTCTATAAGTGTTTCACAGTTTCCAAAAACCACAAAACACTACTGAACTTGTAGAATTTCACAAAAAACATTCAAATGTTATCCAAACATTTCCAAAAATCCATATTAAAGATTATAATCATAACACAAAAAAATAATTGGTTACATACTAGAAAAAATGGTTCTACAATTGGTCTCAATGTAATAACTTATTTGTATTTCGAAATAAAACAAGATTGATTTCTTGTAAATAATTTACAAGGGAATACATGTGGTTATTTTGTTAAAACTATTAAAACATTATGATAAAAAATCATCTTAAAAGCATATATGGGATAAATATTATTTCCCATAATATAGAAAACATGAAATATGTTATGAAATAATAAAATGAATATTTTATTAAAATTCTAATAATGATACTAAAAGGAAATAAAATTAACCCAAACAATAAAAGATTTAGATTACCTAATACCTCTCAAATTTTATATTTCATTAATCTAGAAACATTAGGATAATATTTTTTGTTTGAATTTAAATCAAATGTATAAAAAATAACATATAATAAAATAATGTATAATAATGATACCCATTTATATGAATTAGTTTCTAAAATATCAGTCATAACTCAATGAATAATAATTCAGTTTTTAAAAAACCCTTATTATAATTTTAACACATTAATGAGAGGTTTACGATGAAACAAAAATTAATATATCATAAAATTAATGAAACTGATTATAATTTTATTTAATATATTTTATAATATAACATATAAATCAAATTATTGTGTGTAATATCAAACATTCCTTATGGATTTAAAGATTATGCAGAGTAACCATGGCTTTGTATTCAAATTTTCTCAAACACACTATAAACGCTTATATAAAAAACATATATATCTTAAAAAACTATTTAATAACATTTTTAATGACTAAAACATTTCTATGGTTAAATTATAATAATTAATTATGAATTTAGTAGTCATTTATGAATCTTTCATCATTAGATTTCTGAAATTGTAATTTTTCACAATTTTATTATAATATAAAAATTGATACCCATTTATTAACATTAGGTTAATAATTTCTAGATAATTTTGGTTTCTATAATATATCACTTATATTTATTTATAAATAATTTATATTATTCCATATTTTTTTTAGTTATTTATCAAGAAAAAGGATTCAGTGTCGGCTTATTTTGTTAATTTTATTGATATAAGATGAAAATTTATTAACAATTTAAATAAATAATATAAAATTTATTGAAAATACAAATAATAATGGATTATAAATTTACATTAATATTATTTTTATATTTTTATAGACTTCCGTGAAATATTTTTTAATCATCGTGTGTATAGGGGATTAAAGCAACCCAAACAAGAACTCACTATAACTCGATGGGTGAGAATTGTCAAGGAATTGTATAATATCATTATAACAGATGAATAATGATATAATTATAACTTTTTTTTATCATTTTGATTTATGTTTATATTTTTTTGGAATATAATTAAAATCACGATGAAAACAGAAAACATTACATCATGGAGGTGATTGTCCACACGTACACACATATAACGTTATCATTTCTCATGAAATGAGAGGGTAAGGGACTATATGATAAATTATATTTTTAAATTAATAAATATTTTATATGAATCATATTTATTAACCAATCAAATCATTTTAAACAATCATGATAGGTAGTGATGAAAAAATTTATGATGTTGTTTCATGGTGGCGGTAGTGCACATACACACATGTTCAACATTATTTTATTTTTAGAAGTTGTTGGAAAGAATAAATAATGGTTACACCATTAATATAATAACATGTAAATATTAAAAGGACATTTAGTTTATTTTATTACTATAGTGTGGTTATATTTTGAAGTAATATCTTTAGAATAAAAAGTTAAGGATTAAGTAATACTCACATCATGACATTGGGATTTATCTTAACGTTTTTATTTTAAAGTAAGGGATTAGGATAACTAATTGAAACTAGTGTCTTATGAGCATGGGATATGTTTCCATTAATATTAAAATGTTATAGTATATGGTTTAAATGGTCTGTAATAAGGGTGGAATTAGTGAGTGGGAGTTTCCCCCATTTATAAGTGGGGAAAAGACTATTTTTGGGAGTACCCATGACTTTATAATAATAGAATATTTTTAATCAAGGTTCAAAGGTTCCAAAATTATAAAATATTATTTAAAGATATTTATTTGGCATATAATCCACTCTAAAAGTCATTTTGGATTCAATTTGGTGTGATTTAAGTCATTTCCTTTTACCATCTTAACTTCTTCCCTAATGTACTTTCACCGTAGTAATCATTCTTTATCCTTGAAAATTTATTTAAATGAAAAATATTAAAAATAAAATTACTAAATAATTTTCAAACGTAGATATAAAATTAGAATATAATGTTATCAAATAAAATTTCTAATGGTTAAAAATTTTGATTTTATAATAAACACACATAATACATAAAAATAGTTTTTAGAATATGTATATTTTTAAGAATTAAATATATTTGTAGGTTAATATTAAAAATATTTTTAACTTCCATGCCATTATTTAGTTTATAATTATATAAATAAACTTTTTGTGTTTATAAAATAAATCCAAAACCAATTTATTCTATAAAAATGTATAATTAAAAGTAAAAATAAAAACTATTTTTAAATGAGAATAAAATCATACTGAAGTTCTAAAATAAATCACAGGTTTTATAAGATCAAAATAAATATTAAAAAACTAATATTTAATCATTTAAAATAATTTAAAAAATTCTAGGACATTATCATAAAATAGTAAATTAATAAAATTTTCAATTTTGGTAAAATGTCATTTTTCAATATTCAATTAAAATTAAATTATATTAGAGAAAAAATAAAATCATCATAAAAAAATTTGAACATGATCAATTGAGAAAATTATTTCATTTAAATAAATTAAAATAGTAAAATATAAAAATTTATCTTTGAAATGAAAATAAAATATATAACAAAAATTTATTTTTATTGAAAAAAGATCATTTGAAATGTTAAGTGTTCTTGATGATATTTTTCATAAATTTTTAATTCATTATAATATTTTTAGGTAATAAATGTATTATTATTTTTAAATTTTATTTAGAATATTCCTCAAATATATTGATACTCGTTTTAGTTATGTTTAGTTTTTTACAATCTATCGAAGAATGTATTAATTTATATAGAAAAAAAATATTTCAAAATTTCAGTGTGCTATATAGAGACATACCTTGATAGTATTAAGAAGATTAAACCAAATCACCCATCACAAAAAATATTGGTCATCATGTGTCCAAAATACACTATATCAACTTCAATCATCTTTGGGAGCCTATTATTATAGCATGTATTTTACTCATTATCCATGGCCATTTCCAACATCATGAATCAATGAGTTCTTAGGAGGCTATAAAAAACTACCAATAAAAAAACCAGACCAAGGAACTAAAGTGGAAGGATTACTAGTGGTCTCTATTCATTAATGCATGAGATAAGGTCCCATTTCATGGGGGTATAAATGTCCTTAACACTCTTTAGAATTAACTAATAGTGACAATATGATGATTTTAGATACAATTGAAGTGAAGCCTCATATACTATTTATGTAGGTACTGGTGGACACTCTGAAAAATCATTTCGTGGTAATGGAATACATCGCCTACTACATAGGCCCTCCCTAAAACAACATTTCATGTATTTTGGGAGTTAATCTCTAGATTACACCACATGAAGGCCCCACTCTTGACGACCCAGATTCTTCCCATTGAGCTTGTACCCACAATATTACTCATGATATTTATTGTAATGTAGGTTCTTCCCATGGTCAATCACATAACAAAATATTTTAAGGACAATCCTAGAGTCCTAATTTTTTCCCCACCATGTAACAGCATAAAAAATATATATGGTGGTCCTCCCCATGATAAATCTTAATTCAATAATTGTAGTGGTCCTCATTACTGTTCTAGTTGTTGAGGACGTCCCAATAGCATTGAAATTATGTTGTAGGGAGTCCCTCCCATATTAATTGACCAATAGTTAACATCTATGGAGTTTTAATATATTTTACATTTCTTGAAGTTTTTCTATGTATTTACACAAGAAGGAAACCCAAGGGTCTTCCATATTATAGTGATAAAATTTTTGAAAACACGATGGTCATAGGATTGGTTATTATATTGAAAACAATGATGGTATAGTCCTAAAAAATTGATGATATATAAATTAAATACCATGGAGGTCCTCCTAAGGGTACATTATAAATTGTTTTTCACTATGATGATACATCACCTTAGCATGAAGTCCTTCCCTATATTCCAATTATCTCAAACAATGTATATAATTTAGTGTAATTTTCACATGTAAGACAATATACACTTGGTGCTCCACTATAAAATGGTGTAATCCACTCCCATTATAATTGTGATTAGAAGAAATAGTCATAATATGTTCCTCTCTTAGATCATGTGAGTGAGTAGGTGATCAAAAACACATATAATGAGTTTGTATCTCTCAATAAGATAGTTGGAAAATGGATTTGAGGTTGAAATGGGACAAAGAATCATTCCCCAAAGACGTGGAGGTTATTATTTCATATATAAGTAATGGGTAAAACATATTCCAATTATGTTTTTTCACATGGTCATTCCACAATATGTTTTAGTTTAAATACTTTTATAGTAATGCATACCCCATAGTCAATGCATATTTTTTGAAACATTCCCATACTGAAAATATTGATTCATTATATACAAACGATACAGTAGCCTAATAAATTAATTGGATGAGCATTACCATCATGTTGATTTGGCTACTCTATAGTTGGCGTAGAACCCCAAGATATTTAAATATTGTAAGAAAGTAAAATAATATAATTTCACTAAGATCAAAAAGAGTATACAAATTATATTGGAAGATACCCTCTAGGTATATATCAGTGGGTGGGTTGAATGTATAGAATTACATTTTAACCTACCCAAGCATCAATATGGTCATCTCAATAATGAAAAATCCATTTCATCACATAAAACAATTCTTTAAAACCATGATTAAAATATTATAGTTAATTGATTCAATGATACCCTTCTTCTCTATCAGATTAAAAGGGAAGTGTACAATAAGAATAGTTGATTGATAATATCATAGATTAAGCTTATAGAAAATTAATACAATTTGAATGCTTGAGTTGAAAAAAATATAGAAATATAAAGTCACTCTTGATGGAATATACCACTTATATAGATCATAAAAATAACACACTACATCTATCTCATCCTATAATAGGAACATAATGTGATAAAAGGGATATGGAAATAGTTTCAAAAACAAAAAAATGGAAACCCAGATAACAGGGATGGTAGAATTTCTAACCGCATACACAACCTCTAAATCATTGATCAAGCACATATATTTAATTATATTTGAAATTGTAAAGAAAAAAATCCATCACATAGGACTATAGGGATTTCTAAAATGTTTTTAATAGAGGTTGGAATTGTTCAAACATGGGAAAACATTAATGAAATTCCACATTGTATACTCCACTATAAATTCATAACTCACTCACATTATAAGGATTATGTCCAATATAAGTTAGATGGGATTCACTTAGAATTACTATCCAATATCCGAAATCCACCTCAACTTAATGGGATAATAAAAATAGTGTTCATTGCCCTATTGATCCCACAATTCATAAAGATTCACAAGAAAAAAATGTGAAGGTGGATTATGAATTTTCCAAAAAATGATATTCTAATTCATATAGGGATCCATATTAATCCTATATATATTGACATGGTTATAATTATTAGATTCATGTTAGTAAATTTTACCAATAAAATCAATATATATGTTACAGAATATAACAATGATGCATATGGGAATTATAAAAATGATTAATCAATTAAAATTATCATCCACACTAGAGTAGTATAATAGCGTATTAAAACATGAAATCAAAGTAAGCTGTGTGATTTATGATCTCCTCCCAAAATAAATCTAATGTCCACTCAGTGGGCCGCTAACATAGAATAGGGAATGATGTGGTTAAATCTATTTTTCACCCTCATATAATGAAATTGTGTTCCAATATTCTGAAGAATAAGATTTCCAATTTGAATTTGAAAATGAAAATTTTAAAAATCATATTGTCAAACTAGTAGGATAAAAGATATCCCTTAATTAAAATTAAAATTTTGAATTAATTTCACCTCATTTTGCAAATCCTTTTTGTCCATAGGATATTATTTGAACTATATGGGAAGATCTGAGACATCCATTCAATATATTCTTGAATCAATCATTTCCCATGATTCAATTCATAGTTGATTATCGTGAATTCCATATTTTAGGGAATTACAAGGAACGAGTATTGTCCATTAATATTAGGATAAATTGAGAAAAAAATCCTCTGTGGGTGAAGGTGGTGAAATAATATCATGATTTAGTGAATATAACCATTCAAATGTTATCTTAATTGGCGATGTCTAAATAACTACTCACATATCTTAATGCTTGGATGATGTATATTGATGTTTTGTATATATTAGTATAACTGATGAAGATATAATTCCTTGTGTGGGAGGACTTGACTTCTCAACCAATAAAATTTTTAAATACTGTTTTCCATTTTTTAATGGAATAGTATATCTAGAATAAAACTGTATGCCCCTTGAAATATAGTTTGGTCTAATGTTGGAAACACTAAAGCATCAAGAGGTTCTGAAACTAAAATTTTCCCTAAAAACACTTTATGTATGTGAATCATTTGGGATTAATAATTCTATATTTAGATATACTAATATATCAGAATACTTTTTATTGTTGTTTCTCTAACAATTAATCTCTATTTTGAAGAGGAAACCCATTTTTGAACTCTATAACTCCATGCATCATGAAAATAAGGGAGTGAAATAATTTGTTTCCAAATGTAATCGTTTAACTTATTCACTATATTTGAAAACCCACAATAATAGCTACTATAGGTTTCTCTTGAGTATGTCTTGGCTGAGCTAAAAATTATTATTACATAGAAATATCCATGTTTATATTCAAAGGGTACTATAGTAGTAAAATCATAGACAACATAATCAACATAGGAGAAGGAGTTTGTTAAAATATATACTATGACTCTCACCCTCATGACATTAGTTGTGCTAACTCAAAACATTGAACTTATAAAATATAACATAGTGTCTCTTTTTCGAAAATATCTATAATGGTAATGTATCAAAGTAAATATTATGGATATGAATAATTAATTATATTGTGAAAAATTTGAGAACATATTGAATAAATTATATTTACTGAAGAATTAGTTGGTGAAATTATGATTTATTATTGAAATATATAAAATATTTATTACGTTATCAAAGATCATAAATCCCAAAGAAGAATGGTCAAATGAGAATCCAAATTATTACGCATGCTATCAGATGTTTTGACAAATCATAAAAGGTTAATCTGGCTTCAAAGAATAATTTTAGTGAATTGGGGATAAAATGTGGATAAACCTGGATGGTCTAATAATTTATGTACCTTATTTCCACAACTCTTTCAAAAGAATAATGATAATAATAGTAATTCATTATAATAATGTATAAAATTTTATCATTTGAATGACTAAAAATTTAGCCAACAGTGAATAATAAATCAGTAGGGCTTCACTAAATAAACAATTCACGACCCCAATTACCTTCAAAACTCTTAAACCTTCATTATTTTCTTTATAATTTTTTTAAATTTAGTGTAACTTCCATTAGAAGAATAGGTCATCGTATAAAGAGTAATCAAGAGAATATAAAATTTTCAATACTTTTCAATTATTCATTCCACTATCATAATTGCCAAAAAAATTCCACTATGTTTTATATAGAACACTAATTTTGCAATGAATATTTTATTTTGAGAAAGTATATATACTTTAACATTTCATAAGATCATTAGAAATCATGAATCGATATGTAATTGTACAAAAAGTAATTTTAATGGGATATACACATGGATGAAAAATATATACATTAAAAAATCAATTGGCTTAAAATCCCCTAATAAGATCATCCTTTCTATAATGATCATAAAAAGAAAAATATGTTTTATTAAAAAGGGAAATTATCATAGGATGTGTAAGAATCATTGTCAGTGATATTGTGAGGGAAGAAGAGATAAATGTGGGGTATTTATATTGAAATATGATTTTTGGGAAAGGGTAATGTTGTCTAATATGGATGGTGGGAATTATGAACATTAATAAATAAGAATATTGGTCATAATAATTTATATTGGGATAATAAAGTGACTATTTGAATGCTTTTATATTTTTCTCTCTTGAAACAATATAAATATTCAATTTTATGTTCAAATTATGTCTTATGATAAATATATAAGTTTTAAAAAATATTTACATGGATTTATCTTATAAAATACTTTTATATCATAAAATAAACAAACAAAGTCCCTGATAATTTATATAATGAGCAGAAAATTTCATATATCATAAGATAAAATTTATTTTTCAAAAATATGAATTTTTTTATTTGAAAAGAGTCATTATATTTCAAAACATTAATTCTATACCAAATATTTTTAATGTATTCTAGCCAATGTTGGTTTCCCATGAATACAAATTAACCACTATTCAATTACATAAAGCCACACATATTCATTTATAAATACCACTTATCACCCACATTTTCCACTAAAAATAATGTAATCAGGTATTTTTGATAATTAAACATCCTAAGACTCCTTCTGTGGATCATACATGTATCATGGTTTCATTCACATGTTTTAGGATTCACATCTTCAAGGTAATTGAATTCTCCTCTTTTTCCATTTCATTTACATTCTCCCATTGTGTATAAATTATAAATGTTAATCATATTTCATCTCTCGATCTTTTAAAAAAAGACATACTAAAAAATTATGTTTTTTCAATGGGATCCCTTATTTCACTTTTATTTTCCCTTTTCAAAAGGAATAATTAATATTTTCAAACTACCAAATTAATTTCATGATTTCAGCATTTATTCATCAGCAATTATCATATTATGAATACCCTGACCTCTTCTATTTCCATGGATATTAATAAATATATAAATATGTATTATTGATTTAGTTATTTAAATTTATAAAACCCATATTAACCATTCATGAGTTAAAAATGATATAACGTTTCATTATTTAAGAACTTGTAACACAGTTATTATGAAATGAAACTACTTATTTATTACCATGTGGTTATTGATGAAATGATTTGTTATGATCAATATGAATAAAATTAATTAAGACATATTATGGGTGTTACCTGATATTAATTGGGTTAATAATTAATCTCTAGAGATTAAAATTTTAGCTCTATATGGGTTATTAACTATAGTAATTATTAATTTTGAAACCATGTTGATAAACCATGGTTATGTTCTTATAAATGTCTAATTTTTATGTTGTATCCAAATTTAAATGCTAGGATTAATGTTATTTCTATTATTATATTACTCATATTTATATAATCATTCCATATTAACATTCCCATTTTTCACATGATAAGTTTCACCAATGATTATTCCCTTACTAGGCTTTATGGCCTTCCATTCCATTGATGTCTGTCCATAAGATATGAGAGGAAGTTAATGTAATATAAGATGAACCTAAACATATTTATTTCATATCTATTTGAATTATTTTTAAGTTTTATGTAATGAATCATGTTACAATTTTAAAATCACTAAACCCAAAATGATCTTCTTTATTTTTAAATATCGTTCGATTTAATGAAGTTTTTATGAAATAATTAAGTTGGTTAATATAATTGGTATCATATAATGGTTTAATTATTTTTAGGAATTATGATTTCAAAACCATAGTATGAACCATTGATGAATAATTTTATATGTTAAAAGATCATGGTATTTTGGTGGAATGTTATGTATAAAGATTCCAATTAAATAAAACCCTTTTGGATATTACATGTGGATGTGGATCTAACACAATTTTACCTACGTGTATTTACCTCAAAAACTGCATATTGAGATGGAATCTATCATCACCTATTGCATGAAAATATGCCTTACTAAAACCCTAGTTTGATATTCTTCGGGGATATAATTGGATTATCATAATATTTATAAAAAATTATTATTAAAATAACAATTTAAATTTCTTACCCTAATGATTCTTAAATGTTTCTTTTTTATTATTTATGTTTTTTGTTTTATCCAAATAATAGAAATATGATGTAATTTATCATGTTATAATGTTTTTAAGTTAACTAATTATGTGGTTTAAAAATTTCATGTCAATATATCAAATATAATTTATCAAATGGATGGAAGGAAATATTATACAACATTATTATGTCTTCGAGGTGATTTAATCATCAATACGATTTTAAAAACGAGTTTGAATGATTCATAATTTTTTCCAAATATTCAACTCCATAGAAAGTAACTATTTGATTTATCCAAATCCTTTCTGTTTCTCTTATATTTCTATGCATCATGGTTTCATGTCAATATTATTTCAAATGACTAATTCTATTATTTCTTTTGACAATGGAAACAACACCAAGGGCATGACCAATTCTAAATTGGAATTTCAGACTTTACAAAGAACGAAGAATTAAATATTATTAACCATAAAGAAAACACCAAAATTTAATATAAATGGTATAAATTAATATAAAAAAATAAGGAGGATTAAATTACCTTAAGTTTAGAAGAATTTATCAACCCAATTTTTATTATATTTTATTAATATAACTCTAATATTATAATGGAAATTTTATTATGAGATCATAGAAATACATTTAAATTTAATAGGAACATTAAACATCATTCATAGATATATAATAGTACAATGCATAGAATTAAAGGTATATACACATGGAAGAGTAATGCATTCACTACAAGAAACCCCATAGTTTTGAAATCCCCCAAATAAGATCACCCATTCCATAATGATCTGAAATAGGGAATGAAGCATAAAAATGGACATCATAAAAGGACATGCAACTAAAATTTTAACTGATGTGGTGAGAGATAAAGTGATAATTATGTTGAATTAATAGAGAACAATGACCATTATTCAAGGGGAACATTGACTAATATGGTTTATTTTCATTATGAAATTTAATTAAAAAGGTGGTTGGTCATTATAATTGTTTTTGACACAATAAATAGACTATTGGGATTATTTTATAATTGTGTTTTTGAAAAATATATAAAAATTATATGTTCTAATAAATGTGTGTTTTATGATAGTTATATAAGTTCTATAAAATGTTATTTTCATTGAATTATCATAAAAAATAAATTTTATATTATAATACATATCAATGAGGTTCTATGTAATTTAAAAAATGACCAAATAGTTTATTATATGATAAATGACTGTTAATTGTTAATAAATAGTTTTTATTTGATTTTTATGTTTCAAATATTTATTAACTTATTTGGATAAAATAAATATCAATTTTGGATTTAGTACATCAAAGTTATATTAAGATTAATATATTGTGATTTTTTAAAATGGTTTTTTCGGTTAAAATGGAAAATATTATTTTTTATGAAATAACAAAAATATTATTATATAATTATTATATGATCAATATATAAAATTAATTTCTAATTGTTTCTTATAAAAATATTTTTAAGGGAAAAATGTAGATAATTTGTTACATTTAGTAACACATTATTATATTTTTTTAAAACCACTATTTTATCCTTGTTAAAATACTATTTTTATAAGTTATATCATATCATATTAGAATTGATTTTTATCACTTTTATAAAAATAATCAAGTGAAATATATAGAATATTTCAAATTATAATTTAGCAATTTGTTAATTTGGTTTATATAATATTTATACATAAAAAGTTTCTATGTTAAAAAATAGTTACCAAAATATAAGTAAAATAATGTAGCATGTCAAATTAAAATGGGGGAGAAATTAAAATAAATGAAAAAATAACATATTGATTGGTTCTTTTATTTTTTAAATGATCTTAAAAATCCTTTATAACAGTAATTATCATCAAAAATATGTGTAATTAATGCCACACAGTATTGGTTATCCTAAAATACAAAGGAATCATTATTTAATCACTTCATGGAACCCATTATCAAGTATAAATAACCCCTTCCCACTCCCATTATCCACTCCAAATAACATAATCATGAATTTATGGCCATTTCACCTCTGAAAAATTACTTCCATGGTTCCTTAAGGTCTTAAGGTTCCATCATCAACTATTTTTAATTCAATATTCAAGGTTAGGTTATTATCCCCTTATCCTGTTTGTTCCATGTTTTATTTTGTGTATATATTATAAATGTTAATCCAGTTTATTATCTTATATTTCTTATATTATAAATTATGAAAAAAATTATATTTTACCAATGGAAGACCTTACTCCCCCACCAATTATTCACATTTCATAGTCCATAATGTATAAATTCATGTTGTCAAATTAATTTCTTGAATTTATCTTTTCTACATGAGAAATTATCATATTCTGAGTACCCAAACCACTTCTATTTTCAAGGGTATTCACATAGATATACATATGTATTATTTATTTTGGTATATACATATATGAAACCCATATACCATTTTAGTGGGTTAAAAATTATGTTATGTTCAATTATTTATGCACATTTTATTTAATAATTTTTATATAAAACTCATTCATCAGTCTCACTAGGTTATTGATGAAATGGGTTTTATGATCAATTTTGTTAACATGAATTAAAACATATTAATGCTATTAAATAATAGAACTCTAAAAATTGCTTAATTAATTAATCTCTATAAATGACACATTTTATGATATGTTGGTTAATGACATTGGTAATAGTTATTTATAAAATCCTAGTCATAATCCATGGTGATATGTATATGAATGTATCATTTCTATTTTATAGACACACTTCCATGTTAAAATTAGTGTTTTTCATATTTTGATTTTCATCTTGTTTTGATGATCGAGATTTATTATTATACTTTTTTGTCTCATGCTATTAATCTCTTTGGATTGTTCCCCTGACGGAGTTTATGATCAAACCATTATTCTATGTATGTCCTCGGGAAATGAGATGTTGTAAAAGTTACTTAATAATAACCTATGATGTTTAATTTCTTGTGTATTAGAAGAATTTTTATATTTTTTCTTAGTTATTATGTTACAATTTCAAACATGCTAAAACCCAACTAATAAATTTTCATTTATTAAATGTTGTACAATGTATTGAAATGTTTATAAAATAAAAATATGGTTCTCCATACCCATCATTATGATGATGGGAACTGACCAACTATACAAAATTTAATTTTATGGTGTTTCATAGTGTTGTTCTATC
Source organism: Viscum album (assembly GCA_963277665.1). Taxonomy (NCBI): domain Eukaryota; kingdom Viridiplantae; phylum Streptophyta; class Magnoliopsida; order Santalales; family Viscaceae; genus Viscum; species Viscum album. Next base: position 298,280,549 of record OY728151.1, read on the forward strand.
AAAGCTTCTTATATTCCATACATATTTAATGATAATGTAGATACATATTAAAAAGTTTTACCCACTAATATTGATGTAGGATTCCATATAACTAACATATAGAACACATAAGGAAGGATCAATATATTACTTATTATTCTGGATAAAAAAGCACATAATTAAAACTAGAAGGCATGTGGTTCAAGTAGAGTAATAGGAACATTAGTCTCATTCTGAATCCTTTGGGACTTATTTCACCATTATTAGGCCAGTGGATCAATTGGATGTTGTATAAAACCATTCCAAGTCGTGGGATATGGGAACATTAGGTCATCCTGGCCTCAAAATAATAACATTAACCCAAAATTAGGATTCACATAGGGTATCATCATCATTATTAATTTTTTATACTTGACCATATGCTAGTAAAGAACTACAAGGTTGGAAAAAAGGCCTTGGACCAACAGTATGACAAATTCAATAATCTCTCTATTATCTCAATATGGATTAGAAATTTTAATTTCCTTCACATCTCAAGAGAATATACAGTGGCCCCCATTGAAAATATTTCTTAAACTCAAGATTTTGTCACTGAAGTGTCCTGGAATAAAATATATCTTCTGGGGATGGGATATACTGAATGTTATAGAGTCATCTCCATTACAGAGTGATATTTTTATATTGGGGTACATCAAATCCGTATATGTGTCTGTCAAACACAATGATGTCTATATTATTTTAGAGTTAGTCAAAAATGGTTATGGAATGAAACTCATTCTGTTCCATAATCTTCACCTCTTATGATATAATTAATTTTAAACATAAAGTTATAATTTAAAAATTCTAGAGTATGAATAGAGTAAGTAGAATCCTCTGGAAATAATTATACAGAAAACCAAGTTATAAGGTGTTTTATTTGAATCTTATTTTCTTTTGTTTCACCAAGATATAACCTTTAATGAATTATTGTGAGGGCCACATCATCATATGTATAAAACAAATTCTCTCTTCATATCATAAATGTATAAAATATTCTATTAAATGTAAATTTTGAGTTCTATATGTTGAAAACACCCACTAAAATATTTAGAATATCGATACATTGAATCATTGTACTAAAAAATAGACTATTACGTCGCCATTGGTATATGAGATGTCATAATCACTTCCCCTGTTGTATTAGAAGTAGACCCATTGATTCCAAAGAATAATCTATTTGAATAATTTATACCCTTATCAATAACATTTATGTGGCAATTCCATAATATGGAAATCATAAGATCATGTGACCAAAAGTAGATAATCATAAAATCACATATATTTATTTTTTTAAATAATAATAAATCATTACTGACCTACACCTATCAATGAAGAAGATATTTCCCTGAAATCCATACATTTTATTCTTCCATCTGATAATATAAACTTGATCATAGTCTTGATTGGTATCTAGTCTATTCAAAACACAATATTTGATTAGATGGATATATATAACTTTAGAAGAAAATATGATTTATTTTCTTCTCCCTCTTTCTACATGGTATTGTATTTCATGATGCATACCCTAAGGCTCATGTTGTGACATCTAGAAGCCCACCTCTAATAGGACAGGGGATGACGACTAGCACAGAGAAGTCATATCCGAAAAATGGGAGGCATTTGCCTATGTACATTTACACACACACCAATCTCCATGAAAAAAATAATGAAACTAAAAACACTAGGTAAACAAAAATGTATACCACTAAGATAAAAACAAAAGTGTATGACACTCCAAAAATGAAAAGAAAATGGGACCGAAATACATGCCCAACCAAAAGGAAAATTACATGCTCCTACATCTCACCCACATAAAACCTAACATGAAGGGTAGGTACAGAAACAACTATCTGAAGTCTCTAAAGCACAGATGGTATTTAGGGTATCCCCAGTACACCAATGAATCCATCAAATTTTCAATCATCTACACAATAGATGACACATGCAGACATAACTCGTACATGGGTGAGTAAAATAATACTCAATAAGGACCCCCAAAACCACTACTAAGTTCATGAACTATACCATAGAGGAAAAACATGATGTACACCAAAATGGAAACACATTAAGTAAACCACAATGGAAAAACAAAAAGTACATTCAATATGGTCATATCCCACAGGTACAAGTCTAATGAATGAAGAGGGGGATTTCCATTTTTAGTCCTTAGATTCATTAGTGTCTATTAAACTAGAAGTGTTCGTGGCACATAGATCATTGATTGCCCCTGGAGTGTCAATGGCGCACAGAGCATCGATGGAACATGAAGCGTCGATGGGACACAGAGTAGTGATGGTTCACAGAGCATTATTAGCACATGGAGCATCGATGGAACACGGAGTTTCGATGGTGTATAGAGTGTCGATGGAACATGGAGCATCAAAGGCACCCAGAGTGTCGACGTGTCAACCAGTCCTCCTAGTCATAGAGTCAACAAGATCACATCGTCACACCCACCTGTATGATTCTTTACATAGTGTGCTTGGTCTGAGAGAACCTACAACACATTCCATTAGATTATTTGTCAACATCCACAAAAACTAACATATAGTATATCAAAAGTACTACATCAATTCTGGGGTCTCAATTCCACAAACGCCTCCTCAAACAGACACACGGTTTGAATGGTACAACCAATTTAGTAAGAAGGGTCGGGTTTGGTCTAGGTATTACCTGACCTAGTCTGGATAACCTCACTCAACCACTTTCATCAGACCAGACCCAACTGTGTCTATCATCACTGGCCTAGCCCATTGGGCTATGTGGTCCAGCCTACTAGGTCGCCAGAGTTGCCCGATTCTCCATCCCAGTCCACATCACATCCGCCCTTTAGACTCCATTTGACACTGCCCGCACAAACCATGTATCTTTGATCCACACAGTCACCCAACAACATTTCCCAATGGCTCCCCCAATTAACACGGTTCTCCAACATGTTTTACACGGATGCACCACCTTCTTCGCCTGATCTCACGGCCTCGCCACCGCCGCGGGCTCCCACGGACGTGGCCTCCGAGCCACGTCCAGTTATATCCACCACCGACACCTCCTACCATGGACCATGTTTTTCGCCCATGGATTGTGCATCCTTGACCTCCTCCTCTCATTCGGTCTTTCCTGGACCGCAACTACGCGCCCTACTACTGGTCGCCCCATTGGAGGCCATATATCTTGTACCCCACTGAAACCTGAACTGTAGTAGAGCCACATATGGTCCTCTCCAACAACCACCCTGCAGGCCACCCTCCATTCATCTCTCCCTCCACCATAAGCCACTGTGTTCCTATTTTTCTCCCGCCATACCTCCGAAATTATATCTCAAATCAAAATCTTAGGTCTAAAAAATTGCACCATAGATCATGGTAGAAACGATAAATCATTCCCGTAACATTTCAAAGGGAGAATAATGCAATAATAATTTGATATATTTAGGGGGGTAAGATTAAAACCATGAAAAACCAACCAATGGATCATGGTCTTATTCATTTTTCCTTGATCCAATCAGGTTTTCATGGTCTCAAAGAATCCAAAAATAGAATAATCTCGCTGATATATTCCCTTTAACCCCACAACAAATATCTCTACCGCAAGAATGATCGAGCCTTAGAGAAACCTATTTGTCAGTGGATGTGCATTTATCTTATGATTCTAATAAGAGGGAAGAGGAATAATGAAAATATAAGCACCCCACCTCGAGGTTCGATTAGTCATTGACAAAGAAAGTGGTTCTATGTCTTCATCGATCCTTGATCCACCAGTGTTCGTCATCGATTGTCAGTGAGGCTTATGTCTCCTTGCCTTAAAGTAATTCTAGGGTTATGGAGATAACCCAATAATTCAACTAACATAGATTATTAAAAGGGAAATATCCACTGTAGAAAAATGTAATGTTTAATAAAATATGTTTTTTAAAAATATATTAATGATGCTTAATTCCAAAATCTAACATTCACCCTTCAACCACATAGATCAAGGTTAGGCCCCGCATAATGTAATGTAACTATTCTGATCAATTGGTTCCCTCATATTTCTGATATGGGTACCTATTTAGAAGTTATTCCTATTTAGAGAATAAACATTCCAGGCATTTTATTAAAGACATAACAATTTTCACCATATCATTCCCGGCACACCTTGAATTGGAATATCATGACATCTGAGTGCCTGGTCTCAGAATTTAACTAATTAATTTATAAAAATAAATCAAGAGAAAATCCAATTAACTAAATTCTCCTCATCTTAAGACATTACATCCTCAAAATCCATAAAAAGTTCTACTCATTGAAAAGATAACAGCTCTGATCACGAATATAAGTCTCCAACTCCCGATTTCTCTCATAGAGATTCTGGTGCTTCCAATGAATGAAAACTAGAGGAATCACACACCCACAAAAGAATTCTCTCATATCATTTATCTATATCCAGAAGGTACTCTACAAATGTATCCCCTTGATAATGATCCATCCCACCCCAGTCGATGATGTGTGATGGATCATTCACTTTCCTCCTGAACTGTGAAACATGGAAGACATTATTCACACCATGAAACCGAGGGGGTAGAGCTAGGCAACACTCCACATCCCTAACTCTAATCATAATATTAAAGGGTCTAGGAGACAACTTGTCACCCTAGACAAATCTCTACAATCCCCATCGGGGTGAGAGTAGGAGGAACCCATGGACTCCCCCTTGATCTCTAAAGGCCTCTGCCAGATATCAAAATTTCACAATTCCCATCTCTGTGTAGTCATCATTTACTCCGGGATGATCTTCACCTTCTCAGTGGTAGGCCATACCAACTCTGGACCCATGAGTGTTGAATCTTCTGTGTTTGTACAACATAGTGGTGACTTGCATAGTCACCTGTACTATGCCTCAAATGGTTTATACAAACAGTGGAATGGTAGATGTTTTTATATGAAAATAAACCAAAGGTAGGTTGTCCTCCCAACTAAAAACAATGTTTAGGATTCATGAAAATAAAATTTCCTCTTGATCCTAAATGGTCCTCTCCACCTGGCCATCCATTTGGGGATGAAATGTCATATTGAAGTGTAACTAAGTCCCAAATGCCTCTTGCAATCCCTTCCCCAACTAATATTTAAAGAGAGCATCGTTATTTGAGATGATAATTGATAGAATACTATAAATATGAACTATCTCTTGCACATAGAGTCATCCAGACCTCTGTCTTGAACTATCCTCATGGATTGGTAGCAATTGGGCTGACATGTTAAGTCGTTCAATGATCACCGAAATGTTATCTTGTCCACCAAATGTGCAAGGTTAGACCATTATGAATTACATCGATATCCCATTCCACTTTTACTCTAGATCCTCTAGTGGTTGAGTCAAACCCATTGGATCATAGTACTCAATGTTCACTTTATTGAAAGTGACTCATCGGAAAATGAACTTTGCCACCACCTTCTTCATACTAGGCCACCTAAACTAACGTTGGAGGTATTGATACATCATTACCCCTCCCAGATCTACTGCCAAAGGGGATGTGTGAAACTCCCTCATAACCTCCTCCCTCAATGTAATGGGCACTACTGTGCGTCTTATGAAAAGAACATTTTGGTACCAATATTTTGAATATCTATAAGGGTCATGCCCTTTGGAAATATAAGAATGTCTAGTCTCACAATAGGTATCTCCGAGTTGTGCCTCCATAAATTTATATAAGAGTGTATGGGTAACTACCATCGAATGGAGATAATTGGATTTATCTCCCTCCACAGAGGATATCTCCAACGAGACTAAATGCTCTGATGCATCATTCAGTATCTTTGGACTAGATATCTAGTTGAAAAAATCATCCACCAGATTCCCCTTCCAAGGATAATAGAATATCTCAAAGTCATAGTTTTTTATAACTCATTCCAATGCATCTTTCTCAATTTAAAATCATTTTGAGAAAATATATAATTAAGACTCTTGTGGTTAGAGTAGACCATAAACTGCTTGACTAGCACATTGTGTTGCCACATATTGAATGTGATCACTATCACTACTATCTTAGGATCATGGGTTGCATAGTTAATCCCATGCTGCCTCAACTATAGAGAACCTTATGAAATAACTACTTTCTCATTCATCAGTACACAACCAAACCTATTACCTAAGGAATCATAGAACACTACAAACTCAACAAGAATTTTGGTTATCTCAATAAGGGAGAACTCGTCAATCCGTTCCTCGTCTATTGAAAGAACTTTTTTTTACGTCCCTATCCACAAAAAAGGATGCCCCTTACATTTCATGTACATAAAGTGTGATAATAACCTATAAATTTTAGGTAATAACTTTTGATAGTGGAAAACCAAACCTATAAAACTCTTCCCCATAGTAATACTCGTGTGTCGCTCCTAAGAAAGCATCACTTCATTCTTCGCTGGTTCTTCTAAAAATCTAGCCTCTAAATTGATATGTCCATAAAAGTGGTATACTCATATGAATAACTAACACTTAAAGAGATTATTGTAAATTTGGTGCTCTCAGAGTGTGTCCAAGATCATTTTCATGTGTATTGCATGCTCCACCTCTGATGCAGAGTACAATGAGATGTTATCACTGAAGACCATGATGAAACAGTCTAATAAAAGATTTAAGATCCTGTTGATGAGTTCCATGAAGACTAATGAGGAATGTTTCATGCCAAAGACATCATAAACTACACCTAATGGACATACAGTTATATGAAGGCTGTCTTTGAGATGTACTCATTCCATACTCGAAGCTCGTGATAACCAGATCTGATGTTTATCTATGAGAACCACCTCAATCCCTTCATCTAATTGAATAGGTCTTTGAAACATGGTAGTGTATAAATATTCTTCATAGTCAACTATTTTAGGCACTAAAATCCCACACATAACCTCAAGATCCCAACTACTTTCTTGTATATCAACACTGGAGATGGCCAGGATGAACACTGGGTCTCACGAATCCCTTCCCCTGAAAGTCCTCCAGCTGTAACCTAACTCATAATGATCCATGAAAGCTATCTGATATGAATTTTTATATATCCTTACCTTCCTGGGGTATATATCAATACTGAAATCCCCCTCACTATTAAGAGGTAATCATGGAATATCTTCTGGAAAGGCATCCATGTACTCATCCACCAGTGCCTGAAACTGAGGAATCGTATCGTCAACTGCACTAAGGGTTATGCTACAATCTGGAGAGTGATCAGACATAAACTCATATGTGAAATTCCATCATGTGATTCTTGGGATTATTGTTCACTAAAAAAAGGAAAACTAGATCCCATATGTGTAGGAACACTGCACTATGCGCCAAAAACAGTCAATCATTGCATGGAATGTCTATAACCAGTCCATACCAAGGATGACTTTGTAAGGCCTTGAAGCTTCCACCATGAGATCCCAACCAAAACCCTCACCCCCAATAGTAAGGTAAAACTATCATCAACATCATTTGATCATCGAATCATCACCTGTAGGATTCTCTATGTGTAGAGATCGAGTCAACGGTTCCACTGGAATCTTCGAATCTCGAATATGTGTGGTGGTGAGAAAAGAGTGAATGACACATGTGTCTATAAAAAGAGTTTATATGGTGGAAAAGAAACATATTGTAACTCTAATCAGATCTGGAGCACTATGGTCATAGAACTACATATCTCGTCCCTATCCACTAGTTCTCTAAGCCCGTCGTGGAAAACCTGAGGGTGATGGTGGTAGTACCTCGAACCTCCACCCACCACCTACTACTCACCCAGGTTATATGGTGAATTTTTCTCCTAGAAGAATGAATTATTCTTGCCTTAACCTCGGCCTCAGTGGTCCCCAGACCATCTGTTGATCATCCCTACAATGAGTCAGGCATTCTCAATCCACGTGTCCCCAGCCACCACATGAGTAGCATGACCTGTCCATCGACTGACTCGACCTCCCCATAGATCCTCGAACTATTGACCCTATGTCATGGGGTCATCCCTTGAAGTATATAATCTACTTGGATCCCTACGTTAGCTATAGTCTTCCAGATGTCGATGATTCAACATCTCGACACCCGGTGGTATCCCCTACGGTTGATGTCTACTCCACAAGAAACCTCTCTACATGTAGAGATCACTCAATTACACCTAAATGTGTCAGAATGATGAGGGTTATCATTGATACCCTAATATCCTAGCATAGACCTTTCTAGATGGTTCGATCCCTGAAGAAAAGTTCATGCACCATATCTGTAGAGTAGCGAGAAAGGTCTGTAAATCTCACTAGGTACTCCTCTACTATCTTACTACCTTACTACAGATGCAAAAACTCTTGTATATGAACATTCCATAACATTTCACAAAATAAATCTTACCTAAATAGATTCTCGAAGGCTATCTAAGTATGGGTCATTTCCTCATGAATATGGATCACTAAACTCTACCTTCTCCCTGTTAAACCCTGAATTGGAAATGTGGCTTAGACTATAATCTAATTGAGGGGATTCCTCACTAGGTAGAAGACACGTGTAACATCCTATATCCAATCCTCATCTACATGGGGGTTTTTCTCACCCATGAACCTGGGAGGTATTTTTCACTATAACAAATGCAACACACTTAAACTGCGTGCATCCTCTACTTAAAATGTGGGAAATAACTGCTACTCTCTGGGAGGTGGTGTCACTGGTAAACTACTAGGGGGTTCTATCTCTGATACAAATAAATATAATGATGAATATTCACTAAGAATATCATCATTGTGATCATGCAATGGAATCATGGATGACTATATCTGTAGAGGAATCCTAAAACAGATCACGATATACCACATTCAATAGAGTATACCTATTGAGTTGACATTGTCCCAAGAAGGACATGAGATCACACTCAAACCGATATGATGCATACACCATTATTTTCCATAGAACCAGTGTTTTCATTTTTAGAATTGGAAAACATAATTTAGAGTCCTGGTGTATAGATACGCCAGCTACTACACCACAACTGGATTCCATAGCTGGAAATCCAAACATGAAACACTTAATACTATTCCCCAAACCAATATTACAGTCTCTTGGTTCATTAGAAAGAAACGACCAACTATAATTCTAGTCTATCATGAACCCTTCCCCAAGTTCCATGTCATGACGTCCCCAAGCCCACCTCCATTATTCTAGGGGATGGTGACTAGAACGAAGTAGGAATATCCCACAAATGGGAGGCATTTTACGAAGAATACACACACACACACACCCATATCCAATCCCAAAATGATATAATTTAAAATACTAGTAAACAATCATTCATACCAATAAGATACCGACAAAAGATTACAACTGCACAAAACAGAAAAGTAAATGGGGAAATAATACAATCCCAACCAAAAGGAAAAGTACATGCTCTTTAATCTCGTCCACAAAAAACCCTACATATAGGGTAGGTATAGAAATATCTGTCTAAGGTCGATGAATCACACATTGTTTGTCTGGACTCTCACAAATCATCACCTTTACCTGGTCTACCATGAAAATCATCAAAGGGTCAATCATCTGAGTATGACATGACATGTGCGAGCATAGCTCGTGAAGGGGTGAAAAAAACAATACTCACTAAGGACCCTGAAAGAAAAATGAAAAATTCCACTAATAAGTACATGAAGTATACCACATAGGAAACACAAAAAAAGTATGCTGGAAAGGAAACGCACAAAGGACACCATAAAGAAAAAACATGAAGTATAGTTAATATAGTCGACTCACATAAGAACAAGTCTAAAGCACAAATAGATAGTTTTATAGTTTCAGTCCATAGATCCTTTCGTATATATGAAACTAAATATGTCATTGGGGCAAAGTGTGTTGATGGATCATGAAGCATAAATGGCACACAAAGCGTTGATGGAACTCATAGCATTGATGGCACACAGAGCATCGATGGTGCATGGAGTGTCAGTGGTGCACAAAGTATCGGTGGAACAAGGATCTTCAATGGCGCATGGATCATCAATATAGAACAAAGAGTTGATGGATCATGTAGCTTAGATAGATCATGTAGTCCACCAAGTCACATTTTCAGCATGATCACATACTCATAGCTGACAGTAAGATTCTACTCATAGCGCACTTGCCTTTGGAGAACATACTCGTCAAGAAATTAAGACATATTCCTACAACCAAAAAAGCTAAAAAAGAGTATCTCAAAAGGACATTATCATCACAAGGGTCCCAACTCCAAAAACGGGTCTTAAAACTCAGGAACGGTTTGGAAGATATGGAATCTTTAGAAAAAAATGGTCTGGTCTAGACCAGGTCCCACCCAGTACAGTCAACCTGACCAGGCTCGGTCAGTTTGGTCTAGCCCAAACCAGCGAAGCTCGATTCTCCAAGCCTGTTGGGCGACACTATCCAAATCGTTTGGCTATCTGGGAGGCCCAGTTATCCACACCATCCTGCACTGCATGGGCTAGTTCTACCCCACTATTCGTGGCCCACCCTGGCCATGTCTCTATAATCCACATGGTCGCAAGACCACATGGCCAACCAGCTCCCCCAGTCAATGTGGCGCCTGAACTCATCTGAAGTGGTCACCCCACCCAGTCCCACTACCTTGTAGCCACCAAAATATCCCTCTAGTTAATCCCACCAGAACTACCACCACTACCACCTTCGTTGGTCATTGTCTACCACAGACAGCCTAGTCCGCCATTAGATCCTCCTTTGATGCAGTCCCACCAGGGCCATGGCTGCACACCCTACTGCTGGATGCCCAACCATAGGCTCTTCCATAGTGCACCCAATAAGAACCCTTCCTCTTGCTAGAATCCACCCTCCGACCAGAGCCCGACCTCCAGTCGGGCCACATTCCATCCTCACCACTAGCCACCCAGCCTGCATCTCTCCATTCATCACACTGTCCTCTGTAAGTCGATATCTGCCTATTGTACAATCATTGCACCACTACAATTCTGTTGTGGATCACACCCATAGGTCGTGGATAATTGCACTGTGGATAATGGGTGAAATTATATATCATTCATGTAATTTTTAAAGGTAATAGAACACATGAAGAACACACTAGATTTAGGGGGGAGAGATTATGATGATGAACACCCAAAGAACAGATCATGTCCTTGTTCATTCGTCCTTGATCTATTCATATTAGTGGGATCATGTAGAATCCAATTGCAGAATAATCACCAAGATATATTCCCTTTAATCCCACAATAAATATCCCTTCCACAAGAGTTATTGAACTCTGGATCAACATGTTCATGGGCTGGTCCATGTTTTTTCATTTGATTCTAAGATGGGGGGAAGACGCCATGAAGAGATCATCATCCTACCCCGTGGTTGGATTAGTTGATGACGAATAATGGGGTTTGGTGTCTTCATCGATCCTTTATTCACCATAATTCGTCATCATTCGTTAGAGAGGCTTCAATCTCCTTACATCAGAGGAATTTCGGGGTTATGGAGAGAATCGTGAAATTCCTCTTACATGGATTATTAAAAAAGGAAACCGCTACTGCGTTAACTTGTAACGTTCAATATTTTTTTTAATATTTTAATGACACTTATTTACAAAATGTAACTTTAACCATTGACATGCGTCGGTTGACGTTAGGTCTTGCCTAATGTAAAGTCACTATTTTGAATGCAATGGTCCCCTTATATTTCTTATTCAGGCACAAATTTAGAAGTTTTTAATATTTAAAGAAGAAAAATATCATGAAATTTATGAAGAAATAATAATTTACGCCAAATATGTTTGGGAAAACTGGTCCACATAATTTCAATTTTTTATAGTTTCATGTCATGAATTTTTCTCAATTAATTTATAAAAATACGACTAGAGAAAATCCAAGTCATTAATTTGAATACGAAGAATAAACCCATTTACTCTATAAGAGACCGATTAAAATAATGAAATCCCTCTACCATCTACCAAATACCATGAAATGATTTCTTCCACCAACATTGACAATGTTAGGGAAGAATATATCAAAGATTCCCTATGCTATTTTGATGATGGTATTTTCTCTTCCATCAATGAGAAAAGGTTTGTAAATTTTATAATTTAATAATATACATGATTAAATTGATTATTTTTTTCATGAACCTTAAAGAGTTTGAAGAATGAATTTATTTTCTCTAATAAATATATGAGCTATTTTTATGAAACATAAAAAATTCTCAGTGTTAATTCTCTGGTGGATCCTAATTACTAATTTTTGATGACTAACCATATTGGTTAAAAGTTGGTAATAATGTGGATGCACTTAATTCATGTAGTTAAGGACAAATATAAGGTTGGAAAGCTTATCTAAACTAATTACCATAAAAAATTACAATTTTCCTAGTGAGTTTAAAATATAGTCCATGTGAAAATGTTTAATGAGAAAATCAATTTCAGTATTTATTTCTATGATTTGAACCACCATTAACCTAATGATAAATTATTTTTTTTAACAATATAATTGATTATTTATACAATAGATGGTATTTGCGCCCTAAAATTTGAGGATTAGTATTTTGTGAATTATCTCCTTCCAATGGATCCCATGTATAATGAAATCACTATCATTAGAGAATCCTAAGAGGTATATTTATATAGAGTAATTCCCTTCAACATAAAAATAATGGTGATACTTACTTTCCTATCATTTATCATATATTTAAGTCATTACGTGGAAAAATAATAATTATAAATAAATGTATATATACTTATGTTTTGGAAGTCAATTATCACATGTTTTGTGATCCCATTGCTGAACCGGAGGAATTGTTCACTATAGTGCAGATTCACATATAAAAGTTAAACTCACTAAAATGTGTGAGTGAGTTAAAATAAAAAAAAAATTGTTTTAATAATCAATCATTATGGTATCTGTTTTTATATCTATAAAAATATTGAAATACTTGATATAATCTCGCCTAAAATCCCATTATTTTTAAGAGGACTCTAAGGGTGCCACTCCCATATATAGTGATTCATCATGAACCCCATCAATAAATTCCGTCATTTCTAAAATTAGATAAATAATTATTCAACCTAATTGTGGGATGTATATTTCTATAATGATTTTGATTATATCAAAAAGTATTTATACCCCCATATTCCATAGAATCCATCTATGGAGGAAAAGTCTCTTATCCTCTATAAAAAAACCATAGAGTTGTCCCTTAGTTCCTGCCATGCCTATAATAATGAAACACAAAATGATAAAGGCCAGTATTGTCCTAGTAGAATGATGATGGATGCTGAAATTTGATACACTAATACATCGAAGAATTTTCTCACATTTAACTTCAACGTGAATGATATTTTCGATTATCTATAGCATCATAAAATACAATATATCTATCATGTAACTCTACTCGTGTACATTATCGATCATCCTATATTGGTGGGATGGTTGAAATATGGTCTTCCATCCTACAATAATTAGACCTGTATTTTTAAACCATAATTCAATCAATTTCTAGGAATTATGAATATTCATTGCAATATACCCATCCCTATCAGAGTACCATTTAGACATGGAACTCTCTGGTGATGAATGTTCTTCTTTACATGAAACTGTATAAGCATATAAAATGTCCACTGATTATGTTACTTAAATTTGAATACAAAATGGATGGAGGGAATGACACTCAATTGGCTCATTCTATATATTTCCTTTATATCTCTATCAAATGAACTATTTTCCTTTCTATTTTCTCTTCTAAGTGGGGTTGAAAAATAGTGTAATAGAATATCATGCTCCAATATTTGGATTATAGTTGGCATTATAAATACCACATACCTTTCTGAATATTAATTGAAACATTAAGCGAGTAATGTGGAAGAAAATAAAAACAATTCAATAAAGAAATTGTAGTTGATAATCAAATATATTTTTGTTCCGGATTTATTTCATAATATTATTTATAGTTGGTGTTCCCTCATAATTCTCACTTACACAATGATTTTGTTAATAAATGGGAAATGTATAAATCTCTATTATAGATCAAATTCAGAATGAGATATTAATATTCATTTTAAACAACATAGTGTTTTTTATAATAATCTGCACATGGATAGAGTAAATCAAAAAAAATTCATCACCTCATGTTAAAGAGACTCCTTATCTACACCAACTGACACAAAAACAGATGAGATATCCTCTATATTAGAAGATATTCATAGTGGATATCTCTTGTAAGATTAATCTATAAAAGATAAAATTTATAATGGGAATGTAAATTTCATCCTTTATGATAGGAAAATTTTATTGAGCTTTCTCTATTAATGGGGAATTAATGGTATCAGTGTTAAGTGTTTTATATGTGGAGAGATCTTTACTATCATGCAAGTAGTTCACATTAATAGTTGTTATTCTCATTAAACTGGTGCCAAAATCAACCCTCAAATATTTGGGCATGGGTATTTCAATCCAAAAATTACACAAGATTATATAAAATGTACCAAAAATCTATAATTCATCTCTTATACATGAAAATTTCATCCATAAGTCCCTAATGTTATTTTACACAACAAAGTACACAATAACTTTTTCTATTGAGGAGGGTGTATATAAGATGGGCCCCTACCCTCCACAACGATCAGGTAGTTCAAATACATTTTTATGTAAACTGAATTCATCAAAAATAGGACAAATATGATAACCAAAATGAATTTATAAGATCGGGTATGCCATTTTTTAAGAAACCAATATCAAAAATAGATTTTTTTCATTAAATATTATTATTATCCAATTACAATATCCTTGATGTGTTTAACTAAAATAAACTATATTTTTAGTATAAAATTTCATCCAACAAATAATCCCAATAAAATGAAATGGTAGCTGAAAAAATAACTGCATTCAGTAAGACTTCATCAAATATCATTTCGGAAATGTTAGACACGAATAAAAAGTACAAGTCTGAAAAACTTCTTAATTTCTTATAACCATTTATTACAAAAATCCATAAATCCATAGAAGTGATCCAATATTCAATTATATGGGGGATGAAATAAATATTTCCTATTTCTATTTTGTTTTATTCATTTTATATAACTATTTTTCATTAATATACTTTTATTGATAAACAGAGAGTATTTATTGAAATTATATAGTGACTTGATGAGAAAATGAAACTTGTTTTATATAAAAAAAGGTACACCAAACCATGTTTCCTACACATTCAAAAATAATGTTCAATTTTGATTATTTATACAATGGGAAATTATTTTGGGCTTGTGAATACAGATGATACTTTGGAAGAAACTCCCCAATCTAGAAGAGGAAATTTTACTATATTGAACCATACTTCTTAATTACAATGGATGTAGAGTGTAAAAAACTCCCTCGAATAAAAAATTCATTACGAAATCATTCATATGAATCCATGTGAGAATCAAAAGGTCACAATCATATGACCTTAAAATACATTTAATTATAGTATTCACTACATAAATTTAAAATTCCAAAATTGCATCCACATAATAATATAATAAAATACAGGACCTCAAATTCCATACCACCTATCCTCAATTCAATAAAGTATATGGTCCATCCTATATGAACCTTAAGTGGTTGTAATTGGTTCCCTATGAATAGCTTATATATAAACTATGATAACCTATATTCTTACTTTTAAATATTAGTAATCTCCTTATCAGTACATGATTTTTCATCTACATGACAAACTATATGATAATGTCCCAAGAGTAATGGACACATAGAATGTTCATAGAAGTTCCCGACTATGATGATAACTGAAAAGTTCCAAGGAAATATTCTTAAATATATTTTCTCTAGCTTTGTGAAATTATTTGAGGGACACAAATGATATAGGATATCTAGGGTAGAGAATAATAATAAATTGAGGAACTAATTCATTGTGTACTACCATGGTAAAATCTAATTTATGATATTATGAGAACGAGACCCACCAGTTAGAATACAATATTTATATTTTTCATTGGATGTTCCTATATGTGGATGTTTTTATTGGTCCTTTACCATTATAATTATTAGTAAAGTGTATTATAAATCGTTTACTTTGATGAGTTGATGAATACTATGTTGAGTTATGTTATGGGAGAGGTAGGATACAGTGGTTGTTTCATAATTAATATTTCATTAATGAATAATACAAGAAAGGTTTTTACCTTCTATTTCATAATGGATGTTGATAACATAAGATCAGTTATGAAATTTATATAGCCTAAATAAATACACGGTTATTTTTTACCTATATTAATGTTGGATTTCATTACATTAAAATAAAAAGACATCAAGGACATAGTTTTATGATACCCACATGCAACCTGCTTGATTATATATGTCATGATAAAGGAATTGTATTACAAAGTAGGAATCTGAATGAGGTATTATATCATTGTGGAATTAACTTCTATCTTTTTTGGTGTTTTGTTATGTTGCTATATAATAACCTTGGACGTTATTCTACTTAAACTAATTCCACTAAGAAATCAGATTAGAGGGCCACACACTAAGTGTATTGAGAATCTCAATTAAATATTATATTATTATTTCTTATTTATACAATTGAATAATTATTATTAATATCAATGGTATAATTAATATTCATGATTTATTGATCGCATATATTCTATCATAAATTATTCAAGATAATATTATGTGAGTGTATTATTTAATAAATAATTAATTTTTATTTATGGAAAATAATTTTTATTTATTTATTTTTGTATAATTAATTGATAATTATTTATTAAAAAAACATCCATTATTCATGGTCTGATAAATACTGTGGAGTAATCACAGACCCATTTTATTAGTCTAGTAATAAAAAGTATATTAATTTTAATTTATTTAAATAATATTTTATTTAATTCGTGAGTTTAGGCCATGTTAAGAAATATTAATAATATAATATTTTTATACATAGGGTTTTTCATGTATTAAATAAATATTAAAGGGAACTTTTGAAATTATTTATTTCTAACACTAGTGTTATATAAACCCAATAATATTATTTTTCAAGAGATCAAATTCATTTCATTGTTGTGCAGAATGAAAGCCATAGAATCCTATTGATTCACTAAAGATCTCTCTTCTCCAAGAACACTCCCAAGATATGAAAATTATATTCCTCGACCATCCACTATCGAGTAAAGAGAGATCAAAGAGAATCCTTTGGTAGTGATACTTGGGTTGATGAATATTGAACAAAAAAAGAGATAAAATCATTCATACTACTCTCAAATATTCCTATGATGACATTAATATATTTTTGAATTGTGGGTGGATCAATTCCAGAAGAAAACAATTCTTGGTTCCTACAAAGAAAATATCGTATAATGTATATCCTTTGTATGATCCTTCCACAAAGAAGGTGTGTTCACATGGTATTTAATAATTGCATAAATTATTTATAAATAATATGTGAAGATCCTATATTCTGATTTCTAGAATTTTATCTATTGTCTAATTTTTATTTAATTCTATTGATTAGGGAGATTTCATTCTTGAAAATATCGGACTGATAATTGATCATGTAAGGGCCTAAATCCACGTGGATCGACCATTTGTGTTATTTTTAAGACATAGGTTATTAGAATATGTTTGGAGGATTTTATATGTTAAAATACGGAAGGATGTAGATTTCAATCTAGGTAAAATTCCATGATGTTAATATGGGTTGCACAACATGTAATGAATCGGTGTTTTATAAAAAAAAGATGACAACTTTTTTGGCAGAAATATATCCCTGAGTATTGTATGATGTTAAAGGGGATTATCCATGTTGTATATCCCAAAAGTTATATGTTTTATAATTTTTCAGCCACTATTTTTTTTCAAAAACACTTCAACTTCATTACTTCATACCCTTTCAAGTATCCAGCAACTCCCTTCTAGGTGTTGAAGAGATTCCTTCTATGGGAATCAATCACCAGGCTTCCATCTTCAATTCACAGCGATCCATATTCAATCCATGATATGTTCTACCTTGATTCTTTTGGGTTATTATATCTATATACTAATATTTCTATTTTTGAAATTATGGATATTGACCTCCATGTTTATAAACGAGTTTTTTGTTTTTTTAGAAGGTCTATGGAACAATGTCCTCAGGTGGATGCAGTTTTTGCAGGGGAGGGGATCGACATCCACAACATTGGTATTTTCTTGGTGAAAAGAACATTAAGACCATTTATGATTTTTGGTATTCATTCCTTCATTATTTATTTACATGAAGTCATAGAGCTATCATTATATAATCCCTTTTATGATAATAAAATTTTCCTAATAATTAGTTCAACCTAATTAATGAATTGTTATCGATTGCATGGTGATGTTATTGTTTTGTACCATGATAAGAGGTTACCTATTGATCTTATATATTGTGTCGTATCTATTATATGATTGTTATTCTTGGTTAAGAATATGAATTTAGAAATAAACAAAATACATATTTAATTATTAATTTAGTAGAAAAATTATTAAAGAGGATTTATTAATGAATTTAGTGTGTTGTAATCATAATGAAACATAATTTAAAAAATGAATTGATCTTCTATGTGTTAATGAAAATGATAAAAATTGTGAAGAATGATTATTCTTGTCTATAATAAAATTAAAGGAATGCTAAATTATTTTTTTAATTAATTTGTGACAGCTTGTGATTTCTTGATGGTAAGGTTTCCCATAGTAAAAACCAATATTTAATGAATCATTTAGTTCATGATGGACTAATAATTGGTTGTGTGATAAAAGATAATTTATTAAAGGGAATGAGTTTCCTAATTGATTGTAAAGTCCATGTTTCTTGCGCTTCGGTTCCACGTTATCTCATTTCATGTGAATGATAGATGAATTGAATTATTGAAAAGGTCATAATTTGTATTATTGATTATTACTACTCTTGATGTGACATGAGCCTTGTATGGCTTAACATAGAGGGTTTTAGGGTAATATGGGATGAGGATGCCTAGATTTGTTGTGGTACTGGGATCTCTGATCCTATAGGGATGTTGTGGTATATAAGGTAGGGAGGTCCAATTTTTATGGCAATAGTTCAGGCTTGTGATTGTGGCACGCATTGGGATATGCAAGTGGGTGTCAGGGAAGGAAACTCAGAATGCTAGAATAGGATGAAGAGGGGGCTTTTACATTAATATGAAAGTCGGATTCATATTTCAATTTGTAGTTTGTATGATATTTAGGTTGTTTTTTTATCTTTATTCCATTCCCCACTACTTGAGGTGGATGTATGTTCTTTTTTTATACCATATTTTGTATTTTATAATGTTTTCCTAGAGTACCTAGTAATATGAAAACTAATGTTGTAAATAAATTATTATTTTTATCCCATGGGGTTGGATCTCACTGGGATGCAATGATGATGATGTAATTATGAGAAACCATGGACCTGGTTTTCTTATGACTGAAGGGCATAGAACATGGTTGTAATGCTAATGAAATGTCATGTAGATATTTTTAATGGTTAGTTAGAGGTTAAATAATTAATTAACTGAAAGTGGACCTGATTAAAATGAATAATTTATCTCTTTAAATGTTTGTCTGCTTTTAGGATATTTGGTCTTAGTATGGGCATCCAGGAGTATGAAAGATGTTAGCTACCATTTAGTCTAAGACTGGGTTTTTCCTCTTGAGTGGTAGTGAAGTTTATTATATCATTTATTTTTTTTAATTTATTCATTACTCAACCCTATTTATATGTAAAATTGACACCCAAAGGATTCTAAGCCCTGGGGGTGTTTTCCACAAAATCTCATTAAGGGGATGGATGAAGGACTACCCCCTTTGGGACTGATCTCTTATCTTGGTTATTATATCTACTGGTATGGAAAATGGTTAGTTTTCCATATGTTTGTAGAGATAAGTAATGGATTGTGGTAATTTAAAACACATTTATTCTAGGTATAGTTTCATAAGGACTCTTAAAGGTATAACATGTATAATTTGCGATCGATTGAGGTTACTTAATTGGTGTATGGTATGTGGTTGCTTGAGGTATACAACTTGATGTATGATACAAATTTTATAGGTTGTGGTTGACCTAAAAAACTGTATTGTTACTTTGGGTTACCTGGGCATGGTGGTGTGTTACACTAGGTTCTTGTTTTAGTGCTTCACCCAAGTTTCTGCGTGCTATAATTATGGAGATAGATGCTCAAGACGTGAAACATTTGGGTAGAGTAGAAAACTAGGGGGAAGTGGTAGTGGAGAACCCTTGATTTTATTTATCATATTAAATGTAATTGTATGAGATACATTGTCAGAGTATCCATGGTGAGGATTGGAACATAGTATAGCTATTTAGGTGTAGAGTTAGTTTCACTTGTTGCGCATTATGTTTTAACATGATTTCATTATCTTTTGCATGAGAGGATCTTTGGAGGAACCTACTGACTTTATTATTATACTCACCCAACATATATATAAACTTTTTTCAGGAAATTTATAGTAGTTTGGAGATCTAGATGGTTACTAATATCATTGGGTTTTGTGGGATCAATTTGCGGATTCGTGGTTGTTATCATCCTTACATTCTTTTGGTAATTACAGTTTTCCATTCAGTATGAGTAGTTCTTACGTGTCATTACATATGTGCACATGGTTTTTCTTATATATTTTAGTATGAGAAGGATTTGGTTGGGGAATTTATTCTCTATCTCTTTGTCATGTCTTCTATTAGAGTTTAATGCCTTCCATATATGTCTTTATTATAAGCACATTTCTAGTCTCTAAATTGGGGCCTACTGGTGGTGGGAATTTCATGCCCCTCTCTCTCTTCTCCCATTTTTTTCCAAGAATGGGTACACTTTTTGTGGAGGGGATCAGGATAGAGTGGTATCAGATATTTGGTTGAGGGATTGGATGGGTTTTAGAGTTAGTCACATGTGATGTTTCATGAGATGGGAGGGAATAAGTGTAAGATATGTTTTTGAAAGCATTGTAAATATGGAAGAACATAATATATAAGTGCATTTAGGGACCCATGTAATCTAATTCATGTACCTTGAAGCTTACAGTGGCTATTCAATGAGGTGATACTGGTTTGATGGTGTTTACCTATGAAAGGATAATCCATCATTATTCTTTGAATCATTGTTTTAATGGGTAGACCATGGAATATTTTATTTTAAAATGAATAAAATAAAAAAAATAATTAATGGTACAATATTCCATATTAATGGTTTAGAAGATTTAACTCATAACTCTTTTATAGGCATGGATCCAAGTCAATGTCCTTGTCAGGTTTTCACAGAATATGTTCATCATGCTACGCCAGTAGATTTCTATAGAGTAGAGGTTGAAACTATGAGTGTTTCACTACCTAATTATGTGGAGGTATACAGACTCTATTTCAGATGTATTCACAAATGACTGGTTTGTGGACTTTGAGATAACGTTCAGTTCGATCTGTGGTCAAGTGTAGAACTAGATATTGTTGGCTATGATGATTCTATATGGGGTAGTGAGGAATGTGGTGGTTTGAATTCTTCGGCGATCATGTGGTGACATTAGCCTTAGTGGAGGAGTTCTGAGACCCATTCAGATGAGAGTTTATTTCTTCGACTATGAAGGTGACCAGTCTCTAAGAGATTCATACCATTTGGTAGTGGTTCTATATTATTTAAGAGTTTGATATTTGTTTCTAGAACCTTCAGTGATATGATTCGAACATGTTTCTCGATGAGGATTCTTAGGAAAGGATTCCCAAGGATGCTATTATCTAGATATCCAATATTAGGTCTGTAAGGACCCAGTTGGAGTAATGAACCACTCAGAGGGGGGGTGAATTATGGGTTCCCCTTTTTCATCTTTTATGATCCCTTAAAATGAGAACAACCTTTGTCTCTTGTTAAAGATGTACGTCCTTGCAAAGAAACAAACAAGCACACATCCAAAGGAAATCAACAATTTACAAGGTTCACTATTCAAAAATAATATCTACGTCCTTGGTAGGGTTGGAAACAATCCAACAACATAAAATCCACTAAGAAAATAATCCTTGGATTACAATGAGTAGGATATACCCTTACACTCATGAAGCACTATGAAACAATCACTCCAGTGCGTGTGCACCCTCGTAGAACAATAGGGCAATGTATCGTTTCTTGTAACAACTTATGTTACCAGAACATCCTTTCAAATACACAAGTGTAATAAAGTTCAGCACAAACATTCACTTCCTTACCCAGAATAAAGGCAAGGACTTCTTGGACTAGAGATAAATACATTACAGTGAGAACTTCTCATTCTGAATCTCCACTCCGAATTTTCTTCTTCACTCCGATTCCTCAACTTGAGTCTTCATCAGTCTGAGAAACTCAATACAGTGACAGCCAGTACTAATTCTCCATTCTGAATCTCCACTCGAAATTCTTCACTCTGAATTTTCTACTTCACTCCGATTCTTCAATCCGAGTCTTCCTCACTCTGAGAAACTCAATATGGTGACAGCCAGTGCTGATTCCCCATTTCGAATCTCCACTCTGAATTCTTCACTCCGAATTTTCTTCTTCACTCCGATTCTTCAATCTGAGTCTACCTCAGTCTGAGAAACTCAATACAGTGATAGCCAGTACTGATTCCCCATTCCGAATCTACACTCCAAATTATTCACTCTGAATTTTCTCAATCCGAAAAAATCAATACAGTGTCAACCAGTATAAATTCTCATTTCAATTGAGATAGAAATGAAAACATAGTCGGCCACACACTTCTGTCTCTCTCTGGATTATCAGAGCTTCTCTCACTACTTTTTCATCAATTCATTTACTTACTACTCTGATCTCTTATTATAGGTGCTCCAAAGTGTGCTTATGCGGGAAAAAATAATAATTTTCCCGCTCACTTAAATTCAACCAAATATTAATTTCTCCAGAAATCTCAGAGTAATTAAGACTTTTTCAATGATTCTTGAATCTTCTAGACTCTTCCTCTCCTTCTATTGATTTAGATCTTTGGCCTTTTCTGGATCTGACCTTGTTACGTAGGTTTCTCAGAGTCACATTTTCTGATCCACTCTTCGGATTTCATGGTATCACATTCTCTGATCCACTCTTCTTTGCTGCCTCAACATGACACCAATTCAATTCTTGGTATGACCCTTCTTTATTCGTCGATACCGATGATTTTGAACTCTTTGTATGACTCCTCTGGATCTCAATAAGAATTCACCAGTTATCAGTATTAAATTCTGGTTTTCGGTATGGCTCTTCCTAATTCTCGGAACGACTTTTAGTTCTCGATACGACTTCTTCGATTCTCAGTACGAATTCAGGTTCGCGGAATGACATTTGGTTCCCATAACAGCTCTTCCTGATTCTCGGTATGACTTCTCTGATTCGTATTTTTCTTGCATCATGATTACTTTCATATACTCAAAATTTAGAGTTACAAAACACCAAAGCATCGTCACAATTAATGGATTCACATCTCATATCAGACAGCTTTCGAGAATTTGCAATTTCCCTGTTCCAAACATCTCAATTTCCAGACTCCGAATTCTTCGAACACCTGGTTCTGAATGATCAATATACTCGGTTCCATATCATCAAACTTCCATCTTCAAATTTTTTCTAAATTCAAGGTGTATTTCCATTATGAAAACATCCCCAAGATCAACAAAAGACAATCCATGCAAACCATCTCTTCCATCATCTTGGTCCTAACAATATCCCCCTTTGGATTTTTTTTGTCAACCATGTTTTCATAAATAACCAAACTTTGTATCCTCATGAAATGGCTTAATTATCAATTATTCTATGCCTACATGAGCAAACTCATTGTAGGAAAGAAGAATCATTGACAGAAAAACCATACTATCCATAGGTAGTGAAAATGACATCTTCAACTTCATATATATCTAGCTGCATACATTCTGTAAACATATTCAAGTTATTTCCTACCACCACTCCAAAAAATAGTTATAATAGTTCAGATACACAAGCAGTGCTGAGTCCACACCTTACTAGCAACTGTATCTTTTAACAATATATTTATGATACAAACAACTGCTCCCCCATTGAAAAAACAATCCACAGGTAAGAAGAGAGAGGAGACGTAACAACCTACCTTATCCTTGAAGAGAAAGAGGTTGGACACCCATGTTCATCCTCAATCATGAGAATGATTCCTTTGGCAGAGGTTTCGTGAAAATATCAACAACATGTTATGTAGATGAAACATATTCAATTTTAAGTTCATTCTTTTACACATTCTCTTTGATTAAATGATATTTGATGTCAATATGCTTTGAACGAGAATGTTGGACTGGATTCTTGGTAAGATTAATTGTGCTTTGATTATCACAGCCCAAGAGCAAGGGTAGCTTCACTTCAACTGAAAAATATAACAACTGTGTCTTCATCCAGATAAGTTGAGTAGCGGCCCTGGTGGAAGCAACATATTCAGCTTCAGCCATACTATGTTCCATAGAATTTTTCTTCTTCGAGTGCCAGCCAACACAAATTTTTCCAATAAAGAATACTCCACCAGATGTGGATCTTCTATCATTGACATTTCCAGCCCAATCTGTATCTGAATAGCTAAACAAATCGATGTTATTTGAGCCACTACTCTTGATTCCGAATTTTGTTGTGCCTATAATGTATTTGAGAATTATTTTTCCAGCAACAAGATATGAGTCTTTAGGAGCACTCTGGAATCTTGCACAAAATGTAACAACAACAAAAATATATGGTCTTGATGCAGTCAGTTATAAAAAACTTCCAATCAGCTTTTGATATTCTTTCTGATCAAATTCTTTTCCTTTGCCATCTTTTCTAAGATTCGTTCCCACTGAGATAGGAGTTGATACAGGTTTTGAGTTTTCCATCCCAAACTTTTTAAGAAGTTCCTTAGAATACTTTTCTTGGGAGAGAAAAATGAATTCTTTCTGTTGAAAAATCTGTAACCCAAGAAAGTATCTCATTTCACCCAACATGGACATCTCAATGACATTCTTCATTTCTTCAGCAAACTTTTCATAACTTCTTTCATCATTCCCAGCAAAAATAATGTCGTCAACATAGACAATCACAATGAGAGAAAGATCGTGGCTTTCCTTGATGTACATATTGCTGTCAACTCTTCCTTTCTTGAAGTTCATCTCCTTTAAGAAAGTGTCCAATTTGGAATACCATGCTCTTGGAGTTTGCTTTATCCCATACAATGCATTCTTCAAACTGCACACTTAAATTTTATTTTCCCAACAACAAAGCCACATGGTTTCTCAATATAAACTTATTCTTTGAGATCACCATTAATAAATGAGGATTTTACATCCATTTGAAATATTTTGTTTCCTAGTAGTGAAGTAATAGTAAGAATGATTATGAGAGTTCTTAATCTAGCTACAGGAGCAAAAGTTTCTTCAATGTCAATTCCTTCAATCTGAGAGTAGCCTTTACAAACCAATATTACTTTATTTATAATAACTTCACCTTCTTCATTCAACTTGTTTTGGAAGACCCATTTGGTGCCAATAATGTTCTTATTTTCAGTCTTGGGTACGCGTTCCCATGTGTCATTCTGTTCAATCTGATCCAATTCTTTATTCATGGCTTGAATCCATTCCAGATTCTCAAAGTCTTCTTTAACATCATTTGGTTCCACTTTGTAATACAAGGAAGTATGTGATATATAATTACTTATTCTTCTTGTTTGAACTGTGTGATGTTGATCACCAATAATATTCTGAGCTTGCACTTGTTTCATTATCATTGGATAAGTTTTTTTTGTTCCATCCTCATCACTTGATATAGTTGAATCTGATTCTACATCTTGATTAGGATTACAATTCATGTCATCCTTATCAGAATCGTCAACTTCATCTACCTTATCTTCCTTTTCTATCTGGACATGCTTATCTTTCCCTAGATTTTCAATGACTTTTACATCAACTGTATCCACCATTCTTCCTGTTTCATTGTTAAAGAATCTATAACCTCTCCCTTCTGGAGCATAACCAAGAAAAAATCCATCTTCTACTTTCTACTCGAATTTTCCATTACTTCCACCTTTCTTCTTTATGATGCATGGGCTCCCAAAAACATTAGCATGCTTTATACATGGATTAATGCCACAGAAAAGTTCATATGGAGTCTTGTTTGATTGGGGCCTTTAGAAACATCTATTTTGAATATAAACAATTGTACTTGTAGCTTGCCTCCAAATGTAATGAGTATGTCCATGTTCAAGTAACATGGTTCTTCCCATTTCCTCCAAGATTCTGTTCTTTATTTCAGCAACCCCATATTGTTGAGGTGTATATGGAGCACTGTATTCTTACTAAATCCCATGCTTCTCAAGATATTATTCAAATGCTTCACTTCTACACTCACCACTATTATCCGTTCTCAACTTCTTTATAGTGTAATCGCATTCTTTCTCAGCTTTTCTTCTGAAGCTTTTAAACATTTTCAGGGCGTCTAACTTTTGATTTATAATCATAACACATGAAATTTGAGTAAAATCATCAATGAAGGTGATGAAGTACTTGTCTCGATATGTTTATTGTTTTCTCATTGGCCCTTATATATCAGAATATATGAGTTCAAGGGGTTGTTTTGAACAAATTTCAACCTGCTTATGCACAACACTTGTATTCTTTCCTTTCTGACAGGTAGTGCAACACCAATCTATTATTCATGGATAATATAGAATATCTTGAACATCGTCCCTTAGAGTTAACTTGCTCATATTTCTCTAACACATGTGTCCAAGTCTTTTGTTCCACAACTGATTTTCATCCACAATGCTCATGTAATAAGAGTTTTGTCAAATTCCAACTTGAAACAGATTTCTTTTGGTTTGATGGCCTCTTGTAACAATTTTCCCATATTCTTCACTTTTCACAATAAATCCATGTTTCTTGAAGATAACTTTGTTACCCTCATCACATAATTGTGATACACTCAGGAAGTTGTGCTTCAGCCCATCAACATACAGAGTTTTCTTGGACTTGAATTTTTCCTTCCCAATGATGGATGATACAACACCTTTGATTTTTAAAGATTAATCATTGCCAAATGTCATAGTGATTTCTTTAAACTTCTTCATATTCTTTAGCTATTTCAAGTATCCTGTAATATGTGAGGAACACCCACTATCATGTATCAAAGGCCATTCTTCCTTTTTATCTTTTAGAGCTATTTAAACAACAAGATCTTTTTCTTATTTCACTTCTTTCTTCACATTCATCTTCTGAAAATTAAGAACTTTTTGTTGAGACAGTAACGACATAAGATATCCTTTTTCATGGTGTCCAGGTTGTTCACACCCTTCACACATGGTCTCTAGAGGTTGGAACCTATTTTCTGTCTTGACATCATTCTTCTCAACTTTCATCATGAAAACCATCTCACTCTTCTTCCATTGAGTAGATTTACTCCCCCTCAATTTCTGCCGTTCATAACTTGTGGGGTGATGGTAATAATGTTGATTGAACCAAAACATATTAGTTGTATGCCCGAATCCACCATAATACAAACAGTAACCATAGAAGGAGTACCTTCCTATAAATATTTTGTTCTGATACTTCTTTGTTGCTCTTTCTTCATCCCCACCAACCATTCTTTTGTTATTAAGATTGCTCCGCTGGAATTTTGATTTTTCTTGTTTTTCACCAGTGTTAGACTTAGGTTTTTTTGAAACTTCAGAGATCCTAGTAAAGCTGGTCTTAGCCACATAAGTATCTTTCTCGACTTTATTCTTCACAACAATCACATTATTTTTCTGTTGAATTTTCTCAGAATGTGCTTGTTGAGAGCCTTCACCAACATCAGTAGTTGAGTTTTGAAAAAAAATATTTTTATTCAACTTCTAAGAGTTATTTTTGAACAAGATCTAATTATTCCTCTTTTGCCTGCAGCTTTACTCTCATGTGCTCATTTTAATTTTTGTCATCTTCAAGAGAATTATTCAAGTCTTCAATCTCTTTCTCATGTTCTTCTTAATCATTGGCTTGATTGGATGCTGAGGAAAATTCATCTTCCAACTTTTTGTTAAGCTTCTCCATCCTTCAGATCTTCCTTAAACATTCCATCAATTATTCTTTCTGATGCATCTTATGCTGAGTTTCTTCTTCTTCTGAGTTACTACTTCCGAAATCTTTATCCTTAACTGTTGAAATAAAAGTATTTTACACACCATGCTCAACTTATTTTTCGGATTCAGCATGTAATGCCCAGACCCTAGTTTCTCAGAGTCGGTGCGATATTACATAACATTGGAATGATCACAAAATATCATGTCTTGAATGACCGATTAGTTTAGTAGCATTGGAATCACTAGATACATTAATAAGGTTTACATTACATCATAAAGTGAAAAACTACAAAAAATATAGTCTCCATAGTCTACACTCATATCCCCTTCAGACTGTCCCTGTAGGTCAGTCATAAAATATTTCATCACATCTTGGGAAAAATAAAACATATAAAGGGGTGAGCTCAGATGATCAGTATGGATAAAAATATATAAGAAACATTAATAAATATGTATAAACATTTAAGGCAATGAATAGCTAAAACAAAAGCCTTTAAAACTTGAACATCAGCATAATATGGAAAAGATAAAATAAAATAATTCCATTTAATTATTCATATGGATATTCTACTAGTTGAATAATCACATACAATATCAATAACAACTTTTATAATGATGGAATGCATAATTCCAGATTGTCATAACCACGTAGCCAAGGCCTCATGCCAAGACTACAAATCAGATTTTGTAAAGGCCTTGTGCCAAGACACTAGTTTGTCTCATGAGACCTACCGATGCATCGAGGAGCTATAGCGATCTCCACCCGTCACTTATTAAGTCCAATGCATTCCTCATATGAATAGGATTAAACATAACATAAACATTCGTATTAAAACTAGCATAAGAAATGTCAATACTTTCTCCATAAACCATGAATCG
Organism: Viscum album; assembly: GCA_963277665.1. Classification (NCBI taxonomy): domain Eukaryota; kingdom Viridiplantae; phylum Streptophyta; class Magnoliopsida; order Santalales; family Viscaceae; genus Viscum; species Viscum album. Next base: position 298,309,474 of record OY728151.1, read on the forward strand.
TATAAAAATAACACATCCACAGTCAAACATATCACAAAACCTTCAATCCAATATGGAAGATTTGTATCATAATAAATAAACATCAAATAATATTTAAATCAATCAAAGGATGTTGACATAGATGAAATCAAAATTATTTGAGAGAAATATCTCTTTTTTGAAATCATTTAAAAGTCACATAATTATAAAATAAAACTATTACTTTGAAAATATTCTTAGAAGCATGTATGGCACGCTTTGAAGATTTTAAACGGCGGAAAATAGCCGCACCCACCATATAAGTTAAAAAAGAGACATTCTTACCATAATTCTGTCGAAAAGGTTAAAAACGACCTTGTTTGGAAAACGACAGAAAGATTCCTTAATAAACTTTTTATAAAAAGTCAAACAAGGGTATAAATAACTTTAACCCTTATTCTGTAAAATAGTAATAATGTTTTGAAACACATTTTTAACAAACATATATGTGGATGAAAAAAAGGTCCCAGTAGATAATTTTGTATAAACAACCTCAGATAATGAAGCGATTGTTAAATAAACCCTTACCTTGTACTTTTCCTTGGTTGAGGGTAGGTTAACGTCATGTATAATGGTGAAATATTTTTTATTAAATTATACAAGAATCATATACATTGAAATGATATCATATATGATCCATTAAAATTGATATGTTAATAATATATTAGTATTATCGTTGTTTCGGGTGTTAACTTACTCGTTTTCTTTTATATGTTTTGTTAAATAAGCCTTGTTTGTTATGGATAGGTTATATCTTATTTGTATCCAGGATGATATAAAGTCCTTAAACATTATTTTTAATCATTAAATGAGAAATTGTCTTGAATGGATACGATGGGGAATGAATCTCAACACGTTCGTGGAGACGGTAGTCCGTACGTATGCACGAGCAACAATATCATTCTTTTGATAATAAAATAATATAGAATTGGATGGTATATCATATATAAAAATCATTATCATTTTGTATTTATTATTTACTTGAATTACACATCATTATTATACCCATCCAAATAATAATATATTTAATAACAATTACAACACGACGTGGAGACGGTAAGCCGTACATATGCACGTATGGTGACATGTCATTAAAAAGATGGATAGAATACTAAAAATCATTGTACCATATTTATAATAACATTACAGTATATAGGAGATACTAGAGTTATTATTTTATAATGGTAATAAAAAATAAAGAAGAAGTTGAAGAAGAAATGAACTTGAAAAAGGTTGTGAAAACATTACCTCTTCTTCAGGTTCTTCCTTTTGATTTGATCAAAATGGCTCCATAAGATTCCTTTTTGATCAAAATAAGGCCTCTAGGTTGAATTGTGGGAAGCTGAGAGAGTATTTCTGCAGGGGTTGGTCGAACCAAAAGTATTTGAAAGTGTGAATAATTAGTTAGAAGTTCTGTCCTTTTATAAGGTGGAGGAGAGGCACCTTAGGAAAATCTAGAAATATTATTTTATAATAAATTCATATTAGGTTTATAATGGCTGAAAAGTATATTATTTAAATTTTAAGGTGGGGATGGGTCTAAAACCACACAACAAATAGAATTTAGACAGGTTTGGGTCCTTATATTATCCTTATCTTTTAGTTTTAACTCTTAGTTAATTTGTTTGACTTTTACCATGTCACTTTGTATTTTTATATTATATAGTTAATAAACATAATATATACATCCAAAAGACCCCCAAGTGGTCCATTAATGATACAAATATCATTATATAATTCTCTTTTCCGAGCCTTATATTTTTAGGAATAGAATATCAATTAAAAAATATAATATTTGTTTTAAAAACTCTTTTATGTCAAATTTGACACTATTGGGTATTTTGTTTTTGATAAATTCACAAAAGAAATTATTACATTGAAAAAAATTTATATAACCAGTCCTAATATGTCATATTATCCTATAAAATTAGTGTAATTCCTAAAAAGATTCATATTACAATTATTTTGATATTTATAATATCAAATATTTGATTCTTTCACTAATAAGTAAAATACTACATCATAATTGTGTCATAAATAATATTAATTATTAAATGTATAAAAATTATAAAAAATACCATTATGTATGAAATCATTTTAGATTTCTAATGAATATTTTTAGTCGAAAATCCAACATATATAACCCTATGTAAAAATTATTTCGTTAAAAGATATATGCTTATGACATTTTTGTATTTATTTTATCTCAATTAATATAATGTGTCATTATCACATACAAGTGGCACAATGGGGTCCTAAAATCGTCCCAAAAATTCCCATGGTTAGAAATATATCATCCAATAGGGTTAATACACGTTTTAGGGTAATTTAGTAATATTATAATATTATTTTTGTACCCTTATTTACTGAATTTACCCTTTAACCATGGTAAATAAAATATTTACCGAAGTAATTATTCAAAATGTCTAAAAATAAAATTTACCTATTTAAAAATTTTGGACCTCCTGATTATAAATTGGGAATCCATTTTTATAAATTTAAAACAAAAAAGTGGCAGCAATTAATTTAAAATTAATTTCCATTGTTGAAACAAAAAGCGTGTTTTTAACAAATAATAACTATCAAAAGATTGACACTTTCTTATGTCTAGTTTAAATATGAAATTATGTAAAATGAGGAACATTAGATTAAATGGTAAACTTATAATCTAATTATACTTTAAAATCACTCAAATTCATAATTTACCAGTAATAATTATTTTGATTAAAAAAGAAGTTTTTAATTAAAATGTAGTAATTTTCACTACTCCTCAAAATATGAAAGTTATCAGAAAAGTAGAAAAATTTCGACCTAAGCTAATTTTGATATTCCAAATCCAAAAATGAAGTCTATTTTACCATATTCAAAACATAAAAGTTTCATTTATTAAATTAATTTCCGCTGTCAAAACCAAAAGGCATATTTTTACGAAATAATAACTATCAAAAGTTTGACACTTGTTTATGTCAATTTCGAAGTGAAATTACTTACAATAACCATAATTGGATTAAATGGTAAAAATTTAATCTATTTATACTTCCAAACCATTAAAATTTATAATTTTATAAAATAAATTATTTTGATTTATATAGTTTTTTCAATTAAAATATAGTGTTTTTCACTATTATCCCAAATTTGAAAGTTTTCAGAAAAACATCGAAACATTATTGAAACTAAATTCTTATATATTTATTCTAAAGAAGAAGTTAATTTAGTAAAATTGAATATATAAATTTTTCAAATATTCGATTAAAAAAGGCTTCAACATTAAAAGGTGGTAAAATTGCATTTTTTTAAAAATACTTCATTTAACTGAAAAAATGAATTTGTTCTTAAATTATTTATTAGAAAATCATAATATAGATTGTAAAATTATAAGGATAATATAAAATTTAAAATTCAGTTAATAATATTCATAACTGCTTTGGAACGGCTTGTTTGGTGAGTCGTGGTGCATTTGAACTCAGTGTTGCGTACAACACACGCTATTGTATTATTCAAAAAGAAGCGTACCGAGGAAGCATGAGGTGTTAAATTATCCCCTCCTTCAATAAATTGTGTCCTCGCAATTTGAAATTATTTTTCAAAAGCAAAAGGTTGAAAACCAAAAATATCTTTGTTGGAAAATCCACATCGGAAATTGGGTTAATAAAATTTAGTCTTAATGAGAGGAAAGGGAAATTAAAGGGTCACTACCAAATCATGATCTCGATTAGGAGAACATTGGTGGAAATTAGAGACATATAATTGGAGGAAAAATGTAAATATTTATATGTAGTGATTGAGGTCATCAATCACAAACAAGTGTAAAATTGAGGGCCTTAAATTCATCAATCTATGATGATTTAAAATACCATCAGTTCAACGAAACATATGGTATTAGGATAACAAGTTTTTTTTGTTTTAAGATCCCTCCACTAAAGTATAATAATAAATTTCTTCATTGAATAAGTGATGAATAAAAATATATACTTGACAAGTAGAGTCCCATACTCTAACTAATTTCTAGCACAAACACAACTTTCACTATAAAAAATAATTGAACTTTAAAATAATATTGTATTTATACTATTCGTATAGGGTTCAAAAAAAATAAATGAATATACAATTCATCTACCAGATTTTTTTTTCAAAAGACTACATTATTCAATCCAGGACATCACGTGGGCCAGTGGTACGTGATACACCCTTGCTGCACTTCGGTTGCAGGTTCAAGTCTCGCGGCCTTTCCGAACGCGACGGGTTGCCGCCCGAACTCTGGGTTCTCCTTTTATTGCAATCCAAAAATAATCACAAACTTTAATTATCCAAAATACTTCTGTCCAAACTCACAGTCCAAAATTTATAAGGAAGGTAAACATAAAAATGATCTTTTTTACCCTGTAATAGCATGTGAATACCTTCATCATGTATTATTTTAAAACACTAAAACATCATAAATTACCATTAAACCTTATTTATTACATTCATGCTCCCTAATTCCTTATAGAATATTGGATTTACTTAATCCATTAAAAAATGATGTAAACTCCAACAATGATGGAATATAGAAATATTTAATCAGTTTCAAGGCAGTCAAGAATATATAATATAATTTACAAAATAAACCATATATTATTCCAAAATCAGTACCTCAATATTAAGACCATATTAAGGTTTATCTTTCCTTCAACCATATAGTTTCCAAAAAGTTTAAATTGCTATAGAGTCACTTTTCTTAGTACCATAAAATCTCAAATCCTCAATGAAATAGTACTACAGTACAATCCTTATTTATTTCCAGTACATCATTGATACAACACTTCAATGAAATAATTCCAAAATAACAACATAAGAACACTAGTCATTCCTCTTTATCTGTGGTAGTATCATAACTTGATTATTATCTAATATCATCATTTTCGGTATAGTCTGATGACTAGAACATTGGTTCGCATAGTGTCCAAACTCCTTGAAGATAAAGAATTGTACATTTGAAACCTTTTTCTTACCCTTGCAGTCAAGTACATGGTTTTCTTTTTCTCCTCACTTATAACATACTCCCATTCCCTTCATGCATTTTCCAAGATGAATCTTTCCATAGTTATTACATATGGGAAAATCCTTATTTACCATATTTCTTTTATCTATCCTTCTCTCTACCATCCTTTCCTTCTATGGCTTCTATTCAAAGCCATAGGACTCTGAGATTTCTTTACTTATCTTATCAACACATGATACTATTTATTCATATGATGATAATACATGGGAGACTATTTCCGTTCTAAATTCTAGATTAAGACAATGAAAGATATGATCCTCCTTACTATTCGGATCATGCGTATTATTGGAGTTCTCATTCCTTCTATTGTGCACCATTTCTAAACAATGTCATAAAATAGATAAGTTTATGAATCAAAATACATAATTCCATACTTGTAAAACACTTAACATAAATTGGACTATTTATGGATATAATCCATAATCATAAAAATGTTTTCTTTGAGAAAGTATATACTCATAAACCCTTTATAATGGTTTGTAAAGAAACTGAGAATTATCCTAAACATATCCCCCAAGAGTGTTGTAACCATGAGTGCAGCAAAGCCCGTTTTCGTGCACCAATTCCCATTCTAGTCTAGCTCAAATCGTTGTTTTCGGGTTTTTCCCCTTGGCACATATATGCCAGAGCCGCCTCTACATGCTTGTATCCAGACAGGGATGTATTGTTCGTAAAACTCACAAAATCTCAACAATACCAAAATTCTAGGAAGTTCTTCTATACTAATATTCAAAGTCTATATTAGGTCTATGTTCTCTAATCAGAGTTTATCTAAATCTAACTTGCATGGTTTGTACTAAACTTCCTCTGATACCAACTATAATGCACTGACCCCAGTTTCCTAGAGTCAGTGCATTTTTACATAACATTGGCATGATCACAAAAGATCAATTCACAAAAGACTGATTAGTTTAGTAGCATTGGAATCACTAGATACAATCATAAGGATTATATTACATCATAAATGGAATTACTAAAATAATATAGTCTTTATAGTCCACACTCATATCCCCATCAGACTATCCCTATAGGTCAGTTATAAAATATTTCTTCACATCCTGGGAAAAATAAAACATAGAAATGGGTGAGCACAGATTATTAGTAAGGATAACAATATAGCTGAAATATTCATAAATAAGCATAAACATTTAAGGCAATGAATAGCTAAAACAAAATCCTTTTAAACTTGAACATCATCATAATATGGAAAAGATAAAATGAAATAATTCCATTTGCATATTCAAATGGATATTCTACTAGTCGAATGATCACATGCTATATCAATAACCACTTTCATAATTATAGAATGCATAATGCCAGACTATCATAACCACGCAGCCAAGGCCTCGTGCCTAGACTACAAACAAGATTTTGTAACAGTCTCGTTCCAAGAAACTTGTTTGTCTCATGTGACCTACCGATGCATCGAGGAGCTATAGCGGGCTCCACCCGTCACTTATTAAGTCCAATGCATTTCTCATATGAATAGGTTTAAACATAACATAAACATTCATATTAAAACTAGCTTAAAAAATGTCAATACTTTCTCCACAAAACATGAATGGTATAAAAATAACACATCCATAGTCAAACATATCACAAAACCTTAAATACAATATGGAATATTTGTATCAGAATAAATAAACATCAAATTAGATTAAAATCCATCAAAGGATGTTGACATAGATGAAATAAAAACTATTTGAGAGAAATATATCTTTTTTTGAAATCATTTAAAATTCACTTTTTTATAAAATAAAACTTTTACATTAAAAATATTCTTAGAATATTTTAAGGGAAGCTTTAAAGATTTTATAACAGTGGGAAATATCCGCACCCGCCGTATATGTTAAAAAAGAGATATTCTTTCCTAAATTCTGTCAAAAAGGTTAAAAAGGACCTTTGTTTGAAAAACGATGGAAATATTCCTTTATAAACTTCTTATAAAAAGTCCAAAAAGGGTATAAATGACATTAAACAATAATCTGTAAAATATTAAAAAACATTTGAGACACAATTTTAAGAAACATGGATGTGGATGATAAAGAGGTCCAAGTAGATAATTACGTATAAACAACCTCGGATAATGAAGAGATTGTGAAATAAACCATTACCTTGTACATTTCCTTGGTTGAGGGTAGGTTAACCTCCTGTATAATGGTAAAATAATTGTTATTAAATTTTACAATAATCATATACATTAATATGATATCATATATGATCCTCTAACATTGATATGTTAATAATATCTTAGTATTATCATTGTTTCGGGTGTAAACTTTCTTGTTTTATTTTATATGTTTTGTTATGTAAGATGTGTTTGTTATGGATAAGATGTAAATTATTCATATCCAGAATGATATCAAGTACTTAAACATTATTTTTAATCATTAAATGAGAATTAGTCTGGAAGGGATACGATGGGGAATGAATCTCATCGCGTTCGTGGAGACGGTGGTCCGTACGTACGCACGAGCTACAATATCATTCTTTTGATATTAAAATAATATATAATTGGATGGTATGTCATATATACAGAATAATTATCATGTTATATTTATTATTTAAATTAATTACACATCATTATTATACACATCCAAATAATAATATATTGAATAACAATTACACCACGACATGGAGATGGTAAGCCGTACGTACGCACGTATGGTGACATGTCACTCAAAGGATGAATAGAATAATGAATATGGTTATATAATATTTATAATAATATCACAATATATAGGAGGTATTGGAGTGATTATTTTAGAATGGGAATAACAAAGAATGAAGTAGTTGAAGAAGAAATGAACTTGAAAAAGGGAGGTGAAAACATTACCTCTTCTTTGGGTTCTTCCTTTTGATTTGATCAAAAAGAATCCTTAGGTCAGATTTTTGATCAAACTAAAGCCTCTAGGATGAATTGAGGGAAGTTTAGAGAGTATTTGGGTAGGGTTTGGATGATCATAAAGGATTTGAATGTGTGAAGAATTGGTTAGAAGTGGTATTCTTTTATATGGGGGAGGAGGGGCACCTTAGGAAAATCTAGAAATATTATTTTATAATAAATTCATATTCGGTTTATAATGGCTCAAAAGTGGATTATGTAAAGTTTAAGGTGGGGATGAGTCGAAAACCACATAAACAATAGAATTTAGATAGGTTTGGGTCATTATATTAACCTTATCATTTAGTTTTAACTATTTCTTAATTAGTTTGACATTTACCATAACACTTTGTTTTTTATATTATATAGTTAATAAACATACTATATACATCCAACCAACCCCCATGTGGTCCATTAATGATACCCCTATCATGATATAAGTCTCTTGGACGATCCTTAGATTTTTAGGAATTGCATATCAATTAACAATATAATATTTTTTTTAAAAACTCTTTTATGTCAATTTTGACACTATTGGGTATTATGTTTTTGATAAATTTACAACAACATTATTACTTCGAAAAATTCTTATAACCAGTATTAATATGTCATATTAAACTATAAAATTATTTTAATTCATAAACAGATTCAAATTACTTTTATTTTGATATTTATAATATCAATCATTTGATTCTTTCATTAATAAGGAAAATATTGCATCATAATTGTGTCATAAATAATATTAATTATTAAATGTCTAAAAATTATAAATAAAATACCATTATGTAGGATATATTTTTAGCTTTCTAATTAATACTTATAGTCAAAAATCCAACATATATAACCCAATGTAAAAAATTGTTTCTCTAAAAGATATATGATTAGGTCATTTTTGTATTTATTTTAACTCAATTAATATAATTTGTCATTATAACTTACAAGTGGCTCCATGGGGTCCCAAAATCTACCCAAGGATGCCCATAGTCGGAAATGTATCAACAAATTGGGTTAGGAAACGTTTTAGGGTAATTTTGTATTATTATAATATTATTTGTTTACCCTTATTTACAATATTTACCCTTCAACCAAGGTAAATAAAATATTTACCGATGTAATTATTCAAAATGTCTAAAAATCAAAGTTACCTATATAAAAATTTTGTACCTCCAGATTCTAAATATGGAATTCATTTTTCTAAATTCACAACACAGAAGTGGCAGAAATTAATTTAAAATTATTTTCTCGTTGTTGAAACAAAAAGCGTGTTTTTAATAAATAATAACTATCAAAAGATTGACACTTTCTTATGTCCAGTTTAAATATGAAATTATGTACAATGAAAAAAATTGGATTAAAAGGTAAAATTATAATCTAATTATACTTTAAAATAACTAAAATTCATAATCTATCAATAATAAATATTTAGATTAAAAAAGTTGTTTTTAATTAAAATTTAGTAATTTTCACTATTCATCAAAATATGAACGTTTTCAGAAAAGTACAAAAATTTCAACCTAAGATAATTTTGATATTACTAATCCAAAAATTAAGTAAATTTTACCAAATTCAAAACATAAAAGTTTCATTTATTAATTTAATTTCCACTATCAAAACCAAAAGGCGTATTTTTAAGAAATAATAACTATCAAAAGTTTGACAGTTGATTATGTCAATTTCAAAGTGAAATTACTTACAATAACTATCATTGGATTAAATGGTAAAAATTTAATCTATTTATAATTCCTAGCCATTAAATTTTAAAATTTAACAATATGAATTATTTTTATTAAAAAATTAGTTTTCAGTTAAAATATAGTATTTTCCACTATTCACCCTAATTTGAAAGTTATTAGAAAAAAACCAAATTTTTTTTGAAAATAAATTCTTATGTTACTATTCTAAAGAATAATTTCATTTTGTCAAATTTAATATATATATGTTTCAAATATTTTATTTAAAAAGGATTCGCCATTAAAAGGCGGTAAAATTTCATTTTTTGAAAAATACTTCTTTTATCTAAAAAATTGACTTTGTTCATAAATTATGTCTTAAAAACTCATAATATGGATTCTTAAGATATATCGATAATATAAAATTTAAAATTCAGTTAATAATATTCATAACCTCTTTTGAATGGCTAGTTTTGTGAGGCGTGGTGCATTTGAACTCATTGTTGCGTACAACACACGCTGTTGTATTATTCAAAGAGAAGTGTATCGTGGAAGCTTGGGGTGTTACACAACATCACTTTCTTCATCTTCATAATTTACTGATAGAAATATTTTTCTCTTTGATTTGAATAACTTCTTTTCTTTCTCTGACTTTCCATTTCCACCCAACTTCTTCTATAACTTTCTTAGTTTTCTTTTTGCTTCACCACTTTCTTCCTCTTTCCTCTTTCGAGGACAGTTAGCCAAAAAATGGCCAATTCGTCCACATTCAAAACACTTCAAGGGATGTTTTCCCTTGTATTTCCATGTGCCTCTTTTAACATTTTTTGAAAACAAGGATAAAATATCGTTATTATTTTTACATACCTCGCTTTCAGAGTCAGAGTCACCACCATATTATTTAATCAAGATATTCTTAAACTTCTCCTTCTTCATGTATTTGAATGATAATTCTCTGTAAACCTTTTTCTTGGTCTTCATAGGCTTTTCCCTTCTCATCTCATAAGCAATGAGTGTGCCATGAAAATAAACAAGAGATAGATTTTATTAGTTTTTTTCTTCTAATGATGATACCTTCACATCAAATTTATCTGGTAGAATCCTAAATATTTTTTCCACCACAACAGAGTCTTTAATCTCTTCACCAAGACAACTAATTGTACTAACAATATAATTTACCCAGGTGAAGAAATCCCCAACAAATTCATGCTCTCCCATATTCAAGTCTTCATACTTCAATCCCCATATTTTAAGTTTATCCTTCTTTAATTTTGTATTTCCATTGTATTTGTTTTTTAGTTTTTCCGATATAACTCTGGATGTGGAAATTCCTATTACTCTTAAGAATTAACTTTCAGAAAGTGAAAAAAATATAGCAGTCAAGGATCTTCCATTATTCTCAAGAAACTTCTTATCAACAAGTGTAAGTGGAATATTGTCTTCAATCGGGGGAAACCCAACTGTTGCAACTTCAAGAACTTCATAACTAATAGACATGAGATACGGTAGCATTCTATCCTTCCAGATGTGAGAGTTATTCCCATCGAATATCGGAATGCCTTAATTGTTAACACAATTCAGATTATCCATCAACAAGGAAAACAAAGGCAACCTATTTTGATACCACTTGTAAGGACCCAGTTGGAGTAATGAACCACTAAAAGTGGGGGGGTTCAATCAGTGGTAACCCTTTTTATTCATTTAAGTTCCCTTAAAATGAGAACAAACATTGTCTCTTATTAAAGATATACTTCCTGGATGAGAAACAAACAAGCATACATCCAAAGGAACACATCGATTTACAAGGTTCACTATTCAATAAGAATATCTACGTCCTTAGTATAGTTGGAAAAAATCCAGCACCATACAATCCACTATGAAAAAAATCCATGGATTACAACGAGTAGGATATACCCTTACACTAATGATGCACTGTGAAACAATCACTCCAGTGCATGTGCACCCAATTAGTACAATAGGTAAAAGTCTCGTTTCTTGTAACAACTTATGATTCCTGCACTTCCTTTCAAATACAAAAGTTTAAGAAAGATCATCACAAATCTTCACTTTTTTACCCAGAAGAAAGGAAATGGATTCTTGAACTAGAGATAGACCAATTACAATCAGAACATCCCATTCCGAATCTCCACTCCGAATTCTTCACTCCGAATTTTCTTCTTCACTCCGATTCTTCAATCTGAGTCTTCCTTAGTCTGAAAAACTCAATACAGTGACAGCCAGTACCGATTCCCCATTCCAAATCTCCACTCCTAACTCTTCACTTTGAATTTTCTTCTTCACTATGATTCTACAATCCGAGTCTTCCTCAGTTTGAGAAACTCGATACGGTGATAGCCAGTACTGATTCCCCATTATGAATCTCCACTCCTAATTCTTCACTCTGAATGTTCTTCTTCACTATGATTCTTCAATCCGAGTCTTCCTCAGTCTGAGAAACTCAATATTGTGATAGCCAGTACTGATTCCCCATTCCAAATATCCACTCCAAATTCTTCACTCCTAATTTTTTTCAATCCAAAAAACTCAATATAGTGTCAACTAGTATAAAATATTCGTTTCAATTGAGACTGCAATTAAAAATCAGTCTGCCACACACTTCTTTATCTCTCTAGATTATAAGAGCTTCTCTAACTTATTTTTGAACAATTCATTTACTATGTACTCTGATCTCCTTTTATAGGTGCTCCAAAGTGTGCTTAGGTGGGAAACCAAAATAATTTTCCCACTCACTTATTAATTACCCAAATATTAATTTCTCATGAAATCTCGGAGTAATTAAGACTTTTTCAACACTTCTAGAATCTTCTCGAATCTTCTTCCCCTTCTCTTGATTTAGAGCTTTGGCCTTTTCCGGATTTGACATTGTTACTCAGGTTTCTCGAAGTCACATTCTCAGATCTACTATTCTTTTCTTCCTCGACATGACACCATTTCAATTATCAGTATGACCCTTGTTTATTCATCGATACCGAAGATTTTGAACTCTAGGTATGACTCATCTGGATATCGATACAACTTCACCAGTTCTCGGTATGAAATTCTGGTTCTCAGTACAACTCTTCCGGATTCTCGGTACGACTTTTGGTTCTCGATATGACTTCTTTGATTCTCGGTACGACTTCAGGTTCTCGGAACGACTTCTGGTTCTCAGAACAGCTCTTCCTGATTATCTGTATGACTTCTCCAATTCAATTTTTGCTTGAATAATGAGTACATGCATATACTCACAAATTTATAGTTACAAAATAGCAAAGCATCATCACAATTAATGCCTTCACATCTCCTATTAGCTAGCTTTCGTGAATTTTCAATTTCCCTATTCCGAAATTCTCAATTTCACGACTCCGAATTCCAGACTCCAAATTCTTTGAACACCAAGTTCAGAATGTTCAATATTATCGCTTCCGAATCTTCAATATTCCAGCTTCTAAATTCTTTGAAATTCAAGGTTTCCTTCCTTTATGGAAACTTCTTCAATATCAACAAAATACAATCCATGCAAACCATCTCTTCCTTCATCTTGGTCCTAACAAGGTCACCCTATTTATGCTGATGATGTTTTCGGAAGCGTGGTAATGAGTAGGGGTCATTGATAGAACGTTAGCCTAATCTTGATCTTCACTAAATGGGAGTCATAAAGATTCATCATGAAGTAGTGTAGTGGTCTAGGGTTCCTTTTTGTTAGGACATAATAGCTTCTGACCAGTCGTGGGTAGGTCCCAACCCTTAGCGTATCATTTATTAAGGGGTGGATGATTTAATGTCAATGAAAAGATATTAGATACATTTTTTCGTATAGATGTTGAATTCATTAATGGTTATAGTTCCAAAACATAGTGAGAAGTCAGTGTTCCCTAGTTGTTTTTCTTTAGGCTCCTCCAGTGAGGTAGTTTTAACCATGGAAGAAGCAGAAGGTTTTTCCCATTAGTGACCATCAAATAGTATATGGTTAATGATGATGAAAACCCCATGATCCTCCCAGTCCTCAAATAGCATAGAATGACCATTGAGGTGGTAATTAGCATGGTTAGGGAGGCCATGGAGAAGGACGTGGTCAGATTCATGCTTTAGCATTTCCGACGCCTAGCAATCAAGACTGGTTTTGATGTATCCTTTTATTATTTTCAACTTGGGTGTATTCCATGTTTTAAATGGGAGATATAGACTCATTCATATGACATTCCATTGTCCATTATATTGGATTTGAGGTAGACATGTGTCGAGTGCACCTTGCATTGACTCTGCGAGTTATAGGTTGGGATGACTTATTTTATATTTGAAGAGACAATGAGCTAGTGATGGGAAGAACCTATCATGGGGATATTTAATAATATTATGGATAGAACCATAATACATCATTTGGTTCATGGATTGATTATAATCGTTGTAGGATCTCATGGATTTATTTAGAAGGATGGTTACCCATTAATGTTTTTTTGTGAGTGAGAACTTTAGAAGGGTCAGAGGCGTTTCCCGTCATTTGAATCCTTGATGGTTGATTTGATGTTGAGTTCAATAGGGTCTCAACAAATAGTGTTTCTCAAGGTTGTAGAACAATTCTGTGATGTATTTACTTAATAGGTTGTATCCTTACCCAATCAATGATAGATCGATTTCAGGATTGAACTTCAATGTTTATTGTCTCATATCTCATTGTCTCCAAATATGATAGTTCCTTTTGAGTTACGAGAGCTACATAGATTGATATATAGACTATTGCGGAATGGATTTTTTGGACGAGTGTGTCACTATAGGGTGCACCAGTTTATGTTCATGAATAATGCTGATGGATGTTTGTGGTTCTGTGTCCATTATCATTTCTTGAACCAAGTTACACTGAAAAAACGATATCCTCTTCGATGGATTGATGATTTATTCGATAAAATGAAAGGTGAAAGATAGTTGTGAAAGATTTTTTTTTGGTCAGGATATCATCATATGTGTGTAAAGGAAGAAGATATCATGATGACTGCGGTCTTTTTTATCATGGTATTTATGAGATTCTTGTGATACCGTTCGGTGAGACTGATTCTCTAGATGATTTCATGGGGTCAATGAATGCCACATTTTATGATTTCGTAGATATGTTCATGGTGGATTTAATTGAAGAAATAATTTTCTATTCCGTGGGTGAGGAGGATCATGCAAAGAATATGTGTGCCATTTTGGTAGTTCTTCATCATGAATTGTAATTTGGAAACTATACAATGTGTGAGTTTTCGGATCAAAAACATGTTTCACGGGGAATCTTTTATCCCATCAGGGAGTAGCTATGGAATTTTCAAATATTGGAGTAGTTTTGTCTTTGGAATACCATAAGATCATAGCAGAGGGGAGAAGTTTCATTTGTATTGAAAACCATTATAGGAGGTTCATGGAATATTTATCTCTAGTTGTAAATCCTCGGACAATGTTGACTAGAATGGACTAGTTGTTCTTGTGGAATGATCAATTTCATATAAATTTTGAGCTTATGAAAGAGAAGATGGTCAATTCTCTAATTCATTTCCCTCCAATAGTAGGGGTTTTGTTTGTGGTTTTTTGTGATTCAGTGCATCTTGGATATGGATATTATCTAATTCAACATAGATTGATCATTCTGTATGAGTCTCACAAGTTACTCCACTATGTTCTTAACTATTCTACCCATGATCTCAAGATGGTGGATGTGGTGTTTTTCCTATATTTGTAGAGACATTACATCATCGAAGAGTGATTTTTGTTATCAAAAAATCATAATATCCTGAGGTAAGTTTTCTCCCAAAAGGACATGAAAATTCATATGATTCGGTGGATGGTGTTTTTACAAGATTATGACTTTGATATTTCATATACACATGGAAATGTAAATTTTGTAGCTAATTCACTATGTGTAAAGTCATGCAGGGATACTGTGAGTGAATCCGAAGAATCATAGAGAGTGATTAATAACATTCAACATTACACCTTTATTTGGTAAATGTCAGGGGAAAAGGATATATTTTTCAGATTACAGTGGATTCATCTTTTTTTCCATAGGTGGAGAAGTTATAGTTTGAGGATCTTGATGTGGAGGTTTTAAGAGACCGAGTTGTTTGCAGAGAGGTAGAAAATTTTTTGATTGAGGATGAACAACAATGAGTATTGTTTCAACAATGTTTTTTCATTCCATTGGGGATTCATGAGATGATTCTCAGAGAGTTACATTTTTCTCATTTGCCAATAAATCATTTCATGAAAAATATGTACAATGATTTGAGAGGCTAGTATTGGTGTATAGGTTTGGAACATTCCTTTGTAGGGTTTTTTCATTGATGTTTGGTCCTCTAGAAGGTGAAGGTCGAGCACTATGTTCTGAGTGTTTTAATCTTGGTGTTAGATATTCCTTAGTGTATGTGGGAGGAAATATCTATGTAATTTATTATAGATATATCTCAATCTCATGGAGGATATAATTCTATGTTGTTGGTAGTGGATTATTTGAAAAAAAATCCCACTTTATAGTGATCTATGAGTTGATCTTTGTGGAGGATATGTCGAGGAGGCTTCTATAGGATGTGGTGAGACCCTAAGGAGTGCTGATGATCCTTCCTAATCAAGATCCTCATTTTACATTGAGGTTGTGTAGGATCCATTAGTATTATTTTTGTTCTCAGTTATGCCTTAGCACTACTTTTCATCAGTGGATGCAGGGTTGGAGAGAGTGGACCATCTAGACTCTTGACGATATGTTTCACTCTTATGTATGGGATTTTGAAGGATTGTGGATGAGGAACATTTCCTTAGAATTGTTTTATTATAATTTTATTTTTTACTATATTTTTTTTATGAATCCATTTGAAGCCTCCTATGGCCAAATAGTTTGCTCTTAATTGTGCTATACTTGGGTTGGAGAGTCTTATATTCCCCATCTAATACTTATACAGAATACAATAGAGATGGTTATTGTGATATATGAAAGTAATAAAGTAGTGTTGGATCATAAAAATTCATATTCCAATCATAGGAGGAGACCTAGGGAGTTTGGAATTAGGGATAATTTGTTCATAAAGGAGACTCCTCGTCATGTGCAGTAATGTATTGGTTATGGGATTTGATTTATTGTAAGTTTTTATGGCAATTAAAGGTGTTATATCATGTTAGAGACATGTAAAATCGAATATCACTTCCAACTAAAATGATCTAAGTACATGATGTCTTTTACTTGTTGCATCTCCATCGTTATCTTTATAGAGGCTCTCACATAATTAATAGGGGTGCGATTATTTTTGATGATGATGAAGCCTTTGTAGAGTGGGATATAATGATCTAGGACCACCTGGAGAAGATACTGTGTGGGCATTCCATCCACTTTGTTCATATCATGTGGAATCACGGTGTCATGGAGAAGAGTACCTAGTAACATGATTCAAACATAAAGGTTCATTGCCCCGAGTTGTTGAATGTTTAGATCTTCTCTTGTAATTCCAATCAAATTATGGTGGTATAGAATTTCAGTATTTTGAGATGGAATTATTTTATTTCTTACCATGTTTTAAACTTTTTGAGATCTATCTCCACTGGGAGAGTGGTTAGAGATGGTTTTTCATGTAGTGATGTTTCATTCTATTCCCTTGGTTAGGTGGTTGAGGTAATGTGGTGGTAAAAGCCTTGAGAGGTATGTTGGGGGGTCTTTTTTGGACGACCCTATTCTATTTCCACTCTGTGTTGGTTTTGTATTATTTAGGATGATAATATTTTGAGAGGTATATAATGTTGGGGATTCAATACATTCGGATCAACAAATTTCATTTTTTGAAAGGCTGAGTTTCTCAAAGGAGTCTCAGAGAAATTCTAGATGACATCGTATGATAAAAGAAAGAATAAGTGACATTTCAAGATGTATAATGTTACATGACATGAAAGTGGGTTTCACGACACTTAATAAATTGAGGTTTTAAAAACAATAGGGCGATGCATTGTTAGTGCAAATAGAACAATAAGGATTACACATTGTGGAAGGGGATTACACATCATGTAAATCCACATAGTGTGGTTATGAGATATATTATATCATGTACATTTTTCTGTTTTATGGGCTACATGACCCTATCACTTAGGGAAACTGACATCCAAAGGATTCTCACTATTATGGAGGATTTTTTCCAAAATTCTGGTCAGAAGATATATGAATGACTACCCCATTGACCCTGAAGTGCATTGTGTTGCATTTGTTGTCAATGAGGCATGAAGTTGTCTTGGAATGAATGGATGTCAAGGAGTCAAGATGTGAATGTCAAAGGATGTGATGGTGATGGTGATGAAGGAGAATGGCCATGGTACACAGATGCATGTCACTTAGGAGATTCACTAAGTGACATAGGAGATGATGGTTGAAACATTCTCTAAGACATCAGACGATTGTTGAACTGATCTTTAAAGTTCCAAGAACTTGTATCAACTGGATACAATGTCACAACAAGCTTTAGAAGACCATGCATTGTATTGACAATGCATGAGAAGAGGAAGATGATCCATCCACACCTCCTAAGTGGATGAAGTGAGCTGAAGAAGTCCATGCACTATTACTTAGTGCATGAGAATTAGAAGAAGCCCCAATTGATCTCTTATTAGATCAATGAAGCACTTTGAATAATTTAAGTGATTCAGGAGTTCGGTTGAAGATGAAGAACCTTCAAGAATTTCCATTCCTAAGTGATGAACATTTGTTTAAGAAGTATGGAGGAATTCTAAGAAGAAGAAGAATAGAGATGGGAAGAAGATGGCTTGGAATGTGGCATTTGGCTTGAACTTATGGAAGAACTTTGTATTTGACAAAGTATTATTCTTTGCCTTAGCCAAAAAATTGGCCACCAAGGAGGCCAGCCGAGGGTCATCACCCAAGGCACTTGTGGGACTCAAGGTCACCACGCCCATGGGGAACCCTCAAGGCCAGGGCAGCAACCTTGAGGCATGGGGCGCGCACCCAAGGACACCGCATGGGCGCCTGGGGCACGCCCGGAGGAGCGCAGGGGGCCGTGTATAAGCCCCCGAGGGCACGCGGTGGTGAAATCCGCGCACCGGAGGAGTATTGTGGGCTCTAGGAGCGCGCCCGCAGGGAGCATAGTGGGCGCAGAGCGCGCCCGCAGAGAGAACCCGGTGCGGGGCGGCACCGGGAGGGAGGAAGTTCAATTGTGGGGTAGCGGAGAGCGGCAGGGTTATAAACCGCGGAAATTCCACGAGAGAATTCGATGTGGGACGCGAGATTTTCACCGGGAACAAATCCCAGCCACACGATTCATCGCGCGCTCGATCTGGACCGATCATCTAATCCGCCGCGCCCCCGATCTGATCCAAGCCGTCGAAGCCTTTTTGATCACCGCATCCGACGGCCGAGAGCTCGTCTCCTTCGTCGAGCTCAGCCGAAGGCCACCCGAAGCCTCCCGCGAGCCTCCGCAGAACCAGAGCCTCCCCGAGGATGGTTTTGAAGCTCCCGGCCACCTCCGAGCAAACCGAGACCTCCACTGAGCTCGTCTGGCCACACTGAACACAATCATGCCTAAAAAGGATCTTGCATGCAACCAATGGAGAATTTCGGATGAGGCCGAGGAAAGAGAAGCTGCCGAGGCCACGTGGTTGGTATTTTTGCATAGGATGAGGCTTAACCGAAGGCCGTGCATGCGTTATGAGTCGCATGCACGTAGAGGAATAAAAAATAATGATCCCGCGTGAAACAGAGGAAAGAAAATAAAGATTTGAAAGATCTTTGAAGATCCGAAGATTTCGGTGATTCAAGATTTATTGCACGCGGATAATCTGAGGCATCTCTGCCTATAAAAGGAGAGGCTGAGACCTCATTGCTGCTTGCTGATCCTTTTTGAAAATACGAGTCCCGTGAGAGCTCTGCCTCGCGAAGCTTTGAAGCCCCGCGCAACACACTTGCGCGGCTGTTGTCCCAAAGCCACCCGAGGCTTTGAAGGTGTTCCTTGCGCGCTATTTCTTTGCGCGACAAGAAGAAGGAGGAGAAGAGATCCCCTGCGCGCCTTCCCTTTGCGCGGCAGGAAGAACCCGGGGCAGTAGCACTTGTGCGCCCCGTGGTTGAGGTGCCTTGCACCGAGGTCTCTTGTGGCTGTGTGTCATTACACTTGCGCGGCTAAGCTACACCAGAGGACTTGCGCGCCTTGCCACTGCACCCTTGTGTGGCTGTTGAAGAAGAGGAGGTCGTGGCTCTTGTGTGTGCAAGGAGAACCCGATTCCACACCTCTTATGTGTGTGAAGTGATGAAGTGAAGACCACAACTTGGGTGTGTGCAAAAACAGAAGAGAACCCGAGGCTTTGCCTCTTGTGTGTGCAAGTGGAGGCCAAGACTACACCTTGTGTGTGCAAAGTGAGAAGGAAGGCCGTGGCCGTGTGTGTGCATAAGGAGGAAGAGCACAATTGTTCGGGTGTGTGCAAGGGAGGCCGAGACCACACCATTGTGTGTGTGTGCTATAGTGAAGAAGTAAGCCGAGGCCAAGTGTGTGCAAGAAGAAGTGAAGGCCAAGTCATGTGTGTGCAACAAGTGAAGACCACAACTCAACCTATGTTGTGTGTGTGTGCAAATTAAAAGGAGTGGCCGAACCTTAGTATGTGTGCAAACCAAAGTGTGTACACACTAAGAAGAAGAGAAGACATCCACACTAGTGTATAACACACATTTATGTGTGTAATCAAAAGAGAATAAAGCGTGTGTGGTTCAAGAAGGTGTGTGTGCTAAAAGTATTTACACCCATTGTGGGTTTATCACACCAAGGAGAAAAAGGGGAGTGCATGCATACATGCATGCACATGCACACGTGAACAAAGCCAAACCAGCTTGTGTGCATTTGAGGAGTCCAAGACCAGAGATCTTGAAGATATTGTGATGCCATGCATTCAGTGCATGAAGTTGTTTTGAACTGAGACTGGACCAGACCGAAGATAAAGATATTATTTGTCTGAGCATTCAGTAATTGGAGAGAAGCCGGGGCATCCTTAGAAGAAGGTGATAAAGCCCGAGCAAGACGAGAAGACCTGTTCACCACAAGTGATCAGAAGAAGAGCAAGGCCAGCAGCCTTTATCCCAGGCTGCTGAGGATACATGAAGAAACTTAAAGTGAAGAAGAGCTACTCGTGTGACTCGAGGAGCCAGAAGAAGACCCTGTGGGACTCAGGGAGAATAAGTCTTCAGTGGGATTCTGGAGCAGGCCAGTGGGACTCTGGTAACACTGTGGGACGCAGTATAAAGACCCTCCTGTGGGACTCAGGAGAGATACAGTGGGACTCTGTATCGACCATTGTAATTCTAACAAGTTATAATGGGAGAATCCATGCTTGGAGAGCATGGCAAGGATGTAGGCCTTTGGTGCCGAACCTTGTAAATCCTTGTGTCCTGTGCCTTTTCATTACTGCGTTATCCGGGAAAGGTTGAGAGATACAAGAAGAGTGGATCGAGGCTTTAACCAGCCATAGAGGTTTAATTGATAAATAATCAATTAGTAAAAAGTTTTAAGGGATCACTGATTCACCCCCTCCCCCTCTCAGTGATTCACACTGTCCTGGGCACTTCAATTGGTATCAGAGCGAGGTTACCTCTAAAAGATCCAAGAGAGTCTATATGGAGTGCAGATTTGAGGAAATAAAAGACCAGCCTCAAATGGAGATATCTGCCAAGACTCAGAAAAATAGAAAGAAGAAACAGGCCAAGAAGATGAAGAAAGCCTGTCCTAGCTGTTATGAAGTTGAAATAATGAATGATCTTCAGAGTGCACTCAACTATCTTCAGAAGACAGTTCCCATGGAAGTGGCAAAGTGTATAGCTACAGGCATCCATGATCTTCAAGAAGAAAAATCACAGTTAGAAGAAGAAGCCAATGCTATGGAAGATCAGCTGGCTAAAAGGGTTGGCATAACCAACACTCTCAGAAAGCTGGTAAATGCCAAAGATGAAACAGTTTCCCTTTGCAATGAAAGATATGAAGACACTGCTGAAGAATTGCAAAGAAGCCTTTCTGAGAAAGACATCTTTATGATAATGATCAAAGATGTTGTCCATGCACTGGAAAAGAGGCACAAAGTGTCAATGGTTGTCAGGGATGCTCAACTAGAAGACAAAGTCAAAAGAGTGAAGGAGCTTGACAACTCATTGCTTGAAATGAAGCAGATGCATGAAGACCAGATAAAACAGCTGGAAGAGAAATGGGAAGGAAGGCTAAGAACAATTGAGGATGAGAAGAACTCCCTCAACATGAAGTGTTTAGAATTAGAGGTGATCTTGAAAAATCAGCAATCACCCAAAGCCAAAGCCTCCCAGTCAACTGAAAGAAGAAATGTTGCTACTCAAGTGAGCTTTGAGAAGGATGATTCTAAAAGCAAGACATCCTCTAGTGAAAGTGCAACAACTTCTAGAAAGAAGGTACGATCCATACCATCTTGTACTGATGCCTCTAATTGTGTCTCCACAAAAAGTGCAGGATGGAAAAATAATTCCAAACAAGTATGGATGAAGACAATGAAGAAAGAAAGCTCTCCTAAAGCAGCACAACAATTCAAGACAGGTACCCAACAATCAGAAGGAATCAAGAGGTCAAGATTTTTGGGTCAATGTTGGTGTTGTAACAAGTATGGGCATTGTGCAAAGGATTGTTGGTACAATCCACTGAATGCCAAAGCACAGAGGAAGCCCATGCCTAGGGGGAGCAAGCCAGAAGTAAAGAAGCAACATCCACAGGTCCAGAGACATCTGTTTACTGCAAATAGATTTGGATTACTTGACAACATCTGGGATGATTGCAAAAGTGGTCAAATAGATACATGTCAATCTCCAACTGTATCCAGAGCTCAAAAGAAGAGAAGATCACTGAACCTGGCTAAAAAGGAATCCTTGGGAAGCAAGAAGAAGAAAGTGGAAGATGCTCCCAAGAAGAGTTTGAAAAAGGAAGAGAAGTCCTTGGATTCTAAAACCAAGAAGGGTGATGCATCAAGAAGAGCCACCAAGGAGACATGCTTCTACTGTGGGAAGAAAGGACATATCATGGATCTTTGTAAAGAAGCCATGAAAATCAATAGAAGCCAACTGAACTCAAACAGACAATCAATCCAGAAGAAGCAGAAGGGATTGATTGAAAACAAATTGCCTAAGAGAGGTAGCTTGACAGCATCAAAAGAACCATGTGGAATTTCCAAAAATGAGGCCACACTTCCAAATGATATACTTGTCATATGGCCACATCAGTTGCAACTTGCCAGAGAACTAAAAAGAGCTGAAGATGAAGCTCTGGCATTTGCTAAAGCAAAAGGGAAGAAAAAGATTTCACATGAAGATGGGTTGAGATCCACACAAGGAAAATCATCAATGAAGATCAAATGTGCAAGTGTGAAGACTGGTGAAAATGGGACATCTCGGTTGAGAGAATCTTCTCAACCTTGTTGTTCACATTGATGAACCAAGGAGGTTCCATCTTATTCCCTTATACTCTTGGTATATACATGTGCTAACATTGCAGGGAATTGAAGATGATGATCATTCTCATCTGGAGAGTGGTTTGGAAAGAATGGAGTGCACCCCTTGAGGGGGAGCCAATCTGGAGAAGATGATGTTCTAAAATTAATATCATCTTGAGAAAGTGAAGGTATTCCAATCATGCTTTCATCCCTTGTTTCTTAATTGAGTTAATCTTGTCAATTAAGGGGGAGTATGGATTGAAGACAATTGGATGAAAGGGGAAGCTTTATCTTAGCACTGAACTTTCTAATGAGTTTTGTGAAGTACGTGCAGAATTTAGCAATTCATTGTTATATCTGAAAAATTTCAAACCCCTAAGCATGATCTCACATGTGTAGAGAATTATGGATAGCTTTGAATTCCTTGGTCATATAACTCTTGTTTTCTACATCGGGTTTGCCCAAGTAGACTTAGAGCTGATTTACTAAAGGTTCTTTGCTAAAGAAGAACATGTGGCATCATCCCTCTCTTAGTGATTTTGAAGAAAATGATTTTATAAGGGAGGAAGATATTTTTGGAAGAGAACCACACCACACCTTTGCATTTGATTGCCAATAAGGGGGAGAAAATATTGGCACACATATTGACCCATTCATATGTGCTGAAGGAGTGTATTGACAACAAATACAAAGGGGGAGATTGAAGTGCATTGTGTTGCATTTGTTGTCAATGAGGCATGAAGTTGTCTTGGAATGAATGGATGTCAAGGAGTCAAGATGTGAATGTCAAAGGATGTGATGGTGATGGTGATAAAGGAGAATGGCCATGGTACACAGATGCATGTCACTTAGGAGATTCACTAAGTGACATAGGAGATGATGGTTGAAACATTCTCTAAGACATCAGACGATTGTTGAACTGATCTTTAAAGTTCCAAGAACTTGTATCAACTAGATACAATGTCACAACAAGCTTTAGAAGACCATGCATTGTATTGACAATGCATGAGAAGAGGAAGATGATCCATCCACACCTCCTAAGTGGATGAAGTGAGCTGAAGAAGTCCATGCACTATTACTTAGTGCATGAGAATTAGAAGAAGCCCCAATTGATCTCTGATTAGATCAGTGAAGCACTTTGAATAATTTAAGTGATTCAGGAGTTCGGTTGAAGATGAAGAACCTTCAAGAATTTCCATTACTAAGTGATGAACATTTGTTTAAGAAGTATGGAGGAATTCTAAGAAGAAGAAGAATAGAGATGGGAAGAAGATGGCTTGGAATGTGGCATTTGGCTTGAACTTATGGAAGAACTTTGTATTTGACAAAGTATTATTCTTTGCCTTAGCCAAAAAATTGGCCACCAAGGAGGCCAGCCGAGGGTCATCACCCAAGGCACTTGTGGGACTCAAGGTCACCACGCCCATGGGGAACCCTCAAGGCCAGGGCAGCAACCTTGAGGCATGGGGCGCGCACCCAAGGACACCGCATGGGCGCCTGGGGAACGCCCGGAGGAGCGCAGGGGGCCGTGTATAAGCCCCCGAGGGCACGCGGTGGTGAAATCCGCGCACCGGAGGAGCATTGTGGGCGCTAGGAGCGCGCCCGCAGGGAGCATAGTGGGCGCAGAGCGCGCCCGCAGAGAGAACCCGGTGCGGGGCGGCACCGGGAGGGAGGAAGTTCAATTGTGGGGTAGCGGAGAGCGGCAGGGTTATAAACCGCGGAAATTCCGCGAGAGAATTCGATGTGGGATGCGGGATTTTCACCGGGAACAAATCCCAGCCGCACGATTCATCGCGCGCTCGATCTGGACCGATCATCTAATCCGCCGCGCCCCCGATCTGATCCAAGTCGTCGAAGCCTTTTTGATCACCGCATCCGACGGCCGAGAGCTCGTCTCCTTCGTCGAGCTCAGCCGAAGGCCACCCGAAGCCTCCCGCGAGCCTCCGCAGAACCAGAGCCTCCCCGAGGATGGTTTTGAAGCTCCCTGCCACCTCCGAGCAAACCGAGACCTCCACTGAGCTCGTCTGGCCACACTGAACACAATCATGCCTAAAAAGGATCTTGCATGCAACCAGTGGAGAATTTCGGATGAGGCCGAGGCAAGAGAAGCTGCCGAGGCCACGTGGTTGGTATTTTTGCATAGGATGAGGCTTAACCGAAGGCCGTGCATGCGTTATGAGTCGCATGCACGTAGAGGAATAAAAAATAATGATCCCGCGTGAAACAGAGGAAAGAAAATAAAGATTTGAAAGATCTTTGAAGATCCGAAGATTTCGGTGATTCAAGATTTATTGCACGCGGATAATCTGAGGCATCTCTGCCTATAAAAGGAGAGGCCGAGACCTCATTGCTGCTTGCTGATCCTTTTTGAAAATACGAGTCCCGTGAGAGCTCTGCCTCGCGAAGCTTTGAAGCCCCGCGCAACACACTTGCGCGGCTGTTGTCCCAAAGCCACCCGAGGCTTTGAAGGTGTTCCTTGCGCGCTATTTCTTTGCGTGACAAGAAGAAGGAGGAGAAGAGATCCCCTGCGCGCCTTCCCTTTGCGCGGCAGGAAGAACCCGGGGCAGTAGCACTTGTGCGCCCCGTGGTTGAGGTTCCTTGCACCGAGGTCTCTTGTGGCTGTGTGTCATTACACTTGCGCGGCTAAGCTACACCAGAGGACTTGCGCGCCTTGCCACTGTACCCTTGTGTGGCTGTTGAAGAAGAGGAGGCCGTGGCTCTTGTGTGTGCAAGGAGAACCCGATTCCACACCTCTTATGTGTGTGAAGTGATGAAGTGAAGACCACAACTTGGGTGTGTGCAAAAACAGAAGAGAACCCGAGGCTTTGCCTCTTGTGTGTGCAAGTGGAGGCCAAGACTACACCTTGTGTGTGCAAAGTGAGAAGGAAGGCCGTGGCCGTGTGTGTGCATAAGGAGGAAGAGCACAATTGTTCGGGTGTGTGCAAGGGAGGCCGAGGCCACACCATTGTGTGTGTGTGCTATAGTGAAGAAGTAAGCCGAGGCCAAGTGTGTGCAAGAAGAAGTGAAGGCCAAGTCATGTGTGTGCAACAAGTGAAGACCACAACTCAACCTATGTTGTGTGTGTGTGCAAATTAAAAGGAGTGGCCGAACCTTAGTATGTGTGCAAACCAAAGTGTGTACACACTAAGAAGAAGAGAAGACATCCACACTAGTGTATAACACACATTTATGTGTGTAATAAAAAGAGAATAAAGCGTGTGTGGTTCAAGAAGGTGTGTGTGCTAAAAGTATTTACACCCATTGTGGGTTTATCACACCAAGGAGAAAAAGGGGAGTGCATGCATACATGCATGCACATGCACACGTGAACAAAGCCAAACCAGCTTGTGTGCATTTGAGGAGTCCAAGACCAGAGATCGTGAAGATATTGTGATGCCATGCATTCAGTGCATGAAGTTGTTTTGAACTGAGACTGGACCAGACCGAAGATAAAGATATTATTTGTCTGAGCATTCAGTAATTGGAGAGAAGCCGGGGCATCCTTAGAAGAAGGTGATAAAGCCCGAGCAAGACGAGAAGACCTGTTCACCACAAGTGATCAGAAGAAGAGCAAGGCCAGCAGCCTTTATCCCAGGCTGCTGAGGATACTTGAAGAAACTTAAAGTGAAGAAGAGCTACTCGTGTGACTCGAGGAGCCAGAAGAAGACCCTGTGGGACTCAGGGAGAAGAAGTCTTCAGTGGGATTCTGGAGCAGGCCAGTGGGACTCTGGTAACACTGTGGGACGCAGTATAAAGACCCTCCTGTGGGACTCAGGAGAGATACAGTGGGACTCTGTATCGACCATTGTAATTCTAACAAGTTATAATGGGAGAATCCATGCTTGGAGAGCATGGCAAGGATGTAGGCCTTTGGTGCCGAACCTTGTAAATCCTTGTGTCCTGTGCCTTTTCATTACTGCATTATCCGGGAAAGGTTGAGAGATACAAGAAGAGTGGATCGAGGCTTTAACCAGCCATAGAGGTTTAATTGATAAAGAATCAATTAGTAAAAAGTTTTAAGGGATCACTGATTCACCCCCTCCCCCTCTCAGTGATTCACACTGACCTGGGCACTTCAGACCCCTATCTATTCTCTTGGTTGTTATTTGAGCTGGTTTTCATAGATGTTAAATTTTTCCATATAAATGTGTGGAATGATATAATAAATTTTGATTATTTCACACACATGTATTCTAGATATAGTTTCCTAATTACTAATTTAGGAATTACGTTGGTAGGATGCGGTGTCTTGTTATCCCTTGTTCAGTTTACGGACTGTGATGGCCTCAGGTATACTACCTGAGGTATGATACACGTTTTATGAGATATGGTGGCTCCTAGAAACTAATTCTCTACTTATGGTCATGTGGACCTAGGGGTGTGTTTCCTGAGGTATACATTGTGGATCTTGTCAGAGGCTTCTATGATCTAGAATTTTTGATAGATATGTTGAGGATGTGCGATATAGGGGAAGAGTGGAAAACCAATGGGTAAACAGTTGCGAGGTTCCTATGATGTTCTTTATTATATTATATTCTTTTTTTTGCGATACTTGGTGAGATATTCCATGGTGATTATTGGAAATTAGTATATCTATTTATGTGATGAGTCAGTTTTCCATTCAATTATACCAGTTCTTCATGGAAATTGCATACATTCCTATAGTTTTTCATTTATATTGTGGATTATGCACGATTTTTTGGAGTTTCTCTTATATATCTCTTCTTCACGTGTTTCTTTAAAGAGAAATTCCTCTCATCAATGTGTTTACTACACCCTCAGTTCTAGTCTCCAACCCGGGGCCTACTAGGGGTGGGACTCGAGTGTCTCTAACTCAGTTATCTAATTATCGATTCATGATGGGTTCACATTGTGGGGATGGGGTCATAATAGATCATGGAAAAAAGGGAATTTGGGTATCAATTTTTCACCCCTTAAAACTCTAAAGTTGTATAATATAGAGGCACCGAATTATTTTTAATAATTTCTTGTTCCATGAATGATTTAATTATTTGTAATTTTTTTATATTCATGATTAATGTTTATTAAATCCAAATTGAAATATATACTTATTACAAATATTTTATCCAAAATATCATCAAAATAATTTATATTATGAATAGAATAAATTTGATGACCTCATCAAGAAGAGATGAAGAATCTGTCCAGATAAAAAAATATAAAACTCCTTTGAAACTGGAGGTGTATGTCTTGTATTTGTGTTTAATTCACCATGAATTAATTCATAATTAATTCAAGTAATGTGAATTTACAATAGAGGGTGAATTTATTTATACAATATGTGATGAATGGTCCATCCTGGAATAATGTAATCTAGAGTACACATTCTATAACTTACGTACATAACATGTATTCTTTAAGTCATAGATGGGATGTGTATCTTGTGATATGGTATCCCTGACTAGTGACCATTTAACTCGGAGAACATAGACTATGTATCACATGTACACACTATTTAATCCAATATTTTTAATGTAACTATTACACACCATGCCACTAGGCATGTTCCATAGATAGATGATGAAAAATTACACATTGAGCAGCTACATTGTACACACCATTTACTTATACAATATTAAGAAAAAAAGAATTATTTTATTATACTATATAAAACTAATAAATATGTCCTTGTGTGTGTTCATTAAGATGATAAGGCACTCCATATGACATGTATATGTATATTTATATATTTAAATACCTAATTATCTTTTTGTAATGTTCTCATTGACATACCATGTGTCAGTCAAATTACAATTATCTGTCAATTTATTGATGCATTACATGATACCTTAAAAAAGGAATCATGTAAACTATGAAATAATTAATGTGATAGTACACATCCACGTATGACATGATAATATTTTATTCCACATTTCACATGAGTAAACAATATACGTGTATAATAAAAATTGGGTTGTTTTAATGGGCACTCACTTGGTTATCTCCAAGGTATCTTTTTTGTAAATATTATATATTCCATAAATTTATTCAATTTGTTTAAAAATATGATAGATGATAATTTTAATGTTATTTGGATTTGAATAAAGATAAAATAATTTATTAGTTAATGAATATAATTAATGGATTTGAGAGTGATTTTTCATAATTGTCAATGATGTTGAATTGAACAATTTTTTATTTAATATGTAATTTATTTCATGTATATGGATGATCATGATATTAAATTTGAATATGGTATGCGAGTGGTTTCTTTTAAGTTTTTATTAAATTAAATTAATGTCATGCATGGCATATCACCTTTTATTATGTAAGAGAATGTGTTCCCATGGTCTTTTTATGTAAACCCATTTCCCTCAACTGTGTGTGAGTAAACGAATATGTGATGGATGGATATCTCAATATAGTGGAGTCGGTTCAATATTGGAGATTAGTTGAAACAAATCGAAGAGATATACATAGGTGAATAGGTGGAAAACTACAACATGAATCATAAATGGTTTATGTATGTTTATCCCAAGGGAAAATGTTATTTATCATAATCTAGAAAGAAAACCATTTGTAGAACATCATGGTCCTAAAACATTATTACTTTATTTCCTTCATGTTTTATAGTTATTTCATTATTTAATTATTTTTCATGATCACATGAATTAATTAATTTGTGATCTTTAAATATCGAACTAATTTTTTTTCTTATGCGGTAACATCATCTAATACATGGTTAATCAAATAATTAAATCCCCTAAATATTGGCATGCATGTAATAAAAATAATAATTTGAAATTTACATGTAAAAGAATTCCATAAATTAGATATATTATGTTGGTATATCCCTCTACTACTTTTGTTAAAATATAATCATCGTTCAAAGGGAGTGACCATCCAAATATGGGGTGATTTCAATTACCAAAGAATTCTAACTTGATTTATTAGGTTGAATTGTCCTATTTCACATTAAGGGTTTACTAAAAATTATGTAATTGGTGTAACTAAGAATAAATGATTTTGTTAATCCAATTTAAGGATTTTATTATTTTGGAGTCGACTCAATAGATCATGTAAATGTGATTTAATGTAGTTGGAATTTAGAATTACAACCTTCAACGCTATATATTTCTTGACCAACCAATACTGTGGTGATGTGATGGGGAATATGCATCCTTCCATAGGAATTTCACTAGAAAATGTTATTTCAAAGCCAATGGTGTGGGACATTAGGTTTTAATGAAATAGTGTGTGATTATAATATATAATATTTATTAATTCATCAATATTTTATCAGATAAAGTACTAAATCAATGATAAGTGTTTTTAGAAATGGTAAATAAAATGACATTAAACATATCACAACGTTCCACATATGATAATGGGATCCTTATTTATATAAAACATTTAAAATTGATTAAAATTATCTTAAACTTTATCAAACGACATGAAAGGAAATTATATGTGTCAGAAGAAAGTTTTTATAACACGCCTGGTAATGAGGATAATGAGGATGATTTTTCTATCAATTAAAAACATTTTAATGATGTTGTATATTCTCAATGTAAAATTATATCATCCCTGACCAGTGATCATTTTATGCAACATGAGGACATGGATGTGTATAACAAAATGTACAACATTTAGGATCTCTATTAATAGAAAGTGAGACATGAGATATAAGATATATCCAACTATCTATTTACAATTAATCTTGTATATCTACCACAAATTGGGCATCATTTAATCATTCCTATTGGATATATTAAACACTTATACATATTAGGGATGAAATTCCAAGATGATTTGTGTATAGATCTCGTACTATCCATACTACCCAATACCTTAACGAGTTTTAATATTAATTATAACTTTAGAGATAATGAAAAGATTCTTTTAGAACATATTTATTTGATTATCAAAGTGGATAATGACATGGGTAGTGAAGAACCCGTGGTCCTTATATTGATTATGAATAGGAAGAATAAGGTTAAGATTCCCAAGACTCATTAAATGCCCAAATACCTTGGGCACCATCCATCAAATAATTGTCAGATCAATAGGTTGGATTATGGAAATGAGGAATTTTGTTTTTTATATGGAAAATAAGGCCACTGGATGAAGAGAAACTCTAATAAGAAAGGGGATGCTAATGGTGTGTTCATTAACAAGTGTAATATGGAAATATATGCACATTGGGTATTAGATACTGCTTGTGGATCTCATATTTGTATCCAAATATTGGAACAAAGTAGATTATGAGATATTACGAGAGGATAGATGGATATGTGAGCCATAAATGGTTTAAGGATGGATACTATATCCATTTTAGACTACCACCTTTCATAGTTAATGTTCATGATACTGGTCTTAATAGATTGTTACTATGCACAAAATTTGACCAAGAACCTAATTAATGTGTCATTCCTACATATAGATGGTTTTATTTTCTAGAGGGGGAATAATTTTTTAATGTTATAATGACAATATATTTCATTGAATGGAGAATTTAAATAATGGTATTTATATATTAAATTGTGATAACAAATTTTTGGAAATAGATAAAAATTCATGGTCACACGACTTATAGAACACCCAGATATAGCATCACTATATTAGTCATGTAATCATGAAGCATTTGAAAAATATATATAGATGTGGTCATTTAGAGTCTTATGAGATAAATCCAATTGAAATATTGCATGATTTATTACATGGATAAATGAAAAAA
Source organism: Viscum album (assembly GCA_963277665.1). NCBI lineage: Eukaryota > Viridiplantae > Streptophyta > Magnoliopsida > Santalales > Viscaceae > Viscum > Viscum album. Next base: position 298,341,225 of record OY728151.1, read on the forward strand.
ATACTTTTCGGTGGGCAAGTTGAAAGGGTCATAGAGCTTCCAGAATGTTTTCACACTAATTTGTATGGACCATTTATAGTAGAATCTAGAGTTGGGTATTATCAATTATTAACATTTACAAATGACAAGAGAAGATATGGCTATTTCTACATGATGTGTTATATGTATGTGGGCTGTGAGAAATTTAATGAATTAAAGAATGATGAAGAGAATAAACATAGAATGAAGATAAAGAAGCATTAATCAGATCGATTTGGTGTATATCTTATCCAATAGTTTATTAAAAATTTACACGATTTTATGTTTCTCAAATAACTACTCTTTATACACCATATTTGATTTACGATCGTGAATGGATGAATAATACCTTATTAGGCATGATATGGTTGATGATGAGTCAGGTTGATTTTCGATTATCCTTTTGAGGATATTCTTTACAGACTATAGAAAATACACAAAACAGAGTACCATCTATAATGGAAAATGAAATTCTCATCAATTTATGGAGATGGAAGAAACAATTTTTTTCATATAAATGTGTATATAATTGAGAGTCATTTTAATGGACTTATGATGAAAAAAACTAGCACCTATGGTCAATAGGTGTATATTTATAGGTAATCCCATAAAAAGAAGGGATAATACCTAAAACCCATTAAAAAAGAAAATGAATGTTACTAAACATTCCATATTTCATAATAGGTCTCACATCCTAAAAAAGGAATGTGGGAGAAATATTAACATCAATTAAGTCAACTCTCAATATATAAAAGTGTTGGTACATAAAGGTATTCCCCATGTCCGCATGGAAGAAGTAGTTCCAAGAACACAAGTACTACATCTGATCACTAGAGAGGTATGAGAATTTGAATGATATGGTTTTTAAGTCACTAGGAACGGTGAATCATTATTTCGTAGAAAATGTTGATCTGATTTCCTACCAAGATGATAATGAGAACCTAGAAGCCACAAGATGGAAATAATAATTGAAATCCAGAGTATATTACATGTTTAAAAAATAGATTGGTTTCTATTCAACATCCCATTTGATGTATAGACCATTGGATACAAATTGGGTATTCAGGAAAAAATATACATGTGAGGTAAGGAAAATACATATAAATATTGGCTAGTAAATAATGGGTTTTATGAACATTGATGAATTGAAAATTATAAATCCATCTCAATAGGATCCATGTTTAAATAGATCAGAATAATACTTTATATTGAAGCATACAGTGATTATGAAATTCGTTATACGAACGTCAAATATTCTTTCCATAATCGAAACATTCGATATGATCTCAATACAGCACAACGAGAAGGGTTTTTGACTCCATACGAGGGTAAAAATAATATCAAGGTGTTGAGATCCATTTATTGATTGATGAAATCATTGAATAATGGGATAATGTGATTTGATAAAGCTATAAATGAATTTTGTTTCTTTAAGGATGAATTTCAAATATGTTTTTACAATGGGTTTTTTTGTGAATACAGTCATTATCCTAGTAGTATATTTTTATGAAACTATACTTATTGGAAACAACATACCAATCATATAATCAATTATGGGTTCCTTAAAAAGTTTATATAAATGAAGGAAATATGGGAAGTGGCCTAAATTCTATGTATCAAAATCATTCATGATTGATCCAAGAGGATTCTTGGAATATGTCAAAGTATATACATTGATCTGATAATAAATCAATTTATCATTGAACAATTTTAGAGAGTATTAGTTCCAGTGGAATATAGTATATATATATATATATAAAATGTGTGCATAGACACAATAAGGGAATGAGAGAATGAGTAATATCTAATATGATTTAGTAATAATATCAATAAGGAATTCTGTGATATGTACTAGAACTCATATTTTATATACATTGAAAATGGTAGGAAGATATGAAACATATCTTGTAGGAAAAAAATTTTCTACTACTAATTATATCATCATGTGTCTAAGAATAACTAAGGAAATGTTAGTATTGAATAGAGGAAATGATGATCTAGTCATCAGGTGTTATACTGATTCTAGTTTTCAAGTAAATCAAGATGATCTAAAATCATAGTCAAGATATGTTTATTATCTTGAAGGGGGAGGTGTGGGATGAAAGATTTGAATGAAACTAGTTATCCCTGATTCTATACCGGGGTATATTTATATATATAATTATTATTATATATATATATATGAGGAATCCATATGGATAAAAATATTTTCCCTAGAGCATGATTTGGTACCTATTAGTAAAGACCATATAATATTTTCTTGTGATAATACTGATGTGGTGGATCTTGTAAAAGAAGCAAGGTCACAACAAAAGATAAAGATAATAATCCCAAAGTGTAAACTACTAATAGATTTTTATCTTTGTTATGATGTATCTATAAAATGAGTTCCCACAGAAGAAACCTTATTAGACCCCATAAATAAATTCTTATCTATATAGAATCAAGAGTATCTTGTGTGAGCTAGTTGACTAATGGTTTTTACCAGTTGGATCTAGTGTAACTAGATGTATATGGGATTTGGTGCCCCAAAATTAATGAAAATATACTTTATGATAACTTTTATTAAATTTTTTGAATATTAATAAACTCATTATCACATAAATATTATTCTTTTGTGTATATTATGTGATAATTTTATAAGAGCAGTTGTCTAACTAAAAGTTTATCAATGTTCCAGGCTATGTTGAGAAAATAGTTGTTCCCCGAAAGTATTCCTAAACACATTTTCTATATCCAGATCAAAAAATATTTGGTACAAAAATAGAGTCTATATGGGATGGATAAATATATAACTTCGAAGAACCATCTCATGGTGTATGTCCTTAGTATTATAAAGTGTAGTATATTATGAGAATGGTAACTGGCCAAAGGAAATCCATATTTATATGATTTATTGGATGCTCCAATCTATGGATGTGTTTATTAGTCATTATATTAGGATAATTATTAGTTAATCTGATATGTTTTGAACATTGATTATTTGATTAAAACTATGATGACATATGTTCACGATGAGGTACGATACATTCGATGCATCACATATAATATTTAATTAAATAATAATGAGCAAAATTATTTATACCTTATAGAATTTAATAGAACTTTATATATCATGGAATTCAATAGAAATGATAAATCTTAAATATATCCATGTTTACTGCGTTCTATAGGTATGTTCAATTTCTTGAAAGTCAACTAAATTGACATCATAAAGATAGGTTGATGGTACAAGAACGAATCCTACTTGATAGGAGATATCACCACAAAGGGATTATATTATAAAGTAATTTTTAGTATGAGGTATTATTTTATTGTGAATATAAATTATTTTAAAATCGTTTCCTTGGAACGTTTCTAGTTAATAACTGCAGAATTTATATTGATTCTCATAATTCCACTGGGAAAGAGGCCTAGATAGTAACGCACCATGTGTATCAAGAATCTCAATTAAATAATATATTATTTTTTATTATTTTAAAAGTTTAATAAATATTTTTACACAACATCGTTTAATGATGAATTGTGTTTTCTTGATCACATATATTCTGCCTCTACTTATTCAAGGGAATATTATTTTTGAGGAGTATTAATAAATATTTATTTTATATTTATAGAATAAAATATTAAATTATTTATTAGAAAATAATGAAGTGATATATATTCATTAAATAAATAGTCATTATTCATGGAACAGAAAATATTTTGGAGGAATGAAAGAATTATTTTATAGGTCCGGTAATAAATAATATATATTGCATAATATGTATAAAATTATATTTAATTTAATCTAATAGTTTAGCACTTGGAAGGAAATAATAATATTATTATTCTTATAAACATTTGGTTCTCCATGGATTAAATAAATACAAAATGGAACATGATAAAATATTTATTTCTATCCCTGTCTATAATAAAAATCCATTTTATTATATTTCATGAGAGATAAATCATTATTTTTGAAAAATGAAACTAAGAAAATCCACTTAAATCCTTGGAGAGATCACTTCCCCAATAATGCTCTCTATAATATATAGTGATCATTATCCACCATCAACTCTTGAGTAAAAAAACAAATATAATCCTTTGGAAGTGATTCTCGGGGCAATCAATGGTGAACAACATAAGTGATAAGTTCTTCCATGTTATAAACCATATATCACTACAGCGAGGTTCATATATTTATTTAGTAGGTGTGGATCACCAAAATAAGGAATCTATTATTGATTAATACAATTAAAAGACGAAAACAATTGATCACTTATCACATCCATCAGTAAAGATATAATTTGACAAAAATTAATTATTTAATTACTTAAATTAAGTATTAATAATATGTGATGATTCTAGGAATTTGGTTATGGAATTATATTATTCTTTTTATTCATTGATTCAATATTGTTGGTTAAGTTTGTTTTCATCATGTAAATCTTGGATTGATCATCGATCATGAAAAAATAAAAATTGGGGCTCGACCAATTACACCCTTATTCCGCGCTCTATATCTTCACAAACTACAATGGAGTATCCATTCCTTATGACTTTATCTCCACAGAGGAGAGCCAATTTTTTGTAATATCTCTTGGTGTATGAAATTATAACTTAGGTTAAATTTCCCTCAATAACCACACAATAAGTTTAAAATCTCATTATTCTAGTAATTATGTATAGCAAGATTCATATTATTATAGAATATGTAGTGACACTCAAACCACATATCATAGACCAATTCATAATTATTCACCTATACCACATCATTTATATCACTCTAGTACTATGACTATTACTAACTAATTTTAGGAATTATTATCTATTATCTCACAAGAACACCACATCATACCATCCCATTTCCTATATTTATTTATTGGATCCTGATCTAGAAGATACCCATGCCTAAGAACAACATATGGATCAATTCCTATAATTTTAGGATATGAACGGATCCCTAGATCTCCTATCATGGTTCTGTCTATTAATTTAATTGAACTCAATATTCCACACCATCTTAGTGTTTTGGACCCAACTATTTCACAACACGTCTTATCATGTACCCCAACAATAGAATGGAAATATTTCATTCCCCACCTCCATATGATCTATATCTATGTATGGGACTTTTCCAAGAATTATGTGTGGATTAATTTTTAATTTTTATGATAATTATTAATACATTTACCTCATATCTTAGTACCATTTATGAATTTCAATTCCTTACTTCCACATAAAATTTGGGCCTTTATCAATTCATATCATATTTTAATCTAATAAGTATACAATAGAATCACAATCCTTTATTTTTTATTTTTTGGATATATAAATCTATAGAATGGAATATTAAAATTAATATCTATTGAATGATTCAGATTACTCTAGAATATTTATTAAAATATTTATTTCCTATCACAGGTTTCTCCCTCTCACCATTCATATAATGATGATATCATTTTATTCATGCAAGTGGTAAAGAACAATGTACGCATCTTCAGAAAAAAATTTCATTATTATGAAAGTGTCTATGGTCAGTGCATCAGCTGGGATAAATCTTTCATTCACATTAGAAAGAGGTTCTTTATTTATAGGAAACACTGAACACTTTCAAATTTGGAAATGAAGGAAGGGTCTCTGCCTTTTCATTATCTTGGTGTCCCACATTTCAAGGGGCGTCCAAGGGCCTCATATTTCTCAAAAATTGTGGATAGAGTCAATAGAAACCTCTCAACATTTAAATGTAGGTGTATTTCTATGGATAAGAGAATTAGTTTGGTAAATATTTTTATCATTTCTAAATTGGATTACTTATTTATAGTATATAAATGGACTTATGGTCTTTTAAAAAATCTAAACACATCCATTAAAAATTTTACCTAGAGTGGAAACATCCTTGAAAGGATGTTAGTCACAGTTACTTGGAGGGAATGTTGTAGACCTCTCCACTTTGGTGGCATGGGCATAAAAAATATATCTCTCTTTAATGACTCCCTTCAAGCCTGCAAATCCCGGAATATCATCCATAGTAATTCTGAATCAATGTATTTCCTCAAATTCGATTTTCTAATAATTTGATGTTTGGCATAAATGCCTTCTTTGTCTCCTCCATCTGGACCTCAGTTAAATATTCTATGTAGAATATTATGAACTGCTCTAGTTGGATTGTTAACAGAAACACCGATATTATGTTCTAGATTGATAATTGGACAAGTAATATTCTATCTGATGATTTTTAGCATGCTGCACTAAGCTCATGGGAGAAGGTATTCATCAAGGATTTTTTTGGATAATCCTCTAGCTAACATACCAGGTGACCTACATGATTTAATTGGTAATTACAAATTTTTCTCCTGCCCTGATTTCATAGCTTGGGAGCAAGCTAGAAATGGTATTATAATGAGCAGCCTATATTACCCTCATGTAACCAATGATATCATTGATGATTATAAATGGTTATCTATCTTAAATGAAATATATATTAGGCCTCCTCATCTAACATTTATCTAGATGTTGGTTTACAATATATTACCCACTCATGAGGTCTTCCAGATGTTGTGTTTGCAGTAATGCTCTTGGTTTGTTATGTGTCATCCACATTGGGAGGATGAAGGGAACATCTTCCTCTCTTGTGAAATGGACTTGCCCATTTGGAAACTGGTTTTTGGTGCCTTTCATCTGGATGGCCTCATATTTTCGAAACAGCAGACCCATTCATATTTCTATTCAGTTATTCAAGTCTCGCCCCAAATTCTTTCTCTCCACTCCATGGTTATTGCAAAAGTGCAGCACACTATTTGGAGGCTCTGAAATGTTGCACTATACAATGGTAAGGGTTACTGCTTGAAGCTTTCCTTGATGAATATTTTTGCGTCTTTAAGGGATACGTCAGCTGTCTGTTTTGGTGAATGCTAAAAAAAATATTCAGGACTTAATGATTCTGAAAAACATGGGTGTTAAAGTTAATTTTAGACTAACTTTGGTAACTATGGAGGTGTTTTGGATCCCTCATTTCCCCATGTGGATTAAAGTCAATACAGATGGCACCTCAATAGGGAATATAATCCCTTAGGTTTGTGGTGCGGTCTTTAGGGCTCACGATGACTCTGTCAAACGATGTTTCTATTGTTCTTGTGGCAAGACAAGCTCTCTTGAGGCTGAGATGCTTGGGATCATACATGCTATTTATTTGGTGAAAATTATGTTCTTAAATTATATATTGCTTAATAGTTTCTCTTCTACAATTTTGCAGGCCTTCTGAAATGGTGAAATTCTTTTCTCTTGGTGGCTCGTTGTAAAGTGGATGCAATGCATGGAGACCCTTTCGACTCCCAACATTATCATCACACATGTCTTTCGAGAGGCGAACAAGGTCGTGGATGGTATTGCAAACATTGGAGTTGGAAAACCTATTACCTTGAATGATAGTCTCCCCGCGGCCTTACTTCTTTGTTATATGGATGATTTTAATAATACTTCACATTTTCACCTTTTGTAATCTTTCTATTTTTATGAATCAATGCCTCGGGCTTTTGGCAGAGGGATCCATTTTTTAAAAAAATTTATAATATTAAAATACGACCAATATAATGAAAAAATATATAAAATTTTATCCCTTTTATCATTTATAATCCATTTTTAACTAATATGTAAAATTATAACCCACTAACATCAAAAAATAATTAGCACAGTTAAGATTAATATTCATTGGCATTGGGGTGAATCCAATGTATATTATTTAAAAATAAAAATAAAATGACATAAATATTTTTTATTTTATTTTACTAACATATATTCCTTTTATTATAGCATCTATACATTTTGATGCATTTTCATAGGGAATAAATTTTTTATATTTAATTATTTTTAGTAATTCCCAATGTGTCATTTCCATTCTTTAGTAAAAGGACACACATTAGATCTTTCCTTCACACCAGTTTGAGCCATATATATCATAAAACCCTATTATAATACCTACAAAAAATATTTAACCACGACATATAGGTTCTATTCATCCAAAAAGTACTATCATGGGGCCCTTAAGAGGATATTTAAAGGTGTAATTTCAATTATGGGGAAATCACCTTAACCGAAAGAATTTATTTTTTTACTTCTTCATTTACCTCGTATAATTCAGTCTATTTATAATAAAATAATTACATCAACTTGGTAAATATACATGAGTTTAATTATGTTTATTAAACAACAACTACAAACTAAATTTCTATCAAATGAAAAACTATGACATTGCTTGTGCATATGAGTGGACTACAACCTTCACAAAGTAATATAATTAATTTTTTATTTCATATTTCAATGGATCGTAGTAAGGATTAATTAAAAAAAATATAAGATATGTATTAATTTTTAATTATTATATTATTTTTATTTATTACCCATCATTAAATCCTTTGGATGGATGTTGAAAATAATGTTTATATGTACATATAGTTTACCATCTCCATGAACTATGTAATTCATTTTTATATCTCATCCTTTTTCAGAAGATTATTAAAAAATATAAAATTAATATATTTTAAAGTTATAAATTTTTTAAAATTATGGGGATGATGGAACTGTAATCAATGTACATGGACCATGAATACTCCACTAAGCATACATGGAAAATGAAGTAGTTGTCACTCTAAATAGTGATTTTAAAAAATAGTTTTATAATAAACATGTGATAAAGTGTTATAACTAAATAAAATATAGTATAATATATATATATGTATATATATGAGTATAGCTATATAAGATATGTACAAATAATATAAATTTATTATATAGGATGTTCGAACACAATCATTGAATATAGGAAAAGAGGTTTGTGTTTATTTTACAATTACACGATTATTAAATATTGTTTATGTTAAGTATTCATTAGGGGAATTATTTTATATTTTCATCTCAATCTAAATATATTTTATTATGATATAGTTATTTCCACAAAACTAAAGGACTCATATAATGTTTTTCTCATAATGTACTAATGATACATAAATAATTGGTTTATGGAAAACAAACGTTATTTGACCACTAAATTGAAAATATTTTTATTAATTGTCTATATTTTCCATAATAAAATCCATTTTTTTTAAATATTCTTAAATTATTTAATTTTAAAAATTTATATATTCTCTAATTTTAGAAAATGCCTTAAAATTAATCTTCTATTAATTTTTTTGTGTGAGTTAATATTTAGTTTTTACACAAAATATGAAAGGGGCCATTATTTTAAAGTATACGAAATGAATTGAATAGCACACCATTATAACTTCCCAATGATTTTAATTTTCTGTAAATATTTTCCAATGTTTCTTCCAATGATAAAATTTTCCTTCATATTTGAGAATTTTTTATATTTTAATGAATATATTTATATGTAAAAAGGGTATTTTCACCAAGATATTTCCCAGAGTTATTTTAAAAGTATTTTGATCTATGTAAACATATGTAGTTCAAAAGTATTCTTAAAAGATGATATACTATAATGATATCATCCACTATACTTCTCTTGATTTTTTATATAAATTTTGACTTGATAAAGTATTGAAATTCCATATGCTAGTTCTTTTAATATGAACATTTATTGATTTTATGGACTAGTGATTAAGTTAAATTACATATTCAAATAATGAATTAATTGGACTCATTATGTAACAATTGGGAACTAGAATTACATAAAAACCCTTTATGAATCAGAATGCCTCACAAGAAAAACCATATTGGGTGTTTGGTTATGTAATTAAATATTTATATAGATACCATGTCATAATTCCTTGTTGGTATGTTTATATTGTCTTTAATTATGTATTTTATCATTATAAAAATATTTATTTATGCCCATTTGATTATTTGAATAATAATTGTTGACCTCACCTGTTTTGATAATCCCAATTATGCTTTTACATACCTTTGATAATCCCAATTAATGTTTGTCTATATTCAAATTCTCTCAATATATGATATTTTGTTATCAAGATAATAATAATGTTAAAATAATCCTTGAGATATGTTAATCAATGGTTATCTATGTTTATATAAGTTATAAATTAATTCCAACCCAATCATATATGTGTTGCATAAAACTGATAAGTGCTTGTCACTGATCTCCATATAGCTACTGATAACAGAGCTACTAGTACTTAGTCTACCGATAGACAGAGTAACCGATACGCAGAGCTACTGATATGTACAAGTCCACTGGTAATCATAAGAACATGCTACTGATGCATGTGTTTTCATGTTTTCTGATAGTACAGAGTGAGGCTACTGATGTGCATAAGTCTACCGATACAAATAATCGCTGGAACTAAGAAATACACTGATACACACACCAATACATAGAGCTACTGACAGACCAAGAGCGATCGATGCAGATTGTTACCAATAGAATTGAGCTACCGATAGAAGTATGTTGAGTTACCAATAGAGTAAGTCTACCGATAGAAGGAGTTACTGATACATAGAGCAACCGATAAAAGTACAGAGTCACTGATTCTTTGAGCTACTGATGTTCAGAGTAAGAGCTACAGATACCAAGGAGCTACTAATGAATTTCAAAGAGCTACCGATGGACGGACTGCTACACAAAATCCACCGTACATGTCTACCAACAGAAGTCTACGAATGATTGACCAACCATTCAAACTCTATACTCTCATTACTATTTATCTATTAATATAATGGTTACATTTTATGTTTTTAATGCAATTAATGTTATTTAATGATATCTGTTGCCATGTTAGGTAACTGTACCTAGTACCCATGAAAAAGGTAATCATTCCCATTTGTCGGAGCTGAAATCTATAAAAGGGATGATAAAGACCTAGCTGAAAGAGAGAAGAGATTAACAAGGAGATAACGAGAACAAAAGGCACACGAAGGGTGAAAAAGAAAAAGGCTCAAAATCATTCAAATGTGGTGCATTTGTGGAAGGCTACATCAATACTACAAGAACACTGAACATACATGAAGAAACTTATTCTAGAGGATAACACAAGCTGCATCTTGAGTGAAGAACTACAAAAAACACATCATGAACTCATGCTGATAAGCTATACTTGGAACAAGGAAGAATGCAACAATATGTTTTTTAGAGAAAAACTAGCGAAGGACTCAGAAGATTTTCTGACAAATCAAGCGAGTCCAGAGCTGCATTTCCAATCACTAAAGCTCTTCTAATCTCTTTTTCACTTACTTTAGTGATTCATTCTTATATTTCGAGCAATGTGTGTACCCTGTTTACTTTACACACACACTGTCTCCTGAGCTAAGATGGAGGATTCTTAAAACCTCACTCAAACTCTATAACTCTTTGTTTCCCACTGTGGATAGTGGTAGAGGTCGAGTAAGAACTGGATAGCCTATGTGCTATTGTATTTATTTTTCCCATGAAGAACTATGGTAGAGGTCTCTAGACCTAGACATTATTGTACTGTGGTTTACCCCGATCCAGGGTGTGGATCATTTTATATAATTTGTTTGAGAAGACTAAGTCACGGTTTGAGACTGAACCTCCTGGTTACATCTGCTGTGCATTTTAGTTTAAATTAGAAGTATGCTATATATATATATATATATTATATTCCTCTTCTAACAAATTTGAAATAAAAAAATATTTTAATGCTACATTGATAGTTAAATTTGAAAGTGTTTATACTTATTGTAAACAAGTAACTTAGATTCAAAAGTTAATTTCATCTTCTGATTATGTTAACTGAGACCTAATCAATCATTGAGAAACTAATTCAACATTTACACTGTATAAATTCACTACAATTTAACTTTGTTTTTAAATAGAGTGATTTTAAGTGAAATATTTTTAACAGAAATTTTAATTGGAACTCAATTCAACCCCCTCATGAGTATCCACTCCAACCAACATTTGGTATCAGAGGAAGTTTATTAATATAAATTTTCAAAACATTCTGTTTTTCAACTGTGATTTTAGTTGCATCCTTAAAGATATTAAATTTCTGTAAGCTCTAAATTTTATCCCTTTAAAACTATTTTCTAAAATCTAGTTATGGACAATAGACTAGAGGGTGCTGCTACTAACATGCCACCTTTCTTCAATGGTACCAAGTATTCCCAGTGGAAAATGAAAATGAAAATACATTTAGACAGTATGAGTTTTGATATCTAGAATGCTATAGAGTCTCAATATAAAATTCTAGAAACTGAAAGAATAACTTGGGATGAACCTACCTATGTTGCTTACAATAATAATTGTAAAGCTATGAATGCCTTGTATTGTGCTTTAGGAGATGAAGAGTTTAACAAAATATCTGCTTGCAAAACTGCTTATGAAATATGGGATACTTTGGGTGTTTCTCATGATGGAACAACCAATGTTAAAGAAATGATATTAAATACATATACTATTAAATATGGTAATTTTAGAATGAATACTGATGAACCTATTTCTGACATGTATCTCAGGTTTAACGAGATTGTAAATACTATGAGCACAATTGGGAAGGTTTTTCTTGAAAAGGAACAAATCATGAGAATCTTAAGATGTCTACCAGAAAGATGGAGGGGTACTTCTCTTTCATTCAGAGAATCATGTGACATTGGAGCTCTTCCTGTAAAAGATATTATTGGTAAATTAATGATGTTTGAGGAAGAACTCAAGGTAAAAAAAGAAGACGATGATGAACCCAAGAGAAAATCCATGACATTCAAGTCTACTGCTTCAAAGAGAAAAGACAAGGAGAAAATAAATGTACCTACTGAAAGTTCAACAAGTGAAGATTCAGACTCTAAAAGTGATGCTGAAATGGCCCAAATAGCCATGAGATTCAAGAAGTTTTATAGGAAGAATATGTTCTTCAGAAAATCTAACTACAAAGGAATGTATGAAAACAAGGGTCATTAGAATAAGGATTTGAATAAATCTGATAAGAAAGATGATATAGTATGCTATGAGTAAAAGAGGAAAGGACACATCAAGGCTAATTGTCCAAAATTAAAATTCAAAAAGGAACATGATTATAAGGACTAGAAGTACAAGAAAGCTATGAAAGCTACTTAGAGTGCTTCAGAGGACAGCACAAGTGAATCTGATGTTTCTGATTCTGAAATGAATCGCGCCAAGACTTGTTTCAAGACCGACAAATGTTGTTGGTCTGTGGATTAGACTATCCTAATTCTGATAATGAAGATTCTCTCAATAGACCAAAAATAGTTTATGATGTTGATACTTAGTTACTACCTGAAGATGTGGCCAGAATTCATGACCTGGATATTTTGTAGAAAAAGATGAAGGACAGTTTTGTGGAAGAGACAATGAAGATGGGAGTTTCTATGGTATCATCAATTCAATTTCTCATGACTAACTCAGTGGTCAGTTTAAGATCTGAAAGAGTGCCTATTTCAGTTGCTCCAGCTGATATGATCACCAAGTACGACCTTGAATCCTTAAAGGATGAGCTGAGAGAATCTTTTAGTGCCTCAGTTGCTGAGATGAAGCACAATTTTGTTGAAGAGATGTGTATGTTGGAAAGATCTTTCGAACTCTCTCTAGGTTGTAATTTGTCAACCGTTATGGAAGAAATAGAGGAATAATTTATAGATTGCCAGACTCATGTTTCTATACTGGAAGCAGATCGTGAAACTATAATGAAATCTGTTGTCTCTTTGGAATATTACATGAGCTCAAAATCCCAAGCATACAAGGACTTAGCCTATGTTAAAAGTGTTTTAAATCAGATGGTTTCAGTGTTCAGAGGTTTTAAAACCTGCATGAAAGATCATGTTAAAACCCAGGATTCCCAAGATCAAAAGCTTATCAGTGGGTTCACCAAATACTTCAATGAAACAGTAAGCTTCTCTATTTGTTCGGTTGCATCTAAACCCTCAGTGGATTTGAATCAGTTTCATGCTATGATGAAGGAGGAGCTTTGTCAAGCTTTAACCAGTGGCTCTATGGACTCATCCTAACTGAGAAAAGATGTGCATGCTACTAGAGATTCAACTAGAGAAATAATGAAGATAGTCACATACAATATGAGAGATTATTCTGCCTCTCAGAAAGAAGAGAAAGATAAGGTGGACTCATATTTCTCTAAGATATTCACGAAACATCAACTCAACAATCACTTCAAACTTTTGTTGGAAAATCTGAAGTTACCTCCTATCAATCAAGCCTTCAAAGGGCATGTCCGCAAACTAAGGGTATTGACTCCAGCCCTGAACAAATTTACGGAGAACAAGGATGACTTTATATCTGCTATGGAGAGAGGAGGAGGAATAATTATGGATTTCAGAAATCAATTACTGCCTTTCATGCATGTTGATTCTAGGCCAGTGATTATACTTCCAGCTTTACCTGCCTCTGCCTATACTGGTTCTTCTATTCAGATGACTCCCACCCAAGAAATTTGAAGCCTCACACCTATGATCACTCAACGAACTCCTTAGTATAGGCTCGGAACAGTGTCAGTGGCTCAGCCTCCTGTGATCATCTCTAGAATTCCTAAGCCTTCACCTAAATCCACACCACATGAATCCTATTCTGATTCAAAGGGAAAATATCACATTGAGGATGTGAATTGAAAACGTGGCCAGGATGTTTGATAGGAATACCTTATATTTTGTTGTATGTCTATGTACCTTTTTGAAACATTTAATACAAGTGGCTTTCTTATATTTTCTCATTTTGTTCCTCTTCTCTTTGTTGTTTCCCACTTTTTGATTATCACAAAGGGGGAGAAATATTATACAAATATTCTAAAAATGGGGAGTGATATTTACCCAGGGGGAGAGAAATTTACCCAGGGGGAGAATAAATAATGGGGAGAAAGTCTCAAAGGGGGAAACATTTTATCTAAGGATGAGCTATCATGATTTTCCCCTCTGATACCGTTACATTTCATTTTCTGATACCATTGCCTTCAATTCAACCTCTGATAAATTATGTTCTATAACATAATTCTTCTCAGAGATAATTTCATTTAATGATATATCCTCTGATAAAACCTCTCTTTGTTTTTAACAATATAATATCATAAGTTGTGATTATCAAAATGCGGGAGATTGTTGAACTCACCTATTTTGATAATCCCAATTATGATTTTACATACTTTTGATAACCCCAATTAATGTTTATCTATATTAAAATTCTTTCATTATATGATATTCTATTATCAAGATGATAATAATGTTAAAATAATCCTTGAGATATGTTAATAAATGGTTATCTATGTTTATATAAGTTATAAATTAATTCTAAACCAATCAGATATGTGTTGCATAAAATAGATAAGTGTTTGTCACTGATCTGCATATAGCTACTGATAACAAATCTACCGGTACTTAGTCTACCGATAGACATAGTCACCGATATGTAGAGCTACTGATATGTACCAGTCCACTGGTAAGCATATAAACAAGCTACTGATGCAAGTGTTGTCAAGTTTTCCGATAGTACAGAGTGAAGCTACTGATGTGAAAAAGTATACTGAAACAAATAATCCCTGGAACTAAGCAAGCTCCTGATATAGACACCAATACTTAGAGGAACTGATAGACCAAAAGAGACTGATACAGAATGTTACTAATAGAATTGAGCTACCGATAAAAGTCTACCGAGCTACCGATAAAAGTCTACAGAGCTACCGATAGAGTAAGTCTACCGATAGAAAGAGTTACTGATACCTAGAGCTACCGATACATGTACAGAGTCACCAATACATTGAGCTACTGATATACATAGTAAGATCTGCCAATACCAAGGAGCTACTGATGCATTTCAAAGATCTATCGATGGAAGGACTGCTACACAAAATCCACCGTACACGTCTACCAACAGAAGGCTACGAATGATTGACCAACCAGTCAAACTCTATACTGTCAATACTATTTATCTATTAAGATAACAGTTACATTTGATGTATTTAATGTAGTTAATGTTATTTAATGATCTCTGTTTCCATGTCAGGGAACCGTACCTAGTACCCATGCAAAAGGTAATCATTCCCATTTTCCGGAGCTGAAAGCTATAAAAGGGATGATAAAGACCTAGCTGAATGAGATAAGATATTAACAAGGAGATAACAAGAACTAGATGGCACACAAAGGGTGAAAAAGAAAAAGGCTCAACATCATTCAAACATGGTGCATTTGTGCAAGGCTACATCCATACTCCAAGAACACTGGACACACACAAAGAAACTTGTTCTAGAGGAGAACACAAGGTGCGTCTTGAGTGAAGAAATACAACAAACACTTCATGCACACAAGCTGATATGCTGTACTTGGAAAAAGGAAGAAAACGACACTCTGTTTTTCAGAGAAGTACCGGAGAAGGTCTCAGAATATTTTCTGAAAAATCTAACGAGTCCAGAGCAGCATTTCCAATCACTAAAGCTCTTATAAACTCTTTCTCACTTACTTTAGTTATTCTTTTTTTCCATTTCGAGCAGTGTGTGTACCTTGTTTACTTTACACACACACTGTCTCCTGAACTAAGTTGGAGGATTCTTAAATCCTCACTCAAACTATATAACTATTTGTTTCCCACTGTAGATAGTGGTAGAGGTCGAGTAAGACTAGGACAGCCTGTGTGCTATTGTCTTTATTTTTCCCACGATGAACATTGGTAGAGGTCTCTGGACCTGGACAATATTGTACTGTTGTTTACCCCGATTTAGGGTGTGGATAATTTTATATAAATTTTTTGAGTGGACTATGTATCGGCTTGAGACTGAACCTCTTGGTTATATCTGATGTGCATTTAAGTTTAAATCATATGTACAATATATATTTATATATATATATAATATTCCACTGCTAACTACATTGAAATACAAAACTATTTTAAATCTACTTTGATAGTTAAATTAGCAAGTGTTTATACTTATTTTTAACTAGAAAAATGGTTTCAAAAGTTAATTTCATCTTCTGATTAAGTTAACTGAGACCTAAAAAATCTTTGAAAAACTAAATGAACATTTACCCTCTTTCTAAATTCACTATAGTTTAAAATTTTTTTAAATAGGGGGATTTTAAGAGAAATATTTTTAACAGAAATTTTAATTGGAACTCAATTCTCCCCCCTATTGAGTAACCAATCGAACCCACATTAATTATATCCATGTAAAATATTCAAGATCATGTGATTATTTATATAGAATTATTTTATCATCATTTATTCTTAACAAATTATTTATTCCATATTAGCTTCAATTGTATGCATATCCTTATTGAGTATATGTGTTCACCCATTTATTAATTTTCCATTCAATATTATGCCAATAAATTTTATTATGATTTATATTCATGGATATTTCAGATAGAATAACTGAAATAAATAACTATGTTTTCATTTATTTTTAGAAATTTAATGTCATATTTATCTATATTTTTAGATTTCCAACACTACTAAACTATTATTCCATAGCTAAAAGATCAATTTTATAAATTACAAATGTAATAATTTAGAAACTATATCTAATTTACCAAGGATAGGGTCATCATAGTTGGTATTGAAGATATTTTGGAACAAACATTTGGAACATGAATTTGAAAAACATATATCATAGAACAAAACCCTATAAATGATTTCTAAGATAATTATCTGTAGAAGATAAAATCCAAATGTTTTGATAAGGATGATATTATATTTTTTCAATGAAAAGAGTTCATTTCTAAATAATACATGGGGATGTGGACTAGGAAAAAATTCATCTAGTGGTAATAACCTTGAATATATTTCATCGTGTATATATTAATAATTAATTTGGAGAATGGTTAACGATCCATGTAACACCTTGATTTTTTAGGAATTATTATTATTTTGAGTAAATTAATTTCCTTTAATTCTTTCAATACATGAAATAAAATGTTTATCTTTTGTCACACGCAACACTAAGTTTTATCAAATAGTGTTATATTATTATTATTATTTAAACATGACCATTAGAATATAGCCATTAAATATAGTGATATTAATAGAAATCAACATTTAAAATATTATATATAATTGTTTTATATAAATAATAATTTTTTTTAAAATGTACATAATATTCAGAAAATCTTTTATATGTTTCATAAAAACTACTTTCCCAAAAAATATTTTTTTTTGATTTTTTATAAATTAATAAGAAAATATTTTTTTAAAATATTATGAAATTTATTATAAAAAATAATATTATTTGTTGAAATATAAATGTCAAATTAATCATGTAGTGAATTTCTTAAAAAGTTTCTGAATATATTAATGTTTCAATGAATAATGAACAATTATGGATTTTATTGAAAATTATCTTTTTATATAATGGATTTATATATTTTTTATTTTTTACATGTTTTTAAACGATAAATTATTCCAATTATATTTATTTTAATCCAATTTTGGTCATTGGAGTCATTTTTATATTGTATTTTTATATACTATCATTTTAAACTAAATAACCATTTCTCTATGAAATCCTGTATTCTTATCACAGCCATATGTTTACTTTTATAGTAAATTATCCCACTTATGTGAGTATAATTTTAAAAACATATATTCAGTATTTTTAATTATCTTAATTTATATTATATAAATATGTGAAATTTGTTATTTACCATAATGAATTTTGAAATTTTTTAAAAAATATTTCCCTCGTAAAGGAAAAAATGTTTTTATCGAGAGTTAAACTAAACCATAAATATTAAAAATAACTGAAAACAAATCCACCACCGATTTTATGGAAATAATTAAAAAATATAACCAATACTTATATATAATGCAAATATTTGGTACATTATTCCATGTAAAAATAATGGGGAAACCATTTTTATTCAAAAAATTAATAGTCTTCCACTTACCTAACTTATAAAAGGCCAGTATCTCTGCTCACATATTTACATTTCTAAAAACATTTATATCATCCAATACCTACACCATTCCATTATATTATTTCCATATATCATCATATAATCATTATCTTGATTAAAAATCAAACTCAGTAATCCTTTTGGAGGAAAAGTAAAAAGGTTACTCGAATATGATATAACTTTATTTGATGAATCTTTTTATTTGGTTTCTTCCTCAAACTCTTTAAAAAAATTTTAAAACATGAAAATTTAATAAAATAAATTTCTTTAAAATAATGAGATTTTATTTTTGTATGATCATTACCTATATCAATCTTCACTTTCCCTCAAATGGGATATGATAACATTGCTCTTGTGTGTGGAGGACTCCCATTTTTCAAACTAATGTGTAATATTTTCATCAAACTCTATCATGGATAGAAATGATTATTGGTATAATGTATATCTAATATATTTTTAACATAAATATAATTTTATAAAATTATTATGAAATATACATTTTTTCACTATCCATTACCTGATATATATGATAATCTCGATCTTATGTACGGTGAACTACCACCTTACGAAGTTGTGTTATTCATTTTTCAAATACATTTTACATGGAAGATAATAAAGGATAAATGTTATTCAAATATTATATATATATTAAATATCATTGATTATATAAAATTATAATATTATTTATGTTTTTTTCTATTCAATCATAATGAAAATAGAATAATCGTTGATGTGTTTGTAAGGCCTATCCTCTCCAATAATGATATATTTCATTTTATGTCTCCAAATTTTATGGATTACTATAAATTAATGTATATGTAATATATATGAGATTTATTTTATGGTAAAAATTATGTATAATATGGAACCATGATGAATATAAGAGGATCAAAAAAATAAATCAGAACATACATGATAAATGAAGCTCTTATTACCAAAAATGTAATTTTAAGAGGAAAATATTAATAAATTTTTTAAAATATGGTATGTGTGAAAAATATATGTTATGATATATTTATTGATCATACATAAATAGATTTATAATAATATCATATTTATTATACATGAGGCTAGAGCAGTTTCGGGGAATGAGGAAATCAAGGTAAGGGATTCCTATCTCAATTATCCTTCTTTTGCGACATTTGATAAATTATGAACCTATATTCTTCTATAAGGTGTATTTAACTCCCCAATTAATTGTTATAAAATTAATAAAATTATTTTAATTTTATTTAATGCTTCATTTTATAATATTCTATGATTTTCCTATGATTCAAAATATACCAATGTAGTAATGGTTTTATGATACAATTTCATTTTTGTCAAGATTGTTTATATTTATACATTAAATGATGAAATATTCTGATTAATATCTCAATGAAATCATGGAATTTAATATCATATATTTCTTTGATGATAATAGAATTTTTTACTTCATTTTTCTCTCTTAATATATTCAGGAGGTGAAAAAAAATTATAATAAAAATATTCTTTATTTCACACTTCGGTCAAAACCCCTTTCCTTCCAAAACCTAGTTTTATTAAATTATTTAAAATATTATTTCGATATTAATAAATTATTTTTTAATTAAATTTTACCCTTGTTTTAATTTTAACAACTGTTTTAAAAGGAATATTTATGAATTGTTTTAAACAAGTTTGATCTTGATTTTACAAAATATGGTAAAAGAATATTTGTTTTAATGTGTACACCATTAACATAATATCCCATCATCATGACAAATATTTTTATTCTATAATCCTTGAAAACATTTCATGGATATTTTCAAAGAAAATTATTTCCAATATATTTTATGAATTATTAGTTCTAAAAATTAATTTACAAATAAAAATTATTTTAATAAATAAATGTTCTATGTGATATTTAAAAAACATTTCCCTTATAAGATAACCAACATTGATGTTATTTATGCATTTAAGGGGATATAATCCAAGGAAGCTATTATTGTTATCTCAATTAGTGGTTTCTGTTTATAATCCCATGATGGTTATGAAACCCATTTCTTTTCCATGCGTTATATAATTATAAAAATATTATGAACCGATCTTCTTTTTTTACATGGATTATGATATTATGAAATGATATCATTTTTATGTATCCAATTTCTTTTACATAGGTTAATCAATGATAAATTATTTATAAGAACGATTTATTTTCATTGGTCCAGATATGGTGAATATTTATGATTTTATAGAACATGTATATATGGTTCTCATTATAATATTTTTGTTTCATTAATACCAAGGATGATGGTCACAATATGAGCAAGGATGGGTTTAACTTATATCTCTCTCCAATTAATGTTGTAACGAATGACATATCAAGAGATAAATATGACTATACTTGGGAGGGAACCATATTTATTAAGGAACTTCATCCATAATGATAGTAATTAGAGTGAACCTTAAATAATAATTTTTTTTGGGATTTTACCCAATCCACTATAGTAGTCTCAAAAATGAACTATGAACCACTAAAGAGGTGAATTTCCATGACTTTGACTATTCCACACATCGTTACATAATTCCAATGTCAAGTTCTCAGAGTTCATGTTCTTCTATTCTATTATGATTCATGTCGTATGAACTACCAATATAACTTCCATCACTCATGTTTATGATATATGATATACAGTGTATAGTTTTAAACTATTATTCTCATGTTATCAAACACTTTTTCTCATGATATGATGAAATATCACTTTTTTACCCTTACTAAGTATCCAAGCTCACCCTTTCTTATGTTTCCTTTCCATCATTTATGAAGAAAGGTATTATATATTCTATAAGTAGGGTTCCGATTATGAAAAATATAGAGGGTGATAACTTAGCTCATATATAGACCATTTGTTCATGTGTCCATGTTTCCAAAGGAAATATACCAGAATGATTCTACTTAGGATCAATATTTCATTTATTGAATATTATTCTACTAAGATGTAATATTTCTTAATGAGAAGCGCAGGTCATTACTTTTAGTATCATAGTAATATATTGTAATTATTTTGAAACATGGATTATAAAACATTATCTTAATGAATAAGGATCTGTCTAATGATATGTGTAGGGAAAATTCAAATAATTTGAAAATTTCTATGAATTTTGGAAAATGATAAATTTACAAGTATCCATGAAATTATATCCCTCTATAGATACTACATTTGAATGTGGATCCATCCTAGAGGTACATATTGGTTGTAACATTAGAAAGGGAGCACTGATCTATACTTAGTTGAAATCTAGTTCTTGATAAACAACATTATTAAACACATGGGTTGAAATTTTGGTATTGTATTCTTTTTAATTTCACAAACTCTTCATGAACCATAATAAAATATTTAAATAAAAGATGACTATAAATGACCTAGTTTAAGTTTAAGGTTTCATATAATCAAATGATTGAGTCATTAGTTAGACAAAATATTGTAAATTTTTCATTATTATATGCCTCACCTCTATGATTATTGTCACATACACTATGATTTTTTAGTTTTAGACAATAGAAAGAACCTGATAAAATGTTTTATTGCTGATTATAAAGAATAATGTAAT
This sequence comes from Viscum album, assembly GCA_963277665.1. Taxonomy (NCBI): domain Eukaryota; kingdom Viridiplantae; phylum Streptophyta; class Magnoliopsida; order Santalales; family Viscaceae; genus Viscum; species Viscum album. The sequence continues at coordinate 298,363,632 of OY728151.1, forward strand.
GATTTTATTCCTATGAATTAATATATTATATATGATGGAATGAAAAATATCATTGATATTCTAACACAACATTCTCAATATCTGAATCTTGTTTTACTTACAAAAAAATAAAATAAGGTATCATTGTTCTATTGATTTCTTCATGAGGAAACATACAACTTATTTTAGTGGATCCTATGATCTGATAGATGTTAAAAAATTGATTAGTACCACTAAAAATATATCTTCTATTCTCCTGTTTTTAGAACATTGAAAATTAATTTTATATATTTATCATTATGATGGTGAAGTGGATAAATGTTGTAATCTCATGTGGAGTACAGGGGAATAACTTTACATTTACTCGATGGTGTGGGGTATGTTTAGGAGCTTATTTTTTAATATGAACATCCCTTGTATTCATTTCTAAAAAATGGAGAATTAATTACTTGAAAAAATGAAAATGAATGATAAATATGTTGTCACATGGGAGGAAAGTATTACAAGACTTATGAGATACACATTTGGAATTATCATAAAAACATAATGTAATGTTGATCGATTATTCATTGGCTTAAAACAAAGAGTTTAAAATGTTTTATGTATTTGGAATTGTAGTATATATTACTAAATCATTTGATGTTCTCTAAATGTGGAAATGGTAATTAGAGATAATCTCATGGTTTAGACATGAAACGTAAGTTGGAGTTAAATGGAAACTCAAAGCACCATGGATAGAAAAAGTTAATATTTTCTTCATACAAAAAGAGCTGAACGAAACATGGTGTAAATTCTCTTAATGGTATTGGTAAAAATTTTACATGTATATTGGATGTTCATCAAATATTAAAATTCTTATATGATGTAATGTTCTTAGATAATGATGAAAATAGAGAAAATAGTCCATTTCACTACCCACAATCTAGTGTAATAAATGTAATGAGTATGAGATTTATTCTAAATATTTACCAAACCCAAATCTTAATGATGATGAATGACGTCAGTAACCTCATAAGTCAATATAAAAATGGAAATAAAATGCAATATTTTCTTCTGATGTGGGGTATAATAACGACATAGTGATCGGTACACTTGTTATCAACTATAGAACTACTAATTTCTTATTTAAAACATGTTCTATCCATTCTTTCAGATATAAAGGGAAATATAAGGGTATAATTATTCCATAAAAATGATTATATTTATAATCAGTAGTGATAAACCATAATGGTATGAAGATAACATCTCAAGTATATGATTCCCATCTAGATGAATTTAATGATAATTTTATTTTTTTCAAATCATTTCATTCATCATCTTGGTAGAATTAGATGTTATATTAGGAATGGATTGGATTTATGTAAATAAATACCTAATTTATTTAGATGCAATGGAATTAAAATTTTATATTTCAAAAAAAACTTTGATCGTCAACAAATGTGATTATGTATATGAACATTCAATGGAAATCACATCCACTACATGGGGTTTGATTGATATTCAAGAAGGCCGTTTATTACAGATGGTTGGGGAGAAACTCCACATCGATTACATGACTATTTGTGGGATTTCATTGATTTATTTCTAGATTATTTTTCTATAGTTCATCAGAAACACGAAGTTTATTTTTCAAGGGAACTCACACTAAGTTCCATACATATTTCTATGTCTCTATATAAAATGGAGTCGATTCAGTTGTTGGAATTCAAAAAGATACACTATGATAACCTTAATAAGGGATACATTTCACCAATTATGTCACCATTGAATGTACCTATTCTTATTATTAAAAATAATTATTGATCTATGTGAATCTACATTTATTATTGGGAGTTAAACAAGATCGTGATAATTAACATGTTCCTATTAGCCTTATTGATGAAATATTCGATAAACATTCTGGATCTTAATACTTTTCCAAGATTGAAATTTTATATGGATATTATCAACTGAGGTTCAAGAAGGAGTATATACCAACACAACATTCCATACAAGGTTTGGACATTAGAAAAATAATTTAATTCAATTTGGCCTAACCAGCCACACCATTATTTGATTTTATTCAATCAATATAGCCTTTAGAGATTACCATGGTATGTTTCTAGTTTTTTTAGATGATGTTTTTATATACTAAATGTAAAAATAAGATCATGAATATAACATTTAATTATACTATGGACCCTCAGGAAATACAATTAATATGAAAAATTTACAAAATGTTAATTTTTGATGGAATGTGTTTTTTAGGTTACATAATATCTTGATAGATAATATCTATAAATTCATAAAAGAATGAGGATATTAATTGTTGGAATAGACCAACCATAATGACTAATATTCAGTCTATTATTGGTTTATATAGATTTTATAAATGGTTCGTGAATAATTTATCATGTATAAATTGTGGACTCAATATGTAAACTCAGAAGGGAAACAAGTTCCTTGGGACCTATGAATATGAGGAAAATTTCCAAGAACTAAACAGAATATTAGTCATCATAATTATTCTTACAAGAACCTAAAATAGAGAATGGTTTTTAATCTATAATTACATTAAAGAAGATATTGGAATGTTTTTATTGAAAAAATGACATTGTTATAGAATATGCATCATGAAAATTGATTGTTCTTGTTAAAAATTACCCAACAAATGGGTTGGAACTATCTATGCTAATTTTATCCTTAAATCTTTGGAATAATTATCTTTACTGATAAATGTTTGATATATATAATAACAATAAAAATATAAATTATATATTCACATCGATTGAGATGAATATATTCTAGATAATATAGTTAGATATGATTTATGATTTTGACTATTCAATATATTCCCTCCCGAGGAAAGTGAAGAATGTGGATGATGGTTATGGTCAAATGGATATTTCTATCTTTTCTATAATGAGGATAAAAAATATCCATTTTTTTGTATTTTCAATTGATGGACAAGGAAATCCTTGTGGAATGTTAGAAAGTTTTCCTTACTTCATTAAATGTTCAACCATCTATCCTGGTGAAGATTAATGTGGTGATGAAGGGGGATGTTGAGCTACAAAATAAGGTTATAAATCTTCCTATGTTTAACCTTGATCATGATGGAATGATAAGTTTTGGGATCAGTGTATGTGTTTTATTCATACTAGATTTGTGGAATGTGTTTTTAGAGGGATATCATAGTTCTTAATTATATATTCAACTTTCATGTATGAAGACGAATATATATTTGAAAGAGTATTTGTGGTGGGATTCATGATGGGAAACATCACAGATTCTGTATCATAGTGATTGGAATGTCAAAATGTTAAAGTTGAGCAGAAAAAGTAAGAAATGGATCTCATGTCATTTACCTAAACCTGAATCGAAATGTGAAAACTTCATAATATATATTTCATCTATACTCCAAAAAAAATTTTAAATGTCACAATTATATATGAGGTTTACAAATGGTATTAATAATTCAAAAAATTTATCACTATCAAACAATATTTCTCTCTGGTTATGAATTATAAGATATACATTAAGGAACATTAAAGATTACACGGATAACCAAATTCTATAGTATTTGATCAATATTAGAGTTTTAAATTAATGTTATGGTTAAGTATTCAGTAAGATACCCATATAGATTTATGATTCAGCATTGAATATCTCCCTCTAGTAGGTAGTTAGTTTAAGCCAAAAAATCAAACCCTAGCGAATATACATAGATATTTTTCTATAGATTTAAAATATGACTTGGATCAACAACATCATCTAGTTGACTCCTCAAATAATAATATCTTTCACTAGAGCATTATTATTTCTACTTTGTATTCCTTATATGGAATGATGTCTATAAATCCAATGTGCTGGAATGAATATAGAGAAAATCTATTAGGACCTATTGTAGCCAGTGAAATGGAAGATACAATAACATCCATTAAATATCAAAATTCGGTGGTGCAAATTTTTCATAATGTTAAATCTAAAAATTTCCAATGTGAATTATAATAAGAGGTTGGTGAAAAGGTGTTTCAAATATTTTCTCCAAGGAATAATATAATGGGATTCTAAATGAAGGTAAAATATAGACTTAGGTATATATATATACAATTTCAATTATTGACTATATTGTGATGGTAGAATCTCAGTTAAAACTTATAACTAAACTCTAAAAAGTTCACAATGTGTTCAATGTATCTCAACTGAGGATGTGAATACCTAACCCTATATTATAATGAACTCAGAGGTTACACATTTATAACATGGTATTTCTTATGATGAAAAAACTATGGAGATTATAGATTATTCAAGGAATGTTCTAAAAAACATGACCACTATTATCGTTAGTGTTTTCTGAAAAAAACCTCCAGTTTTGAGAAAGTATATGGGAACTTGAGGAAATGATGAAGTAGAAGTATCCTCATATATTTTTACAAGAGTGAAAAATTGTAAGGGTAATAATCATTTTAATGGTATTATAATGTATCACCCTAAGTATTTATGAATTACATTTTCATTCAAAGAAATTAAATTTAATAGATATCTTTTGTTATATAAAACATTGAGTTTATCTTACATTAATCGAATATAATTTTTGTTAAAGGTTGCACTGAGTTTTAGAAAACCATGGTAATTTATTAATATTATTAAATAAATGAGAACATTATAACCAATTCATCAAACATAGCGATACAAATAGTAATAAAAATTTAATTATTAATTTTAATGGTTTTATATACAAAAACCATATAGATAAAAATCTCTTTTTTTAGAAAAATATTCACAAAATCTACTTTTATATAAACAACGTTTTCATTTCATTTTGTAAAAAAATAATAAATGTAAATTTTATAAATTATAAAAATTAATTACAAAAAACAAACTTCAATTAAGAAATTTACATGTAAAAATTAACTTGGAGTGAATTTTTGATAATTTGATTGAAAAAATTAATTTTAAAATGTATATTAAAAATATGTAATTATATCGAAAACTAATTTTTTATTTAAAAGGTGTATATGTTCCCTTTTTAAAATGTTTTTATGAGTGTAATTAGTTTTGTTATTTATTTATTAATCTAATTTTGTATTGGAATATTTTTCATATTAAAATATTAATTAAAACTGATTAAATGTATGAAAATTTTATCATTTAGAATGAGTATTCTCTCTGTATTTGTAGGATTGATATTAAATTAAAATTATTCCACATATGTTATTTTAAGATGAAAAAATAGATTCAATATTTTGAATCAATATAATATATGTTATTTATTATGATAAAATTATTTTTTAACTGCAATTAATTGTAAAAATAGTAAATCTTATTTTTCATAGTAAAGGAAAAAAATTGTTTTACTTGATGTTAAACAAAAATGAGATAAGTAAAAAATTACCCCAAACATGTTAGAATATAGTTTTATGGAAATATTTCAACCTTATAAACATTAAATTTTGAGATTCGTTCTTTTTGAAACCTTGTATCATGTGAAAAAACATGGTTACGCCTTTTTGGTCAAAATATTACTAGTATGCCACTCACCTCTATTATAAAAGGCCACACCATTCCCCCTCCTCTTGAAACAAATAAAACCCTTTTTTAGAATTTATATATCTGAATAAATTTCATAGTTACCCCAAAAAATCATATAATACTTATTTTGATTACAAATACAACAAATAAAGGAATATTTTTTCAATCCTAACAAGGTTACCCAACGAAGATGTTACATTGTTTAGAATTCATTTTTGTTTTATTTCATCCAAAAACTATGAAAAATAATGTTGAATCAAGATAATATAATAATCCCATAATTGTGTATATATTTATATTTTTTAACTTATGATCATGGCCAACATCCCTCTCATTTTTCTTTTAATGAGAAAGGATAATGTTGCTCGTGTGTACATGGGACTACCACCTCATGAAACGATGTTTCATGTTTTCCATCGACACTTCTCAAGGCCAGGAACGATGAAAACTAATATATACATATATATATATATGATATTTTTTATATAAATATTATTCAAAAATATTATATGTATATATTACTTTTCATTTTACTGGGGAGACAATAACATCAATTGAGTGTATGGTAGACTTCAACCTCACACATCAATGTGATTGATATTTCAATTATATTTTACAAGGTAATAAAAGATAAATATAATGAATAAAATTTTCATAAATGGTATAGATTTTTTTTAAGGAAATATTTTTTATATTACTTTCACATCATCCATCAAGAAAATGGTAACTACATTAAAGCGTATGTACAACCTACAATCTCTCGGAATGCTGTATATCATTGTCTATATCAAATAATAATTTATTAATAAAAATACATATATAATGAATATAAATGATATTAATATCAAGGATAACATTCTATATGTTTTGGAACCATGATCAAAGTATGAGTACCAAAAATAAGAAACTAAAACTTACATGAAAAATGAAGCATTTATTACCAAATTCATAATTTTAACAAGGAATTGTAAAGAAATATAAAATAAAATGTTATATGTACATCGTATATAATATGATATATATTATTATTTTCCTTTGAAAAAAATTATAACAAATTTAAATTTATTATATAGGAGTATAGATAACCTTTAATTCAAGATGAACTAAAGGTAAGTGATTTTTGTATCAAGCTGATTTCTTTGGGAAAAAAGTTATATTATGCACATATTTTTTTATATGTGGTGTATATATTTTTTCTTTGGCATGTTATATCTTGAATAAAACTATTTTAATTATATTAAATGTCTATTTATATGTAATTCTTAAATGGGGCCTAATATTCAAAATATACTAATGTGGTAAGGGATTATGATTTCAAAATATTGATTTATCGGGATTGTTTATTTTTATCCTTATGATGATGAAATGTTTTGATCCATATATCAATAAACTCATTAAATTTATTATAACCAGTTTATTTAATGAGAATATTTGTTTCATCTATATATTACTCTCTTTATGTACTCAATTTTTCCATGGAACATTTTTTACAAAATCAACTTTATTTATATCTTAGGTGAAAAAACCGTTTTATTCCAAAAAAATATTTTTTAAAAATAAGATTTTGAAAATGTTTTTAGATTACTCTATAATTATATAAAATAATTTTTACCCATTGATACTTTTTATATATATTTTAAAAATATTAATTTCATTTTTTCTATACAATTCATACGTGTCTTTTATTAAAAAGTATATATGGAATCATTATATTAACATCTAGGAAATAAAACAGATATCTCAAATTCATGACCATTATTTTATTTGAATATTAATTTATAATATTTCAAGGAAATATTTTAATGAAAAGGGTTGAAAAAATATTTAAGTAATTTTTATTTTTATAAATATATTTTCAAACAATGGCTGCTTTTCTAATGAAATCTTCCATGTGATCTATAAAAATACTCATCTATGAGGACATCCTATATAGATACTTATGCTTTTCTGGGGATATAATACAAGGATAAAAATATTATTATTTCTGGGAATGGCATATATTTATGGTGATGTGATTTTTATGAAACTTATTTCTCTTCTAGAGATTCTACCATGTTAAAATGCTTATCAAACCTGCTTAATTTTCAACAGGATATACTATAATGAAACAATTAAAGGATTATGAAACATATTTACTTCAACAAGTTATATAATAATGAAATTTTTATGAAACCCATTAATATTAATGGGATATAATATTAAGAATTTTATATGTTATTATAGATCATGTTTGTATGATTATCGTTATTTGAGCCTGGTTACTTTTTAACCAAAAAAGGTGGCCATCTTATACAAAGAATGGTGGTCACATTATAAACAAAAATTGGATGGGACTAATATCTAATGCTATAGTATTAGGAAAATAATGATATATCAAGTGAAAAATAAGATTATAATGTTTATTAATCCTAGTTTAGTAATGAAATTTTCCCATTGCGATAGTCTTGAGAGTGAACCATGAAAAATATTCCAGTTTTGGGAGAAAACACATTCTACTAAGATATATTTTGAAATGATCCCTGAACTAATAAGGAAATAATTTTCTATTCCTATGTGTGTTCTAAATTTTTTTCCCTATTCTACAATTATGTTATCATGGTTTATGTTCTTTTAATCCATTATGATTAATGTATTGTGAACTTATAATATTAAGTACTTGACTAAAGTATATTTTATATGATATGTTGCATATGGTTTTCAAATTCTATTATCATGTTCTCATACCCCTATATTCATGATATGTTGATATCTATGTTTTTTTAACTCTACTGAGCATATGGTCTCTTAAGTACTAATTGTTCCTTTACTCATGTTATAATGAATGGTATTATGTATTAGATATCTAATAAGGGTGATATGTATGACAAACACAGTGGGATATGACATAGACCCATTATGTACTAGTTGTTTATGTGTCTATATTTCCAAAGTCACTAGACATAAAAAACTATAGTGTAGATTATTAAGTTGTATAATAAATTTTCATCTTTTATGATGTAATATATGTTTTTAAGAAAATTATGTTAATACATTACCTAAATACACACATAGTTTGACACACCAAGGAGGTGTCATTGGGTTAATTTACATTTTCTTTAGAAACTATTATTAATGATTTTAAAATATTTCAATTATTTGAATATATTTTCAAGGAAACAATGATTATGATTATACGATTATTTATGTATATATTTTTAGTTTCTATCAGGTGTTTCAATTTTCTATAAATTTTACATTATGTTTCATAATGATACGATCTAATCATGTGTATGACATTTCTTATAAATAGTGTACAGTGGAAGGACTTGAAATTGTATCAATGATCATAATCTATCTATATATAGCTCGCTTGGTAAAAAAAAAGAAAAATATGGATCTAGAGTGTGAATGAAACAATTTATAACTATATTGGGGTAGATGATGTAGGTTATGACCAATAACATTACCCATATAGAGTATCCAAATCATCTGAAATGTTGTCAAAAAGTTTTAGAACATTTATTTAGGCAACAATATCCATTATATTGTGCAATAAAAAACACTTTTCTATTATAAAAATGTAGCTTTTCATTATAGAATATATTTCTCACATAAGGATATAATGAAAGGGATATGATTTTCATGGATGTTTATCTACTCATTGGAAATTCATTTTAAGGATATTCATTGATTCAAAACAATAATGATGAAGTAGAAATTTTGAAAATAGTGTTTAAGGATTTTAATGTACGTTTGAATGGATTTTATTACTATTAAACAATGAGAGGAGATGGATAGGAAATTCTTCAGTCTATGACAGATGGAAAAAAAATGTTTTAAACCATGAAACTATCATTAAAATGATCGTAATCATTTTTTCGACTATGTATATAATCCATATAGAAATATTGACCATTTTGTTTATAGAATTATTCTAACCCTTAAAATGAAACTTTTCTCATAAACATTATCATCTTTTGAGTGTATATTATCATTTGATATCAACATAGATAATGAAATATCCACATTTTATGGATTCAATTGAAACTAAGAAAAGAACATGATGACAGAGAATAATTGTACAGAAGAAAGAATAGAATGGGAAATTTTATAACATATGACAATTTGGGAATAAAACACCCTAGAATATGATTAAAATTAATATGAGTTTGATTAATTTGCAGAAAAAGTTTATCGTACTCATGAATGCAACATTAAATGGGAATTCATCAACAGGTAATGCGTTAGGAGTAATCTAATATGGATCTATTCAATCTAATTTCAAAAACATCAAGGGAACTAACCATAAGAGAAGCCATGGGGTCAAATATAAACCTATTTAATTATTATAAGAAACTTTAATGTTCCTAGAGACTTGAGGAAACATAAAATTATCATCCACTCTAGGATTGAAAATGATTTATTTCATTCTTATCTTAAACAATCTATTATATCAGAATATTTTCAAAGGGTATCACATCACCACCCAATCTATTTGGTTTTGATTTATTTGATAAAAATTATAACTGTATTTTAAACAAATCTAATGTTTATATATTATCTCTAATATAATTTTTTGGGAATGATTTTCAAGAAAATATTTACATTACTATTCTCGTCAAATTTGATGTAATTTTGAGTAGAGATTGGATATATAAGTATATATCCCATATTAAAACTCAAGGGAGGGAATTAAAATCTGATATTATAAATCATCCTTAAAATTTATATTAGTGAGTGAATAAACCAAAACACCTAATTTTAATAGCTTCAAAAATATGGGGGTTTCAATGTATTCAAGATGGATATTTTACTCAAATAAAAGGGGATAAATTAAAATTGAATATAAGGACATTGATTGAGAATATACTCATTTATTTCATGAGGACTATGATAGACTTCTTAAAAATCATGAATTTAATTTTTCAATAGACCAAATACCTAGTGTTGCGCCTATTTCAAATAATCTATATAGAAGGTCCCTGATTAAGAAACATGAATTTATGAATAAAATCCAGGAGAATCTATATAACAGATTAATTCATCTTATTGCTTCTCTATGTCGTCAATAGTTATTTTATGAATAAATGTTTGTCAACGTGCCTTTTAATTGATTTTTAGGAACATAATAATATCAATATTACTGACAAGTATCCTCAACCCTCATTCTATAATCCATTTTATTATTTATGAGGAGCACTATATTTTTACAAGATTGATATTTGATCACAATATCATCTACTAATGATTAGTTAGGGGGGGTATTTCCAGAGAATCATTTGCAAAAGGAAGGGTCAATCTAAATTTATATTAATACCATTTGGAGTTAACAATGATTGTGATATCTTCATGGAATTAATGGGTAGGGTCTTTAAGGTGTGTCTTGATCTGTTAGTGGAAATTTTTTATCCAGTATATTTTATTATAGTTAGAGAAATATAATGATTAGGAAGAAAACATGCATCTCTATAAAAATTAATAACTCTTATTTTAAATTACCAGATTCATAATTCGATGTTCCTAGTAGTATGTTTTTTATTAAATACATGGATGAATTATTTTAATGGGTAAAGGTGTGATATATATACGAATTATTAAATATTAAATTATATATTTACATATAAATATTTGAATATTGTATAAAGAACATGGGTTTAATTGATAAAAGGTTATGATTTATCAATGTATTTACACCATGGGAAGGAAAATAATGAAGCTAATGCTATGAGTTAGAAAGACTATTCTTGTTATTCCATGAAGTGGTTATAAAAATGACACAATTTTTAGGGATTGGTATAATAGAGAAAAGGAAATCATATATAATACAGAAAAAATCATAATTTCATGAATGAATGTTTACCCATCCACCCATGCAAATATTAAGATGGTACGTAGGGAAGATATGGAATTATAGAATATGTTAAGCAATGTTCTTGAATTCAACAACGATCATGATATAATGAATGGTTTTAGGAATCCAGTATGTATCCCATCAATACAATACCTAAATAATGAGTTTTTATGAAGCTCATAGTTCATCATTATATATACGTCCTGTAAGTGTACTTATTTATAGATATGCGAAAAAGTATTTATTGGTGGATAACATGAAGTGTGATATGAAACAATTTGTATATCGGAGACTAGTTTGAAAATATGTTTGGGATATGTAAATTATGTCTAAGGGGATGTTGTTACCATTTACAATACTATTATGGAAATGAAGAATACATCACTATTCATTTTCTCATCAGACTACAAAAAACACAACAATTCAATAAGTTTATTTTTATAGTAGTCGATCATATAAAAAACATACACACATTAATTCTAAATAAGAAGATAAATCTCAAGATCATATTTCAATAATATAAATTAAATAAGTGGTATGGTTTTTTTGTTTAACATATTATTTTGTATCTGATTGGTGTCTAAGATGTACCTTGTGTAACACCCCCTATATTTTAAAAGGGGAAATCATGCTCAATAATGTATATTAAACATACAAAAAAAATTTATAAGGGAGTTAGACACCATTATAATTCATGGTTTATATTTTCTTTAACTCAATCTATTTGATAAATTTCAATTCACCCAACACATGTATTGAATGAAACACGATACTCTATTAATATATAATTATATAAAAATACCATTATAACCTAGATTTTAGTTTCAAAGGTATGAATAGTATAAAATAATTAATAATTTTGTTTGGGTTAGACATGTACAAAATAAATTCAATTGAAAAATATTTATTAGAAATAAAAGTTCAACCATTTTAATGAAAAAGAAATTTTTTCAAAAAATATAGTATTGTTCTAAAAGGTTGTTTAGTCTCTATTTGTGCCCATGATTTAAAATAAATATGAAAAATATATATTAAATATATTGTAAAAATAATTACTTTTTACAAACATCATTTTTAAATTATCATAATGTTAATTTTGTATATTTCCATGAAAAATTTCTTTATTTGCTAAATTATAAAAATACAATATTTTAATTGAAAAATCACATTATAAAATTATATATTAAGATAAATTTAATATTAAATTGGTTTTAATGTAAAATTAGATAAATTTGATATATATATGATTTTTATTTAGGTTATTATCAATTTCATATTGAAAATTTAAAACATTGTAAATTTGGAGCAATTGATCGTTGAAAACACACTTTATTTCCATGTCAAGAGGATTAATTTTAAATAATATTTCAACACTTACTTTAATGGAATTTGGAAAAATGGATTCCAAAGTTTGGATTAGAATAATAATTATTTTCAAATATGGTCATGTTTACACTTATTTACCACTACCAAGAAAAAAAATTATTTACCATGGGGTTAAAATGAAAATATAGGGCTAAAAATGTCCTAAAAACAATTATAAAATCTATTGAATGGTACTATATAGACCTTATAATTTATTTGTCCCATTAATAATCCATTTTGACTCTTATAACATGTTAAAAAAAGCAACCACACTCTTTTCTTTTCAAAATTTACAAGTGACCCACTCACCCCAATTATAAATGGACACTCTATCTCATTTATTACTTACATAACAAAACACATTTCATTATGAAAGTAATTATGAAAATATTTTTCCAAATTCCATATAATTTTCATAGAATCCATGGTTTTCGTTATCATTATATTCATGGAATATATTTTTTATTATCTTAATGTGGTTGTTCTGGAAGAGGTAATATTCCAAAATATGTGTTTTTTATTTTATTTCTTCATAAACCTCCTTAAAATAATACATATTTATGATTATATATTAATAAATATTTCTCTACAAAACTATTATATTATCATGATCAGGTCATGACCAATATTCATATCCTCTTCCTACAAATGTGGAATGATAACGTTGCTCATGTGTATAGCCGACTACCACCTCACAAACCGATATAACATATTTTCCCTGAACACATCCCATGGGTGGGTATTATGATTGATATAATGTACATATATGAAAATTGTAAAAAATTAGACTTCTAAAGCCATGATATCATATATAAATTTTTTTACTTTTCATTTCATAGGGGATATGATAACAACACTCATGTGTACGAAACATTATCGCCTCACGATACGATGTGATTCATTTTTACTAATGAACTACATGGAATTTAATAAGGATAATTTTACTAAATATATGTTATATACATGAAATAATTTTTATATTCATGAAATATTTATCATTTCCAAAAGATAATAGAAAATTTTATTTCTTACAGTAAATAATGATAATGTCGCTCGTGTACGTGTGGACTTTCACCTTCACGAAATGATGTGACTCCATTTTCATCAACACAAAAATTATATGATATATATAAATATATTTAAATAAATAATATGGTATATATGTATGATGATAATTCTATAAAGATAAAATTATTTGTACCTCCATTCCATAATGACCAATTAATAAAATGGAAATGTTACTCATTCATACATATGGCCTATCGTCACCATCATTGTAACATAGCTGAATTTTTAAAACCATCTTCCATGGTTGATTTAAAATTATAATTTATTTGATAAATATGATATTTATTTGATGATTATTATTAGATATTTTAAAATAAATACCCCATTGACCATACTCAACCAACCAATGTCATTTTTGAAACATTTGGTAAATATGTTTGAAAAAATGGCATAAATGTAGTTCGTTTTATATTCATATAAAAATTGGTAATAAGTAATATAAGTTGAATAATAATCATTAGAAAGTTTTATAAGAAATAAATAAATTAATATAAGTTTATTACTCAGGAATATGATGAACGTACATAATAAGTTGCACTCGGGATAAGGATTTCTTATTTGAATTTTACTTCCCCAAGACAGATGCCATATTCACCACTTATTCTATTTTTAGGGTATATACCTATGATTTTAATATTTTATATCATTAATTTATTAATATAAAGGGTATTTATTGTTAATATAATTGTATTTCATTCACATGGCATATGATTCCGAAGTTACAAAAGTAGTGATGTTTTATTACACAATCTCATCATTACTTAGAATTATTTTTGTTTTTGTTTCCCATGGTGGAATTATTTGATATTTATATCGTAAAATAAATATATTTTATTCTATTATTGTTATTCATGAACATTTTATATAATAGTACCATTATCAACTATTAGGTACTTAAAATGATTCAGAATTTTGTTTACAAAAATACAACTCTTAACTCATTGGTCTATAATATTTGTTTATAAAAATCCATGTTTTATTAAAAAGTTATAAAAAATGATTAGGTCAAAATTAGTTTTAATAATTATAAGTTCAATTTTCAAATTTTATTTTCCACAAAAATGAATCAAATACATTTCATGGTATTTCTATTAATCAAAGACACCAACCCTTTATTGTTCCTACAATCCGACGGAGGTATGTTGTATTGATATAATCCCAATTCTTTCCATGGATGGTCATTAATTAGTTTAATAGATGACATTCATGTTTATTAGAATTCACCATATTACTGAAGAAGGTTTATGACTATGTTTATTTCTTGAGAAAAATATTAACATTTTGTAGAGTAGTTTTCAATATGAATGTTTATACAGATTTGGTTCACCCTTTCCAAATAAGAAATATATTAGAGCTAGTAATTTATGAGAAGATCCCACTATAGAACAAATATTCATCAGTAGGTCTCATGATAATAACAATATTGGGTATTGTGTGAGGCCTTAACAATTTATTTTGATTTATTTGTAGAAGTCCTAAATGGTATTATATGTCTTGGAATAATCCCGTGATGACATGTTTCAGATATAAAACATTATGCATTATAACACTATGATTTTTCAATTGATATTCCATGTGGTTATACAATTAGCTATAATAACCATGGATAAGTTTCAAGCTCATGTGATTATTTATATGGAATTTTTTCACTACAATTTTTTACACCATAAAATTATTAATTTATTTATTAAATGGAATGTGTTTCAGTTATTTTTCATTCGATTCTGATGAAGAAATATTTATTCATTGATTAAACTGTAAACATACCCTTACTCTGAATCTATGCACACAATATTGTTATGTTTTACATTCCGTATGATACGAGTAAGTATTTTATCATTTTTATATAGGTATAATATTATTGGAATAATTTATGTATCAAAGAAACATCATTCTAAATTTTATGTTTTAAAATATAATGTAAATTTCATGTATATGTCTAGATTACTATAACTAAAAATATATTCAGTCCTTCAGGATGAGATAATGGATATCTTATTCTAATTTAATAATGTATAAACCATATTTACGTTAATGGGGTCAGGGTTATTATAAAATTATTTTCTAGAAAAGTATTCAAAAAGTTATAGATATAGTGTTTATTTTTCAAATTACATATCATCCAAAAAAATGGATAATTTTAGAGGACCATTAAAAATCTAGAAAACATGTTGATATATTTCCCTATAGATTTCAATGGTGGTTGGGATCTACACATTATTTTTGTGGAAAAGTTTTACAATAAAAATTTTTCATCCAAGTATTTAGATTGATCCTCATGATACCCATTATGAAAATAATTGTAGAAATCCAACATTGTGTAGTGACGTATCAGAACTAAAACTATTGGGACTTGATGTAGATGTTGAAAAAAGAGATGGTGTCATATTCATTCAATAGTATATCAAGGAAGATTACAGTTGAAAAAATGTTTTGATGACAATAATCGTCAAAATCTTGAATTTGAACTTTATAAGAAGGTAGTCTATAGAATTTAATTATTGAATAGGGTTATAAAATAGTAAAAAAATAATATTGATACCTAGTTATATATTCCCCTACCAGATTATTGATCAAGTAAGGATAGTACATTATCACTAGATTCTCCCACCAAGCCACTCAATTGTTAATGACGTGTTTCATGTATCTTTCTTGAGAAAGTACATACCTGATCCATCATGTGTAATAAACTAAGAGGTTGTATCATTAGAGAATGGAATTTCAATTGAATAGAAACCATTAGATCTCTTGGATCAAATAGATATAATTAAATATAAAAAGACTACTAACCTAGTTAATGTTCTCTTGATGAACCAAAAATTCAATGAAGCTAATTGGGAACCTAATGATGTAATAAAATAAGGATATCCTAAATTTTTTGGTATCATAGTGATATTATTTTGAGGGATAAATTTTTTAATGGGGAATGAAATTTGAAATACTAATATTTTATAGTTCCATATAAATATCTTTCATTTCATTGATAGTTTAATTTACATGAAACACTTGGTTAAAAAAATCCATCATATACTATATAACTATTATTATTTCTTGTGATAGTAATTTCTTTAGAGAATTATTGGTGGGTATGAATAGGAATAAATAAACTATGAAATTTATATTTTTTTAAGAATTATTAAAATAAATTCATTGGTAATCAATTAATTATAAATTTAAATTATAATATTGTTTATCTAAATGATTTATTTTTATGAATAACAGTTTTTATGTCCATAATATGTTTTGATCCTAAAAAATAAAATTAATAACTATTTTTGACTTAATTTAAGGAAATATATATATATATATATATATATTATTTTATATCATATTTTCTTAACATTAATTTAATGTTTCCACTAGACATGGGATAATAATTAATGTTTTTTATGGATAATAATTAAATTTTGAAAAAAAATCATTATAATTTTCAAATATAATTCCAATTGAATTAATGAAACTTATTGAAAATTATTATTCAAAAACTAGATCCCATATTTTTAATAAGGAGACTCAAATATGGTAAATAAGTTTTTTTTACTTTTCACATTATGAATCGTAACCTTGGTAAATGTTTCTCACATTGGTAACTACAAAACAATTAAAAGCTAGTGGATGCATTAGGATAATCCTTTACAGTTTCTATAAAACACGAATTTATCCTATTATATGAGTGTATTTAATCCATTAAAATAAAAATTTCTAATATATATGTACACTTAGTTATTATTTTATTTTATTACAACCTTTATGTAAATTTAATTAAATAAGAAAAAATGTCACTATCTTGAAATTAAGGTCAAAAATTTTTACCTAAGGGTGTAAAGAGGATATTTTATGTTGTAATTGATTATGTGAAATAAGAATTAATATTTTTATCAAATTAATTTATTTTATATATTTAGTGATTTAATATTTAAAATAAAATCTTGTGCAACACCAACATGACTTTAATTCATTAAATAGAAAAATAAAATAAATATATTTTAGAGTATTAAATTTAATAAAATTTGGGTGAATTATTTTGATACCTAAACATTTTATATAAATACAATATTTGTGAGGAGTGAAATATTTATATTATAATTACTTTTATTATATATTTTTTTTTTGTTCAAAATAAATGAATTGTATCAAAAATTACAATAATGATATTTTATGTTAAATAATGTTTAATACAATTATTCTTAAAAAGTAATTTCTTAGAATAGGATAATTAATATTATATTTTTTTTTAAATTTAATCCCTTGGTAATTTATGCACAAATTGTCTCCTTATATGTAAAATTATATCCATTTAATATAGAATATTTATTACAATGTTTAAGAAAAAAATTTGAACCCTTTTGTTAAACTGGATGAAATGTTTTAAAATGACACATGAACCTATATTGATTTCTTTTTTTTGAAGATATTTCAAACATATACTATTTTTATTCTAATATATATCAATTTTAAATAATTTTACTTGACAATAAATTTTTTAAATTTTAATATTTTTTGAAATTCCATTTTTTCATTTCTATTCTTTATAAAAAAACCATTTATCTCTTTTTTTAACATTAATTTGAGAATTATATCCTAACCAAATACAACCATAATGCCTATCCAACATCATTATCTTGGTTATAGTGTTTTTGGTATATTTTTCAAAAATTTATATATGATTTTATGGATGAAGTGGATGTTTGGTGTGGAGTATGGGTTGCCGAATCCTTTGAAACATAAGAAGAAATTCAAAAGGCACATGAAATCTATGGTGGGTGATTTTGATATGAAGTATCCTACATTGTTTTTATTTTTTATAAATTATATGAAGCCTAAGGGACCAAATTATATTTAATATTAGAAAATAAGTTGAACCAAGGTTCTTGATTGGGGTTAATTGGATGAATTTCTTAAAATGGTTCGAATGTCAATGATTCAAGATAGTTTCATTCAATGAAATTAAAAATTTCCAAATAATTCACTTATTTTATAATTTCAATATACCAAGTATATTAAAATATAATCTTGGAGGATCATTTTCTTCATCAATCCATGGAATATGATTATTTTAGCACTCAGAATATATAGAATAAAAATTAATAGGGATGAAAAAGAAGGTAAATTATTGAATTAAAACCTCAATAAAAATAATTTATAAAAAATTACTAAATTGAGACATAAAATACACACATTCACATTTATTATCCCTTGGATCAATGCAAAATTGGGTTATATATCCATATATTTTATGCACTCAATACAAGTTGTTACAAGACATGTTGGGTTGAATTGAGTAAATGAAAATATTGAAAAAAAGATCACTCCATTGTTGTGTGAATATTTTCCCAAAAGATAATGAATAGATTTATAACATGATAAAAAAGTATAATTTTGATATAAATAAGAAAATAAAATGATTAAATAAGAATAACTTTTATAAATTATCTAAGGGATAAGAAAACTAAAATGATAGATAACCTTTAATTCTAGATGAACTAAAGGTAAGTGATTTTTGTATCAAGTTGATTTCTTTGGAAAGAAAGTTATATTATGCACATATTTTTTTATATGTGGTGTATATATTTTTTCTTTGGCATGTTATATCTTGAAAAAAACTATTTTCATTATATTAAATGTCTATTTATATGTAATTCTTAAATGGGGCCTCATATTCAAAATATACTAATGTGGTAAGGGCTTATGATTTCAAACTATTGATTTATTGGGATTGTTTATTTTTATCCTTATGATGATGAAATGTTTTGATCCATATATCAATAAACTCATTAAATTTATTAAAACTAGTTTATTTAATGATCATATTTGTTTCATCTATATATTACTCTCTTTATGTACTCAATTTTTCCATGGAACATTTTTTACAAAATCAACTTTATTTATATCTTAGGTGAAAAAACCATTTTATTCCAAAAAAAGATGTATTAAAAATAAGATTTTGAAATTGTTTTCAGATTAATCTATAATTATATAAAATAATTTTTACCCATTGATACTTTTTATATATATTTTAAAAATATTCATTTCATTTTTTTATACAATTCATATGTGTCTTTTATTGAAAAGTATATAAGGAATCATTATATTAACATCTAGGAAATAAAACGGATATCCCAAATTCATGACCATTATTTTATTTGAATATTAATTTATAATATTTCAAGGAAATATTTTAATTAAATGGGTTTAAAAAATATTTAAGTTATTTTTATTTTTATAAATATATCTTCAAACAATGGCTGCTTTTCTAATGAAATCTTCCATGTGATCTATAAAAATACTAATCTATGAGGAAATCCTGTATAGATACTTATGCTTTTCTGGGGATATAATACAAGGATAAAAATAGTATTATTTTTGGGAATATGGTGATGTGATTTTTATGAAACTTATTTCTCTTCCATAGAATCTACCATGTTAAAATTCTTATCAAACCTGCTTAATTTTCAACAGGATATGCTATCATGAAACAATTAAAGGATTATGAAACATATTTTCTTCAACAAGTTATATAATAATGAAATTTTTATGAAACCCATTAATATTAATGGGATATAATATTTAGAATTTTATATGTTATTATAGATCATGTTTGTATGATTATCGTTATTTGAGCCTGGTTACTTTTTAACCAAAAAAGGTGACCATCTTATACAAAGAATGGTGGTCACATTATAAACAAAAATTGGATGGGACTTAATTCTACTGCTATAGTATTAGGAAAATAATGATATATCAAGTGAAAAATAAGATTATAATGTTTATTAATCCTATTTTAGTAATGCAATTTTCCCATTGTGATAGTCTTGAGATTGAACCATTAAAAATATTCTAGTTTTGGGAGAAAACACATTATACTATGATAGATTTTGAAATGATCCCTGAACTAATAAGGAAATAATTTTCTATTCCTATGTGTGTTCTAAATTTTTTTCCCTATTCTACAATTATGTTATCATGGTTTATGTTCTTTTATTCCATTATGATTAATGTATTGTGAACTTATAATATTAAGTACTTGAATAAAGTATATTTTATATGATATGTTGCATATGGTTTTCAAATTCTATTATCATGTTCTCATACCCCTATATTGATGATATGTTGATATCTATGTTTCTTTAACTTTGCTGAGCATATGGTCTCTTAAATACTAATTATTTCTTTCCCCATGTTATAATGAATGGTATTATGTATTAGATATCTAATAAGGGTGATACGTATGGCTAACACAATGGGATATGGTATAGACCCATTATGTACTAGTTGTTTATGTGTCTATATTTCCAAAGGCACCAGACATAAAAAACTATATTGTAGATTATTAAGGTGTATAATTAATTTTTATATTTTATGATGTAATATATGTTTTTAAGAAAATTATGTTAATAAATTACCTTAATACACACATAGTTTGACACACCAAGGAGGTGTCATTGGGTTAATTTATATTTTCTTTAGAAACTATTATTAATGATATTAAAATATTTCAATTATTTGAATATATTTTCAAGGAAACCATGATTATGATTATATGATTATTTATGTATATATTTTTAGTTTCTATCAGGTGTTTCAATTTTCTATAAATTTGACATTATAATTCATAATGATACGATCTAATCATGTGTATGAAATTTCTTATAAATAGTGTACAGTGGAAGGACTTGAAATTGTATAAATGATCATAATCTATCTATATGTAGATCTCTTGGTAAAAAAAAGAAAAATATGGATGTAGAGTGTGAATGAAACAATTTATTACTATATTGGGGTAGATGATGTAGGTTATGACCAATAACATTACCCATATAGAGTATCCAAATGATCTGAAATGTTGTCAAAATGTTTTAGAACATTTATTTAGGCAACAATATCTATTAAATTGTGCAACAAAAAAAACTTTTCTATTATAAAAATGTAGGTTTTCATTATAGAATATATTTCTCACATAAGGATATAATGAAAGAGATATGATTTTCATGGATGTTTATCTACTCATTGGAAATTCATTTTAAGGATATTCATTTATTCAAAAAAATAATGATGAAGTAGAAATTTTGAAAATAGAGTTTAAGGATTTTAATGTACTTTTGAATGGATTTTATTACTATTAAACAATGATAGGAGATGGATAGGAAATTCTTCAGTCTAGGACAAATGGAAAAGAAAAATGTTTTAAACCATGAAACTATCATTAAAATGATCGTAATCATTTTTTCGCCTATGAATATAATCCAAATAGAAATATCGACCATTTTGTTTATGGAATTAATCTAACCCTTAAAATGTAACTTTTCTCATAAACATTATCATCTTTTGAGGGTATATTATCATGTGATATCAACATAGATAATGAAATATCCACATTTTATGGATTCAATTGAAACTAAGAAAAGAACATGATTACAGAGAAACAATTGTACAAAAGAAAGAATAGAATGGGGAATTTTATAACATTTGACAATTGGGGAATAAAACACCCTAGTATATGATTAAAATTAACATGAGTTTGAATAATTTTCAAAAAAAAGTTATCGTACTCATGAATGCTACATTAAATGGGAGTTCATCAACAGTTAATGCGTTAGAAGTAATCTAATATGGAGCTATTCAATCTAATTTCTAAAACATCAAGGGAACTAACCATAAGAGAATCCATGGGGTCAAATATAAACCTATTTAATTACTATAACAAACATTAATGTTCCTAGAGACTTGAGGAAACAAAAAATTATCGTCCACTCTAGGATTGAAAATGTTTTATTTCATTCTTATCTTACACAATCTATTATATCAGAATATTTTCAAAGGGTATCACATCACCACCCAACCTATTTGGTACTGATTTATTTAATTAAAATTATAACTATATTTTAAACAAATCTCAAGTTTATATATTATCTCTAATATAATATTTTGGGAATGATTTTCAATAAAATATTTACATTACTATTCTCGTCAAATTTGATGTAATTTTGAGTAGAGATTGGATATATAAGTATATATCCCATATTAAAACTCAAGGAAGGGAATTAAAATCTGATATTATGAATCATCCTTAAAATTTATATTAGTGAGTCAATAAACCTAAAAACCTAATTTTAATAGCTTTAAAAATATGGGGTTTTAAATGTATTCAAGATGGATATTTTACTCAAATAAATGGGGATAAATTAAAATTGAATATAAGGACATTGTTTCAGAATATATTCATTTATTTCTTGAGGACTATGATAGACTTCTTAAAAATCATGAATTTCATTTTTCAATAGACCAAATACCTAGTGTTGCGCCTATTTCAAAAAATCTATATAGAAGGTCCCTGATTAAGATACATGAATTTATGAATAAAAGAAAGGAGAATATATATAATAGATTAATTCATCTTATTTCTTCTCTATGTCGTCAATAGTAATTTTTTGAATAAATGTTGGTCAACGGGCCTTTTAATTGATTTTCAGGAACATAATAATATCACTATTACTAACAAGTATCCTCAACCCACATTCTATAATCCATTTTATTATTTATGAGGATCACTATATTTTTACAAGATTGATCTTTGATGACAATATCATCTACTAAGGATTAGTTAGGGGGGTATTTCCAAGGTAATCATTTGCAAAAGGAAGGGTCAATCTAAATTTATAGTAATACCATTTTGAGTTAACAATGATTGTGATATCTTCAGGGAATTAATGAGTAGGGTCTTTAAGGTGTGTCTTGATCTGTTAGTGGAAATTATTTATCCAGTATATTTTAATATAGTCAGAGAACTATCATGATTAGAATGAAAACATGCGTCTCTATAAAAATTAATAACTCATATTTTAAATTACCTGATTCATAATTAGATGTTCATAGTAGTATGTTTTTTATTAAATACATGGATGAATTATTTTAATGGGTAAAGGTGTGATATATATACGGATTATTAAAAATTAAATTATATATTTACATATAAATATTTGAATATTGTATAAATAACATGGGCTTAATTGATAAAAGGTTATGATTTATCAATGTATTTCCACCATGGGAAGGAAAATAATGAAGCTAATGATATGAGTTAGAAAGCCTATTCTTGTTATTCCATGAAGTGGTTATAAAAATGAAACAATTTTTAGGGATTTGTATAATAGAGATAAGGAAATCATATAGAATACAGAAAAATTCCTAATTTCATGAATGAATGTTTACCCATCCACCCATGCAAAGATTATGATGGTACATTGGGAAGATATGGAATTATAGAATATGTTAAGCAATGTTCTTGAATTCAAAAACGATCATGATACAATGAAAGGTTTTAGGAATCCAGTATGTATCGCATCAATACAATACCTAAATAATGAGTTTTTATGAAGCTCATAGTTCATCATTATATATACATCTTATAAGTGTACTTATTTATAGATATGCGAAAAAGTATTTATTGATGGATAACATGAAGTGTGATACGAAACAATTTGTATATCGGAGCCTAGTTTGAAAATATGTTAGGGATATGTAAATTATGTCTAAGGGGATGTTGTTAAGATTTACAATACCATTATGGAAATGAAGAATACATCACTATTCATTTTCTCATCAGACTACAAAAAACACAACAATTCGATAAGTTTATTTTCGTTGTAGTCGATCATATAAAAAACATACACACATTAATTCTAAATAAGAAGATAATTCTCAAGATCATATTTCAATAATATAAATTAAATAAGTGGTATGGTTTTTTTGTTTAACATTTTATTTTGTATCTGATTGGTGTCTAAGATGTAACTTGTGTAACACCCCCTATGTTTTAAAAGGGGAAATCATGCTCAATAATGTATATTAAACATACAAGAAAATTTATAAGGGAGTTATACACCATTATAATACATGGTATATATTTTTTTAACTCAATATATTTGATAAATTTCAATTCACCCAACACAAGTATTGAATGAAACACGATACTCTATTAATATATAATTATATAAAAATACCATTATAACCTAGATTTTAGTTTCAAAGGTATGAATATTATAAAAGAATTAATAATTTTGTTTGGGTTATACATGTACAAAATAAATTCAATTGAAAAATATTTATTAGAAATAAAATTTCAGCCATTTTAATGAAAAAGAAATTTTTTCGAAAAATACAGTATTGTTCTAAAAGGTTTTTTAGTCTCAATTTTTTCCCATGATTTAGAGTAAATATGAACAATATTTATTAAATCTATTGTAAAAATAATTACATTTTACAATCAACATTTTTAAATTATCATAATGTTAATTTTGTATATTTTCAAGAAAAATTTCTTTATTTGCTAAATTATAGAAATACAATATTTTAATTGAAAAATCACATTATAAAATTATATATTAAGATAAATTAAATATTAAATTGGTTTTAATATAAAATTAGATAAATTTGATATATATATTATTTTTTATTTAGGTTATTATCAATTTCATATTGAAAATTTTATATTAAAACATTGTAAATTTGGAGCATTTGATCTTTGAAATCACACATTCTTTCCATGTCAAGAGGATTAATTTTAAATAATATTTCAACACTTACTTGAATGGAATTTGGAAAAATGGCTTCCAAAGTTTGGATTAGAATAATAATTATTTTCAAATATGGTCATGTTTACACTTATTTACCACTACCAAGAAAAAAAATTATTTACCATGGGGTTTAAATGAAAATATAGGGCTAAAAATGTCCTAAAAACAATTATAAAATCTATTGAATAGTACTATATCGACCTTATAATTTATTTGTCCCATTAATAATCCATTTTGACCCTTAAAACATGTTAAAAAATCAACCACACTCTTTTCTTTTCAAATTTTACAAGTGACCCACTCACCCCAATTATAAATGGACACTCTATCTCCTTTATTACTTACATAACAAAACACATTTCATTATGCAAGTAATTATGAAAATATTTTCCCAACATCCATATAATATTCATAGAAGCCATGTTTTTGGTTATAATTATATTCGTGGAATATATTTTTTATTATCTTAATGTGGTTGTTCTGGAAGAGGTAATATTCCAAAATATGTGCTTTTTTATTTTATTTCTTCATACACCTCCTTAAAATAATACATATTTATGATTATATATTAATAAATATTTCTCTGCAAAACTATTATATTATCATGATCAGGTCATGACCAATATTCATATCCTCTTCCATAAAATGTGGAATGATAACATTGCTCATGTGTATAGCTGACTACCACCTCACAAACCGATATGACATATTTTCCATGAACACAACCCATGGATGGGTATTATGATTGATATAGTGTACATATATGATAATTGTAAAAAATTAGAATTCTGAAGCCATGATATCATATATACATTTTTTTACTTTTCATTTCATAGGGGATATGATAACAACACTCATGTGTACGAAACATTATCACCTCACGATACGATGTGATTCATTTTTACTAATGAACTACATGGAATTTAATAAGGATAATTTTACTAAATATATGTTATATACATAAAATAATTTTTATATTCATGAAATATTTATCATTTCCAAAAGATAATAGATAATTTTATTTCTTACAGTAAATAATGATAATGTCGCTCGTGTACGTGTGGACTGTCACCTTCACGAAATGATGTGACTCCATTTTCATCACCACACAAATTATATGATATATATATATAAATATATTTTAATAAATAATATGTTATATATGTATGATGATAATTCTATAAAGATAAAATTATTTGTACCTCCTTTCCATAATGACCAATGAATAAAATGGAAATGTTACTCATTCATACATATGGCCTATCATCCATATCATTGTAACATAGTTGATTTTTTAAAACCATCTTACATGGTTGATTTAAAATTATAATTTATTTGATAAATATGATATTTATTTGAAGATTATTATTAGATACTTTAATATAAATACCCCATTGACCATACTCAACCAACCAATGTCAATTTTGAAACATTTGGGAAATATCTTTGAAAAATATGGCATAAATGTAGTTCGTTTTATATTCATATAAAACTTGGTAATAAGTAATATAAGTGGAATAATAATCATTAGAAATTTTTATAAGAAATAAATAAATTAATATAAGTTTATTACTCATGAATATGAAGAACGTACATAATAAGTTGAACTTGGGATAAGAATTTCTTATTTGAACTTTACTTCCCCAAGACAGAATCCATATTCACCACTTATTCCATTTTTAGGGTATACTCTTATGATTTTAACATTTTATATCATTAATTTTTTTATATAAAGGGTATTTATTGTTAATATAATTTTATTTCATTCATATGGAATATGATTCTGAAGTTACAAAAGTAGTGTGGTTTTATTTCACAATCTCATCATTACTTAGAATTATTTTTGATTTTATTTCCCATAGGGGAATTATTTGATATTTATATCCTAAAATTAATATATTTTATTCTATTATTGTTATTCATGAACATTTTATATAATAGTACCATTCTCAACTATTAGGTACTTAAAATGATTCGGAATTTTGTTTACAAAAGTACAACTATTAACTCATTGGTCTATAATATTTGTTTATAAAAATCCATGTTTTATTAAAATGTTATAAAAAATGATTAGGTCAACATTAGTTTTAAAAATTATAAGTTCAATTTTCAAATTTTATTTTCCACAAAAATGAATCAATGACATTCCATGGTATTTCTATTAATCAAAGACAACAAAACATTATTGTTCTTACAATCCGACAGAGGTATGTTGTATTGATATAATCCCAATTCTTTCCACGGATGGTCGTTAAATAGTTTAATAGATGACATTCATGTTTATTAGCATTCACCATATTACTCAAGAAGGTTTATGATTATGTTCATTTCTTGAGAAAAATATTACCATTTTGTATTGTAGTTTTCAATATGAATGTTTATACAGATTTGGTTCACCCTTTCCAAATAAGAAATATATCAGAGCTAGTAATTTATGAGAAGGTCCCACTATAGAACAAATATTCATCAATAGGTCTCATGATAATAACAATATTGGGTTTTGTGTGAGGCCTTACCAGTTTATTTTGATTTATTTGTAGAAGTCCTAAATGGTATTATATGTCTTGGAATAATCCCTTGATGACATGTTTTAGATATACAACATTATGAATTCTATCACTATGATTTTTCTATTGATATTCTATGTGGTTATACAATTAGCTATAAAAATCATGGATAAGTTTCAAGCTCATGTGATTATTTATATGGAATTTTTTCACTATAATTTTTTACACCATAAAATTATTAATTTATTTATTAAATGGAATGTGTTTCAGTTATTTTCCATTTGATTCTGATGAAGAAATATTTATTCATTGATTAAAGTGTAAACATACCCTTACTCTGAATCTATGCACACAATATTGTTATGTTTTTCCTACCATAGGATACGAGTAAGTATTTTATCATTTTTATATACGTATAATATTATGGGAATAATTTATGTATCAAAGAAACATCATTCTAAATTTTATGTTTTAAAATATAATGTAAATTTCATGTATGTCTCTAGATTACTATAACTAAAAATATATTCAGTCCTTCAGGATGAGATAACGGATATCTTATTCTAATTTAATAATGTATAAACCATCGTTAGGTTAATGGGGTCAGGGTTGTTATAAAATTATTTTCTAGAAAAGTATTAAAAAAGTTATTGATATAGTGTTTAGTTTTCACATTACATATCATCCAAAAAAATGGATAATTTTAGAGGACCGTTAAAAATCCAGAAAACATGTTGATATATTTCCCTATAGATTTCAATGGTGGTTGGGATCTATACATTATTTTTGTGGAAAATTTTTACGATAAAAAGTTTTCATCCAAGTATTTAGATTGATCCTCGTGATACCCACTATGAAAATAATTGTAGAAATCGAACATTGTGTAGTGAAGTATCCGAAATAAAACTATTGGGACTTGATGTAGATGTTGACAAAATAGAGGGTTTCATATTCATTCAATAGTATATCAAGGAAGATTACAGTTGAAAAATGTTTTGTTGGAAATAATCGGCAAAATCTTGAATTTGAACTTGGTAAGAAGGTAGTCTATAGAATTTAATTATTGAATATGGTTATAAAATAGTAAAAAAATTAATGTTGATACCTAGTTATATATTCCCCTACTAGATTATTGATCAAGTAATGATGGTACATTATCACTAGATTCTCCCACCAAGACTCTCAAATGTTAATGAGGTGTTTCATGTATCTTTCCTGAGAAAGTACATACCTGATCCATCATATGTAACAAACTAAGAGGTTTTATCATTAAAGAATGAAATTTCAATTGAATAAAACCCATTAGATCTCTTGGATCAAATAGATATAGTTAAATATAAAAAGACTAATAACCTAGTTAAAAGTTCTCTTGAGGAACCAAAAATTCAATGAAGCTAATTGGGAACCTGATGATGTAATAAAATAAGGATATCCTAAATTTTTTGGTATCATAGTGATATTATTTTGAGGGATAAATTTATTTAATGGGGAATGAAATTTGAAATACTAATATTTTATAGTTCCCTATAAATATCTTTTATTTCATTGATAATTTAATTTACATGAAACACTTGGTTACAAAAATCCATCATATACTATTGAACTATTATTATTTCATGTGATAGTTATTTATTTAGAGAATTATTGGTGGTTATGAATAGGAATAATTAAACTATGAAATTTATATTTTTTTAAGAATTATTAAAACAAATTCCTTGGTAATCAATTAATTATAAATTTAAATTAAAATATTGTTGATCTAAAAGATGTATTTTTATGAAAAACAATTTTTATGTCCATAATATTTTTTGATCCTAAAAAATTAAATTAATAAATTTAAGGATATATATATATATATATATTATTTTATATTACATTTTCTTAACAGTAATTTAATGTTTCCACTAGACATGGGATAATAATTAATGTTTTTTATGCATAATAATTTAATTTTGAAAAAAAAATCATTATAATTTTCAAATATAATTCCAATTGAATTAATGAAACTTTCTGAAAATTATTCCCCAAAAACTAGATCCCATATTTTTAATAAGGAGACTCAAATATGGTAAATAGGTTTCTTTTACTTTTAACATTATGAATCATAACCTTGTTAAATGTTTCTCACATTGGTAACTTCAAAACAATTAAAAGCCAGTGGATGGATTAGGATAATCCTTTACAGTTTCTATAAAATACGAATTTATCCTATTATATGATTGTATTTAATCCATTAAAATAAAAATTTCAAATATATATGGACACTTAGTGATTATTTTATTTTATTACAACCTTTATGTAAATTTAATTAAATAATAAAAAATGTCACTATCTTGATATTAATGTCTAAAATTTTTACCTAAGGGTTTAAAGAGGATATTTTATGTTGTAAATGATTATGTGAAATAAGAATAAATATTTTTATCAAATTAATTTATTTTATATATTTAGTGATTTAATATTTAAAATAAAATCTTATGCAACACCAACATGAGTTTAATTCATTAAATAGAAAAATAAAATAAATATATTTAAGAGTATTAAATTTAATAAAATTTGGGTGAATTATTTTGATACCTAAACATATTATATAAAAACAATATTTGTGAGGAGTGAAATATTAATATTATAATTAATTTTCTTATATATTGTTTTATGTTCAGAATAAATGAATTGTATCAAAAATTAGAGTAATGATATTTTATGTTAAATAATGTTTAATAAAAATGTTCTAAAAAAGTAATTTCTTAGAATAGGATAATTAATATTATAATTTTTTTTAAATTTAATCCCTTTGTAATTTATGCAAAAATTGTCTCCTAATATGTAAAATTATATCCATTTAATATAGAACATTTATTACAATGTTGAAGAAAAAACAATTTGAACCCTTTTGTTAAAATGGATGAAATGTCTTAAAATGACACATGAACCTATACTGATTTCATTTTTTTGAAGATATTTCAAACATATACTATTTTTATTCTAATATATATCAATTTTAAATAATTTTACTTGACAATAAATTTTTAAATATTAATATTTTTTGAAATTATATTTTTTCATTTCCATTCTTTATAAAAAAACCATTTATCTCTTTTTTTAACATTAATTTGAGAATTATATCCTAACCGAATACAACCATAATACCTATCCAACATCATTATCTGGGTTATAGTGTTTTTGGTATATTTTTCCAAAATTTATATATTATTTTACGGATGAAGTGGATGTTTGGTGTGGAGTATGGGTTGCCGAATTCTTTGAAACATAAGAAGAAACCCAAAGGCACATGAAATATATGGTCGGTGATTTTGATATGAAGTATCCTGCATTGTTTTTATTTTCTATAAATTATATGAAGCCTAAGGGACCAAAGTAAATTTAATATTAGAAAAAAGGTGAACCAAGGTTCTTACATGGGGTTAATTGGATGAATTTCTTAAAAGGGTTTGAATGTCAAAGATTCGAGATATTTTCATTCTATGAAAATAAAAATTTCCAAATAATTCACTTATTTTATGATTTCAATATACCAAGGATATTAAAATATAATCTTGGAGGATCATTTTCTTCATCAATCCACGTCATATGATTATTTTAGCACTCAAAATATATAGAATAAAAATTAATAGGGATGAAAAAGAAGGTAAATTATTGAATTAAAACCTCAATAAAAATAATTTATAAAAAATTACTAAATTGAGACATAAAATACACACATTCACATTTATTATCCCTTATATCAATGCAAAATTGTTTTATCCATCCATATATTTTATGCACTCAATACAAGTTGTTACAAGACATGTTGGGTTGAATTGAATAAATAAAAATATTGAAAAAAAGATCACTCCATTGTTGTGTGAATATTTTCCCAAAAGATAATGTGAATAGATTTATAACATGATAAAAAATTATAATTTTGATATAAATAAGAAAATAAAATAATAAAATAAGAATAAATTTTATAAATTATCTAAGGGATAAGAAAACTAACATGATAGAAATTTAATTAGTGATTAAAAAAAGTCATCATAACATTGTAATTGAAATAATAAAATATAAGATGAATATTTATTCATAGAACCACATTAAATTGGAACTATATGGTCCTAGGTTCATTCCCCTATCATTAAACATCATATAATTTAATTAGGTTAGTAAAATTTTAGTAGGAAATTGGGAACGTAGACTGTTAAATATTGACAAGAAAAATCGGATCAAGAATATTCTCTCATGTTAAACCAAAAATAAGTTATTGAATGTGATAGAAGATATAGGTTTCATTGATTTTCAATATTTCATCTCTAGTATCCTCTAATATATTTCAAAATTTCATTTCAATGGGATAATACATTTTAGTTTTATAGTCAAAATGGTGGGTCAACTTTATGGGCCTTCAAATATAGCCAACAAATTAAACATCAACTTGAGTACTATATATATCCCTGAAAACATACAAATTATCTGTATAAAAAATATAATGAAATTATCCCCATAATTTCCTCTATCTCCAGATAAATTTGTTTCTTTATCGGTCTTCAATTATGGGCACCACTATTATTTTATGGGCCTAAGGTACATTATTCTTTGATCAGAAATTTCTACGTCCATTGAAAAAAAATCCATTTTCCCTTGTGATTAATCCATTGATACTAAATGAAAAACATTACACTCAATGTGGTAAATAATATACCAAAATAGAAAATAATAATAATAAAAACAATTAATTCAAAAAAATGATGATTAATTAGTCCCAAATTAAAGCGCATTAAACATGAAATTCATAATGACACGAAATGAGGTTTAAGTCATAATATGAAATAAATCCGATGTTTATTGAAATTAAAAAACATTAATATTAAAATATAAATAATGAGTATTACCCTAATTTTTGGGATAATCATGCCAACCAACATTTGTTTTTCAAGTCCATAGGAAAACTTATTTCAAAAAATATGAAATTAAAATCAGTTTTTAAAAAACATTTTAAAAAATAATCATCAATAAAAAACATTCCATATAATCATGAAACGTATCAAAATAATTTAAAAAATATTAGGTTAAAATTCATATCCCATGACCAATCCCATTCTTTTGTCAATATTCATTAACTAATTTCATCCATTTAAAATTAAGTATAATGATGTGTTGTGTATCCCAAAATAGAGGGGACTATTTTCTTGTTCCAGGAGAAAATTAATGGATGAACTACTTGGAATCACATTAATCCTTCGGATTACGGACTAGAAATTACTTTTTTATTATAAAAATACCTTTACGGAAAATTGAGAAACCATGGGATCCAACACCAACCACAAAGAAACCAAAACAAAAAAGAACAAATGCAGAACATGCTCCTCCCCAGTAGTTTCAACATGTCGCAACATTCATCAGAGGAAGACCCTTCGACGACCAGTCTCGATCAAATAAACAGGCATGGAACGGATGGGAAAGCCATACCGTCTCAACAACCAAATTCGAAAGGTAAGCTCTGGTGAAGACTCCAAGCTCTAATCCCCATCTGGAGAAAATCCCTGTGAAGTGATTGTTGTAAGAAAAATATTTTCAGCATAATAAACTAGATAATTGAACATAACTTAGGTAAATAATGCATAACATTCCACCGAAATAGCCAAAATCACCAAGCCAACCTAAATAGAATCATAAAAGAGTAACTTATGATCACCAAATCCCACTTCCTAGAACAATTTCCATGATAAAGCTGAGACCTGAGTGTCTGGTACCTTAGTCATCATCTTTTCGACCTCAGAAGCTAACTACTCCCAAGACTGAATATACTCTTCCATACTGACCAGACCTTTATTATCCCCCTTCCAATGTGAGATCTTGTATGTCAATACAAGAGTATTGAACCTGATTAAGAGACACTTTTAGGGACCTCCCCATCATTTTCCCTACCTCCTCTTCATTTGCATTCAGAACCAATACTTGATCGATCGCTTCCTTGTTGGAACATAAAATCAAGTCCAAATACTGATCATCATGGTCCCTTATTCTTTGAGGTCATTGGTTCTCACTGGAAAATTTAATTCCATTTAACTTTTTTTCCAACTGAGTATCCAATAGTGGATGGATTGAGGAGTAATCCTTCCTCCCATTCCTTCTCCTAACACTCATACTACTCCTTCTACTCCTCAGGCTTAAATATTCATCTTCCGAGAGTTTGGTTTCAACACCAATGAGTTCTTTCCCACAGCCCTCACCTCAATTCTCAAGGATATTTGAATCAGATCGAACATCCACCTCTGGGAGGTCTTTGAACCTGTTTCTCAAGTAGACTACAGTCCGTTTCAGAAAACATGAACCTCCATCATCTTCTCCTCTATAAGAAACAGTCGTTCCAATAGCTAGCCTTTGCTTCCCCTTACTCACAGTACCACTACTCGCCCCTAACTCCTCAGAACAAAAAGTTTTCGAAACCACCTACACATCGCCCGTCATCTGCTCTAGTGCCACATCCCTCTTATTCTTCTGAATATCCACTTGAACATCATCATACTAAGACCTTCCCTCGGCTCTCCACACACTACGGTTGGAAGGACGCCCGATATCATCTCTAATCCTGCTAAAATCCACAGATACATGCAGGATCAGCCGATGGTCCATAGACTTCTTCCCTGCCTTGGAACCCAAAGAAACCTCAACACTCACATCACAGTCAGCTGAAGCATTACCACGCCGTTCTTTCTCAATTGGCCACAACAAATTGGGTTCCTATTTACTATTATCTCTTCCTGCTTCCAATTGTTCCTCACTACCCACCATCGTGGTCTCCATATGGACATCGTGGTGACCCCTACCCCTGACCAACAGCTTTGTAGACCCCCATCGACATACATCCGTATGAATCCTGGAATGAAAATATATTTAATATTCAAAATCAAATATTTAAAATTTTATTATCATGTACATGGTTATGTAATGTTCCCATATAATATTTTTTTACATATTATCATAGATTTTAACTCCCCCAACATAGAATAAAACTTCTATCATAATTAAAAGAGAAGATAATGGATATATTTCTATTTTGGAATAAAGAGGGGGATATGTACTTTGAAATAAAATCCTAGAACAAAACCACATAGTTTTTTATTGAAGTCTCATCAATAAGAAATTTATCACTTTAGATTCACATCATATATAGAGTCATTAGGGTGATTGAGGGTCGGGTTTGAACTTGGGGAGGATTGTATTTCATTTAAAAATACTAAAATTATCCATCTATCAAATATGACACACTATATCCTTTATATCATAATGGGAACCTTACAAGGGCCCCATATCAAAAAACAAAAAAGTACAAAAAATAAAATAAAATAAGGAGAAGGATGATTTTCTCAATGAAAGTGATTGGTTTAAAGTCATTATCATGAGTTGGATCCCTTTACCTATCCAATACCAACATTAAGAGTTTTATGGACTATATTTTTCTTCACATCTATTATATTTACATTGATTATTGGTTTAGAATTTTTTATTGGGTACAATCCAATATTGTTCAATGACTGAAAAATCCTCGGAATATTAGAAATGGTTGATCTTGTTACTTATTTAGACTTCCCTAATACATCAAGGATTGGCCCCATTTTGGGTGTTTCAACAGTATAATGAATTCCAACAAGAAGGACGTTGTTATAACCATTGAAGTGATAATTTAGAGTGGAAGCATGGAGTATAATATTTAAATAATGTTTGATATAACATTCTAATAATGGTTTGGACATTTTATTCAACTAAGTTCTAAATTAAAAATTTATCAAAAAAATTTGGTTCCTTTTAAATACAAGAATAAAACACCTAATTGTAAAAATCAATGTTTAGAATGTGTATAGTCTCAATGTCTTTCATTTCCATAAATTTTTAACTATGCCACAATTACCATAATGTGTAAAAAATAATTTTTTTAACAATTTAAAGAGGCTGACCAAAATTGATCACAAATGAGGATGATTGTTTTCATTTAAATCACTATTTTCTAATATACACAATGAAAATAATTTTCTGTTTTTTTCATTTATGTAAAACTATGGATTTATAGTTTTCAAAAATAATATAATGAAATTAAATAACATAATCCAAACACACAAATTATATAAAAAATTATGGTAAGAATGAAATTTCATGGTGCGGGAGTTGGTCAAATGGGTTGTTTTTATTAATTATTTTGTTTAAATTCAATTTTAAAATTTAATTGATGAATCCTCATTAAAAAATAACATTCCTTTTATTTATTTAGTGGATGATTTTATAATTCCTTTGACTCACCAAGCCAAAACTTCTACAAGATTCATATAGTATAACACCTCAACCGAACATGTAATTCCTAAAATACCAAGATCCACCATATGCCATTTCATCCCTTCAAGAATCCATATTCCCATCTTATAAATGGTTTTACAAATATAATGGAGGGAAAATAATTAATCAATGAAATGGTTTTGAATTTGAAATAATGTTGTTTTGCATGACCACAACACCCATTCCACTGTCTCACATCCACCACAAATATTTTTAAAGCATGTTGAATAAATGGAAAATAATTATAAACACCAAGAAACCTCCCCCAGGTCCAAACAATTGGTTAGTCACTTTCCATTTCAATTTAAAAAGATATTATGGAATAATTAAATAAGAGTGAAATGATAGATTTAGTGTTTGTATAGAAAAATGCAATGAAGAAGAAAAGTCAAATAAATTAATAAAAAATGCATTTATTATATGGGAGAAGAAAAAAAAATTAATGAAAATAAATAAATCCCCATTTAGAGTTATCCCTACTATGTTGCATAAGGGTAGATACTCAGGAACTAATTAATACTCTTCAATCAACCCATAACCTCTTATTAATAGGCATGTATGAGGATTGAGTGAATCACATAAGATGATCTTTAATGGAAAATGGGGTGAAATTTGGGATCCATTTTTTTATCAAAAATATTACACATGGTAGTCCCATTTTATGAAATAATTTTAAAATTTACTCTTATCAAAAGTTTTGAAAATATGTGTCTAATATTTTACCACAAAATTTCATCTTCATCCATGATGTCTAGAAGATGACATGGCCCATTTGTTCTGAAAAAATAATCCAGAATGACCGAATCATTGAATTTACAAAATCTTATTTCACAATATTTTATGGCCTTCATTTCATAAAAATAAAAATGGTTCCACATTTATGAATGTTTTTTCTATGAATCTTATCTTAATCTATTATTAATTTCACCTCTCTTGTGCTATCAATTTTTGAAATATAGATCCATCATCAAAAAATATCTAGATCCTGCACATATTTTGATTCCTCTCTAGTGTTCTTATTGTGGGACTTAAAATGTTGGATTCATCTCATTGTACAGTATAATGAAATGAAACCTAATATGATATAAAGACTAAAAATATTAATTTAATAAATAAAATATGTGTACAAAAATTTATGAAGAAAAAACACAAATAAATTAAAATAGTTTAAATATGAAATTATGCCATTTTTAGTAATTATGGTCAAAAAGATTCTAAAAACATAAAATTGGAATATTGTCTATAAAATAAATATATGGTAGGATTAAATAATTGATTTTACAATTAAAATAATTAAATATATTTTTACTCTTAATTCCCCCAAACATAATTCATGATTCTACTCAAGTATAAGATCTCCAAATTAAAAATTAAGGGGCACCGATGATATCATTATTAAAAATTAATGGCAATAAAATTTACATATAATAAATGTCAAATAAATATTCCAAGGTCACATAAAATATAATGTGAAATTATCATTTTATAAGGAAATTATAAAGTAAACAATTTTACATTCTGTATTTTAAAAATAGTGGAATTTATTAATTCATTTATT
Source organism: Viscum album (assembly GCA_963277665.1). Classification (NCBI taxonomy): domain Eukaryota; kingdom Viridiplantae; phylum Streptophyta; class Magnoliopsida; order Santalales; family Viscaceae; genus Viscum; species Viscum album. The sequence goes on from OY728151.1 coordinate 298,401,354, forward strand.
CATGTTTTTCAATTCATTATTATTAATGATTTCAAAGTATTATTTACATCAATTTTTAATATTTTTCACTCATAATTAATTATATTAATTCAAATATTGTAATTATCAGATAAGGAATACATGATTCTAATCTATATGAGTATAATGGAAATACATTCTCCACTATTTATAGACAATGGAATCATGAAATCATTATGTCATTCATTAAATGTTCAAATTATACTGAGGCTTATGGTTGTTATGAATCAAAAATTAAAGCTCAAGGAGGACGTTAATCTCTAAAGTAATGTGCAAGATATAAAATTTAAATGATTAGTTAAATTAACCCCTTAAAACTATAATAACTCCCTCTTTGAAAATCTCATAGTAATTTTATCATCACAGTAAATCATAAAGAATGATTTGGGAAACAAATTAATTTTTTTATTCTTTTTTTCCAAAGATCCTATACACATTATTTACCTTTTTATAATTTATTCATGAATTGAAACTTAAATCCATCACATAACCACATATTATAAAAATCATTAGTCCACTAATGGTGATTTTTGGTTTTCCCAAATCACAATCCATTTTCCAATTTTTGGTACCTTTTTGTAATTTTATATTATTAAGAGGGGAAAACTAAATGGAATAATGAATGTTGAACATCATTTTTCAATCCCCATATGCAGAAATCACACATTTTTTTAAAATTTAAATATTACTTTCTATAATTACTCCCTTCACCTCATATCTCAAATTAAAAATACCATGAAGATAATAAAAGTAGCATTGGAATGGATAATAATGGATTGAAACATGAATCATCCATAACAAGGTGATCTATGGTCTTTGTGGACAAAAAATGTATTGAGGAAAAGGTATTATATAAGGATATTGGAGTTTTTAAAAATTCCTCATAATTTTAAAGGTTTTTTGTCTCATTAATTTCTATGATAAGTTCAAATGAATATTATAGAAGGTGACATTCCCAAAGATCACATATAAAATATTTTTATTAAAAATAGTATGTACGTGGTCTATAAATATTCTTGAGAATTTGAAATATGATATTGTATAATCAATAATTTTCATGAAAAATAATAAGAAATCACTTCACATGAATTTTATAAATTCAGTTCATGAAACATGTTTGTGAAATTTCATTTACATTAACCAAATTATCCACCATGATCATGAGTCCTCATTTTAACATCCATGCTTCATTTCACTAATCCAATTCATCATTTTAGTAATTTAATTTCATTAATATTAAAATCTAAAACATAGTATCAAAATATTCCAAATATAATAATGTCTCTTATATAAGTAAACTAAATCATAATTCTACTATGGGAATGAAATTTTCAGTTTATTATCAAATTAGGTTTTTGAAAGAAAAAAACTATAGTATAAATAATTATCATTAAAAGTGAAAACCCTTTTCTGTAAATATTAATTCCTATTCCTTCACCTTTTTAGGATTCATGGTTCCATCATGAACCTAGAATTGAAAATTAATTAATTAAGAATAATGATATTTTCTTTTATGCTAAAAAATTTATGGGGGAGTGGGGTTTGAAGTTGGACTAATCCTAGAAAATGAAATTTAATGTCCCAGAAAGCACATTGTGGGATTATTTTTGTTATTATCCTTTATTGGGCCATTAATTTTTACATCATCTTGAGGGAAGTATATTTTGTAAATGATAGTATGACGGTGGGTGGAGTTTCATGGATTTTAACCCCCACATGTTTATATTCCCTTATTAAATATATTTTCCCTTATTGAGGATAATTCCATGTATGGTGTACACAAAATATAACACAATATCATTGAGGTAAAACATTCATATTGTGGATAAGATGATATATGAGACCCCCAATTTGGTTCCAAATTTTAAAGCCACATCTACATCATCCATTGGTTTCTACAGATGTGATGCATTAGACGTGTAATCAAATGAATATTTAGGGCATAAATTAATTTCAAATAAATTCAAATTAATTGAATGAATTTCAAAATATTTCATCATAATATTTTTTTATTGTGTCTCTTGTTCTTATGGTATAGGAAAATGTATATCTTCTTATACCGCATCTAGAAAATGATCATTATATTCTTAGATTTTAAAATGTTCTTCAATAGGTGAATCCACATTTTCTTCTTCATCTATATAAGAATAGGGGTCTAATGAATTCTTAAAATAAAAACAATATTGAGTGATGAAAAATTAAATTTCAATAAAATAAAAATATTTTTCATAAAATAAGGATTTTTCTCCATGAGTAGATTCGTTTAAAAAATCTACATTTATTGAATGTACTTCATGTATTTTATTTTCATTAGTTAGAGGATATTTTTCATGCTCCCCCAAAATTTCTTTTTATTGAAAAAATTGATATTTTTCTTCATTTTAAAATTCTAGAGATAGGTTTAGTGGTGTATATTATTCAATCATATAGATATTAAGATCACATTGCAATTATTTTTCTAACCAGTAACTCAAAAATTGATCTGAGTCTTTTTAAATATTCACACCATCATTTGAATATCTATCTAAAATTTCTATCCCTTATTGGTACTCACCAATATTTCCATTGAGATAGATGTGCTTTTTAGGATCCATGAATTTGGCCTCAACCTATTTGTTTTCTTTAATAAAATCAGGCACCTATAGTGTTACTTCTTTCTTGGACTCGAATAACTGAAAGTCAATTCACATTTCTTCAACCATGTTCCTTAAATCATGAGGTATGATCCATTTTTTCATACCGATTTTCTTCTGATTACAATTTTTATAAAAGCAAAAAACCAATGTTGGAAGGCCATATTAGTATATTATATTTCTAGTTTATTCACATATATGTAAGTGTTCTATGCAAAAAGATATGTTATGTTTTGAGACCTCATTAAAAAAAATTATGTGTATTTTATATTGAGAACAATCAAAATCATCTAAAATTTGAAAATACATAAAGTGATCAAAACACCACATGTATCCTTACAATCGACTCTAGTTTTGATACACACCTAGAATAGGGTGTGGGAAAAAATTTATTCTCCCAATGCATTAAAAATTTAGATTTGGAATATCTCACTTGAAGAATCATATTCATTTAAATCACCACATTATAATTCACATCATATAATTCATTTTGCGTTTTTTATAATATGAATAAAAAATTGTATTAGATTTTGTAAAATAGTGAAATGAATAAAAATAACACAATCCTAACATGTATATGATATAAAGAATGAGGTTTATAATGAATTGTAGTTGTCATGGGGTTTTTCTCAAGGGTTATTTTCATTAATTAATTTTTTTTTAAAATCAATTTGATTTTTTTATAGAACCAAAATATTAAAATTAATTTCTATAATTTTATTGAGTATGGGATTTTTGTTTTCACTTGGTACACCAAACAATCCTCCTCCAATATTCATGTAGTATAACACCTCAACCAAGAATGCAATTTTAGAATGTTCCAAGCCCTCCATATGTTGTTTCATCCACAGAGGAAACCCATGACCCAGTATAAAATGGTTATTCAGATGATTAGGGATGGAAAAATAGTGGATCATTGAAAAATAATTTAAATTAAAATAATTACATGGTTTATAATAGGGACACCCGTGAAAAACACTTTTATGAACCAAAAATATATTGAAAATAAGCTGAATTGAAGCATGATAAATAAGAAATCCATGATTCCTCACCCAGGGCCACGACATGGATAAGTCACATTCTATATCAAAGTTAATTGATATAAAGAAGATAAAGAAAATTATAATTATGTTTGGAAGATAAAATATATAGAATATGTATGTTGAAATACTTTAATAAATAAATACATGTTTTAAATTGGAAAAAAATAAAAGAAATCATATTATTGTGGTATACAAATAGTTTGGTGTTGGGGAATAACCCTATGAATTGATCTATCCTCTTTATTCCAACCATATCCTCTTATTTATAGGCATTAAATTGGATTTCTTGTGTCATAATCTTTCCATTTATATTGGTAAAATTATTGGAATGTTTCTCTATAATTTTGGTCCAAATGAATTTTTAAATTATAAAAATTTAATGACCCTATTAATTTTTTTCTTATTTATTATATTTAAAAAATGTGTTTTTAGTAGGGAAAAAATTACATTTATTCTCCATGGGTAGAAGAGTTTATAACTAATTTACTCTAAAAAGATATTTTAGCTCACTAGAATCATTGAATTACAAAAGTCAGATTTCACATGCATTTATGGCCTTAATATATGAATAATAATGTGGGGGATAGTTATTAAATTTGTTAATATAGAATCTATATTTTTCAATAACTATTTTCAGCTTATTTTCCATCCATTTACGAGATATTAACCCATCTTCCAAAAATATCCATATATGTGCAAAGATTTTGAGGCCTAATTTGTGAGCTTTTTTTGGGCCTGAAATTGATAGTTTTATCTTTTAGTCCAAATGATTGAAATTAAATAATTTTATTTCAAGACAAAAAAAAGGAATTTTATAAATAAAAATAGTGTATAAAATTTTATGGACAATAGATATAGTTTAATTAAAATAGTTAATGTCCAAAATTAGGCAATTTTTTCAATTTAGATAAAAATGCTTCTAATACCATAAATTGTTATTTTTGACAATAAAATAACACTTATAGAGGGATTATAAAATTGATGTTAAAATTAAAATAATTGATAATATTTTCTCTATTATTCACTAATTAGTTTGTCTAAATAATCATAAATGGAGATATATCCAGTAAATACAATCTGTGATGTCAAAGTAATTTTTTTGAATAAAAAATCAATTTCATCTAGATTTAAACACACAAAAAATATATCATGATACTAGTTAGATTTATACAATATAATTTTTGTTTCATTAGTAAATTTCTGATAGGTTTATGGGAAACAATATACTTAACATAAGGTTATTGGTGGGATATATAGTATAGGTATCAGTTTGTCACATGTCAAGATGTTGTGCAGTTATAATCTCAATGATGATTCCTCAATAATAATTATTTATATTATATTAAAAAAATTTAAATCAATTTTAGATGGATGGAAATGGAAGTAGATTGAATATCTTGGTCCTCCCCAATATTTATCTTTTCAAACATCTTGAGAGGGATCCAAATTTATCCTTCAAACAGTCATCATCAAAATTATTTTACACCTAAATAGGTGTGGGGTAATCATTCATGGTTAGATCAAAGAAATTACCTAAGTTAGTTTCTTCCAAATATTTATTTCTCATTTTATTCCATAGTCAGTTCACAATGGGGTAATGTTGAAAATATTGTATTATAGTTGACAAAAACTATGAATTTATATTCCTTGGACCCGAAAAATAGAAATGGGAACATATAAGAGAAATGGGGGAGAGAATAAAGGAATTGGGGTGAGAAAGGGATTCAATTATACATGAAAACGTATTTAGGTCCCTAAAAACGGTACGAAATTTTACTTTCATCCAAATTGCCAAATATTTTTGGGCTGAAGTGATTGATTGTAGTCAAGCATGGGTTATGGAATCCTCATAGATCTATGATGAAAACTAAGGATACATATAGTATAACGTGTAGATTTGGGTACAAACTATCCATATATGGTTTTTCCCATTGATTAAATTAACCCTGAGAGTCATAAGTAAATTCGGTTGGAGTAAATGATTTGATCATATATTTATTCTGGGTAATGATTGGAAAATTTTCTTAAAATGTTTTAAAAGTATTATATTCCTGAGTGTTTATTTAAAAATATGATAAAATAAAAAATTAATAATTGATTTTGTGTGTTATCATTTTAAATAAAAATAACCTATAAACATATAAGATCATTTACATAGTAACTATTTGGTAGAGGATCAAATGAGCACTCAGAATGTGTAACCTACAAATCATTAATGTCACCAAATAAGGTAAACCGTTGATTAAATATATCCATTAAAAAAATTTATTATATTTTAATAAATTGAAAAATAAAATCCAATATAGCCCCTTTATTATACCTTGGGTAAACATGTAATATTTTTATCCTTCCATTGATTTTATTATCTCAATGGAAGTGGGAAAGAGACTCATGGGTGTACAATTGAATAAATAACCATATTTAAATAACGATCACTCCATCATTGTTTGAAAGAATTTCAAAAACAAAATTACTTGAATAGATTCAATCCATGAGGAGACCATATCAAATTTTATTTCAAAAAAAAAAATAAATAAGATAACAAGATTATGTTTTATTAGTAAATTAATGGGATCAAAAAGTCATCCATGATAGACATGTAACATGCGATTAAAAAAATGACAGTGTATCATTATAATGGAAGTAAAAAATTATCCATCACAAATTTATTCAAAATGGCCACATTAAATAGTAAATGTTTGTCCTAGTTTTGAGGACTGATTATTTAATTTCATCATGTTTAATTGTGATAGTAAAATGTTGGTGTGGAAAATGGGAAATTCAACTTTTCAATGATGACCAGAAAAATCATATCAGACTTCTTCTGTCATGTAAACCCCATAATAAAAAATTGGTGGATGATGAATTTTGTGGGGTTATATAATATAATTTTTCCCTTGGGTCCAATAATAACTATCAACTTTTAATTCCAATTGGATTATCTATTTATATGTTATTCATGAAATAGTGGGATGACGTTATGAGGCTTCAAATTTAGCACATAAATGAAACATCATCATGAAATCCCTGAATATCCTTTAAGACATCAAAATCAGATATATCCACATTTTAATTAAATGTTCTTAAAAATATTCTTTATATAAAGATAAACTTTGAGCTTAATTGGGTGTGAATTTTGTGATCCATTTTTTGTATGGGCCCAAATCTAATTATGCCCTCATCATAAATGTCTACATCCACATAACACAATGTTCCTCTTCCCTTGTGATTCATCAATTGATACTAAAAGAAAAAAATTACACATAATGAGATAAAATATATACCAAAATTTCAACTATAAATAATAAAAATAATCAATTTCACAATTGTATTATTAATTGTTCCCAAATTGAATCACTTTAAACCTGAATTGCAGAAGGATGTGAGATGAGGTTAAAATAATCAAATGAACAAAACTGGTATATATAGAAATTTAAACATATAAATATTAAATTATATATAATTAATTTTATCATACATTATTGGTAATCACATGTCTTATCAATAGACCAACCCATGGGACATTAAGAGGAGATTAAAAGTTCTTTTAAAGATAAGTTAATCACCTTAACTGATCAAATTCTTTTTCATTATTCTATTTTCTTATTAAAATATATGGGGTAATTAATAAACATATAAATTATTTATATAATATATTGTTAATTTTAATTAATATTATGAAACCCTCATTATCCACCCTATTTTAATCAAACTAAAAATGATAATTTGTCTCAAGTGTACATTTGGACTACCAATTGCACGAAGTGATGTGATTAATTTTTTTTCCTCTTACATGAATGGTAAAAAGCTAATATTTAAAAAATGTATATTATTTAATAATTATTCATTAATGGTGAATTATTATTTACATTTATTTCATTCCATCCATCAAAAGGTGAAAATAGTGGTGTTGTAGACACACGACTTACGATCTCCGTAAATGGTGGAATTCATTCTTTTATCTCTACATTGAAAATATTTTTATTATATATATATATTGAATATATATGAAATTTAAACAATGATAAAAAATATGTAGTTGACTGAACCATTATCAATGAAATATGATGAAAACTACTGAACACAAAAATACAAGAACAACAATGCAATTATCAACCCAAATGATGATTTTAAAAAATAATTGCTAATAAACAAGTGAATAAAGGAAGTAAGTACTTAAAAGAAGTTCTGATATATATGATTAGAGTTTTATTATATATTTATAATAAATATATTTTTTTTATACAAGAGATTCAGACACATATAATGTAAATAAGACTTTATTTAATGTTTTATTTCATATTCTCATCATTATTTCGGATTGTTTATGTTTACGTCTCCATTGGGGGAACAATTTTATATTATTATATTAAAACTGTATATATTTAATTATAATTAATTTTTTTATATAAATTAATAATTGTTATATTTTTAACTCTTTAAATCCTCTTGATATCAAAATAGTGTTTCCTTGAAAACCTGACTTTTTATTTCTAATCATTCAGCAATATTTTTCTCTAATCTCTATATATTCCTTTAAATGTTCTAATGAATTTTTATAATATAATCATTTTATTTATTAAATATTTATTACACATTTATTCTTTGTTAATTTTTTTTGAATAAATATTATTTCATTTTTTAGAATTAGGTACTTTTGTATTTTCACTCAAAATTTGAAACAAATATTTATTTTAAAATACACAATAAGAAGAGAGATTTCAAAATTCGTAAACATAATATTATATAAAGCTACATATAAAAATATTAAGGGGTTATTTAAACATCCTTATTATATTGGAAAATGTTTATATTTAATGATGTAATTTTAAAGTGAAAAGATTAATCTCTTCTTGAATTTTCCCAGTGAATTTTGAAATTATATTCATCCACATTGACATAATTATATGAATATTATAATATATTAAGGATATAATATAATGATAGAATCCACCATATTTCTCAATATGGTTTATGATTAGTTTGACTTAGGAATTTATTATCATTTAGTAAATTATTTCTTCTTAATTGGATATTTATTTATTATTATTCGAGGATTATTATATTTTATTGTTAATACAAATGTTGAATGCATTAAAAATATTTAATTATAGTCGAAACCGATAATTACATAGAAAATTTATGGATCAATATGTATCATGAGACAAAAAATGTTCTATTATTGTCTGAGAACATAACTATTTATGTAGATTTCTTGTTATAAAGGATAAATTGTATATTATATATGCCCAACATTTTGTATTCCATATTTATAAAATTAGTTATTGATATTTATGTGATTATTTGAATCATAATGATATCCATGGATAAGTTTAAAAATTATGTATTATTTATTTATAATGATTTGATCATCATTTATTCTTTCCATATTATTCATTTTGGATTGTCATCTTCCATATGAATACCCTTACTGAACATCTGAGCTCACCTGATTCTTATATTTCTTTTCCCTAGTATCCAAGAATTTGTATTACGAATTATATGCATAGATATTATGGATGGAATAATGAAGTTTCAATAAAAATACTTTGTTGTTTTTTCTTTTTTCATATATAATGTTATATTTATGTTTATGTTTTTTTTTCAAAAACTATTAAAATATTATGTCTTTTGGGATACAATCGATTTTATCTAGAATTTATGTAATAACGTTAACACCAACTCTGGTCAACTAGTGTTAGGGTCATTATAGTATACATACATATTTGATATCCAAAACTACTCATATATTACTTCCCTCTTAAGTTAGTTTTCAAACTCTATACATGAATATCAAACCTATTTCCCTCTCATCCATTTGAGTTTGAATCTTAATGGGCACAAATCATAGCTGGCATTCCACCCTTGGTGTTGGTCAATGGTTTAATGGAGGTATATAGAGTTTTAGTGTTTTCTTTTGGGTCCTTGGACATATCAATGACCATCTAATGTATATTCTACATTCCACAAGATCCAATATTGAATCATATAGTCCTTGTTAATAAATCCATCATTTGATGATATTTTAATTTCTCCGATGTACCTATAGTGAGTAATCCTTGAATTTTATAGATTTTTATTAGGAAAGGGGATGATTCCATCTGATTTAAACCCACATACATATATAGTCAAGATATCTAATAGTGTGAATATTTATTGTTGTGATGGAGAAACTTGTGTGAGAGGTTATATATATTTCCTACATAACAAAAATTTTAAAATCCCTATAATAAAGATCTGTTATTTGATATAGATAGTAGGGAATTTTTTTAGGAATGTTATTTTTATTGTCATAACAGTTATTATATAAATTTAATAAAATTAAAAGGAAAATTTATAAAAATTATTTAAAAAGGAATAGAGTAATGTGGGGATGAAAGCATGAAGAAAGGCATGGAACTTGAGTATGGGAAAATTTCTCAAAGCATAAATATTTTCCCATATGTCATACCTAAGTGATTTATACACCATTATAAAGCCCATGTTTTTTAATTTATGGAATATTCCACATGTGTGTAGAATGATGTGCCCATATATCGTGCTTGACTGGGATCCTAGCCAAATGGACATTGGATTTGAGAAATGAAGAATCCTAACTTATAGAGAACATGCTATGGACTATGGTGTAAAATGGAGATTATTCTCCTATATATTCCCTAATATTCAGTTCACTATGATAAATATCCACACTATTTATATAATGGGGCTATGATTCCCTTATATATTGATCATTAGATGATTAAATTCCCCTCTACCAGACAAATAATTGTGCCTCTCTTTAAATTTATTCAAGAACTGTCATATCTAGATAGATTTCATTTCTTCCTTAAAAAATTTATGTATAAGGATCATATTTCCTATAATTTAATAATTTTTATTCTAATATGATCAAATTTCATTTGGATTATTTTTTTGGTTATGGAATTTCATCCTGAATGAAGTATCATACAAATGGGTCGGAATGTTTTTGAATGGAAGAGAAGGGTGGTGGCATGAATCATGTCGTAACAATATATATTTTTCATGTGTTCCTTGTAATTGGGCTCTTAAGCACATGGGTATCCTTGGCATGACACCTGACCATTCCTAATCATCAGGTTCCAAGCCACGAACATCTTTTGGGAAATTATTTTCCCCATTTAGGGAATCACAGCACAACACCCTCACCAATAACACCCAGACATTATATGTCCTTCCAATAATAACCACTCTCGATAATGAGTCAAATTCATTACATGTATTCATAATCCTAAAAATGGGTTATCTAGATAGTTTTTATTTGTTAATACACTAAATATATTTAAATGTTTTAATTTTCATTTAAAAGGACTTCAAAAAACTTATTTCAAAAGGGAGATATATATATATATATATATATATTAATAGATATATGATTACGACAAGATTAAAAAAACCTAAGACAGGTGCCCTTATGTTCCTAACCATGCACATAAATTTCTAATTTTTCATTATTATATTTTCAATATATATATATAATAAAATAAATGGTAACCAAGGGTATTTTTATTATTAGATTGTTTTGACACATAAAACCCACACAAAAGAAAAATTTAAATATTTTTATAAAGACTATGGAGAAAGATATCTCCAAAATGAGGATGAAGATTTGGAATTATTATTCTGTGATCAATTTAATAAAATGAATCAAGATATTATAGATTAGGGATGAATTTAATAGAGGTAGATATGGCTAAATGGGATGATATCCTTCTCGATTGACCTGATAGTGAACATAGCCCCCTCCTCAAAAGGGTTTTTTATATAATATAAAATAAACATCCAATTGACTCAAGATGAATTTCCATAGGACATCTAGTGTACAACCCAATTTTTAGTTGAATTAGAAGTAGTAAAAATACATTACCTAGACATCTAGACTCCCTATTGGATGCTGCCTTGAATATGGTGACATCCCTTCCAACCCACCAAGACATTTTCTCTTCAAATCATGATAAATTACCAATATAATAATTTTATTCCTTTTATACCACATCTAAAAACCCTTTTTAATCTCATAGTGTCATAAAAGACAGCAAGCCACTTTGTCCGTTCTCCAAAATTCAAATATAGATTTCACTATTTTAGTGGAAAATTCTAACCCTCACAAATTTATAAGATATCAGATGGATTGTGACAGCGTTGAAATTTCAAGCGGGGTGCATCAGTTGTGATTTTTACACCAGTGAAGGTGTGGCTATTGTGGGACCCGAAAAGTGACCTAGACAGTTATAGGGTTTTTTCTTTGGCATTGATCACTCAGACATCACATACAACGATGGTTGTAGGCTGTGTGGTGGATCCTCTGGCTGATTAAAAAAGGAAGGATACCCTATTGGTGGCGATGATGATGGCACATGGAGTGCATATGCGTGGCATAAATCATGGGATTTTCATATATAGAGATTTACTCTGGTGGGATAAGTCACGGATACTTCGGTGAATGATATAAGGCTGACTACTTCACATAGATACATAATCAATTCAGGTGATTAATTTGAAGATGCAAGATGGGTACATGTTGATAAGGTGACCTGGGGTCGGCTTGACCTTGGGGTTCACTCATCTAACATGTATTTTCATGGGTAGGGGTTGATTTCCTTTTTAGGTAGAAGGTTTCTGCGTGAGCCTTCAGGATGGGGTTGGGATAATCGGGCAGTTGTGGATTACAGCCCGGAAGCTATTGTGGGGCATACTTGTGAGGAGCAGGTAGAGGTCATGGGGCACACGATGGAACCATGGGTAGTGATTATAGTAATTTGATACCGGGGATAGACTCTTACACATGGCTAGAGTAATTGGTATGTGTGTGTGCTAAGTAGCTGCTAGGTGTCTTTGGGATAAGTGATAGACTTCGATCGCTCATAGAGTCTTGATATTGTTGGGTTTTCCTTGTTCATTTCTGTGTTTGAGGGTATTCACAATAACGTAATATCATTTTGTTGAAATTTACCTTTTCTAATAAATTTTGAGGACCATGAGCTAAAACACATGATTTGCACCATTTCTCGTAATGGCCTAGAATTTTTAATTTCCCTTTTTGGAAAACCCCAATAATTAAATAGGGTTAGGAAAAAATTCTCTAAAAAATATAGAAACAAAAATTTGAAGGTCATTATAGAAATAGGTTTCCATAAAGGAGAAAATTTGTATAAAATGAAGATATATGTGTAGACTAAATGTAAAAAATAATAGCAGATAGCGGTATAGATCACTGATAATAATAAAGTGATTGATCAATATTAAATAAACGTTTACAAAACAATAAATTTGTGATGAATTAAAAGACTATTAATTCCTTAAATATTTATTTAATATGATAAAATTAATGTTCATCATGTTTTCCCCTGATTTGATGGATTGTTTCATTTTAAAAAAGAGAAAACTAGAAAATATACTTACCAAATATATTTTTATTTCAAAAACACAATTTTATCCTTTGGTTGTCCTTTTATCACATTCAAATTCACCTATTACTCTATGGAATAATTTCTAATATTTTTTATTCCTTAAGTAACAATAATATCTTTTAATATATCATATGATCCATATAAGAGTAATAAAATATTCCTCATTTATTTATCAACACCCAAATGGATGGGACATTGCAAGTTGAAACCTAAAATTAATATGAATATATTAACATCCAAAATTAATTTAAAAAAACAAATTATTAAAATAAATAATTCCTTTAATAAAAAAACCTATATACCAAATAAACTCAATAACATCAACCTAAAATAATGTTTTAACATAAAAGGATATATCACACCCAGAAAAATTTCATCAGTAAAAACGAAATAACTTTCTTCCCGAACAATTTTTCACTTTAAACATAATGATTATATATAAATCAACCAAAAAACATATAATAAAATATCACTAATCACATAAAAAATGTTTGACCAAACTAATATTTTTTCATAAATTATTTAACTAATAACAACATCACACTAACTTGTATATTACAAAGGATATTAAAGGTTTTTCAACAATATATCACTTCAATTTTGGGATTAATCCCCACTTCTTCTTTTTTTGTCATATGTTTTCACTCAACATGTGTTTTTTAGTTTTTATGAAACAATATTGATATAATTCCTAAAATGTTCTAAAAAAAATCATAAACACCCACAAAATTAAATTAATCTTTAATATATTTTTTACCACTATGGTTTTTTATATATAAAATTATTTTACACATATTAGATTGTTAACATTAAATGACCTTTCTATGTCATAATTATATTTCCTCATATTCATTTAAATTATTAATGAAAATTCATTAAATAATGATCATTATATGTTTTATGATTCATAAATCTAAAATAACATCGATAAAAATAATTATAAATAATAATTATAGGATCCCTATGTTAAATAATTCACCTCAATGATTTTTATTGAATTTTTCCTTCGTTGGTATAGGGAATAAACATTATATTATGTCATAAAAATATGTTATTCCCATGTTCCCACAAATAATTTATATACTTACATGGATATTTTTTAATATATTCCTATTATTTCTATATAGAAAACATATTCTCCACCATTTTAGATATTATTATAGGGGATTATTCCCATGTTCAAGACATATAAGAGGTTGAATATTTTATTAAATATCGTAATTAATATTTGAACTTCTATGAGATTCTATACTTTTATTTTGCTGAAAAATTGTCATTTTAATAAAAGATTATCATAATTTGAGATAAATTGTTTAGAATGATCAAGAAAATTCTACGTGTTGTTCTCGTTATTTTAGTATTATTGTTTGGGAGATCATTAAATTTCCCCTCACATTGATTTTAACAATTCTTTCTTCTATTTTCAATAATTTAACTAAAAATATTAGAAGAAACAATATGAGAATTCGTTAACATATTAATGAGAAACTAATAAAACTAGAAGTAAAAAATTATAGATGATATGTATGCCTAGACATATGGTACATTACGTTTGAATGATGGTTATCCATGGAAATTAATAATTTTAGGTTTTTTGACCATAAAATACATTCAAGTCCTTCATAATTATGTGTAATGAGTTTGTGATTTACCAAAAAATTTCCCTTAAGAGTTCAAATGAAGTGAAAAACCAGTCCTATTTTCTAATTATAATTGATCCTTGATTCATTCCCGATGATCCTTTATTAGAGTTATTACCCATTGGAACCTTTATGCGAGATCTACATACACATGTACTATCTAGTCTAGGGTATAGGTGCTCAAAACCCACTTTCTCTATACTTCATTAATAATTTAGGATATTTATCCATAATGTATATTTTCCTTAGGAAAATCTATAGTAATCTAAATAAATATTTCTCATAATATATATAAAGGTTAACTAAACATTTTCTTTGGATACCATGTACATCAGCCAAATGCTTTTATTCATATTATTAAATTATTTTTACCATAAATTTCCTTTAAATAAAAACAGATAATCAAAAATAATATTGTCATTATAATAATATTTACATAAAACAACTAAAATATAGCCTTTTCAATTTATTCTATATAAATATCTATTAATTACCTTAAATTCCTAAAAATACATAAGAAAACATTTTGAATAAATAAAAGAAAGGGGTGATCTAAAAATTCTAGTATGGCTATAAATATGCAAGGAAATATAACATATTGGTCAAAGGTACAACATTATATCATAAAATAGAATTTTAATTAGTAAAAAAATTGAATCATAATATAAATTTCATTGTTTCATAAGAAAATGGAATTTTATAAATATTGTATAAGAATAAAACATGACAGAAATGCGAGTCACGACTAATAACCTTGATAATATCACGTGGAAGTTATATTCATATAATGTATTTGGTGTACACATTAATCACATAAATGAAATATCATGAGACTAAAACATTACCCAAAAAATTAGAGTGATATATGGGCTTAGACATAATATCATTTTAATAGTCGATGTGTTCCACATAATGGAATTCAATCATAGGGAAAAATGTAATAATTTCTAATAGAATAAGATGTGTTTCATAATCTTGTCTCACTTCACATTCCAAATATATTTCAATATGATGGAATTTTTTATATGAAAATATGGTATGTATTACCCCATAAATGTATGATACAATAGGTTAAGTATATATTTCAGAGGAATATATACATAATTTTTATGAAATACATAATATTATAGGTCATCATTATTGATGATAATGTATTTAAAACATTATATGGATTATTGATGATAAAATAATAACATCTTAAAATTGAAATAAATTTTCAGAAAACAATAAATTTATCACAATATTAGAATATTCATTAAATTAGAATCAATACATTGAAATAAAAAATTTATGCTTTAAGTAGTTGAGTATTCATGATGGAGTTTAATTTTATACATGTTGTTCAAGTCAAAAAACATTACTTGCACACTACAATAAAATCTTTTAAAGTCCCACCATTTGATAAATAAATGATGTATCATTCAAAATGGGTTAACATGACATTAAAAAATTATAGTTTCATTCTATAAATGTTATAAAATATTTTAAAGATAAAATGGACACATAAGAGAAAGTGTTATTGTATTGAAGAGAGAAATAAAGATATTTTACCTTAAAAAAACTTACTCCATAATTTTACATAAAAAAGAGATGAAATTGGAAATATTAGTTATATTGTTCAAGAATATAAAAATAAAATAATAAGAATGTTTTTGATAAAAATTTATTAATTAATTTCCTCCAATGGAAAATTCAAGCATAATCAGTCCTGATAAAAATGAGATAACATCATAAACCCTTATCAAAATGGATAATTTTGGATAATGACACAAATAAATGATGTAAGTGAATTTTAACTTAATATAACATGAATTATTAATCATTCAAGTTCTAATATGTAAATGTGAAGTAAATACACCATATAATAGAAAAAATGGTACATAAATAAACATGTTTATCAAAGAATGATCCTTAATATGCCACCCTTATATCTATTATAGGCTTGCCATTTATTTATTTTATCTCTTATATTATAAACATATTGTTTATTATTTTCTTTCATAAGAATAAATTTCATGTTTATTAATCCTTATATTTTTTTCTTATCATTCTTTGTTCAATTACATAATCATTTAAGTTTAAGTAAGACATTTTGATGGTTCTTGATTATAAATACAAAGTCAATTAAGTATGTTGAATAAAGTAAAATAGATTATTATTTAATAATTTTAATAATAATAACTATTAAATAATTAGCTTTTTTATAAATAAATTAGACAATTTTAATAAAATGCACGATAAATGGTAATGAAAAACATGCTACATTACAATTATGGAGTAGATAACCCATATGCACACATGAGAAACATTTCCATTTTCCATTGATGATGATGAAAATATTTAAATTGTTGTTTTATAATTAAATAATATAAATTATACCATAAATATAATTTTATTTCATTAAAAAAATATATACCATCCAAGTGATTCGGTAATAAAAAAATGAATCACAACGCTTTTCGAGGAGGTAGTTCATTAGACACACGAATGCAGTTATCATTTATTAAATGGATGGTAAGGTAAGTAATTATATGATATATATTTTTTAAATAATTAATAATATATCATTTTTTTAAATTATAAATACAATATTATTATAATTATATTCTATTTAATATGTTAGTGAAAAATTAATCACATCGATTCATGAGGCGATACTCCGTCATACATGAGTGGCACTATAGTATTCCATAATGAATAGTTTTTAAAAAGGAATATGTGATGTTATAATAACAAAATCATAATTTTTTAATTAATATAATATGAAAAAAAATAAATAAATAATTATATATTCCAGTGGAATGTAGTGATGGAAAATGAATTATATCAGTTCGTGTGGTGGTAATCTATTATAGACACAATCAATATTGTGATTTATAATTTGATGTATGAGAAAATAGTTGTAGTTTATTAAATTAAGATAAAAAAATAAGTATTTTAAAATAAATTATGTTATTGTATCATATTGGTTAGATAATATAATAATGTATTAAAAGGAAAAAGTGAATATAACACTAGGTTATGGATTCCACTAATTCTTTTGAAAACATCTTTAGGTTTTAACCAAAAATCATTCTATGGTGGATTTATGATCGAAAAAATTATTAACGAATGAGGTTATGCAATTAAGAATATTATATTATAATATCATTTCATAAAAAATGGGTTGTATAATTGTAAATAGGATATGAGAAATGATGTCTATTTAGATATTTTGGAGAGGAGACACTATGAATCATGGAAAAGAATAAATTAAAACCGCATTTTTCTATTTAGATAAGGATCCAAAATAGAACCCTATCGAACCATTTAATCTCTATCATTTATAAAATACAAAAAAAATTAATAATAAATTATTTTTGTATTTTATAAAATATATCATTTTTGTTTAACCACTCAGTAAACGATTTGTAACCTTACAAAAATTAAATATATTTTTGCTGCCATCATAATCAATTATGGTGAATAATTACGTTTTACATATTATAAAATATAATTTATTAATATTAAAAATGTGGAATTAATTTAAAATTTTCAAAATTAATTATTTGGATGAATTTAATTTAAAATTTATCCATTTGATATTTTGAAAAATTTATTTTTTAAAATGCATTTTCCAGCATGAAATGAACATATAATAACAATATGAAAATAAATGTTAATAAAATAAAATAAAATAAATATTTACATAGATAATCTATAATTTTCATTTAAATCATTCTATATTAGGTGTTATTTTAATTAATAAAAATGGATAATCATTATGCATTTTAAAAGAGTTACAAAAAGAATTTTGAATCATAAGAAAAACCATATTCCAAAATCTAGTATAAATATGATTTATATTTAATTAATTGGATTAAATATAAATAAATAATAAATATATTGCATTGATATAATATAAAACATTAATGTTACTTTTTACCTACAAAAATTATTAAAAATAAATGACATAATTATAAAAAATCAGTTTTTTTCACTATTCATAGAAAAATATTTATTTTCTAAAAACCCAAAAATTCAACCCTAATTTAATATTGATATTATGAATTCAATATTTATGTTCAAATTATAATATAATATTCAAAAATTTCAACATTATAATTATTAAATTTTTCCTTGAAAAATTGAAATTAAATTTTAAACGAAATGTATTTGAAGTAAAATAAAATATATTTATTAATGTTGATTGATTATTTGTTATGAATTTCTAAATAAATTTATACTCGTTAGAACCTTTATATATGTTTCATAAATTAGTTAATAATGTTCATAGTAAACAATTAAATTTCTAGGTTAGCACAAATATATTTGAATTGTAATATTTTAATAAAATATCATGTTACATTTATACTCAATGATTAGAATTTCAAACAATATCATTCAGAATGTTTTTTATAATATCAAGGTGCTAAAATTTATCACCCATATTTCAACAACACATTATTAAAAATACCATTCCTGATGATATTTTCTTCATTTTTCATGTAAATTTTAGTTCAGTAGTTTCTATCCTTTTATTTTGATCATGGTAAAATCATCTGAAATATGGTCTTAATTATATATATATCATATATATTAATCATATAATTGTTTCTGGACACTATTAATAAATTGAAATAGAAAAATGATTTACATTGTTAATGGAGATGGTGGCTCGTACGTATGCATGAACAATATTTACATTTTTTAAAAGATTAAAATAATGTAATATAAATAATAAATCACATTTCAATAATAATTATTATATCATATATATTATATATATACATTTAATCCAAAATTATTATCATACATGTAAAAGAGAACTTAAAAATGAATTACATCGCTTCACGGGGTTGGTAGTCCACACAAATTCACAATCAACTTTATTGTTTTCCATCAGAATTAAAGGTAGGAAGGTATATAAGATATTATCATTAAACAAGTATAATTAAATCGTAATTACCATATATGATCTTTAACACTAATATAGTACCCATCCAAAAAATATGGTGATGTGAAATGAATTGTATCTCTATGTGGATACAATAATTTGTATGTATACAAAAATGATATTTTCACTTCACATTTGATGGAAAGATGATGAATACCAGTTGTTTTATATTTATAAAAACGTTTAAATATATTTGTAACACAAAATTGTTTATTTTATAAATATCGTAAAATTTTTTGGGATGGTAAAAAAATATTTAAAAATAAAATGATCGATTAAGGCAATTACATATTTTTTTAAATAACTTAATTAGATATCCTCTTACGGATTCTAGGTTTGTCTTTTTGGGAATAGAAGAACATATATAATGTGGATATTTTACTGAATAAGAGATTATTTTTGAAATATGTTGTCATATAATTCTCAATGTAGTGTAAATAAGATAAATGTCTAGTGGTCTTTTATAATTGTGGGGAGGGCCCCATGGAAATTCATAAAATATTAAAATATATAGAAGTCATTATCAAGAAAAATCGTTAAAAATAGCCCATAAATTGATATGAGATGAAATTTATGATAATATAGAATCCCATTTTTATATATTAAAATAATTTATATTTTGAAGAAATTTAATAATATATTATTTTCATAACATATCATTACTTATAATTTAGAAACTTTTCATTTCATTTGTCTTAAAAAATATAAAAAATACATTTTAATTAAGATATAAATCAATAAAAAATAAAAAAATATTTAATATTCTACTTCAAAATTATTTGAACACATTAAATCACTCAAATTTTAAAAGATTTAGTATTTTTAAAATAACTTGTTATGTTATTTACTAATTTTAGAAACAATTCATGGGTGATTCATAATCATTTAAGGTTATTATATAATTTTAAAAAATAGTAATATGTTTATATGACGAATATAATTACATTAATCTAAAAAAACTCATATTCGTTTATAAATTTATTTTATTCTTATGAGAACATATAAGAGATATTTAAAACTAATAGACTATAATTTTGTAACATTATTTGATTTAAATTTTATAAAGATCATTATTTGGGAACAGTTTCCACTAAAAACACAATTTATTGAATAAGGTGAAAAGATTTTATTTAACATAAACTAATATTATGAGTATGAAAAACTATGTTCCTTTATTTTATTTTTAACATACATTAACTTAATTGATCATTTGTTGAGGTGATAAATTAAAGAATAAATACTATCCAATTTGATCAAAAATATAATGGGAATTTAAAAAAAGATTAAACCTATTGATTGAAAATATTGAATACATTTTTCAAATTCTATTTCTGTTACTTTAATAATCAAATTTTAAAATAAGGAAAGAACGTGTGATGAAAATTAATTTTTAGGAAAATACATTTTTAAGCTTAAAACATTGTTTATTCATGTCCAAATACCTGGAAAAATATTTAATGAATGATAAAAAATTTGATTAACTATAATATATTTTTATAAATTTATTTATCTAAATTATTCACTAGTAGTTAGTAACATAAACTATTAATATAGAAGAAGATTGTTTTCATAAAAAATATTTTTTTGAAAATATATCTTTTACTCTCAAATGATTCTGGTTTTAATTTATAATTAATAAATAAGTAGTAAATTAATTGTAAAAATGGTTACCTATATAATTTCCAGAATTTATATAGTAATATTCATACCATCCAATCCATTCAGTATGATTTTAATTACAAATTAAATAATAATACGTTAATATTATATCTTGGTTCGATTAACCATAATGGTTTATATAAAACAAAATATCGATGTTATATTTATTTGAAAAAAAAAATTCACAAAATATGTGGATGTTACATTCTAACCCCATCAAAAGAATTTATCCCTAAAAATATATCACTATAATACAAATAATTTAATATTTCTATGTTTCATTACATCCTTGTGTTCGCTTTTATCTTATTCAAATTTGTGATTTCCCAAGAGAACATTTACTATATGCATATTATTGTTCAATGTCACCTTATCAAAAATAAAACATTTATACTGATTTTATATCATAGTACATATCATGATCTAGTGGTACAACCTATATATTCAGTACAAGTGAAAATTTGGGTATGTACATCTTGAGGGTAGATACATGGAACACATTTTTCAATTGAGCATATTTTAGTTAATGCGCAGAGCTATAAGCTACCACCCATAATTAATAAAGAATCATAGAATGGACAACATACTTAGGGATTATATTTCTATTCTTTTCAAATTTCATATCCTTTTTCAAAAGATAAATTCAAATAAACAACTTCTAAACAACTTCAAATTACAGATCAGGTTGATAATTGTTATAATTATATATCTATTAACATTGATCATACAGTATGTATTGCTGAATAGATATATCATTCTCTATTATTTCCTCAACTATATAAAGTCCAAATTTCATTAATTTCCAAAAATCCTCCAATGATGTTGGAGTTCTACAATTCTATCTTAAGAGAGATTCATAAGGATCTATATGAATTTCTATGTGAAAGATATTATATTAAGAGAAATTAATTAAAGGAAGTTTTTAATACAAAACACCTTTAAAATCCAGTGAAAAATATATCAGTATATACACAATGGTTTAAAATTTTCTTTCATACTATCCTTTTATCAATGAATGAAATTTCGTACTAAAACTCTTCACTTTGTTTACAGCATACTAAAGATATCTCCAAAAACATTAAGGTAGACCCCAAGAACCAATTAGATAAAATATAATGTGATAATCCTAGAAAAATTACCGCTTCCTTGATATAAATTATATCATCCTAATCTGAATAGAAATATTATCTAATAGTCATTATGTTTATTTTCTACATAATTTAATCAATTATAACTCATATAAAATTATTCCATTTTGATGTTTTGAGAATCTAAAGATGAAATACAGGGTGATGTTTTCCCATTTCCATTATGGTATAATTAATAGTTATGACATCCATCATTATTAATGACTCGTAATAATCAATTACTGACTTAATAGGTATCAATATACATAGCCAATAATATATTTCATCATTTTTTCCAACTAGAAATAACCTTTCATATAACTATACTCTATCTAAAATCTAGTATTAATAGGGAATGGTGAAATGTGAGATTAATCCAATATCCCCCTGTTCAAAAATAGTCTGGATGAAATTCTTACATGTTTCCAAAATATTATTTTCTGATCACAATCATGTATATACTAAAGAACATTTATCCCATTAATCTGTATTTATATATCTTATTCTCATTATGCCTTTTTTGTTTTAAAGATAAAAAGATCCAAATCTGTAGAATTATGTGATCCTTTCATATTGTGTAGGCTTGGATTCTAGGAAATCATTCACTATGTTACCCTTTATCCATGAGTGTGAAATCTCAATGTGATGTTCCATGATCTCCATGAACCTTTTAGTTGTGTACATGATTACCCATGTTATATAACTATTTCCATTAAATGCATGGTAAATTTTCATGGAGTTAGTCACAAGAGCTCCAAATGTTTTGTTCCTTTGTTGTCACATCCTTAGGCATGTGACCATTTATAATACCTTAGATTCTATTGAATATCATGTTCTGTAATATTCTGACAATTATACAATTACCAATACATACCTATCCTACATCACCCCTCCACAATGCATATGGCACATACGGAATGAACTGTCAAGGTTATTCTTCAGAACCTGATTATGGGGTCACAACCTTACCCATCTTCCTAGACACAATGTTGTGGACCTATTAGAGGTGAGGTATAATGATATTAGTGGTCAAATTGGGGGGGATGAATCATCTTCCCTGCATATTATTATCATGTATAGAATAGTGTTTTTGGTTTTGAATATAATACATATTCTGGTCATTAATGTATTCTTATGTCGAAAATCATTCTTTGAATTCCAAATATTCCAGAATTTCCCTATGATTATACTATATCTCAGTTTTCTCTCTAGTCCATAATGGCTTGCACCATAGAACCATCTGGTAAGAATTAACTCATGGGGAACATCCAATGTAGATAATATAGTATGGTATTTTTAGCTCTAAATGTTTTCCACTTTATTCATTTTCAAATGGTGGTAATTTATTGATCAGTTATAAACATTAATTATCTCTATCTATAATATCTCAATCATATTGAACTATATCAGTGGGAAATTATTTTTTAATATTTTATTATCCGTATATATATTACCCCTTCCCCATAATGATAATATATCCGCATATTTAATGATAAAATTACTATACAAGACTCTAAAATTCATGAATTGGTTAAATTTTCTCATGAATATTAAATTCAAATTGAGGATAAGATATCACCATATAATTTATTATAAGAACACATCCCAATACTCTATTTGATGGATATCTATAGATTACAAACCTTTCTCAACTATAAGATAATGTATGAACTAGTTCACTCACTATCCATCTCTTCACATTCTTATTATTTTCATCACATTCATTTTATCAAAGAGAGTTATCTCCCTTTCAAGTTAACGTGGTGAGAGGATTAGATAGTCATGATAAATTATTCATAATGTACTAATAATATCTATCATATCCTATAAAAATATGGATATAAACCATATTTGTGGGTCTAGGCCAAATTTCAATACTTTTTAATATTGAAGGATCTGGGGATATACCCTCACTTGAGACAATATGACCCAAGAATTAAACAGTCTTAAGAAATAAACCATACATGGAATTTTTTTAATAAATATTATCCATCATCACTGTCTTTCATTAAATTATACAGTGATAATCATGCTCTTCCTTTCCGTTTGAATATATTATTATATCATCAATAGATTAAACTACGAATTGACACATGTAATATGTAACACTAGATTCATAAATAAATGAATATATAAGATACATTAGTAAGACGAAATAGTATCAAAATATATTTTATGTTTCCATACCATGAAAAAAATGATGTATTGGAAATATCCTCCAAGTTGACCCCCAATTGATGAAAATGAAAATGTTGGAAAATCCAAGAAAATTATTGAAGTTCATGCAGTTGATCAAACTGATCATCAATACCGGGTAAAGGATACTTCTTATTTATATTGATTATGTTATGTTCATGAAAATAAATTAAAATTCACGTTATTCCATATTTCATTTTATCAATTATAACTGGGCCAACCCATGGTGACCCACTTTTCTCCTAGATTCCCTTTTAAATATTATCATGGAGTTTATTCTTCAGTTAATCCAACTCAATTGTGTATACACAGTATAGATTCTTTGAAATATGTTTAAAACGTGGTATAAGTAATATATATAATGTTATATCACAATTTAGTTAAAGAAAATAAAATTACACTATAAATATTTCATAAAAATACCACACAATAAGAATTTATTTTATATTGAGTGTCTCCCTAACAATCTAATAAAAACACCACTTTTGAATAGGAGTTGTATCCCATATAGTGGATGTATTTTCTATAATATGTTCTTTTTTTTCTTCAAACTATTATATGATCGTAAGATTTTTCCAAATATCAAAATTAACATCTCTTCCTCATTAATTGATGTAGGATTTATGTAATTAAATCAAATCAATTACTAGGATAATAACAAAAGAATGTAATGATAGAATAATATGATTCATTCGAAGCATA
This sequence comes from Viscum album, assembly GCA_963277665.1. Classification (NCBI taxonomy): domain Eukaryota; kingdom Viridiplantae; phylum Streptophyta; class Magnoliopsida; order Santalales; family Viscaceae; genus Viscum; species Viscum album. The sequence continues at coordinate 298,426,736 of OY728151.1, forward strand.
TTCCAAAACTAAATCAACCGGATAATAATCATAAACATGAGGTGAAATCATAATGAACTTATGTTTTTTTAATACTAACACAACATGTAATATCTACGGTGATTTATTTTTACCTATGTTTATAAAAGAGTTGGTGGATATTGAACAAAATAAGACATTAGAAGTGATAGTGTGGATGGTATGTATACCTTCCACCATATTGTTATCATACCCCTCATAAGAAATATTTTTTTCATTATATTTCTATATTTTCCTATGTTTTAGAGGTTATTAACATCGGTCATCATCATTAACCTTCATATTTGGTAACTCGTTGACATTATTACCATACTCCATGCTTTGACAACCCAATAGTGTGGGTGCTAGATTATGTGGTTCTTTCTTCCTGTTTGTATAATTTCCCAACATATTAACTCAATATTATTATTATTAAATATCTTAATGAAATTAATTTCCATACATAAAAAATTTACTTATTCCCATAAGATAATTTACTCCTTTTTACCTTCCACATTTTGATCATAAATGAAATATCAACTTCCTCTCTCCAGGGTATTTATAATTCTCTTTGAATTCCATTTTTTTCATATCAAAAATGAGAATAATGGGGTACTATAATATACAATTATACCTTCATAAAACATAGGTTTATTTCTTCATAGATACTATAGTCTCTAATGGATAACAACCATTGTAGATTTAGTTTTAGTCCATTGAATAATCTGTAAGCCTTAATTTCAGGTGGAGGATAATACCAAAAGTGTAACTCACAAATATTGTAGAATTTTCCATGAAGGTAATAGCAGTTCCATCATCTTTCTATTTAAGGATAAATAATTCCTTCTAACTTTTCATTTGATGAATACAATGAAATTATTTATTACAAAATATTTTTATAAACTCATAACTCTCCATATATTTAATTTCATTTATTACCTTTTGTTCTTGATAGTAGTCCTGTATTGATATAATTCACATTCTAAAATATAATTATCCTAAATAACATTCTTTTGTTTTCCACATTAGAGTATGTAAAATATTTTTTCAATTTAACTGATCTACTGCTCAGAACCTATTAGATCAATAGACTCAAAAAATAAGGTGTATGCTGCCTCCTGAAGGACTCAGGAGAATGTTATTCCCTTATAATATTGTATGAAAAAACATGTTTAATAACTTAAGAAAATTGTTTGAGAATAACAATAATATTTTCATTATTGATCCCATAAAATTGGGTTTATCATGAAAACAGTCACTGCATTGTTTTCTACATTCATCATTAACATGATTCCTCTCATTTTAACTATTGACTAAAACCAATAATCATAGTGTGACAAACAGTATCATAGTGGAAAACCACATAATCAGGAAAAATAATTTCTGGGATATATAAATCATAACACTTTAGGATTTTCCTTACCCACAAACAAATGTTATCAAACCAGTAGGATGTTATCATATAAATATAATTATCCTTAGTGATCTCACTAAAATAATCTTATCCTTGTTTACAATGGTAAAATTATCCATTCTCTTTTACCTACTATAGAAACAGTTAGCTTTCTTTAATAGATTCCACATACTAGTAGATAAATTTTAAATATCCAAAATAATGACCCTTACCAAAATCAAATAGGTATACTACCATGGAAAACATGGACACATAACCAATTGGTTCATAAAAGAAAAATGTCACCACCCATTATGTTTATCATATCATAACCCTTGATAGACCATATAGCAACCCTACTTTTTATTACATATCTTATTACATAAATTTAAAAGACATGAACTATAAAATTACTACACAACAAGGTTACAGAGGATTAGTTTCTTCAGAAAATTAGGGCCAAACATAAAATTTAAAAAACAAAACAGAAACATATATTTAATTCCTTCTTCTCTAGATTCTTATTGGCCCCATAATTCTCCTTAGTACATGTAATCACTTGAGGATATACATCAAAAAGGATTTAGATAAAATCATATTAAGAGGTTATAAATGGACATGAAACAATATTAAAATGGGTGATAATAATTATTATCCTCATTACATAGGTATAGGATCATAATCACGAGATAAAGCTTTATGAAAAGTCATAAAATGTGTTAATTCATAAACATGAAACATCATGTCTTAGTGGTCAACTACCACACATAGTTGTAAAATAATATCATAATTTTCAACATATTTCACTTTTCTCATGATATTAATCACATTACCCAATCCATTGGATAACTATATAATTTCCGGTGGACCTATCACATCATAACTTTTACATTGTGTAATATAATTCTGGTTGCACCAGTCACATCATAACATTTTCATTTTCATGCATTCCACATAGATCATATATTAATATTTAACATAAAATAAACCATGGAATGGAATGGGTATCATTAAATAAGAATAAATTCATTATTATTGGCTTCTGAAATGAAAGTGGTGAAAACATACTTGATTTATCAACCTTGAGGGAAGAAGAAACAATATCAAAAAGTAAAAGGTGTGTTTTTTTTAAAAAAAATAGTTCTTTTAAAAAAAAAATTTATTATCATAAACTCTATTATAAAATTTTATTATTCCAAAAAAAATAATAAAATAATTAATAAAAAATAATTATGGAATATGTATACCAAATATGGTTTGAAAGGGGGAAACCCTAAATAAAGAGAGTATAGTTTAAGAATTCTCCATACCTTGAGTTAGAATTCATCCTTCACTTTAATATCCTCTATAATCACATTAAATTAATTAATAAATAATTAAATAACTATTTATTAATCAATTTTATTAATTATAGCTTTATTAAATTCTTTTATGTTCTTAATTATGAGTTATAGAGACTAGATTTCATCATTTAGGAGCATTTGTTTTCATAGTTTTCAAAGTATGTTTCCCTATATATGTGAATTGAATCTCATGTAAAAGGCAGATTAATATCCAGGAATTTTATTATATATTACTAATTATATTCTAGATGCATTAATGGTATTATAAATAATTTGATTAGTAGTCTTGTGGAGGAATCATTAGCTAAAAATTAATAATGAACGTTTTAGGTTAATATTTATGTTTTTTCGATCACAACAAACTCTTTATGTTTTATAATTACATATTATGTTTATAAGGTAGTTAGAGAACATAAAATGTGATATAAAATTCAAATTAAAATATTTTTAACCATTTAATGTTTTAATTAAATACCTTGATTTTTTAAATGGAAAATGAATGTGCATCACCCAAATGTTGATAAATTAACACATTACAGGTGTCGATTTTATTTTTAGAATAAAACAAGGAGAGGGAGGAGTCTAATGATTTTTCTTCTATTAACATGATATAATTCAAGCATATCAAACATACCGGAGTTATCATTACTTTTCAATATGATATGTTTGGAAGAGTAAAATAAATTAAATGAAATTGAAAATAATTTAATATAAAAAGGAAGATGATTTTTCCTCTTAAATATCAACTCCTTGTGAACATCCATAGGGAAGTGGTTTTAATCTTTTTATGAGACCATGATCTCTAAGATATGGTATAGGGGATTTAGGAGAGGGTTGGGTAGAATTTTTTCAAGGCTTAATGATTGAGAGGTGTGAGGATTAGAGAGTTTGAGGGGTGGTTAAAAAGTGTATTTCATGCATTCATTTTGAGTGTTTTATGTGATTAAATATGTATTTAATTGATTAATATATTTTATTTTTCATTGAATGAAATTAATATGATTTATGGGAAGATATAATGAATATTTGAAAAATTAATGAATACATGGTGAAATTTAATCTAAGAGCCACTTCACGCCATAAGCTTCGCTGTCGAAGTGACAATGGATTTTTGAGGGTGCATGAAGGAGGAAGAAAATGAGAAAAATGATTACATGAAATGTTATCCCAATACACATTCTGACTTCATCAAATAGGATTTACACTACCAGGACAGGTTTTTAAGTATATATGCCTTATGAAAACCCATTACACATTGTGTAACTACGCTTCACAATGGGAAATTTTTCAAATTTTTTTATTAGACAATAAATACACTAAGATACATGGGATATAAAGATTTAATGGTTACCCATATTGAGTCTCAATTACACATCATGAAAGGCTTCAACATGCCAAATCTTCAAATGAGATTCACGGTGATTGAAAAATCACAGAGGCAACATCTGATCAGGATCACATAGTGTGAAACACTATTGTACGCCTTGTAATATATTAGGCATATCTCATCCAATGACTATAAATATATGGAATTACTATATATGTGAAGGATTGACACTCCACTGGAGAAAAAATCATTGGGTGAAGATGTTGTTCCCTATCATAGTTATTTTTCTAATTTTTTAATGATTTCATTTTATTTTATCTTTCTAATAAACCTCTAATCACTAGGATGAGGGGATAATCCCACCATGTCATAGGGTGATGTAACTAAAAGGCTAAATACACATTAGATTTGTTTATTTTCCATTAGTCCAGTATCTTCTTTGTGAAATATATTATAATTATTCCAATACCTTTATTTTTTTTATAATAACCATTGAATATTTAATTAAAAAGGTATAAATAAATTGCTCAACTCACAACCCAAAAGAAGACAAGGCCATTATCTAAATTTTCAAAATTAGGTTTAAATTTAGTATCATGAAAAACATGATTCGAAAACAAGTAAAATTAAATGACCAAGTAAAATTTGAAATTTTCGCATTAATGAGGAGATACTATGATAATTGTATCTTCTTTGTCTCATCTATGAAACCAATAAATAAATAATTAATACATGTACTAAAATCCAACTTCACCTGAACACTAAAATTACAACACCCAGGAGTTCCTTAAAAATATTCTTACAACCCAATCAATCTACTAAGATTTTTTTTCGTCTATCTTTTTCTAAAAATTCAATCAAACACAACCCTTCCCATATCTTCTCTTAAATTAATCAAAATTAAATATTTTTTAGAACCTAATCAAACTAATTTCATAGTACTTGTGTGTTTGTCCTTTATCACACCAAATCTACATTTCTAATTTTTCAAGTTGGATATTTTGAGTTTTATAAATTTAAATTTTCATAGTATAGTAGGCAAATAACGACACCATGTAGGGATATCATTGGTATCTACAGTCTAGGACATGAGTCTTTTCTCATTATTTTATTCATTAGTATATTTATTCTTAGGAAAAGAAATATTTTTGATTCCTGATATTAAATACAGTATTTATATCATATTATTTCAACCCAATGGTTCTTACAATAGCTATTTCTTAATTAATATTACAAATATCTTATAATGTACATATAACATAAATTATCGCATTTCACTATTCACAATAAATCATGTAATTCTAAAAATAAATCCTAATATTTCACCCTAACCAATTTTTGATGTGTATAGTTAAATAATGAACTCAATTTTATGAAAATATTTTTCTATATAAGAGTAATCTAATTTTTGATTAAATTTTTCATTTAAATTGAAAATAAATATTTTAAAATTATAAATGATTTTATAAATCTTTGAAAAATTACACAAGGTCTCATAAATATATCTTCAAATCATAATTCATAGAAATATTAATTTAGGAATAAATTTTAAAAAAATAAAAATAAATTTAAATTTTTAAATTATTCAAAAAATTAAAATTAAATATTTATGACTTAAAAAACATCAAACACTTAATAAATAATTTTAAACTATTTATTTACATAGACTATAAAATAATTATACAATAATTTCATTTATAAGATTATTAATTTTATTTGAACATTCAATGGTTAAATTAATATTCTATTGGATGGTTTATTATTCATAAGGGTCAAGTTACTATTCAAAAGGTCATGTTACTATTCCTTCGGTATAGGTTCCTTAGCTTCTAGAAATACCACTTATTTATTAAATTATTCTTTTATAATGATTTTATTGTGTTATGTAAGTGATTTTATGTGATTATGACATTACTATAAGAAGGTTTAAATTCTGTTGATAGAAGTTTGGGTTGTTATATTCATCCCCCCTTTTGAAATTTCACCCTTGAAGTATCTTTTTAACTAAAAAGGTAATGGTACTTCTCATTCATAACCTATTATAGTTCCCATGTTGATTCATCAAAATTATGGTTCATCTAAAACACTTTTTCAGGTTGGGATGTATTTTTGGGTAGAAAATTATCTCTCCTGTATAAAATCATTATAGGATGCTCCTTATAAGTGAGATCATCTTCCTTATATACCACCTATATGTTCGGTACATGTGAGGGATCCAATGTGAAACGACCCAATGTTTTATTAATTAACATTCTTTTTGATCCAATTAAAGAAATTGTTACTTAAAATAGTTATATAAGTCCTATAAAATTCCATGGTTTTATGTTTTTTGATTTCAAAATACCATTATGAATTTTTACCATTGCTAATATAGTCATTGAAAAAAGATCACATAATTAGTATAAATATAGGTCCTTATAAAATCAAATTTACTCAAAAAAAGGATGTAGTGGCCTCATCATGTAGAATTGATCTATACTATGCACATTTTTTGCAGCTCGGATAGTAGGTTCCATAACTAGGATTTTCTCTTGACCATGCGAAAGTCGAGCTTCAACACATTAAGCTCAAATAGAACCTCCTATAGGAGATGTGGTTGTTGATAGTGATTACCACCCAAGCGATGTTATCCAAGCCACCCCAAGAACGTATCACCATAGCCCACCTTACCCTTAGATCATATGCAGGTGTTATAAGAGGTTATGAAATAAGACCCTAACACTATGATTATGTGCATTATTTTTGTATAGAATAAATAATATACATTGATTTTATTATTTTTACTTTGTAAATTGTTTTTAATAAAAAAATAGTATTTTTTAATTATTTAATTATGAAATCTATTTTGATGAATTAATGGATTTTTTAATTAAATAATATTTTCCTAAAGTATTATTACTAAATTAATTTGTATAAAATATAAAGGATCTAATAGTTTTTACAAATAGAATTGTAATTTTTATTATTATATGAAACCCATTTTTGACTAAAGCGATGAATTTTGGACAAATTATGGTTGTTATTTTAAAAGTAAATATTCTTATATTTGGAATATTATTTAGATAAAATGAAAAAAAAATTATAATCAATGCGTCTCAATTATCCAATGAGGAATTTTTCCGTATTTTTTGAGATTGATTATTTTTTGAGAAATTATTAAATTCCATTCTAATATATAATGTGTTTTATGATATCATAGTCACCCAATAATGATGAAATAAAATAATATAAATGGTCCTTTCAGCCAATATTTTTTTAACATTAAAATAAACTGATTTAGGTTTTTGGGTTAATTATGAAAATGATTTCCTTGAGAGTTTGACTCACCTCTACATAAGAAATCCTAATATTCTATGATGTTATGCCTTTGGCATCATAAAATAAGGTTTTCCACTCCCATTTAGAAAAAACCATGGTAAAAAACATTGGGTTGGTTTTTGGTTTTGATTAGTTTAATACATGGTGTCCAAAACCTAAATAATAAAAAATTACCTCTCTTTTCAAATATAAACTCACCCAAGATCCCACGTCCTCTTCAAGACTCTCCCAAACCATTGGGATCACACATCCATGTAAGAGATTTTTTTCTCTCCCATTATTTGTCCAAGATTATTTATGTTTCCATTCCCTTGTATCATCAATTTAAAAATTTGGGGAATGATTTCGTAGATATGACATACATCATTCCTTATGTTTGAATTATAATATCCCCCTTTCTCTCTTGTTAATTCCTCCCCTATACACCTGTAACCATGACAAACTTTTGTAAGGAATTTAACTCTCCTCATTTGCATTCAAGAAATTATTTTGTATTATGAATCTAATGTCAATTTCATATGTTGATACATGTATCTATATGACCCACTTAATGTAAATTTAATGTACATATTAATATACAACTCTTTATCTCTCATAAACCAATTTTATGAATTTTTATGTCATGCTGTTATGTTGCCGAAATTGCACCATGAATTTTTTCCAAGCCAAAGTCATTGTGTAGTGAGTACCAGGATCATTTCTTTATCAAGGGTATTAACATTTATTAAAATTTATATATTTATAATACAGTTTCATGTATGACTTCCAGTTTTCTTTATTGTGTAATAAATGATGATGTTTAATGAATCCATGTTATATGATCCATGTGTCACACTTATGTTTGAAATGAATTGATTAAGAATGGTTTGCTCTGATAGAACTCCAATGCATTTGGTAAATAATAGTATCATGATACATTAAGTGAAATGAGGGTTTACAAATTCTAATTCATGTGAAATTACTATTTAATCATTCTACATGTGAAATGGTCCTTTTCTCATTCTAATATCATGTAAAATGTTTTTCCACATTTACATGTTATGATAATCATGTTATATCATGCCTTTTATGTTCATGTTTTTCTTATGATCCATTGATAATACAATTGTTGCTAATGTATTGAATACCTCTTGTTATGCCTTTCTTACACCCTCACTAAGATTTATAGCTCACCTTTTTCACATGCATGTCCTCAGGTTAACCCATTTAATGTTAAGTATGAAGGAATGTTTTGGTCATGTAATCGATGTTTTCAATAAATATGTTGTGTTTTATGTTCTAAGTTGTTATTTAATATTTATAATATCCCAAGACACTAGGCCTATATGTTCTCATAGTTCCCTTAAGTGAATCATTATGTAATAAATCATGTTTATGTTTGTAATAAAGAGCAGGATTCTTATAGTTTATATTAGAGGATAAGTTTAGTTATTTTTGGGATTAGGATAAAAAACCCATAATGAATGCCTTAGGGATAAGACTACATAAAATAAAAACATATTAAAATTTTTGTGAGTATTGAGTAATTTTTTTATCAAGAAATTACAACCCAGTGTAGATACAAGCAGGTAGAGGTTTCTCTAGGAAAAATGTACCTCAGGGTAAAATTTGAAAACATCCCTTCGAGCTAGACTAAAATGACAACTGCTGCACGACAAATGGCCTTGTTGCACTCGTATTTATGACACTCCCATTGGATATGATCTTTTACATTCATAAGATTAGTATGATCCATTATTAAGGGAAAAAATTTCCCCTAAGAATATATCATATGAATTAGATCATGGATAACATAGATTGATGCCTATAAACTCCTATGATATGGAAATAAAGGAAATTTATATGTCATCCCTTATTGTATTTGGATTCCCCTTTTATGTGTGACCCCTAACATTCCTTTTATTCAAACCGATGAACAATATTATGAGGAAACATGCTAACAACCAATGAGAAGATCATTGTGACAAGTATTTTAATTAGATTCACAATCCGATGGGAGTGGAAATCACGAAGTCTATCTTGACACTATTGGGAAAAAATCCCCCAAGGTATCATTGAGGAATTTTTTAGGAGATTGTGTTTGTTTACAAAGTAGGACTCCATGTTGTGTTTGTTCAAAAATTGGACTACGTTGTATAATTTGTTGAAAAAGAGAGTTTACATTGTTATTTTTCTAGTTCAAGAGTTGCTATTGGCTATCCATGTTTGATTTAATAAGCCCGACAATGGAATAGATGATCTCAAGGTGGTTCAAAAAGAGCAGATACAAGGCGCACACAAAATTAGAGTGGTGCTCAAAAAATAAATTGGTGCACAGAATATTGGCATGATGCGCGAAATAGAGGAATGGTGTTTTTTCACATAATAAGTCTTTGGAGATCAGAAGCTCGAGAATTGGAAAATGGATGAGGTTCATGACATATTATAGAAGTGCAAGAAAATGGAAGTGGTGCAAAAAATATTGGCATGGGGCGCGAAATAGAGGATTGGGGCTTTTCGTGCAAGAGGTGTTTCGAGATCAGAATATTGAAAATTGGAAAAGGCATGAGGTGTGAAAAATACCGGGGTAGTGCGTGAAAAACAATGTTGTGGGGAAGATATGTTTTTTGTGCTCGGAGTGCATTATGCGCTCAAGGACTGTTTTTTTCCCATGGTTGATTTTGCCTATAAATATGGAGTCAAACTCCTTCATTTGATGTAGCTCAAAAGTTAGAGAGTATCATAGCTCTAACACACGAAATTGGTGTATGAAAAGGAATTGTGTATAAACAACAAGTTTTTGCGTAAATGGAGTGTTTGTGCGTAAAGAAAAAGATGCTCATAAAAGATGGTTGTTGCACATAAAAGTAGTATTTTCACATAAATCAAAGGATGAACATTAAAGAAACAACCGCACATAAAATAATGTTGTTGCGCAAAAAATAATTGGTTACACATAAAATAATTGTTGCATAAAAAGGGATATCGCGTAAAACTAGGAAATTATGCACAATGCCCAGTGAAGGCTGCGTGTTGAAATTGGGGTTACCCAGTACACCTAGTGCAATGTGAGATTCATATGAGGGTGAATGTTGGATGTCAAAATAGAATCTATCAACGGTTAATGATGAAGATTTCATTAGTGATAATGAAGTTACCTACAAGTCTTTAAACTATGAGTAGATCCTTTCCCGGGAAGTTAGAAAAGGAAGAGGAAGAAGGTGATCCTCTCCACCTGCAGTGATCAAGAGAGAGAGAAACATGGAGTGGCCCTTGGGAAAGCAGGGAACTAACTGTAAACTATGTAATGTATGTGATAATGGGAATATATGTTATCTATCCCAAACATTGTAAAATTGAAGTGAGCTTTAGTGTATTCGGTACATCAGTACATCGCCGTTGTATGCTCCTTGAACGTAGCCCAGTGAGGGTGAACCAAGAAAAAATCAATGTGTGTTCCTACTTTCTTCCTCGTATTTCATCCAAAGAATCATTATCAAATAAATAAGAAAATTAGAAGATAAATTTTAACAACATAAGATCAAACAAAGCGAACCTTGTAATATAGAGGTCAAGATCTAGTGGGGCATGAATAATTTTGAAATAGAATATCCATACCCTGATTCACCCACCCTATCAGGGTATCTATGACACATTTGGTCCTAACAGATACTATCTTAGTTAACTAAATTTTTGAATACAAACATTGGTCAAGAGGAACATTCAACCCCCAAAGAATGAACAAGTCGCAATCAAGGGAATCATGAGTCAAAGGCCTCCTAATTTTAATGGATCATCTGATCCCTCAATCAAAGAACAATGGATGAACTCCATTGATAATATAATGTCAGTCATTCAATTTTATAAAAAAGAGTAGGTAATTTTTTATTCTTATTGTATAGAGGTTGAATCAAATTAGTGGTTGAAATTTATCAAAAATACGATGCCTGAGGAAGATATTGAGGCATTGGAATGGAAGGATTTCTGAAATAAAATTCGATAAATATTTTCCTTGCACCCTATAACATAATTTGGAAAGTAAATTCCTTTAAATAAATAAAAAAAGATTAAAAATCCATTGGATCATATGTGGAAAACTTCACAAGTATTTCATGATACAACTCTGGTTTTGTCGTTACCCCTGATTTCGAGTTTGACCGCTTCTTTGGTGGGCTAAAACCTAGCCTATAAAAACCCTTAGAAATCCTTACTTCGAAAGAAATGAGAAAAATTTCTTGATGTGCCCCCAATGTCAAAATGGAGATCAAAAAATATCAGGATAATCATGGTCATAATAAGAATAAAGAGAAATTTAAATTGGTGGTCTGATGGATAAATATAATGGTAATATGAAATTCCATCACCCCACTTTCCAATGTTGGGGAAAGAAGCATGTTGGAAAATGCCCGAAGGGGAAGAATAAATGATTTTGGTGTGGAATAGAAAGGAACCTAGAAATTAACTACTCACAAGAAAATCCCATAGATGTGAAAGAGGAGATAAACTCTCCATTAAAACATCAACTCATTGTTCATTACATAAACTGCATGGAACAAGGGCTTTTTGCAAACTAGTTACCTATGTCAAGGGTTTTCGGAGGCAACCAACAACCTCCAAGGTGGAAAGGGGGATATTTTTTCATCACTAACACTAAAGTGAACCCCAAAAATGATGTGGTGATAGGTATGGTAGTTAATCATTAATGAATAGTGAATGAATTTTTTTTTCAGGTTCTCTGCATTCTTCTTTATCCCGAAAGTTTATTAGAACGATCCCAACACCACCAAAAATCACGGGACTAAAGAACTCAATGAGAACAGAAAATGGGGAAATCATTGAATCCCATGAATATATATCCTCCCCTATATTAATTGGTAGATTTAAATTCCAAGAAACCCTCTTCATAATCTCTTTAGAAGGATTTGATGCAATTCTTTTCACGTATTGGATTTCCTTATATAGAGCCAACATAAATTTCTATGAGACAGAAATCACTCTCTATATGGAAAATCAACCCCTGATTATGTACAAGAGAAATGAGGAGTATTAATATTATTTTGCACCATCATCTCAAGTGTGAATATTAATTCCCTATGAGCTTGTGTATCTTGTTCTGATGATTGATTCTAAAGAAATATCCTTCCTTGAATACATGCCTTTTATGAGGGAATCGACTGAAGTGTTTCTCGAGGATTTTTTTATTCTTCCTCCTAGAAGTGATATTGATTTTTCAATTAATATTATACCCAGGGAATTTCCATTATCCAATACTCTATATATAATGGTTATTTTGGTTCTTAATGAGCTAAAGAAGAAACTATAATAGAATTTGAATAATGGGTTTATATGCCCAAGTGGTTCACCATGGGGACCCCTAGCCTTCTCCGTCACGAACAAGGATGGGTCAATGTGCCTTTGCATTGATTATTGAGAGTTTACAATAATCATTATAAGAACTAGTATCCTCTTTCCCGAATTTATGACTTGTTAAATGAGCTGCATGGAGAACAATAATTCTCCAAGGTGGATTTTTGGTTGGGATATTACCAAGATTGAAGAATGAGGATATCCCCAAGACAACTTTTCATACATGATACATGCACTATGAATTCTTAGTAATGCCTTCTAGACTCACTATTTCTCCGACAAACTTCTTTTACCTGATGCATAGAGTCTTTATATATTTCCTAAACAAATATGGGGTAGTATTTATAGTTGATTTTAGAATATAATCCATAATAATGTTGGAGCATGAGGAACATATAAGCACTATACTAGAGGCCTTGCAAAATGATAATCTCTATGAAAAGTACAAAAAGTTTGATTGTTGGTTGAAGGAGGTATCATTCTTGGGTCATATCATCACAAGTAATAGGATATCTATGGATCCCTCTAATATAGATTCAATTAAGGGATAACTATGTCCAACATTTGTAAAAGATATCTGTAGCTTCCTGGGGTTAGCTAGATATTATTGTCAATTTGTGGGAAATTTCTCAGGATTTTCCAACCCTCTTACCAAAATAACGTGGAAGGCAACAAACTATTCTTGGACTCTTGAATGTTAAGAGTGATTCAAAGAGTTCAAATGGAATCATATCACTACGCTTGTGCTCACACTACCCACAAGTAGAGAAATTTTTGTGGTATTTAGTGATTCTCTGAATATGGGCATGGGTTGTGTGTTGATGCCAGATAAAAAAGAGATTTCCTATACTTCAAGGCAATTGAATGTTTGTGAGAATAATTAACAAACACATGATATAGAGTCGGCATCAGTAATATTCTACTTAAAAACATGGGGACATTACCTCTTTGGGGATAAGTGTGAAATATATATAGATAAAAAATATTCATGTATATATTCACACAAAAATATTTGAACATACACCAACAAAGATGGTTAGAGCGGATCAAAGACAATGACTACTCAATCAATTACCATCCTCAGAAAGTGAACAAGGTGGAAGATTCTCTATGTAGAAAGGACAAAATGAGTATAACATTGACGAGAATTGATAAAGATATTATCATAATATATTTTATAAAGATGGAGATGGGAATAATAATGATAATAACATCATCAATATTTTCATAAATTATTTCTCAACCATATCTTTTAGAATGGCTAATGGATGATCAAAATGATAATGTGGGAATTCAGAAGAATGTGGAAACTCAAAAAAATTGGAAATCCTTGGAGTTCAATGAAAATGAAGAAGAAATTGTGTGATTTAGGTCCGGACTATGTGTTCCATCAACTATAGAGTTATAGAACGAACTTTTAGATGATGGACACTGTTTGAATATCTCCATTCACCCAGGAATCAAAAAGATGTATCGAGATCCCCAAGAGCATTATTGGTGGTATAACATGAAGAAGGAGATCAATGAGTATATATCAAAGTGCCTTATATGTCAAAAAGTAATTTTTGAGTGGTAGAAGTCCAAGGGGATGATGCAACCATTAACCATACAAATGTGGAAATGGGATAACATCACCATGTACTTTGTCACCAGTAATATGAAGAATTCCAAAGGATACAAGGGTTTTGGGTTTTTGTGGATTGTCTTACAAAGGTTGCACAATTCTTTGAAATTTGTGTGGATTTATCATTGGATCAACATACCCTGATATATATTAGGCAAGTGGTAAGGCTATATGGAGATGCTCTTGAGAGGATCTTTTCGACTATATTATTATACTCTCCAAAAATATATATAAACTGTTTTCAGGTCATTTGGAGTAGGCTAGAAGTATGGATTGTTACTACTATCAAGTGGTTTAATATAATATATTTTGGGCTTCGTGGTTATTTTGGGAGGGGATCAAGATAGAGTGGTATCAGATCATTGGTTGAGGGATTGTATGGGTTTTGGAGTTAGCCACAAGTGATGTTACATGGGATGGGAGGGAAAAAGTGTGTGCTATGTTTAGCAAGCATTGTAAACATGGGAGACCAAATTAGATAAGTGTCTTTAGGGACCCTTGTAATATAATTCTTGTACCTTTAAGCTTATAGTGGCTACTCAATGCGGTGATACTGGTTACAAGGTAGAGACCTATTAAAGGATAATGCATCATCCATCTTTGAACCTGTGTTTGAATGGGTAGACCATGGAATATGTTAACTTAAAATGAATAAAAAAATTAATAGTATGGTCTTCCATATTATATTTTTAAGAGATTTAACTCATATCCCATTTATAAGAATGGATCCAAGTTGATTTCCTTGTCAGGTATTCACAAAATATGATCTTCATGCTATGATAGTAGATTTCCATAGAGTAGAGGTCTGCAACGACGACGCTTGGGGTTTGACACTGTGAGATTTTAGCGCCTATATTTGTGGAGGTATGAATACTCTATTCTAGATGATGTCACAAATGACTTGTTGGTGGAGGTTGAGATCACCTTTAGTTTGATCTATCCTCAGATAGAGAACTAGGTATTGTTGGCTATGATGATGCTATGTGGGAAATTGAAGAATGTGGTTGTTATAATTCCTCAGTGATCATGATGACACATTAGCCTCATGGGAGGTGAACCAAGACTAGTTCAGATGAGTGTTTATTTCTTCGACTATGATGGAGACCATTATCTAGGATATACATAGCCTTTGGTAGATGTAATCTTATATGCGAGAGTTTGATATTTTTTTGCAACCTTCTATGATATTATTTGAACCTGTTTCTAGATTAGGAGTGTTGGGAAATAAAATTCAAGGATGATTTTTGTTTAGAGATACAATACTATGTCTCCACATTTATGATGACTATGTGTTTTGAGGTGATGGCATGATTAGAGGTCATCGAGAGGATGTTAGCCTAAACTAGACTGCCATTAAATGGGAGTCATAATGATTCCTCATGAAGCAGATTTGTGGTTCGAGGTTTCTTTTTTTAGGACACAATAGCTTCTTCCCAACCAGGGGTAGGTCCTAGCCCTTAGTGGGTCATTTATTCAAGGGTGGAGGATCTCATGTTAATGGAAAGATATTAGAAACATGTTTTTCTTGTAGATGTTGAGGTCATCAATGGTGAGAGTGCACAAACATTTTTATAAGTCATTTTTCTCTAGTTTTTTTACTTCAAGCTCCTCCACTGAGGTAGTTTTATCCATAGAAGAAGCATAATGTTCTTCCAATTAGTGATCAGCAAAGAGTAGATGATTAATGATTATGAAAACCACGAGATACTTCCTATCATAGAATATCATAGCATGACCATGGATATGGTCATTAGCATGGTTAGAGAGGCCATGCGGAAGGACATGGTCAGATTCTTTCATTAGTGTTTCTCGCGCCATGTGAGCTAGATGTTTTTTGGGGTTCCCATTTGATAATTTAAACACATGTGTATTCCATATTTTACCTGGTAGAGATATACTTATTCATATGAAATTCCATTTTCAAATATTTGGGATTTTATGTAGAGAGACTTCCAGGGCACCTGACATTGACTAAACCAGTTTTATGTTGGGATAAAATATTTTATATATGTTGAGAGAATGAGATAGTGATGGGGAGAACCTCTCTTGGGGATATTTATTATGTTTATTTATAGAACCATATGAAATCATATGGGGCCTGTATTAATTATAATTTTTTTAGGATTTCATGGTTTTCTTCCTGCGGAAGGTTATCCATTATTTTTTTGTGAGCGAGTCATTCAGATGGGTCAGAGGTATTTCCCGTCATTTTTATACTTGATGGTTTATTTGAGGCTGAGTTCATTAGATTATCAACAAAAAATATTGCTCAAGGTCATAGAAGTAGCATTATATCTTTCCATATTATGTTCTTCCTTAAAAAATAAATGATATATTGAGTTCATGAGTAAACAAAGACATTTAGTGTCTCCTATCTCAAAGTTTCAATATTGGATAATTCATTTTATGTTATGAGAGCTGCATTGATAGCTCTATAGTTAGTTGTAGTGTGGTGTTTTTGGTCAAGTGTGTCCCCGTGGGGTGAACCATTTTTTGTTCATGAATAATGCTGATGGAGGTTTCTAGTTTGGTTTCAATTATCATCACTTGATCCAAGTGACAGTGAATAACTAATATCCTCTTCCATAGATTAACGATTTATTCAATAAAAAGAAAGGTGAAAGTTGGATATCAAAGATCATTTTTTGGTCAGGATATCATCATATGTGTGTAAAGGATGAGTATTCCATAGAGGCTGTGTTCATTTTTTTCATGGTAATTACGATATTCTTGTGATACCATTTTGTGTGACGAATGCTCTTGATGTTTTCATTAGGTCAATGAATGCTACATTATGATATTTATTATATAAGTTCATGGTGGATTTCATTGATGAAATAATATTGTACTCAGTGTCTGAGGAGGATCATGTAGAGAATCAGTGTTCCATTTTGGTACATCTTCATCATTAATAGTTTTTGGTATGTTTACAATGTGTGTGTTTTGGGATCAAAATCGTCTTTCACGAGGCATGATTTATCTCATTAGGGGGTATTTATGGATTTTTCAAATATAGAAGTTGTTTTGTCTTGGGAAGCCCACAAGATGATGGCATAAGGGACATGTTTAATTTTTATTTCATGCCATTATAGGAGGTTAGTAGAATATTTATCTTGAGTTGTAACTCAACTAACAATGTCAACTAGAAATGACTATTTGTTCTTGTGGACTGATTAGTTTCAAAAAAAATTATCAAATGAAGGAGAAATTGGTAAATGCCCTAATTCTTTGTCTTCCAATAGAATAAGTTTATTTTTTGGATTACTATGGCTCATTCCAAATTGTATTGGGACAAGTTCTAATTCAACATAGTTCGATCATTTCTTATGAGTCTCACAGTTTACTACCCAATGATTATAATTATGCCGCTCATGATCTAGAGATGGTGGATGTGGTGTTTTCCTGGGTTTTTTTGGAGACATTACTTTATCTTAGAATTAATTTTGTTATAACAAATCATAAGAACTTGAGGTACGTTTTCTACCGGCATGACGTAAGCATAAATTAGTTTCGGTGGGTGGAGTTATTAAATGATAATGACATTGATATTTCAAATACACATGGAAATGTGAATTATGTAGTTGATTCACTATGTGGTATGTCACATAGTGATGCAGTGCATGAATCAGTGGATTCCTAGAGAGTGACGAATAACAATCAACATTTCACTTAGATTTGATAGAACATAATGAAAGGGGTTTTATTTTTTAGATGATAGTTGATTCATCTATGGTGCCACATGTAAATGAGTCATAGTTAGAGGATCATGAGTTGGAGGTTTGGAGATAATGAGTTGTTTATAGAGAGGCCCCATATGGTTTGTTTGAGGATGAACAACAATAATTATTTGTTAAATGACATTTTTTCATTTTTTTGGGGATGCATGAGGTGATTCTTAAATAGTTCCATATTTATCCTTTGGTAGTAAATCCTAGAATAAAAAATATGTTCCATGATTTGAGAGGCCAGTTTTTGGGTGCATTGTTGAAGCATGAAGTTTTTGGGTTTTTTAATCGATGTTTGGTCTACTAGATTGTGAAGGTTGAGCACTGTGTTCCTGGAGTTTTTTTCTAGGTGTTAGAAATTCCTTAGTGGAAGTGGGAGAAAATATCTATGGTCTTTATTATTGATTTACCTTGAGATCATGGATAATATATTTTTATGCGGTTGGTGGTGGATCTTTTTAAAAAAAATCCCTTTTTATTATGATCAAGGAGTTGATCTTAGTGAAGGTTTTGTCAAGGAATTTCTTTTTAGATGTGGTGAGAACTGAAGAATTATCAACGATCTTTTCTAATCAATATCCCCATTTTACCTTGAGGGTGTGGAGGGCCTCCAGTAGTCTTTAGGTTCACAATTATGCCTTATAACTACTTTTCATTCATATATAGGGGTCAGATAGAGTGTACTATCAAGACCCTTGATTATATGTTTCACTATTATGTATAGTATTTTAAAGGTTTGTGGATGAGGAACATGCCCTTATAAGTGATCTCTGATAACCATATTATTTACTCCAAAATTGGTATGGAGCCATTTAAATTCTCGTATGGGCAAACATTTTGTTTTCCATTGTGCTAGAATGGGGTTGGAGGGTCTGAAATTCTCAGTCCAAAAATAGTGAAGAATACAACAGAGATGGTTCAGGTTTTCGATGAGAAGAAGAAAGAAGTGTAGGATCATAAAAATTCCTATTACAATCAAAGAATTAGACCAACAGTGTTTGGAATTGGAGATTATTTATTCATAAATGTGACTCCCTGTCATGCGCAACAAAGGATTGGTTATGGGAGTATGATTTATTCGCAATTTTATGAGCCTTTCAAGGTGTTAGATCATGTCTGAGACATGGAAAATCTAGCATCGTGTCCCTCAAAAATGATCACATTAAATTATTTTTTTCACAGGTTTTAGTTCCATCGTTATCTTCATAGAGACTCCCATGTCATTAATTGGGCCGGGTGATTATTGATGATGATGAAACAATTTTGGACTGGCCAGTAATGATCTAGGACCACAAGGAGTATATGTTGTGTGGGAATGTCATCAACTTCAATCTTTTCTTGTGAACTCATGGTGGAGTGGAGGAGAGTACATAGAAATGTGATTAAAAAATATGGGTTCATTATCTTGAGTTGTTCAATGTTTTGATATTATCCTATAATGCTAATCATTTTGTGGTGGTGCACAATTTCAGTTTTCTGAGATGGATTTCTAATATTTCTTATTGCAGTTTACTCTTTTTGAGTGGTATCTCCACTAAGATACTGATTAGTCAATGGTTTTTCTTGGAGTTTAGTTTAATGTTATTCCCTTGGTTAAGTGGTTATGCTCATGTGGTGGTGAGAGCCTTGAGAGTTATGTTGTGGGAGTCTTTTTGGATGAATCTTTTCTCTTTCCTCTCTTTGTTTGTTTTTTTATTATTTATGATATTTATATTTTTAAAGGTATCTAATGTTAGCGATTTGATCCATGTGGATATACACATTTTGAATTTCCAAAGGCTGAGCTGCTCGGAGGAGGCTTAGAGGAATTCTAGATGAGTTTATATGCTAGAAGCTGGATGAAGGTAAAAGTCAGAACATATAATATTACCTGACAAGAAAGTGGGTTTCACAACATTTAATAAATTGAGGGTTTAAAATTAAAAGGGTGACACATTTTCCAGTGGATATATAACCCCAAGTATCACATAATGTGAAATAGTGGTATACATATTGTAAATTCTAAGTGTGTGGTTCTGTTCTGTTTTATATCATGTACATTTTTTGTTTTATATGTTGCATGACCCTATCAGTTAGTGAAACTAAAATCCCAAGGATTATGATCCGTAGGGGGTCTTTCCCCAACATCGTGGTTGGAGGATGGATGACTGAATACCCCCATTGACCCCAGTCTCTTCTCTTTGTTGTAGTTTGAATTAGTTTTCATAGAGGATAGTTTTTTTCATATAAGTGTGTATATGGATGTAATAGATTGTGGGTATTTCACAAACATGTATTCTATATATAGTTTCCTAAAGACTAATTTAGGTATAACTTGTGTAGGATGTGGTGTCTTGATGTCACTTTCTTAGTGTATGGGTTGTGACCGCTTAAGGTATTATACATGATGTATGATACATGTGTTATGAGATATGGTGGCTCCTAGACTCTACATGGTTACTTATGTTCATGTGGACCTAGAGGTGTGTTTCATGTAGTACACCTTTTTGTTCTTGTCACAGGCTTCTATGATCTACAATTTTGGACCGAAATTGTGAGGATGTGCGATACTGTGGAAGAGTGAAAACCCAATGGGGAAGCGGTAGCGAGGTACCCATGATGTTATATACTATATTATATTATCGTGTATGCAATACAAGGTGAGAGATTCCATGGTGAGGCTAGGAAATTAGTATATCTATTTATCTGATGATTCAGTTTCATTGTCATTCACTATACTTTAGCATGCTTTATTTTCCATTAGAACGAGGGCTTTGAGAAGGATCCAACTGAGTATACTTTTATTTACACCCTAGGTATATATAACATTTTTTTATGTTAGTTGTATTAGGTTGGAGATCAGAATGGATAAAACTATATTGGAGTTTACCTGGAGCTCTTTTGGCTTTGTAGTCGCTTCTCATCCACACATTCATTTACCACTTTCAGTTTTCCATTTAATTTTACCAGTTACTGCTGACAATTACATATGTTCACCAAGTTTTTCATTTATATTTTATATTGTGCATGATTTTTTTGTTCTCTATCTTATCTCGCTCTTCTTCATGTGTTCCCTTAATGGGATATTCCCCTCATCTATGTGTTTACTACTACCTCAATGGTAGTCTCTAACCCAAGGTCTTCTGGGGGTGGGACTTGAGGTTGTATATCTCTCTTCTCTCATTGTCAATCCATGAGGGGTTCACATTGTGGGGATGGGGTTATAACAGATCATTTAAGAAAGAAATGTTTTTTATCTCTTTTTCACCACTTGAATCCCTAACGTGGTATCATAGAGAGGCACATAATTATTTTTAATTATCTAAGGATTATTAATGGTTTTAGTCTTTTGTAATTCATTTTTAAATTCATATTTTATTTTTATTAAATCCAAATTGAAACATATACTTCTTCCGCTTATTATATCAAAAATATTATCAACCCAATTAATATTATGAAATGAATAAATTTGATTATCTCATCCAGAAGAGCTGAATAATTTGGCCAGATAAGTAAAGATTAATGTCCATTGAAACTAGAGGTATATTTCATGTACTGGGGTTTAATTCTCCAAGAACTATTTCAGAATTAAATCAAGGAATTTGAATTTACTACAAATGAGGAATTTATTTATACACAATGTAATAAAGGGTCCATCCTGGAAAAAATTCATTCAGAGTACACATTATGTAACTTCCATACACAACATGTATTTTTTATGTCACATATATGATGTGTGTCTTCCTATAAGGATTACCTGACAAGTTACCATGTAACTAGGAAACCACATACCATGTATCACATGTACACACTATGTACTCTGATATTTCTAATAGAACAATTACACAACATGTCCCTAGAAATGTTCCAAAGATAAATGATGAAAAAGTATGTACTGCATAACAGGATTGTAAAAACCATTTACTTATACCATATTAATAAGAATAAAGAATTATTTTATTATATTATGTAAACCTAATAAATATGTGCTTGTGTGTGGTCATAAAGATTACATGACACTCCATCTGACAAGTATATATATATGCCAAATTATTCTTTTGTATTTTTTAGATCGACATATCATGTGTAAGTCATATTAAAATGATCAGTCAATTTATTGAAGCATTACATGCTACCTTAAAAAGGACTAATGTAAATCGTGAAATCATTAAGTTGATAGTACACATCATGGTACAATAAGATAAATTGTTTATAACATAGGTCACAAGAGTAAACGATATACGATTATAATAAACATTGGGTTGTTTGAAAGGGAACTCATAGGGTTACCTCCAAGGAACATGTATTGTAAATATTATATTTTCTATAAATTTATTTAATTTATTTAAAAAATTAGGATATGATAATATCAAGGTAATTTTGATGAGAATAATGATAAAATAATTGATAAATTAAAGAAGATAATTAATTGATTCAAGAGTGATTTTTATTAATCGAGAATGATTAGGAATTGAACTCTAATTTTATATAATGCATAATTTTTTTCATGTGTATGGATGGTCATGAGATTAATCTGGACCATATTTTGCGATTGGTTTTTTTTTAATTTTTTATTAAATTAAATTACTATAATGTGTGACATCTCTTGTCTTATTAGGTAAGGGGATGTGTTCCCGTGGATTCATTTATGTAAACCCCTTCCACTCAACTGCGTGTGAGTTAACAAATATGTGATGGTTAGATCTCCCAATATTGTGGGAGTGGTTTAATGTTGGATTTGAGTTGAAAAAAATTGAAGAGAGATACATAAGTGGACTAGTTGAATGTTACAAGATGAATAATAAATGGATTATGTATGTTTAACCAAGGGTCCAAGTTTATTTATCAAATCTTGAAAAAAACCATTAGTAGAATTTAATGGTCATAAAACATTATTATTTTCTTTATTTCATGTTTTATAGATATTTCATTATGTAAATTTTTTCTTTATCACGTGAATTAAATAAATATTGATCATGAGAGATTGAACTAAAAAAAATTGCCTTTTGTGGTAATATTATCTAATTCATGGTCAATTATATAAGTAAATCCACTAAATATTAGAAATAATTTAGTATAGATAATAATTTTAAATTTAAATGTAAAATATAAATTCCAACCATAATAAATGTTATGTTAGTATAGCCTTCCACTATGTAAGTTAAAATTGAAGCATAGTTCATAGGGAATGACCAGCCCATGATGGGATGATTTCAATTCTTAGGGAATTGTAACTTCATGTATTAGGTTGAATTATCCTATTTCAGAGTAAGGGTTTAGTAACAATGCATTAATTTGTGTAAGTAATAGTAAATTATTATTTTAATATAATTTAAGGATTTCATTATTTGGGAGTCCGCTCTATGGATAATGTTAATGTGAGTTAATGTAGTTGGAATTTGTAATTCCTACTTAAAATTTATTACATTTCCTGAACAACCAATATTGTTGTGATTATAAGATGAATATTCATACATTCCACTAGAACTTATCTGGAAAATTCTATTTCGATGACAACGGTGTGGGATATTGTGTTTCGATAAAATAGTGGGTTGATTAGAAAATATAATATTCATTTATTTTTCTTAATTTTATTAAATAAAGCAATAAATCAATGATCATATTTTTTATAAATGGTAAATAAAATTATTTTAAACTAATCACAATGTTCCACACTTGCTAAGGGTAACCTTATTAATAAAAAAAATCAAATAGGGGAAAAGGATCTTGTGCTTTATCCTACGACATGGAAGGAAATTATATGTGTTATAAGAAACTTTTCATGATTCACTTGGAAAATAGGATAGTGAGGATGATTTTTCAATATATTAAAAACATTTTAATGATTTTGTATATGATCGGTGTATCATTCTATCATCCATGACCAATGATCATTTGAAGCAACACGAGGACATGTATGTGTATAACATAATGTCTCACCATTGGAATCTCTTTCAATAAAACGTTATACAAGCGATATAAGAGATATCCAAAAATATATTTACCATTAATCTTGGATATATAGTTCCAAATGGGCCTTATTTAATAATTCTTATTTAATATATTGAACTCTTATACATATTAGGAATTAAATTCCCAGATAATTTGTGCATAGATCTCATACTTTTCACACTTTCCAAAAACATATAATGTTTTACTGTTAATTATAACTTTAGAAACAATGTAATGATTCTTTCACAATATATTAATTTGTTTCTCAATGTGGATAATGACAAGGGTAGTTAAGAACCCATGGTCTTTATTGTGAATATGAATTGGGAGACCAAGGTGAAGGGGCCCAAGACTCATTACATGCCAAATACCTTGGGAACCCTCCTTCAAATAAGTGTTATATCAATAGGTAGGGTAAGGAAAATGAGGAATTATGTTTTTCATATGGAAATCATGGCCACTAAAAAAAGAACAACAACAATAAAAAATGATTACCTAATGGAGTATTCATTAACAAGTTAAATATTGACATATATGTGCATTGGGTATTTGATGATGCTTGTGGTTCTCACATTTGAATCTGAATATTGGAATGAAGTAGATTATGAAATATTACTAGAGGATAGGTGGATATGTGAGATTCTAATGGTGTAGAGATGTCTCCTCTATCCAATTAAGACTACTAAGTCTCATTTATAAAGGGAATGATATTTTTTTAGAGATTGTTTTTATGCACAAACTTTTAACAAGAACATAATTTATATGTCATTCCTATATACAGATGGTTATATTTTCTAGTGGGGGATATATTATGTTATTTTATAATGATAATATATATTTTTTTGTATGGAGATTTATATAATGGTATTTATATATTAAATTATGAAAAAAAGTTATTGGAAATAGATAATCATTCATGGTAACACGACTCATAGAACACCCATATATAACATCATCATATTAGCCACATAATCAAGGCACATTTTAAAAATATATTTAAATATTGTTATTTATACTCTTTTATAGATAAAACCAATTGAAATATTTCATGATTTATTACACTGAAAAAATGAAAAAACTACCATTTGGTGGACAAGGTTAATGGCCCACAGAGATTCTAGAATTTTTGCACACTAATTGAGTTGACAAATTCTAGTAGAATCTTCAATTGGGTATTATCAACTCATAACTAATAGTAATTACATGAAAATATATGTCTATTTATACATGGTGAGGTATAAGTCCTAGTGCTTTGAGAAATTTAATGAATTCAATAATCATGTAGATAATCAACATGGAAAGAAGATAAAGAAGCTTCAATTAGATCGAGGAAGTGCATATCTTAACCAATAGTTTATCAACATTTTGAACGATTTTATGTTTATATCTCAAATTACTCTATGTTATATGAAATATTTTAATTAGTCTTGTGGACAGAGAAAATATTCATTGTTAAGCATGGTAAGGTTGATGATGAGTCATGTAGATATTTTATTATCATATTGGGTATGTTCATTGCAAAATTTGGAAAATACATGGAACTGAGTACCAATTAAAATGGAAAATGAAATTAACCTAAGGATATATAGAGGAAAGAAACAATTGTTTCCCATACATGTCTATGGAATCGAGAGTCATTTTTATGGACTTATCATTAAAAAAACTATAACTAATGTCCTAAGGTGTATTTTTAATGGTAATCCCTTTGAAAAATAGGATACTACCTATAAACCCATTAAACAAGAAAAGGAATATAACTAAGCAACCCTTCTTTCAGGATTGACCTCACATTCTCAAAAAGAAATGTGGGGGAATGTTTAACATCATCAAAGTCGATGCTCAATATACAAAAGTGTTAGAACATGAATAGATTCCACAAGTCCCTATGGAAGAAGTATTTCCTGGAACAAAAATACTGCATATGTTCACTAGAGTGGTAAGAAAATAAGAATGATATGGTTTTGAAGTCACTGGGATGGTGAATCATTATTCAGTGGAAAATGTTGATCTTCTTTCCTATACATAGTATATTATTTTAGAAAATCAAGCATAAGAGCTTAAATTAGAGGAAAAAATTTACAAAAGTCTAAATGAGGGAATTTTACAGTTGTCTCTATTAAGAGTGTTGAGGAAATCCTCTGTAATAGTGGTCAGATGCACTCCAGAGGCTTCAGAGATACCTTGATTAGAAAGTATATCACCAAGAAATTTGGTGCCACAGTAAACATGTGCGATGATAAAGTCCATTTAGGCAAGAGTGTCAAGACATTTAATCAACTTGAAAGTGTGCTTCCAGGAAAGATGGGGGTGATTCTTTCTAATTACATGCATGAGAGTTGAGAGGTCATAATCCATCAAATCTAGTGTAGATTCCATGTTTCAAAAACAATATTGGATTGAAGTCAATGTTCTATTTGATTTATAGACCATAGGGTAAAAATGGGTATTCAAGAAAAAAAATACATATGAGGTACGGTGAATACATAGAAATATTATCTAGTGTCCAAAGGGTTTTAAAAATGTTAATTAATTGTTAATGATAAATCATTTCCACAATGTTCCATGTTAAAATAAATCAGAATTATACTATCTATAGAATCATACTACGACTATGAAATTCCTATGATGGACATAAATACTTCTTTACATAATAGGAACTCTCTGGAAGATCTCTATACATACCACCCAGAATGGTTTATGACCCCATGCAATGGTAAAAATAATGTCAAGGTGTTGAGTTCAATTTTTGAATAGAAGATAGCATAAAAGATATGGATATTTTGATTTGATGAAGCTATAAATGATTTTTTTTCATTACGGATGAATGACAGACATGTTTTTACATGGGGTTTAGTGGGAATGTTGTCGTTATCCTAGTAGTATATTTTTATGATATATTACATATTGGAAACATCATATCAGCCTTATAATCTATTACAGGACCATTAAAAAAGTTTATATCCAGGAAGGACATAGAGGATATAGCCTATATTCTATGGATCAAGATGATTCACGATTGATCCAATAGGATTCCTAAACTAAGAAAAACTATATTCATTGTCCATATAATAAATCAATTTTTCTAAGAACAACTTTTGTGGAATATAGTATACATATATATACAAAAATGTGTCCTCAAGCACAACATGAGAAAGAAAGAATGAGTAATATCCAATATGCTTTATTGATAAGATAAATCATGTATTATGTGTTATGTACTAGAATTTATCATTCATATACATTGAGAAAGGTAAGAAGATATGAAACATATCTAGTAGAACAAAATTTTTCTACGATTAATGTTATATAAAATTATCAATGAATAACAAATTCTATGTTCTTATTGAATGGAGGAAATGAGGATCTAGTCATTATATGTAATAATGATTCTAGTTTTCAAGTAATTCAAAATTATCTAAACTCACAGTCAGTATATTTTTATTATCTCAAATGGGGAGGTGTGATATAGAAGAGTTGAATGAAACTAATTATATTTGAATCTATAGTGGTGTATAAATATATATGTGATTATTTTATATTTGAGGAATATGTATGGATAAAAATATTTTCTGCAGAGCATGATGTGGTCCCTAGTAGTAATGACCATATAAAAATTTATTGTGATAATACTAATGTGGTGGCTCTTGTAAAGGAAGTAAGGTTACATAGAAAAAATGATCACAATACAACAGTATAAACTCTTAAGGGTTTTTAACTTTGTTATATGATTCATTAAGAAAAGTTCCCACAAAGAAACCATTTTGGACCCCATGAAGAAATTCATATCTATGTATAATCATGAGTATCTTGTGAGAGCCAGTGGAATGAAGGTTTTAACCAGTTGGATCTAGTGTAACTAAGAGTATGTCATAGTGGGTGCCCGAGAACCCACTACATTATACATTATGATAACATTTGTTCAAATTTTTAATTTTAATAAACTCATTATCACATAAAGATTATTCTTTTGTGTTACATATTATGTGATAATTTTCTAAGAGTAGTTGTTTGACTAAAAGTTCATAGAAGTTCTTAGCTATGATGAGAAAAACGTTGCTCCACAAAAGTATTCCTAATTACATTTTCTATATCTAGATAAAAATTATTCTTTGGACAAAAAATAGAGGCTAGAAGTTGTGAGTATATATAAGATATTGAAGAACCATCTCATGGTGTATGTCCTTAGTAATATAAAACGTATTATATAATGATAATGATAATTGTCTGTTGGAAATCCATATTTATATGTTTCATTGGATGTTCCAATATTTTAATGTGGTTATTATTCATTATACTTTAGGATAATTATTAATTCATATGATAGATTTTTTATTTTGATGAATTGATTAACAATGTTATGACATATGTTTATGAGGAGGTTAGATACATTCGGTGCATCACGTTAAATATTTAATTAACAAATAATGAGAGAATGTATTTATCAATTGTGTTCTTTAATATAACTTCTTAAATCAATAAATTCAATAGAAATGATACATCGTAAATAAATCCATGTATATTGTGTCTTATAGGTAAGTTCAATTTCTATAATGCCAATGAAATTGACATCAGAAATATAGGATGATAGAACAAGAATGAAAACCACTTGATTAGAGATTTGACCATAAAGGGATTATATTATAAATTAATTGTTAGTATGAGGTATTGTGTTATTGTGACGTTAAATTATTTTTATATGGTTTACATGGAACGTTTCTAGTTACTAAATGTGGACTTTATATTGATTCATATAATTCCACTAGGAAAGAGTCCTAGAGGGTAACACACTATGTGTACCAAGAATCTAAAATAAATAATATATTATTTTTTAATATTTAAAAAGTTTAATAAATATTATTACACAACATGGTTTAATGATGAATAATTTTTTATGGATCACATATATTCTCTCTTTAGTTATTCAAGAGAATATTATTTGTGATCAGTATTAATAAATATTTATTTTTCATTAGAGAATATAATATTTATTTTTTTATTAGAGAATAATGATGTGATATTTATTTATTAAATAAATAGTCATTATTCATAGAACAATAAATATTTTGGAGTAATGGAAGAATAGTTTTATAGGTTTGGTAATAAATTATATATATTGGCAAATAATATATTAAATTATATTTAATTAAATCTAAAATTTATGCGCATTCCAAGAAAATAAAATAATATTCTTATAGAAATGGGGTTTCGTAGTGATTAAATAATAATTAAAGGGAAAATGTGATATTATTTATTTCTAACCCTATCTATATATAAATCTATTTTATAATATTTAATGAGGGATAAATTATTATTTTTTAAATAATGAAATCAAAAAAATCCACTCTAATACTAAGAGAGATACCTTCTCCAATAATGCTCCCTTGAATATAGAGTGATCTTTCTCCACCATGAAATATTGAGTCAAAAGAGTACAAATAGAATCCTTTGGAAGCTATTCTCAGGGCGATCAATGGGGAACCAGACAAGTGATTGGATATTCCATGATTTAAACCATAAATCACTTCGGTGATGTCCAGATAATTCAGGAGCAGGAGTGGATCACCACTAGTGGGAATCTATTATTTTTTCATAAAATTAAATGATGGTAAACATGGATCCATTATCATATCTATAAAAAAAATATATAATTTGAAACAATTTAATTATTAAATTACTTAAATTAAGTAGAAATAATATGTGATGAGGCTATATTTGTTGTTATGGAATTCTATCCAGATTTTTATTCATTGTTTCAATAATGTTGATCATGTTTTTTTCATCATGTAAATCTTGGATTGATCATTTGTCAGGAAAAAAATAAAATTTTGGCATGACCCATAACACGCTTCTCCTGCGAACTAAATCTTCACAAACTACAATGAGGAATTGTTTACTTATGACATGATCTCCATAAGGGACATCCCATTTTGTGTAAGAGCGCATGATGTATTAAATTATAACTTATGATAATTTTCCCACAATAACCACACAATAAGACTAAAATTGTATTATTCTAAGAATTATGGGTATCATGATTCATATTGTTATATAATATTTAGTTAAACTCAAACCACATATCTTGGACCAATCTATAATTCTTCACCTGTACCAAATCCATGATTTCACACTGTTATTGAGACTATTACTAATTAATTTTAGGATTTATCATCAATTATCTTACTAGAACACCCCATCAAACCATCCCATTTCGTATCTTTTTTTTGTTGGAGCCAGGTCTAGATGATACCCATGCCTAAGTACTACATATGGATCAATTACAATAATTTTAGGATATGAATAAATTCCAATATATCTTATCATAGTTAAATATATGAATTAAATTCCACTAAAAATGCCACAACATATTAGTGTTTTGGCCAAGACTAGTACACGTCATGTCTTATCACATACCCCGACAATAGGATGGAAATATTTCATTCTCCACATCTATATGATCTATATCTATGTGTGGGCCTTCTCTATGTATGATGTGTGTATTCATTCCTACTCTTTTATGATAATTATTAATGCATGTACATTCTATATGAGTACCTTCTGTTAATATCAATTCATCACTTCCACATAGAATTTGGGCCTTTATCAATTCATATCATCATTTCCTCTACTACATATACACTATAATCACAATTCTTCAATTTTTGTCATTTTTTCAGTGAAGAATCTATAGAATAGACTCATAAAATGACTATATATGGTATGATTCTTATTACTCTTGAATATGTATTGATGTTTATATTTCCTGTTACAGTTCCACCTGAAAACGTCATCACCATATAAACCCTACCATTATAATGATATCTACATTCATAGTGTACTTTTCATATGAAACATCTACGAATACAACATATGATGGACCCTATATCTATTTTTATATGTGAAACCCTTATGTGATCCCATGAATTTTCATCATAGTGTTTGGGTCTTCATTATTATAAATCCAATTTTCTTCTGACATACATACATGATAGATACAATTAAATTCCTTATTTCGCCCCACATTCCTTGTGCATTATCACTTTATTCCCACCAGGACATAATACAGTGACCTTTTCGAAGGATGATAACACCTCATTTAAAAAACATGTATTTCATGATATCCATTTTAATAGTATTTAAAATTTCATTCAAATCATCATTATCGAACCTAGGAATAATATATCACATGTTTCTATTACCCATTAATGTGATATGATAGTTGAATTTTGGATGGCTGTAGATTATATCATTCTAACTACATTGGAATGTTCTATTTCTATGAACCATAATTTTTTCAATACGTATCATAATTAACACTAACATTCTATTAATAGTTGAAATAGTTATATAAAATACAATAATTCCCCCTAAAAAAGGTGGCAATAGTCGACATGTATATCCACATTTCCTATAAAACTATGGGTAGGTATGTACTTCTCGGGAGAAGATACCCTGATCCTAAATTCCTTAAAAATATTAATATAGATCCCATCATTATAACTTTGTCAAAATTCATCCTCATTATAAAAATTTAACATTATGGAGATCTACAGATAATTAGAATGTGCTCAATGGTCATCCAAGCATATCTGGTTTCATTTCATTACATTTTATTTTAAATAACGGAATTTTAAATTTATAACATCCTTCATCCCTTGTTAAAATGATCCAAAATTCTGCTAATTACTAAAAACAATTTTGGTAAATTATGGATAAGCCTAAACTATGTAGAACAATTTTACAGGGTTGTTTATACTAAATATTTTTCAATTCACATCATGATTATTTTTCCAGCATCTTCAGACCTTAACCCCAACACTTTTTTCCTTGTGGTATGACACTAAATTGCACACAAATTTCACCTAATGTGGTTTCATTTATCAGGGTTAGAATATTTATTCATGTTAATTTATCATTTCCACTATCATTTCATCAGACACCACACCACATTTGTTAAAATTTATCCAAGAATAATGTATAAAACTTTTATTCAATGTTTTATGACCATAAGATTCATCCATTTTTCTTCAAAGACATATGAATTTTAAATTTATCCAATTTTGTTCAAATCTAGGAATCACTAAACATTATCCTTAAATATTTAAACTAAAATTGATTTAAAAGTCCCATGAAAAGAGATGTTAAACACATCTTGTTGAAAACCCAAAAAAATGTATTCCTGAGAAAAAATTGTCTATTCAGGCTCTAGAAATTTTTTATTTTAGATACTAGACAAAATTTGAGCATAAATAAAATTAAAGGGGAATGATACTCATTAGGATAAAAAATCAATTAGAATTATGATAAA
This sequence comes from Viscum album, assembly GCA_963277665.1. NCBI lineage: Eukaryota > Viridiplantae > Streptophyta > Magnoliopsida > Santalales > Viscaceae > Viscum > Viscum album. Next base: position 298,459,045 of record OY728151.1, read on the forward strand.
GAGTAATTTTATGCTCTCTAATAGTCCACATTCATTATTTAGTCAAAATATATAACATTGACAAGTTTAAATACATAAATAATATGGGAAACAACATTTGGCCCTATTAAAATCTTGATACACGATCTAAATCTATAAATATTAGAAAAATGGAGAGAACATTTTTCCTCTAATATTCAAAAAGCTTGATATTTTATATATAATTAAAATGGATTAATATTATGATACTACAACACTTGATATCCTTTAACACAACCTTATAAAAACCATGACATTTTTTATTTAGATAAGTCATTTTCTCTGTCGTATTGAATTGGACTAAAATTTCATTTTTGTGATTCCATAAGCCTTGTGTATCCAATATTCTTATATCCATTAAAGAACAAATTTTTAGGTTGAAATCAATCCAATACCATTTTCTATGTAATAATTTTAACAAATCCTATGGTCATATAACACACTATGCATATCTATCTGGAAAATAGTAACATGAGATAATATTCACAAGATGATAATGCATTAATCAATTCATTTATCATCTATTAAATATTTTCAATTGCGATTTAGAAGAATATTTTTCCATTTACTATTAAGATTTATTTATTTAACATGGATTTATCATATTTAGTGTTTCATATGTTTTATTAAGTCATTAGTGGAAGTAGAAAAGGTCAAAAAAATTTAAATTGAGTTCAAAAAATGATATTTTAACATTTTCAAAGTTAAAGGGAAAGAAACATCCATAAAATTGAGGCTCTATCTATTGTATAATGAAAATAAGAGTATAAATAAAAATTTTATACCTTTATTAATAATTCACTTTCAACCCCAAATTTTGGTTAACTAATAATAATGAGTCAATCATATCTTTACATAGTCAAAATAATTTCATAATCGATGTGTCATCATAATAATATATATTTTAATCTCTAATATCAGTTAAATTTTGTTACTCTTTTGACTTTTGAAAATGATATAGTGTCCTTAATGACGAAGGTAGATTTGTAGGGATATCCTATTATTAGATAGTTTTGTTATCCCCATCCACCATCGCATCTTTTTGAGATTTTTTTTGGAATTAAACAACATTGATATCTATGGTATGGACCATAAATTTAACCCACAACAAAATAAATATATCTTCTATAACTAATATCATCCATAAACTATTATATTTTGAGTTTAAGGGATTTCAGGACTGTTGAACATTTCATATCTCTGTTTAATGGAATAACAATATATCTTTAATAGATTTGATGGAAACCCTCTAATATAAGTTACATATATTATATTCTAGATAAACATCCACATTAGTCATCTCGTATTACATTTCAGTGAAAGATAAATTGTATCTAAATTAATATTTATTAAGTAAAACAATAAATATTGTATAAAATATTTATTAGGGTAATCATGAACACAGCATTCTCAAAGCATCATGATATCTATAATGATTGAGAAAATATGGAGGAAGGCTTGTCATCCTATCTCTATACTTGTTATGGTGAAACTATTATAACTATTCTTAATAATATATATATGCATCATCTATAGGATGAAAAAGATAAGAGTAAATGGTTTCAATGATTAATTCCATTTCTATATGTTCTAAACTCTTACATTTTCATAGATTCAATTAATTTTATAACATTACTACACTCCACCACTATCAAAAAAGCTATAGAGAACTCATTAGTTAATGTGAGGGAGATTATTTCCCTTCATTCTTTTATTTATTTAGTTTTACTGTCTAGGGATTATTCTATAGACAAGGCCCTGTTAACACCCTGGGGAAATGTTTTTGGAAATACTAATAGGTTTAACAATAACCCTATTTCATGAGTGGTGGAACATTTCACTCATAGGGGTGTAATATCTATAAAATATCATTAACTAATTTTAATATTATTTTATTCTATAAATATTGTAGTAAATGTTTTGAAATATAAGTCGGTAAGAAATTTATGGTAGTGAATGAGGAATCATTGGTGGAAAACATATATTCTACCATGTTATAATTCAAATAATTGAGCACCTTGGGAGTTAATGATAGATCTTATGTGGTTATTTATAAGAAATTCATCACCCCTTTCTATAACTCAAAAGTATCATGATTTCTTCTACACATAATATTGAAAGAGAATAAAAATCATTATAAAATTTTGTCAATGTGATAATTAAAAAACTTAGAGGGTCTTCCATCCAATTACTGGAGGGATCTTGTGGGTCCATTTCAAGGATCCTCTATAATGAATTTATAGTGTTTATGAAAGTCTCATGAATTTAATCCCATATAATTATAGAATCTATGGTTTTGTGTTATACTTCACCATTATCTATTATGTCCTCTTTCACAATCACTTGATTGTTTTCTCATGATATTATGGCATCACTAGTAACAATAGATTATTTTTCCTGGAATTCAATATAATTTACTTCCAAAAGTTGAGGCCCCCACTTTAGAACTTTTTGGAGATTTAACATCATTATTTTTATCCTCATTGTAATATCCCAGGTAACAAAAGAAAATGTAATTTTCATATTTATTAATATTTGTGAATTAAAATATAAGTTTTACTTTAAAGGGGATGCTATGTTCGTTGGCATACCAGATATCTAGTAATCGGTTTCTTTGATTCCTTATGATGAACACAATGGGGGAGTCATACTGAAAATAATAATAATAATAAAATATTATTATTTTAAATGGTAGTTAACACATAGCTGTTGTATTGGTTGGAATGATCAAAACTAACAAAAATATGATTCGACATGTTTTTTTATTTTTTTTATTTCACCCAATAAATGATAGAGGTTTAAAATGTGAGTGAATCCAATTTTAAGCATAAATACAACAATATACATTAAAAATGTCGATTTAACACCTTTTAAAGGGGAACCCTTTTCAATATAGTTACTGTTACATTTAAATGATCTATTTGAAAAAATAAAATTATTATTTAGAATCATGACATCAAAATATTGTTTGGATGAAATTTTGGTATTTTTCTGATAAATTTTATTTATTTAATGAATAGTGAGAAATATTATATTTTAAATCAAAATCGCCTTTTCATCTAATTTATTTATATGGGTAGATTGTCCTTTTAATTGGGTTTTCAGTGTAATTAGATTATTTTTTTACCAATAAATCCAATTTTGGTCATTGGATGTAATATCACTTTGAAATGGGACATAAACAAGTTTTAATCTTTTTATAGTTATTATTTCTTAAAAACACGTTTTTTTGTTTTGACAACGGGAATTAATTTTAAATTAATTTATGCCAATTTTTTGTTTTGAATTTGGATAAATGGATTCCATTTTTGGAATTAATAAGTCAAAATTGTGTAAATTGGTAACTCATATTTTTAGACATTATGAATATTTAATTCGGTAATTATTTTATTTACCGTGGTCAATGGGTAAATCCGGTTAATAAAGGTAAAATATATTATTATAATAATATTAAATTAACATAACATGTTTTATATTCCTATTAGCTGATAAATTTATAACAAAGGGCTTCATTGGGTTGATTTTATGACCCCATGAAGCCACATGCGATTGATAATGACAATTTATATTAATCGATTTAAAGTAAAGAAAAAATGTCTTAAACATATATCTTTTAGTAAATCAATTTTTACATGGGGTTATATAAGAAATCCCATTGAATATAAACATTAATTTTAAATATAAAAAGTTGTATTACATCATTGAATTTATTTATAATATTTAAACATCAAATAAAAAAACTATTTATGACACAATAATGATGGAGTGTTTACCTCATCAATGAATGATTTAAATTAAGAAGATTATTAAAATTTAAACAATATCCAAAACCTGACCAATTCATATTGGATGATTTTATTTCGAAATATAGTCATCTTATATTCGACATTAATGATTATTGGACCTTTTTATACCGAAAATATGTTTATAATAAAATAATACTTTCTAGCTTTCCTAAAGAGTCCCTCCTCAACCTAATAAAAATCCTACACCTCTAACTCATTACTCACAACTCTCCTACCCATTGGCTCATCCAACCATTGCCCAATTAAGACCCCTACATACCTATACTCCATCTCGAATCCATACCTTAGGCAGAAGGAACATCAATAATGACTTTTGTTTCAATCCAAAGGGAGTTGCCCGATTTAAAGATAATGTCTTCTCTTTAGTTCATTTGTTTTATTTTCCTTCTCCAAGACACTAAACTCAATTTATTTATTTATTTATTATTGAAAAAACCATATATTAAATATACTAGGATTTTTTTATGATACATATTCAAACTATACTTCCACACACCTATATCTAATTGGTAAATAACATATTGTTTTTGTGGACAATGAACTATTGCCTCACGAAACAATGATTATTCAATCTTCTCCTGCAACCATTAATGGTGGACGTTATGATGGAACTATATTTATATATAATTTATATATAATTTTTATGTTTTACATATGCTAATATAATTTTCATTTACAAAAATACCTTTAGGAGTTCCAATATCGGTAAACATGATAATTTAATTTGAGGAAGTGCAGACTACCGCCCCCTCAAGGTCATATGATTCATTCATGACATACATAGAATGTATAAAGGATCGAGTTAATTAATTTATGTAACATAAATATAATATGAAATAATAATGGAATTAAAATATTCCAATTTATCATTATGTTTCCATTCTTTTTAAAAATGAAATAAAATTAAAGTAGCATTCATGCGTACATACATCTTACAGTCTGCATGAACGGTGCATTCCATTCCTTATCTCCAAATTTTATTTACTATTATAAATACAGATATATATACAGGATATATATTATATATATTTTCTTTAAATCTTGAATATGATTCTGGAGAAAATATACTTTTGACCACATGAACAATTTTTAATTATTACAAGTTCATTTTTGACAGAAGTTCCGAACATCGACCAAATGTACAATATGAACTCAAATAATTAACTAATTGTTATAAAAAAGTAATAAGTTATATTAAAAGAATAATAAACTTGAAAATTTTACTTATGAATGTAGAAATTAACTTATTTTTTTTTAAGAATAACAAGGAACCAACGAGTCAAGTCACACACAAGGTAAGGGGTTTCTTATCTCACTTTTAATTCCATGAGATTTCCATTGTTCACAAATTATTTATTTCATTTGGATTGTTTTGTACTTCCTTTTGATATATATTATATTGATTCTATTTATATTCATTGTATTATGTGATTCATTTGGTGGTTATTATCTTTTGGTCATACGACTCAATTGATTACAACGTGGTAAAGGGTTTTTAACTCACTTTATATTCTCATGAGATTAATGCTATATTTTCCACAATTTACTTTTGTGTGTCATATTTATTACCCATGATTGTATTTTTGGTTTAATATAAATTAATTTATGGGAATTTAAATCTTCTATTTTTTTTTCTTCTTTCATGTGGTGTATGTTTTGTATGTTACCAAATTGGCAATGGAACCCTTCACCGTAATCATTTTGTCAAAGACTACTTTTATGTTATGCATTTTTAAATTTACATTTTCTTCTGTTTGGATATGTTCTTCTATTTCATTATTTATGTAAATATTATTTACATGTGATGAGAGACCCCTTCTCTCTCATCAACTCATTTTAGGAATTTAAAAGTAACGTTGTTTGGCTATTGAATTTCTATAATAGAACTTTTTAATCCAATTTCAATTCTTTGGGTTAAACATATACTTATTGATTAAGTCATGATATGAATATATTTTAATGAAATATGATTGTTTTACACTTAATATCCACTTATATTGGGTTTATTTTTTATTTTTCACTCATAATTATGTCATTGATCAGTCTTTAATCATAAGATATGATCATTAAAAGGGACTATTTCACAATTTAAATTAAATTGAAACTTATTTTTTGTTATAGACCAATTAAATTGTTTTTGTTTTATATACTTCCCTTTGAAATATTATATCCTAAATATCTTTATTCTCATGATATTATAATCATTGAGTAATTTTAATCCTCAATTATTGGTATTCAAGCGTCTCTCATTTTGTTAGGATTTCATTAACTAAAATATCATTTTAAATGTTTTTATGATTTATCCTCCTAAATCATTCTCATTAATGTTTTTGTTTTAAAAATGGTTTTAAGGATTTATTTATATAGACATGAATGTTTTGAAATTAAAATATTATTGAAAATCATTGAAGTGGTATGGGACACTTTGATTGAATAATCGCCTTATTAAATGTTTTAGATGATTTGGAAAATGGATTGATAAAGCATTGAATATTTCAATTTCCTGAAATGATATATAGTGATCGCAATGTGGAAATTTTATCTTTACTTTACTATATTTTATGAATATGTTATGGTTTTTTGTCATTGATTACGTATATGGGTGGTTCCATGATAAACCTAAGGAAAGTGATCTCGAGATAGCTCTCCAATGCATTGGGTAACGTGGTTGAGGTAAATATTATTGTTTCTCCGATGATATTTTGGGAATATACTATGATGGGTATTCAAAACGAAACTCCCTACATATCTATGAATGAGATAATTAATGTATGTCATGTATTCCATAATAAACCTTTATGATATATGATTTCGGTGTGTTATTCATAAATAATATGATTTCATGGGGTATGTTATGATTGAAAATTATGGTTTCATTGATTTGTATTTATTAGTGGGCTTATGTTTCTTTTCCTTATTTTATAACCCCTAATGATATTTTTATGCTTATCACATTTTTTTTTGAAATGTTTTTCACATGAATTAAAATGAATAGGGTTAAGGATAGGACCAAGGAAAAGTCATACTGTAAAAAACGTGGAACCAAACATGTTTCATTTTTTAGAGTTATTATTTTATGAAAAAATGGAAACTGAGTATAAGTGTCTACTTTGTAATTTTTGAAATGTAATGTAATAGTTGTGGCATTATTCTTTAAATCACTAAACCAGAAAATATCCTAAATGTGAATTCTTTAATTAATTCATGATTAGTTATTGTTTAAGGGCGGGTCCTTATAGTTAGTATCAAATGTCGATTTAGATAACTTTAGAGATTGGGGTGTTCTTTAAGCATCGGTGGATTAACAAAAATGGTAAGGATTTTAGAAAGAGTCTTAGTTATTTTAGATAAAGTGAATGAGTTTAAGATAACATGAATAAATATATCTTATTTTTTACCTTCCTCATAAGATATTATATGATGATTTTACTGATATACTCACACTGACATTTTTGGTTTTAGTAAATGGATGGATATAGCAGGAAACAATGTATCAATGGATGTGATGGAAACTATGGTGGTTTTATGAATGAGAAACTGAAGAAAATTGGAGAAGCAATTAGAATTCTTGTGGTTATTCTTTACTGATTATTTGGAGTAATAATTGACCACTAGAACCTTGGTTATTTTTAAGGCATAATATATATGAGAAACGAATCCCAATGGAAGTTATGGTAATAAAAATAAATGACAGTATACTAAGAAACCAATGTGTAAAGGATGTGGAAGGAAAGAATTATGAAAATTCATTAATGGTATGGTATGGTGTTTTATATGTGGTAATGAAAGTCATGAAGCATGAGCCTTCCATTAAAAAAGGAAGCATCCTGTTTACTCTAGGAATGTGAATGAAGTTATTTCCCAGGGGTCAATTGAATGTATTAAATATGTTGTGTATGGTCACTACGTGAATATATGTCCTAAGAAGAAGATTCTGGAAAGGGATCAATAGTATCCTACAAATATACGTTTACCAAATTCGTAATGTCATTCCATATGAAGATGAGGAAACTGAAAATAACCTATGAAAGGTATGGATTATTTCATAGCACATGTTTGGAAATTACTAAAATCTTAGGAAATTACTAATGATTTCGTTTGTGGGAATGAAGTATAAAAGAATAAGATATGAAAACATGAATAAAGGATCAGGAAGAATGTTCGAGGATTATGATGTCTACTTTTTAGGAATTGAAGAGTTGTGGATGGTGATATGTTTTAATGTATGAATAATGGTAATACTTTGGATGAATTTTTCTAGTATGCGTAACCTTGATGTTCGATATATGAATATTTAATTCAATGATGAATTATCATTTAATTTAGGGATATAGTTATAAAGAAACATTTGGGTTTATATGATCCTTGAATTTGAGGAAATTATAGGTTATTACATTTTTGGATGAGAATGCGGACTATGAGATAACATTTTTGGTCAAAATATAATATGGTTAATTTTGAGGAATTTAACTCTTATTTGGGATGTTATAAAATTTAGTTGTTTTTTAAAAAGGACAACAAACAGATCATGTGACAACCGATCGCGTCGAACAACGATGTAGGAATTGACCCACAACCAATGTGTGATTGGGATTTAACACCTACCACTGGACTACGTGAAGTCGCTGCTTAAAATGAATAATTATTTTTCGTTAGAATATTTTATGAATCATTAATAAGTATATTTTTGGAACTTTTTTTTATCAATTGGATATCTTTAATATAGGAAAATCATTTGTTGATTATGCGATAAAGATGTTTTTTCGGTTGGAATATTAAATGCTTAAAAGAAATAGAATACTATGGGATTTATTTTGAGGAGTAAATGGAAGAATTTTATTTTGTAAGAATACATGTTTTTATTATGGACTTATAACTATTTAGGGTATCTATAGAAATTATTAACCTATCATAGAGAATATGTGATTAGGTTAATTACTTTTCAGTAGGATACTTTAAGAGTAACTGATGTTATTTGGAGATAAATGTCAATATTTATCTTGGAAGACTATGTGATTAAAATCTTCCGAGATTTGGGTTTCAATATTAGTTTTGATTACATTGAAGAATTTTATGGACAATTTTTTATTGAATGGTCTTTGTTGAACATTGGGTACTATTTAACAAATTTTGGATATTAAGAGTAGTTTTTGTTTTTGCAAAATATTATCATTTTGGGGATTATCTTATCTAGTAATTATGGTTTGGGATTTTTTAAATGTATAAAGACAGGTTAAATAAATAGTTCCTCATTTATGGATTATGTGATTCTCTACAAGTTGATCCTATCACTTCATGTGTGACTACGTCATCTTGAATACTCATCGTTTAGAGAAATGATGAGTTTGTGGTAGAAATTTGATTAAAGGATGAAACACTACTTTTCAAGTAATTATATTTCCTTATGATCTTAGTCAAGCTGGCAATAAAATTCATCAAAACTTTGGAAATGATATTGATGAAAAAACATTATACGATTTCTTTTATCATTAGAATTTTACCCAATCACAAATTAGGGTATTTTGGTGGTTATTATTCGTTTATCATGTTCTCTATCACTCTATGTTAAACTATGAGAGTTATTTTTTCTTCCATATCCATGTTTTCCTATATGGAATCAAAACATGGGTTGTCTTAGGTGACATTTTTTATTTTATTTTATTTCTTTTAATGTGATAGTTTTATTGACTTTTTTTTATATGGGATTTTAGTGACGATTCTGAGCCCTATTTTAAAATTGCGAGGACACAATTCCAAAAAGGGGGGCAGGATGTAACATCTCAGGTAAATATAGAATATAAAATTTTCATATTTATAAATATTTGTGAATTAAATATTAATTTTACTTTAATGGAGATGCTATGTTCTATGGAATACCTGACATGAAATAACGGGTTTTTCTAATGTTTTTCCTTTACCAAATAAATGTTAGAGACTTAAAACGTGAATGAATCCAATTTTAAGCATAAATACTCTAATATTATTTAAATAATTTGATTTAACGCCTTTTAATGGAAAACCATTTTTAAATATAGCATCATTTCTTTTATATGTACTATTTTACAAATATAAAACACTTCATTAGATTTATGACATCAAAATTTATTTTCGATGAAATTTTGGAATTTTTCTGATAAAATAATTTTTTAATGAATAGTGAAAAATACTACATTTTAACTCAAAACATCATTTTCATCTAATTAATTAATATGTTTAGTTTATATTTTAATTGGTTATCAAGTATCATTAAATAATATTTTTACCAATCAATTCAATTTTGTTCATTGGATATAATTTCACTTTGAAATGGGATATAAACAAGTGTCAATCTTTTAATAGTTATTATATCTTAAAAACATGTTTTTTTGTTTTAACAATGGGAATTAAATTATAATTAATTTATAACACTTTTGTGCTTTGAATTTTGATAAATGGATTATATATTAGGAATCATTAGGTAAAAATTTTGTAAATAGATTACTTTTAGTTTTAGAAATTATGAATATTTACATTGGTAAATATTTTATTTACAATGGTTAAAGTCTAAATCCCATAAATAAGGGTAAACAAATATTATTATTATAATATTAAATTGCCCAAACATGTTCCCAATTACTATTGGTTGATTCATTTCCGACCATCGGTATCTTTGGGTCAATTTTGGATCCCCATGAAGCCACTTGGGAATAATATTGACACTATATATTAATTGATTTAAGGTAAAGACAAAAATAACTTAAACATATATATTTTAGAAAATAAAAATTTTCATGGGGTTATATATGTTATTTCTTCTACAATAAATATGAATATTAAATATAGAAATATTTCATACCTCATGGTATTTTGTCTATAAATTTTAGACATAAAATAAATAAAATTATTTATGACACAATAATGATGTTGTGTTTACCTTATTAATGAATTATTTAAATAAATTGCATAATAAAATATTAAAAAAACTGAAACCAATAGAATTCTTATTAGATGATTTTATTTCGTAAAACATTCACCTTATCATATAATTATATTAGTTTTGGACCATTTGAAACTGAAAATATGATTATAATAAAATAATAATTTATAAATTTCTTACAGGGCCCCTCCCCATTTATAAAAACCCACATCTCTAACCCATTACTCACACCTCTCAAGACAATTTTCTAGTCCAATATCTTCCCAATTAATCTCCTTAAATACCTCTATTACTCCTAGAAGCCTTAACTTAGACTGAAGCAGCATAAATAAATACATTTGATTCAAACCAAAGGGAGTTTCCCGATTTAAAGGTAATATCTTCCCTTAAGTTATTTTGTTTTAATTTCCCTATCCTACCGCCTAAAATCAATTTTTTTTATTTTTATTACAAAAACATTCTCTTCAATATACGATGAATTTTTTTAAGATAGGTATTTTAACTAAACTTCCACACACCTCTTTCTAATTTGTAAAGGACATACAGTTTCTGTGGTCGGTGAACTACTGCCTCACGAAATGAGGATTGTTCAATATTCTTCTACCACCTATAATGGTGGCCTTTTTGATAGCACTGTATTTATATATGATATATATATTCTTTGGTTTTTTATATTCTTCTATAATTTTTATTTACAATCATACCATTATTCTTTCCAATATGTGTAATAACAACAATTTCAATTGAAGAAGTGCATAATACTGCCCCCTCAAGGTGATATCATTCACTCCTGACATACATGGAACGTATAAATGATGGGATTAATGAAATTATGTAACATATATATCATATTAAATTATAATATAATTAAAATATATATATTTATTATTCAGTTTCCATTCCATTAAAAAATGGAAGATAACGAATGTAGTGTTCATGGTTACATATGACTTAACGTCTCCATGAACAGTGTATTTAATTCCTTATCTCCAAATGTTATTTAATATTATAAATAGATATATTTATACAATATAAATGTGATGTATATGTTATTTATATCGTTAATATTATTCTAGATATAATATACTTTTGACCACATGTACAATATGTAGTTATAATAAGTTCATTTTTTATTCAAGTTCCAAACATCAACAAAATTTCCGATATAAACTCAAATAATTAACTAATTGTTATAGCGTGGTAATAAGTGATATAAAAGGAATAATAAAATTTAAAAGGGTTCTTAATCATGAATAAATTAACCTATGTTTATTATTCATGAAAAACAAAGATCAAATATTCAATTGAGAGATGAGGTAAGGGGTTTCTTATCCACTTTTAAATCCATGTAATTTCCATTGTTGACCACATATTTGTTGCATATGGTGTAATTTGTAATGAAATTTGATATATATTATCATTATTATATTTATATAATTAGTATTCTGTCATTAATTTGGTGGTTATAAACAATTTTTCATACGACCCGATTGATTGCAAAGTGGTAAGTGGTTTTTTATCTCACATTTTATTCCCGTGAGATTAATGATATATTTTCCACTATTTCATTATGTTTGGTGTATTTACTACACTTATTGAATTACTTGTTTAATATAATTTAATTTGTGGGAATTTACATCTTCATTTTATGCTTATTTTTCATTTGTTGTATGTTTCGTGTGTTACCAAATCGATAAGGGAACCATTCACCGTACTCTTTTTGTCAAAGACTTATTTTATTTTATGTCTTTTTTAAATTTCCATTTTCTTATGTTGTGATATGTTATTCTATATTAATAATTTTTTAAATAATATGGTTGTGTGATGAGAGAACCATTTCTCTCTCATCAACCAATTTTATGAATTTTAAATCAACGCTGGTAGGCTGTCGAATTTCTATAATAGAACATCTTAATCCAATTTCAATTCATTGGGCTAAAAATATATTTCATGATTATCTCATGCTATGAATATGTGTGAATGAAATTGTATTTTTTTAAACATAATATCCAGGCATATTAAGGGTATTCTTATTTGTCACACATAATTGTGTCATTGAGGTGTCCTTAATCTAAGGATATGATCTTGGCAAGGGATATTTTTTCAATTTACATTCCATTGAAAATTATTTATTGTAAAAAAAATAAACTTTTATATAGTGTATATACATCCCATTAACATATTATATCATGAATCTATTTATTCTCATGATATTATTAACATTTATTAATTTAATTCAACAATTATTTGTATTCAAGAGTCTCACATTTATTAGTAATTCTTATTTTAAAATATCGTTTGAAATGTTTTAATGATTTATTGATTTAATTGTTTCTCATAAATGACCATGTATTAAAAATGGTTTTAATGATTTATTTATATGGATGAAAATGTTTGGAAAGTATTATTTATTTCAAAAGCTTCCAAGTTTTATGGGACACTTTGATTCAAAAATATCTACATTAAATGTTTTAGATGATTTTGAAAATGGTTTGATAAAGCATTGATTATGTCAATATCCTGAAATTATATATTTTGATTTCAATGTGGAAATGTTATCTTTACATTTTGCTTGTTTTATGGGTTATGAATATGTTATGGTTCTTGATCATTGTTTACGTATACAGGTTTTTCTATGGAAATCCTAGGGCGGGTGAGCCCGGTATAGCTCTCCAATGCATTGGGTAACATGGGAGAGGTAAACCTTAATGTTTTCATATAGATTTTTAGGGAATAAACTATGATGGGTATTCCAAACGTAACACCCTACATAGTTATGAAAGAAATAATAAAAGTATATTATGTATTCCATAAGTTAACTTTTTTGATTTTGGATTTCGGTGTGTTATTCATAAATCTAATGATTTCATGAGGTATTTTCTGATAAAAAAGTATGATTACATTGATATGTATTTATTGATGGGTAATGTTTCCTATCCTTATTTTATAACCTTTACTATGATTTTTTAGGCTCATCCCATGTTTTTTGTGATGTTTTTCATAACATATGAAGATAAATAGGGTCAAGGAAGGGATTATGGAAAAGACATGTTGTATAAAACAAGAAAGTAGACATGTTACTTTTTTTAGAATTTTTATTTTCTAAAAAAATGGAAACTGGGTAGAGGTGTCTACATTTAAAATTATAAGTTGTAATGTAATAGTTGTGGCATAATTATCTACAACTACAAACCTGAAAATATCAACAATGTTAAATCTTGACTTAATTGAATGTTATGTAATGTTTAAGGTGGGGTACTTATACTCAACATCTTTCTCATCATTCCATAACTATATAATTTTTATCCAATAAGGCTATAGTGATAATTCTATTATAAAAAATGAAATTGATTATATAGTTTGTTCATATGATCCAGTTTATTGTAGATGTGTATATTTCTTAATTAAATGATGTTTATTGATTAATTATTTTCTAAGAACAGTTAATAAGGATCTTTATTTAAGAATTAGGATCCAATAACCATAATGGTGCATGATGTTAGTATTTAAAATAGAATAAAAATTTTGAATTTGAATACCTAACCCTTTAACAGGTGTCAATATGTTTTTCAAATATATATATATATATATTGAGATTGTAATGAAATGGGTGGGGATTGACAGTCTCATTTATAGCTAATATTTCTTAAGAACTAGAAAGTTTCAATATAGACCCCCTCCATATTTCCAACATTTCACTATGACATGGTGATTTATTGTCTTAAATTATGATTAATGACCCTTATGCACTTCTATATAAGGATGTCAGTCCTATTGTATTTAAAGGATTTTTGTTGTGTCTTCACTAAAACTATCTAATATAAAATATGTATGATTTTACAAATTAGTCACAAAATTAAGGCCTCTAAAGTTAAATATAGAGAGAGGTTATTAGATCTTGAAAATATATTATCAATGGAATCACCTCTATGATTATCAAATTTTTTTTTGATTTCACGTTATGTGTTATCATGGTATAATATTTTTTCACATGATAATTATGATATTAATTATTCTATTATTGGTAAAAACTAGAATAATAAATCTATGTGTCCCATTATGAACTTTGTTAGGTTTTTTAATTGTTGACTTTAGTGGGTTCCATTAAATTTCCTATCACCATGATGTAGTCACAACCATTCTGAACAACCCATAAGTTTAAATATCATATAAGGATGACTAAATATCATATAATTAGATGTAATAAACCTATAGATAACCTAAATGAACACATGAAGGATCATTCTCAATTCATTTTTGATGCCTTGAGATCTTTCATACTTATCTACTTTACACTACATTTTTCTTCATTTGAAGCATCATGCCATTGTCATCATCTAGAATATTTTGTCCCAAGTATATCTTACACAAGATCTTCTGTCTTGTGTTAAAAATGAGAAACGATAAATTATCGGCTAAAATGATTATCAACAATAATTTCAGTGAATTTATTTTATATTTTGTGAGTTCTATGTTTTTTATTCTCAAGGTATGTTTCCTCACTAGCCTTTGGAACATTATTTTCTAACATTTCATGGGGATATAGTGACATAAAACAATTGGAATACCTAATACATGTTTTGTTTATAATATTTGTGGACTGTAGTCAAATCTCAATATTTTTATTACCAAAAATAATCATCATATGTAGTTGTTATGAAACCATTAGATATATCTCCATTATTATGTCTATAAATAGCGATGAAGCATGTAATTGTATACACCATATTTTAAATGAATTATATATATATATATATAATGTATACTTCATAGATAATGTCATTGTACACCTGTAATAATAATTTTTGTTCTTTTATAACCATTTTATTTAATATCTTATTATATCGATTATGGTCATCATCTATGATCATCCAAATAAAGACCTCACTATAGAGAAATGTGTGAACCATTGTACATAATTTCATGTCTCTAATAGCCTTGGTATCTTTGATTTAGACTGTTTATAAACCTAATAAAACAATTATAATGATCTAAAATCACATCTTGCAATCTCAATAATAACTTTCATTTCATAGGATCATAAATATTCATCTAAATATCCCCAGAAATCTTGAAAACGGACCAAGATATAGAAAATTGAATCCCAATTATATATATGAAATATGAATTGATTTATATTTTTTAATAATAGAACCAATAATATTATGATCCTACCTCTTAAAAAAATATCCACTATTATGATGGTTATAGAACTTACCCTTATATGATTGTTAAGAATGAAAATATATATCTTTTAAGACACATCCAATGAAATTTTTAAAGATGAAGTTAGGGGTTTATGTTAAGGTTGACATGACAGACCCTCAACTCAAACTGTACTATCTTTATTTCATGAAAATAAGTGTAAACATTCACCTGTTTCATAGTGGGGAATCCCATTAGGTCTTATGAGGTTTTCCTCGTTACGTAGTTGATCAAAATTATATTCATCTGTATCGAAATAAAATTCCTATTTCGAGAATAGGTTCATTCTACAAGGAATTGTTTATATCCTTCAATAATTAAAAATTCAAAATAATTATTTATGAAAAATCTCTATATAAAAAATTGTATGAAAATAACTAAGTATACATTTCTTAAAGGATGGGATCCTTGATTTTTCTATACATGAAACTCTGAGTTTAAATGTACTATGATATGTTATAGAAATACTATAATTTAATGTCACACTATTTACAAATAGTTGGATAAAAGTTTAAGAATATGATCAAATAAATTAATAAAAATGTATGGATTAAACAAGTATAAAATTAAACAATTGGTTATAAAATGATTAAAAATTTAAACTAAACACATCTAATAGTAAAGGAGTTGTTATCCTAAATACTATTTTTGTATGCACAATGTTTTTTATCCAAATAAATTAAATTACTCAATATCGGAGAATAAATAAATTAAATTTAAAGATTATATAATAAATATTTTTTTAACATTTATCTAATTTTTATACGAGACATTGGATAACTATATATCTAGTTTTATACTCAAAATTGTATATTTTCTAAAAAATATATTTCATCACGTTTTGCATAATTATTCTAAAATCAATATATTCCAATCAAAAATATTAATTATGAAAAATTGATTACATATTTTGAATCAAGAGATTCATATTTGGTAAATTGGCCAATTTTATTTTTTTAATTAATATTGGTATCCTTGGTAAATTCTTATTCACTCGATAAGGGTAAAATGAGGTACATAGTGTTAAAACCATAGGATAAGCCCATGAACTTTATCTAGAACATTCCTTTATCCAATTGTGTCATATAATCTCCTCCATGACTATCCATGTCTTTTATATATATCTAGTCGGTGTCATTTTTCATTGATTATGACATTTATATTAATTTGAGGAAAAAATAAAAAAATATTACCCTCTTGAATTGATATCCCTAATTTTTTACATTAAAATAATTGGTTGATAAGTATTTTTATAAATGGTTATTTTAATGATAAATTATTATTATTTTCATATTAATTTAATTCTAAATTTTAGGGATGGGATAATTACCATTGATCCTTCTATAAGCCAGATATATAATGTTTTTAATTTGAAGGAAAATGAAATAAATAATTTAAAAAACAATTAAAGTAATAAAATTTTACTTACCATATATTATTTAATTATTTGTATCATGATTAATTTTATTTCATGTTGTATTGGAATTAAAATTAATTTAAATGTATCAAAATTACATTAAATAAATTTTATTTTAAATAATAATTTATTATATTATTGAAAAATAATAAAAAAATTTAATTAAATAATTTGGATGATAAATGTTCTAAAATTTAATTTCATTACCATTTATTTGTTTATTATAACCTTATATGTAAAATTATAACCCTTCAATTTTTAAAAGTCATTACAATAACTAAGATTAAAATTTATTTAAATATGGTTTAAACCAAAATTTATGTTTAAAATGACACAGAAACATATATCTATATATGTCATTATACGATTATATATATTCATTATATGGGTTTTCATTTAATATCTATCTATTTTATAAATTTTTCATTAGAATAAATTTATATTTTTTTTAATATTTTTTGTAAATAAATGCTTGTCTATTTGAATTCTTATAAATGAAAACCCTTTATCTATTTTCCTCAATCCACTTAGAGAGATATATCTTGTAAAAAACCATAAAAATCCCTCCCAAACATTCTCATAAAAAGGAGAGATGTTATGTTATAATCAGAATTCAACTCCAAAGTTACATAAGATGGAATCTAAAGATGTTCTCTCAATTAAGTGGAAATCCTTCTAACATATCACCGACTATTTACTTATTATTTTAAATCCATTAAATATAGAGAATTTTATTTAAAAAAATTGTTTCACTATCCTAAATATATTAATATTTAACTATTTTTATTGAAAGATCATTATCGATGCCCTTTCCATTTAATGAAAAATGATAATTTCATTCATGCGTATGTTTGGACTACCACCTCCATGAATTGATGTGATTCATTTTTCATTTTCTTTTTACATGAATGGAAATAAGTATATATTTAATGAATATATATTATATATTATACATATTATATAATAATCAATATATTAAATTTAATTATTATATTCCTTTTCTTCATTCCATCTATCAAAATTTGAAAATATCGTTAATATGTATGTCTGACGTACCATATTCCGTAATGATGTTAATAATTTTAATATTCATAAATTGTTTGTATGAATATATATATATATATATATTGAATATATATTATATCAATTTAATTATTGAAATTGTGGTTACTATTTATTATGAAAATATAAAGATCAAAACTACCCAACATTGAAATACATAAAAATAGAAGCAGTTATCACATAGAACAATGATTTTAATATATAATTATTAATAAATGACTGAAAAAGTTTATATGTAAATAATGTATTGTATGATATAAATGAGTTTTTTACTTAAATATAATTATAATAAATCTATATTTATTTTACAATATTATTGATCATATTAAAAGGATATAAAACCTCGTGTAAGGGTTTATTTCACAATCTCATCATTATTTAAGATTGTTTATATTTTTATCTCTACTACGTGAAAGTTTTTATAATTATACCATTAAAAATATATTTTTTATTATTTTTTGGATATTATCTTAAATTATATGTTTTTCATTCCATTTCAATTTTTTTAAAGAATCATGATACCAAAAATAATTTTCTAAAACAAATAGACATCATTTTTCTACGTGATTGGGGATTTGTTTATTATACATCTACATATTTTCCTCAAACTTTTTTGAATAATGTATTTATATTATTAATTTTTTTTGTTAAATATTTTTTTATTAATATTTTTTGTATAATGGAATGGTTGAAATTGAATATTTTTATTGTCTTTGAAATGAGGTACTTATGTATTTGTACCATAAATGTGAAAGGAAACCTTATTCTAAAGTACATGAAATGAACTAAATATGCCACCATTATGAATAATCATTTATTTAAAAAATCCAATACATTTTTTAGTGTTTCATAAAAAAAATTCCTTAAAATATTGGGAACATTTTATATTTTAAATTAATGAATTCTATGTGAAATACATATTTTACACCAAAAAATATCCAGAAATGTTTTAAATTAATATCATGAATATCAAAATCAATTGTTGAATCTTATTTTTTTCAATATATACTCTAATAACATTTTCAACCATATTTATATGTATGGGTTTTGATATGTTTTAAATGGAGAATTAATGACATTTTGTATAATAGTACTTTTGGTACTCACTATTATTTTTAAGGAATATTGATTGTCATGTATTGTTTATTCATATAAAAAATGGATTGGACTTATTATGTGAGGATTGGTTCCCAAAATTTTATTGACCCCTAATGAATCAGTGGGTTTAATGAGGAAAAATAGATTGGGAATTTGGATAAGGTCATACAAATTTATATGGAAGTATTTTCATAAGGCCTTGATGGTATGTTTAAGATATAACACATTATACATGACATTATTATGAAATTTTGAATTGATTCCCATGTGATTATTTGAATATTTGGGATATTCATGGGTAATTTGGAACACACATTATTCAATATATGTAATTATTTCATCATCATGTATTCCTTCTATATTATCTATGCCTTATTCATTTCTATTATGCACAAACCTTTTGGAGCATCAGAGATAACCCCTTTCTTATGTTTACATTACCCATGATTCTAATAATGGTATTATTATTTATATTCGAGGATATTCGAGAGGAAATAATGGAATTGTCAAATAAAATTCCATTTTTCATTTTATGTATTCATATATAATGTTACATTTTTGTATGTATCAAGCTTTCCAAAAATACAAAACTATTTTTTCCTCAAAGATGTGATTTATTGTATCTAATTCTAATAAAATATTGAAATCATTTACTCTTGGAAACTAGGGTATTGATATTTGAAGATGTTATTATTTGATGTCTGGTAAAATCTATATGAACTATATTCAAGGAAAAATTGAATATAAAACCCCAACATGTAATTGACATTGATGATAAGTCCATGTATAGGATAAAATTATAATTTCAGGTAGTAATTTTGTGTATTTCCTAGAGATATATCTCATTCTAGATATTAAAAGTTGGAACGGGTTTCACATAGATTCATCCGGGGTAAAAAAATTTGAAATGACTTGGTCGAGAATTTCATGACCATCATTCTTGTGTACAGTGGGTAGCTATTATAAAGATCCCAGTAAGACAATCCTAGGGTATATTCTTGGGATAATTTAAATTTTAATTCAAAACTATTATGATAGTTTTGAAAATATTTTTATGATTTGAAATTATTCTCAAAGATACCTATTATAATATTCTATTAGTAGTTGTAAATTAATTTTCAATTTATGTTACGTTTATCACTAGTTTCAAAATGATGAAACATTATTCATAATGTTATTAAATAATATATTGCAACTCATTGATAAATTATCTAAAACCACATAAATAAAAATAATTAATTTAAGGAGTTCCTTCATGTGGAAGATTACGAATCCAGATCAATGGATTGAGTTGGAAATAAATAAATTATAACTATATTGGTGATGTTGAATTTGGTTATGAAAAATATCTTTATCCATAAAGAGAAACATTTTAATCTAATATACCATGTAATAATTATTGACTATTTCATATGAAAATTAACATCATTCCTTAATAGAAACACAAATTTATATGTAATTGTCTAATGTATATGTTCTATAAATAATATATTTCTCACTTTGAGATGTAATAAAAGCGAAAAGGTTTTCCGAGAATTTTATATTCTTATGGGAGATACAGATCAATGTTGGACATTGATTCAAAATAGAATGGACAAAGATGAAATAATGAGCATGGTGTAGAATGATTTTAATGTACATTTATTTGGAAAGTATTTTCTTCATCAACAAAGAGTGGATTTTGAGAGAAAATTATTTTGTTTGTGAAAAAAGTAAGAGGAAAATTTTGTTTCATGTGAAGATAACATTACATGCATAGAAAGTATAGTTGTTAATTATGTGTGAAATCATAATGGAAAGGTAGAACATTTAATTTATGTGATTAAGACCATCCTTCAATGAGAACATGTCTCTCAAACAGGCTCATCATATGAGGATATAGTATCATGTACTATCAAGATAGATAAATAATTATCCTTGTCAAATATATTCAGATGAAAAAATAAAATATGTTTAAAAATTTAGAAGAAATAAATAAAAGGATGAAGATAAAGGGTAATTTTAAATTAGGGGATACTTATCGAAGGAAATTTCAAGGTATAGTATTTAATAGAAAATGAGTTTTATTTCAGTTTTGAGAATAATTCCATCATGGAAAAGAATAAAAGGGTAATGGACAAGCCATCATAATATAATTCTTTAATGGTTTGGATTTAGGTAACAAGTAAAATAAATTTCCTAAACTGAAATGTAACTTACCATAAATGACGACATGGTGTGGATGAAAATATCATGAAATCATTATATCCTAAGTTGAAGTTCCAAAAAATGTTATAAAAAATTCATTTATTATAAAATAAATATATATAAATGTTTTATTTGATTATTATTATACCCACTATATTATTTCTAAATAATTTTCTAAGATCAACACATCACCACCACAATGATTAAATTTTTTTGGAGGTTAAAACTCTTAAATATTTGACAACGTCATATCATGTCTATATATTATATTTAAATTTTTCTAGGAATTATCTTTTTGAAAATCAGGTTATTTTTCCTATATTTAAATTTGATATAATTTTTTGTATGGAATGGATTTATATGTATGGATCGAATTTTATTATTTTCAATAATTAAAGTTACATTCGATTTTCTTGAATCAACATTCAATCATATATTAATGAAATTAAGAAACTGAAAACTCAATGGAAATTACATATATAAAATGGGGTTTGATACATATTCATTGGGGATATTTAACTCATATTGTCATGAATAATATCAAAATTTAAATTTTTCCAATTTTTAGGAATGTACTTATGTATTTTCAAATGAATTTCTAAGTATTACAATGAATCATTATGTCTATTGTTTGATAGATTTCATATCTAGTGCTAGACCTTTTTTCAGAAAATACATATAGTAAAGAACTAACTTAATTGAAAAAATTGGATAAGAAACTCCAAAAGAATATAGATAAGGGATTCATTCAACATTGTTCTTCACCCTGGGTTAACCTGTTATATTTATATAGAAGAAAGACTGCTAGTAATAAAATGTATCCTCAACCACATATCACTGATGTGATAAATGAATTTTTAAGATCTCTATTTTGTTAAATTATTTTTCTTTGATATGAATATCATCAATTAAGGATCAAGATGGACCTTAAAAATGAGTTATATTCAATATGAATTTATAGTAATTAAATTTTTTATTTACCAACTATCCTTCTATCTTCATGGATTTAATGAATAATGTATTTAGATTTTAAGTTGATCATTTGGTGGTATATTTTATTCATAAAATTCATATATATTAATAGATATTGGAATATAATAAATATTACATGATAATTTATATGAATTCTTTGATGATAGATAAGAGTCATTCTAAATTTACCAAGGGTGAATTTTGGATTAAAAATGTTTTTTTCATGGTTCATATAATCTTATTTTTTGATTTATTGGTGGATTATTCAAAAAATAATTTCATTGAGTAAAATCCATGAAAAACCATGGTTTATAATAACTATATTTTTCCTATGTTTTCTATATACAGATGATATTTGGTTTGATATTTTTTTCTAATATCTTACCTACTCAACAAATTAACAATGAATGAGGTAAATTTATTATGGAAAGTTGAATGTGAAGAGAGATTCAATGTACCAAATATAAGATTAGTCATAGTTTTTATTCTCACACTACCCTTTAGTGGATATAGATTTGTGATCTACATCGATGAATCATATAAGGGCCTAGTATTCATCCTCATGTAGAATGAACTTGTTAAATCATATGCCTCTCTCTAATTAAAAACACATTAGTAAATTTAAAGGAATAATAATTTGGTGTTGTTAGTGGTTATTTTTACACTGATGATATAATAGAATTATATTTATAGTGAATGGTGAGATATATATAATAACCATAAAAGCATAATCAATATATTTACATATAAATAATTGAATATTCATTAATGAATATGGATAATGTTCATCAATGATTATGATTTATCCATACATTACCTCCCTAGAAAGAAAAATCAGGTATATAATTCTCTAAGATAGCGGGACTGTGATATTTTTTCCTTGATGAGGAATTAAAGTGATCAAATATTTATTGATTTTTAGAATATGGAATTTGAAATCATGTGGAATGGGGTAAAATATTATCTTCATTAGATTATTGTTGATCCATTAATTTATTATAGGATTAAGAAGTAATATAATGAAGTTTTATAATTTATATATAAGGTGAGGAACGTTCCTCAATTCAACAATGATCATTCAAGAATGATATGGTTTTGGAATCGAGTATGTTTACCATCAATAACAGACATGAATAAGGAGTTGTTGGATGGATCTCATAGTTTATAATTCTCTATTTGTTTGATAAGTATAAAGATGTATAAATATCTTTTTAAGTATTTATATAGTATAATATAAAAAGATTTTTCAAACTACGAGTCATAGTGAATATTATATTAGAAAGATAGGTATGAGAGAATAATTATAATGATATGTTATAACCATTACACATACCTTATTAAAAATTGAAAAAATATGACCATATATTTTGCCATCAGACTCACCCGACATAAAAAAGAAAAAAATACATTTGGGTTAAATTTTGCCACGTTTTAAATATAGAAGAATATTTAAATTAGAGATTATTTCTCTCTTGATTCAAATTCTAGAATACAATTTATAGAAGTGGTATGGCTACATGGTGTTCTATTTAATATTATATCAAATCCTAGTATGAATATTTCCTCAATGATCAGGAAATTCCTTTTATAAGACCATGATATAACATTCAGTTTCAACAAAATATATCATCCTAAAAAAATTGTTCATGAGGGAAGACCAATAAAACTCTAGAAGTAATATTGAGAGATTTATTTTTCTATTTCAATAGTGTTGGGATTTATAAAGTTCTTAGTTAGAACTTTATTTCAATAATAGTTTTCACTAGATTATTCAGATGGCTCATTATAAATCCCACTCAACAAAGAATGGTATAACTCTATTGCATAGAAATCATGTTGAAGAAATAAAAATATTGGGACTTTTGATATCTATTGAAATGTGTGAGAAAGTTAAATCCATTCAACAAACATATCAACAAAGCTCATAGTCGATTCAAATTTTATAATGATGATAGTTGTAGAAACATGTAATTCCCAATTTGTGAGAAGGTATTCCTATGAATTTATCTATTGAATAATGAAATGATATTTGAGTAGTATATAAAGTTGAGCACTAGGTATCTTGTCCTCTTTGAGATTCATGATCGGGTATTGACAGTATCTTAGCACATAGAACTTCCTCTAAATATCTCTCAGGTTCAATATGTGTTCCATGAATCTCACATGAGCAAGTACATAACTAATCCAGCTAATATACTAAACATAGACATCATATCACATGAGTTGAATTTTTCCAATAATGAAAAACCTGTATAAATTTTGGAACATAGAGATAATGTCTTAGGAAACAAGACTATTCAAATATCTAATGTTATCTAGAAGAATTTTTAAAACCAATTTGGGAACACAAGGATATAGAGAAATAGATATACTCTCAATTTTTAGAAGTGTTATGGAATTTTGAGGGTGAAAATATTTTTAAGTGTCGTATAATATAACACCCTGAGATTTTATATTCCATTATAAATAATTTTTATTTAATTGATTGTGTTCTTTAGAATAACATAAATTTTAAACCAACCAGCATATTCTATTGAAATATTATTATTAAATATAATTGTTAATAGATAGCCATTGGGATGGAATATATTAATATAAATAATTTAATTATTAAAATTTTAGGGATTACACATGTATGAAATGAATTATTTGGTTTTAAATTTATTACATGTTACAATAGATCATTTGAATTTAAAAGTGATTTATTTTTTAAAAACTATTATTATGTTTACAATGTGTTACTATCTTAACAAATAAAATTAATCGTTGTTGGTGAAAGATTTCAATGAAATTTTTATAGTATATATTCAAAGGAATTTATTGAAATTCATATAATTACATTTTTTTTAAAAGGTCCGCCAGAAGAAAAGCTTCTGGCCAATTATTATTCAAAAGGACAAAAAGAGTGGCGAAAGGGGTCAAACAAACAGAATTACCCTCAATCAGGACTAACAATCATAATATGACCTGTCATTTCCGTAATCAGGTTCACTAGAAGAAACCCACACCGATTGAGACTGCTCCTGGTTGAACATCTTAAGAAGATTTGCATCCATCTTTTTTGACACCTTTATAGATAATCTAGTGGACTCGATCTTCGGATGATGGGCATAAACCTTGCGAGGTCTCCTCCTTGGTGGAACAGAGGGAAATTCTTCACTATCAGTCAAACATGCCTCACCACTTAAGACAACATCCTTAAAGGATATAGTTCGTACGTTTCCCAGAGCAGGGGTTTTTCTATTTCCCCTTTCTTCATCAGAGAGATTCCCCCATTTCCCAGAAACATTAGAAGACTGCTGGAGCATCTGAATTTCATGGTGACAATCAACATTCTGCAATGTATCAATTTGATGAGAGTCATAAAAAAGGGAAGGTGCAGAATTTACATTCTCCGTCAAGGTACACTCCTTAACCATGTCATCTTGCAGATTATAAGGGCCGCTATGAAATCTTTTAGGTGAGGCATCGATCATCAACTCTTTTCCTTTCAAAAGAGAGAGTTGAGAATCTGGCTTCCCCAAATGCAACACAACAGCCACACAAGAAGTTGGTTCTTTGGGGAGGTCACGGTCCTTATAATCAGGTTTTCATAACATTGTCACTTTCACATTTGGATTTCTTCAACTGAGGATGGTAGGATGACCTTTCATCCCACACTTCTCACAAGAAACTTTTTTCCGGCATAGCTCCACAGAGTGTCCAACAACCATACATTCAGAGCAGAAGATGGGCTTTTTTTCATACTCAACATCAATTTGAATAATATCATTTGGAGTAGAAAGGGTTACCTTGTCAATTAGTGTGGAGCTGAGATCAACCACCACCAGTATCCTAGCAAAGTGCACAAATCGAACATCCTCAGTCTCCTTATCAAGACGAATAGGAGTCCCAATTGCCATGCCAATGTCATGCCGAATCTTCGGATGCCAAAGGACCCAGTTAAGACCATGTAGTCAAACCCAAACCTGAGAAAAAGAATTTCTTACACGAGAAACATTGAAATCTAACGACCATTCATGTAAATGAAGCCAACCAGGTTTTAGAGATAGTGCAGCAATACTCCACGCATGAAGTTTCATGTCATCTGACAAAAAAAGATAGTGAAAAAAACCACGACCAAGAGACACACATTTCCAATTGGAAAAGCCCCACAATATCGATGTTCTTCGGAACAGATCATCTAGCTTCCACGGTTGTGCACCTTTGGGAAGGACAATGCGTGCAATCAATGAGTTTTTTCCCATTTCCAATCTCTCAGCAAACGCCGCAGTATTGGCCTCAACATGCGTAGCTGAACCTTTACGAAGAATTATTCCACTATGGGAGTCTTTAATTAAAGACCCATCCAGCTTCGCCCAAGAAATTGTGTCTTTCATCACATCCACAAAGGATTGGACTCCAGGAAGAGAAGCAGCCTGTGATTCAGTTGGCGCAACCCGCAAGGTCTCTGCAGAACCGAACTCAATAGAAGACCTATTCCCAGCTACATCAAGACCCGCCTGTTCAGTAAAGTTCCGCGTGAAATCCGAAGCCTTCAAGGAGTGCGAAACCCTAGCACCATCCACGCCGATCTTTTCAATCCCGGAGCCTGTAACAGGTTTTGTTGCAGAAGGGAAGCCGTCCTTGCTGTCCGTGTTTTCAGCAATTGATGGACCGCAACGACGAATGGAAATTCGCAAGTCATGTGCGCCGACATTAGTTGGAGTCACCTTCGCACCGGGAGGCGCTTTTGCTGGAGTCACCTTAGCAGCATCGCCAGAAGGTGTGAGGAGATTGATGCCAAGGAAATGGCGGATAGCCATCACCAAGAAACCCTAGCGTCGGCCATCGTGGGAGAAGGGGGCCGCCCGCTTCGCCATCCGCTCTCCCTCTAAAGCCACTATTAACGTCTCCACATATAATTACATTACATGTAATGAGATAACAATAAATCCTATTTTATTCATAAAAATGTATTATTCTAAAAAACAATTTTCATCTTGTTTTGTGAAATTAATTATTAAACTAATTTACTACCCTTATATAAAGTAAATCTTGAAAAATTAACCCGTTATTTGAAATTAGTTGATTGAAATGTTTTTGATATTCACCTCTTATTTTCGGTCATTATGTTTAGTAAACCTTGTAAATTTTTGTCACCATGATATGTCTAAAATGTGAAAAAATATGGTTAAATTATTTTGATAAGCCATTAAAATTTATGAAAAATGACTTTATCCTCTTGGATTAATTTTATCAGTGATGTTCAAACATTTATTTAATATATGGACACATAGTTCCATTTTTCCTTGATTACAACCTTCATATTAATTTAATAAATTTATAAATACAAATTGGCACTCACCTAAATTTATTATATCAAAAGAATTTACATAAAGAGAAAAATAAGACAAGAATCATTATAGATTTTTATTTTAAATATAAATTAATTTATTTTATCATATTAGTTTATTCCGAATTTTTAGTAATATTATAATTTCCATGAATTATTACCCAATGATGATATAATATTTATTCAATTAAAGGACAGGTAAAATAATGGATTTTAAAAATATTAAATGTATAATAATTTTATTGAATTATTATGACAGAAAAAAATTTAGAAACAAATTAATGTTTTGGATTTGTTTTAATGTATAATATTATAAATATTTCTCTATATTGTGGTGTATAATGTCAAAATAAATGAATGGTATTAAAAATGAGATTAATGATATTTTATGTTAAATTATATTTTATTGAATTATTTAAATCTATTAAAAATATTAAAGAAGGACAACTGTAATGAAAAAATAAATATAATTTAATCCCTTTTAGCATTTATGATCCATTTTATATCTTATATGTAAAATAATAACCCATTAATTTCGAAAAATCATTACCATAGTTAAGATTAAAATTCATTAACCTTAGGGTTAAACCAAAGTATAATGTTTAAAATGAAAATAAAACCAATATAATTTTTTTTATTTTACTAAAATATATTTACTTTAATTTATTAACTATATGTTTTGATGAATTTTTCTTGAGAATATCTATGTTATATTTTAAATTTTTTAGTAATTCCCAATGTGTCCTTTCCATTCCTTATTAAAAGCACACACATTCTATATTTTCTTCACAACACTTTTACCCATATATAACGACAAAAACATACAATAGTACATACTAAAAATATTTATCCTTGTCTTATAGGTTCTATTCATCCCAAAATAACTGTCATCGGGTCCTTAATATGAGATTTAAAGGAGTTATTTTAAATAAGTGGAAATCACCTTAAGGGATAAATTTATTTTTTTACTTCTTCATTTACCACCTATAATTAAGTTTTATTTATAATAAAATAATAAAATAATAAAATAATCATAAAAAATATAATTAACATTAATTATGGTTATTAATCCACTACTACCCACCAACTTTCTATCAAATGAAAATGATGACATTGCTCGTGCATACAAGTTGACTACCACCTTCACAAAGCGATGAAATTCAATTTTGATTTCATATTTAAATTTATGGTAGTCATGATTGAATAAAAAAATTATATGATATATATTAATTTTTAATTATTACATAAATTTATTTTCTCCCCTTTTTTCGATCGATATGTTGAATGGTGAAAATATCATTATTGCGTACATATGCTTTTCTGTCTCTATGAACTATGTAAGGTATTTGTATATCACATCCACTTTTGAAATATAATTAATAAATACAAAAATAATATATATTAAATTTATATAATTATTAAAATTATAGAGATGATGGAATTGTAATCAAAGTATACGTACACAAAACTCTCAACCAAACTTACATGAAAAATGAGGTAGATTCTGCTCGAAACAGTGATATAAAAAATTTAATTAACATGTGATAACATGTTATAAGTAAACAACATTTGGTATAATATATATATATATATATGATTATGGATATATAATATGTTTTTAAATAATATACACTTATTATATAGGATTTTCGAACACATACATTAAATGTTGGATAAGAGGTATGTGATTATTTTACAATTACATGATTATTCATGATTTTTTATGTATAAGTATACATTAAGATAATTATTTGATATTTTTATCTAAAACTAATTATATTTTATTATGATATGTATATTTCCATAAAATAAAATGTTTTATTTTATGTTCATCTATTTATGTAATAAAAATATAAAAATAATTGGTTTATGGAAACCAACATTGTTTGGAGACTCAATCGAAAATGTTTTTATTACTTGTATATATTTTCCAAAATAATATTTTTTTTAAATATTTTAATATTAATTATAGGGAAAAATTATTAACATTCAATAATTTTAAAAAATGGGTTTAAATTAATATTCTCTTAATTTTCTTAGTGAGGTACGTTTTAATTTTTACCAAACATTGAAAAGGTATATTTGATTTAAAGTACATGATATGAATTGAATATCACACCCTTATAACATCCCAATGATTTTAATTATCCTTAAAAATTTCAAATTTTTCTTTCAATGAAAAAAGTTTCTTTAATACTTAAAGAAGTTTTTATATTAAAATTAATATATTTAAAAGTGAAAATTGTATTTTCACCAAGATATTTCCAAGAGTCATTTTAAATGTATTTTTATGTATGTAAATATATGTTGTTTAAAAATATTCTTAAATGAATATATATTGTAATGATATCATCCACTATATTTCAATAGATTGTATATGAAAATATTACTCCTGAACATATTGAAATTCCATATGATAGTTGTTATAATATGTGCATTTATTTATTTTAAGGAATAATGATTAATTTGAATTATTTATTCGTATTAATGAATTAATTTGACTCATTAAGTATCAATTGGGAACTGAAATTACCTAAACCCTATATTAATCTGTATGCCTCATTAGAAAAACCGTGTTGCATGTTAGGTTGAGGAATTAGACATTTATATAGATACATTTCCATGATGCCTTGATGTTATGTTTATGTTGTATTTAATTATGTATTCCATCATTGTAAAATTATTTATTGATGTCCATATTATTATTTGAATAGTTTTGATATCCATGTGAATTTTTTAAGATCACGTGATTATTTATATGGAATTATTTAATACTCATTTCTTCTTATCAAATTATGGATTCCATATTTGCTTCCATAGTACGCATAACTTTATTGAGTATCTGAGTTCACACATTTTTTAATATTTCTTCCTCAAGATTCCAATAATTTTATTATTATTCATATTCATGGATATTCCTGATGGAGTTACTGAAATAAAAAACTATGTTTTCATTAAATTTTTTATATTTAATGTCATATATATATATATATATATGTTGTTTTACAACACTACTAAATTATTAGCCCATAGAGAATATATCTATTGTATATATTACCAATGTAATAATGTAGACCCTATATCTAGTCTACCCAGGTTGGGGTGGTTATAGTTGGTAATAAAGAAATTTTTCTAGAAACATTTGGAATATGAATTAGGAAAACACACATCATGGAACATAACCCTATAAAAGAATTCCGGAAAATTATATGTATAGGATAAAATACCAATGTTTTGTTAAGGTATATAATATTTTGTTTTCATATAAATAAATTCATTTCTAAATACTACGTGGGGACATGGTCTGGGAAAAAATTCATCTTGGGGTAATAGCCTTGAAAAGAGTTGGTCATGTATATATCAAAAATTATTCTGTAGAATGTTTAATGATCCATGTATCACATTTATTTTTTATGAATGTTTATTTTTTGAATAAATAAATTTTTGTTGAATTCTTTCATTACATGAATCACCATGTTTAGCTTATGTACATGCAACATTAAGTATTATCAAACAATGGTATATTATTATTATTATTATTTAAACATGATATTTTGAATATTCCTATTAAATATAGTGATATTAATTGTAAAAAAACATAAAAAATATTATATATATTGGTTATATATTATGAAAAAACTATAAAATATACCTTATTTTTATAAAATATATTATATATTTAGTAAAAAATAGTTTCTAAAAAAGTTTTCTTATTAATTTATTATGAATAAATATGAAAATATTTTTAAAAAAATTTATGAAATTTATTATAAAAAGTAATATTATTTTCTGAAATATAAATTTCAAAATAATATTTTAGTGAATTTCATAATTTTTTTTGAATAGATTAATGTTTCAATGAATAATAAAAATTATGAATTATATTGAAATCTACATTTTTATTTAAAATATTTATTTTATTTATTTTATTTATAAATTGTTTTTAAAATACATATTATTTCAATAATATTTATTTTAATCCAATTTCGGTCATTGGAGTCAGTTTTATATTGTATTTTTATATACAAAAATATTAAACTAATTAAAATTTTCTCTTTGAAATCTTTCATTCTTTTCACATCAAGAGGTTTACTTTTATA
The DNA here is from genome assembly GCA_963277665.1 of Viscum album. Lineage (NCBI taxonomy): Eukaryota > Viridiplantae > Streptophyta > Magnoliopsida > Santalales > Viscaceae > Viscum > Viscum album. The sequence continues at coordinate 298,491,161 of OY728151.1, forward strand.
TTAAATTATTCCCCTTATGTGAGTATAATATTGAAAATATATATTTAATAATTTTTATATAATACTTTATATTATCTAACTAAGTCAAATTAGTTTTTTACCATAATTAATTGTGAAAATTTTAAAGAATATTTTCCACGATAAAGGTAAAAATATATTTACCGATAGTGAAACTAAATCAAAAATATTAAGACTAACTCAAAACATATCCAACACACATTTTATAGAAATATTTAAAACATAAAATATATAATGTTATATAATGATCAATTTTGGGACATTATTTCATGTGAAAATAATGGGTAAATCATTTTTATTGTAAACAATACAAATGTGCCACTTACCTATCATATAAAAGGACACCATATATCATCACCTATTTACAAATCCAAAATCATTCATATCATCCAATACCTACAATAATCCTTAAATAATTCCCTTCTATCATCATATAATCCTTACCATGATTAAAAATCCAACTCAGTAAGCCTTTTGGTGGAAAAATACGAAGGTTACTCGAATATGATATAATGTTATTCGATGAGTGTATTTATTTTTTTATTTCTCAATCTCGTAAAAAAAATATTAAAACATGAAAATATTGAAAAGATAAATTTATTCCTTATAATGCAGATTGATTTTTATTTAATCATGACCTACATCAATCTTCTCTTTCCCTCAAATTGGAACAAATAACACTGATCATGTGTACGGTGAATTACCTCTTTGCAAACCAATTTGTCTCATTTTTCATCAACACCACTCATGGATGGGAACGATGATGGATATAATTTTTGTGTAAGATAGTTTTTACATAAATATACTAGTATTAAATTATTATCAAATATACATTCTTTTAGTATTTATTTCTTGATATATATGATAATGTCGATCTTATGTACGATGGACTACCACCTTATGAAGTTGTGTTATTCGTATTTCACATACATTTTACATGGAAGTTAATAAATGATAAAGGTAATTAAAATATTTGACATATATGAAATATCAATTATTATTTAAAGGTATTTTATTATTTATGTTTATTTCTCTTAAACCATTATGAAAATAGAATAATCATGGACACGCTCGTAAGACTTATCATCCCCCATAATGTTTTGTTTCATTTTGTATCTCTAAATTTTAGGGTTTACTATAAATTCACATATAATTGGTATATATGATATTTATATTAGGGTTAAAAATATGTATAAAATAGAACTATAATAAACATAATATGATCAAAAATAAAAAATCAGAACACACTTGTGAAATGAAGCACTTATTACCCAAAATGTAATTTTAAAAGGGAACTATTAATAAATTTGTTAAAATAGGGTGTATGTGAAAAATATAAGACATTATAGATTTGATTTTGAAATAGAAAAATTTTTATACTAAATTTATATTTATTATACATGAGAATATAGGAGTTTCGAGGAATGGGGAACTCAAGGTGAGGGATACCTATCTCAATTTTCCTCCTTTTGGGACATATGTTACATTATGAACCTATATTCTTATATAAAGTGTATATAACTCCCAATTTCATTTTTAATGAATAAATATAATTCACTCAATGATATTTAATGTTTAATTTTATATTATTCTTTGATTTTACAATGATCCAAAATATGACAAAGTAGTAAGGGTTTTATGATACAATTTCAATTTTTCCAGGATTGTTTATAATTATACATTAAATGATAAAATATTATTATTCATATCTGAAGGAAATCATTAAATTTCATATATTATATTTATTTCTTGATAATAAATTTATTTACATCATTTATATCTCTTTATGTATTCATGAGGTGAAAAACAATTAATAATAAAAATATTATTAATTTCACTCTTCGTTCAAAAACCACTCTTCATCCAAAACCACGACTTATAAAATTATTTTTAATAATATTTTGATTTCAATAAATTATTTGTTAATTCAATTTTTATCCTTTTTTGAAATTTAACAAAAGCTCTAAAAGGAATATATATCATATTTATCAAACAAGTATTATTTTTATTTTTCTAAAAATGGTAAAGAGAACATTGTTTTAATGTGTACGACAATAACATAATTTCCCATCATCATGATCACGGTTTTCATTAAATAATAAATTAATAATTGTCAAAGATATTTTCAATTAAATTTATTTCCAAAATATTTTTTGAATTAATAGTCTTAAAAATTGACTTACAAATAAAAATTATTTTAATCAAGAAATGTTCAATGTTGTCTTTAAAAACATTTCTCTTATAAGATGAAAAAATTGTTGTTATTTATCCATTATTGGGCATATAATCCAAGGAAACTATTTTTTTATTTCAATTAGTGTTTTATGTTTATAATCCCATGATGTTTATGAAACCTATTACTTTTCCATGTATTATATAATTATAAAATTCATAGGAAAAGATCTTCTTTTTTACATGGATTATGATATAATGAAATGATAACACTTTTATGTAGCCTATTTATTTTTGATGGGTTATTTAATGATAAAATATTTTTGAGACCTTATTATTTACATGGGTCCAGATATGGTGAATTTTTTATGATCTTATGGAACATGTATGTAAGGTTTTAATTATGATATTTTGGTTTCATTATATCCATGGATGATGTCAAATTATAAGCAAGGATGGTTTGGACTTATATCTCTCTCAAATTAATTTGTTATGTAATGATTGATTATGTGATAAAGATGACTGGATTGGGAGTGAACCTTGTTTATTAAGAGACTCCATCAACAATGATAGTAATTAGAGTGAACATTAAATACTACTTTTTTTGGCATTGTAACCATTCTACTTGAATAGTATCAGAAATGAACTATGATCCACTAAAGACATTACATTCCAAGATTATTTATATTCAACACATATTTTCAAAATTCAAGTGTTAAATTTTCATGGTTCATTTTCTTATATTATATTATGATTAAAGTCTTACAAACTACGAATATTAATTCCATCACTCAAGTTTATGATATAAGATACACAAGGTATAGTTTTTAACTTTTATTCTCATGTTCTCAAATACTTTTTCTAATGATATGATGATATCTCCCTTTTTTACCCTTACTGAGTATATGATCCCACCCGTTTTATGTATCCTTTTGATAGTCTATGATAAACGGTATATTGTATGCTATAAGAAGGGTTATACTCATGAAGAACATAGGAGGTGATTACTTAGCTCATGCATAGACCATTTGTTTGTGGTTCCAAGTTTCATATGGAATTATACATGAACGAATCTATTGTGGATCAATATTTAATTTATAAAAAATTAGTCTATTATGTTTTAATATTTGTGTATGATAAGATAAGGTAAATAATGTTAGTATCAGAGAAAATGTTGTTATGATTTGGGATCTAGGATGATTAAAAAATATACTGATGATTAAGGATATGTCTAATGACATGTCCAAGGAATGTTCCAATAATACAAAATTTTACATGAATTTGGTAAAGGATAAATTGAGTGGTCTCATTGAAATTAAATCCCTCTCTATATACTAAATGTGGATGTGGATCTATCCTAAAATAACATATGGGTAGTACCTCTTAAAATAGAGCATTCAACTATACTCGGTTGTAACCTAGTGCTTGATAAAGAACCAGATTACACACATGGGTAAATGTTTTGGTGATATATACTTGTGAAATTGAAAAACTCTTCATGAACCATAATTTTGTATTTAAATAAAATATGAATATAAATGACCTAGAAAAATATTAAGGTTTCATAGAATCAGATGATAGAGTCATTATCTAGACATCATATTGGTAATTTTTCATGATTATGTGCCTCCCCTCTATGATTATTGTCACATACACTATGGTTTTATAGATTTAGACAATGGAAAGAACCATAATGAATTGTTTTATTTCAGATTTTGAAGAATAATGTAATGATTTTATTCCTATGAATTAATATATTTTGCATGATAGAATAAAAAATCTCATTGTTATTCTAACACCACATTTTCAAAACCTGAATCATGTTGTACTTCCAAATAAGAAAAGAAGGTAACATTGTTATATTGAGATTTTCATGATGAAACATAAACCTTCTATTAGAGGTTCAAATGATCTAATAGTTTTTATAAAATGATCATTACCACTAAAAATATATTTTCATTTCTCTAGTTTTTTAATAAAATTAATTTTGGTTATTTATCGTTTTGAATGTGAGGTGGATCAATGTTGGAATCGCATGAAGAATACAGGGGAACAAGTTGAAAATTACTCAATGGAGTTGGATAATATTAAAAGATTATTTTTCAATATGAAAATCCATTATATTCTTCATAGAAAAATTAAGACTTAATTGCATGATAAAATGAAAAAAGATAATGAATATGTTGTCACATATGAGGAAAATATTACAAGACTTATGAGATATGCTTTTGGAATTATCATCAATACAAAATTTTTATTTGATTTATTATTTATTGGCTTAAAAACAACTCTCTAATGGGTTGTATATAGAATAATATATTGTATCTATGAATAAATCATTTGATGTTGTCTAATGATGGAAGTGGTTCCCAGAGTTAATCTCAACGTTTATACATGAAAAGAAAGTAGGAGTTCGAAGGAAACTCTAAACACCATGGAGAGAAGAATATAATATTTTCTTCATAGATGAAGTACTAAAGAAAAAATGGTGTAAGTTCTCTTAATGTTATTTGTTAATTTTTTATTTTTTATTGGATGTCAATCAACTATTAAAAATATTATGTGATTAAATGATGTTAGATAAAGATGAAAATAGAGAAAATTGTCCATTGAATTCACTGCCCACACTCTAGTGTATGAAATGTAATGAGTATGATAATTATTCTAAATAATTACAAAACCAAAAGGTTAATAATGATGATTAACATTAGTAACCTCATAAGTCGAGAGACAAAGGGAAATCTAAAATGATAATTGATTCAGATTAGGTGTGTAATAAAAACATGGTGATAGGTTCACATACTATCAACTCAAGAACTATTAATGTCTTATTTAAAACATGATATATCCATTATTTCCCATATAAAGAAATATATAAAGGTATAATTATTCCATAAAAATTATTATATTTATAATTATTAGTTAAAAACCAAATGGTATGATTATAATATCTCAATTATATGATTCCCCTTCAATTGAAGTTTATGATAATTTTCTTTTGTAAAACCATTTCATTCATCCTCTTGGTAGAATTGGATGTTATATTAGGAATGGATTGGATTTATCTAAATAAATACAACCTTAATTTAAAAGTAATGTAATTAAAATTTGATATTAGAAATAAAACTATGATCATATATTAATGTGATTATGAATATGAACATTCTATATAAATCACATCCACTGTATGGGGTTTGATTCTTATTCAAGAGGGGTCTTTATCACATATGGATGGGGAGAAACTCAACATTCATTATATGGATATGTGTGGGGTTTTATTGATTTATTTCTTTACTAATTTTCTATACATCCACCATAACATAATTCTAAGTTCTCAACAGAACTCATATTAAATTCCATATATATTTCAATGACATTATATGGAATGGACTCGATTTAGTTGTTCGAATTCAAAAATATACTCTATGATAACCTTAATAAGGGATATATTTCACCAAATATGTCACCATTGAATGTACCTAATCATATTATTAAATTAAATATCTATATATGTGACTCTACATTTATTATTGGGAGTTAAACTAGATCAAAATAATTAACACGTTTCCATTTTCCATATTGATGACATATTCATTCAATTGTCTGGATCTTAATAATTTTACAAGATTGAAATTTTTTATGCATATCATCTACTAAGGTTCAATAAAAAGGATATACCAAGAAAAAATCTGATACAGTGTATGAACACTATAAATATAATGAAAATCAATTTTTCCAAAATAACCCACCACTATTTTATTTTATTTAATTAATATAGCCTTTAGAGATTACAATGTTCCGTTTATAGTATTTTTTTAGATGATATTATTATCTATTAAATATAAAAGGAAGATTATGAAGATAACATTTTAATTTTACAAATAACCCTAGGGAAATAGAAACTATATGAAAATTTTAAAAATGGTTAATTTTTGATGGAAAATGTTTTTTAGGCCATATAATATCCTAAGAGGACATGTCTATAGATTAATCCAAGAAAAAGTCTATTAATTATTAGAATAGACTAATCATAGTGAAGGGTGTCCAATCTATTATTTTTTTATATGGATATTAGTAATCGTTTGGAAGAATATCTCATGTATAAATTTTCGACACAATATATAAACTCAGAAGGGAGCCAAGTTCCTATTGATAGATGAATGTGAGGAAAATCTCCAAGAACTAAATAGAATATTAGTCATCATTATTTTCTTATATTACCCTAAAATGGAGAATGTTTTTTAATCAATAATGATTAATTCAAGAATATATTGGAATGTTTTTTATGAAAAATGAAATGGTTATAGCTTCTGTCTCCTGAAAATAGATTGTTCTTGTGAAAAATTACTCAACTATTGGGTAGAAGTTATCTGTGATAATTTTTACATAAACATTTAGAATAATTTTCTTTGCTTATAAAAGTGTGATATAAATACTAATAAAAAAATAAAAATTATATATTCACACTGAAAGAGAAGAATATATTCCAAATAATATTGTTATATATGATTTAAGATTTTGAATATTCAATACATTACCTATTGAGGAAAGAGAACAAGGTGGATGATAATATGGGACAAATGGATCTTGCTATATTTTCCATGATAAGGATAACAAAGATACCATAATTTCTTTATTTTAAATGGATATACATGGAAGCCCTTAAGGAATGGTATACATTTTATATTACATAATTGAGTGTTCAACCATATATCCTGGTGAAGATAAAATAGGTGAAGAAAGAGGATGTGGAGCTACAAAATAAGGGTAGAAATATTCATATGTTTAACCTTGATCATGAGGGAATAATAAGGTTAATTATTGGTGTATGTGTTCTATTCATAAAATATTTGAGGAATGGGTATTTAGAGGGATATCATAGTTCTTAATTATATATTCATGTTATATATATGAAGACGTATATATATATATTTTAAAGAGAATTTTTTGTGGGATTTCATGATGGGTAATATAAAAGATTTTGTATCTTACTGATTAGAATGTTAGGAAGTTAAGGCTGAGAGAAAAAAGTTAAAAAAGTATCTCATGTCAATTACCTATACCGGAATGGAAATGGGAAAACCTCATGTTATAGTTTTCATCTGAATTCTAGAAAATTTCCATATGTCACAATTATATATGGGTTTTATCCAGTGACATTAAAAATTCATCACAATTTATCACTATTAAACAATATTTCTATCTGGATATGATTTGTAGTATATACATTAAAAAACATGTAAGATTATATATTGTACCAAATTATATTGTATCTGATCAAGATTAGAGGATTAACTAAATGTTATGGTGAATTATTCAATATGATATCAATACAGAGTTATTATTCCGCAGTGAATATCTCTCTCGGGCAGGTAGTTAGTGTGAGTTAACAATTAAATCCCTAGAGGATATACATAGATCTTTTTCTATATATTTCAAATATGGATGGGATCAACATATTCTTCTAGTTGACTTCTAAAAAAATAATATCTTTCTCTATAGCATTATGATGTCTACTTTTGATTCCTTATATGGAATAAAGTCTATAAATCAAATGTGCTGGAATAATGATGGGGTAAATATCTATAAGGTCCTTTGGTAGCCTACTAAATGTAAGAGAACAATACCAACATTAAATATCACATATGAGTGGTGAAATTTTTTCATTAAATTTAAAAAAAACACCAATGTGATTTCAAATTTGGGGTTGGTGGAAAGGTTTTTCAAATTATTTCTCCTTTTAAGTATATAATGTTATTTGTAATAAAGTCAAAGCTAACCCCTTAGTATAAAGATACCATTTATTTTTTTCACTATATCATGATGGTATAATATCAGTTAAAACATATACCAAAACACTCAAATGTTCATAATGTTTTCAATGTATCTCAACTAAGGAAGTGAATACCTAACCGTACATTATAATGAACTCAATGGTTATACCACTATAATATGATCTTTTTTAAAAGAAAAAAATGGAGATTATAGATTATATAATGGAAGTTCTAGAAAACATGACCACTCTTTGTGTTAGTGTTTTCTAAAAAATTAGTAGTTTGGGGAAAAAATATATGAACATGAGGATATGATGAAGTATAAGTTTCCTCATTTATTTTTACGAGAGTGATGAATTTTGATGGTAAAAATCACTTTAATTAGAGTAGAATGTAACACCATGAGTTTTAATGAATTAAATTATCCTACAAAAAATTAAATTCCATTTTAATCTTTTATTATATCTAACATTGATTTCATCTTACATTCATCGAGTAAAACTTGTGTAACAGGTGGCACTGAGTTTTTAAAAATAGTGGAACTTTATTAATATTATTAAATGAATGTGAATGTTTTATCCAATCCATAAAATATAGTGATATGAATAGTAATAGGTAATTTTTAAATATTAATTTTAATGGTTTTATATAATGAAATCATATAGATAAAAAATTCTTTATTTTTAGAAAATTCTTTATCTGTTTTGAACATACAATTTTCAAAAAAAAAGTCATGGACTTTTTAAAAAAAATAATTAATATAAATTTTACCAATTATAAAAATATATTTTTAAAAAACAAACTTCAATTACGAAATCTAAAAATAAATATTATCTTTGATTGAATTTTAGATAATTTTTTTTGAAAAAATTAATTTTAACTTGAATAATGAAAACACATATTTGTATTAAAAACTGGTTTTTTCATTTAAAGGATGTATATGTTTCATTATAATTTAATAATATTTTAAAAGGTTAATTAGTTTCATTTTATATCTATTAATCTTATTTTTTTATTGGAATATTTTTCATATTAAATATTTAAATAAAACTATTCAAATGTATGAACATTTAATGTTTCAAAATTCGTATTCCCACTATATTTGTAGGATTATTATTAAATTAAATTATTTCACTTATGTGAGTTGAAATTAAAAAGATGAAATCTATATTTTGAATCAGAATAATATATATTATTTATTATGATAAAATAAATTTTTAACAAAAATTATAGTAAAAATACTTAATTTTATTTATCGTAGTTAAGGTAAAAAATTTATTCACAAGAGGTTAAACTAAAATGATATTAGTTAAAAATTATCCAAAACATGTACAATTATAGTTTTATGGAAATACGTCAACCTTATAAACATCAAATTTTAAGAATGAGTCATTTTGGAATCTTTTATCACGTGAAAAACATGGTTACACCAATGTTTGCCCAAAAATTACAAGCATGCCAGTCACCTCCATAATAAAAGGCCACACTAATCCCCCTCCTCTTAAAACAAATAAAACCATTTTTGGAAATTATATATATCTAAATACCTTTATTAATTATCCCCACTAATAATATAATACTTATTTTGATTAAAAATTCAACATAGGAAGTATTTTTTTTTCAATCATAATGACGGTACTTGAAGAAGATGTTACATTATTCAGTGTCCATTTTTATTTTATTTCATCCAAAAACTATTTAAAATATTATTGAATCCTGATAATATAATAAACCCATTATCTCTAATATATTTATATTTTTTTAACCATTGATCAGGGATAACATTCATATACTTTTTCCATAAATGGGAAATGATAATGTCACTCATGTGTATCGGGGACTAAAACCATACGAACAAAAGATTTTTATTTTAAATTGACTCCCCTCAAGGACGAGAATGTTGAAAAACATAATATATATATATATGATATTTTTAATATAAATATTCATAAAAAATATATTATTAAATAAACATTTTTTACTTTTCATTTCACGTGGACATAATAACATGAATTGTGTGCATGGAAGGCAACTACCTCACAAAGCGATGTGATTGATTTTTCACTAATATTTTATATGGAAGGTAATAATAGATAAGTATAATGAATAAATTTTTCATATATACCATATAGTTTTTTAAGGGAATATTTTTACATTACTTTCACTTCATCCATCAATAATATAGTAACAATATTCATGTGTACGTATAACCAACCGACTCCAGGAATTGTATATTTCATTTTCTATATGTAAAAATTATGGATAAATATAAATACGTATATACTGGATATAAATTATATTAATTTCATGTATAACATTCTTCCGATTTTCAAACCATGATCAAAGTATAAGTTCCAAAAATAACAGACCAAAACATACTTGAAAAATGAATCACTTCTTACCAAATTCATAATTTTAACAAGGAATTGTAAATAAATGGAAAATAAAACAGTATAAGTAGATAATATATAATATGATATATATTATTCTATTCCTTTGAAAAATTTATAAAAAATTTATATTTATTATATAGGATATTATAGAACCTTTAATTCATGATGAACTCGACGTAAATGATTTTTGTATCAAATTTATTTCTTTGGGACAAAAGTTATATTATTCACATATTTTTTTATATGAGGTATCTATATTTTATCTTTACCCTGTTATATCTTGAATAAAATTATTTTAATTATATTAAATTTCTAATTATAATTAATTCTTAAATAGGGCATAGTATTCAAAACATACCAATGTGGTATGGGTTTATGATTTCAATCTCATCATTTATCGGGATTGTTAATTTTTATCTTTATGATGGCAAACTATTATGATACATATATCAAGAAACTCATTAAATTTATTATAATTAGTTTATTTAATGATAATACATGTTTCACCTACATTTTACTCTCTTTATGTACTCAATATTTCTAAGGATCATTTTTTAAAAAATCAACTTTTTTTCTATCTTAGGGGAAAAAAATTTCTTCCAAATAACATATTTAAAATATTGTACATCAAAATAAATTTTATAATATTCTCTAATTTTTTAAAATCATTTTTCCCATTTATCCTTTTTATATATATGTTTAAAAGAAACTCTTTGTTTTTTCTATACAATTCCCATGTGTATTTTATAAAAAATTTGAAAATAATGTTTATTTTAACATATATGAAATAAAATGAATTTCTAATATTGATGACCAATATTTTATTTGAAGATTATTTTATATTATTTCAAGGATATGTTTTAATGAAAAGGATTTCAAAAATATTTAATTAATTGTTATTTTTAAAAATATATTTTCAAATAAAGAATTATTTTCTCAGGAAATGTTCCATGTGATCTATGAAAAAAAATCATCTATTATGGCATAATATATAGATACTTATGCTTTAATGGGGATATTATAAAATGATTCTTTTATTTTTGTTTCTCAGAATGGTTTATATTTATGTTGATGTAATTCTTAAAGAAACCAATTTCTCATCAATAGGTTATATGATGATAAAATTCTTATCAAACCTACTTATTTTTTCATCATGTTATGCTATCTTGAAATGATGAAATTATTATGAGACTTATTTAGTACAACATGTAATGTAATGAAGAAATGTTTATGAAACCCATTTATTTTAATGTGATCTAATATGATCAATGTTCTATGTTTTTGTGAAACATGTATGTATGAATTTTATAATGTGATTCTAGCTACATTTTAACCATGGATGGTGGCTATGTTATAAAAAAGAATGGTGTTCACATTATAAACATGTATGGGATATGAATTATATCTACTGCTATATTTTTAGGAAAATAATGATATTTTAAGTGAAAAATAAGATAGTAATGTCGAGTAATACTAGCTTAGTAATGGAATTTTTATAACATGATAGTCTTGAGAGTGAACCTTTAATAATATTATAGGTTTAGGAGAGAAACCATTCTACTATGATAGATATTGAAATGATCCATGAACTAATAAGAAAATGATTTTCTATTCAAATTTGTATGCCAAAAATTTATACCTTATTCTATAGTTATGTTCTCATGGTTTGAGTTATTTGATTCCATTGTTAATAATTTATGGTGAACTTCCAATATTAATTCCATGATTATATTATATTTTATATTATATGTTGCATAATGTTTTCAAATTCTAGTCTCATATTTGCATACCCTTGTGCTCATGATATGTTGATGTCTATGCTTTTTTTCCATTACGGAGAATATGGTCTCAAAAATTCAAAATGTTCCTTTCCCCATGTTATAATGAATGTTATTATGTATTAGATATATAATAAGGGTGATATTATGACTAACATTGTGGAATGGGACACAAAATCCTTTTGTACATGATTTTTCTGTGTTTATGTTTCCAAACGCACTAGACCTAAAAAATAGTGTAGATAAGTAAGTTGTATAATTATTTTTTTCTATTATGATGTAATATATATGAATGAGAAATTATTTTAATACATCACCTTAATACACACTTGGTTTGACACACCAACTTGGTATCATTGGGCTAATTGACATTTTCTTTACCAACTATTATTAATGATTAAAAATATTTTTATGATTTTAATGTATTCTCAGGGAACCCATTTTTATGATTATATGATTATTTGTGAATAAATTTTTGGGTTATGTTAAGGGTAAAAAAATTTCTAGAGATTTTAAATTATGATTCATAATGATATGAAATAATCAACTATAGGACATTTTTTAGAAATAGTGTATAGTAGAAGGACTAGAAACTATTTCAATGAATGTAATCTATGTTTATATAGATCTCTTGGAATAAATGAATATAAATACAGATCCAGAGTGTGAAATAAATAAATTATAACTATATTGGGGTAGATGATGCAGATTATGACCAATAACGCTGCATATATGGAGTATCCTACTGATCTGCAATGTTGTGTAAAAATGTTAATTGGACAAAAACCTCAATTATATTGTGGAAAAAATTATATTATATAAATGTAAATTATATTTATATAATATATTTCTCATATAGGGATGTAATGAAAGGGATAAGGTTATCACAAATGTTTATCACTCATTGGGGATGCATATTAATGACATTCTTTGATTCAAAACACTAATGATGAGGTGGAAATATTAAACATATAGTTAAAGGATTTTAATGTACTTTTGAAGGTATTTTTTACCTATTGAACAACTATATTATATGGATAAAACATCCTTGACTATTTGAAAAATGGAAATGTAAAAATGTTTTAATCATGAAACTAACATTAAAAGGATAGAAATCATTTTTTTGGACTATGTATATAATCCAAAGGGAAAGATTGAAAATTTTGTTTATGGAATTATGCTTATCCTTAAAAAGGAACTAGTCTCATAAACATTCTCATACATTAAGTATATATTATCAGGTGATATCAACTTAGATAATGAAATGTTCACATTTTATGGATTCAATTGAAACCAATAGAAGAACATGTTGACGGAGAAAAAATAGTACAATAGAAAAAGAAGAGAATAGGGAATTTTATTACATATGACACTTGTGTAATGAAATACCATTCTATATGATTAAAATTAGTATGATATTGATTCATTTTTGGAAAAACTCCATTATACTCATGAATGAAAGAGTAAATGGGAATTCATCAATATGTAGTGTGTTAGCAGTAATGGAATGTGGAACAATTCAAACCAATTCCCCAAAAATCAGGGGAACATAGAATAAGAGAGGTCATGGGGATCAGGATAAGCTCGTGTAATTAATATAACTAATGTGAATGTTCCTAAAGACTTGAAAAAAATACACTTATCATGCACTATAGGATTGAATTTTGTTATTTCGTTCTTGTCCTACACACTCTATTATATCTGAATAATTTTCAATGGGTATACATCACCACCCTAGAGATGTGATATGGATTTATTGGGTAGAAATTATAATTATATTATAACCATATCTCAAGTATATATGTTATCTCTAATATAATTATTTGGGAATATTCTACATGAAAATATTTACATTACTATTCTAGTCAAATATGATTTAATTTTGAGTTGAGATTGGATCTATAATTATATATCCCACATAAAAACTCTAGGAAGGGAATTAAAACTCAATATTCTGAATAATCATTAAAATTTATATTAGAGAGCGGATTATCCTAAAAAACTAATGTAAATAGCTTCCATAATATTGGTTTTTCAATATATTCATAGTGGATATTTATCTCAGAAAAAAGGGGAGAAAGAAAAATTGAAAATAAGGACATCGTTTGAGAATATACTGATTTATTTCTTGAGGAACATTATATAATTCCTTAGAATCATGAAGTTTGTTTTTCAATATACCTAATACCTAGTGCTACAACTATTTCAAATAATCTATATAGAAGGGCCCTAATTGAGTTACATGAATTGATGAAGAATATCCAGGCTAATCTATATAATGGACTAATTCATCCTTATTCTTCTCTATGGGGTCACAAGTTCTTTTTTTTACGAAAAAATATTATCCAATGAGACTTTTAATTGATTATCATGAACAGAATAATATCACTATTAAGAACAAGTATCCTCTACCCACATTCTATAATCCATTTTATTATTTATGATGATCCCTATATTTTTGAATGATAGATATTTGATCATAATATCATCTTATAAGGATATGTTAGGGTTATATAGCCATGAAAATCATTTGAAAAATGAAGGGTCACAATGAATTTATAGTAATACCATTTGGAGTTACTAATGATTGTTATATCTTTTTCGATTTAATGATTAGGGTATTTAAGGAGTGTCTTGATATGTTTTCATTATTTTTTATCCTACATATTTTTATATATTCATAGAACTATAATGATCGTGAAGAACAATTTAGAATTTTGATGAAGACCTTGATAAAGGGGAAGTTGTATAACAAATTTACCAAGAATGAATTTTTCATTAATAATTATTCATTCTAGTGTTATTGAAATAAATTAAAGTTATATCAGGGGATCCATTAATATATATGTTATTGAGGAATTTACTAAACATTCTGTGGTAATCGAAATCCATATTTTTTTTGGTTTGAAGGATACTACCAATTAAGTATGAGTGATTTATCAGGACAATATAATCCAATCATGATGTTTACGTGGAAGAGAGTTATGTTGTTACATATAGTTTAATGTGAAGAGATTTTAAAAGAAATGATGAGAATGTTATTTGGCATGCTTGTACTTATGCTCACTTGAATTAGAGAAAGGTTTATTGTCTATTGTGTTTCATCAAATATGTGATTGGGATGGATCATTTTGTTGAATGGCATGCAAATAACATATTCCTTTATCCAATTAAAAAAATCATATTTTAAATTACATGACTCGTGATTGGACGTTCATAGTAGTAATGTTTTCATTAAAGACATGGTTGAATTATTTGAATGTGTAAAGGTGTGATATATATACTGATTATAAAAAATTGAATTAAATATTTACATATAAATATTTTAATATTGTATAAATAACATGGGAGTAGTTGATAAAAGGTTATGATTTCTCAATGTATTTCAACCCTGGGACGGAATTGTATGTGGCTAATGTTATGAGTAAAAAAAAATATTCATGTTCTTTCATGATGAGGATATAAAGAGATATAATTTTTATGGATTGGTATAATAGAGATATGGAAATCATAAGGAACATGGACAAATATTAATTTCACGAATGAATGATCTTCCATCCACCAATGTGATGATTAATAAGGTACATAAGGAAGATATTGAATAATAGAATATATTGAGGAATGATCCTAAATTCAACCATGATAATGATATAATCAATGTGTTTTGGAAAAAAGTATGTAGCCCATCAATAATATTCATAAATAATGAGTATTTATGAATCTCAATGTTGTCATTCAATATTCATCCGGTAGGTATACATAATTATAGTGATTTGAAAAATAATTTCTTGTAGGATATTATGAAGAGGGGTATTAAACACTATTTATATCAGATCCTATTTTTTTTAGTTAGTTAGGTTTTATTAGATTAAGTCTAAGGGGATGTTTTTACCATTAACTATACCATTATGGAAATGAAAAAACATCACTATTTATATTTTCATTAGTCTGACCAAAAAACTAAAATTGCATTAGTATATTTAGTTTTTAGTTAATCATATTAGAAACATACACATGTTAATTATAAGTAATAAGTTAAATCTATATATCATATTTGAAGAATATAAATTAAAAAAGTGGTACGGTTTTTTGGTTTTACATATTCTATTGTTTCTAATTGGTATTTAAGGTGTACCTTATGTAACACCCCTATATTTTAAAAAAGGACATCATTCTCAATATAGTATATGACATAGAACACAAATATTATAATGGAATGAAACACCCTTATAATTTATAAAATATATTTTTTAAATAAATTCAATCTATTTGATAAATATCAGTTCACCCAATAAAAGTATTGAACGAAATGTGACACTCAATTAAAATATGATTACTTAAAAAATACCATTATAACCTAGATTTTAATTTAAAAAGTATAAATAGTAAACCATAAATCCTACATTTTTAATGTTTTATACATGTATAAAAAGAATTCAATTTTTGTAAAGACCTTTATTTTGAATGTTATATTTTTAAATATATGGGAATTTTACGAGTCCGCCAAAATTGATGGTGTGTGATTCCAAGGCCCGGTGTGCCCGAAATCAATTTCTGATGTTTTCTTCAGGTATGTTCAGTAAACATACGAGCATATTTTTATATCTTTTGATCTGGTGCCCAGAATTGAAATCTGAGGGCACAGTTGAACTCACAACGCCGATATTCCCTTAAGAAGACTTTCACCTCGACGATAGAGGGTCGATGCCTAAAGTTAGTTTTGGGGTATTTCGTGTAAATAATAAAATAAAATAAACTTCATTATATTATATATTGAACTTCCATTTGGATATTTGAAGTGGGGTCGACCGGAACCAAATCTCCATGTGGATGTTGGAATTGGGTACTAAAAGACCATAATCTCCCATGAGAGGATAAGGTTGGAGGGACCACCCGAACCATAACCTCCCATAAGAGGATATGGTGGTGGAGATAACTCGGCATGAAACCCCCATTTAATTAGGATAATCACTCATCACCCTAATAAATGTAGGGGGATCCTCTTCAACACCGCCATAATTTATTTGTGCCAATGCACATAATTTATTTTTCCAAATCCTCTTCATTAATTAATTGATCCAACACATCAATTAAATAATTAATTCTTTTTGAATATTATGCCAACGACCTAATAGATATATCAATCTATTATTTTCTCCATGAATTTACATGGGTAGAATTGGGGAGAAGAGGAACATAGGATAAAGCTCCCAACAAAGAACGCTCCACCGACAAAGAACGTCGACGAGGAACTCTTTCGACTAGGAATAACGACCACGACTTCGAATTTCATTATCGGAACTTCCTCCGATGTAGGATGTGTTCATCTACAATGAATCAGCATCTAACTTCTCACTCCAACTTCAACCAACATCGAACAAGGTAGGGTTTTAAATTATGTATGATTTTATTCCCTTGATTCTTTGTAGAGACCCGAAGCTTGACGTTCATGGACATTACATTACTTTTGCGGAATACTTAATACATAACAAAAATAGACACACAAGGACCGTAATAGTTTAGTGTCTTTGGAAACTCGGAATATAAAAAACTAGTCATGTTGAAATATCTTCAACATCTCCCATAACGATCATCCCCTTTTTTTCTTTACCTAAAACCTTTCTTTATTTCCCGGGGAAAATAAAACATAAAAAGGGTGAGCTCAAATGCTCAGTAAGGGCAAACATAGAGACATAAAACAATCCATAAATATTTGAAAGAAAAAACTTGAACATGAAATCTAAATATTAAAACCCTGAGCAAGGACATAAATCATGGAAGTACGTAAGCCATATAACATAAACGAACATCAATCACGATAAAATAGCAAGGTAATAAAACATGTAATTGTGGAAACCATTCAGCACTTGTTATGATTTACATAGTAGCCAAGACATTGCTTCCAAGCCCATCTTAGTGGAAAAAATCCCTTTCTGAATCAAGTTCACTCCTCGTTTCAGTCCTGTAACACTGAAACAGATTAACTTACCGTTCCAGCCATGTCTATCTCATGAGATATAAATCTTTAACCAATTCATTGGAGGGAGATATAGGTCCCACCCATCTCATAATGAAATAATTCTATCTTGTGCCACAACATAAACTTAAAACATTCATCATAACCCAAAGAATAAAATGGGTTTCATAAACATCAAATCATCATCACATAATCCATATAAAATTAATGGATATTTCATCATAATAAAATTGAAAGCATGTAAATTATAGAGATATTATACTTGAAACATACACATATGAATTAATTTTATCTTATATGGAAAATGGTTTTGATAAAACACTTTAAATGAATTCTTGAGGAAAATATCTTTTCTTCTTCAAAATCATTTTATTTTCACAAAATGTCATGAAATTTTAAAAGAAAAGGGTTTTTTTGAAAATATTCATGAAATCTTTTGGAGTAAGCTTCATGAAAATAAGGCTTTATAAAACCGTAAAAATCTATTTTTGCCTTATAAGTTAAAAAAACATTCTTCTCTTACATTTTCCGGAAAAGTCAAAAAGTACCTCGTAAAAGAAATATTCCATACATACCATGTAGTAAAAGTAAAAAATGGGTAAAAATGAAATTAAACATACATTAAAACACTTTCATAAAACATGGAAATGGATGATATAAATAACCCCAGTAAATACTTACAAATAAGAAATCTCAGATAAAAATGAGATTTGAAAAATTATCCCTTACCTTATGTCTGATATGCTTCGTATATATCTGAACCTCCTTTATAATGATTTAAATAATGTCATTGACTTATTACAGAATCATATTCATTGTTATTATATCATATATAGTTCACTTATCACTTTATATTACCCGTTCTTTTGTAAATTAATGTTAAAGATCGTTTTGGGTAAAATCATTTCATTTGTCGTTCGTGTTTTGACTTTTAAATATTCATATGATTAATTAGACCATGATTACTTAATTCCAGAATATAAAACATAATTCATATATAATATATATTCAGAATATACATATATATAATAGATCGATAAATGGAAAGAAATACAATGTTCATGGAGACTGTAGGTCGTACGTACGCATGAACACTGTTTTTGTTTCCTTATTGAGTTGAATGGAATTAAGTAGATGACATAAATATATATATATATATACATTAATATATTAGCTTTATAATGTCATATATTTCATTATTATTGGTTATATATACTTTATAATCATTCTTAAATGGTTAACATGGAGAAATAATCTCATCGCGTCGTGGAGACGGTAGTCCGTACGTACGCACGAGTGATGATATCGTTACCATAATTATTGAATTGAATTGGATAGGATGATACAATATATCATAATCAGTATGATGTTATAATAACTATGTATAGTTATTTTTTACACCATTATACCCATCCATGTAAGGTGGTGTTGGAAAAACAGATTACACCATGGCGTGGAGACGGTATTCCGTACATACGCACGTGCGGTGATTTCGTTTTCTGTAGGATGGATAGATGGTGAAATAGGGTTGTTTCATACTTATAATAACATATCAGTATATTAGGGATACTGATTTTATTACTTCATAATGAAACAACTAAAGAAGGAGAAGTAGAAGAAGAAATAAAGTTGAAAGAATCGGTAACGGACATTACGTCTTCTTTGAAGCGCCTCTTTGATACCTCCTCTTAGGGCACTACAATTGGTCTTTGAAGAAGACCAGGATCTCTAGGATGTTACTAGGGAAGTGTAGAAGATAATTTTCAGGGTTTGTCCGAGATTGAAGGCTCAAATTGGTGTGAGGAAGGGAGGGAGTAGGTGTTCTTTTATAAGGGAGGAGAGGGGCACCTTTTGAAATCTTAAAAATATAAATTTATAATAAATCTAACCCCACCTAAAACCTCCAAAAATAACTAATATTCGAATATTAGATGAGATATGGTTTTAATATCATCAAAAAATCAAATTTATACATGTTTTGATTTTATTTTAAACCTTATCATTTCGATTTATCCTTATTTAATCTTTTTAATTTTATTTGTGGTAATAAAATTCTAAATTTTAAATGGTTTAAAAAAATCACTTATATGTTGTTAATTTTCCATAATTGGATACTTTATAATATTTTAGACTATATAAATTTCAATTTATAATTTTTAAATATTTTTGTGATTTATAAACAATTTAAAAATATGTTATTTTTATAAAATAACAAGTGTCAATTTTGACACTATTCATTTATTTGAATTTAAATAAAATATATACAAAAGATATGTTCGAACTAAAAGCTTTAATAGATTCATAAAATGTCATATGTATCTAAAACATTAGTGGAGAACATTAAATAGGTCATATAATATTTAGTTTATTATTTTTAAAAACATTTATTTGGTTTATCTCTTAATAAAATAATTACTACATCATTTTTGTATAATTATTTAATATACATATTTGTTGCATAAAAATTAAAACTAAATGAATATGATGAATATAAATCTATTACCTTTCACAATAATACTTTTAATCGAATTTATCATCTTAAAATTACAACATTTAGATTGTTATATTTATTATATTATGAAGGTGACAACTTTGGCATCATTTAAAATAAAATAATATAAGTGTCATAATCACTTTTATAAGACTCCAAATGGTCATCTATTCTACCATTGGATGATTATGGTTAGCTTTACATGAAAAATAAGTTTTGGTCAGGGTTTCGTGTCTTTTATGGTCACTATTAGTTTAATAAAAACTACATTCTTGATTTTTCACTAGATAAAAAATTTCTGTATCACTATTGTGTCAAAATTAATGATGATTATTTAATCCCTAAAAATTATAAATAAATTCATATCATGTATATAATTTCATTATATTTCTGGAGACAATTCATGTATGAAGTTTCATTAATTTTCTCACTAAATTAAAAATAATATACATATAAGATTTAAGAGAGTGACATGTTGTCACTTTCTTTGGTTTTCATAATAATTAAGTTATTTTCATGGAAAAAAGTCCATTAAATGATAATAATCCTACCCTTAGGTGATATGGGTCGACTTTTAGTCATCTAATAGGATTTTGTCAGGTGTTAGGGTAATTTTATAATCTTATATTTACCCTTAATTACCCGATTTACCTTTAACTATGGTAAAATTTGTTTACCGTAGTTACTATTCATAATGCCCAAAAATAAAAAGTAGTCTATTAATATAATTTGGACCCACTGAATCCAAATATGGAATCTAGTTTTCCAAATTCCATACACAGAAGTTGCAGAAATTAAATTAAAATTTATCCCGTTGTCAAAAGAAAACGAGTTTTTGTTTAAAACATTACAAAAGATTGAATTGATTTAACCTACGAATTCAAGGTAAAATCAATTCTAATGACATAAATTATATTAAATGGTAAAATATATATTCTATTTATACTTTAAGACTATTTAATATTATAATTTAACCACATAATTATTACGATGAAAAAAGTTGTTTTTAATTAAAATATAGCGTGTTTTTACTATTCATTAAAATATGAAAGTTATCAGAATAACATGAAAAATTTATCCAAAGTATATTTTTATTTAATGATTCCAAAGAAGATTGTTTTTTGTAAAAATGAACTTATAAACATGTCAGAAACTATATTTAATGTGTGTGCACCATCAAAAGGCAGCAAAACTACATTTTATGGTAATTTTATAATCTTATATTTACCCTTAATTACCCGATTTACCTTTAACAATGGTAAATAAAATTTACCGTAGTTAATATTCATAATGCCCAAAAATAAAAATTAGTATATTAACATAATTTGGACCCACTTATTCCAAATATGGAATCCATTTTTCCAATTTCAATACACAGAAGTTGCAGAAATTAAATTAAAATTAATCTCGTTGTCGAAAGAAAACGGGTTTTTTGATTAAAACATTACAAAAGATTGAATTGATTTAACCTACGAATTCAAGGTAAAATCAATGCTAATGACATATATTATATTAAATGGGAAAAAATATATTATATTTATACTTTAAGACCATTTAATATTATAATTTAACCACATAAATTATTACGATGAAAAAACTTGTTTTTAGTTAAAATATAGCGTATTTTTACTATTTATTAAAATATGAAAGTTATCAGAATAACATGAAAAATTTATCCAAAGTAAATTTTGATTTCTTGATTCCAAATAAGAATTTTATTTTTTCAAATTGAACTTATAAAAATGTCAAAAACTAGATTTAAAGTGTGTGCGCCATCAAATGGCAGCAAAACTACATTTTTTTTAAAATACTTTTTTTACCCGAAACATTTATTTTGTTCTTATACCATGTTCTAGAAAATGTTTAAGATGAATAATAATGTTATAAAATTCAAAATTTAGTTAATACTATTCATAATGGCTAGTTCATAATAATATTATAATAATATATCGTTGTTTAGTACAACCCCGTATTGCATACTACACACGCTACCGAGGAAGGTCGTGATTGCGTATAATGAGAGTCAAGTTAGGGTTGCGTGTTGTGTAACACACCTTTGTTGTTGCGTATAAAAAAATCCAACCATATTTCATTTATACATTGAAAATATATATATATATATACACTCAATGTTGTGTAGAATGACTATTATCAAACGAACATGAAATTGTGTATAACACGATCCAAGAATTGTGTTGCGTATACTGCATGATAATATGGTGTTGCGTATAGCACAATATAATCATGGTGTAACATAAAACACATGACATCAAATAATTTAAAAAGAATAAAATATCGGGGTGTTACATTCTACCCCCCTTAAAATGAATTTCGCCCTCAAAATTCGTCGGGGTTATACATGGTTTACTATTCGAAAGTTTCTTTAATAGAAAACCACATCATAAAAAGGAATACCAAAACTTATCTTTAAAAACTAAAGTATGAAATGTAATGGTTACCCAAATTAACTAATCACTAGGTTTCCACGTAGGAGAACATAGGTAAAAATATGGTATGGAAAAGAAATCTAACCGTGATGTTCTGATGGAGAGTGGTAGAGAACATGTCTACGAAATAGCCAACAATCACAAATCCATAGATTTGTGATGATCTAAGGTACCATCTGATTCATCGGATACAAGAGCACTAGGACAACATTATTTTTTTGGTTTTCAGGATCATTTCTCTAATGTTGAAGAATTTTCGAATCAAAAGAAATACTTACTTGATTTTGGTACAATCTCACTGTTGTTCGTACCTTGAACAATTTCCACTTTATATCTTAAAGAAATGAAGTTGAATATCCCATTCATGAAGTGTTAGCAGATCATGTGATAGAATGATGAATCATTCCATCTGTTTCAAACAAAAGGTTAGAAAAAGTTATCAAATATACATATGTCCATCTATGGTGTGGTTAATCGTATACAATTCCAAAAATGAACTTATACTTAATATATCATACCGCTTAATAAAACTATTTTCTACTAACCAGGGACATCATGTAGGCCAGTGGTAGGCGATAATGGCCAGTCGCACTTCGGTTGTGGGTTCGATTCCTGCAACCTTGTCCGACGCGATGGGTTGTCACCCATCCTGCAGGTTATCCTTTTTCTAAAACAATACTATTATAACAAAAAGTTCTATACTTAAACAATACTATCCATTCCAATCTTTAGGCTTATCCAAAATAATTCTTTCCAAACACATTTTATAAAGAGAACGATTACTAAAAAGGCCATATAACAAGCCTGTGAATACCATCATTTATCCCTCATATATCTTGTTGGTCACATTCCAGTTATGTGAATACCTTAAGCATGTATTCTCTTGAAAAATGAATACCCATTGAATCTTAGTGAAAACATGTGTGCTGTCAAAAGTTAACCCTTTCCATATACCAAAATCCTCAATATTATATATACTCAAACCATGATATCACTTAGTCCTTATATCAATCATGATCTCATGAGTACAATCAAACATCTCATTATCTTCTTATCTCGTCATTATGCGCATATCATCTGCTTTCCATAATATTTGAATCATTTTTTATGGTTATCGGTACCATGAAATTATTGAAAACCAAAATATACTAATACAAAAATATTCTAATACACCATAAAAGTACCTCAACAACATTAGTCTTGAATACCAATATATAAACACTTCAATCCATCCTCTTCAATGATTGTCCTGGAATAAGTCCTTCCTTGATTTTAGAAGATACTTTTTAGGTCAGGGAATTGATTCGGGTAATGCCCATGTTCTCTACAAATAATACATTAAACACCATAACAGTCTCACACTCTATGAACCTTTTCTCCACATAGATAATATCTATCCCTCCATTTCAAGTATTCCTCAAGGTTCTTTTTCCCTTCTTTAGAAATCTCAATCTTACCTTCTCTATGCTCCTCACTATGAGAACATGCATAAAATTCCATCTTCCTCTTATTTGATGACTTAGGAATACCACTGAATTTCAACTTGTTAATCATATATCTCAATGACTGATTCGGCATAATCACAATATCTTTCTCTCTAGGCATTACAAAATTTCGTTGTTCATATTCACCAATTTCTCCTTTGGATTCAATGTTAACCAAATTCCTTCTGGATCCCTCCATTGACTAAAACACAAAAAGAATTCTATGAGAGGAAAAAATCATACAAGGAAAATAACATAATCAAGGGGGAGTACCTTCGACATCTAACATTTTAGGTTTAATTCTATGATCATTAGCACAATTCTAGTACTATAACCTATATGTACACTTAACCTTAGGGACATCCCTTTACATACATTAGAAATATCTCTAGGGATTTCACTAACATTTCCGCATCCTACTTTCCAAAGGTTGACTAAAACTTTCCTCTGATACGAACTGTAGAGACCCGAAGCTTGACGTTCATGGACATTACATTACTTTTTAGGAATACTTAATACATAACAAAAACAGACACATAAGGTCTGTAATAGTTTAGTGTCTTTGGAAACTTAGAATATAAACAACTAGTCATATTGAAATATCTTCAACATCTCCTATAACGATCATCCCCTTTTTGTTTCCTTACCTATAACCTTTCTTTATTTCCTGGGGAAAATAAAACATAAAAAGGGTGAGCTCAAATGCTCATTAAGGGAAAACATAGATAACATAAAACAATCCATAAATATTTGAAAGCAAAAAACTTGAACAAGATATCTAAATATTAAAACCTTGAGCAAAGACATAAATATTGTAAGTACATAAGGCATATA
Source organism: Viscum album (assembly GCA_963277665.1). NCBI lineage: Eukaryota > Viridiplantae > Streptophyta > Magnoliopsida > Santalales > Viscaceae > Viscum > Viscum album. Next base: position 298,516,529 of record OY728151.1, read on the forward strand.
ACATAAAGGAACATCAATCACGATAAAATAGAAAGGGAATAAAACATGTAATTTTGGAAACCATTCAGCACTTGTTATGATTTCCATAGCAGCCAAGACATTGCTGCCAAGACCATCTTAGTGGACAAAGTCCCTTTCTGAATTGAGTTCACTCCTCGTTTCAGTCCTGTAACACTAAACCAGATTAACTTACCGTTCCAGCCATGTCTATCTCATGAGATATAAATCTTTACCCAATGCATTGGAGGGAGATATAGGTCCCACCCATCTCATAATGAAATCATTCTTACTTATGCCATAACATAAACTTAAAACATTCATCATAACCCAAAGAATAAAATGGGTTTCATAAACATCATATCATCATCACATAATCCATATAAAATTAATGGATATTTCATCATAAGAAAAGTGAAATCATGTAAATAATAGATACATTATACTTGAAACATACACATATGAAATAATTTCATCTTAGATGGAAAATGGTTTTGATAAAACACTTTAAATGAATTCTTGAGGAAAATATCCATTCTTCTTCAAAATAATTTTCTTTTCATGAAATTTGATGCAATTTTAAATGAAAAGGGTTTTGTTGAAAATATTCATGAAATATTTTGGAGTAAGCTTCATGAAAATAAGGCATTATAAAACCGTAAAAATCCATTCTAGCCATATAAGCTAAAAAAACATTCTTCTCTTACTTTTTCCGGAAAAGTCAAAAAGTACCTCGAAAAAGAAAGATTCCATACATACCATGTATTAAAAGTCAAAAATGGGTAAAAATTACATTAAAAAAACATGCAAACACTTATATAAAACATGGACATGGATGATAGAAATAACCCCAGTAAATACATACGAATAAGCAATCTCGGATAAAAATGAGATTTGAAAAATTATCCTTTACCTTATGTCTGATATGCTTCATATGTATCTGAACCTCCTGTATAATGATTTAAATAATGTCATTTACTTATTATAGAATCATATTCATTGTTATGATATCATATATGGCTCACTTATGACTTTATATTAACCATTCGTTTGTAAATTTTATGTTAAAGAGCGTTTTGGGTAAAATCGTTTCATTTGTCGTTCGTGCTTTAACTTTTAATTATTCATATGATTAATTAGACCATGATTACTTAATTCCAGAATATTAAACATAATTTATATATAATATATATTCATAATATACATATATATAATAGATCGATAAATGGAAAGAAAAACACTGTTCATGGAGACGGTAGGTCGTACGTACGCATGATCGCTGTTTTCGTTTCCTTATTGAGTTGAATAGAATTAAGTAGATGAAATAAATATATATATATATATATATAAATATATTAGCTTTATAATGTCATATATTTCATTATTATTGCTTATATATACTTTATAATCATTCTTAAATGGTTAACCTGGAGAATGAATCTCATCGCGTCGTGGAGAGGGTAGTCCGTACGTACGCACGAGCGATGATATCATTCCCATAATTATTGAATTGAATTGGATGGGATGATACAATAGTTCATAATCAGTATGATGTTATAATAACTATGTATAGTTTTTCTTTACACCATTATACCCATCCAAGTAAGGTGGTGTTGGAAAAACATATTACACCACGGTGTGGAGACGGTATTCTGTACATACGCACGTGCGGTGATTTCGTTTTCCATAGGATGGATAGTTGGTGAAATAGGGTTGTTTAATACTTATAATAAAATATTAGACTATTAGTGATTCTGATGTTATTACTTCATAATGAAACAACTAACGAAGAAGAAGTAGAAGAATAAATAAAGTTGAAAGAATCGGTAACGAACATTACCTCTTCTTTGAAGCGCCTCTTTGATACCTCCTCTTAGGGCACTAAAATTGGTATTTGAAGAATTCCAGGACCTCTATGATGTTTCTAGGGAAGTTTAGAAGAGAATTTGACAGGGTTTGGACGAGCTTGAAGGCTCAAATTGGTGTGATGAAGGGAGGAAGGAGGTGCCCTTTTATAAGGGAAGAGAGGGGCACCTTTGGAAATCTCAAAAATATTAATTTATAATAAATCTAAACCCACATAAAAACCTCCAAAAATGACTCATATTCGAATATTAGATGATATAGGGTTGTAATTGCATCAACCAATCAAATTTAGACATGTTTTTATTTTATTTTAAACCTTATCATTTTGATTTATCCTTATATAATCTATTTAATTTTATTTGTGGTAATAAAATTATAAATTTTAAATGGTTTAAAATAATCACTTATATGTTGTTAATTTTCCAGAATTGGATACTTTATAATATTTTAGACTATATAAATTTCAATTTATAATTTTTAAAAAATTTTGTGATTTTTAAACAATTTATTAATTTGTTATTTTTATAAAATAACAATAGTGTCAATTTTTACACTATTCATTTATTTGAATTTAAATAAACTATATACAGAAGATATGTTCGAAATAAAAGCATTAATAGATTCATAAAAGGTCATATGTATCTAGAAAATGAGTGGATCACATTAAATAGTTCATATAATATTTAGTTTATTATTTTTAAAACCATTTATTTGGTTTATCTCTTAATAAAATAATTACTACATCATTTTTGTATAATTATTTAATATACATATTTGTTTCATAAGAATTAAAAATAAATTCATATGATAAAGATAAATCTATTACCTTTCACAATTATACTTTTACTCGAATTTATTATCTTAAAATCACAATATTTAAATTGTTATATTTATTAAATTATGAAGCTGACAACTTTGGCATCATTTCAAATAAAATAATATAAGTGTCATAATCACTTTTATAAGACTCCAAATGGTCAACTATTCTTCCATTAGATGATTATGGTTTAACTTAACATGACCAATAAGTTTTGTTCAGGGTTTCGTGTCTTTTATGGTCACTATTAGTTTAATAAAAACTATATTCTTGATTTTTCACTAGATAATCAATTTCTGTATCACTATTGTGTAAAAATTAATGATATTTATTTAATCCCTAAAAATTATAAATAAATTCATATGATGTAGATAATTTCATTAGATTTCTGTATACTATTCATGTTTTAAGTTTCATGAAGTTTATCACTAAATTAAAATTAATACACTTATAAGATTTAAGAGAGTGACATGTTGTAACTTTATTTGGTTTTAATAATAATTAAGTTATTTTCATGGAAAAAAGTCCATTAAATGATAATAATACTACCCTTAGGTGATATGGGTCGACTTTTAGTCATCTAATAGGATTTTGTCAGGTGTTAGGGTAATTTTATAATCTTATATTTACCCTTAATTACCCGATTTACCTTTAACTATGGTAAAATTTGTTTACCGTAGTTACTATTCATAATGCCCAAAAATAAAAAGTAGTCTATTAATATAATTTGGACCCACTGAATCCAAATATGGAATCCAGTTTTCCAAATTCCATACACAGAAGTTGCAGAAATTAAATTAAAATTTATCCCGTTGTCAAAAGAAAACGAGTGTTTGTTTAAAACATTACAAAAGATTGAATTGATTTAACCTACGAATTCAAGGTAAAATCAATTCTAATGACATAAATTATATTAAATGGTAAAATATATATTCTATTTATACTTTAAGACCATTTAATATTATAATTTAACCACATAATTATTACGATGAAAAAAGTTGTTTTTAATTAAAATATAGCGTGTTTTTACTATTCATTAAAATATAAAAGTTATCAGAATAACATGAAAAATTTATCCAAAGTATATTTTTATTTTATGATTCCAAAGAAGATTTTTTTTTGTCAAATTGAACTTATAAACATGTCAAAAACTAGATTTAATGTGTGTGCACCATCAAAAGGAGGCAAAACTACATTTTTAAAAAAATACTTATTTTACCCGAAAAATTTATTTTGTTCTTATACCATGTTCTAGAAAATGTGTAAGATGAATAATAATGTTATAAAATTAAAAAATTAGTAAATCCTATTCATAACGGCTAGTTCTTAATAATATTATAATATTATATCGTTGTTTCATAAAACTCGGTATTGCGTACTACACACGCTACCGAGGAAGGTCGCGATTGCGTATAATGAAAGTCGAGTTAGGGCTGCGTGTTGTGTAAGACTCATTTGTTGTTGCGTATAAGAAAATCCAACCATTTTTCATTTATAAATTGAACATATATATATATACACACAAAATGTTGTGTAAAATGACTATTATCAAACGAACTTGAAATTGTGTATAACACGATCCAAGAATTGTGTTGCATATACTGCAAACTAATACGGTGTTGCGTACAGCACAAGATAATCATGGTGTAGCATAAAACACATGATATAAAATAAATTAAAAATAATAAAATCTCGGGGTGTTACATTCTTTCCTTATAAAAACAATGAATGCGGATCAACTTATTATCAAGTTGATCCGTGGACGTTTTCCTTACAGGTTGGAAAGAAATTATTGTGGGAAGATGTAGTGTTTTATTCATTATTTGATTAACACTTCCATGTTCTTCCCTATTTTTCCTTTATTGGGTTGGGAATATAAATTATCTAGGGTTATGGGAATTGATGTTTTAAAATATCTTCCATGCTCATTCCTTATTTATGTTCTTGATGAACCACTTGCTACCACTCTCAACGCGGAGGGTGTGGGAAAAACAAACATGGCATGACCTCGTGCCCTATTTAATTGTGGATTTCTTTGAAACAGAGGAAGTCAACAATGGCATTGAAGGTTACGAAGGCAACGACCACAACCCCCACAACCTCTGTGACCTGCAGAACCCCCACGATGCTCTGGACCCTTGGACAAACCGGCTATGGTACCCTAGGTTGAACCGTGCCGCCCATCGACTGTGTACCCCCACCGACCGTGCTGCCCGCCGACCTCCCGAGCCGCCCTGGTTGTGCCTACCCGCTGGCCTCCTGAGCTACCCCATCCCACTGGCATTTTGATCCGCCCTGGCCACGCCGCCCGCGGGCATTCAGAGCTCGAGGCAAGAAATGGCCCCTCACAGTGCCCCAGCTGAATCGTCCCGTTCACTCACAACACCGTGGAAAAAATGGCCCTGCGTACCGGGTAGAGCCACCCTTGTACCACCCTCTGGGCCGAACTTCCCTCATGTTGACCTGTGGCTGGTCCGCACCCTCGAGACCGGTTCGTGCCCTCTCGGCTCTCCGCGGCACCTCGCGGCTGGTTGGGCTGGGCCCCATTGGCCGGGATGAACACAATGGTCCAGCCCACCCAATGGGCTGGCCGAGACCCAAAGGACCAGGCAGGGTCGACCCAAACCGGGTCGGCCTTGGTTGGGTCGGGCCGGGTCGGTCGGAACGGACCCCGGCCCACTACGACCCTTAAAATTATTTTGGCCATATATTTGGCACCAGATGCCTTTTTGACGAACCGTCAACGGTGCTAGTAATCATGGAGTTTGACAGTTCCTTTGAATATACTCCACTGGAGTTTTCGTTTGAGATATGATACAGTCAGGTTGGATCGTGCATGAATTCAACTCGTCCCCCACGACTAAAAAGCTAATAACTCACAGACTGGGCATCTGATTGACGCGCCGTCGATTGTGTTGAAACCTCAATGATGTGGCGGACCATTGAGATACATTTTCATGGGACTTCATGGTAGTTGGAGAATAAACCAGTAGCTCATGGAGAAGATCTTCCCTGAGACGAGTGAGCTTAGCGCGGAGACCTAGTAGCGGGATGAGACCAAACGACTGTTGACCATTTTACTCAGAGTGGCTCTACTAGCCCAGTGGGGGCCGCCTTGGTGTATGTTAGACCCATGGTGGGGGAGTGTGCTTGGTGTCACAGATGATACACAGTACTTGATAGGAGGAGTACTTCAGTAGGCTATGAGGGGGAGCACGCTTGTTGATGCGGCAGACCCACAGTGGGGAGTTCCTCTGTCTGACGTGACAGACCCACGATACTTGATAGGAGGAGTACCGCAGTAGTCCCTGGTTTGTTGGAAGCATGCTTGAAGCCACAGAATTCAAACTGCACTCGACAGAGGAAGAGTTCTCCAGTAGACGAGGTTTCGATAATGTGAATAAAATCCTGGGTGAGTTGAGACAATTTTTCAATGTTTTCCTCATTAATGAGATGGATCACTTGATAAATTAGTTATATGTATGGTTATATACCTATGTAAGGTTATCTGTTGATTTCAAAATTTGTGGTTTATAATTGTTGGATTTTTCTGAGCCAATGAGGGTCTCGAGATCCCTACTGAGTATCGTCATACTCACCTCAACACGGGCTATTCCCACACCTCATTATGTTGTATGAAGACAATGGAATTGCTGACTGAGGTTGAGACTACCACGAATTTACGGTACTCAGAGGTGGACAATACGGTATGTCAGTACATGGAGATGAAGGATGGAATTTTAGTGCTAAAGAGGCGATTTATACCTAACCTTCTTGTAGGAACCTTGGAGAAAGATCGAGTAGTAGTTTTTTTACTTTTTCCTTAGTTGTACTCATACTATCAGTTTCTTTTACTTTCCACTTGTGATCATATTTTGCCCCTTTTACTTTCACCTCTCTTGTTGGTTATACATTTTAATCATGTTCATATTTTCAGTTTGTGTTTAATGGTTATAAAGTCAATGGCTTCCCAGTTATATAGAATTACATCTTCGGTGCTAGTCGCTAGAACATGTCCTATGGAAGGTGGGATTGGGTTAGTCACGACATGGGCCCCGGGGGGACGGGTTGTGACAAATTTTTATCAGAGGAGTTAGTTCTACCATAGAACATAGGACTCTGATCTATTCTGTGATGCAATAGTGTTATGTATAGTGAGTGTGGTTTTCATTTTAGGGAGTACAGTGTTGGTGTAGCAGCTGACATATCTATACACGAGGACCCTGAATTCTAATTTCTGACTCTGTGCACGAAAACACTGATTGTGTGTTTGTTTTCAAAAATTATCATTATGTCAGCACAACCAATTCAGCTCACCAGGTATAATCTTTTGACCATGTTGAATCTCTTTCTTTCAGGATGGCACCACATAGACAACCGGTTAGTGTTCTGAGAGTTGTACGCACTGATAGCCCACCGTGCAACGAGTCCTCGATGAATGTCCCTTTTTTAGGGAAGGCACTAGTGGAGGCACCAGCGGTACCACTCCCCATTGGGCCACCGATGCCACCAGCCCCAGCAGTAGACGTTGCACACTGCTTGAGCACATTGCATGAGTTCCAGCACCAGAGGCCACCCAGGTTCAGGGGAGAGGCAGACCCACAAGCTGTTGGGGATTAGCTGTAGGTTGGGGAGAGAGTTTTCCGATTGCTAGGGACACCAGCATACCTCATGGTGATTCTTGGTTCCCAACTTATACAAGAAGTAGCGAGCAGATGGTGGAGCATGATGCTCAAGGTCAATGACAAGGTTACACTTTTCTGGGAAGACCTTGAGGCCCTGTTTTGGGTGGAGTTTGTTCCAACGACTCTTAGCATAGTGCGCATATAGGATCTACTTCATCTGTAGTAGGGCAGAATGGTTGTGGCTCAGTACTCAGTGAGGCTCAATGAACATACATACTACTCCACAGATATGGTGTGGGAGTCATTATTCATGGCCCAGACCTTCAATAAGTGACTTAGGTGGGAGATTAGTGATTCGATGATCTCACTCAGCATCCCAACATAGGTAGAGGGTGTTAGAGAAAGCCCTCCTAGTGGAGAGTTTCCTTGATGAGTAGTCCACTGCAGTGAGAATCACCACCAGTCAGCACATAGAAGAGTCTTCTTCAACTTTAAGTAGACAGTTGTTATAGAGGTCAAAGAGTACCAGACATAAAGTTGGACGATCGCATGATTCAGAGTCGGTTATGTGGGGCACCCGAGGTGGAGACTGACCATCCAGGAGTAGGAAATGTTACACTTGTAGTGGGTAGGTTCACATGGCTCATGAATATCTGGCCATCCATACAAATGATCAGAAGGCTGGCGAAGAACCGCTAATGCAGAGACAAATATCTAATCGAGGTGGTCCACATGGAGCAGTTGGAAGTAGCAGAGGAGCTGGTCGTGCAGCTCGCGGTATGCATTGATTCGAGATTTTACAGTCACCACCACCATGAGGTCCACACTGACCATAGGGAGTGGGTGGATAGGGGATAGCTCAGATCTATGTTGCTGATGAATAAGATCACGATGCCCCGGAGATGGAATAAGGTACCATCTATGTCTATTACACCTCTCCTGCAGTACTTATAGACAGAAGTGAAAATCATTCTCTCATTGGTACTTCTCTTATTCAGATCATGAAGATTCTGACAGAGGAGTTGGCTCTATTTTTACATCTAGAGACACCTACAAGAGAAGATTCGACGATTACACACTGGTTCCGGCAGTGTGAGAAAACTCTAGGAGGTAAGAGCTTCGACTGGGATCTCCTATTAGCGGTGTTGAGGCATTATGACGTCATCTGGTGTTAGGATTGGTTATCTACTATCCATGCTCAGATTGAATGTATTGGGTGAAATGTGATGTGTGTCTGCATGGGTGGACCATGTTTACCTTCATAAGTGAGAATGGATCATTTTCATCACATGATGGACTTTCTTCGAGGAGAGTACAGCCGATCACTCATCAGTTGGCTTTCCTTACCCTCAGAGTAGTTGTTGTGGAGAGTCTGAGCGATCCTATAGTGGTGGACTAGTACATGGATATTTTCACTAATGATACCACAGGTCTACCTCCTCGTAGAAAGTTAGACTTTTACATTGAATTTTACCTTAGTACATCACCGATATCTACCCAGTGTATCGGATGGCTTCCACGGAGCTTCGTGAGCTGTGGGTATAGCTATAAGAATTCCAGGGGAAGGGATTCATCCGGCCTAGAGTTTCTCTTTGGGCAGCTCCGACTCTATTCTCCGATATGGAAGATGGGAGCTTAAGACTTTGTGTTGACTATCGACACCTGAACCAGGTGACCGTGAAGAACAAGTACTCTATCCCGAGGATTGACGACCTATTTGATCAGGAGAAGGAAGAATAGTGGTTCTTGAAGACATGCCTCATATCATTCCATCACTAGCTCAGTGTTCGAGGTGAGGATGTGTAGAAGATAGATTTCAGATGTCGGTACAGCCACTACAAGTTCTTGGTTATTCCATTTAGTGTGACCAATGTTCCAGCAATATTCATGGGACTCATGAACATGATCTTCCATTCGTACATTGATCGATTTGTAGTAGTCTTCATCAACGACATTCAAATCTACTCGACTACTGAGGAGGAGCATGCCTATAATTTACAAGTAGTACAGGACAAACTCTGAGAGCACCACCTTTATGGTAAGCTCTCGATGTGGCAGTTCAGGATCCAAGAGGTCCACTTTTAAGGACATGTCATCTCGGAGGCTGGAGTTGCATTGGATCAATTGAAGATTGATGTGGTACCTGCTTGGGAGCCACCCAGATGTGTGACCGAGGTATAGTGTTTCATGGGTTTGGTTAGATACTAACAGAGATTTGTGACTGATTTCTCCAGAGTTGTAGCACCACTATCAGCCTTGACAAAGAAGAGGCAACCCTTTGTTTGGTCGGGGAAATTCCGATCGAGTTTTTAGGAGCTAACGAAGTTCCATACTAGTTCCCCCATCTTGAGGCTTCCCGAGAAAGGCATTGGGTACGTAGTCTACTATGATACATCTGGTACCAGACTCTGATGTTTCCTAATGCAAGAGTGAGCAGTGATCGCATATGGTTCTCGACAGCTGAGACAGAATGAGCGGAACTATGATACCCCAGACCGGGAGTTAGCATCAATGGTCTTCTCCTTGAAGGTGTGGAGACACTATGTGATGGGTGAGAACTTTACTGTGTACTATGATAACGAGAGTCTCAGTTATATCTTATCTGATAAGGACATAAACCTAAGACAACGACATTAGATTGAGTTCCTCCAGGAATATGACTTCGAGATAGTCTATACTCCTGGGAAGAGGAACATTTTTGCAGATGCACTCAGCATGAGATCTGATATACAGCTACTAGAAGAGGCGATGAAGCAGCTTTCCACTTTTTTAGATATTCATTGTGGATAGAGATGGAGAAGCATTCCTTTAGTCTCTTACAGTCACTCCCTCACTTTTTCAACGAGTCAGGGAGGCACAACATGGGGATGTTGACTGCGAGACACGACATGCTCAGATATTCACAGGACATGCATCTGATATATTTTCTGAAGGTGGGGAGCACGTCATCCTCTTCAGAGGATGTACTATAGTACTAGTTTCACTTCAATATTATGTGTTGAGGGTGTTCCACACATCCCATCTAGAGGTACATCCAAGCGTGGAGAAGATGTACCTGGACCTCTGACGACAACACTGGTGGCCGATAATGAAGAAGGTTTTTGAAGAGTTTGTCTCTTGATGCCTCACTTGTCAGCAATTGATGGCAGAGCATCAGGTACCAGTAGGCTTGGTTCTGCCTTTAGAGGTCCTATAGTGGAAGTGGGATGGGATAACCATGGACTTTGGGATTGGACTTCCACGTAAATCCAGTGGCCATGACTCGATTTGGGTGATCGTCGACCAACTCACCAAGTCAGCCCAATTCCTACAAATCAGAGAGAGAAGATTAGTTGAGAGTATGGAACACATCTATGTGCAGAATATTGTGCGACTATAGGTTGTATCGTCGATGATTATCTCCGATTGTAATTCATGATTTACTTTCTGGCTACGGAAGGGGTTACAGGAGGCTATTGGGATAATGATTCGTTTGAGCACCGCCTTCCATCCTCAGACGGATAGCCAGAATGAGCAGAGCATTCAGACCCTCGAGGACATGTTTAATAATTATTTCCTCATCTTCTTTTGTTTTTGGGAAGATAAATTGCCTTTGGTTGAGTTTGCGTAAAACAACATCTATCACTCCACCATTAGGATGGCACCTTTTGAGGCGTTATACAAGAGACCTTGCAGTTCACCATTATGCTATAGTGACCCAGGGGAGCCAGCACTAGTGGAACCAGAGATGGTACATGCTACCCCATAGAACGTACAGATCATCCAGGAGTGAATGAAGACTTCACAGAGTAGGCAGAAGTCGTATGCTGATAGGAGACAGAGACCTCTGGTGTTCGAAGATGGTGACCACGTCTTTATACGAGTCTCACCCCGACGAGGTCTACAATGATTTGGAAGAGGAGGAAAGTTATCATCAAGGTTAATTGGACCTTTTCAGGTCCTCAGTAAAGTTGGTGAGGTGGCATGCTGCTTTTCTCTTTTACCTTAGTTGCACCAGGTGCATGACGTCTTACACGTATCCTAGCTGAGGAGATAGGTGAACGACCCTTCTCACATCATCGACCATGGAGAGCTGGACGTCAACGATGGGATGACTTTCTCAGAGGTTCCAGTAGAGATTTAGGATCGACAAGAGTGGGTCCTTCATGTACGGTCGATACCTTTGGTGCATGGTCGCTAGAATTATGAGAACCTCCAGGAGAGTAAATGGGACTGGGAGGCTCAGATGAGTGCTCAGTACCTCCACTTGTTCCCTTAGTTTGAGTTGTCGATTACATGGATGTAAATCCAAAGGTGGGAAGAATGTGTAGAACTATAATTTCATGGTTAATTTTTTTAAATATATGAAAATTTTACAAGTCAAGGAAAATTGACGGCGCATGATTTTGAGGTCCGGTGTGCCCGGAATCAATTTCTGAAGACTTGTTCGGGTACGTTCAGCAAACATACGACCAGGTTTTATAAATTTTCAACCGGTGGTTGGAATTGAAATCCGAGAGCACCACTGAACTCGCAGTTCCAGTATTCTCCTAAGAAGACTTTCATCTCGATTGAAGAAGGTCGAGAGTGAATGTTAGTTTTTGGGTTTTTCGTGGAAATACTAAAATAAAATAAACTTCATTTTATTTTATTTTGAACTTCCATGTGGATATTTCATGTGGGGCCCACCAGAACTAAACCTCCATGTGGAAGTTGGATGTGGGGACCACCAGATCCTAAAATTGCATGCAAGGTTAAGGTGGTGGGGACCACGAGAACCATAACCTCAAATGAGAGGATATGGTGGTGGAGACCACCCGGGATGAAACCCCCCTTTAATTAGGAGAAACCATAAACTCCCTAATACATGTGGGGGGACATTCTTCAACAACTCCACAATTTATTTGTGCCAATGCATAAAATTTATTATGCAAAATCCTCCCCATTAATTAATTGTGCCAACACATCAATTAATTAATTAAGCCTTTTTTAATATTTTCCAATGACTAAATATATATTTCAATATATTATTTTGGATACGAATTCACTTGGGTTGAATTGGGTAGAGAAGTAAATTGGGAGAAATCTCCCAATGATGAAATCTCCACCGATGAAGAATGCCGATGGCGAACACCTTCGAGTACGAAGAATGACTTTAACATCGACTTTCTTTCTAGAAACTTCCTCCGACGTAGGACGTGTTCGCCTACAATGAATCGACATCTACCGTGTCGGCCCAACGTCAACCAAAATCGAAAAAAGTAAAATTTTGAATTATGTATGATTTTATTCCCTTGATTCATTCCATCATAAAAATAAAGAATAAGGATCAACTTATTATCAAGTTGATCCGGGGATATTTCCTAGCATGTTGGAAATAAATTATTGCGGGAAGATGTAGGGGTTTATTCATTTTTTGATTAACACTTCCATGTTCTTCCACCTTTTTCCTTTGTGGGGTTGGGAATAGAAATTATTGAGGGTTATTGGAATTGACGTTGTAAAATGTCTTCCATTCTCGTTCCTTGTTTATGTTCTTGATGAACAACATGATACCACTCTAAACGCGGAGGGTGCGGGCCAAAAAAACATGGACCGACCCCCCATCGCGATTCATTGTTGTGTTCTTCGAATCAAAGGAAGGAGAAAATGGCGTCGAAGGCGACAAAGGCAATGATTGTTCCCCCCACGGCCTCCGCGACCCACGCCGCCCCAACAACGCTTCGGCGCCCTGGCCAAACCGGCTCTGCCGCCCTTGGACGAACCGCGACGCCTGCCGTCCGTGCCCCCAGCCGACAGTTCCCCCGCCGCCGTGCCACCCACCGGCTCGCGCCACCCACTGGCCTTTCGGGCCACCCTGGTCGCCCCATCATGCAGGCCTCTCAAGCCGCCCCAGCCACCCCGGCCCGCCAGCATTCCGAGCCGCCCTGGCCATGCTGCCCGCCTACCTTCTGAGCCCCCGGCCGAATCGGCCCATCACGGTGCCCCTGAAAAACATTCCATGCCACTTACAGTTCCCTGGCCAAATTTACCCTGCGCCCCTGGATGAGCCACCCTCGTGGTGCCCTCCGGGCCGAGCCACCCACACATCGCCCACCTGGCCGAACCACCCTCACGCCGACCCATGACCGATCCGCTCCCTCTCAGCTCTCTACGGCCCCTTGCGGCTGGCTGGGCTGGGCCCATCAGGCTAGGCCAAACACAATGGGATGGCCCACCCAACTGGCTAGGATATTCCCTATGGGCCAGGTCAGGTCAATCTAACCGGGTCAGATCGAACCCAAGCCCAATACAACCCTTTACATTCATTTGGCCATATCATTGGCATCAGATGTCCGTTTGACGAACTGTCAGCGGTTCTAGTAATCATGAAGAATGATGGACCATTTGAGTATACGCCACTATAGTATTGGTTTAAGATGGGATACAGTCATGTTGGATCGTGCATGAATCCAACAGGGCCCCCGTGACTAAAAGGAAAATAACTCACAGACCGGGCGTCCGATTGATGCATCGTCTGTTGCGTTGAGACCCCTATGATGTGCCAGACCATTGAAATATTTTTTCATGGTACTTCATGATTGTTGGAGTATCAACCAATAGCTTGTGGAGCAGATCCTTTTGGAGAGGAGTGATCATAGTGCGGAGACCTAGTAGATGGATGAGACCTGACGACTGTTGACTATTTTACTCCGAGTGACACTACAAGCCCAATGGGGAGTGCCTTGGTGTCTTGGAAGACTCATAGTGGAGGAGCGCGCTTGGTTACATGGAAGACCCATGGTACTCGACAGGAGTATTACCTCAACGGGCTACGAAGGGGAGCACGCTTGGGGACGTGGCAGACCAATAGTGGGGATCGCCTCTGTGTGACGTGGCAGTCCAATGATACTGGACAGGAGTACCTCAGAAGTCCGAGGTTAGTGGGAAGTGTGCCTGGTTTCATGACAGGACCACTGTACTAGATAGAGGAGGAGTTCCCTAGCAGACAAGGTGTTGATAATGTGAATAAAATCCTATTTGAGATGAGTCAATTTTTCTGTATTTTTTTGAGGATTGATATGAATCACTTGATAACTTAGGTATATGTATGATCATATAACTATGTAAGGTTATCTATTGATTTCATAGACATTGGATTATCCTTGTTGGATTTTTGTGAGACCTTGAGGGTCTAGGGGTCCCAACTATGTATCGTTATACTCACCCCTACACAGGGTATACCCGCACCTTGTTGTGTTGGATGAAGACGACGAACAAATCTAACTGAGGCTGAGATTATGAGGACTGGATGGTACCTAGAGGTGAACCATACAACATGTTAGTACCTGGAGGAGACGGACGAACATGGAGTGCTAAGGAGGTGATCTGTACCTACCCATAATGTAGGAATCTCGGAGGACGAACTAGTAGCTGTTTTTTCATGTTTTATCAATTGTACTAGTACTTTCAGTTTCTTATACTTTCTATTTGGGTTTGTATTCTATCCCCTTTTACATTCAGCACTGTTGTTGGTTATACTGTTTACTCGTGTTAGTATCTGTTGTGTGTGTTTATAGGAAACAAAGGCAATTCCTTCCCAATTTTACAGAATTACATCTTCGGTGCTAGTCACCAGCCCTTGGACTATAGAAGGCGAGCTTGGGGTAATCATGGAATGGTCCCCAGGGGACGGTTTGTGACAATTGTAATATATTTATTATAAATAAAAGTATAGAAATTTTTAAAAAATGAATTGTATTTTAAATAATGTTATTGTTCTAAAGATTGTTTAGTATCTATTTGTTCCCATGATTTAAAATAAATATGATCCACTTGTATTAAATTTATTTGAAAAAAAATACTTTCTAAAATCATAATATTGAAATTAACATAAGGTTAAATTTTGGGATTTTCATGAAAAATTTATGTTTTACTAAATAATGAAAATAGTAGATTTTAATTGAAAACTACCATTTTAAAATTATTTATGAAGATAAATTAAATATTAAATTATATTTAAAGTAAAATAGATAAAATATATATATATATATATATACTATTTCAATTTAGGTCATTATCAATTTCATATTGAAATTTTTAGATAAAAACAATGTAAATTTGGAACATTTGATCTTTGAAAACATGCTTTCTAACCATTTCAGAAAGAATAATTGTAAATAATATTTCAACAAATATTTTAATGGAATTTGGAAAATTGGATTCCAAATTTGGGATTAGAATAATATATAATTTCAAATATGGTCATGTTAACACTTTTTACCTCTATTATGTTAAAAATTGTTTTACTATGGGTTTAAAATAAGATTATAGTGCTAAAAATGTCCAATAATATTTATGAAATCTATTGAATGGTATTATATATACCTTATAATTTCTATGTACCATTAATAATCCTTTTTGGACCCATAGAACATGTTGAAAACGTAATTACATCATTTTCTTTTCAAAATTTAAAAGTGTGCCACTCACCTCAATTATAAATGGACACCCCATCTCATTTGTGACATACCTAGAAAAATACATTTGATTATGAAAATAAATAGGAAAATAATTTTCGAACATCCATCTCATATTCATAGAATCCATTGTTTTTTTATAAATCCATTCAATGAATACATTTTTTATAATCTTAAAGAGGTTTTTCTAGAAGTGGTAATATTCCGATATATGTGTTTTTATTTGATTTCATCATACACCTCCTTAAAATCATATTCATTTATGACTATATATTAATAAATCTTTATCCAATAATCTAATATATTATTTTGATATGTTCATGACCAATATTCACCTCCTCTTCCTGCATATGTAGAATGATAACGTTGCTCATGTATACGGTGGACTATCGCCTCACAAACTAATATGAAGCATTTTCCATCAACACCCCTCATTGATATGTATTATGATTTATATAATGTACTTATATGATAATTATAACATAATTAGACTTCTTAAGTCTTGGTATCTTATATACCATTTTTACATTTCATTTCATAGGGGATATGATAACGACAATCATGTGTATGGAACACTACCTCCTCACGAAGCGATGAGATTCATTTTTACTAATGAATTACATGGAAGATAATAAGGATAATGTTATTAAACATATGTTATATACATGAAATAATTTTTGTATTAATTAAATATTAATCATTTTCCAAATTTAATATATATTTTCATTCTTAGACAAAATAATGAAAATGTCCCTCGTGTACATGTGAACTGTCACCTTTACGAAATTATGTGACTCCCTTTTCATCACCACACCACAAGGATGATATGTATAAATATATTTAAATAAATAATATGGTATATATGTATTATAATAATTATATAAGGATAAAATATTATGTACGTATTTTTCAGAATGATCAACAAATAAAATTGAAATGCTGATCATTCATACTTATGGCTTATCGTCCCCATGACTATAATATAGTTCAATTTTTAAAACCATCTTCCATGGATGGTTTAAAAGTATAATTGATTGATTAGTATGATATTTATTTGATGATTATTATTCTAGATATTTCAAAATAAATATATATTTGACTATACTCAGCCTACCAATGTGAATTTTGGCACATTTGGGAAATATCATCAAAATATAAGATATAAACATAATTCATTTTAAAATAATATATAACATAGTAATAAGTAAAATAAAGGGAATAATAAGCATGAAAATTTTTATAATAAATAGAATAAATAATATCAGTTTATTATTTTGGAAGATGAAGAAGATACATGATTAGTTGGACTCAAGATAAGGATTTATTATCTGGCTTTTACTTCCCTAAGAAAAATGCTATATTCACCCTTTATTGTATTTTAAGGTATAGAATTTTGCTTCTAATATGTTATATAATGAATATATTTACATAAAGGGTAATTAATTTTAATTTAATTTTATTTCACTCATAGGGATTATGATTTATAAGTTACAAAAGTGTTGTGGTTTTATTTCACAATCTCATCATTATTATGGATAATTTATGTTTTAGTCTCACATGGGGGAATTATTTGATATTTATACCATAAAATACATATATCTTATTACCCTATAGTTATTCGTGAACATTTTATGTAATAGAACCATTCTCAACTATTAGGTACTTAAAATTATTTACAATGCTATTTAAGAAAATACAACATTTTTATCTCCTTGGGCTAAAATATATTTTTTATAAAAACACATGTTTTATAGAAATTTTATAAAAAATTATTAGGTCGACATCAATTTTAAAAATTCAATGTTTAATATTATAATTTTATTTTCCACAAAAATGTTTCAATGATATTCCATAGTATTTCTATAAATCGATTACACCAACTGTTTATTGTTCTTACAATCCAATGGGGCATGTATTATTGATATAATAAATATTATTTATTCTGATGGTTTTTAATTAGTTTAATTGAGAAATTTCATGTTTATTATATTTCAACATAATACTCAATATGGTTTATGATTATGTTTATTGGGGGGGATATTAACATTTCGTATAATATTTTTCCATATGAATGTTTATATTTATTTGGTGCACCCATTCCATAAAATAAATGTATTAGAGGTATTAATATATTATAATGGACAACTATATACCATATATGTGTCAATGGGTCTCATGATAATAACAATATTGGTTTTTCTATGATGCCTTACCAATTTATTTGGGTTTATTGGAAGATATCCTCAATGGTACTATAATTTATGGCATAATTCCTTGACGACATGTTTCATAGGTAAGAAATTATGGATTCTATCACTATGAGTTTAGTTATTTATATTCCATTTGGTTATTAAATTATCTATAAAATGCATGAATAAGTTTAAAGCTCATGTGATTATTTAAATAGAATTATTTCACAATCATTTGTTCATACCATATTATAATAAATTAATTTATTAAATGGAATTTAATTCAGTTATTTACCTTTCCATACTTATTATGTATTATTTATTCATATATTAAACTATACAGATACCCTTACTGTGTATCTATGCTCACGAAATTCATATATTATATTTTCTATAAGATATGTGTAAGTATTTTGTGATTTCTATACAGGGATGTTCTTTGAGGAATAATGGAAGTATCAAAGAAACATATTTCCATATTTAATGTTTTAAAAAATATATTAAATGTAATGTATGTATCTATATTACCATGAAAAAATAATATTTTATCTTTCAAGATGAGATAACTAGTATCGTATTCCAATTTCATAATGTAGACACCAAATTTTGGTTAATGGGGTTGGGGTTGTTACACCATTATGTTCTAGAAAATTATTCATGAAGCTATGGATATAGTGTTTAGTTTTAACATTAAATATCATCCTCATAAAAATGGTTAATTTTAGAGAATAATTACAAATATAGAAAACATTTTGATATATTTCCCTATAGATTTCATGAGTGTTTGGGATATATATATTATTTTTGTGGAAAATTATTCCAATAATAGTTTTTAAACAAGTATTTAGATGGATCTGAATGATGGCGACTATGGAAATAATTGTAGAAATCCAAAATTGTGTAATAAAATTTGAGCGATAAAATTTTTGGTACTTGATCAAGATAAGGAACCATCATAGGAAGTCTGATCTGTTCAATTGCATATCAAGGAATATTATAGTTGAAAAAATTGTTATGTTGACAATTATCGAGGAAATCTAGTATTTGAACTTAGTAAGAAGGTATTATGGAGAATATATCTATTTAATAGGGTTATGATATTAACAAAATAATAATTTTGATACATATGTATATTTTCTCCTTTAAGATTCTTGATCGAGTAAGGATGGTAGTTTATCACTTGGTTCTCCTACCAAACCTCTCTAATGTTTATGTTGTGTTCCGTGTATCTATCCCGAGATAGTACATACCTGATCTATCATATGTAATGAACTCAGAGGTTGTATCATTTGAGAATGATATTTCAAATTAATAATAACAATTAGATCTCTTGGATTAAATAGATAAAGCTAAACGTAACAAGACTACACACCTAGTAAAATTTCTCTAGAGGAACCAAAAATTCGAAGGAGCTAATTGGGAACCTGATGACGTAATAAAATAAGGATATCCTATTTTTTTGTATCATAGAGGTATAATTTTGAGGGAAAAATTAATTTTATGGGGGATAAAATATGATATCCTAAAATTTTAATGTTCCCTATAAATAAAATTCATTTGTTTCAGAGATTATTTTACATGCAACACTATGTTTAAAAATACCATTATATGTTATTGAAATATTATAATTTAATATGATAGTTATTTCCTAAGAGTATTATTGTTGTGTATGACTAAGACAAAATAAACTGTGAATGTTTTATGGTTTAAAATATAATATAATAAATTCATTAGTAAAAAATTTATTATAAATTTAAATAATAATAATTTTTATCTAAAAGATTTTTTTAAAAAAACTATTTTAATGTCCATAATATTTTTTGATCGTAATAAATTAAATTAATTACAAATTTTTATTTAATTTAATGAAATATAAATATTCTATTTTATATAAAATTTTTAACAGTCATGTAATTTTTCCACTACACATGGGATAATAATAAATATTGTTTTATGCTTAAAAATTTAATTTTCAAAATAATTATTTTCATCATATTTTTTATATGTAATTTAAAATTAATTAATTAAAGTTATTGAAAATTAATCTTGAAGATGGAACCCATATTTTGAATAAGGTGATTCATGTCTGGTAAATAAGTTTCATTTACTTTTCAAATTATTAATTATAACCTTGGTAAATTATTTTCACCTTGTTAACTGTAAAACAATTAAAAGCTGGTTAAAACCTTAAGATAATCCTTTACAGTTTTTATAAAATAGGCATTTATCCTATTATATGAGTGTAGTTAATCCATTAAAATAAAAGTCTCTAATATATGGACACTTAGTGATAATTTTATTTTATTATGACCTTTTTGTATATTTTATTAAATAATAAAATACAATGTCACTATCCGGAAATTAATATTTCTAAAAAATTTAAATAAGTTTGTAAAGAAGAGATTTTAAGTTGTAAATGTATATGTGAAATAATAATTAATATTTTTTTATATTAATTTATTTATAATTTTTAGTGAATGAATATATACCTTAAAATATTTCGTAACACCAACATGGGATTAATTCATTTAAGAGAAAAAAAAATAAATTAATTTTAGAGTATTAAAAGTAATAAAATTTGGGTTATTTATTGGGATACCTAAATTTTTTATATAAACGAAATATATTTGTGAGGAGTGAAATCCTTACATTATAATTACTTTTATTTTATACTGTTTTTATTTTCAAAATAAATGAATTGTATCAAAAATTACATTAATGATAATTTATGATAAATAAAATTAAAAAAATTATTTTTAAAAAAGAAAATTTTCATATTAATATCATTAAGATGATAATTTATTTTAAATTTTCTCCCTTTGTTATTTTTGATACAATTTCCCTCTCAACTGTAAAATTATATCCCTTTAATATTAAATATTTTTACCATGTTTACGAATAAAAATGGTTATCCCTTGGGATAAACTGATTGATACGTTTTAAAATGACACATGAACCTATATTAATTACTTTTTTGTTGATATTTCAAAAAAATAATATTTTTATTCTAATATATTTCAATTTTAAAGAATTTTACTTGAGAATGACTGATTTGTTATTTAATATTTTCTCAAATTCTAGTTTTTCCCTTCTCTATTAAAGAAACCCTTTATCTTTTTTTCTAAAATTAATTTGATAATTATATCTCAACAAAATCCTACCTTAATTCCTCTCAACATCATTATCAATGTTATTGTGTTTTTGTTATATTTTTCTAAATTTTATTTAGTATTTTAGGGATGAAGTTGTCGTGTAGTGTAGATATTGGGTTGTCGAATCCTTTGACACCTATGAAAAAACCAAAATGAAAATAATTATATGTTGTGAGATTTGGATATAAGGTTTCCTATATTGGTTTTATTTTATATCTATTAATTGAAACCCAAGAGACCAAATTAAATATAATATTAGAAAATAAGTGGATCCCAATTTTTTGCTTGGGGTTGATTTTGATGTATTTCCAAAAATGGTTTAAATGTCATAGATTCAAGATAGTTTTATTCAATGAAATTCAGAATTTCCAAATTATTCACCTATTTTATGATTTCAATATATCAGTTATATTCCAATGTAAACTTGTGGGATCATTTTCATCATTAACCATTGTAGAGGATTATTTTTGCACTCATAATCTGCAGACTAAAAATTAGTAGGGATGAAAAAGAAGACAAATTATTGAATACAACCCTGAATTAAATGAATTGATTAAACATTAATAGAGTGATACATAAAATAAAAACATTCACATTTATTATCTCTTTGGTCTACCAAAAAGTGGGTTATACCTCCATTGATTTTATGCTCTCAATACAAGTAGTAAGTATACATATTGGGTAGAATTGATGAGATAAATATTTTATAATAATTATCACTCCAATATTTTTGAATAATTTCTCAATAGACTATGAGAATAGATTCATTACATGATAATAAAGTAGTATTGTGACATAATGAAGAAAATAAAAAGATAATAATAATAACTTTAAAAAATTATCTAAGTGGATCCAAAAAATAAACTAACTTGATTGAAATGGAATATGAGATTAAAAAATAACTTTGTAACATTCTAATTGAAAGAATAAAATATAAAATGAAAATTTATCCACAAAATCACCTTAAATTGGAAATATAGGGTCCTATGTTTATTCCCCCATCATTAAACTTTGTCTCATTTAATTTGTAATGTCAAATTTGGGTGGGAAATATTGAAATTACACTTTTAAATGTTTACCAAAAAATAGGGTCAAGATTCATTTCTTATTTCCACCCAAAAATTAATCACTGAATGGGATAGAATATATAGGTTTCATTAAATATAAATATTTTCTCTCAGGTATCGTCTAATCAATTTCAAAATTTCAATCAAATTGGATAAACCATTTTAATTTTATAGTCAAAATAATGGGATAACTATACGGGCCTTCAAATCAATCCAAAAAATTGAACATCAACTTGATAACTGAAGATGTCCCTGATATTATAGAATTTATCTCTATAAAAAATAGAACGAAATGATCCCCATAATTTCCTTGATCCCTAGTTAAAAAAATTTCTTCATTCTTCATGAATTATGGGCACCAATTTTGTTTTATGGGCCTAAGGAACATTATGCATTGATCATAAATTTCTACATCCGTAGAAAAAATGTCAATTTTATGTTTTTATTTATCCATTGATAAAAAATGAATAAAATTTAAACTCAATGTTGTAAATAATATCCCAAAACATGAAATGATAATAATAAAAATTAGTTCAACCAGATGGTGATTAATTGGTCCCTAATTGAAGAACATTAAACACGAATCACACAATGGCATGCAATTAGGTTTAATTAGTAAATTCAAATAAAACATTTGTTTAATTAAATTGAAAAACATTAATATTAATATAAAAATAATTATTACTCACCTGATTCAAGGGATAATCATGAAAACCAGCCTCAGTATTTCTAGTCCTGAAGAAAAGTTATTTCAAAAATATGAAATTGAAATCAGTTTTTAAAAAACATTTAAAAAATACCAATTGAAATAAAATAGTCCAAATAATCCTGAGAAAATTCAAAATAATTTAACAAAATATAGATTCAAATGCATATCCCATGACCAAGCCCATTCCGTTATTAAAATTCATTACAATATTTCATCAATTTCAAATTAAGTATGATGATGTGTTCTGTATCACAAAATACAATGGAATATATTCATGTTCTTGGGGAAAATAAATGGATGAACTAGTGGGAATCACATT
Source organism: Viscum album (assembly GCA_963277665.1). Lineage (NCBI taxonomy): Eukaryota > Viridiplantae > Streptophyta > Magnoliopsida > Santalales > Viscaceae > Viscum > Viscum album. The sequence continues at coordinate 298,539,708 of OY728151.1, forward strand.
AAACCTTGTTATAAGTATCCATTTTTTTCTTTTTTCCTTTTCTCCTTTTATTATTATTTTTATGTATGGGTTTATTTCTAATTTCAACCAAAAATAAAGTTTGAAATACTATCTCTGGGAAACACTACAATGGAGTCATGATCCATAAGTGTTGAAGACCACACATTTTTTAAATTCAATAATCTTAAATATATATGTAAAAACTATCTCAGATAATGAAAACTCTAAATTCAGTGTCCTCAAATAGTGGATGCCAAACATTTGACCTGAAATTGCTCTATATGAAATGTTTTTTCATTTTTTTAGATATTTATATTAAAATGAATGTTTTTACAAAACCAATGGAATTATGAAAGTGACACAAGATATAAAACAGAATCCCAAAATCTAATATACCATCATTATGGAATTTATATTAAAAGAAATAAAATATTAGCAGAAAAAATCACATTGGAAACCTACACTATCCGAAAAACAATACACATGAATTGAAATCATAATCCTAGAATGAAAATATATTAAATATTCAAATTCAATTTTTTAATAGTGTATATCATGTTCATGGTTAAGTAAATTTCCCATAAAATAATTTTTTCGCAAATAATAAAAGATTTAATCTCCCCCTACATAGAATGAAACTTCACTTCATATTGAAAGAGAATGTTAGGTCCACTAAGATAGATACCCTGAGAGGGGGGGGTGAATCAGGGTATGGCAGATTAAAACAACATCCCCTATGGATCTTATCTTGACATTAATACAGACTCTCTTCTATCTCTTTCCTGTAGAAATGTATAAACAAAAACTAAAGAATGCACATGACACCTTGATTTTTCCGTGGTTCACCCTCACTTGGCTACATCCAAGGAGCATACACCGGCGATGTGGCGATGTACTAAATCCACTAAATGAACACTACTTTTTTCAATGTTTTGGGATAGATTAATTCTATTACCATTCTCATTGATTTTACAATGATTAGGGTCAGCTCACATCTTCCCAAGGGTCACTACCTATTTCTGTCTCTCCGGATCGCTGCTGGTGGAGAAGATCACCTTCTTCCACTTCCTTTGCTCACTGCTCTGGAAAAGATTCAATCATAGTTTATAGAAATGTAGGTATCTTCATTATAAAAAATGAATAAATTCTCTGTTGTATGTAGATGCTTTGTTGAAGTCCAGCTTTCACCTGTAGATGAATCTCACCTTGCACCGAAGGTATCGGGCAATATTCCAGCTTTCACGAAGCCCAAAAATGACTGTCGTGCTTCAACCACACATGGAGCCCTTCTTCAAGCCGGCGAAAAAGTTCCGGAGCACAAGTTCAAACTGTCATGAAAGTTCACCACAACCACTTGTGCGCTACTCGCTTCTTCAACTCCAAAATTGTGCGACTCACACCGTTTTAAACCCAAACCAATTTTGGCACAAAACCATATACTATCTCACTTCTCCAAAACAAGGCATGAAAGTGTCACAAAACCACTTGTGCGACATAACATTATTCATCAATAAACTTGGGCGACTCACAACCTTTCTCGCCCAAACCACTTTAGATGCTCAACTATCAACTAGCGCACAACATCTGAATAACATTAAACTTGCGCAACCACACCACCACTTGCTCGACCAATACACCTACGTGATGAGAGCTCTTATTTTCTCCAATTTTTGAACTCACATATAATGAGGATGGGTCAAACTTTATTTATAGGCATTTGGACACCCTTAGAGACGTCACACAAGTCTCCTCTCGGCGTGCAAGTCCAGCCACCCCAGTCTCTACCGCGCTAGTCACTTGCACGACCAAACCACCCCCTTGCGCGACCAAATCCAAAACATGAGCGGACATTTTTATTTTTCCATATTTTGATGTTCTTATCTTGAAATGTATATGGTCCGCACGTTTCCAAGCCTCCAAAACATCAGCGCACAAGTCCATTTTCGAAAAACACTTTTATCCATTTGTCGATTTTGAGGCGCAGAAATTTGGGAAACAATGGAAAACGGTGCCACCTTCTATATAATCTTTTTGAACCGCCTCCAGATCGACCATTCCTTTTTCGACGTTCTTGAATTAATCATGGATCATTAACAACATTCCTTGAACTCAACATGCCACAATGAAATCCCCTTTGTCAACAAATTTTTATTTCATGGTTTCCTTTGTCAATAAATACAACATGGGGGCCCACTTTGTCAACAAACACAATTACCTCAAAAATGATTCAATGATACCTTGAGGGTTTTTTCCCAACAGAGAAGATGAGGTATAGTTTTTTATTTGGAATAAATAGGGGGATATGTGATTTGAAATAAAATACTGAAACAAAACTACATAGTTTGATGTTGAAGACCCATTAAAAATAAATTTATCACTTTAGATTCACATCACATATAGAGTCCTTGGGGGTGATTGAGGGTTGGGTTTGAAATCTGGAAGGAATGGGTTACATTTGAAAATAATAAAATTATACATCTATCAAATATAAAAAACCAAAATCATTAGATCACATTGGGAACCCCATGAGGTTCCCTTGAAAAAAACCAAAAAAATACAAAATAGAAAATAAAAAATTGAGAAGGCACATTTCCTCTGTGAATGTGATTAGTTTAATGTCGTTTCCTTGACTTGGACTCCTAAACCTACCCAATACAAAAATTATCAATTTAATGGACTATATTTTTCTCCACATCTACTATATTTATAATGATCCTTTGATTAGAATTTGTTCCATGTACAATCATATTCCATACAATGAGTGAAAATCCAACGTATATTAGAAATTGTTATCCCCGTTACTTCATTTGTATTTCTTAAAACCTCAAGGATCAGTCCCATTTTGGGAGGTTATAATAGTATAATGAATTCCAACTATAATTTCATCATTATAACCTTTGAAGGGATACATAAGAGTGGAATTAAAGACACTAATTTTTAACTCAGGTTTGATAGAACTGTCAAACAATGGTTTGGACATTGAATTGAACTAAGTTCCATATGAATAATTTATCAAACTATTTGGTTTCTTTTGAATGGACCAATCAACCACCGAGTTGGAAAGATTGGTGTTAGGATTGTGTATTGTCAAAATATTTATAAATTCCTTAAATGTTTTACAAAGTCACATTTATATTAATGTGTAATAAAGAATATTTTATTTTTTAACACTTTTAAGAGGCTGACCAATGTTGTTAAACATGAGGAGAATTGTTGTCAGTTCAATCAAAAATTTCTAATACACCTAATCTAATTCAATTTAAGTTTATTATTATTATTTTAAAATAATAGTTTTTTGTTTTTGATAATAATATAATGAAATAAAATAAAATAATCCAAACACATAAATGATATATAAAATTAGGGTAAGCTATAAATTTCATGGTACTGGGGTTGGTCACATGGGATATTTTTATTAATTAACTAAATATTAAATACAATATGATAATTTAATTGATGAATCCTCATTAAAAATTAACATTCCTTTTATTTATTTAGTGTTCGATTTTATAATTCCTTTGACTCACCAATACAAAACATCTTCGGGGTTCAAATATTATAACACCTTAATTGATGTTGTAATTATTAAAAGACATAACTCCAACATATGCTATTTCAGACCTTTAATAATCCCCATGTATATCATATAAATGGTTTTCCCAACATATGGGATGGAAAATAATTAATAAAAGAAAATATATAGAATTTTAAATAATTATGTGGTGTATGACAACTACACCCATTCAATAGTATCACATCCACCATAAACATATTTAAATCTTATTTAATTAATGGAAAATAATTAAGAACACCATGAAACATCCCATAGGTCCACGCCTTGGGTTAGTCAAATTCCATTTCAATGTAAAAAGGTATCATGGAATTAATATATAAGAGTGAAAAAATAGATTTTGGGTTGGAAGAGAAAAATGGAAAGTAGAAAAAAATGAAAATACTTTAATAAATAATGCATGCATTACTTTGGAAAAGAAAAATTTCTAATGAAAACAAATAAATAATCATGTAGTGGTATTTATACTATGATTCATATGGGTAGATACTTTGGATGTAATTGATATTCTTCAATCCACCCATGACCTCCTATTTATAGGCATATAAGAGGATTTAGGGAATCAAAATGGATGAACTTTATAGGAAAATGTGGTGAAATTTGGAATCCAAATTTTTTATCAAAAATATTAAACATGGTAGTGAAATTTAATGAAAAATTTCAAGAAATTATTCTTATGAAATACTTTAAAAAATAGGTGTCACGTTTTACCACAAAATTAATGCTTCATCCATGATGTGTAGAATACATTATGGCCCATTTAGTCTAAACTTTTATTCTAGAAATGCAGAGTCATTGAATTTCTAAAATCTGATTTCACCATCATTTATGACCTTAATTTCCACAGAAAAAAGGTTTCACAGTTATAAATGTTGGTAATAAGGATTTTAACTTAATGTATTTGGAAGTTCACCTACATTTACCTATCCATTTATGAAATATAAGCCAAACATCCAAAAATATCTAGATTCTTTCCCTTATATTAATGCCTTACTAGTGTGATTATTTTCATCCTCAAAATATGGGATTCATCTCAGGGTCTATTATAATGAAATGAAACCCAATATGACTTATTTCCTAAAAAATTGAATTCCATAAATAATATATATTTTCAAAGAGTTATGGACAAAAAACAAAATTAAATTAAAATAGTTAAAATATGAAATTATTCCATTTTTGGAAATATGGTCAAAATGCTTCGAAAACAATAAATTTTGATAATTTTCCTTAAAATAAAATATTTTTCAGAATAAAAACAATAATTTTAAAGTTAAAATAAATGAATAAATTTTCCCTCTCAATTCCCCCACACATAATTCATGCTTTTACTAAAGAATAATATCTAAACAATAAAAATTAGGGTGCACTGATGTTATCATAATTATAATTTCAAGGATATAAAATTAGCATATAATCAATGTCAAATAATTTTTCAAATTTAAAATAAAATATAATGATATGTTCTCATTTTATTAAGAAATAATAAAATAAATTGTTTTACCTCACTTCTAAATTATCATTATTTTTAAAGATGTAAAATTATGATTTACCACACTTTTGAATATTTTCACTCAAAATTAGTAATATTAAATCTAATAGTGTAATTCTCATATAGTTAATACAAGATATTTATCCAAATTAGTATAACAAAACTACTTTCTAAACTATTTAAGGACAAAAGAAACATGAAATCATGATGACTTTTAGTAAAGGATGAAATTACACTGAGGCTAATGGTTGTTTGGAATTGTAAATTAATTCTCAAAAAGGAGGTTAATATCTAATGTAAAGTGCATGATATCAAATTTTAAATATTAGTTAAATTATCCCCTTCAAACTGTAATAACTCCCTCTTTGAAAATCTCAATGTGATGTCATCATCACAATAAATCATAATGAATGATTTGGGATCCAGATTGATTTTTTTTCTCTCCTTTTTAAAAAGATCTTTTTCACATTTTTCACTTTTCAAAAGATATTCTGGAAATGAAACAAAAATTCATCACTTAACCGCATATGATAAAAATCATTGTCATAGTAATGGTAATTTTGGGGGTTTCCAAATCACAATGCATTTTTATTCAATTTTTTTACCTTTTTTGTTATTTTATATTTTTTAGAGGTGAAAAAATAAAGAGAATAATGTATGTTCAACATCATTTTTAAATCCCCATATGCAGCACCCACAAACGTCTTCCTTACAAAGTAAATAATACATTTCATAATAACTCCCTTCAGCACTATAGTTCAACTTAAAAATATATTGCAAATACTAATAGTAGCATTGGAATGAATAAAAATGGATTGAAACATGAATCATCCCAAACAAGATCGACCATGGTCTCTATGGACAAAAAAAATTATTGAGGTAAAGGTAGTATATAAGGACAATAGATTTTTAAAGATTAATCAATCATTTTAAATATATGTTTTCACAGAAATTTCAACGATAAGTACAAATGAATGTTCTATAAGGTAAAATGCCCAAAGATCACATAAGCAATATTCTTATTAATAAATAGGATGTACTTGTTACTGAAATATTCTTGAGAATTGAAAATTTGATAATTTATAACAACTAATATACATGATAAATAAAAACAAATAAATTCATATGAATTTCATAAATTCAAATCATAAAAAATGCTTGGGAAATTTCATTTCCATGGACCAAATATTTAACCTAGATAATCAATCCTCATTTAAACATCAATGCATCATATTAACAATCCAATTCCTCATTTTACTCATTTGATTTCATTAATATTCAAATATAAAACATTATATCATAATATTTCTGTGAAGATAATGTCTCCTATATAAGTCCTGTAAAACATAATTCTACTATGGGAATTCTATTTTCAGTTTATTCTCAAATCCAAATTTTGAAAAAAAACAAAGAGAGTATAAAACATAATCATTAAAAGTGAACACCCTTTCTTGTAAATAATCATTATTATTCCTTCACCTTTTTTAATATTCATTGATCTATCGTGCACCTACAATTGAAGATTAATTAATTAATAATAAGGATGATTTATTTTATGCAGAAAAAATCAAGAGGGAGTGTTGTTGTATGTTGGACTAATCAATGAAAATTAGATTTTATGTCTCAGAAAGTACATTGAGGGATAATTAATTTTATTATCTCTTATTGGGACATTAATTTTTACATCCCATAGAGAAAAGTACCTTTTTTTATCCATAATTTAATTGTGTGTGGAGTTTCAGAGATTTTAACCAACATGTGTTGTTATTTCCTTATTATAAATATTTTATCTTCTTGAGGATAATTCCATGTATAGAGTACACAAAATCTAACACTATTTCAATGAGGTAAGAAATTCAATGTGGGTATATGATGATATATGAGAACTCCTATTTGGTTTGATATTTTAAAACCCCATCAACATCATTAATTGGTTCCTATAGATGTGATGCATTAGAAGGGTAATAAAATGAAAGTTTAGTCCGTAATTTAATATGATATAAATTCAAATTTACTGAATCAATTTAATTTTTTTTTATATTATTAGATTATGTCTCATTTTCTTATGATAGAGCCAATGGTATATCATCTTATACCCCATTTATTAAATGATCATTATATTCATTGATTTTAAAATGGTTTTCAAGAGGTGAATCCTCTTTTCCTTCTTCATACATAGAAGAATATGGGTCAGTGAAATCATTAAAATCAAAACAATAATGAGTGATAGAAAATTAAATTTTAAGAAAATAAAAATATTTTGATTAAAATAAGGTGGTAACTCCATGAATATTATTATTTTCAAATTATATATCTTTTGAATGTTCTTCTTGTAGTTTATTTTCACTAGACAGATTATGTTTTTTATACTCCCCCAATATATCATTGAATTACAAAAATTAGTAGTTTTCATCAAATTAAAATTCTAGAGAGAGGTTTAGTGGGTAATATTATTCAATCCTATAGATAAAAATATCTCGTTTAATTTATTTTTTTACCCAATAACTCAAAAATTGATCCGATTCATTTCCAATATTCCAGTAGTGTTTGAATATTCATCTACAATTTCTAGACCTTATTTGTACTCATCAGTTTTTCCATTGAGATAGATGTGAGGTTTATGATCCATGAGTTGTCCCTCAACCTATTTTTTTCTTCAATAAAATTGTGCCACTATAGTGTCACTTTCTTGTTGCACTCAAATCATTGAACGTCAATTAATTGTTCAACAACCATGATAATTAAATCATGAGGTGAGATCTATGTATCAATACATAAATGATATCTATTAAAATTATTTTAAAATCATAAAATTATTATTTCAGGGATTCATTCGTATATAATATTTCAGACTCCTTCATATATAAATAAATGTTCCATTCAAAAAAAATGTTCAGTTTTAAGACATAATGGAAAATATTATGTGTTTATTTAGATTGAAATCATTGAAAATTATCTATAATTTTAAATTCTATAATGTGATAATAATACCTCTTATATCCTTAGAAATGAATCTATTTTTTATACACACCTATCATAGGTTGTGGAAGGAAAATTTATTTTCCCATTTTAGTATAATGTTCGATTAAGATTGTCTCACTTGAGGAGAATCATATTCATTTCAATCAATAGTTTATAACTCACCTCATATACATCGTTTAGTGTTTTTTACTATTTATTTAAAAAATAGTATTAATTTCTGGAAAATGATGAAATTAATGAAAATAACACAATCCTACAATGTAGGAGATATAAATAATGTGGATTATATGTAATTTCTATTGTTATAGTGTTTGTCGCAGTGTTATTTTCATTAATTAATTATTGTATAAAAATTTTTTTTTATGAAACCTAAATAAAAATTAAATTCCCATTAATTTATTAAGTGTGATATTATTATTCCTTCATCACACCAAAACACACCTACGCCAATAGTCATATAGGATAACACCTCAACCAAGAATACAATTTCATAAGATCCAAGTCTACCATACATTGATTCATCCCCTAAGTGAACTCATGATCCACTATGTAAATGGTATTTCCATGATAAGGGATGGAAAAATAATGAATCATAGAAAATGAATTTAATTGAAAATAATGACATGGTTTAAAATTGAGATCCAGGAAATAAACATGCATCAACCAAAAATATATTTAAAATTTGTTGAATTGAATATTGATAAATAATAACTCCCTGATACCTCCCCAGGGCCATGACTTGGCTAAGTCACTTTCCATTTCCAAGAGAATGGATATCAAAAGGGAAATATAGAACATTGAGAAAATTATATATATGGTGGGAAGATTAAAATGGATAGAAGATGTAAAGTAAAATTATTTAATAAATGAATAACTGTGTTACATGGGAAAAATATTGAAATCATATTTTAGTGGTATACACATAGTTCAGTGTATCAGAATATCCTTAAGAATTGATAAATCCCCTTCAGTCAAACCCTATCCTCTTATTTATATGCATGTAAGTATATTTGGGGTGTCATAATTCTCCATTTATATATGGATAATGCGTGGAATTTTGTATCTATAATTTTATTCCAATTGAATGTGTTTAATTTAACCATTTTATGATATTACTGGAAAAATTATTCTTCTTTATTTTTGTTAAAAAAAATTTGAGTTTGGAAAAAAAATTAGATTTATTCTCTATGGGGAGAAGAGTTTATAACTCATTTACACAAAAAAGATATTTTAGCTCGCCAAAATCATTGAATTTTCAATGTCATATTTCACATGAATTTATGGCCTCAATATAAGAAGATTTAACTGGGGGCATAATTATTAAAATTTTAAATCTAGAATATATATTTATCAATCTCTTTTTTCAGATCTATTTTTTCATCCATTTACAAGATATTAACCCATCTTCCCAAAATATCCATATATATAAACTCATTCTGAGGCCTAATTTGTGAGATTATTTTGGGCATAAAATTGATATCTTTATCTCCTGGTCCAAAATAATGAAATTCCATCCGATATGTACTGAAGACTAAAAAAATAATTCAATAAATTAAATTATTGTATAAAAAGTTATGGCCCAAAAAATATAAATTAATTAAAAGAGTAAAAGACCAAAATTTGTAATTTTTTTCCACTAAGATAATAATTATTCTAAATCAATAAAATCTTATTATTTTCAATAATTTAACACTTCTATAGGGATTAAAAAATTTGAAGTTAAAATTTAAATAATTGACATTTTTTTCTCTATTATTCACTAATTACTTTTCCTAAAAATCATTAATGGATCTATTTCCATGAAACACAATCTATGATGTAAAATTTATTTTTTTTGAATAAAAAACAATTTCATCTCAACTTAAACACAGAATAAATATATCATGTTCCTAATTATTTATACCTAATAATTTTTTCACTAGTAAATTATGATAGGTTTTTGTGAAAATGCATACTCTAAATAAGGTTATGGTAGGGAGATACGGTATAGTTATGGGTTCCTTACATGTCTTAATGCTTTTCATTTATAATCTTAAAGATGAATCCCTAGAATTCATTATCTAAATTAAATTAGACAAAATTTATACTAATTTCAAATGGATGGAAATGGTAGGCATTTGAATATCTTGGTGTTCCCCACAATTTATCTTTTCAACCGTCTTGAGAGGGATGGAAATTTATCCTTCAAACAGTAATCATCCAAATTATTGTACACCTCACTGGGTGTGGGGAAATCATTCATGGTCAGATCAATGAAATTACCTATGTTAGTTTCTTCCAAATATTTATTTCTCATTTGATTCCATAGTAGGTTTATAATGGTGTAATGTTGATGATACTGTATTGGTGTTGACTAAAATAGTGAACTGATATTCCAAGGACCCAAAAAAAGAGAATGGGGAATAGATTAGAGAGATGAGGGGATAATATAGGATTTTTGGTGAGAAAAGGATTCAATTATACATGATAACTTATTTAGGTCCCCACAAATGGTACCAAAATTTTGGGTCATCCAAATTTACCCAATATTTTAGGGATGAAGTGATTGATTTTAGTGATTATTGGGTTATGAAATCCTCAGAGATATATGAATAAACCTAAGGATACATATATTATATGGTGTAGATTTGGGTTTAAACTCTCCATATATTGTTTTATTTTCCATGTATTTAATTAACTCTACGATTCAGAATTAAATTGAAGTTGTGGAAAATTATTTGATCAACTGTTTTTTCGAAAGGATGATTGGACAATTTTATTTAAATAACTAAAATGTATTAGATTCAAGAGTGTGTAATTAAAAAAAATGATAAAATCCCAAATCAATAATAGATTTTGTGTTTTACCTATCTCAATACTAATCACCTATAAACATATAGGATCATTTTCATAGTCACTATTTGGTAGAGGATCGTATGATTAATAAATATGTGTAGCCTAAAAGTCATTGAGGTTTCAGAAGAAGGTAAATCACTGATTAAATATATCAAATAAAATATTTTATAATAAATTAATAGAGTGAGAATTAACATCAAATATAGCCCCTTTTTTCTACCATTGATAAACCTGTAATAAGGTTATCCGTCTATTGATTTTATAATCTCTATTAAAGTGGGAAATATACTCATCGGGGAATAATTGAATAAATAACAATATTTAAATAATGATCAATCCATCATTGTGTAAAATTATTTCAAAAAAATATGATGTGAATAGATTAAATCAATGAGGAAACCCTATCAATTTGATAATAATAATAAATAAATAATAGAATATGAATATGTTTTATGAAGAAACTAATGGTATCCAAAAAAATATAGGAGAGACATGTAACATGCGATTAAAAAATGGTAGTGTATCATTACAATGGAAGGAATAAAATATCTACTAAAAATTTATTCAACACAACCACATTAAATAAAAATTCTAGTATCTTAGGGTCGAGGACCAATTATTTAATTTCATCCAATTTAATTAGGATTGTAATTGGTAGGTGGGGAAAATGGGAAATTAGTCTTTTTAATATTGACTAAAAAAATCAGATCAAGATTATTCTGTGTGTTGACCCAAAAAAATTGGTGGATGGTCATAGAATTGAATTTTTTCCTTGTTTCCAATAATAACTATAAAATTTAAATTCCAATTAGATTATCGATTATGATTTTCTTCTTGAAATAGTAGGTTGACTTCAAGGGCCCCCAAATGTGGCCCACAAATGAAACATCAACATTTGATCCCTCGATATCCTTTAAAACATAAAAATTAGATATATCCACATTTTAATTAAATTTTCCTAAATAATTTTCTATATGAAGTTAAAATTTGATCTTAATTGGTATTGAATTTTGGGATCCACTTTTATTTGATGGGCCCAATGCATTGATTAGATATTTATACATCCGCTGAAAACAATGTTTTTCTTCCCCTGTAATTCATCAATTGATACAAAAAGAAAAAAATATCACACAAAGAGATAAAATATAATTCAAAATTTCATGTTGAAATAATTAAATTAATCATTTTCACAATTTGATGATTAAATGTGCCGAAATTTATGAACCTTAAACCAAATTACAGAAGGATGTGAAATGCAGTTCAAATAATCAAATGTACTGAACCAATTTATATAAAAATTTAAACACATGAATATTATATTAAATACAATTAATATTATCATATTTTACTGGATAATCAATATTCTTATCAATATAACAACCCATGGGTCCTTAGGATTATATTAAAATGATATCTTTTAGAGAAGAGTTAATCGCCTTACCTGATCACCTTTTTTTGTTATTATTTTACCTTATAAATATCTACGGTGTCAATAATAAACACATATATTATGTACCATATATATAATTTAATTTAATTAATTTTATGAAACCAAAAATATCCACCCCATTAAAATTAAATTTAAAATAATAATTTTGCTCAACTGTACATTTTGAATACCACCCGCACGAAGAAAAATGATTCCATTTTTTGATACCTCCTCACTTGAAGGATAATATGGTAATATTTAAAAAAAATATTTAATATAATAATTATTCATTAATATTTAATTATTATTTACATTCATTTCATTCCATCCATTTAAAGGTAAAAATAGTGTTGGTGTACACATACGATTTACCATTTCCATAAATAGAGAAATTCAGTCTTTTATCTATAACTTTAATAGATTATTATATATATATATATATTTAATATATAATATGTTAATATAATTATTAAAAATGTATAGGTGTTGTAACCATTACAAAAGAAAAAGAATAAAAACTGTTGAACTAAAAAATACAAGATCAACAAAGGAGTTATCATCACAAACGATGATTTTAAAAAATAGTTGTTAATAAACATGCAATAAAAGGTTATATGTAATTAATATATGTTATGATATATATGATTAATGTTCTATAATATATTTATTATAAATATATATTTATTATAAAACTAAATCAATCACGTCTAATGTATGGAATACCTAACATAATCATTTATTTCACAATCTCATCATTATTTCAGATTGTTTATATTTATGTCTCCATTTTTGGAACAATTTTACATTATTATATTAAAACCAGATATATTTAATTATAAGTTACTTGTTTATACAAATTAATAATTTATATTTTATTTTCTTCTCTTTACATTATTCAGATATCAAAATAGAGTTTTCATGGAAAACTTACTTTGTAATTCAACTTGTTCAGGAATATTTTTCATTAATCAATATATATTATATTAAATCTTTTAAATAATGTTTATAATAAATCAATTGATTTATTAAATATATTTTTACACATTTATTCTCCTTGAACTTTTTTAAAAGATTCTGATTTCATTTTTCAGAATTAAGTACTTTTGTGTTTTCACTCAAAATGTGAATCAAATATTTATTTTAATATACAAAACTGGAAGAGAGTTTTTAACATTCATAAACATAATATGATATAAATAATCATCTAAAAATATTTATGTGTCATTTAAAAAAAGTCTTTATTTTTTCAGTCAATTTTTATATTTAAATAAGAAATTTATAACTGAAAAGAGTAATCTATTATACAATTTTCCCAGTGTTTTTTTAAATTAATTTCATCCACATTGAAATAATTTTATAAATATTATAATATATTGAGGATATAATATAATAATATATTAAACAATATTTCCCAATATGGTTTATGATTATTTTGACTTAGGAATATATTATCATTTAGTAAATTAGTTCATTCTTAATTGGATATCTATTTATTATTAGGAAATGTTTATTATATTTTATTGTTAATTCATATGATGAGTGCAGTAGAAATATTTAGTTATAGAAGGAACCTAGAATTACATAGACCCTTTATGGATTAATATGTATCATTAGACAAAATGTGTACTATTTTTGGCTGATCCCTTAACTATTTATGTAAATTATTTGGAAGAAGGGGTTGACTTTATGTATTAAATTCCTAATATTTTATATTCCATTGTTGTCAAATTAGATAAGGATATTTATTTGATTATTAGATTCAGAATGATAACCATGGATAAGATTAAAAATCATGTGATTATTTTTATTTATTTATTTGATCATTATTTATTCTTCCCATATTATTTATGTTGTATTATCTTTTTCTATATGGATACCCTTATTAAATACATGAGCTCACTTGATTCTATTGTCTCTTTTCCCCAGGATACTAGAAAGTGTAATATGAATTATATGTATGGATATTATAGATAGAATAAGGATGGTTCATAGAAAATACAATTTTATTTGGTGTTTTTATATGTATGGTAAGATTCATTTTTTTATATATTTTTCAAAAACTAGTCCAATATTATGTCTTTTAGGATATGATTGATTTTATATAGTATTAATGTAATAATATAAACACCAACTTTGTAATACTAGTTTTAGGGAGATTATATTATACATACATATGCGATATCAAATCCAACTCATCTATTACTTCCCTATTTATTTAGTCTTCAAACTTAGTACTTGTATATCAAACCTCTTACACTCTCATCCATACGAGTTTGAATCTAAATCAAGGACACAAATCTTAGCAGACGTTCCACTCTTGGTGTTGGGTTAAGATTTCATGGAGGTGTGTAGATTTTTAGTGTTTTCTTTTGGGTTTTGGAACATATTGATGATAATACAAAGTATATTTTAAATTCCACAAGATCAAAGATTGAATTATATAGGAACATTTAACAAATCCATCATTCGATGATATTTTTCTACTTCAATGTATGTATAGTGACTAAACATGGAATTTTATTTATTTTTCTTTGGAAAAGGGATGCTACCATCTGATTTAAAGCCACATAAATATATAGTCAAAGAAAATAATGGTTTTAATATTTATTATTATAAGGAAAAATCATATATTATTGGTTATATATATTATCTACACCGCACAAATTTCCCCATCTCATTAATTAAGAACAATTATTTGATATAGAAAGTTGGTAATTTTTTAAGGAATGGAATTTTAATTTATATCAGTTTCTACACAAAATAATAAATTCTATAGAAAATTTATAAAAAATAGTTAAAAAGGAATAAGTTTATATGGGGATGAAATCATGACGAAAGGAATGAAATTAGATGTGAAGAAAAATTCATAAAGGATAAACATTCTCCGATATCTCATACCTAAGTGATATTTTCCAAAATTTAAAACCCAATGTGTTTTCTTTAAAGGATGTTTCATCTTGTGTGTAGAATGATGTGACCATATATCATGCTGGATTGGGATCCAATCGGAATGCACATTTGATTTGAGAAATGAAGAGACCAATCTTATAGAGAACTCGTTATGGACTGTGGTGTAGAATTAAGTGTATTCATCTATAAATTCCCTAATATTTTGTTCACTATAATGGAGCTCTACTCTATTTAAAAATGGTGCAATTATTCTCTTATACCCTTATCATTAGATGATTAAATACCCCTATACCAGACCAATTCTTATGACTATATTTCAATTTATTTGAGAGATATATTATCTTGCGAGAGGTCATTTCTTCCCACAATAAAAATGTCTGTTTGGGGATCATCATTCATATAATTTGATACCTTTTATTCTAATATGATCAAATTTTATATGGGTAAATATTTTGGTTCTTAAAATTCATCATGTATGAAGTATCCTACAAAAGGGTGGGAATTTTTTAAAGGGAAGAGAAGGGTGGTGGCCCGAATCATATCGTAACCCTACATCTTTTTTAGGTGTGCCTTAAAATTAGCTCCTAAACACATTGGTGGTATTGTCAGGACACCTAGATATTCCTAATAAATAGGATCCAAGCCTCTAATATATTTTATGATATTATTTTCCTTATTTTAGAAATCATAGAACTACACCCTCACCAATAACACCCAGACACTATATATCCTACCAATAATAACCAGACTCTCTATAATGTGTTAAATTCATTACATGTATTCAGAAAACTAAAAATGTGTTATCAATATAGTTTTTTTGTTAATACACTAAACAAATTTAAAATATTTAGTTTTACTATAAAAGGATATCAAACATGTTATTTCAAATGAGAGAGATAAATATATTAATATATATGTGATTACGAATACATTACACAAGTCAATGTTGGGTTCCTTTATGTTCCAAACCATGCACAAAAATATCTTAATTTTTTTATAAGATTTTCAATATGAAAAAATTATGAAATAAAAGGTAACCATGGGTGTCTTTTTATTATATAGTTTTGACACACAAAAACCTATGAAAAGACCACTTCATACATGTTTTGGTATGACTTGGTTGTAATAACTCTCCAAGAAGAGGAGGATGAAGTGTAACGATTAATCTATGATCAATGAAATAAAATGAATCAAGATTTTATTGATCAGGGGTAAATGTACATGGGATTTTGAGGGAAAAATGGTAGTATTTTCTTTCTAGATTGACATCGTAGAGAACATATTCCCAATAGGGTTTATTTATAAAATAGAAAATTTAAATAGAAGTTCCCAAATTTAATATGGGTTTGGGAAGATCCACTGGACTCTAGATGAATCCCATGTGACATATTGTGTGAGGCCCAGTTTCTAGTTGAATTAATAGTAGTAAAAATACATTACCTTGCCCACTATACTCCATGTATGTTATCACATTGAATATATTTGCATCCATACCAAACCACCTAGTCATTGCCTCTTCAAATCAGAATGAATTCCATATATAATAATTTTATTAATTTTATACCACATCCAAAAAACAAATATAAATTCATAGAGTCATAAAAGACACTAAACCTCATCATTTATTCTATAAAATATCATTATCAATTTCACTGTTTTTGTGTAAATTTATAACCCTCACTCATATAAAGAGATATGAGATGAAATGTATCGTTACATTTTAAATCCATATGCTTAAATATTTGTTGAAATATGATTATATAAATTTTACAATTTATCCTAGAGTTTTCATAATTATGTTTGTATGGAATTTTAAATCAATTGTGGTATTTTTTAATTAATTGAATAATTTTGTAACTAATAGTTATATTTACAAGGATGTATAATATATACTAAAATTATTTAAAGTAAAATACTTTAGAAGGATAATGTAATCTCATGGATTAAAAATTAAACATTTGGATGCTAAATGTGCTGATTATCAATTATGGTATACTACAAAATCCCTACAAAGGCTTTATATAAACAAATCAGATAAATGAATGAAATTGATGATTGTATTGGTTAATTATTATGATTAATTAATTATTTAACCATGAGTAGACAATGAATAACTTATCAACCATATATTACTAAAACTATTTGTACTTAGATCAATAAAATAACTTAATTAAAATAGTCAGGGATTATCGTTTTCTTAGAATTTATTGTCTATATAATGTTATTATCCTACCCATTCAAATTAAAATGGTATATAATTTATATTATAAGGCCTTCAATATAGTGATATAGAATTTTCATTAAAATTTATTACTTATTTGAGGTTGAATATTTATTACACATCATAATGATCCATGAAAAAATCATATAGGTCTAATGATATTGAAAACATGGACACATAAAACACTTGTTCATAAAAGACCTACATCATCTCACAATAAGAACTTCATAACCAGAAAACTTATTAGAAATATCACATTTCTAAATTTCTCCATAACCTTGTAAATTTAAACATAATATTGGGGTAGATTAAAAGTTTAGTAATGGTAAATATGGAAGATATCAATGATAAAAAAAGAAGAACAATTTCATAATTGATTGATAACCTTAGTATATCATTTTAAAATCATACCCTACATATCATATGTTATAATCATCAGTAATGTATTAAATAATTTTTGTTCAAAGGACTTTAATCATAAATAAAACAAAGAACATAAGACATCAGAGAAAAAAATTTGTATAAGACATAAAAAATTGGAATACAAATAAAAATAGAAAATTATTTACATAATCGTTATGTCACATTTTAAATATTATCAGTACAGAGTGGTTTAACTTCATAAACTATCATAGTATTCAATGTTCACTCCCATGACTACCATAGTTGAAACTTTCCCCTACTAAACTGGTTTTACTACCAATTCCATTCATTTTTGTCATCAAGGATATTAATATTTACCCAATACATTTGATAGAGGTACAGGTCCCATACATCACCTAATGAAACTGATACATATGTGTTGCACATTAAAAAAACCCCATCATATTGGAAACTATGAAAATTAATGGGTTTCATAAACATTACATCATAGTATAACCCATGGAAAAAAATAATCTTCATAAACATTTCATCAATTCATTATAGAATAACCATATGTATAGAGACATCTTTCATAAACACCATGTAATCCTAAAAATAATCCATCAATTAAAAGAATAAGGTTGGTATATTTGGATCATATCCCAAGTATAAAATATGTGAAATAAGTAGTTATTTTGTTTTATAAATAGAAACACAATTTAAAATAATTCAATAATCGTTTAGGAAACCAACCTTTCCTTTTTAAAATCACATCTTCAAAATCCCAAAAATATAAAAAACATTTTTGGTAAAAATTTTATTTGAAAATACACAGTGAATACTTTGAAGGATATTTCATCAATTAGAGTGTTCATGATTGGGTGATATTCTTTTCATTTTATATAAGTTAAAATAATTCCATTCATTATGCATTTAAAAATACAAAAAAACAACTCATTCTAAAAAATATATTTCATTTTAAAATGATATATAGAAGAAATTAATCATGGGTAAAAATTACATTAAACAACCATATGAGAGTATCCAAAATCATGTTTTAAATAGTTTTTTAAAACATGGATATGGAGAAAAAGTGTTTTCGACCGAAGATATAAATAATGTGAAATTTTATTAAAAACATTTTTATAGACTTTTAAATACTATTGGTAGTGAAAATGAAAGGAAAATTTTATTTTTTTTGTAAAAAATAGTGAAGTATATAATTAATGATTTTCCTGATTAATATATCTAATGATTTCATCATCGGAAACATAATGATAAAAATTATAATATTCCATGATATATTAATATAAAAACATTAACAATATAGAATATTTTGAATAAAAATCCCTATAAAATAAATAACATTAAGTGGATATGAAAATCCACACAATTTTCGTAATATAAATAATAAAATTCATTTTATAGTAGTATGTACACAACATTAATTAAATAAGTGTTGTATATTGAATTTTTCTCATATAAATAAAATTCAAATGAATATCCCTTACCTTTTTTTCTCTTAGATTCAAAATTACTCTATGATATAATATAATAAATATATATTTATTTCCCATCTTTTAAAAAAATGATACTCACATATATCATACAATATTATATTTATATATAACCATTATTTATAGAGACCTAATAATTTAATACTTATTATTACTTCATTTTAACCATAGATATCCATTACATACAAAGTAAGGATGGAAAAATTCATATTTTCCATGGGAGACTTTGTACATTAAAAAAATAATACAAAAATTCTTTATTTTAAAATAAATAATGTGATCAAATATCCTTGATGTCTTAAAAATTATAGTATGACAAATAAATTTCATAAAATAATGGAGTGAGCTAAAAATCAATTAATGAAATTGACATTATAAGGAAATTTAACATGTTAGTGAAAGGTATAACATAATGTCATAAAAGAAATTTCAAATGATTAATCACGAGATTGAATAAATTAAATATCATGGTATCATAATAAAATGATATAAATGAAGTTTGGAAGAAACATATAACACTAAATAATCATGAGCCAAGTCTAACTACCTTGAAAATATCACATGACAGACAAAGTCCAATAATGGATTAGGTTTACTCACTGACCCCATGAAAAACATCTCTTGAGACTCAGAAATTACCCAATGCAAGATAGTTTTATCTAGGTGAACCCAACATTACATATTCATGTAGAATGTGTGAAAAATAATGGAATTAAATCATAATGGGTACATGAAACAATTACCAATGAAAATAAATTGGTCTCATAATCTTGTCAAATATCATTACCAAAAGAAATATCACAATAAAGAAATTTAATAAAGGAAGATAAGCTATGTGTTTACTTGAAAAATATATGGATAATTTTATAGTTATGTATTTGAGATTAATATATTCAATATTTATAATTATTATATAATGTAAAAGGTTATAGTTGTTTTTGAAAATGTATTTAAAATAATACATGGGATATTTTTTGAGAAACAATACACATCTAAAATTTTTTTTTTCTTAAAATATAAAAATTTCCAAAATATTACTTAATATTTTTTATTTAAAAATGGATATTAAATATTATTATGTAATATTCAATGAGTTGAGTGGTCATTATGTTGTGTAATTCCATATATCTCATATAAGTTAAAAACATTACTTTAAAAATGATATAAAAAGGTAAAAAAGACAATTGTTCTGATAATGAAAATTTGATTTATTTTAAACCATTTTTAAAATACTAAAATTAAATAAATATGAGCATAAAAATTAATATAATAATTTTTATGGTTTTTAATATATATATTGGACATGTAAGATAAAGGTTTATTGAACGATGAGAAATAATTTTGATTTTCTTTAAAAACATTTGCTCAATTATTTTATATACCAAAGAGTGGAAAATAGTATTATTTATTCAAAAGTTAATAAATAATAATAGTAAAATAAAAAATAGTTTTATTATAAAATCACCAAATAATTTGCTTCAATGGTAAATTCATGCATAACCATTCTCAATTAAGAAGAGATTGAAGCAGAAAACTCTACCTCTATTGTAAATATTGAATCATAACCCCTAAAAATGAATTAAGTAATTTGTAAAACAAAATACCATTAATTATGAATTATTCATGAAATAATATGTAAATGGTAATTATAGATACCATATTATAAAAAATATGGTGTATTAAGGAATATATGTTTTAATAAAGGATATTTTGAGAAAAAAAAACCCTTACTATGAATCTAGGATTGTCATGTATGTGTTTAGTCACATATATAATAAAAATATATAAATTTTTAAAATTATTAAGAATATTTTTATTCTATATAATTATTCATTTATTTTATTTATTATAATTCTATTTGAAATTAGATAAACTTTTAAGTTCAAGTCATATGTTTTGATGATGTCCAGCTCATATGTCCAAATTCACTTTGGTAAGTTAACTAAAGTAAAAAAATACTAATTCACTATTTGAAAAATATTAATCAAGAAATAATTATAATATTTATAAATCAATTTTAATTTTTGAACCATTAATGAATTATGATTATGAAAAACAAACCATGTTACAATCATGGATATAGAAATTCACATGTACGCAACAGTAACATCCATTTTTAAAAGATCGATATTTAAAGAAGTTGATTGTTTTTTATAATTAAAAAAATGTTAATTATGTAACTAATATAATATTTTTTAATACACTTACATACACCATCTATGTTATTTACTACTAAAAAAATGAATAACATCACTCTTTGAACTTGTGATCTTTCATACTCACAAACGACATTATCATTAATTAAATGGATAGTATAGTAAGAAATTATATGAAATTATATTTTAAATAATGATTAATATTCCATTAATAATATATTTAATCAAAAAATTATTACTTATTACCTTCCATTTAATGATTAAGTGAAAAAAATCATATCGCCTCATGTGGCGGTAGTCCGCCATACACACAAGTGACATTAACTTATTCCCTATGGATTGTAAAGTAGGAACTAATGTAGGGTATTTTAAATTAATAGTTATATTAAAATCATTAATATAATATATAAATATTAAATACATCATTATATCCATTAGTGATAAATTTTTATGGAAAAAAATTATATTAGTCTGTAAGGCAGTGGTATGCCATAAACATGATCCACAATTTCATCTACCATTTCAGGGAGGAGGGGAGGATTGTAGGAATGGAAAATAAGGTACACAATATATCATTATATTTAATATAATGTGGTAATTATATCATAATGGTTTAATAATCTTTGAAGGAGGTTCAATAAAATATATAGTAATACACTCGGCTAAGGACATTGCCTCTTCTTCGGAAAAATTATTTAAGATTTCACCAAATTATATTCTAATATAGAATTAAAATAAATAAAATTCCTATTAAGTTGAGGGTCTAGAGTAATTAAACGATTTTTCAGGTATTTTCACGACCAAAGGGTATTCTAATTAAAAAAGAGAGAATATATGTGGTTCCCCTTTATATGGGGGGAGAACATACATTGATTTTTTAAAAATAATGAATTAATGCTGCTTTTTTCTCATGTCACAATGCTCCAAAAATAGAAAAAAATTTAAAAATAAAACATAAAATTTATATATATATGCATAAAAATTATTTAAAATAATAATTATTTCGTTTTTAACCCTCATGTTTGTACTTAACCCTCTATAGAATGATTTTTACCTTAATAGTGATAAATATATTTTTTACTATTTTCAGTATTCAATATTGTAAAAAAAATATTATTGTATAATATAATTTATGAATAATCATAATATGGAATATATTTTTCAAAACTAAAATTATATATGTGATAATATATAACAAAAATTTAAACATACAAATATGTTGAAAAATAGTTTTTAAAAAAATCCAATTTTTGGTAATAAGATGTTATTATAATAACTCTATGAAAATTAATCAAATTTAAATTAATTAAAATTAATATTTATATGTATAAAATTATTTAATTTATTTTAATTAATTCCACATTAGGGGTTATTTAAATTAATTAAAATGGGAAATCATTAGTCATTGTGATGGTATTGGCATCTCTAGCGGGGCACGATGATGGTGATTTTGACACCGGTGATGGAGTGGATGGTGTGGACCCTAAAGATGACCTAGGTGGAGATATGGGAATTCTCTTCGGCAACAAGCACTCATAAATTGATGACAATGACGGTTGAAGTCTGGGTAGTGGATCCTCTAGACGATTGAAACAGGGCGGCTACCCTGTTGGTGATGGTGATGGTTGCACGTGGAGTGAATTCGGGTGGTTGAAATCATGTGATTTTTACAAATGGTGACGGACTCGGGCATGAAGAAGTCATGAATACTATCGCCAAAGATAGCTAGATTACTCCTACCCTTGGATACAGATCATATTCAAGTGAATTATTCGAAGATGTGAGAGGATGACATCCTGATGGGGTGGTCTGGGTACAGCTTGATGTTGTGGTTCACTCGTCTAATGTGATTTTGTGTGGGGAAGGGGTGAAGACCTGTGCAGGTAGAAGGTGGCCATGTGAGACTTTGGGATGGGGTTTTATGAATTGAGTGGATGTGGATTATAGGCTGGCGGGTATTGTGGGGCATGCTGGTGAGGAGCAGGTGGAGATCATGGGGGGCATGATGGATGCCTTGGGTAGTGATTGTTCGAATTTGATTCTTGGGGATGCCATCATATAAATGGTAGTTGTGATTGTAATGTGTGTGTGCTAGGTAGCCAAGGGGTGTCTTTGGGATTAGGGATAGACTTCGGGTGGTCCTATAGTCTTGAAGTTGTTTTGTTTTCATTGTGTATTTTAGTGTTTGAGGGTATTTGGTGTTCGTTAATGTCTTTCTGTTGTAATTTATCTTTTAAAATAAATTTTGAGCACCATAATCTTAAACTCATGATCTTCACCATTTCAAGTATAGTTCTAGCATTTGAAAATTCCCTTTCAAGAAAACCCCACATGTTAAATAGGGTTAATAAAACATTATCTAAATAAGATGAAAATGGAAATATGAAGGTCATCATAAAACTAGGATTCCACAATGAAGAACATTAATATAAAATGATGATATATATTTGGATTCAAAGTAAAAAATACTATGGATAGTGGTATATATCCCTGGACATTAGAAGATGATTGATCATAATAAAATAAACATCCACAAAAAAATAATTTTGTGATGAATTAAACTACTATTGATTAATCATATATTTATTTAATATGATAAAATTAATGTCAAGGATATTTTCTCTATATTTGAGGGATTATTTAAAACATTGGATTGAGAAAACAAGAAAATATACATACCTAACATATTTTTACTTCAAAAATACAACTTCATCTATTTTTTGTTTTTTTATCACATTCCACTTCACCTATTACTCTATGGAATTATATCCAATATGGTGTTTTATTATTAAAGAAACAAAAATAACTTTTAATATATCTTATGATCTATATAAGAGAAAAAATATATTCATCTTATGTTTATCAAAACCTAAATTGATAAAACCTTGTAACTTGATACCCAAAATGAATATGATTATACTAACATACAAAATTCATTAACAAAACTAATGTATTTCAAGAGATAATTCATTTAATAAAAAAACCTATATCGCAAATAACTATAATTACATCAATATGAAATAATGTTTTCACATAAAAGGTTATATCTTACCCTTTCAAATTACATCACTAAAACATAAAAACATATTTCTCAAATATTTTTTTACGTTAAAACTAAATATTATATATAAATCAACTAACAAACATTTCTTTAAATATCATTAATCACATAAAAAATGTTTGACGAATTTAATATTTATTCCTAAATTATTTATTTAAGAACAACGTCATACTAACTTTTATATTACATAGGCTAGTGGTAGGCATTGGATCATTATCAAACTTAAATTGTGGGTTCAATCCCCACTTCCATTTATGTTGTGGTTAGTTTTCACTCAACATTTGTGTTTTCTTTTTTCTAAAACAATATTAATATAATTACTATGATGTTGTAAA
The DNA here is from genome assembly GCA_963277665.1 of Viscum album. NCBI lineage: Eukaryota > Viridiplantae > Streptophyta > Magnoliopsida > Santalales > Viscaceae > Viscum > Viscum album. Next base: position 298,564,577 of record OY728151.1, read on the forward strand.
AAATATCATAAACATCCTCAAAATAACATTAATCTTCAATAATTTTCTACCTCTATGGTTTTTTATATATATTTTTATTTTAAAAAAATGGATCCTTAATATTAAATGTCATTTCTATGTCATTATTAATATTCCTCATATTAATTAAAATTTTTAATTAAAATTTATTTCATAATGATCCTTATAAGATTCATGATTCATAAAACTAAAATACCATCGATAAAAATAATTCTACATAATAATTATAGTATCCCTATAAATTTATAATTCACCTAAATGGTGGGAATAAAAATGTTTCTTCTTTGGTATAGGGGATAACTATTATATTATTTCATTGAATTGGATAATTCCAATGTTCTCACAAATAATAATTATAATTACATGGAATTTTTTTTCAATATTCCCATTATTTCTATATAGAGAACATATTCTTTACCATTTTATATATTATTATAGGGGATTATTTCTATAATCATGACATATAGAAGGTTTAATCATCTATTTAATATCATAATTGGCACTTGATATTCCATTGGATTCTATCCTTATTTTTGTGTGTGGAGAAAATATACATTATTATTAAGGAATATGATAATTTGGAATAGATCATTTGAAATGATAAAAAAATGTTTAAGTGGTGTTCTCATTAGTTTAGGATTCTCATTAGGGAAATCACACCATTTACAATCACATTTATTTTCACCTTTCTTTCTCAATTTTTCCATAATTTAACAAAAATATTTAAATAATGAAAATTGGTATACATTAACAAATGAATGAGAAACTTATAATCCTAGAAGTAATAAATTATAAATAATAAGTAAGCCTTAACTTATGAGACACTAGGTTTCAATGAAAGTTATCTATGGAAATGAATCCTTTTAGGTTTTTTTCCCTTACAATTCATTCAAGTCCATCATAATTATTGGTAAAGATTTTGTGAATTACTAAGAAAAATTCCCTTGCGAGTGAAAATAAAGTGAAAAATAAGAGTTTTTTACTATTATAAATGATGTTTGAGTCATTCCCGATCCTCCATTCATAGATTTATTACCCCTTGGTACATATATGCAATAACCACATCCACATACACAATCTAGACTAGGATATAGGTTCTTGAAACCCACATTCTCTATACGTCATTTATATTTCATAATATTTATCTATAATTTATATTATCCATAGAAATACCTTTAGGTTTCTCAATAAATATTTTCCGTAATATTTACAATGGGTAAATAAACTTTTTCCTTTGATACCATTTCCATCAGCCAAAGGCTTTTATACATATTATTAAATTATTTTAACCATATATATTAATTAAATACAAACCAAGGATCTAAAAATATTAGTGTCATTATAAAAATAAGTATATTAAAAACTAAAATAAAACCTTTTCAGTTTAGTCATCATAATTATCTATTATTTTACATGAATTACTAAAACTACATAATATAACATGGGGAATAAATAAAAGAAAGTGTGACCTAAAATTCCTAGTAAGGCTATTAATATGACAAGGAAATATAACATATTGGTCAAAGGTATAACATTATATCATAAAATAGAAGTTACATTAGTAATAAAATTAGAACATAATATAATTATAATTATTTCATAAGAAAATGGAAATATATACAATGTTATAGAAGCATATAACCTGACCTAAATGTGAGTTATGACTAACTTCTTAGATAATATCATGTGGAAGTTAAATTCCCATAATGGATTCGACTTACACCTTAGTCCCTGAAATTACATATCATGAAACTAAAACATTACCCAATAACTTATAGTGAAATATGGTCTTATCCATTAAATCATTTTCATGATCTATATGTTCCACATAAAGGAATTTAATCATAAGGAAAAACATAATAATTTCCCATAGAATAATATGTGTTGCATAATCTTGTCTCACTTTACATTACAAAGAAATTTCATAATGAGGGAATTTGAGAAATGAAAATATGGTTTGTATTACCCAACAAAAGTAAGGATAATAGTTTAATTATTTATTTCAGAGGATTATATAGATAATTTGGATGCAATCCATAATATTAAAGGTCATCATCATTAGTGAAAATAGATTCATAATATTATATAGATTATTTTTGATATAAAAACTACCATTTAAAAATTGGAAACAATTTTTAAAAAATAATAAATGTTTCAAAATATTATAGAAAAAATTTAACTCAAATATTAACATTGAAACAAAAAATTTATGGTTCAATTAGTTGAGAATTCATGTTGTAGTTTAATTTCATACATGTTTTTCAAGTTAAAAACATTCCTTGCACACTAATCTAAAAAGGATAAAAGTAAATCCATCTGATAAATAAATTATGTATAATTCAAAATGGGTAAACATGACATTAAAAAAATTTAGATTAATTTCAACAAATGTTTTACAATATTTTAAGGAAAACATGGACACATAAGAGAATGTATTTTTGTATTGAAGAGAGAATTAAATTAATTTTCGTTTTGAAACACTTACTCAATAATTTTTCATAAAAAATATGAAAATGTAAATATTAATTGAATTATTCATGAATGAAAAATATAAAATAATATGACTATTTTTTGTTTTAAAATGATCTAATAATTTCTTTCAACGGAAAATTCAGGCATAATCAGTCCGGATTAATGTAAGATTAACTCATAAACCCTTACCAATATTGATACTTTGGACCATTAACCAACTTAAATGATGTTGGTGAAGTGTAACATAATCTAACATGAATTAATAATTATTCATGATTTAATATATAAATGTTTATTATATACATCATATAAAAGAAATATTCTATATGAAATAATATGTTTCTCAAAGAAGGATCCTTGGTATGCAACAATAATATCTAGTCTAGGATTTTCACTTATTTCTTTTATATTATTTATTATAAACATATTGTTAATTATTTAATTTAATAATAAGATATTTAATGTTTATTAATCCTTATATTTTATTTACTATCATTCTCTCTTTAGTTACATAATCATTTAAGTTCATGTTATATGTTTTGATGATGTTTGATCGTATATCCAAAATAACATGGGTTTGTTGAATAATGTAAAATAAATTATTTGTTAATTATTTTTTGAGAAATAATTCTTAAATAATTATCATTTTCATATGAAAATTATACTTTTTAAGAAATGCACGATGGATGGTAATGAAAAAAAATATACATTACATTTATGGATTTGGTAAGCCGTTTGCACACATGAGTAACGTTTCCATTTTCATTGATGATGATGGAATGAATTGAAGTGTTATTTTATAATTAACTACTATAAATTTTATCATAAATATAGTTTAATTTCATTAAAAAAACCCATATATACCATCCATGTGATTTGGTAATAAAAAAAAGAATCCCAATGTTTATCAAGGTGGTAATCCATTGTACACATGAATGCAGTTATCATTTATTAAATGGATTATATGTTAAGTAGTTTTATAATATATTTATTTTAAATAATTATTAATATTTAATTAATTTCATATATAAATACTACATTATTTTTATTACATTCAATGTAATTTTTTAGTGAAAAATGAATCACATCGATTCGTGAGGCGTAGTCCGCCATACATGAGTGGCACTGTAGTATTTCATAAGGAATAGAATGTAAGGAGGTTTATGTGATGTTATAATTAAAATTTTAATCATTTTTAATAAACATAATATATTAAAATTAAATAAATCATTATATATACTTGTGGAAAGTGGTGATGGAAAGTTTATTATATTAGTTCGTTAGGTGGTAGTCTGTTGTAGATACAATCAATAGTTTCTTTTCAAATTTGATGGATGAGAAGATGGTTATAGTTTATTGAATAAAGATAAAGAATAAGTATGATTAAAAGTAAATATTTAATTGTATCATATTGGTTTTAAAATATATTAAAGGGTTAAAAAAAATCAGAATAAAACCCTCGGTTAAGGATGTCACTAGTTCTTATGAAATCTTGTTTTAGTTTTCACCAAAAACCATTCAAGGTTGGATTTATGATCAAAAAAATTACTATCAAATCAGGTTATGAAATTAACAATATTATATTGTAATATTAGTTTTTAGAAAATAGGCATTATAATTGTAAATAGGATAAGGGAAATCGTGTCCTTTTAGAAATTAGTGAGGGGAGACACTGATAATCATTAAAAAGAATGAATTAAACCAAAATTTTCACTTCCAACATGGATCCAAAATGGATCACTATAAAACCTTGTATGATTTATCATTTATATAATACTTCAAAATTGTAATAATAAATTCTTCTGTTATTTTTTAAGACATACCATATTTGTTTAACCACTTGGGGAATGAGTTTTGACCATATAAACAGTAAATATGTTTTTACTACCTTCATAATCAATTATGGTGAATAATTATGTTGTATTTATTAGAAAATATAAATTATTACAATTAAAAATATGGAATTAATTTTACAAATTCAAATTACATTATTTGAAATAATTTAATTTAAATTGAAACCAATATATTTTAATGAAATTATTTTTCAAAAATGCATTTTTCCATCAAGAAATGATCTTATTATAAATATATGAAAGGAAATGTAAATTAAATAAATTAAAAATCATATATATATATATAAGATCTATAATTTTTATTTTAATCATTTTTAATTAGGTGTTATTTTAATTAATAAAAATTGATAATCATTATAAATTTAAAAAGAGCTAAAAATGTATTTCGAAGCATAAGAAAAAACATATACCAAAATCCAGTATAAATATAATTTAAATTGAATTAATTGGAAGATATATAAATAAATAATAAATATGTTAAATTGATATAATATTAAATAATAAAAGGTACTTTTGAGCTACCTAAATAAGTAAAAATAAATGACATCTTTATACAAAATCATTATTTGCCACTCTTCAATGGAAAATTTTTGCTTTATAAAAACCCAAGAAATAAAACCTAATTTAATATAGATATTATGAATTACATATTTATGTTCAAATTATTGTAAGAACCTGGTTCCTATTTTTGAGGTACGGGTTTCTTCTTTTCTCCTTTCCTTAAGTGTTTTTTTGAAAAAAATGAAATTGGGGAAAAATCCTAAAATTTTGGAAGTACACACTGTGTACTTTTTCACACGTTGTGTACTTTTGGCCGTGTGGGAAGAGTACACAGGGCGTGTAGCCATGTCGGCAATGAAGGGTGTAAAAACCGACTACACGCCGTGTAGTGGCCCTTTACATGCCGTGTAGTCAGTCAGTAGGCAAATAGTATGGCGATAGCCAGCTGTGCGATATAACACGCCGTGTACTCAAGAAGATATGTCGTGTAAGTCATGTTAGTAGATGAATAGTGTTTCACTGGGGGGAAACCACCAGATAAACAGTTTAATGAAGTAAGTACATGTCGTGTACTCAGAAGTACACAACTTGTACTTTGTTTTTCTCACTTAAAATGGGAAATAGCCTCCCATGTTCACTGGGAAGGCTTAGAACTGGAGGGAGAAGTGGGAGAGGAGGTCGGAGCATTAGAGATCCTCCTAGCACACGTTGGGAATCCATTTTCTACCCTTTCAATCTCCTTCGAACCGCACAAGTGAGTTCTCCCTTCTCCTAGAGGAGTTCTAACCAATTATTCCTCTATTCGAAGTTATTTGGGTTTAAGCGAGTTTTCTTTCACCTCAGATCTACGTCGTTATGTGATGATTCGTGGAACGTCATTCGAGTATACTGATCAGGGGCATTTAAGGTAGGTGGCTTGGTGTTAATTTTTCCAATTTTTTTTGTGCTTGTGTGAATTTTTTTGCCATGAACCCATGTTGGAGTGTGGTGTGGCTGAGGCCATAGCTGTTTAAGTACCTATAATTGTATAAGTAATTTAATGTAATATTAAAAATGTTGTTTGGGATCACTGCTTGGATCTAGGACCTCCCCGGGGGTGCGTTCATCTGTTTAGCAGTTTGGCCAGAATACCCGAGTGTATGCCATGTTTACTTTAGGCGTTACTTTTTCCTTGAGAGGAATTTTAAATAATTGCATGTTTAAATGTTGGGAATGGCCCGAATACATTATATCCTGAGGGTGTGGTTATGAGTTTAGTCTGAGGGTAGTGATATATATATATAAGCCTGAGGGAATTGTTGATTAGCCTGAGGTCGTAGTTCTATTAGCCTGACGGCAATGCCTGAGGGCAAGATTCTTATTAACTAAGGGTTTTGTTTCAGTTTGGCCTGAGGGTAATATTCTATTTCACCTGAGGGAAATGCATGAGGGTAAGGTACTGTATAGCCTGTGGGAAATCCCAAGGGCATGGTTTTACTTTATTAGCCTAATGGAAATATTCTTATTGGCCTCAGGGCATGGTTCTGATGAGCACAGAATATTTTTAAATTAAATGGTTAAAACGAAAAATGGAAAAGAAACTGGTTGTGATAGTTACTTTTGAGTACATGCTGGTTTACTGCATTTACTACTATATACTGTTGTTTCATAATTTCCTATAGTTGGACACGAGCCTTTGGGGGGTGCCTCCTGGGATTTATTTCTCACACCTTGTTTGGGTTCATGTCTTAGGCGCCAAGCAGATTACATTTCTGCAGGTATGGATAAGGGAAAGGGTCCCTCTATAGGTACATGATTGTTGTTGAGGAGTTGAGGAGTATGAGATCGGGCTTATGCTCATGATGCTAAGGGCTGTTTTGTTTTGGTTTTTTTGTACTTTGTATCGTATTGTACTGCTGTGTAACATGTTCTGGATGTTTTCTTAGAACTAGAGGCATATTGCATCACTATCAATATAACTATTGGTTATCCTTTATTGCAGTTGTTCATATTAAATGTGTATGGTTTATATCTTCCACTAGTGTTGTATGTTTGTATATTTTATTCCGTTTCACTACACATGGACAAATGAGAGCATAATTTCCACACTATTAGACCTGGGACCTCACTGCTAGTCGGCAGCCTCTGGCATTTGGGGAAATTCACTTGAGGCCATGTGGCGAACTGGGTTCAGGGCACCCATGGAGTGGCACCCGGATACGGGACGTTACAATTATATTATAATATTTCTAAATATTTAAAATTACAATTAGAATATGTTCTCATGAAAGAAGTGAAAATCAATTTTAAATGAAATTTATCTGTATTATAATTCAATATTTTTATTAAAGTTGATTGATTTTTTGTTATGAATTTATTAATAAATTTTTAATAGTGAGTACCTTTATATATGATTCATAAATAAATTAATGATGTTCATACTCACCAATTCAACGTCTACATTAGCACAATTATATTTAAATAATAATATTTTTATAAAATTTCATCATTCATTTAAACTCAATAATACAAAATCATTCACAATATTGTTTTCAAATATCATGGTGTTAAATTTTCCACTGATATTTCAACAACACATTATTAAAACTATCTTTCCATGTGATATTTTCTTCATTTTTCAAGTACATTTTAGTTCGATAGTTTCTTTCCTTGTATTTTGATCAAGGATAAATCATCTAAAAATGGTAATAATTATATATATCTCTTATAAATTAATCATATAATGGTTAATATTCACTTTTATTATATTTAGATATAAAAATGATACACATTGTTAAGGGAGATGGTGGGTCGTACGTATGCATGAACACCATTTCCATTTTTGACATATTAAAAGAATGTAATATAAATAATAAATCACATTTCAATAATAATTATTATATCATATTTAATATATTTCTATTAAATATATAATTACTATCATATAAGTAAAATATAACTAAAAAATTAATCGCATCGCTTCGCAGGGGTGGTAGTCCACACGAACGCACGGTCAACAATATCATTTTCCAACGGAATGAACGTTAGGAAGGTATATATGATTTTATCATACAATATGCACAATTAATTCATAATTACTATATGTGGCCCTTAAAACCAATATAATACCCATCCATAAAATATGGTGATGAGAAATGAATTGTATTGCTACGTAGATACAATAATCGGTATATACACATGAGTGATATTTTCACATAACATTTGATGGAAGGATGGTGAATATCGGTTGTTTTATAATTATAAAAACATTTAAATATATTTATAATACTAAATTTACTATTTTATAAAAATATAACATATTTGGAGAAGGTAAAAAAATATTTAAAAAGAAAGTGATTGATTAAGGCAATTACCTCTTTTTTTTTAATAACTCAATTAGATATCCTCTTAAGGTATCTAGGTTTTTTTTTGGGAATATAAGAACTTATATAATGGGGATATTGTAGTGAATAAGAGATATATTTAAATATTTGTTGATGTAGAAGGATCAATGTTGTGTAAAAAAGAGAAATAAGTAGTGGTCTTTTATAATTGTGGGGAGGTCACCCCTTGGACATTCATAAAATATTAAAATATATTGAATTCGTCGTAAAAAAAAGGTTAAAAGTAGACCATAATTTACTATGAGATGAAATTTATGACAATATAGTATCCCTATTTTAATATTTTAATATTTTTAATATTTTTATGTAAATTAATAATATATTATTTTTATAACATATAATAATTTTTATTTTATAAACTATTTATTTAATATGACATAAATGATATAAATTATATGTTAAAAAAATAAAATTTCATAACATAACAAAAATATTTAATATTCATCTTGAATATTATTATAACACATTAAATAACTTAAATTATATTAATTTTAATAATTTTAAAATCATATATTATATTTTTTACTAATTTGAGAAATAGTTCGTCTGTGTTTCATAATAATTTAAGGTCATTATATATTTTCCAAAAAAAAATAATAAATTTATATGAATAATATAATTTTATTTATCTCAAAATAAAAACTTATATTCGTTCATAACATTATTTTTTCCTTCTGATAACATATAATAGATATTTAAAAGAAACAGACTAACATTTTTTCACGTTCGTTGATTTAAATTATATAAAGGTCATTATTTGGGAAAATATTCCATTAAAAACTCAATTTATTGAATAAGGTGAAAATATATGATTTAAAATAATCCAATAACAATTAGTAGGGAAAAATATGTGACATATATTTATTTTTAACCATGATTAACTTAATATTTTCTTTATAGAGGTGATAAATTAAACAATAAATACTATCCATATTGATCTAAAATATAATTGGAATTTTTACACAATTTAAACCTATTGATTCAGAATATTGAATCCATTTTTTTAAATTAAATTTCTATTACTATAATAAATTATTTTAAAATATTTGTGTAACATGTAATGAAAACCGCTTTAAAAAAATATACATTTTTATGCACAAATCATTTTTTATTTATGTCCAATGACCAGAAAAATACTTATTTAATTCTAAAACATTTGATAAAATATAAAATATTTTTATATATATATTTTTTCAAAACACGCTCCATTAGTTAGTAACTTTAATTATTAATATATAATAACATTGTTTTCATAAAAAAATGCTTTTGAGAAAATATATCTTTTACATTCAAATGATTTTGGTTTTCTTTTCTAATTAATCAATGACCAATTAATTAATTTTAAAAATGGTTACCCATAAATTTTCCATATTTTGATTAGTTATATTTATACCCTACAATATATTTACAATGATATTAATTACACTTTAAATAATAATACATTAATAAAATATCTTAGTTTTATTAAACATAGTGTTTAATAAAACACTAACTATCAATGTTATATTTATCTGAGAAAAAAATTCATAAAATATCTCGATGTTACATTCTACACCCATCAATTGAATTTATCCAAAAAATTCATCTCTATGATACAAATAATTTATGATATCTATGTTTAATAACATTATTTCATTTGCATGTATCTTTTTCAATTTTGTGAATTCTCGAGAGAACTTTTACCATGTGAGTATTATTGTTAAATTTCAACTTAACTAAAACTTACTACATTTATACTGATCATTCATTTTAGTACATATCAATATCTAGTGGTACAACCTATATTCTCAGTACATGTGACAAATTGGTTATATACATCATTAGGAGAGATACATGGAACACATTTTTCAATTTATCTTGTTTTAGTGGATGCGCAAAGAGATCAGATATCACCCCTAATTAATAGAGAATCATGAATGAGACAATATTCCAACAGATTATATTTCCCTTATTTTCAAATTTCATATACTTTTTCACTGGTGAATTTCATAGAAACATCTTCTCACCAACTTCAAATTATAAATCATGTTGATGATTGTTATGGTTATTTATCTATTCACATTAATCTTGCTTTATGTGTTGCATAATGGATATACCTTTCTCAAGAATTTCCTCAACTTGTTAATGCCCAAATTTCATTCATTCCCCAATATCGTCACATCATGTTGGAGTTCTAAAATTTTTTCCAAATTATGATTCATAAGGGTTTATATGAATATTAAAGTGAACGATATTATAGTAAAAAAATAAATTAGAGGAAGTTGTTAATTCAAAACACCATTAAAAAATATATCAGTATATAAACAATGGTTTGAAATTTTCTTTCATACTAACCTCTTATCAATGAATTATATGTCGTACTGATTTTCCACTCTATATCTACAGCCTATAGAATACTTCTCCAAAATGTTGAGGTAGACCTCAATCAATAATTAGAATCCGTATAATGTGAGAATCCATAAAGAATTACCACTTCCTTGATATAAATTATATAATCCTAATCAACATAGAAATATTATATAATGGACATTAATTTTTTTGACAATATAAAGTAAAAAACTATAACCCATATAATATTATTCCATTTTGACACTTTCGAGATTCTAAACATGAAATACATGGTGATATTTTCCCATTTCCATTAAGGTATGGTTAATTGTTGTAACATATACCTAGAAAATTTTATCTTAATCATCAATTGATGACAAACAAGGTATCGTGATACACAGTGAACAATATCTTTCTTCATTTTGTCCGACTAGAAATACTCTTTCATATCACTATAAACTATTGTAAATCTAATATTAATAGAAAATGATGAAATGTGAAATTAATCCAACATCAACTTCTTTAAATCTAGAATGGATGAAATGCTTACATGATTCCAAAATATTGTCATCCCATTACTATAAAGGTTTTACTAAGGAACATTTATCACATTTATCTGTAATTATATATGTTATCCTCAATAAGCATATTTTTGGTCTTAAAGATCAAAACAGTACAAAAAATACAACCCAAAATCACTTAATTATGGACCTCAAAAATTATAGATCCCCAAACCATTTTCTCACATGAACTTGATCACCTCAAATGGAAAAGATCTGAAGCTATATAATTTTGATATCCTTTCATATTGTGTAGCCTTGGATGCTAGGAAATCATCCACCATGTTACATTCCTTCCATGAGTGAGAAATATCCATTTGATGTTCCATGGGCTCCTTGAACCTTCAATTTGTGTACATGATTACCCAATAGATATAACAATTTCTTTTCAATGCATCATACATTTTCATGGATTAAGTCACAATAGCTCAAAATGTAATGTTTCTTTTGTTGTCACATCCTTTGTCATGTGACCATTTCTAACACTTCAACTTCTATTGAATCTCATGTTCCATAGTATGCTAGGAATTATACTATTACTGAGCCAAACCTATCCCCCATCACCCCTCCATCATGAATGTGTCCCATGTGGCATGATACTTCAAGGTTAATCTTCAAACCCTGATTGTAGGGTCGCCAGCTTACCCATCTTTCCATCCATGATGTAGTGGATATATTAGATGTAGGGAATACTGATATTTGTTGTATAATTGGGGAAGATGCATCACCTTACTTGAATATTATGATCAATTCAAGTATAGTGTTCTTGGTTTTGAATATAATACATATTCTAATCATTGATGTATTATTATGTCAAGCATTAATCCTTACATTACAAATATTCAAACATGCCCTAATAATTACACTAGATCTCGGTTTTCATACTAGTCCATGATGTCATGAACCCTAGAAACATCGTGTATGAAATAACTCATGGGGAATATCCACTATAGATAAGATAATAAGATATTTGTGGCTCAAATAATCTTCCACTTTATTTATTTTCACGTGATGGTAATTTATTGAGCCGTCATAATCATTAATTATATATGTCTGTTATATCTAACGCATATTGAAATATTTTTGTCTGAAAATATATTTTAATATTTAATTAACAATTTATATGTATTATTCACATCTCCATAATGATAAGGTATCAACATATTAAAGGATAAAATTATCGTACTTGACTCCAAATCATTAGTTGGATAAATTTTCTCGGGAATATTAAATTCAAATTAAGGATAATATATTACCATATCATTTAATACGTGAACACATCCTAATACTTTATTTGATTAATCACAAAAGGTTACAAACCCTTGTCAACTATTGGCTAATGTAAGAACCAATGCACTCACTAACCTCCTCTTCATATTCTTATTATTTTTATCACATTCATTCTCCCAAAGAAATTATATCCATTTGAAGTTAACTTTGTGATTCCATTAGAGAGTCATGATAAAGTATCCATAAAGTACCAATAATATCAATCTGATCCTAAAAAACTATGGATGTAAACCATACTTGTGAGTATATGATGATGTTAAATACTTTTTATAGTTGAAGGATCTGGTGATATACTATCACATAAGACTGTATTACCCAATAATTAAATTTTCTAATGATATAATTCATAATTGGAAAATATTTAATAAATCATATCCATCTTCAAGTTCATTCATAAAATTATCTTGTGATAATCATGATATTCCTTTCTATTTGAATATATTATAATATCATCAATATATTATACAATAAATCGATCGAGGTAAAATTTAAAACTACGTTCATTAAATTAGTGAAGATAGTAGATTCATTAGAAAGACCAAATAACATGAAAAGAAATTTATAGTGTCTATACCATGAAAAAAATTATTTATTGGTAATATACACCATGTTTACCCTCAATTGATGACATTGAGAATGGTGGAAAATCAAAGAAAACAATTGAGGTTCACACAGTTTATCAAAGTGATCATCAATACAGTGTAGAGGATACTTGTTCATTTTATTAATTGGGATATGTTCTCGGTAATAAATAGAAATTCACATTAATCAGTATTTGTTTTTATCAATAATAACTGGACCAAAACATGTTGAGTCACATGGATATCAGATTCCCTTTTCAATATTCTCTTCATGTTTATTCTTCAGTTACACCAACTCAATTGGGGCCACTCAATATGGATTCATTTGAATATGGATAAAAATAGGTAGAATTTCTATATATAACATAATATCAAAATTCATTGGATGACCCAAAAATTCTCATAGAAATATATCCAATAAATCTGACACAATAAGATTATATTTTATGTTGAGTGCCTCCCCAACCCTCTAATAAAAACACACCTTTTGAATTGGAATCATATCCCATACAGTGGATCCTATTTATATTAGATGTTCATATTTTTATTCAAACTATAGATGATTGTAAGATTTTTAAAAATATACAATTTAACATATCATTATTAGTAATTGATTTAGGATTTATGTAATTGAATTATATCAATTCTTAGGATAAAATCAAAATAATGTAATTATAAAATGATAGGATTTCTAAGAAACATATTCCAAAAAAATCAACCAGATAATTATCATAAACATGAGATGAAATCATCATTCCCTAAGGTGTTTTTAATATTAACACAAAATCTATTAACTTATGTGATAAAGTCATACATGTGGTTATTAAAGATTGGGTAGATATAGAATCAAATAAGACATTAGCAGTTATAGATTTTATGGTATGTATACCATCCACATATCGTTATCATACCCCTCTAATGAGATAGTGATTTCATGATATTTCTATTTTTCAATGGGATTAAGAGTTTTTTGGAATCATTCAACATCATTAACCTTCATATATGGGAACTGGTTGGCATTTTTATCATACTCCATTAATTTAAAACACTAGATTGTGGGTTCTGCAATCAGTAGTGCTTTAGTCTTATTTGTATAATTATCTCACATATTCCCATGAAATAAATATTTTTCAATTGCCTGATGAAATTCCTTTCTATAATTTAAACTTTTACTTATTCCCATAAGATAATTTACTCCATGTTACCTTCCACATTTTGATCATAAATGAAATATCAACTTCTTCTCTCTATGGTTTTTATAATTCACTTTGAATCGTATTTTTTATTTTATATAATAAATTTGAATAATGGGTAACTATAATATCTATTTCTCCCTTGATAGAACATAATATGATTTATTCATAGCTATTGTGTTCCATTGTGGATAAAACCCTTTTGGAGACTGGGTTTTAATCCACTAAATAATCTGTAAACCTTAATTTCAGGTTGGATGATAATACCAAAAGTGTACCTCACAAATATTGTAGAATTTTCCCCAAAGGAAACAATAGTTCCATCATAAATCAATTTAAGGATAAATAATTCCTTCTAAATTATCATCTGATGAATACAATGAAATTATTTTTTGAAAAATATGTTCATAAACACATTCCTCCCCCTATATTTAATTAAATTTAATACCTTGTGTTCTTGATAGTAGTCTTGTATTGATCAAAATTACATTTTTAAAGATAAATATCCAAAATAACATTATCATGTTTTCAAAATTGGTGAACAAAAAATATATTTTCAATTTAACTAATCCACTACTCAGAACCTAGTGGGTCAATAAACTAACTAAAATATGTTGTTTTTTTCCTCATGAAAGACTATAGAAAATATCTTCCCTTCTTTGATCGTATGGAAGAAGAACATGAATCATAACATGAGAAATATATGTGATCATAAAAATAATATTTATCATTCTAGATTCCATAAAATTGGGTTTCTCAGGAAAAAAAACATTGTATTGTTTTTGGCATTCATCATTAACATGATTCCTTAGGTTCCAACAATCGACTAAAACCAAAAATCATAGTGTGATAAACAATATCATAGTGTAAAACCACATAATCATGAAAAATAATTTCTATGATATATAAATCATAACACCTTATTATTTACATTGTATACTAATAATCATTAGCAAAACAATAGAATGTTGTACTATAAATAGAATTATCCCCAATGTTCTCACTAAAATAAGATCATCCTCTTTTATAAAAGATAATTTATCCTTTCTCTGATACCATCTATAGAAAAACATAAATTTCAGGCATATATATCACATATCAGTAGATGAATTTTAAATACGTAATATGTTGAACCTTACCCAAATCATATAGGTATACTACCATTTAAAATAGTTACACATAACCAACTAGTTCATAAAAGAACTATTTCATCACCCGTTATGTTCTTCGTAACTATAACCTTTGATATAAATTAAATCCACCCTACTTTTTATTACATATATTATTACATAATTTTAATGAAAATAACCATAAAATCACAGCACAATGAGGTTCCAAAGGATTAGTGTCTTGGGAAAATTATGACCATATATAACATTTTAAAAACAAAATATAAAATTATATTTAATTCCTTCTTACATAGCTTCTTAATGGCCCCTGAATTCTCCTTAGTACATGTAGACACATGAGGATATACATAAACCATAGTGGAGATAAAAGAATAATAATAGAATAGATAAGGACATGTAACAATATAAGATGGGGTGATAATAATCACTATCTTCATTATATAGGTATCGGATCAAAATATTGATAGAAACCATTGTGAAAAGACATGGAATGTGGCAATGAATAAACATGAAACATCATGTCTTAGTGGTCAACTATCACACATAGTTTTAAAAATTGATAGCATCATTTTCTATCACATTTCACTTTTCTCATGATATTAATCACATTACCCCATCCATTGGATCACTATATAATTTTGGGTGTACCTATCATATCATAACATTTACATTGTGAAATATAATTATGGGTGGACCCATCACATCATAACATTTATATTATCATGCATTCTACATAGAACATATATTAATATTGAAGATGAGATAACCCATGGAAAGGAATGGGTATAATTTTATAAATATATATTCATTAAATTTGTTTTCTGAAATTAATGTGGAAATAACATACTTGATTCATCGACCTTGAGAAAAGAAAAAACAATCTCACGAAGTAAAATGTGTGTTTTTTAAGGAAGATTTATTTAAGAAAAAATTTTGTTTTTCATTAACTCATGTATAAAATTTATATATCCCAAAAATGGTAATATAATAATGACTACATGATTACTATGGAATATCCAGACCGAAAATAGGGTGAAAGAGGGAAACCATAAAGAAAGAGGGTTGAGTCTGAGAATTCTCCATAATTTGAGTTAGAGTAAATACTTCACTTTAACATCCTCAATTATCACATAAAATTTACTAATAAAAAATTTAAAAACCATTTATTAATGAATTATATTCATTATAGTTTTATTAAATACATTTATGGTCTTATGGATGAGTTATAGAGTTTTGATTTCATAATTTGGGAGCATTATTTTTTATGGTTTTCATAGTTTCTTCACTTGTATACATGAATGGATGTTCATGTAAAATGAAGATAAATATCCCAAATTTTTATTATATATTATTAATTATATTCTTGATGATTTAATGATATTATAAATAATTTGATTCTATATCTGGTAGAAGAATCATTAGAAAAAAATTAACGATTACTGTTTTAGGTTAATTTTTTTGTTTTTTCGATCACAACCAACTCAATTTGATTTATCACTTATTATTATATATATATGTTAGTTATAGAACATTAAATGGATTATAAAATTAAAATTTAAATATTTTTTAAACATTTAATGCTTTATTAATAACCTTGAAGTTGTTAATGGGAAATAAAAGTGCATCACCCAAATGTCGATAAATTAACACATCATATGTGACGATATTAGTTTTATAATAAAAGAGGGAGAGAGAGGATTATAATGATGGGTCTTCAATTAAAATGATATAATTTATGTATATCAAACACACTGGAGTTATCATTACTCTTCTATGTGATAATTATGGAAGAATTGAATAAATGAAATGAAATTTAGAAGAAATTAAAAGAAAAAGGAAAAGGATTTTTGCTCTTAAATATCAACTCCTTGAGAACCTCAATTGGGAAGTGTTTTTATTCTTTTTATGAGATGATGATCTTGGAGACATGGTAGAAGAGATTTATGAGAGGATTGGGTAGTATTTTTTAAAGGCTTAATGATTGAGAGGTCTGAGGAGAAGAGGGTCTGAGGGGTGCTTGAAAAGTGTATTTCATGCATACATTTCTCAGTGTTTTATGTGATTATTTATTTATTTAATTGATTAATCATTCAAAATTTTGATTGAAATAAATTTTTATATGATTTATGGAATGATATATTGAATATTTGAAAAAAATAATGAAAATAGGATTAAATTTAATCTAAGAGACACTTTACGCCACAAGATTTGATCGTAATGAGACACTTGAATTTTAATTATGATTAATGGTATAAGGACATGAGAAGAACTATAAAACGACTTGTAATCCCATTACACATAGTGACTTCATCAAAGATTATTTCCACTACCAAGACACGTTGTGAAGTATATATGCCTTATGAAAACCCATTACACATTGTGTAACTAAATTCTGTATTGTGAAAATTTTATAAAGTTGTTATTTGAGACTAAATATGTTGAGATTTATGGGATCTAGTGATTTAATGGATACGCATCATGAGTCCCCATTAAAAATCATGAAACGATTCAACATTCCATATCTTCAAATGATATTTTTGGTGATTGAAAATTCACAGTTCCAACTTCATATCTGGATCACATTTTGTGAAGGACTATTAGACGTCATGTAATATATTTGGAATATCCCAACAAAAGAATATAAATATAGGGATTTCCTACATCTATGAAGGAATTATACTCTTCTAGATAAAAAAAACTTGGAGTGAAGTTGTTGTGCCCTATCAGAGTTCCTTTTCTCATTTTTACAGATTTATTTTTAGTGTCCCTTTATCTTTAAACCTCTAACCACTAGGATGGGGGGATTATCACACCATGTTCTAGGGTGATGTAACTAAAAGGGTGAAGGCATGTTAGATTTATTTATTTTATATTATTCATGTATCTATTTTTTCAATTTATTTATATTCTACTAATACCTTTATTTTTATTTTATAATGACCATTGAAAATGTAATTAAAAAAGAACAACTAAATTGCGCAACTCACAACACTAAAAAAGGCATGACCATTATCAAATTTTTATAAATCAAGTTTAAATTTGGTATCAAGAAAAATATGATTAAATAACAACAAAATTACTAGACCATATGAAATTTGGAATTATCGCATTAATGAGGCGATATTATGACCATTGGATCTACCTCCTCTCATCAATGAAACCAATCAAAGAATTAATTAATGTTCGTTCTAAAATCTAACTGCACCTGAACCCTAAAACTAAAACACCCAGGATTTATTTAAAAAGATTATTAAAACCTAATCAATCTACTAAGCTTTGTTTTCATCAACCATTTTCTAAAAATTCAATCAAACACAACTCTTCCCACATATTTCCAAAAACTAATAAAATTAAATATTTTTTAGAACCTAATTAATCTAATTTTATAGTACTTGTGGTTTAGAACATGATCTTACCAACACTAAGTATTTAATTCATCAAGTATGATATTTTCAGTTTAATAAATTTAAATTTTTATAGTACTGTAGGAAAATAATAACATCTTGAAGGGATATCAATGGTATTTATAATGGAGGAGATGAGTGTTTTTACATTATTTAATTCATTAGTATATTATTTTTCTCAGGGAAACAAATATTTTTGATTCATGATATTATATATAGTAATTATATCATGTGATCTATAATAAATGGTTCTTACATCAAATATTTCTCATTGATAATTTTAGTTATCTTATAATCTATATATAACATAAATTATTGTATTTCACTATTTTGAAAAAAAAATCTTGTACTTTTGAAAATAAATCTAGAAATTTCTCCCAAACCAAATTTTTATGTATATAATTAAAAAATGAACTCCATTTTATGAAAATATTTTTCTATATATGAATAATATAATTTTTAATTAAAATATTCATTTACTATGAAAATAAATATTTTAAAATTATATCTGATTTTATAACATTGAAAAATTACTTAAGGTCTATCAAAATTATCTTAAAATAATAATTCATTAGAATATTAATTTCTGAAAACATTTTATGAAAATAAATTTCCTTTTAAATTATTAAATTATTCATATAATTTAAATTAATTGTTTTTTACTTACAAAAATTTCAACACTTAACTAATAATTTTTAAAACATTTATTTACTTTGTCTAAAATATAATTATTCCAGTATTTCATTTATAAGATTATTAATTTTATTTGGACATTCAAAGGTTAAATAAAAATTCAATTGTATAGTTTACTATTCATACGGGTCAATTTACTATTCCAAAGGTCATGTTATTATTCCTTCAGAATGGGTTTCATAACATCTAAAAATACTACTTATTTCATTAATTGTTTATAACGTTTTTATTATGGTATGTATGTAATTTTATGTGATTATGAAATTGCTATAAAAAGGTATAAATTCTATTGATATAATTTTTTCTTTGTTACATTCTTGCACACTTTTGAAAGATCACCCTCAAAATATCTTTTTACCAAAACAAGCAATGGTATATCTCCTTAATCACCTCCTTTAGTTCCCATATTTATTCATCATACTTATGGTTCCTCCACAAAATATTTGAAAATTTTGGTTGTATTGTTGTGTAGAACCATATCCCTCTGATCCAGAATCATTACTGGGTACTTCTGAAAAGAGATATCATCTTTCCTTCTGTACCACCTCTATGTTCCATACATATAGAGATCTGGTATGTACCAACCCAAACATTTATTAATGAAAATTCATCTTAATCTAATTAAATGTCTTATTATGTAAAATGGTTATATAAGACATATAAAATTATTCTATTTTTTATTTTTTTATTTTAAAATAATGTTATGAATTATTTACATTGCTAATATAGCTTCTGAACAGTGATCTCATGATTAGTATAAATAATGGGCATTAATAAATCCATTTTACTCTGAAAAATGAAGTAGCGACCTCATCCAGTAGAATTTATCCATACGAAGCCCATTTGATAGAGCTTAGAAAGTTTGTTTCATCACATGGATTCTCTCTTGGCCAAGCCAAAGCCGAGCTTCAACACTTTATGCTCGAAAGAAACCACCTATGGGAGATGTGGAAGTTGATAGAGATTACCACCTGAGCGATGTTATTAGAGCCACCCTGAGAGTCTTTAACCATGGCACACCTCACCCTTATGTAATATGTGAGGGTTATAAAGGGTCATGTAACAAGACCCTATATCTATGATTATTTTCATTTTTTGAATTGAATGAAGAATATTCAATCATTTTATTATTGTCAATTTGTAAATTTTTTTATGTAAAAAATAGTATTTTTTGTAAATATTCAATTATGAAATCTATTTTGATGAATTATTAAATTATTTAATTAAATAATTTGTTAATATATTATTATTTAAAATTTAATTTTTATTAAATATAAATTTTCTTATAGTTTTTATGAATACAATCGTAAATTTTATTAAGGTTTGAAACCCATTTTTGACAAAACCCATGAATTTTCGATAAATGCAGGTTTTTATTTGAAAAAATAAATTCACATATTTATAAAATTATTTAAATAAAATGAATATTATTTTTTGAATAAGGACATCTAAATTATCCAGTGGTGATTTTTTCAGAATTTTCTGGGACAGTTGAATTTTTGGGTAAAAATTAAATACCATTTTAATATATAATGTGTTTTATAACATCATAATGACCCAATAGTGATGTAATAAATGAAATATTATTTTCATCTGATATTTGTTTTAACTTAAAAAAATTGCGATTTTTGATTTTTTTTTTTGGTTAATTTTGTGGTGCATTAGTGGACCCTCTATGACTTATAAAATATTTTTTGTTTTTTAAAATGATTTCCTTGAGAGTGTGACTCGCCTCCACATAAGCAAAACTAATATTTTAAGAAGTTATATCATAGGCCATATAAAATAATTTGTATCACTCCCCTTTCTAAAATACCATGGGAAAAAACCATGGGTTTTTTTTTGGTTTTGATTAGTTTAATGTGTGGTGTCCAAAACCAAAATAATAATGAATTCCCTCTCTTTTCCTATATAAACCCATCCAAGATCCCACTTACTCTTCAATAAAATCATTTGCAGATAGACCAACCACTACCCTCCTCTCTCTATAATCCTCCCAATACTTCCCAGGCTCCCAAGAAGCCCCTCTCTAGCCTCTCCCAAGACCTGGGGATCACACTACCAAGTAAGGGATATCTTACTCTATAATTTTTTGTCCAAGTTTCATTATGTTGCAATACCCTTCTATTATCAATTAAAAAAGTTGGGGTTTGATTTATCACCTCCCCCATAAATCCCTCCTTAAACTTGAATTATAATATATCCCTTTCTCTCTCATTAATGCTTCTCATGTATACCTATTACCATGCCGAAATTTCATAAGGAATTTCTCTCTCCTCCTTTACAGTTAAGAAATTATTTTGTATTATGAATATAAAGTCAATGACAAATGTTGGGACATATATCTATATGAACCCTTTAAATCCCATATCATGTATATACGATAATACACCCCTTTCTCTCTCATAAACCATTTTTTTGAATTCTTAGGTCATGTCTTTATTCTGCCGAAATTACACCGCGGTGTTTTTCCAAGGCGAAGTCATTGTGTTGTGAATACCAAGCCGATTTCTCTATTAAGGGTATTCGCCATTATTAAAATTTACTTATTTATTATAGAGTTTAATTTATTAATTTTACATTCCATTATCATGTAATAAATTATCTTTTTTATTGAATCCTTGTTATGTGATCCATCTGTCGCACATATGCATGAAATGAAATGATTAATAAGGTTGCACCCTGATAGCAGTCCAATGAATTGGGTAAAGAATATTATCATGATACATCAAGTGAAATGAGGGTCTAATCATTCTAATTCAAGTGAAATTAGGGTTCAATCATGCTCCTTGTTCAATGGTCATTATCTCATGCTAATATCATGTTAAATGTTGTTGCCACATTTACGTGTTACGATAATCATGCTATATCATGACTTTATGATCAGGTTTATCTTTTTCTCCATTGATATGCCTACTGCCTAAAATGTATTGTATTCATCATGTTATTACTTTCATACTCCCTTACTAGGATTTATATCTTACCATTTTCTTATTCATGTCCTCAGGTTATCTTGTGAAATGTTAAGTATGAAACAATATTAAGATAATGTAATAGATGTTTTCAATAAAGACATTGCATTTTATCTTTTTAGATGTCATCTAATGTTTCTAATTTTCCAATATACAAGACCAATCA
This sequence comes from Viscum album, assembly GCA_963277665.1. NCBI lineage: Eukaryota > Viridiplantae > Streptophyta > Magnoliopsida > Santalales > Viscaceae > Viscum > Viscum album. The sequence continues at coordinate 298,587,121 of OY728151.1, forward strand.
ATACACATAGAGTTTATAAGTGAATCTTTATATAATGAATCATTTTTGTGTGTGTAATAAATGGAAGGTTTGTTGTTGTTGTCATTAGAGGATATGTTTAGTAATTTTTGGAATTAGGATAAAAAACCCATAGTGAATGAATTAAGGATAAGACTAATTATAATAAAAATATCCAAAATTTATTTTTAGTATTGAGTAATTGGTTTATCAAAAAAACATATCCAGTCTGGATATAAGCAGGTAGAGGCAGCTCTGGGACAGATGTATCTTGGGGTAAAACTGGAAAACACCACTTTGAGCTAGACTTGAAAGGGAAGTAATGCATGACTATAGGTCTTTCTGCACTATGGGTTATGACACTCTTGGGGGATATTATTTTTTAAATTCATAAGAATAGTGCGAACCATTATTAAAGGAATAAAATATTCCCTAAGAATATATGTTGGGAAGTAGATCATGGATAATATATATTGAAGCCTATAATTTTATAAGATAAGGAATTAAAAGTCATTTGTAAGTTATTGCTTATTTTATTTGCATTCCTCTTTTATGTGTTACCCCTAACATTCCATTTATTCCAACCAATTACATGTAATAGAAGGACTCAGACTAACAACCAATGAGAATATCAATGTGACAACTGTTCTAATGAGATGGCCTATTTGATGGGAGCGGGAATCATGAACTATATCATGATACTCTCTTAATTAACTCTTGTTTTGAAAAGAAACATGGGACAATATGAAAATTTGACCCCCTAAGAAATAACATGTTGTAATCAAGGGCTTCTTGATACAGAGGCCTCCTAAATTTAATGGATCGTATGATCCCTCAATAGAAGAACAACGGATCAAATATATTTATAAGATCTTATATATCCTTAAATTTTCTAAGAAATATATGGTACTTTTGGATTATTATAATATGGAGGGTGAATCTAATAAGTGGTAGAGATTGATCAAAAAACAAAGCCCAAGGTATATATTGAGGCTTTGGAATGGAAGGATTTCTGAAAAAAAAATCGAAATATATTTTCCTCACACCCTTCGAATTAATATTGAAATGGACTTCCTTTACATCAATCAAAAATATGATGAATGTATATGAGAGTATGAGAAAAATGTCACAAGGATTACATGATATGCCTCTGGCTTTGTCGTTACCCAAGAATGCAATGTCGAACACTTCTTTAGTGGGATAAAATCTTGCCAATAAATAGCCCTAGAAATCCATGACTACGATAGAAATGAGGAAATTGTCTAATGTGCCCTAAATTTCAAAATGGATATTAGAAAATCTCAAGTGTATCTTTTGGATAAGAAGCATAAGGTGGAAATTAATTTTGGCGGTCTAATGGATAAATCCATCGGTCCTACAAAAATATAGCACTCCAATTTCCAATGGTGGAGAAAGAAGCACCCCGAAAATTGCCTGAAGGGGATGAGGAAATGCATTAGGTGTGGAAAAGAAGGGAACCTATACATTAACTGATAAAAAGAAAAACCCATATATGTGATAGTGGAGAGAAACACTCCATTTGACCCACAATGCATTTTTCATTACTTCAACTCCAAATAACCAAGGCACTTTTCAAACTACGGCCCTAAGACAAGGGTTTTCGAAGGCAACCAACAACCTACAAGACAACAAGGGAGATATTTTTCCATCACAAACACCAAATTGAACCCCAAAAATGATTTGGTGATTGATACACTAGTTACTCAATCAATAATAGAGTAGGTAATTTTTTATTCTAGTTCTATGCATTCTTTTATATCCTAAATGTTTACTAGAATGATACCAACACCCTCTCAAATCATGGATGTAAATATGTCGGTGAGAATTGAAAATGGGGAAATCATTGTATCCCAATAATATAACACCTCCCCTATCATAATTTTTGGATTTAAAATCCCATAAAATCTCAGCATACTCCCTCTAGTATAATTTGATGCAATTCTTAGCATGGATTTTATTTTCTTATATAGAGCAAACGTAAATTTCTGTGGGAGGGAAATCACTCTCCATATAGAAAACCAACACCAACTTCTGTACAAATGCAAGGAAGAGGATCAATCTTTTTTAGAACTATCATCGCGATTGTGGATAATAATTCCCTATGAGCGTGCATATATTACTCAGATGATTGAGTCTAAGGAGGCATCCATCCTTGATGATATGCCTATTGTGATGGAATTCACTAAACTGTTTCCCAAAGAATTTCCATGTCTTCCTCATAGATGAGATGTTGATTTATAAATTTACCTTATACTTGTGGAGTTTACAATATCCAAGACTCCATATAGATTTAATTTTTTGGGGATTGAAGAGCTGAAAAATAACTATTGATGAATTTGGATGAAGGTTTTATATGCCCAAGTGCTTCACCAAGGGGTGAACCAGTCCTCTTAATTATAAAGATGGATGGTTCAATGTGCCTTTGCATTGAGTATCGTGAGATCAAGATAATCACAATATTGAACAAGTACCCTCTGCAATTATATAATGACATGTTCGATCAGTTGTGTGGATAATAACACTTCTCCAAGGTGGATTTGGAGTCGAGATATTACCATGTAAGGGTAATGAAGAAGTATATAAAATAGACTTCTTTTCATACAAGATACGATCACTATGAATTCATAGTAATGCATTTCAGACTCAGAAATGATCCTACAATCGTCCTGGAATTTTTTAAAAGAGTCTTCATAGACTCTGTAAACAAATTTTTGTAGTCTTTATAGATAATATTCTAATATACTCTAAAACAAAGGAGGTGCATGAGGAGTATCTAAGAACTATACTAGAGACCTTGAGAAATGAGAAGCTCTATGGAGTGTACAAAAATTGTGGGTTTTGTTTGAAGGATGTCTCATTCTTGGGTCATATCATCAAAAACAATGGGATATTTGTGGATCCCTCCAAGATAGATGCAATTGAGGGATGGTCCAGGATAACATTAGTAAAAGATATATGTAGCTTCATGGGGTTAGCTAGATATTATCACTGATTTGTGGGAAATTTATCAGGATTGTCCAACCCACTTACCAAGTGAACTCAGAAGGGAGTAAATTTTTGTAGGAGTGATGAATTTGAAGGGATATTCAAGGACTTGAAAAAGAGTCTTATCACTGCACTTGTGCTCACACTACCCACATGTGGATAACTTTTTTTGGTATTTAGTAATGCATTGAAGATGGCCATGGGTTGTTTGTCGATGCATGATGACAAATGCATTGCATATACCTCTAGGAAATTGAATGTTGATAACAACCCTATTCTTTATTACATACATAAACATGATTTATTACATAAACCATCAATTGATACAACTTAGAAGATCGAAAGGTCTAGTGTATTTGGGGCATAGGAACATTACACAGCAACTTAAAGCATAGAACATATTTCCTTATTGAAAACTTCCTTTACATGACCACTATATGCCCTCGTACTTAGCATTGTATAGGATAAACAGAGGACATGAATAAGAAATGGGTGAGCTATGAAGACCTGAAAGGGAATAAAAATGGAATAATATGAGGAATACAATACATGTTGTAGAATACACCTATCAATGGTGAAAATGATAAACATGAACATAAAGACATGATAAATCTCGACAATCATAACAAATAGATGTGGCAACAACATTTAACATGAAATTATCATGGGCCAAGGATCCTTTTACATAGAGAATGAGTAAAACCTTATTGCATATGAAGTATGAGTAAACCCTCAATGCACATGATTTACCATGAGTCAAAACCCATTGCACATGACTTATCTTGATACTATACTTTACCCAAATCATTGGAGCGCTGTGAGGGTAAACCCTTCTTAAATATTTCATGTCATGCATATGTGTGCCACATGGATCATACAACACGGAATCTATCATTATCCTCTATTCCATGTTAAATGGATGTGAAATATATACATTAATATTTATCATAAATAATTAAATGTGACAAATGGTTAATACCCTCGATAGAGAAATGGGCATGGTATTCACTACACAATGACATTGGCTTAGAAAATCGGTGCATTTTCGCCAACGTAATGACGTGACGTAAGAATTAACAAAAATGGTTGATGAGAGAGAAAAGGGTTTCTCATCATTTGTAAACGAAATAGATAGTAAGGGGTGATATAGATACAGGCTCAAACATATGTAATAATATTTAGATTCATAATATGAAAAAATTGCTTGAATGTAAAGGAGGAGATGGAAATTACATACTAGATTTTGGCATAATAAATAGGTGTACATGGAAGAAATTAATGAGATCTAAAGGGGTCTCTAATAATTCAAACATAAATTGGGAATTATGGGGGAGGTTATAAATCATTCCCAAATATTTATAATTGAAAAAAGGGCAGAATAATATAAAGAAACATGGATAAAATTAGAAAGGAAGGAATCCCTTACTCGGATGTTTGATCTGAAAGGCTTGGAAAAGGCTTGAGAGATGCTTCATGGGAGATTGGGGCACCTTGGGAGGATTATAGAGTGAGAAGGGAGGAGGTTGGAAGAACTCCAAAGGCATTGAGTGAAGAGGAAGTGGGATCATGGGAGGGATTAAACAAGAAAGGAGAGGAAATTATTTATTATTTAGGTTTGGGAAACCACACATTAAACTAATAAAAACCTGAAACCATCCTATGAATATTGCCCATGATTTTATCCAATGTGGATTGGAAAACAATATTTTATTTGTCCAATGGCCGAACATCTTAAAATAATAGGGTTTTTTATGTTGAGGTGAGTGACACTCTCAAAGAAAAAAATTTAAAAAGAAACAATGTTTTATAAGCCTTGAAGGGTCCACAAATGCAATGTGAAATAACTAAAAAACCCCAAAATAAAATTATTTTAATGGTAAAACATATATTGCAAGAAAATTATGTTTCTAGAATTTTATTACTTCACTATTGGGTCATTATGATGTCATAAAACACATCATATATTTAAACTGTATTTAATTTTATCCCAAATATTTGAATGTCTCAAAAAATTATGAAAAAATCATCGTTGGATAATTTCAATGTCATATTTCCAATAATAATATTCATTTTATCTAAATAAATTCTTAAATATGCGAATTTTATCTTTTGAAATAAAAACCAACATTTATAAAAAATTCATGGGTTTTGACAAAAATGTCTTTCAAACATTAATAAAAATTAAAATTGCCTTCATCAAATTATAAAATAATTTATATTTAATAAAAAAGTAATTTAATAATAATAATAATATTTTATTAAAATATTATTTAATTCAAAAATAAATTAATTCATCAAAATAATTTCTTAGTTGAATATTAACTACAAATACTTTTTTTGGTTTAAAAACAATTTATAAATAAAAAATTATAAAAATAATGTATATTCTCTATACAAGAATAATGTATATAATAATAGTAATAGGTTCATGTTACGTAACGCCTTAAATACCTGCAAAAGACATTGGGGTAAGGTGCGCAGTGATGAAAGACTCTTGGAGTTTCTCGTATAACATTTGCTCGAATGGTAATCTATATCAACATCCACTTCTCTCGTAGGTGGTTCCACTCTATCTTAACATATTCATGATTGTATTGGGAATGGTCAATAGGGGAGCACAATGACTCCACCTCCTTTCCGAGCTCCAACAAATGGGCTTCGTATGGGGAAAGTCTATTGGATGGGGCCATCGCTTCCTTTGTCTGAGTAAATTGGATTTGTTAAATCCCTATATTAATACTAATACTGTAATCTATTTTCAATGTTTATATCAGCAATGGTAAAAATTCATAAAGGTATTTTAAAATCCCAATAATAGAACCAAATAAGTTCTCACATTTTACATAACCATAAGAAGACATTTAAATAGGCCAAAAGCAAATTTCATTAATGATTTTTTTGGGAATTACAATCTTACCCCCTTATGAAATATCACAATTAAAATTTCATTTTCCCCAAAACAATAGATGTGGGTAACTATTATTCATCACTTATTTATATTCCAACATCACTTCTTTAACCTTTTGGTTTTTCTATAATACTTCGACGAGGGGCATTGTATTATTTCGCAGAAGTTTTTCTCTACGATCTAATATCATTACTGGTTGTTCCTCATAATAAAGATCATCCTCTATCTTTAATACCTATGAAGAGAGTACATGTGAGGGGTCTGGTATGTACTTATTTAGGAGGGATACATGAAAGACATCATGTACTTTGGCCATGGTAGGTGGAAGTGAGAGTCGATAGGCCATAGCCCCGACACAATCCAGAATCTCGAAGGGGCTAATGTGCCAAGGACATAACATAAAATTATTTCCAAACCTCATCACTATATTCCATTGATATATTCATAGAAATAACTTGTCTATATCATTAAACTCAAGGTCTTGTCGATGGTTATCAGCATAACTCTTATTTCAACTATGGGTTGCCTTTATTTGCGGTTAAATGTTTTTCACTTTATCTGCCATTTGATTGACCATTTCTGGTCCTAGAATCTTACGCTCATTGACATCATATCAACATGTCGGTGTTCTTCACCACTTCCCATACAGGGCTTCACAAGGTTCCATTTAGATTCATGTGTGGAAACTGTTATTATAGGATAACTCAATAGGAGGAAGTTGTTGAACCCATCCTCCTTCAAAGTCCGTTAAACATGATCTTAATATATCTTCCAGTGTTTAAAAAGTTTTCTTAGATTGGACCTCAGTTATAAGATTACAGGTCGTACTGATATTTAGTTCAATAACCAAAGCATGATAAATAATATTCCCAAACATAGATATGAGTCTTAGATCTCAATTAGATACAATAGATAGTGGTACCCCTTGTAGCTTTATAACTTCCTTGATATATATTTTTTCCAGTTGATCCAATGGTAAATCCTCCCGAATTTAAATAAAGTGTGAAAAATTTGTAATACGATCCACAACAACCCATATTGCATTTTTTCCTTTGTATTTCTTCTTTTGTCTAGTGACAATGCCCATGGTGATGTTCTCCCATTTCTATTCTAGGGTGGGCAGTGGTTGCATCACACCCATTGAGTTCCGCCTCTCTACCTCAACTTCATAATTCACCAGGAACATTGATGTATACTCAACGATATCCTTTTTCATATTATCCCACCAATAATTCCCTTAGATATCTCGATAGATATTTGTGTTTCCTGGGTGAATAGAAAAATTTGAACTATGTGAATCGTCCAAAAGTTCTTTCTTCATCTCCAGGCCTGATTAAAGACGTAGTCTTTTCCCAAATCTCACAAATCCATCTTCATTAACATTGAACTATGAGTATTTCCCTTTTTTGATAGCTTCCACTTTCTTCTAAATTACTACATCATCTTTTTTATCATATTTACCCTTTCCAAAAAAGATGTTCGAGCAATAATTTTTGAAAGGATTAATGATGTTCCCATCTTTATGATTACCATGTCCATCTTCATCTAATCTATGAAGAGTAGATCATTCTCAATTCTCATCAATGATATAATCTATGGGTCCTTTCTACTTAGAGCATATTCCACCTTGTTTAGTCTCCCATGGTGGTAATGGGTTGAGCAGTCATAGTCTTTGATCAGCTCTAACCATCTTCGTGGGTGCATGTTCAACTATTTCTATGTGAATATATACTTGAGGCTTTTGTGGTTTGTATATATTTCACCCATATCCCCAAATAGATAATGATGCCAAATTTTTAATTTGAAGATCACCGTAGAAAACTCTATATCATGTGTTGGATAATTCTGCTAAATACATTCAATTGCCTTGATGTATAAGAAATGACTTTGTCATTTTTCATCAACACACAGTGCGGTACCTTCTTCAAAGAATCACTGAATACCACAAAGAGTTCTTTACTTTAGGGTAATGTGAGCACGAGTGTAGTGATAACCCTCCTTTTAAACTCCTTGATTATTTCATTGCATTTATCACTCCATGAAAACTTCACTAGCTTCTGAGTTAGCTTGGTATGAGGGTTGGAATGTCATGATAAATTTCTCACAAATCATTGATAATATCCAGGTAACCCCAAAAAGATATGAATATATGTTACCAATGTTGGCCTCGGCCATCCATCTATTGCATCTGTCTTAGAGGGATCCACAAATATCTCATTGGATGTGATGATATGGCCCACGCATGAGACCTACTTTAACTAGAACTCACACTTTCTATACATTTCATGGAGCTTATCCTTTCATATGGTCTCTAGTATAGTTCTTAGATTCTCCTCATGATCCACCTTGGTTATAGAGTATATTAGAATATCATCTATAAATACTACCACAAATTTGTGAATGTATTTTTTAAAAACACTATTCATCATGTCCATGAATATTGATGGAGCATTAGTGACTTCAAAATTTATTACTATGAATTCATTGTGCATGTATCTTGTACAAAAAGTAGTATTCGGGATATCTTCCTTCTTCAACATTACATGATAATATCCTGACACCGAATATACCTTGGAGAAGTATTTTTCTCCACACAGCTGTTCAAACAAGTCATAAATTTGTGGGAGAGGATACTTGTTCTTTATTTTGGTTTTGTTAAGCTCGCCATAATTGATGAAAAGGCGCATTGACCATCCTTATTCTTGATAAAGTTGACTAGTGCACCACATGGTGATGCACTTGGGAATATAAAAACATTATCAAGATTCTCCTCTAGTTGTTTCTTCAACTTCTCAAGCTCCACAAAAACCATTCTATTTGGTGTCTTGGATATTAACAATGCCCCCGGTATAAGATCAATTTATAATTCAATATCTCTTCTAGGAGGAAGACTAGACAATTCCTTGAGAAACCCTTCAGCAAAATCCCTAAAAATAGGCGTGTTTTCAAGGATGATTTCCTCCTTAGACTCCATCATCTGAACCAGATACTCATGCTCATAGGATAGTAATATCCACACTTGAGATGATAGAGATGACAAAGATTCATCTTACTCCATGAACTTGAATTGAATTTGGGGTCTATTCTCCACATGGAGATTGATTTCCCTCTCTGGGAAATTTATGTTTTCTATATATAGGGAAATCCAATCCATGCCATGAATTGCATCAAATTACACTATAAGAATTATAATGTGGTTTTACAGGAAGTTTAATCGACCAATTAGGTCAAGGGAGGAGTTATATTCATGGGTGCAATGATTGCCCCATTTTCTGTACTCACCAACATCTTTACTAAAATGATTTGTCATGGTGTTGGGATTGTTCTACTAAAATTTTGGGATATAATATAATGTGTAGAACCTGAAACAAAAATCATGGTATCTATTCTTGAATTAATAACTAGCGTACCTGTCACCACTTCTTTGTTGGGTTTCACTTTAGCAGTAGTGCTCATAAAAGAATACCCTTGCATCCAGGGAGGTTGTTGGTTTCCTCTAAAAAACATTGGCTTAGGGAACTGATTTGCAAGATGCCTTGGTTCTTTGTAGTTGAAATAATGAAAAATGTGTTGAGAGTCAAATGGTGTGTTCCTCTCCTCTGTCGTAGCCATGGGTTTTTCTTTTCAGTAGTTAACAGCTATTTGTCCTTCTATTCAACACCAAAATCAATTCCTCGTCCCCTTCATGAAATTTCCGGGGTGCTTTCATCCGCACTGTTGGCAAGTGGGGTGCTTATCTTCTATGCATCGTTGGATTTATACCTCAGACCTCAAGAATTGAAATCCATATTATGTTTCATATCCCCATGATAACCATAATATTCATTAATCTTTATTTCTACCATGAGGTCATATCATAAAATTTCCTCATAGATGTCGAAGTCACATATCTCCAGGGCATTCCACAGGCTAGGTTTCATCCCACCAAAGAAATGGTCAACCTTGCATTTGGGGGTAACAAAAAATCTAGAGACATATCGTGCAATACTTGTGTAGTTTTCATCATAAACTCGGATGGATTCATTGTCTTTTTTCAGGAGGGAAACAAATTCTCATTCCATCTTATGCTTGGGGTTCAAGGAAAATATTTATCAATAAAATCTTCTGAAAATACTTCCATTTCAAGTCCTCAATCTCCTTCTCAGGATTCGTATTTTTTATCAATGTCCACCATTGATCTGCTTCACCCTCCATACGATAATCATCCAGAAGAACCATCTCTTGTTAAGAAAATTGAAGGATGGAGAAGATCTTTTGAATGTAGTTAATCCATTGCATGGCGATTGAGGGATCAGATGATCCATCCAAAGTAGGATGACTTTATCTCATAAATGTCTCATCAGCAACTTGATCATTTTAGGGGGAGGGGGGTTGAGCATTACCCTTAACCCATGTTTCTATTCCAAGATTGAGTTATCTACGAGGGAATTGTGACAATTTTCGGGATTCTATCTCCCATCGGATTGGGTATGTCATTAGCATAGTCATCACATTTATTATCACATCGGTGGTTAGCCCAAGTATTCCTATTAACATCCATTGGATGAAATAAAAGTAATGTTAGGGGTAACACATAAAAGGTAATACATGGAAAAAATAGATGATTTATAAATATATTTTTTTCATAACTTATGAATCTATAGGATTCAAATCTTTGTTATCCAAGATCAAATTTCTAACATATATTCTTAGGGGGGGTTTTATTCTCTTTATAATGGTTCATAATTAGATTTTGAATTTACCAATGCATATCCCCCATGAATTTCATAACCAAGAGGGTAGAAAGGCCCATTGTCGTGTACCAGGATACCCTGGGTCAAGCCCGAAACTCCTTTTTGGGGTTTTCACTCTAAAGTACATCGGTGCCAGGGCCGCCTCTACCTGCTCATATCTAGACAAGGATGCATTTTCTTGATAAACCACTTATTCAATACCCACCAAATCATAGAGATATTTTCATTATACTTGGTCTTTTATCTAAGGCTTCACTAGTTTTTTGTAATCCTAATCTCAAAAGTAACTAAACGTATCCTTCAATACCAACTATGTCAACCATGTTCTTTATTATATATGTAAACATGATTTATTACATAAAACCTTCACTTGATACAATAGAGAAGATCAACAGATCTATTGTATTTGGGGATTAAGAAAACTACATAACATCATAATGCATAGAATGCAACATCTTATTGAACACTTCCATTACATTACCACTACATTCCCTTGTACATAGAATTGAATAAGATAACATGGGGACATGCATAAGAAAAGGGTGAGCTATAAAGCATAGTAATGGAATAAACATAAACTAACTTGAGGAATACAATACATGTCAGAAAATATAAATATCACTGGAGACCAAGATAAACATGATCATAAAGGACTGATTAAGCATGATAATAATAGCATCCAGATGTGGAAAGTACATTTAACATGATATTATCCTGAGTCAAGCCTCATTGCACATTTAGCATGAGTAAACACTCATTGCACATGAATCACGAGTAAAACATCATTTCACATGATTTATCATGAGTCAAAACCCATTACACATGATGTATAATGATATTATACATGACCCAATGCATTAGAGCGCTATCTGGGTGCACCATTCTTAAACATTTAATTTCATGCATAAGTGTGCCACATGGATCATACAACATGGAATAAATCATAATAATTTATTCCAAGGTAAAGGGATGTGGAATAAATACATGAAGCTTTATAATAAATAAGTAACTGTGAAAAAAGGTGAATACACTTGATAGGTAAATGGGCATGGTATTCACTACACAATGACATTGGAACAGAAAATCGGTGCATTTTCGGCAGCGTAACAGCGTGACGTAAGAATTAATAAGAATTTTTGATGATAGAGAATGGGGTGTCTCATCATATTTACAAGAAAAGGTCATTAATGGGGTCATATAGGTACATTTCCCAACATATTTAATGGAATTTAGATTCATAATTCAAAATAATTTCTTGAATGTAAGTGAGTAGAGGGAAATTTCGTACTAAATTTTGGCATAGTAACATGTGTACATTGAAGGAATTAATGAAAGAGAAAGGGGTCTCCCATTATTAAAACATAAAAAGGGATGTATGCGGTAAGGTATAGAACATACCCCAAAATTTATAATTGAAAATGAAAGGGAAAAATAATATTAAAAATATTGGATTAAATGAGTAAGGAAGGAATATATTACTTGGAAGTGTGATCCCAATGGCCTGGGAGTTGCTTGAGAGACCCTTCATGGGAGCCTACGGTGCCTTTGGAGGATTCTAGAGAGATTAGGGAAGATATTAGACGATCTAAAAAGGCTTTGAGCGAAGAGAATGTGGGAACTTGGGTGGGTTTATATAAAAAATGAGAGGGAATTATTTATTATTTAGGGTAGGGACACCACATAAAAATCTAATCAAAATCACAATCAAGCCCATGGTTTTTGCACTTGGTTTTTGAAAAAGGGTTGTATCAAACAATATTTTATAAGTCCAAGGGATGAACTTTTTAAAATAATATGGTTGTCTATGTTGAGGTGACTCACACTCTCAAAAAAACAATTAAAAAGGACAAAATGTTTTATTAGCCTTAATGGTTCAACTAAAGAAATCTAAGATAAAAAAACCCAAAATAAAATTATTTAAACGGTAAAACCAATTTTATCCAAAAATAAAATTAATAGAAATTTATTACATCACTTTTGGGTCATTATGATGTCTTAAAACACATTATATATTTACACGTTGCTTAATTTGTACCCAAAATTCGACAGTCTCATAAAATTATGAAAAAATCACCGTTGGAAAATTTTGACATCATAATTCAAAAAATAATAATAATTTTATCTAAATCATTTTATAAATATGTGAATTTTTACTTTTAAAATAATAATATCCAATTGTTGAAAATTCATTGGTTTTGACAAAAACAACTTTCAAACAATAATAAAAAATACATTTTCCTTTATAAAATTATACGATCATTTATATATAATAAAAAATTACATAATAATATTAATAATAATTTATTAAAATATTATTTAGTTCCAAAATCAATTTATTCATTTAAATCGATATCTTAGTTTAATATTAACAAAAAATACTTTTTGTGCTTTAAAAACTATTTACATAGTAACAATTATAAAAATAATGTGTATTCTTTATAGAAGAAAAATGTATGTAATCATAGTACTTGGTTATTGTTAAATAACCCTTTAAAAACCTGCATAAGACATTAGGTATAGTGCACAATGGTGGTAGACTATTTGGGTGGATCAGGAAACAGTGCTCGAGTTGTAATCTCTATCAACTTTCACTTCTCTCATAGGCAGTTCTGCTCGATCTTAACATATTCAAGCTCGACATGGGTTTGGTAAAGAGAAATGCTCAATGATGCCACCTCCATTATGATCTCCGACAAATGGGCTTCATATGGGGAATGTCTACTAGATGAGGTCAGCGCTTCCTTTGTCTGACTAAATTGGATTAGTTAATGCCCTATATTTATATTAATCATGTAATCACTTTTCAATGGATATATTTGTAACAGTGATAATTCATAATGATATTTTAAAATACAAATCATAGAACCAAATAACTGCATACCTTTTACATAACCATAGGAATACATTAAATAGGCTAAGAGGAATTTTCAATAATTAATTTTAGGTTCGTTACAATGTTTGTATGAAAATCTATCCAACACAGGATCTAGATTTGGGTTTAGTAATCCTCACTTAAAAATTTGGCTACATTTACTCTTTGGGGAGAAGTGTGAAATATATATTGATCGCAAAATCCTCAAATATAAATTCACTTTAAAAATGGTTGAACATTCACCAACAAAGTTAGCTAATGCTAATCATAGACTACGAGTGATCACCCCATTACTATCCTGGGAAAATGAACAAGGTGGCGGATTCTCTCTGTAGAAAGGACCCATCAATTTTATCATTGATTATAATTGAAAAAGATCCAGTCTTATTTTATTTGATAAATATTGGTATGATAATCAAAATTAAGGAAACATAATCAATAGTTTAACTAATTTATTCTCAACTGCCTACTTTTTAATGTTCAATGGATACTCAAAAGGATGATGTGGGAATTAAATAGAAAGTGGAAACTATCAAAAAAAAGGAAATCCTCAGAGTTAAATGATAATGAATATTAAATTTTTAGATTTGGGTTGAGACCATGTGTTCTATCAAATCTGCAGTTAAAGAAAGATCTTTTGGATGAGGCACATAGTTCAAATTTCTCCATTCACCAAGGAAACACAATGAATTATTGAGATCCCTAAGAGAATTATTGGTGAGATAATATGAAGAAAGAGATTTCTAAGTATACATAAAAGTTCTTGGTTATTTGAATGTAAAGGTTGAGAGGTATAATTCCAATGGGATGACGCAACCTTTACCTATTCCAATGTGGAAATGAGAGAATATCACCATGGACTTGGTCATTGTACATGTGAAGAAATAAAAAGGAAACAATGCTATTTGGGATTTTGTGGATCTTTTTACAAAGGCTCCACACTTAATATAAATTTGAGAGTATTTTTCATTGGATCAACTGAATCATATTTATATTAGAGATGTGGTAAGGCTTGATGGAGTATCACTATTTATTTTATCTGGTCGAGATCCATGATTTCCCAATAAGTTCTGGAAGAGTCTCCAACATGCTCTAAATAAGGAAAAAACCTGTAGTACAACTTTTCATCCTCAAATTGATTGAAAATCAGAGAGAACTATCAATACACATGAGGACATGTTTAGAGCACTCTTAATGGGAATCAGAGAATAATTGGATCATCATATTCTTATGGTTGAGTTATATTACAATAATAATTTCCACTCAAGCATCTAAATGGATCCTTATGAAGAAATTTATTGGAAGAGGGGAAGAGCACAAGAAGTTTTGGATAAATTTGTGAGAGAAAATTCATAAGTCTACCAATGGTCAAGGAAACGGTGGAGAAGGTTAAGACCTTCTATCATCACATTAAAGCTTCTCAGAGTCAACAAAACATGTATACTGATAATCATCAATGAGACCTAGAGTTTGATTTCAGAGACATTGTATCCCTACACATATAACTGTGGAAGAGTGTTATGAGATTTGTGAGTAATGGAATGCTTAATCTATGATATATAGACCCTTTTGAGATACTTGAGCACATTGGAGCAGTGGCCTATCGAATAGAACTCCCACAAAACCTATCTCAAGTACATGATTTATTCCATGCATCACTCTTTAGGATGTACATATATGTCCCATCATATTTACTCCATCAAGATGTGGTTCCATTAGAAAATGACATCCCTTTTGAAGAGAAGAATGTGAAGATCATAGATCATTTGAAAAACATTATATGGAATAAGACAATGCCTATCATCAAGGTGTTGTGGTGAAACTACAAGTTTGTAGAACAAATGTGGAAATAATATGAAGTGCTGAACCAGAGTTACCATCAACTCTTTTAGTGAGGGAAAAGGAAATATTACGGGAAAAAATTCTTAAGGGGGGAATATTATAACGCCCCAATAATTTATTAATGAAAATTAATCTTGATCTAATTAAATGTATTATTATGTAATATTGTTATATAAGACATATGAACATCCATTTTTTATGTATTTGGATTTTAAAATACCATTATGAACTGTTACGATTTCTAATATATCTTTTTAAAAGTGATCACATGATTAGTATAATGATAGGGCTTTAAAAAATCCAATTTAATCAAACATAGGAAGTAATTGCCTCATATTATTGAATTACTCCATACAAAGTCCATTTTCTAGTGATCAAAAAGGATGTGGAGCCACTGGGCTTCACTCTTGACCAATCCCATATCGATCTTAAACACGTTAATCAAGAAAAGAACTACCTACAAGAGAAGTTGAAGTTGATATAGGTTACATCACAAATGAGGCCATCTGAGACACCCAAGAGTTGGTCACCATCACACACCTTAAATTAGGTCAAATTATGGTGTAATAAGGGTATATGCAACAAGACCCTAGAACTTTGATTATGATCATTATTTATGTTTAGAATATAGAATATACATTCATTTTATTATTATTACTTTATAAATAGTTTTTAATGAAAAAATTGTATTTTTAGTAAATATTCAATTAAGAAATCTATTTTTATGAATTAATGGATGTTTTCATTTAGTAATATTTTAATAAAATATTGTTAATTAATTAATTTTTTTAACTATAAATGATCTTATAATTTTTACGAATACAATTTTAATTTTTAGAAGGTTTGAAAGACGTTTTTGACAAAACCCATGATTTTTTTATAAATTTGTGTACTTATTTTAGAAGTAGAAATTCAAAAAATTTAGAAAAAAATTAAATTAAAGGAATATTATTTTGGGAATGAGGACATCAAAGATTTCAAACAATGAATTTATCATATTTTTCTGAGACAATTGATTTTTTTTGTAAAAATTAAATATCATTTTAATGTATTATGTGTTTTATGAGATCATAATGACCCAATAGTGATGTAGTAAAATAATATAAATTACATTGTCATCCAATATATGTTTTACCATTAAAATTACATTATTTTAGATTTTTTTGGTAAATTGTTTGTTGCATTAGAGGACCCTCCCAGACATATAAAACATATTAGTTTTTTAAAATGATTTCCTTGAGATTGTGAGTCACCTCCACACAAGAAAGCCTAATTTTTAAGAAGTTCAGTCATTTTCATTATAAAATAATGTTTTTAACTCCCCTTTGGCAAAAACCATGGGAAAAACATTGGTTTTATTGTGGTTTTGATTATTTTAATGTGTGTTGTCCAAAACCTAAATAATAAAAAAATCCCTCTATTTTTGTATTCAAACCAATTTAATAACCAAAATATTCTTAACTAAAAGACATTGGAGCTAAACCAATCAATGAAAACCTATCTCTAGAATCCTCCCAAGGTGACCCAAGCTCCCAAGAAGCCTCTCTCTAGCCTCTCCCAAGACATTGGGATCACACTTCCAAGTAAGGGATTTCTTCTTCTCTCATTTTTTGTCCATGTTTCTGTATGTTGATAACCCTTTTATTTTCAATAACAAATGTTGGGGTATGATTTTTAACCACTCCCATATTTCCCTAGTTATGTTATAATGATTATAAACCCCTTTCTCTATCATTAATTCCTCTCATGTACACCCATTACCATGCTGATATTCCGTATGAAATTTCTCTATCCTCATTTACATTCAAGCAGTTCTTTTTTATTATAAATATAAATTCCATTACATATGTTGGGAAATGTATCTATATTACCCCCTTAATTTAAATTTCATGTACATATTATGATACACCCCTTTATATCTCATCAACCATTTTTATGAATTATTATATAAAGCTGTTATGCTGTTGAAATTACACTGAAATTTGTTTCCAATCCAAAGTCATTGGGTCGTGAATACCAAGTCCATTTCTCTATCAAGTGTATTCACCATTATGAAATTTAACATATTGATTATTGAGTTTCATGTATAAATTACACATCCCTTTATCATGGAACAAATTATGATGTTTAATGAATCCATGTTATATGATCCATGTGGCACACTTATACATTAAATGAAATGATTAAGAAGGGTGTGCCCAGATATCGCTCCAATGCATTGGGTAAAGAATATTATCATGATAAGTAAATTTCTATGTGGTTTTACTCCTGATAATTCATGTTAATTGAGGTTTTCTTCATGTTTCATGTTCAATGGTCCTTTTCTCATGAAAATATCGTAATAAATGTTCTTCCCCATTTCAATGTTATGATAAACATGATATTTCATGCCTTTATGTTCATGTTTATTTATACTCTATTGATATGAATAAATCATAAAATGTATTGTATTCTTAATGTTATACCTTTTTTACTCCCTTACTAGTCTTTGTAGATTAGCCCTTTCTTATGCATATCCTCAGGTTATCCCATGCAGTGTTATGTATGAATGAATATTATGGTCATGTAATGGATGCTTTCAATAAAGATGTTTTGTTCTATATTCTATGTTGTTATGTAATGTTCCTAATTTCACAAGACAGTAGGCCTCTAGATCATCTGAGTTGTCTTATGTTAATGTTTATGTAATTAATCATGATTATGTGTGTAATAAAAGAGTAGGTTTTTTATATGGTATGTAATTCCTCTAGAGTGATATGTGGAACCCATCATGAGCTTGGGACATATTCGATGGACGGGAAATGAAATAGTCCACCACTTCTATTCAATGAAAGATCCCAAACGATCTAGTGTACCTTGGGATTAAAATCCCATTCATTCCAAACCATATTACTTTATTCCATGGTGATATTTGAAGGAGTAATTTATCGTCAACATCATAATCCATGCGTCGTCGATGGATGTCATCATATATCCTTTTCCTACTATCAAGAGCATTGATATGTTGTTTTATGGTTTGAGCCTTATGTGCCATTTCTCACACAATATCTGGTTATAATAACTTCTTTTCACCAACAACATCCCAATGGGTTGGAGTTCTATATCCATTTCCATACTGATCTTCATATGTATCCATCAGAATACTCAATTTGAAGTTATCTTTGTATTAGAACTAATACAATGGGAGATATTGATCCAATACATGTTTTAATTATAAATATAAGGATATTAGATTATATACGAGCATCTGAATAATTATTTTAGATTGTCCATATATTTGGAGGTGATATTCCATGATGAAATTTAATTCAGTACTAAAAGTATGTTTAAGACACCACAAGATTTAGAATTAAACCTGGGTTCACGATCAGAGAAAATTGAGAGTGGAAATCCATGAAATCTCACCACTCCCTTCACATATATCATTTAATTATGATCAAGTTAGAGATCTTCTCAAATAGTTATAAGGTAGGAAGCCTTGGTGTGTAGCTCCACAATACCCTTTGTTGCATTATTTCCTTTGAATGTATTTTGGAGACCTATGAAAATGTTCATACTGAAATTCTCTCCATTACACATGGGTGTAGGTAATGGTTCCATCATCCCTTTGGACTTTTATCACTCAGCTTTAACATTCTTATATATCAATCAACTTGAGATAAACTTTGAAATATACTTATTCACATTGTCCCACTAGATGTGTTCTCAAAGATCGCATTACATCTTGGTACTCCCTAGATGTATAAAGAATGTTGAGCTTTGTTTATTTTCCAATAGCTCCTTCTTTATACAAGTTGATGAAGGAACACAAAGCCTCCTTCCAAACATAATCAAAACATTATCACTTATATGAATCCATTGAAACATACCTTTAATTAATTCATTCACCTTCTTTTGTAACTCCATATCAAACCTTTGTTTCTACTTAATCTTCTCTTGGATAATTGGTTGGAAAATTATTTGGGTATGGTAGGATGTATTCACTACCATTATATTTTTTAATCCATAATTTTCAGATCCTTTAAGACATGGTCATTCTCCATCAAAAAAATGGATAGAGTTCCATGTTCTTTTCATTTATGAGCATTAGATAACATTTTTTACATTACATGATGATATTGAAAAAATAAATCATAGTATTTTATTTTCCCTAACGATATCCATTTATGCATGTTGAGCTCATTTTTTGTGAATTTATACATTAAGTTTCTATGACCATTATACATGGAATAATTCTCACAATAGAGTTAGTTATTCCATATTCTCATGGAAAATATCACAACTACTAGCTCCAGATCATGAGTCGAGTAGTTCTTCCCATGGATCTCCAACAGCAGTGAGGTGTGCACTATCACATTTTCATTTTTCAGGATTGCACAACATAATACATTCTATGAATAATCATTGATTATCACAAATCATTCTCCACTTTTTGATAATCTGATTAAAGGTAAAGTGATCAAAATTTATCTCAATGAAGTTTTCCTCACATTGTTTTGTCTAGACATAGTTTCCCCATTTCCTTATTTACATAGTCAATGGGATTGAAACTTGGGAAAGATTTCCGACAATAATTCGATATAACCCTTTGAAGAAATGAAAAATCCAGATTTATCTGACATTATAGGGTATGTGCCATTCCCCAATCACATTATTCTTGGAAGGGTCCACAAAAATTTCCTCATTTGTGATCACATGTCCCAAGAATGTGACTTTCTGCATCCAAAATTCAAACATTTTGAACTAGGCATACAAGTTCTCCATTATTAATGGTTCTAAAGATTCCTTATTTGTTTTTCATGTACATCCATACTATGGGAGTAGAAGATATTTTCCTCAAAAAACAACCACAAATTTATCAATGTAATTTATAAATACTCTATTCATAAAATTTCAGAATATTAAAGAGGCATTAGTAAGTATGAAGGGAATCAATGGAAAAATGTAGTGGGCATACATTTTATGGTAGGATATATTTTGAATATCTTCCCATTTCCCCTTTACTAGATGATATAAAGAATGAAGAACCATCTTTGGGATGTACTGAGATCCTTGTAACTGAGTAAAAAATTCATAAATCATTGAAAGATGATACTTTTTCTTTTTGGTGATCTATTTTAGCTCCCAATAATCGATACACAACCACACTGTTGAATCCTTCTTCCTGAAAAAGAGAACTAGAACACCCCATGTTGATGCACAAGAGTGTTTAGAACTATTTTCCAAATAATTTTTTAGCTTCTTCTTTAACATCTATAATTTTATAGGAGTTATAGCATAGATACACATTGAGATAGGATTTGATCTTGGTATGAGTTCTGTTGAGAACTCTACCTCATGATTCATAGGGATTCCAAGAAAATATTCTAGAAATACATCACTATATTCCCTCACAAGTGGAATTTCCCCTCAGATGATAACTACCCTTGACTCAACTATTTTGGAGAAGAATGATTCTTCACACGAAATCAACACCCAAACTGTTGAAAGATTTTACAAAGGAGATTCAGAATTGTCCTTTAATATTATAGGAACATAGGATTGTTTTGAATTTGAAAATACAATTATGTTTCTATAAAATTGATATGGTCCCTATATAAAGAGGGTCAGTCCTTCCCTAATATATAGTCGAATTCCACCATGGGACGTGTTTTGAGATTCACTAAACGAATTAGCCCAGAAACATCAATAGAATAATATTCTAATACTTGTTTAGAAATTATTGCAACAGTAGGTGGTTTTATGGATATCCCTACTTCATAGTTTCATGGATTTTATTAAATATTTCTAGAAAACATTCATGGTATATAGGAATTCAAAGAACCAGAATCAAATAACACATTATCCATTCTTGAGTGAATAGGATGTTTCCCTTTGTAACGCCCCGACCCCAGCTGCCCAGAGTCGGTGCATTACTTCTTAACATTGGCATGATCACAAGAAAGATCAAATCTCGAAAGACCGATTGGTTTAGTAGCCTTGGAAACACTAGATATATTCATAAGGTTTACATTACATCATTAAACGAAAAACTACTACAACAACATATTGTCTCCATAATCCACACTCATATCCCCATATAATATCCCTGCAGGTCATTCATAATTTACTTCTTCACTTCCTGGGAAAAATAAAACATAGAAAAGGGGTGAGCTCAAATGCCCAGTAAGGATAACAATATAGCAGAAACTTTCATAAATAAGAATAAACATTTAAGGCAATGTATAACTAAAACAAAAGCCTTTAAAACTTGAACTTTCAACATAGTATGGCATAAATGAAATGAAATAATGCCATTTACTTATTCACATGTTTATTCTACTAATCGAATAATCACATGAAAAATCAATAACCACTTTCATAATGATGGAATGCATAATGCCAGACTATCATAACCACATAGCCAAGGCCTCGTGCCAAGACTACAAATAAGATTTTGTCAAGGCCTTGTGCCAAGACACTAGTTTGTCTCATGAGACCTACCGATGCATCGAGGAGCTATAGCGGGCTCCACCTGTCACTTATTAAGTCCAATGCATTCCCATATGAAAAGGTTTAAACATAACATAAACATTCGTATTAAAACTAGCATACGAAATGTCAATAATTTCACCATAAACTATGAATGGTATAAAAATAGCACATCCATAGTCAAACATATCACAAAACCTTCAATACAATATAGAAGTTTTGTATCATAATAAATCAACTTCAAATAATCTTAAAATCCATCAAAGGATGTTGACGTAGATGAAATCAAAATTCTTTTTAAAGAAATATCTCCTTTTATTTTGAAATCATTTAAGATCCATATAAAATAAAACATTTTCTTTGAAAATATTCTTATAATCTTGTAAGGAATGCTTTGAAGATTTTATAACGGCGTAAAATAACCGCACCCGCCGTATAAGTTAAAAAAAAAAATTCTTACCTCAATTTTGTCGAAAAGGTTAAAAAGGACCTTGTTTTGAAAACGACGGAAAGATTCCTTTATAAACCTCTTATAAAAAGTCAAACAAGGGTATAAATGACTTTAACCCATATTCTTGTAAATATTAAAATTGTTTTGAAATAAATTTTTAAGAAACATGGATGTGGATGATAAAGATATCCCAGTAGATTATTACATATAAACAACCTCGGATAATGAAGAGATTGTGAAATAACCCTTACCTTGTACTTTTACTTGGTTAGGGTAGGTTAAACTCCTGTAAAATAGTGAAATAATTGTTACTAAATTATACAAGAATCATATACATTAATATGATATCATATATGATCTTTTAATATTGATTTGATAATAATATCTTAGTATTATCGCCGTTTCGGGTGTTAACTTACTCGTTTTCTTTATATGTTTTGTTACATAAGTCATGTTTGTTGTATCTTATTCATATCCCGAATGATATCAAGTCCTTAAACATAATTTTTAAATCATTAAATGATAATTATACTTGAATGGATACGATGGAGAATGAATCTCATCGCGTTCGTGGAGACGGTAGTCCGTACGTACGCACGAACGCTACTTCCATTTAATTTTTATTTTAAAAGAATCGAATCCAAATGATACATAGGTATATTACTATTCCAGTATAATATAATATTTTATATATGTTACTTATGTTCATTAACACCATCCTTTATACATTTCATGTGTGGTATGAACGAGTCATATCATTTTTAGGGGGTCGTAATCCGCACTTCCTCAAATGGAATTATCGTATGTATATACAACATGAAACGAATAATGGTATGAAATAAAATGGAATTACAGAAGCTTATATATAAAATATATATCATTAATATCATATTTAATTACAGTGCCATCATAATGGCCACCATGAGAGGCGGTAAGATGTATTTGAACAATCATCGTTTCGTGAGGCGTTAGTTTGCCATCCACAGAAACATTATGTTCATCATCCATTAGATGGAGTTGTGTGTATGTGTAGTTTGAATCCATATTATAACAACATCCTAGTATATTTAGGATACTGGTGTTGTTACAAAAGAACGGAAATAAAAAGAGTTTGGGGGTTGGAGAAGCAAAATAAATGAAAATAATTTAAGGGAAATCGTTAACTTTAATTTAGGTAACTCACTTTGGTTAGAACCAAAGGACTTGTTGAAATGCTTTCTGCCTAAGGGGAAGCTTCAAGGAGGAGGATATGGATGTGGGCAGCTTATTTGGGCAGAGTTTGGACGATCCAAGTGGGTTGAGAGGTGTGAGGAATGAGTAGAAGTGGTCTCCTTTTATAAGGGAGAGGAGGGGCTCTTTAGGAAAGAGTGAAAGTATTACTTTATAATATAATTATATTCGGTTTATAATGGTCCAAAAATCATTGAGGTCGAAGATAGGATGACTCATATTCTAAATAACATCAACCAATAAGAATTGGACAAGTTTTAGATAATATTTTAATCATTATAATATTATTTATTTCAATGATTTATTAATGAGGTAAACATTGCATCATTATTGTGTCATTAATAATTTAACATATTTGATGTCTAAAAATTATAAATAAAATATCATCATGTAGGAAATCTTTTTAGCTTTCTAATGAATATTTATAATCGAAAATCCAACATGTATAACCCTATGTAAAAATTATTCTTCTAAAAGATGTAAGCTTATGCCATTTTTATTTTTATTTTAATTTTATTAATATAATGTGTCCCTACCACATACAAGTGGCTCCAAGGGGTCCCCAAAATTGACACAAAGATTCCCATGGTCGACCATGTATCAACCAATAGGGTTAAGAGACGTTTTAGAGTAATTTAGTATTATTATAATATTATTTTTTAACCCTTATTTACCGGATTTACCCTTAACCATGGTAAATAAAATATTTACCGCAGTAATTATTCAAAATGTCTAAAAATAAAAGTTACCTATTTACACAATTTGAACATCCTGATTCCAAATATGGAATCCATTTTCCTAAATTCAAAACACAGAAGTGGCAGAAATTAATTTAAAATTAATTCCCGCTGTCAAAACAAAATGCGTGTTTTTAAGAGACAATAACTATCAAAAGATTGACACTTGTTTATGTTCGGTTTAATTGTAAAATTATGTCCAATGACCAACATTATATTAAATAGTAAAAATATATTCTAAATATACTTTAAAATCACTCAAATTCATAATTTATTACAATTAATTATTTTGATTAAAAAAGTTGTTTTTAATTAAAATTTAGTAATTTTCACTATTCATCAAAATATGAAAGTTACCCGAAAAGTACCAAAATTTCACCTTAGGCTAAATTTGATATTCCGAATCCAAAAATGAAGTCCATTTTAAAATATAAAATATATATAACTTCAAAAATTAGGTATTACTATTCATAACAGCTAGTTTGATTGGTTACGGTGTGTTAGAACTCGAAGTTGCGTACAACACACGCTACTGTTTTATTCAAAGGAAAGCGTACCGTGGAAGCTTGGGATGTTTCATTTTAAATTTTTTGATCTCTCCATTTAGTCAAAAAGTTTAAAATATTGTATTTAAAAAGGTTTCACTATCAAAAGTTGATAAAAGTGCAATACTGAAAATGAATCTGTTCTTGCATTATGACTAAGAAAGTCATAATATGGATTCTAAAATTATAAGGATTATATAAAGTTTAAAATTTAGTTAATAATATTCATGACCTCTTTTAATGGATTTTTTTTGGTAAGTCATGGTGCAATTGAACTCAGTGTTGCGTGTAGTGCAAGTTAGTGAATTATTTTGAAGAAATAACACACTATGAAATCTTGGGGTGTTACATTCTCCCCTCCTTCAATAAATTGCGTCCTCGCAATTTGAAATTGTTCTTCAAAAATAAAAGGTTGAAAGTAGAAAATATATTTGTGGGAAAACCCACATCGGAAATTGGGTTACTAAAATTTAGTCTTAATATGAGGAAAAGAGAAATCAAAGGATCACCACCAAATTATGATCTCGATTAGGAGAACATTGGTGGAAATTAGAGACATATAATCGCAGGAAAAACGTAAATATTTATAGGTAGTGATTGAGGTCATCAATCACAAACAAGTGTATAATTGAGGTCCTTAAATTCATCAATCTATGATGATTTGAAATACCATCGGTTCAACAAAACATAGGGTATTAGGATAACACATTTTTGACGTTTCAAAATATCTTAGTTGAAATCCCACATCGAAAAATGAATTAATGAGGCCTCTATTTAAAATAAAGAGTGGAAAGTATGAAGATTACCGAAAATAACACATACTAGGGTTCCATGTAAGAAAATATGGATATGGAAGAAAAATCTAGCCATCAATTATCTGATGGAGAGTGGTAGAGAGCATGGCTATGAAAAGGCCAACAATCCCAAAGCCATAAATTAGTGATGATTTAAGGTACCATCTAGGACAACATTTTTGTTCTAAGTTCCTTTTATTAATGATGAGTAATTTATTTATGATATTGGCTAAGATCATAAGGAGATATACTTAGTTTATAATTAGAGTTTTATCCATTAATAAATTTCTACCAAAACTCATCATTCACTCGTAAAAAAATTCTATTTATACTATTCATAGAGGGTTCCAAAATAAACGAATTTATAATTCATCTACCAGATCTTTTAAAAAACTACTTTATTTAATCCAGGACATCTCGTGGGATAGTGGTAGGTGATACACCCTTGTCGCCCTTTGGTTGCGGGTTCAAGTCTCGCAGCCTTGCCGGACGCGACGGGTTGCCGCCCGACCTCCGGGTTTTCCTTTTATGGCAATCCAAAATAATCCAAACTAGAACTATCCAAAATACTTCTGTCCAAACTCACAGTCCAACATTCATAAGGAAGGTAAACATAATATAGATCCTTTTTACCCCGTAATAGCATATGAATACCTTCATCATGTATTACCATATTCCTTATTGATTACATTCATGCTCCCTTATTCCATATAGAATGCTGGATATACTTCATTAATCCAAAAATGTTTTAAACCCCAACAATGATGGAATATAAAAATCATTAATCAGTTTCAAGGTAGTCAAGAATATCCAATATAATTTATCCAGAACAATCACATATTATTCCAAAATCACTACCTCAGTATCAGAACTATATTATGGTTTATCATTCTCTCAACCATATATTTTCCAAAAATCTATCCTGCTAATGAGTCACTTTTCTTTGTTCCACACAATCTCAAGTCCTTAATGAAATAGTACTGCAGTACAATCCTTATATACTCCATATTTATTATAACAAGTACATTGTTGATACAACACTCAATTGACATAATCAACATAAGAACTCTAATCATTCCTCTTCATCTGTGGTAGTATCATAACTTGATTATTATCCAATAGCATCATTTGCGGCATAGTCTGATGACTGGGACATAGGTTCGCGTAGTGTCCAAACTCCTTGCAAATGAAGCATTGTACATTTAAAACCATTTTCTTACCCTTACAGTCACATACTTTGTGCCCTTTTCCTCCACACTTATAACAAACTCCCATTCCTTTCAGGCAGGTTCCAGGGTGTTTCTTTCCACAGTTACCACATATGGGAAAATTCTTCTTTTCCCTCTTACTTTTATCCATCTTTCTCTCTTCCATCCTTTTCTTCTCTTGCATCCCTTCAAAGCCATAGGACTCAGTAAACTCTTTACTTATCTTATCAACACATGATATTATTTCTTCATATGATGATAATACATGGGAAACTATTTCTCTTATAAATTCTAGCTTAAGACCATGAAAGATATGATCCTTCTTTCTCTTTGGATCATGTGCATTTCTGGAGTTCTCATTCCTTCTACTGGGCGCCATTTCTAAACAATGGCATACACTAGATCAGTTTATGAATCAAAATACATAATCCCATACTTATAAAACACTTAACATAAATTGAACTATTTATGGATATAATCCATAATCATAAGAATGTTTTCTTTGAGGAAGTATATACTCATAATCCCTTCAAAATGATTTGTAAAGAAAATGAGAGTTATCCTAAGCATATCCCCCGGGAGTGTCGTAACCAAGAGTGCAGCAAGGCCTGTTGTCGTGCACCAGTTCCCGTTCGAGTCTAGCTCAAAGCGGTGTTTTCGGGTTTTACCCCTAGGTACATCTGTGCCAGAGCCGCCTCTACCTGCTCGTATCCAGACAGGGATGTATTGCTCGGAAAACTCACAAAATCTCTACAATACCAAAATTCTAGGAAGTTCTTCTATACTAATCCTCAATGTTAATCTTAGGTCTACGTGCTCTAATCAGAGTTTATCTAAATCTAGCTTCCGAGGTTTGTTCTAAACTTCCTCTGATACCAACTGTAACGCCCCGACCCCAGCTGCCCAGAGTCGGTGCTTTACTTCTTAACATTGGCATGATCACAAGAAAGATCAAATCTCGAAAGACCGATTGGTTTAGTAGCCTTGGAAACACTAGATATATTCATAAGGTTTACATTACATCATTAAACGAAAAACTACTACAACAACATATTGTCTCCATAATCCACACTCATATCCCCACATAATATCCCCATAGGTCATTCATAATTTACTTCTTCACTTCCTGGGAAAAATAAAACATAGAAAAGGGGTGAGCTCAAATGCCCAGTAAGGATAACAATATAGCAGAAACTTTCATAAATAAGAATAAACATTTAAGGTAATGTATAACTAAAACAAAAGCCTTTAAAACTTGAACTTTCAACATAGTATGGCATAAATGAAATGAAATAATTCCATTTACTTATTCACATGTTTATTCTACTAATCGAATAATCACATGAAAAATCAATAACCACTTTCATAATGATGGAATGCATAATGCCAGACTATCATAACCACATAGCCAAGGCCTCGTGCCAAGACTACAAATAAGATTTTGTCAAGGCCTTGTGCCAAGACACTAGTTTGTCTCATGAGACCTACCGATGCATCGAGGAGCTATAGCGGGCTCCACCCGTCACTTATTAAGTCCAATGCATTCCCATATGAAAAGGTTTAAACATAACATAAACATTCGTATTAAAACTAGCATACGAAATGTCAATAATTTCACCATAAACTATGAATGGTATAAAAATAGCACATCCATAGTCAAACATATCACAAAACCTTCAATACAATATAGAAGTTTTGTATCATAATAAATCAACTTCAAATAATCTTAAAATCCATCAAAGGATGTTGACGTAGATGAAATCAAAATTCTTTTTAAAGAAATATCTCTTTTTATTTTGAAATCATTTAAGATCCATATAAAATAAAACATTTTATTTGAAAATATTGTTATAATATTGTAAGGAAAGCTTTGAAGATTTTATAACGGTGTAAAATAACCGCACCCACCGTATAAGTTAAAAAAAACATTCCTACCTCAATTCTGTCGAAAAGGTTAAAAAGGACCTCGTTTTGAAAACGACGGAATGATTCCTTTATAAACCTCTTATAAAACGTCAAACAAGGGTATAAATGACTTTAACCCATATTCTTGTAAATAGTAAAATTGTTTTGAAATAAATTTTTAAGAAACATGGATGTGGATGATAAAGATATCCGAGTAGATTATTACGTATAAACAACCTCGGATAATGAAGAGATTGTGAAATAACCCTTACCTTGTACTTTTCCTTGGTTGGGGTAGGTTAACCTCCTGTATAATAGTGAAATAATTGTTACTAAATTATACAAGAATCATATACATTAATATGATATCATATATGATCTTTTAATATTGATTTGATAATAATATCTTAGTATTATCGCCGTTTCGGGTGTTAACTTACTCATTTTCTTTATATGTTTTGTTACATAAGTCATGTTTGTTGTATCTTATTCATATCCAGAATGATATCAAGTCCTTAAAAATCATTTTTAAATCATTAAATGATAATTATACTTGAATGGATATGATGGAGAATGAATCTCATCGCGTTCGTGGAGACGGTAGTCCGTACGTACGCACGAACGCTACTTCCATTTAATTTTTATTTTAAAAGAATCGAATCCAAATGATACATAGGTATATTAATATTCCAGTATAATATAATATTTTATATATGTTACTTAAGTTCATTAACACCATCCTTTATACATTCCATGTGTGGTATGAACGAGTCATATCATTTTAAGGGGGCGGTAGTCCGCACTTCCTCAAATGAAATTATCGTATGTATATACAACATGAAACGAATAATGGTATGAAATAAAATGGAATTACAGAAGCTTATATATAAAATATATATCATTAATATCATATTTAATTACAGTTCCATCATAATGGCCACCATGAGAGGCGGTAAGATGTATTTGAACAATCATCGTTTCGCGAGGCGTTAGTTTTCCATCCACAGAAACATTATGTTCATCATCCATTAGATGGAGTTGTGTGTATGTTTAGTTTGAATCCATATTATAACAACATCCTAGTATATTGAGGAAACTGGTGTTGTTACAAAAGAAAGGAAATAAAAAGAGTTTGGGGGTTGGAGAAGCAAAATAAATGAAAATAATTTAAGAGAAATCGTTACCTTTAATTTAGGTAACTCACTTTGGTTAGAACCAAAAGACTTGTTGAAATGCTTTATGCCTAAGGGGAAGCTTCAAGGAGGAGGAGAGGGATGTGGGGAGCTTAGTTGGGCAGAGTTTGGACTAGCCAAGTGGCTTGAGAGGTGTGAGGAATGAGTAGAAGTGGTCTCCTTTTATAAGGGAGAGGAGGGGCTCTTTAGGAAAGAGTGAAAGTATTACTTTATAATATAATTATATTCGGTTAATAATGGTCCAAAAATCATTGAGGTCGAAGATAAGATGACTCATATTCTAAATAACATCAACCAATAAGAATTGGACAGGTTTTAGATAATATTGTAATCATTATAATATTATTTATTTCAATGATTTATTAATGAGGTAAACATTGCATCATTATTGTGTCATTATTAATTTAACTTATTTGATGTCTAAAAATTATAAATAAAATATCATCATGTAGGAAATCTTTTTATCTTTCTAATTAATATTTATAATCGAAAATACAACATGTATAACCCTATGTAAAAATTGTTCTACTAAAAGATGTAAGCTTATGCCATTTTTATTTGTATTTTAACTTTATTAATATAATGTGTCCCTACCACATACAAGTGGCTCCAAAGGGTCCCCAAAATTGACACAAAGATGCCCATGGTCGACCATGTATCAACCAATAGGGTTAAGACACGTTTTAGGGTAATTTAGTATTATTATAATATTATTTTTTAACCCTTATTTACCAGATTTACCCTTAACCATGGTAAATAAAATATTTACCGCAGTAATTATTCAAAATGTCTAAAAATAAAAGTTACCTATTTACACAATTTGAACATCTTGATTCCAAATATGGAATCCATTTTCCTAAATTCAAAACACAGAAGTGGCAGAAATTAATTTAAAATTAATTCCCGCTGTCAAAACAAAAAGCGTGTTTTTAAGAGATAATAACTATCAAAAGATTGACACTTGTTTATGTTCGGTTTAATTGTAAAATTATGTCCAATGACCAACATTATATTAAATAGTAAAAATATATTCTAAAAATACTTTAAAACCACTCAAATTCATAATTTATTACTATTAATTATTTTGATTAAAAAAGTTGTTTTTAATTAAAATTTAGTAATTTTCACTATTCATCAAAATATGAAAGTTATCCGAAAAGTACCAAAATTTCACCTTAGGCTAAATTTGATATTCCGAATCCAAAAATGAAGTCCATTTTAAAATATAAAATATATATAACTTCAAAAAGTAGGTATTACTATTCATAACAGCTAGTTTGATTGGTTACGGTGTGTTAGAACTCGAAGTTGCGTACAACACACGCTACTGTTTTATTCAAAGGAAAGCGTACCGTGGAAGCTTGGGATGTTTCATTTTAAATTTTTTGATGTCTCCATTTAGTCAAAAAGATTAAAATATTGTATTTAAAAAGGTTTCACTATCAAAAGTTGATAAAAGTGCAATACTGAAAATGAATCTGTTCTTGCATTATGACTAAGAAACTCATAATATGGATTCTAAAATTATAAGGATTATATAAAGTTTAAAATTTAGTTAATACTATTCATGACCTCTTTTAATGGATTTTTTTTGGTAAGTCATGGTGCAATTGAACTCAGTGTTGCGTGTAGTGCAAGTTATTGAATTATTTTGAAGAAATAACACACTATGAAATCTTGGGGTGTTACACCCTTTCTATGAAATGGTTTTCTTTCTCCACTTCCGCATTAGTGGTGGCATAATCATTTCCTTTGTACTTTGTCTTTGGTTCATGCTAATGTTGATTACCCATTAGGACTCGGGGTTTAGTGCACTGGCTTTTATAGTGTCCTTCGTACTTACAATTGTAGCACTGAACCATGGGTGGTGCTCTCTTTTCCTCCACCACATTTTTTTGAATCCTCATGTCTTTTAAAAATTTATGAGTTTGGTGGCCTTATCTCCCACACTAGAAGCATTTCTCCACCCCTTTGAGATTTTTCGCATTAAGAAACTTCCTACATTATTGAAATATGGGTGGTTGAGTTTTGTTTCCATCATTATCATTAGATCCTCCATCTTGAAACATTATCTTTCATTCTATATCACCATAGCCATGGGACCCGTATCCTTACTCCATCTTCACTTCAAGAGAACATCAAACAAAATATTTATAAATAAAAATGTTTTGAATTTAAAGAGGCTTTCAAAGGTGTCTTTTTAAACCAATAAATAATATATCAGTATTGAAGTCATTATTGATAACAAAACATGAATCATACCTATCCGGGATTGTAAAATTTTCTTCATAGGATGTGAATGTTTTGCCTTCCTTTTGCATCAGGTATATTTATTCTATCCCTGTCATTATATAAAGTGTTAGAGGTAAATACTTGTTATGAAATATTGACTTAATGTATTCCCACATCATATCATCAATTTCATCCTTTGGCTAGTATTTTTTAATCAAAGACAACCATTGAGCAGCCTCTCCATCTAGATGACAAAGAACAAGATTAACCATCTCTATCTCAAAACAGTGAATATTACATATGAACTACTCCATCGAGTAAACCCTAGTGGATCAGAATATCCCCTAAACATCAGTGGTAATTTCCACATAAAACAGTTGACAGCTAGCTGTTCTCTCTTAGGTGATGGAAAAAGTACAACATTATTTAGGTTATTGTTCATAACCTGACACAACTGGGTATTAATCACCCAAATATTTTGAACTCTACCACTTAAAAATTTTGTCATGTTTTTTAGGAATAACTACATCGTCCCTTGCATGGGTTATTGGCATGATTTCCCATGGTTCCCACCATTTTCCAAAATTTAAAAGTTTTGAGAAAACATAAATCAACATGTCATGAATGAATAATTTATAACATTTTTCATTTAAGTCTAAATGAGTTTATTGTGGGATAACTATTTTTAAAATTTCTGAAACAAATATTATTGGGTGGTCACTTATACGTATTCTCATGCTAAAGGTTTTCATTAATGTTCTCTACTCATAATTCCCAAATTAAATGTACCATCCACTAATACCAACTATAGAGAACCTAGTTTTTCTTATAGATCATATTAAATCATTTTATATTAAAGAAACATAAAATCATTATAAAAATAGGATAAAATGGTTCAGTGTCTTAGTCAAATTAAGACCATATATAAAATTTAAAAACTAAAATATAACCATTTAATTAATTATGTCTTCTCTATCATCTTATTTTCCCTTGAATAATCCTTGGTACATGAAATCAAATAAGGATATACATCAAAAATTGGAGATCAAAAATACCATTAAGGGAATATATAACAACATGAAACATTAAAAAACTAGGTGAGCATAATCATTATCAACATTACATAGTTATAGGATCACATCCATTAGAAGAAGAATCAAGAGAAGTCATGGAATGCGGGAATTATTAAAAATATAAGATCATTTCTTAGTGGTCAACTACCACAAAGAGTTGTAAAAAAATTTGGCATCATGTTCCCACATATTTCACTATTATCATGAGATACATCACATTACCAAATGAATTATAGTGCAATATAATTCTAGGTGAACCCATTACATCAAAAAAATTACATTACGCTACAAAATTCCTAGAGCACATGTCACATCATAACATTTACATTACATGCATTCCACATTGAACACATATCGAAAATAAATATAAAATAACCCATATTAAAGTACATGTTTCATTTTATAAGAATAAATTGATTATATTTGGGTTCCCAGTTGAAATAGGGAATACCAAACATAAATAGTCAACCTTCAGTGAAGAAGAAACAATCTAAAGTAGTAAAAGCTGTTTATATTTAA
This sequence comes from Viscum album, assembly GCA_963277665.1. NCBI lineage: Eukaryota > Viridiplantae > Streptophyta > Magnoliopsida > Santalales > Viscaceae > Viscum > Viscum album. The sequence goes on from OY728151.1 coordinate 298,620,837, forward strand.
AGAAGTGTTCTTTTGGAAAAAAATGTGTTTATTATAAACTCATGTAAAAAGCTTTTATATACAAAAAAGGTAAGATAATGATGAATTAATTTTATTTTAGGAATATCAACATTGAAAATAGGGAGAAACCTGGAAACCCCAATGAATGAGAGTTGGGTTTGAGAATTCCCCTTACCTTGTGCCTAAATGCTTCCATCGCATTAATATCATATATAATAACAATATTTAAATTAATTAACAAATAAAAAAAATTCTATACATTATTTTATTTCGATATTATTATATTCCGTTTATTTATGGGCTTTTGGATGGATTATAGAGATTAATTTCCTCATTATGGATCATTCATTTTTGTGGTTTTCATGATAAAATCAATTTTATACATGACTGGAAGTTCATGTAAGATGCGGATAAATTTTAAAAAATAGTTATTAAATCTTATTAATTATATTAAATATTTTTTAGTGGCCATATAAATATTTGTTTTGTATATAATGATGATGAATCATTAGATAGAAATTAATGATAATTGTTTTAGGTTAGTTTTAGTAGTTTTTCGATCACATCAACCTAGTTTCATTTTATCATTTAGTATGATGTATATAAGTTTGTTTCATAACATAAAATGGGTTACAAAATAAAAATTCAACAATATTAAATATTTAATGGTTTTATTAATAACCTTGATGGTGTTAAATGAAAACTAACGTGCGTTAACCATGATTTCATTTAAATGTAACATCTGTGGAAACAATTTGTTTTTTAGAATAAAAGTGGGAAAGGCAGAAGTTAAATGATGGATATTACATTAACATGTATAATTACACTATATATAACCTGTTAGAGTTATCATTCATTTTTCTATGATAAGGTTTTGGTAAGAGATGAAAATTAATTAAATTGAAAACAAAATAAAAGAAAAATGATGTGGATTTTACGTCTTAAATATATAATCATTGAGAAACATATTAGGGACAATGTTTTGGTATATTGATGAGACCAGGAACTCTTTGAAGTGGAACAAGATATTTGGGAGAGTCTTGTGCAAAATTTGTACAATTCTCAATGCATGAGTCATGTGTGTAGTATAGAGTGTGAGCGGTGGTTATAACAGTGGAAGAGAGGGGGGTTTTCTCATTATCTAATTTACTTGTTTATTACATTTCTCAAAGAGATCAATAGTGTTGATTATTGGGACTATATACAATAATTATATCATGTGATTTATAAAAAATGTTTCATACGTAAATGATAACACAATTAATAGTTTTTTTCTTATAATTTATATATACCATAAATTATTGTATTTCACTATTCACAAAAATTTCAATTCATTTAGAAAATATCACAAAAAATTCTCCATAACCATTTGTCAACTTATAGATTTAAAAAATGATTTACATTTTAGGAAAATAATTTTTTAAATATGGATAATATAATTTTTAATTAAAATCAGCATTCCCTTGGAAAATACATATTTTAAAAGTATAACTTATTTTATTAAACATTAAAAATTTACATAGGGTCTCATAAATTCCACAAAAATCATAATACATAAAAATATTAAATTTTGAATACCTTTTTTGAAAATAAATTTTCTCTTCAATTTTTTGAATAATCATATTATTTTTATTAAATAATTATGAATTAAAAAAATTACAACACATTCTTAAATTTTTTTAAATCATATACTTACATAGAATATATTAAAATTATATGATTATTTCATTTATAAGATGCCTAAATTTTATTTGTACATTCAAAGGGAAAATTACTATTCTATTGGATGGTTTACAATTCATAAGGGTTATGATAATATTTTAAACATCATGTTATTGTTCCTTCTGTATAGGTACCTTATCTTATAGAAATACATCATATTTTCATAATTATTCATCTCTAATGTTTTTATTAAGTTTTGTATTTGATTATATGGGATTTTGACATTTCTTTAAGAAGGGAGAAATTTTATTGATAAAATTTTGGGTCATTAAAGATATACAATTCTTAGTCCATTCATCATGACATGGGGAATGGAAACCTAAGAAAGTGTGAGCCCAAATTCCCAATAAGGGTAAATAAGGGAGATATTAATGATCACCTATGAATAACATGAAAATAAGGGTCTAGGAACATGTGATTAATATTTTCAAATCATATGATTCATTTCATTGATAATAATTTTTGGTCACATCATAAATCATGGTAGTTCCTAAGACATGAATCTTAAAGAGATAAAAGTACATAAGCTATGAGATCATAATATTGGTATAAGACAGAAAATAATGGAATAAAAATAAGTATAAAAATCACTTCCTTAGTTGGAATTTCTTCTGTTAAAAGACTATCATATAATATTTGGTTCACTCCTCCTTCCATATTAGAAGTCAAGGTTTACTACCAAGACTATAACATCAAAATACTCCATTACTAAACTCTGTTCACACCCCTTTCTAGCCAAGTCTATCTAATGAGATATCAATCTATACCCAATTAATCATAGGGAAATATAGTTCCACCCATCACATAATTAAAACTATAAATATTTGTTCCATAAGAGCATAAAACATTAATAATATTAGAACCACTGAAATTAAATTATCTTTATAAACATTTCATCATAGAACAACTCATGGAAATGGAAAATATTTCACAAAAATTAATTATTTCGAGATAGAATAACATTTGAATGTAGAAATGGTTTTAGAAACATCATGTCATCATTTAAAATAATTAATATAACGAATAAAGATGGTACCCTTGGATCATCTCCCAAGTATAGAGTTTGAATTTTAAATTTGAAAACATTGTATATGAAATTTGCAGTTTGCAAGTTGGTTTTATAGTTATATGTTATAGATTTTGTTATTGTTTTCAATAAAAAATTTTTTTTAAGTTGTAACTATAAAAATTGAGTGGTTGGAATATCCCTATTATATAATATGTTGAGTTAATGTTTATTATCATTAATGAATTTAAATGACATTAAGAATTAGTAAATCATTTAAAAAGAAAATATTTGTTAGATTTTGAAATCAATATTTTAAAATATAATTAATCCAAAAATATTATGTAAATAATTTCATTTACATGTTACCCTGGAAACCATTAAAATTTGTTGGAAATAATTTATTTCCTAACAAACTACATCATTTTTCAAATCTTATAATATATGGAAATTCATTTCATACTTTTGTATAAAAGTCAAAATATTCCAAATTTGGAAAACAACAAGATTATTACATCTAATTTTTTAAATAAAAATAAATATTGGATAAAACATTCATTAATAAATCATAGAAAACTGTAGAAACATTTTTTAAAACAATTTTAGAATTATCAAAAATGTAAAAAATGGTTTTTCAAAATATGAGAGATATAAATTCAATCTTAGTTAATAATATTTTAAATATAGTTAGTATTTAGGGAGATTAAAATGAATGGAAAATTTATATTCTTGTGAAATAATAATATGATAATGAAATTCTTGAGTTTTTTCATAAATATAATATTGGACATAATAATTAGATACATAATCATAATCAATCCAAATAAATAATTGGATTCTTACATAAATCCCATATATTTTTTTTGAATTTTAAATTATAAGACCAATTCAATAATGATTTGTTGATTAATATTTAGATTCCAATAAGATTCATAATAGGAATCATAAAATTCATTCATGAACGGTATATACATCACGTAAAAGAAAGAAGTGGTGAAAAAACATCATTATTAAAAATATCACTCAGGTTACTCTTATTTGAAAATAATTCCATCCTTTTGTATAATAAATGTTTTTTTATAATTATATTGAATATCCATAATATTATATATCATACCATATATTATGTACTTATAACGTTTTATAAAAAAAATTAAACACATATTTATTAAAAATATTTTTTTGGGTGAAATATCTTTTATTCTTCAGGTATGTTTTGGTTAAACTGTTTTTCCCTTATATTTGGATCATGGATGAAACATAAATAGAAATAAAATAGTGATATAAATATACTATATATTTATTATACACATTTTTATATTCATTCGTAAAATAAATAGAGACAAAAATGAATTACTCCATTCATGGAGAACGTTGGTTGTACGTAACCATGAACACAGTTTCCATTTTTCGATGAATTGAATGAAAGAGATGTAAATAATAACTCACCTTTATAAAATAATAATTATATAGTATATATCATATATATTAGTAAATATATCCTTATTTACATCCATGTAAAATAAAATTAAAAAAATAATCACATTGTTTTGTGAAGTAGCTGGTCCACACGTACAAATGATCGACGTTATCATTTTCCAATGGTTTGGAAGGTAAGAAGTTTGATATGATATTATCATTAAAGAATTATAATTATTTAAAAATAATCATATATATATATAATAAACCCACCACAATACCTATCAAAATAAATATTTTGATGATAAATCAATTTTATCCCTATGTGGATATAGTAGGTTGTATATACCACAAGCAATATTTTCACTAACCATTTCCTAGAAAGATAGAGAATAAGGGTAGTTTAATACTCATAACACATTTATCATATTGAGTATAACTAATATATAATTTTATGACTAATATTACATATTTATATAATTACAATAATAATTAAAAGGGAAGTTATAGATTATTATGATTGCATCTTATTTGAAATAAATCATTTATATATCCTTTTAAGGGTTGTAGGGTTGGTTTCATAGAAAAATAACACCTCTAAAATAATACTATGGGAGTTGAAAAGAAAAAAAAAATACATTTTGGTCTAGATTAAAGTATCAATTCTTTATGATGAAGGGAAAGGAGGGGGTCTATTTATAATTGAGAAGAGGGGTACCATTATAATGTCTGAAAAAGGATAAAATTTATTGAGGTCACTCTAAATACAATAACATCCAAATGTGACATTATTGGGAATGGGATGAAACTATAAATATTTAATTATAAGACTTTCCTCTTATAATATTTTATGACATTCACGTATATTAATAATACATTGTGTTCACTAAATGTTGTAATTTCTAATATGGACACTATTAATTTGATTGAATTTTTTTCCATTAATAAAAAGATTAAATTTGAATATAATTTTATAAAATAAAAATAATAATTTATATTTACATAAATATTTTATTTCATATATTATGTCACTAAAATTATTTTACTTTTAATGTTTTTGATACCATTTATTATATTTTTTATCAGTTGGATAAATATTGCATCGGTACTACATAAGCATTTAAAATCATTAAATAATTTATAAAATTTAGAAATAAATTTTTATAAGAAATTTAATTTAATTAAATAAAAAATATACACTTATATTGATTAAAATAATATTTTTTTGTTAACATGAACTCATAAGAGATATTTAAATACTAGTGACTGACATATTGTGTGTTTCATTTGTTAAATAATATATGTCATTTTCAAGGAAATGTTTCCATTAAACAGAAATATTTTGAACTTTTAGTTAAATTGGAAAAAATAACATCATCCAATAAGAATTATTATGAATAATTATGTCCATTTCACTTATTTATGACCTACATTAACATGGTTTACCCTATACCATGGGGATAATGCTTACTATGATTCCTATTCATATTGAAAAAATTAAAAGGGATCCATTAAAAAATATGAACATCTAGATTAAAAATATGAAATCCATTTTATCATAGTAAATTTCTATAAGCGGAGTAAATTAATTATCAAATAATCATTGAAGACACGATAAAAACCAGTTTAAAGAAAATACAATTTTAAGCATAAAATATTCTTTATTCTAAACTAATAACTTGAATAAAATTAAATGAATGTTAAAACATTTCATTAGCTATAATATATATATATCATTAAAATAATTCACCAATAGTGAATAATTTTATTTCTTAAGAAGAATATATATTATTATGATACAATCAATGTTTTCAGAAAACATTTACTTTTCTTTCAAATTATTTTTATATTCATTTCTAATTAATCAAAATAATAAAATTAAATTAAAAATGTATATCCATAAAATTTTCATAATTTAGTTTTCCATATTCATAATAACCAATCAAATGGTTAAATTATAACTATCAATTTCTGTACTGATATTACAATATCATATAATGGCTCTTCAATGTGAGGTTGTGTGTTTTGCAAGATGTCAAAATGATAAATTTCTTTGAGAAAAAAAAATTTGTAGACTATTCCAATGTTAAATTAAAATATTCATTATTCGGGGATTCTGTTATTTCAAAATTCTAAATAAAAATTGGTTGGTTATGTAAATGATGTATATTTGATAGTTTCTTATAATTCAATATCTCGAATTGAATATTTACACACATATGGTTCAATTAAAATATCATGATATTCTATAAAATAATAAATTTCCATGACTTCCATAAATAATTATATTTTTATTTAAATCCATTGATGCTGTATAGAATATATTTTATTTAGATAAAATATTAATCACTTGATGAAAACTTGTGAATTAAATATGGATAATTATTGTAATTCCTCAACCCCGATTACCCAGAGCTGGTGCATTATTTTAATAAATTGGAATAATTTTAATGAATCAAGTCCTGAAGGGCCAATCATTTTAATGCTCTTAGAAAATAGATTATATACATGAAATTTTCATAACAATTTCTTACATAAATCACTACAGAGATAATCCCCTGATAAATCCATTATTCTCTTATCATAAGCATGAATATAAATAATAATATTCTTTTTGGAATCCTGGGAAAAATAAAATATAAGAATGGGGTGCACTCATATGATCAGTAAGGATAAACAATATAGCGGAATTTATCACTAAAATTTATAAACATTTTAGGAAAGGTATAAAAATGAAACATAATACCGTTTAACCAAAAATTCTTCATAATATGGAAAAGATAAATAAAATAATTTCATTTAATTTTTCAAATAGATATTCTACATTTTGAATATTCTAATGTAACATTAATAACTAATCAATAATGATGGAATGCATAATGCCAGACATCTGAACCTCACAGTCCTGGCATCGTGCCAAGACCCTAAAAATATATTTTCTCATGTCTTTATGCCAAGATCGTAGTTAGTCTCTTGAGACCAACCAATTCATCGAGGGGATATAGCGGGCCCTGCCCATCCCATACTAAGTCCAATGCATTCTTTATACGAAAATTTTGAAACATATCATAATCATTTGTATTAAAACAATTATATGAAATGTTAATACTTAAACCATAAAACACGATTGATATAAAAATAACACATACACAATCAAACATATCCCTGCTCATTAAATACAATATAGAAGATTCTATTATAATAAATCAACCTCAATCAAGAATAATATCTAGCAAAGGATGTTGATATAGGTGAAATTAATCAGTAAAACTCATTGAGAGAAATATCCCTTTTTTGTGAAATAGTTTAAATGTCACACATTTATAAAGAAAGAAATTTGAATGTGATTTTTGAATAAATGTTTTTCATGCCACTGTGAAACTTTTTAAAGGAATTAACATCTTAAAATAATCATGTCCATATAAATAAATCATAAAAATCATTTCGTAAACATGGACATTAATTAAAAAGATTAGAAAAATAAATCATCAAAACACTTAAAATGAAGATATTTCTAAAGAGTACCTTAAAAAAGATAAAATATTAATTTTAAAAACATTTTTATAAACCCTGGAAATCGAGGTTAACTATGTATTAGTAAATACTTACACAAAAAAAATCTTAGATAATAATGATATTGAGAAATGGACCCTTACCTTGTACCTTTCATTGGTCGAGGGTATGTTTAACCTCTTGTATAATGACCATAATATGTTATTAAAATATACATAAACCATATTAATATTTATGATATCATATATGTTTCATTTATGATACCATATATGATTAATTTATGATTATATACTGCCCATTTAAATATAATTTCCATGTTAAAAATAACATTTTGGGTAATAATCGCTTTATTTATCGTACTTGTTTTAAATTGTTATTTTTGATAATATCAAATATATCATGATTTAATTTCAGCATGAATTTAACTTTTTTTTATGTATTATATGTATTCAGTATATAAATATTTATAATATATATGTGTGTGAAATGTAAAACACTGTTTATGGAGACGATAGGCCACACATTTGCATAAACGACGTTTCAGTTTTCATATCATATTGAATGGAAGTATGTGAAAAGATAAATGTAAATATATATATATATATTCGTCCAATAGAATTATTATTTCATATATTATATAGCTATTAATAATTTTTTTTAATTTTTGTTTAATGGAGAACATGGAAATGAATCTCATCGCATTGTGGAGATGGCAAGACGTATGTACGCACGAGCGAGGATATCATTACAGTGATTGTGAAATCATTTGTAATTGGATGGTATATTATATATACTAAATAATTAACATGTTATAATTTTTATTAACGTCAATTATACTCATTATTATACCCATACAAATAATGAAGTGTGGAATAACAAACTACACCATGATGTGGAGACGAAAAATTGTACCTATGCACATATAGTGACTTTTTCATTCATGTTATGTATAGAAAAATAAATACAGTCATAAAATATTTATAACTACATATAAGTATGAATTTGTAACTTGAGTACTTTTTTTATGGAAACAACAATGAAATAGGAAGTGGAAGAAGAAAATAACTTTGGATGAGGTGATGAAATAAATACCTCTTCTTTAGGTTCATCCTTTTGATTTTAACAAAAGGGCTCTATAAGATTGATTTATGATCAAATTATGGAATATAGGTTGAATTTATGGTATTTGGGTGGATATTTGATACAGGTATGGCGGGGAAAATGTCTATGGAGGTGTGAATTAAAGATAAGGGGAAGTACCATTTTATAAGAGAGGTGTGGGGCACTTTAGAAAAAACATGAAATATTAATTTATTATAAATTAATTTTCTATTTCTAATATTTCCAAATGGATTTATTTCGTTTATTTGGTGAGTAGGGGTTGAAATACTATCAAAAAATAGTTTTTAGACAAGTTTTGGTCACCATATTAACCATATCTATTAGATTTAACTCTTAGTAAAATAGTTTACCTTTTACCATGTCTTCGTGTATTTTTATATTATATGGTTAATATAGTTACTTTAAAATTGAATTATAACCTCAAGTGGTAAATTAATGACATATTTAACATTATATAAGTCCTTTGGAAGAATATTATATTTTTAGGAATATAATATCATTTAATAATATAGTTCTATTTTTTAAAACACATTTTTGTCAATTTTAACTATATTTAGTATTTTATTCTTGTAAAAGTCATAAAAACATGCTTACTTCAAATAAAATACATTTAATCAACATTTAAATTTAATATTATCCTATAAAATTAATTTATGGCATCAATGGTTTGAATTTACATTTCTCCTAATATTGTTAACATCAATTATATGAATTTTTCATTAATAAGGTAATTAATACATCATCAATGTGATATTAATAAATTTATTTATATAATATCGAAAATTTATAACTAAAATACAATGATGTTGGAAATAGTTTTAGATTTCTATTGAATATTTATAGTCAAATTATCATATCTGTATCCCTATATTAAATATGTTTTAGTTATTAATCTTTAAAATTTAATGCTTTTAACTATTTTTTAAATAAAATATAATAAAGGTCATAATCTAAACTGAATGGATCAAAATGATCTTTTTTTTCATATAGTTTATTTTGGTCTAAATAAACTGATCTAATAGAATTAGGACATGTGTTGGATTAATTTTAATATTATTTTTAGCTTTAATTTCCTTATTTACTTTTTATCGTGGTAAATAATATTTAAATGTTTCTATTTTCCAAAAATTATATTCAACCAATTGAACCATATTTTACATAATGATGTCAACTGTGTCTCTCAGATTATTTAAATTCAATTTACAGAATAATTAAAATTATGTTTTATGCAATTTTTCAAATGTTCCTAGAAGGTGGGTAAATGTGCTTTTAGGGTGCGTAAAATGACGTTTAAAAGTTATATAAAATTTTATCTACCTAATAATATTATAAAAAGAAACCAATGTTATATATTGGAAAGATATAGGTATTATATATCTATTTTACATTAAAATAAATTTAAAGTAAAAATAATTATTTAAAAGAAAAATTATAATTTTATATACTATGAAATATTTTTCACTATTCATAAAAAATTGGAGGTTTATAGGAAAAGACCAAAACATTACACTAAAAAATTGTTATTTTTTGAATTCAAATAGTAATTCTATTATACTAAATTGAATTTTTATCTGTTTCTAAAATTAATGTTATTATTGTTCATAAAAGGACCGAAAAATAGTTCTTTGAAGAAAATAGTTTTTCTAAATATAGAACTATTTTAACAAAACTAATACATTTCCTTATAAATATGTTTGATTTATGTGAACTAAATTATAAATCATATTTAAAATTTATTTTTTTCTATCTATATTACAATAGTTATAATTCTAATGTGTTTTTCACAGAAACTCAATTATTTGTATCACACAAGCCAAGTCAATGTTGTGTGAAATATAAGATATTAAATTATTTTAAAGATATAACGTACTATGAAATATTGGGGTGTTACATTCCCTACTCCTTCAATATATTTCATTCTCTATATTTGAAATTGTTCTAGTAAAATAAGAGGCTTAAAATAGAAGATACCTCTGTGGAAAACCCACATTGGAAATATGGTTAATAAATTTTAGTCTTAATAAGAGGGAAAGGTAAATAAATAACTCACTACCAAAATAGTATTTTGAATAGAAGAACATTATTTGAAATTAGACACACTTAGTTGGAATGAAAACTTAAATATCTATAAGGAGTGATTGAGGTCATCAATCACAAACAAATGAACAATGGATGGAAAATTGAGTTCTTCAAAACAATAAATCTATGATGTTTTATAATTTCATCGGTTCAAAAAAACATAAGGTATTAGGATATAAAAAATAAGATAAGTTTTTTAGGAAGTGGAGGGATTAATTTACTTTAAATAGAATAACTCAATAAAATATACATGATTTCATTATGATTTATAATCATATTCTCATCATTTGGTTGTGCTTCAATTTATTTTCACATATTTTGTTACACTAAGAAATGAATATTCAAAAATTATTTTTTTACACCTGAATCACATTTTATAAATCATATGGTCCACAAGTATTCCATTAATCCTCTAAATTTTTACTAGAAATCAAAATGTTAGGTCAATGTATCCAAAAAATCATACATTTACCTGAAGCAAAAAAAAAATTGTTCAACTTACTCAATTCCGACCATTAGACTTATCAAAAACACATGGGTCTAAACTCACAGTCCCAAAAACAATAAGAAAGGTAAACATAAAATAATGATAATCAACATCTGAATACCTACATCATGTATTATATTAAAACATGGTAACAACCTAAAATGCCATAAATCCATATTTTAATATGTATGAACTGCCTTGTCCCTTTTATAAAACAATGAATACTAGATATACTCCATAAATCAATAAATGTTTAAAAATACAACAGTGATGTAATAAAAAAATCATTAATCAGTTCCATGTATGTTGTCACAACCCGTCACCTGGGGCCCGTTTCATGACTACCCCAATCCCACCTTCCATAGGCCAGGGGATGGCGACTAGCAACAGAAAGGCATATCCCTAAAACAGGAAGTCATTGACTTTAACCTTGTATGAACACACGGTACAAGAACACAACAAGATGGAATCACAAAGAATAACTATTGTAGTAAAAGAGTGTACTGAAAGTAAAGGGGTCCGGAATACAAGCCCAACTAAACGATACAATACAACAGAAAATAGAAAAGAGCTCCTAAGATCATCCCCCACGGATCCTACCTGGAGGGTAGTTACAACTCATCATCAATGTCCCCCATGTCAATTAGTCTCCTTCGTATGCCACCATGTCATGACCCCTAAGGTCACAACCAAGCTGCACGTCAACTGCACAAGACACAACCATGTTCGGGCGAAGCGTGTGCATGGCTGAGTATAACAATACCCAGTAGGGACCCTGAGACCCCTGGAGTTCTCATAGAATTCCACCAAATAAAACCCAAATTCATGATCTCAAAAAATAAAATAAAATAAAAGGCTCAACTCAAACCAGGTATAACATAAGTACAGAAGTACAGATGATTAATTGTACAACTAGATCATCTTATTCTGTCAAGGTTTCTACTATTGTTTCACCCAAGATCGCTAGGTTCTAATCCACAAAGGATTTATAGGTTCTGATCCATAGAGGATCTCTAGGTGTTGATCCACATAGTATTTATAGGCATTGATCCACATTTGATCTCTAGCTGTTGAACCACATAGGATCTCATGGTGCTGATCCACAAGGGATCGCAAGTCATTCTTCACATCTCAGCCAACCACTAGATTCTCGTATAGAGTACGCTTGATTCTGGGAGGATCCGCTCCTCAAGCCATCAGTTGTACTTCAACTGGCACAAAGTCCCATGAAGAAGTAACCCAATGTTCTGTCATTTCATAAGGGTTCCAATTTAATAGATGAGACGTCAATCGGACGCCCGATCTGAGATTTATAGGCATTTTATGGTTGAGGTTCCGGTTTGATATGGATACGATCCAACCCAGCCATACTGAAACTTTTTCTAAAACTCAGGTGGATTAAATCAAAAATATCACCTCTTTCCTAGGATTCTAGTGTCACAAACATTTCGACAAACGTATGTATGGTTTGCGATATAAGGCCTCTCAATCGTATCTGGGCCGAAATGGGTCTGGTTCTAGTCTAACTCAGCCCAACCCAGTTTGGACCAACCTGACCTACTTCAGGTCGACCCGATCTGATCAAGGGATAAACTAGCCCGACCCAAACTGGGTGGGCCATGGTAGGCTCGTCCCACAAGGCCATGCACTGGCCCAGCTCAACTCGGCTGGGCACGACCCGACGTGCGGCCTGACCGGATGGCCAGCACGGTCCGCTAGCCAGGCGAACACATGGGGGGTGCTTCCCCTTCCTGAACAACAAGTCTATTCAGGCTGAGTAACTGGAGGCACCACGTGACACCACCTCATCTTGCAGAGGGACCCGCAGGGCACATGTCCCCTTCGTCGTGGCATCAAAGTCGCAACCACCACCTACGACATGCGACGACGCACCACACTCCACCAATGTTGTTGGCCATGATCCATCCACCCACATCGTTCTTCCATGGTGCCATGTAGCGCCACCGTTCTACCACGGTCAACGGTTGTGGGCCTCCGCCTCTATGATTCTTCTACGGGGCTCCCGCGATGCTTCAAAGATTCTTTTTCACTCTCGTCTGCACCTATGGGCCTCTCGGAATGCCACTGTCATTACATGCCTCCGAGTTCAAGGTTTTCTCTAGTTGGTAAATCCATCCTTCAAAGAAAGCAATGATAAATCTGGAGTCAGAGGGTCCGAGCCTTGTTTGTTTGACCCATACTTTCCGCATTAGCTTCATAACATGGGTGAGATTAACTCCTCTTCAAGAACATAGAATTACTCAAGAAAAATCCACTGAATTAATCAAGAATAAAACCCGACCTCGCAAATCATTGGATTTGTCATAATTGTTGCAGGAGAAAAGGCCACATTGTATGAAGTCAACAGCGTTCGTCCATCCCAGATCATTGTCGCCCAAGATTCCTTCCTTCGTTAGCGGAAGATGATGCACTACTTCTTCAATGGTTCCACACAATCACCTCCATAAACCCAACCTGAGCCTCAATTAAATAGAGGGGGGATTAAGTACCACATCAAAATAATTAATGAAGTTCATAAATTAACAAACCTCTTAATTCACAATGGTGTGGTTACGTAACTGAGGACTCAAGCCATTAAATGGTTAGACAAACCATCGGTCCCACCATCGCCACACAAGAGGAGGTAGGAAAATAAAATAAATTTTTTTATGTTATTTTATTATTTCATTAAAATTCTCATAATCTATCTTTTTCACCTGACCTAGTGCAGTCGAAGTTAATCCTCCCTTTAGCGAATGATGGTTCTGTAGTTTGAACAGTGCACTTAGATTTTTAATCTGAGTAGATGTTCAAAAGATAGAAAATACCGCCTGCACTTTTTTCTGAACGTACATTGAAAATGTTCATCATTATGTTAAGGACTCACCGGGCCTCAGAATTAGGTGTCGTCAATTTTCAGAGACTTGTAACACTCCCAAATAATTTTAACAAAATTATATTCAATTTATAGGTCATTAAATTTTCCCCACCTTAGGGATTTTCATTCACAAAATCTACATCAAAACTAGGGGAACCAATGGGGGTACTAACCACGGATCTGAGCCTCCCTCTCCCATGGGCTCTACTAAAGATTCTCATGTTTCCTACAATCTCACAATAGAGGAATCAATTCCCTATGATGGATCTGCTCCTGTCGATACCTTATATTTACTGCAAACTCCATAAATGTCTCCCCATCATTGATTTCTAGCTCACCTCAATCGATAACATGTGATGGATCATGCACGTACCCCCTCAGTTGCAACACATGGAAAACATTAAGCATGTACTGTATTTTTGGTGGAAAAGGTTAAGGTATGCCACCTTTCCTACTCTGTTGAGGATCCAGAATGTTCTGATGAACCTCAGAGACAACTTGTCTCCCAGGACAAACCTCCACAATCCTTGTCGGGGTGAGACCCATTGGAAGACATTTTTACCAACTCTATATCTAAGGGTCTCCATCTCTTGTAGACAGAAGACTTATACCTTTTATGTGCAGTCTTCATCTTCTCCTGGATGATTTGAACCTTCTCCATGGTAGCTTGCACCAAATCTAGACCAATAAGTGCCGACTCCCCTAGGTTTATCAAGCATAGTGGTAACCTAAAAGGATGCCTGTATGGGGCCTAAAATGGGGCCATGGTAGAGGTGGGGTGTTAAATTTAGTTTTATAAGATCTCCACCTATGGTAGGTGGTCCTCCCAACTACAGAAAAATCATGGACACAAGCACAAAGCATGTCCTCGATTGTCTATATGGTCTGCTCCATCTGACTATCTATCTATGGGAGAAAGGTGGTACTCAAGCGTAGCTGAGTCCCGAACTCCTTCTACAACCCCTTCCCAAAGTGGGGTGTAAAACTTGTGTCTCGATCTGAGTTGATCTTTAATTTCACCCCCTAAAGCTGTAAAATCTCTTACAGGTAGAGGCGTCTAATTCCCTCTACTGATCCCTGCTCTTAGATGGGTAGGAACTGGGCTGACTTGGTGAGTGTGTCAATGATAAGCGAGATATAATCATGGCCCCTAGACATATTTGGTAGCCCATCATGATGTCCATTGAAATACCATCACACATACTCACATGTACCTCATGTGGATGAGCTAAGACAACTGGTATCTGATACTTAGTGTTCAGTTGTTGAAAAGTGAGGCATCTTTATAAAAACTCTGCCACCAGTGTCTTCATCCATGGCCACCAATACTAACGTTGTAGGTCCGGGTACATCTTCGCCACTCCAAGATGTTCCTCTATATAATACATATGGAACTCCCTCAACACCTCCTCTCGAAGCATCTCTGGTACTATAGTGAATCCTCTAAATAGGATGACATGGCCCCACCTTCAGAAAATCCCTCAGAAGCCCATCCTACGGATTTATGAACAACGCGGGCTTCGCTGTCAATGTCCTCATGTTGTGCCTCCCAGAATAGATAAATGACTATGAGAGTAAATTTCATAGAATGGATTTAAACTACTCAATCATTGTCTATGATGGATATCTACAACCCAGCTACGTGCTATGTTGCCTCACTCAACAACTATTGAAATTATCACATGCTGAGTGACTCTGAAACTATGTTCCCTTACCCAAGAGTGTAGACTATTTCAAAGTTATAGTCCTTGAGGAACTCCAAACATCACCACTATCACAGGTTTTTTTACTTATGTGAAAATATATACATGATACTCTTATGATCAAAGTAAATAGTTAAACATTCACACATCAAGTAGTTTTTCCACATCTTTAGTGCAAAGACCACTACTACTATCTTCAATTAATGGGTAGAATAGTTATACTCATTTTGTCATTACCATGATAAGCCATAGGCAATCACCACTCACCTCTACATCAGGACACAACCTAATTTGGTCCCTAATGTGTTGTAGTAGACCACATACCAAACTCCCTCATCTGGTAGCCTCAATATGGGGGCACTCGTCAGTATCTACATCAACTCTAGAAAACTCTGTTGGCATCGCTCCATCCAAATGACGGGATGTCCCTTCATTGTCAAAGATGACAAGGGTGTGGAAAATTTAGAAATGTCGGGTATGAATCTATAGTCGTACCCATCCAATCCCAAGAAAATCCACACCTTGGTCACACTCCTGGGTGGCTCCCAAGAAAACAATGCCTCAATATTCACCAGATCCACTACAACTCTTGCCTTCGAGATAACGTTCCTAGTGAAGGGGACATCCTATATCCATAATTGACACATTGAGGGCCTGAAATAATGATGGGGATCTCAGAGTGAATCTAGAACTATCTCCAGGTGCATGTCATTCTCCTCCTCCAACGTTGATTTGATCAAGATGTCATCAATGAAGACTACCACGAAGCAATTAAGGTGAGGATCGAATACCATGTTCAAGATCCCCAAGAGAACATTCAGATTATTGGTCATGGTGAAGGGTATCACCAATAACTCATAATTTCTATACCCACATCTGAAGGTTTTCTTTATTATGTCCCCATCTCATACCCTGAGTTGTTGACAGCCTAATTCGAGGTCTATCTTTGAAAACCATATAGCTCCCTTTAGATGGTCGAAGAGATCATCAATCCTCATGAGTGGATATTTGTTCTTTATGGTCACCTAGTAAAGACTCCAATAATCCACAAAAACCCTCAGACTCCCATACTTATTCTTCAAGAAAAAAATCAGGATGCCCCTGGAGAAACAGTAGGCCTTATGATATAATTCCTCTGTAATTCCTCCAACTGTACCTGCAAATCACAAAACTCCATAGGGTCCATCCAAAATGATTGAACAGATATTAGTTTCGTTATGGGGAAAATGACAATTTAGATGTCTAACTATCTACGAGGAGGTATCCCCTATACACCATTAGAAAAGACATCAGAATACTAGTCCCCCACTACAAGATAACTCAGAATCATTACGTCAACTACTCTGATGGTAAGGCTAGCCCACTGTTGTGTGATTGGCTACACCCTCCATCAAGTAATTCCATCATGTTCTGAAAAGGTTCCCTTCTTTCCAGTGAAGGTAAACATGATCTCATTCTCATGGACACAACACACTTTTCACTTTAAACCATTGATCTGAGCATGGACTGTGGATAGCCAGTCCATTTGAAAGGTGTCGTCGTAAGGCCTCAACACTGTTACTAAGGGATCCCATGTGAAGCTCTCGCCTCCTAGAGTGAGCTCAAACTATCATCCCCATTGAATAATCATCAAATCTTTTCCCATAAGAGTCTCTAATTGTAAGGATCGATCCAACGACTCTGTCAGAATCTCTGAGCTTTGAACGAGTGTCATGGAAATGAAGGACTGACATGGACCTATGTCTATAATAACATCAAATAGGGTTGAATAGACACAGATCATACATCTAATCATCATTAGAGAACCGTGGTCCTAAGCCTCTTCCACCTGAAGCTGAGCTCTCCCCTATCCTTCTGCTCCCTATGGTAGTGGTGGACCACCTCGAAGTGGTGGTGGTAGAACCTCAAAATATAATCTTCCACCTCCTGCATGACCTGCTCCTCTTCTATGTCTGCTGCCCAGTGGACCCCACCATGGCCGCTACCTCAGCGGTCCCTCAGGTCAGCTTATGATTATCTTTGCGAGGAGTTAGATAGTCACTAGCCATGTGTCCATGTCTGCAATAAGAGTAATAGGTTTTAGTCCACAGAAGACCTCCTCTGCCTCATGTGCTCCACACCTTCAACCCTGCATCACGGAGTCATCCATTGGATGGTTTGTCACACTTGAACCTCTATGTTAACAGCCTACTACCAACTTTAGATGACTAGGCTACATATTGTCCGGTGGTGTCTTTCACTATCGATGCCTATGCATCTAAGAAGCTCACCCCCGATAATTCTTTCATGAGCACTCTAGCCAACGTCGGGATATTGAGTGATATCATCAACGATTTGATCTCATACTAAAGACCCTTAAAAAGGTTTGGGACCTAAAAATAGGTCTCATAACATGTTAGTGGAGTTTCATAAGAGGTAATTGAATCTTGCTGAGTACTAGGCCACTGATATGATTCCCTATTCGTAAGTGCAGAAGCTCTTAGATACGCACTAAGAATATAGTCGATGGTATGAACTCTACCTGGAATAGGGTGTCAAAGTCCAACTAGGATAGTGTCGCCTCCTCATGCATATGAAGCATCAGACTCCACCATCTCCCTATTAAGCCCGAGTATAGGCTAGCAGTGAGGATCACCATCTGATCTACTAGCATCTCAACTAAGAAAAAAACTTGTTCCATAGATTCCATCTAGTCCTTAGCTTCCTAGGGATCCGTATCTCCTAGAAACCTTGGGGGCCTCTATCTCTAGAACTCATGAAATGCGCTCAGCTGGGAAGCACAGTCTTCCCATGGGGTTGGTGGTAAATGCTTCTCTCTGAGTGGTGGTGATGCTGGTAAACCACCTAAAGGTGCCAACATAGTAATAGGGACCCAAATCGATTCTCCATCACACAATGGGACATCATTGTGTACACTCTCTAGAATCTAGGTTGGTTGTCTACATTGTGATTTCCTATTAGGAAACAGGTGTTCCATGGTCTATAATTTATACATGGTGACCTAAATATAAGGTGATCAAAATTAAAACACTTCCAAAACACAGACAATCTATTTTTTCATGCACTAAGTCATAAATTAGAATTTAGGATCCGGGTGTATGGATACATTACCCACCATACTAACTCTGGATGCCTTGAACTGAAAACCAAACTGAAAACAGTCAACACTATTGCCCCACATGAAAGATCAGAGTCCTATTTATTTAGTGGAACTGACTCCTCTGATACCACTTTGTCACATATCATCCCCTAGGGCCCGTGCTGTGACTACAACAATACTGCCTTCTATAGGTTTGGGTTTGGAGACTAGCACAAGAATGATGTATCCCAAAAATGTGAATGTATTTACTTTAACCTCTACAAACACACAGTCCAAGAAAAAAACATGATGCAACTATTAAGTAAAACTACAGTATTTAAAGTGTGTACTTAATGTAAAAGGATTTTGAATACCAGCCCAAATGAATGATACAATACAATATAAAACAAAAAATAGCTCATCATATCATCCATCACAGATCCTACCTATAGGGAAGGTATAACTCGTCTCCACAGCCCTCTACGCCAACCAGTCTCCTCCATGTACAACCTAATCTAGGCCCCTAAGATCTCAACCAAGCTGCTCATCGTCTACAAAAGACACAAAAATGTTTGAGTGATGCCCATGAAGGGGTGAGTATAATAATCCCTAGTAGAGACCCTAGGACCCCTTAAGGTCTCACAGAATTCCAAAAAAGAAAACCACAAATAATTATATCAATCACCAAGAAAAAAAGAAAAGGACTCATTTCAAACTAGGTATAACTTAAGTATAGAAGTACAGATGATTATACGTAAAGCTACATAATTTTATTTTGTCAAGGGTTATGTTGTTGATCCACATAGTATCACTCGGTTCTGATCCACTCATGATTTCTATGTGTTGATCATCATAGGATCGCTTGCTGTTGATCCAAAAAGGATTGCTAGGTGTTGATCGACACATGATCTCTTGGTGATGATCCACACATGATCGATACTTGACGATACACACAATATAAGTAGGGGATAATCCACACAGGATCTCTAGGTGCTGATCCACACAGGATCTTTAGGTGCTAATCCACGTATTATTGCATGTCATTCATCGTGTATCATCCAACTAGTGGATTCTCATACATAATACACAAGATTCAGGGAGGATCTGATCATTAATCCATAGGTCATACTTTGACCAACGTGAACTCACTCGAAAAAGTAATCCAACGCCCTGTCATATCATAAGGGCTCCAACACAACCAACAATACATAAATCAGACGTATGGTTTGAGAGTTATAGGCATTTTAGTGCCAAGGGCCTTGTTGGATTCATGTACGATCCAACCTGGCTGTTGTCCATAATTTTCCAAAACTTAGGGGGAGTATCTACAAAGGACCACCACATTCCAATTATTCATGAACTGCAGAATGTTCAAGAAATGAACATTTGTTATGTGAGATATGCCCTTTTACGAGTATCTTGGTCGAAATGGGTCTGGGTCCTGTCTAACCAAGTCTGTGTCCAACCCGAACTAACCTGAACTAGTTGGTCCGTGGAACGTCTCAACCCAAACCTGTTGGGCCACGATGGGCTTGGCATGCGGGGTTACAGACTGACCTGACCCACCGCAGCTAGGCGCGGCCCATCAGGTGGTCTCTCCCAATGGTCAGCAAGGTCCGCTAGTTGGGAAACTGTGTGGTGGTCTCTCTCCCTTCTGGAACGGAAAATTAGTTCACGCAAGTAAAATGCATTTTGACGTGGTGCCTCCTCAGCTTGAAGCGGGACCCATATGGTGCGGGTCAACTTTTTCGTAACTTCAAAGACGCGACAACTTCCCACATCGTGCGATGGTTCACTGCTCTCTGCCAATGCGGCTGACCGAGAGTCAGTCACCCCCTTCAGTCCACCGCAGTGCTGCCCTTCCACCGTGTCTGCTGGTTTCCGGCCCCCACCCTCATTCGTTGGTGCTGGCCACCAGTGTCGCAGTGCCGGTGACATGCCAACACTTCTTCCAGAGAGCTCTGTTGAGACCCAAGAGCTCCTTTTTCACTCCCGTCTGTGCCTATGGGAATCCTAGGATGTCTTCATCAATGCGTGCCTCCCTGTTAAAGGTTTTATCATGTTGAGAAATCCTCCCATGAAGAATGTAACGATAAATCAGGCGGTGGAGGGTAAGGGCCTTGTTCTTTTGGCCCACGCCCTCTGCGTAAGCATCATAACATGTGTGATATAAACTCATCTTCAAACACATAGATTTAATCCAGTCAAAACCCATACAACTAATCAATAAAAAACGCCTACCTCAAAAATAATTTGAGGTGTTATGGTTGTGGAGGGAGAAGGGTCCTTGTTGGTTAAAATCATCAGTGTTCATCGCTCCTAGATCACTGCCACCCAAGATTCTATCCTTCATCGGTGGACGATGACATAGTACCTCACCAGAGGATCCTCACTATCATCTTCCAAACCCCATCCCAAGCCTCAATTAAATAGAGGGAGAGGGTGAGCAACGCATCGAAAAAATTAATAAGTTTCATTAATAAATGAACCTCTTATTCCCAAAGGTGATGCTACGGAACTGAAGAGTCAAGCCAAAAAATGGATTAACAACCCATTAGTCCCACCCCTACTTCTCCACAACAGTTAGGAAAATAAAATAAATTTTTTTATTTTATTTTATTTTTTCTTTAAAAGTCTCTATAATTATCTTCTTCAACTGACCTAATCTGGCCAACGATAAGCCTCCCTTAAGATAATCATGGTTTTCTAGATTCAACGGTGCTCTTAGATTTTTAATCCGAGCACCAGTTCAAAAGATATAAAATGCCTCCTATAGGATTACTGAACGTTCCTTTAAAAAGTTCAAAATTCCATTCCGGGAACGGCGGGCCTCATAATAAAGTGACTTCAATTTTATCAGACACATAATAATCCAAAATAATTTATGAAAAATTTATATCGGAAAGCTGGGTCATTAATGATAGAAATAATATCAAATAGACATTATCAAAATCAATTATCTCTTATTCCAAAATCATTATATCTGTTTGAAAAACATATTAATTTTTATATTTCCCCCAATAATATATTTTCCAAAATGATAAAATTTTGACTGTGTCACATTAATTGGTACCATACGATCTCAAATCGTTGAACAAATAGTACTATAGTACAATCCTTATTTATTTCTATAATTCATGTAACTAGTACATCGTTGATACAACACTCAAGTGACAAAATTCATTAATAAAAATATTAAAAAACTAGTCATTACTCTTCATATGGAGTTGTATCATGACTTGATTATTATCTAATACGATCATTTAGGGTATTCTATGATGATTCGGACATTGATTCGCATAGAGTACCAACTCCTCACAGATGAACCATTGTACATTTGAAACCTTTTTCCTACCATTGTGATCATAAATGTGATGTCCTTTTTCTCTATACTTATAACATACTAACATTTCCTTCAATAATTTTCCAAGGTGATTCATTCCATTATTATTACATGTGGAAAATACTTATTTTCCTTCTTCCCTTTGTACACATTTTTCCATCCTCTTCTTTTCATGCATCCCTTCAAATCCATAGGTCCCAAATAATTTTTACTTATCATATTAACACATGATACTATTTCTTCATATGATGTGGATATATGGGAGACTATTTCCCTTATAAATGATAGCTTAATACCAAGAAAGATATAATCCTTCATACATATTAGATCATGTGTTCTGCTGGAGTTCACTTTCCTTCTACTTGGAGCCATTTTTAAGTGACAACATACACTAGTTTAGATCATATCATAATGTATAATCCAAAAAATATAAAAATTATCATCATCAATTGATGATTTATAAACATCTAGTCTTATAATCATAAAATTGGATTCTTTTCTGAAATATCTACTATTATATCCTTCATAATGGGTTGTAAATAAAATTTTAATTATCCTTATCATATCCCTCAGTATTGTCAAAACCAGGTGCGTAGTATGGCTATTTTTTGTGTACTATGATACCCCAGATCAATCCTGAAACACCTTGTTAGAGATTTCAATCATAGGTACATCATTCCTAGAACCACGTCCACTTGTAGTATATAGACATTGATGTATTTCTTTGAAAACCCACATAATATCAACGTTAAAAAAAAATTGATGTTCATCTATACTAATCCACAAAGTCCATGTTAGGATAATGTTTCATAATTAGAGTTTATCTAAATCTATATCAAATGTTATTGCTAAACATCCTATTATAACAACTGTAACACCCTTAACCCAGTTACCCATAGCCAGTGGATTATTTTAATACATTAGAATGATTACAAGGAATCAAGTCCAAAAGGACTGATCAGTTAAACAATATTAATAAATAAATTTAATACATGAACTTTTCGTTACAATTTCAAACAAAAAACATATCATAAATAATTCCTTGAGAACAACATTACTACCAAAGCTTAAACATGCATATAAATCAAAATATTCTTCTTGGAATCTTTGGAAAATGAAATATAAGAAATGGGTTAGATCAGATTCTCAGTAAGGATAAACAATATACTAAAATCTATCATCAATAATCATAAACTATTATAGATTGTTTTAAAAATGAAACACAAGTCCTATAATCATAAAATTCAGCATAATAGAGAAAGGATAAAAGAATAATTTTATATACATATTCACATAGAAATTCTACTGGTCGAATAATCATATGTAACACTAATAACTAATATTATAATTATGGAATGCATAATTCCAGACTACGTAACCACAAAGTTAAGGCCTTCTTCCAAGAACCTAAATATAAATTTCATAAAGGCCTTGTGCCAATACACTAGTTTTTATAATGTGACAAACTGATGTATCAAGGGGTTGTAGTGGGCCCCACCTTTCACTTACTAATTCCAATGCATTCAACGTATGAAAATGTTGAAACGTAACATAAACATTCATATTAAGACTATCATACAAAATGTCAATAATTTAACCTTAAAATTTGAATTGTATAAAAATAGAACATCCATAAGAAATCATATCATATCTCATTCAATATAATATTGAATATTTTATTACAACAAATATACCTCAATCAAGAAAAATTTTCAGTAATGGATTTCAAAATAGATGAAAATGACGAGTATAACTCATTGAGATAAATACCCCTTTTTGTGAAATCATTTAAAAGACAAATAGTTATAAATGATGTAATTTAAAAGGGATTTTTGAATCAAAGTTGTATATACCACATTGACTCTTTTTAAAGGAATTGACATCTTAAAACAATCATGTCCTTAAAAATAAAAACATAAAATCATTTCGAAAACATGGGAATTAATTAAAATAATTTGGAAAAAACCATTAAAACATTTAAAATGATGATATTGATAAATAGACCCATCAAAAAAACTTAATATAATCCATTTAAAAGTATTTTTTGAAAACATGGACATGGATGATAAATTTGTCCCAGTAAATACTTACACATAACCAATCTCAAATAACAATGAGATTAAAGAATTAACCCTTACCATGTACATTACATTGGTTAAGGGAACTTTTAACATCATGTATAATGAAAATAGTATGTTTATAAAATATCAAAAACCATATTAATATTTATGTTATCATATATGTTTCATTTATGTCTTTATACTACCCATTTGATAATGATTTCCATGTTAATGAAACATTTTGTGTAATAATATCTTTTTTTATCGTACATGTTTTAACTTTTCATTCATGGTAATATCACATATATCATAACTAATTTGATTCATGAAAAAAAATTATGTATCACATATATTCAGAATAAAAATATGTATAATAGATATATGTATGAAAGGTAAAACAACCTTTATGTAGATGGTAGGTCATACGTATGTATAAACGCTGTTTCCGTTTTCATATCGTAAAGAACAGAAGTTAGTAAAAGAGATATATGTGTATATATATATATATATTTCTAGAATAATTATTCTTCCATATATTACATTTTTATTAAGAAGATATATTTTTATAATCATTGTTGTTTTTAATGGTTGGGGCCGAAGCCTCAATTTATTATTTAAATCAAATTCCTCTTTAGACTGGGTAGAGGGAGACCCATTACATAGCCTGAAGGCCCAAGGCCAAGTGGCCTAACGACTAGGATTGAAATCCCATTTTTTGGCTAAAATATACCCTCGGGGAATAGTACTACTACAGCACACGGACTGCTACAATACCTGCTACAGTACCGCCACCTCTACAGTACCTGCTACAGTGCCTCTACCGCTATAGTATCGCCGATGCTATAGTACCCGGAAATTATACCCTGCCCAGATTTGATCCTGGGTCTTTTGGATGCCATTAAAGAGCATGTACCACTAGGGTAGAGGCTAGTTGGAAAACAAAAATATATTTTTATAATCATCGTTGAATGGTGAATGTGGAAATGAATCTCATCGCGTTGTGGAGATGGTAAGTTGGATGTATGTACAAGCGATTATATCATTATATTGATGGTGAAATAGTATTTAATTGGATGGTATATTATATATATATAATAATTATAATTTTATATTTTTTATTAACATCAATTATACTCATTATTATACCCATCAAAATAATAAAGTGTTGAATTACAAACTACACCACGACGTCGAGATGGTAAGTCATACCTACGCACGTATGATGACTTTTTCATTAATAGGATGGTTATAATAAAGAATATGGATGTACCATATTTATAATAACATATCACGATGTATAAGATACTTGAGTTATTATTTAGGTATTGAAACAACCAAGAAATTGGAAGTGGAAGATGAAAAGATCATTGAATGAGGTGATGAAATAATCATCTCTTCATTGGGTTCTTCCTTTTGATTTGACCAAAAAGGTTCCATAGAATGGACTTGGGATAAAAGTAAGGCCACTATGTTGAATTGAGGTTCGTTGGGTGGTTATTTGAACCAGGTTTAGCTGAGACAAATGGATTTGTAGGTGTGAATTTAGGATAAGGGGAAGTACCATTTCATAAGATTGGTGAGGGTCACTTTAGGAAAAGATTGAAATATTAACTTATTATAAGATCATTTTCGGTTTCTAATACCTCCAAATTTATTTATTTATAGGATAAGCTGGTTATGGGTCTAAATACTCTCAACCGACATGTTTTAGACAAGTTTAGGTCACTATATTAACCTTATCTTTTATATTTAACTCTTAGATAAATAGTGTAACTTTTACCAGGTCTTCTTGTATTTCTATATCAGAGGGTTAATATAGTAACAATAAAATTCGAAGAGAATATCAAGTGGTTCAGTAATGAAATATGTAAAATTTTATATTTCATGTTCTGTAATATTAGATTTTTACAAATATTATATCATTTAATATTATAGTATTTGTTTTAAAAACTCATTTATGTAAATTTTAACACTATTTAGTATTTGGTTTTTGGGAATTTCATAAAAACATTATTACTTCTAAAAAACACATTGAATCAACCCTAAGATTTCATATTAACCTATAAAATTATTTTATGGTATCAAAAGATTATATGTACATTTATTTTAATATTTATAACATCAATTATCTAAATCATTCATTAATTAGGTAATTTCTGCATCATAAATTGTGTCATCAAAAAATTTAGTTATATAATCTCTATAAATTATAAATAAAATAAAACGATGTATGAAATATTTTTATATTTATATTGAATATTTATAGTTGAATTTATTAAATGCTTAATCCTATATTAAAAGTGTTTTAGTTTTTAATCTTTTAATTTAACACGCTTAACTCTGTATTATGTAAAATATAATAAATGTCCTAATCTAACGCAAATGGATCAGAATGATCTTATTTTGGTCCTATGGTTGAGTTTGGTCGAAATACATATTTAAAACAGAAATAGGACATGTCTTGGGGTAATTTTAATTATAATATTACCTTTAATTACCTTAGTTACTTTTTACCGGGGTTAATGAAATTCAATAGTTACTATTTATCATAAATTATTTTAATCCAATTAAACCAAATTTTAGTTAATGATGTCAACCATGGCTCTCAAAATTTTGAGATTCAATTCACATAAGTGGTATAATTACTTTTTATGAAAACTTGAAAATGTGCCTAGAATGTTGGTAAATGTGAATAGAATGTGGGTAGAGAGACGTTAAAAAGTTCAATAAAATTATATATATATATAATATTATTATAAAATGAATCCAAAAAAATTATATTGGAAATATATAGGTATTATGTATCTATTTCGAATTTAAAATAAATTTATAATAAAAATAATTATTTAAATTAAAAATCCATTTTTTATATACTATGGAGTAATTTTCACTATTTACCAGAAATTGAATGTTTTCAGAAAAATATCAAAAAATCACCCTAACCTAATTTTAATATTCGGAATTCCAAAATGATGATTTTTTACCAAATTCATTTTTTTTAATTATCTAAATTGTTTTTAAAAGGTGGTGCCTAGGTCAAAGACCAAGACACAAATTATTCAATAAATAAAGAAATTACATAAATCTGAAGGAGTGTATTTTATTACAATATTTTACAAAAAGAGGGAGAATATCATCACACAGATCATCCATAAATGTGAAGCCCTAATTTATTACCTTATTGGAAATACCATTAGCAACCTTTTCTACATCACGGAATGCATGGGTGGCAATGTATCTGATCTCTTGAAGTGAAGCAAGGTTGTTCATTTAGCGGGTAGTAAGTACCCATGCAAGGTGCACCGTACCATTCAATATATCTTGGAAAATATTGGTTGAGTCACATTCTACACAAATTTTGTTTCAAACCCTTTGTTGAAAAAGTTTACCATAAGAATCACAACCATAATTTCTTCTTCTAACGCAGAGGTGGCCCCATAACTGCAGAAGAAGCATCCTTGACATTGGTCAAGGAAGTCTCTGAAGACATCAAAATATCCCGTAGGTCCTAGGTTGCCTTTCGAAGCACCATCAACATTAATTTTGATCTATCATGGAGTGTGTATTTCCAAAACACGTCAAGGGTTTTCCTTGGGGGTATGTAGAGACCATGAATACTATGTCGAAGAAGGATCACATAGTCTCCAATTGTGTTGTCGCAATATGCTTTCTAAATCGAGGCTGCATCTTTAATGGTGATGAGAATCCACATCAGACCTAAATTATGATTGAATGAGTTGTTGTGGATAATAATATTATTTCTATCATACTAGATTATGTGAAGGAGCTCGGAAATATATTCTAAGAAGAAGTTCTTGATTTGTTTCAATGTTTTGAGCTCCACAAAGAGTGTTAAATTCAAACAAAGAGAGTCAAGTAATACCCATATGTAATCAAACATGTCAGTAATATAATTCTAGAGAGTAGACCCCATAGCACAAGGAAAAAATATAGTTAGTATCTTCTCTATGTTGGTGACTGAATTGGAACTTAGAGAGGAGTTGGATACAAAAATATTGAAGACAAACCTCAGAAAGAACACAGGTGCGAGCAATGCACCAAACATGATTGAGTCTTGATGGTTTTATCAATGGATTATCAAAAGGATTCTACCGACCAATGTAAGATTCTGAATTTGTGAAATTATGGCCTTAAAAACATTTTTATTTAATGACACCTTTGTGGGCAGGCTCCCAAGTAAGATAATCGCCAGTATTAGAGAAAGGATAATTATGAACAACATGAGTGATGCTAACAGGAAAATTAAAATTGCATGACTGAATCTCATCCTTTATAGTGAAATTGATGTTTTTTGGATGGTAATTGGTAGGTATCATGGATAAAAGGGGAGCTCCAGTCTACTTGTGCATCCAAAATGTCCTCAAAGAATCTGAGCTAACCATCCATCTAGAGTTATTCATAATGTTGAAAAAATATTGACTAATTAATGGCCATATCGAAGAGTTTACATAGCTCAAATTAACCTTCTTGAGCTTTATGAGGAATCTTTATATGAAAAAATCAAGGGAATATGAGTTATTATTAGATAATATCCAAGTGATTCCTGCTTAAAGAGCTTCGTTAAAGAGTTTGATATTTTTAATGATAGGACCACCTTTCTCCAGAGGTTTGCAAAAGGTTGAACAGGGTATGGTAACAAGATTACGTTCAAGAATGCTGCCAGTTCAAACAATGTTTGGGATGTAAACATTACTTTTCTTAAGAAGACCGGTAGTCCATTTATATACAATCAGTAAATAGATATGTTTGGATACAATCATAGACTTCAACAACCCAATCCATCCCTCCAAGTAAAGGGATTTACCTTTCCGAGAAGATAGTTGATTGATAACATGGTCAATAGCTGCATTAAGGTACATGGATCTCAGTCTACCCCAAAATATGGGAACTAATATATGGATGAACGGTAAGGATCCTTCTCTGATTACTAATCTATTTATAATGCTATTTTTCTAACTGAGAGAGAAGAATTTCCCGAAGAACACAAAATATTTGTTCCAGTAAATAGTTTGACCAAAAATATTTTCAATATGAGCTAAGTAATTCTTTAAATTTTGAATATTTATTTTTTTCAATGTTTAAGAATAGAATTATGTCATCCCCATATAGAATATGCAAAGAAACATTGAGGTTTCTGGCCACCTATATGGGTTTGAGTTTGTTCTGGTTAGCCAGGCGAGAGAGAAATCAGCTAAGATAATCATCGGTAATAGAAAAAATAATGGAGGATATGGGATCACCTTCTCTATCACCTTTATTGCATTTAATGTAGCCTTTTGGGGTTCCATTAACAAGGATAGAAAAAGATGACAAATTAAATAAGGTGTTTATCCTAATTTTATAATGATTATTGAAACCAAAACTCTAGAGAACTTTGAAAATGAATCTCCAATCAATGGTATCAATAGATTTCCTTATGTCAAGTTTAATGACAATGTTTCCTCCTTCGTACACTTTATTTAAGGAATTGGTGCATTATTATGAAAGATAAATGCAGTCATGTATGGATCTGCCTATGATAAAACCAAATTGATTCAATGATATAATTTTATTACATATGGGAGAAAGTCTATTAGAAATAAATTTAGTGATAATTTGGTAAAGAGAGTTAATGAGGGCGATCGGTCAGAATAGATGAATTTTATAGGTTTTAGCCACTTTATGGATTAGTGTAAGATATTGGTCATTAATACCATACAAGTATCTAAAATTAATTTTATTCTTGTTCAAAAATGGACAGAAAAAGTAGTTCTGTTAGGAAATTTTTTATATATTATATAGTAACAAAATGCATACATTCCATTATAAAAATGTTTTATTTATGTGAAAAAATTATAAATAAAATTTAAATTTTATTTTTTACTATTCATGTTATTATCATTATAATACTAATGTGTGGTTTCAGGGAAACACAATCCTTTGTATAACACAAGCTAAGTAAGTGTTTCCTACAATATAAGCTATTAAATTATTTTAAAGAGATAGTGTATTATTAAATCTTGGGGTGTTACAATTATATTCCTATTATTTTATATAATGATAATGTAGCATGTATAGTAAAATTTAAATAAGGTTATATTAATAGGGATATAAAAAATCTAATATGACCAAAATTATATTTTACTTTTGAAATTATAATGAATAGTGAGATAGATTTCCATCAAATTAAATAATGGGATATTCTTGCTAAATTTTTTAAAAAATCATTACCGATTAGACATTTTGGAAGTCAATTTAAAATTTTACAGGAAATCAAAAATAAATTCTATAATTATTTTTTAGGGAGTTGGATTTTTTTAATATTTTTCCATTCATTATGTTTTCCCACTTGGATTTATTATTTCTCTAATGGGTATAGTTAAAAATTTTCAGGGAGTATTTCATTTTTTCCTTATCTTTTTTTTCACTATGTTTTTATAACACCATAATATTTTATAATATATTTATCCATAAATATTTTTTAATAGCTTAGGATACACAGAACTCTCGAGTCGAAATGAACCATAATATAATATAGTATTATAAACAAGAAATTAAATTGACTTATGTAAATATCATTAACTAATTTATTAAAAGTATATAATTTACACATGTTGAAAATAAATTCTTTAGTTATCATATTATTAAAAAAATGAAGTCATTTGAATGTAAGAGATGTGTTTTTCTAAATGAATTGATTTGATATACACAATGTATTTTCGTATTAATATATAAAATTAATCACAATAGTTGAATGATTTTAATATAATGTAAAAATATTATATTCAATATTTTCATTAAAAATATTCACAAAATATTTCTACTCTACATTAGATAAGAATAAATTAGGTCTTATTGTTATAAATTGTCTTTTTCTAAATTATATATTCATCATGTTTTTTGATAGTTATATAAAACATAATTTATGGAACTTATTGGTATTTAATTTTGTAATATATGTTATATTTTTTTAATTTAGAGGCTCAAATTTGTTAAATAGTCACGCTAATTTGTAGACATTATGACTTGTAATCATGTAAAACTTATCAACTTTTTATTTGTTAAATCATGTTAATGTATGTGTTATGGTGATTTTGTTTCATAAAAATATTTATTGGATGAAAGGAGATCAACCCATATCACATAATTCTAGAAATTAAATTTTTTAAGAGAAAAATATCCCCAAAAATAACTCATATAATATTTAATGAATTAAAAATTACAAAATGTGACATTCATAGTTGTTACTATATCTTATGTGTCCATAGATGGACCAACTTATGTTTTTAATTAATGTAAATAAAAATTTTCATAATAGGTAAATTTATTTCATAATGGAAATTAAGTTTTAGTTAATAATAATAATATGATTTACATAAATTATTTTGTAATGTGAAAAAATTATATACAAAATTAATAAAAATATATATATGAAAATTATTTTTAATATATAAAAATAAATATAATTTGAGTGAATTAATGTGTTACGTGGATTTTTAGACAAATAAAACATATTTGGTAAATTTAAAAAGATTAGATTCAAATATCAACTTTATCATGGTATATTTTATTTGAAAATAAATGAAGAGTCCCAAAATTGACATTAATGATGTTATAAAATAAATTATATTTTATTGAAGGATTTAAAATTAATCAAAATTATTTGGATTATCCATGTGAATGTTATATGGTTGGAAACATCATTCATGGTCCATTTATGAGTCATTTTTTCATTTATGGTAGCATTACTGATCCTTTATGGTCAAAATAGTTTTTATCATGGTTATGCTCAAAAATAATTGACAAAAAGATTATTAAAAACATAGGTATTAAAATGAAACTAAAACCTATATAAATTTCATTGGATGATTTTTATTCAAACGTAGACACTTTTTCATGGAATTAATTTCTATTTGGAATCATTTTTCAAGAGATTTTGTCTATTATTTTTTAATATTTTCCCAACTTCCAAGTGTGTCCCCTCCATTCCTTATAAACCGACACCACTCCATCCTCTTCCATACAACACATTGATCCACATAGCTTGAAATTACCCAATACGAAATCCCTTCGAAAATTTCTGGGCTATAATTTAGATTCTTTGGACTTACAAAATAATGAACACTATGATGTGTCAACAAAAGTCTTTATAATATTTTCCTTTTAAGAATACATATTATTTTGCTGCAAGCATGATTTATACACAACAAAATGTTATTCTTACATTTCACAAAAGAATGAAATTATTTGACAACATGTGTCACACGCAAGATAGTGTTTTACCACAAAATAGTATATTATTAAAATATTATTATAATATAGTATTAACATTCCATTAAATTAATGGTGATAAATTTTATAAAACAATATATGAAATTATATGTTTTATAGGAACAAAATACTAATTCTTTGGTTACCAATTGATTAGAAATGAACATATATATGAATTAAATGTAAACACAATATTTTAATTTTTATGATCCCAAAGGGATTTTCTATTAATATATTAAATTTGAAATGGATTAGACCACTTTGCTCCATTACTTTGTCAAAATTCATTATTTTGGGTGTTCTGGGAGGCTCTGGAAGCTCATTTTAGCAGTTTTCCAAATTTCCAATTTTTCTGTTGATGAGTTTGGGCATTGCCGAGTCAGGGAAATGGTGAGTATAGGCATTGGGGAGTCAGCATGTCAGTGACTCTACGCATTGGTGAGTCAGGGTGTCATAGAATCAAGGAATTGGTGAGTAAGGGTGTCAGTGAGTCAGGGCATCAGTGAGTTAGGGCTTTGATGAGTAAGCGAGTAGGTGAGTCAGGGCGTCGGTGAGTCCGGGAGTCGGTGAGTCAGGGCATCAGTGAGTCACGATGTCATTGAATTAGGGTGTCAGTGAGTCAGGGTGTTGGTGAGTCAAGGTGACAATGATTTGCGTTTGTGGCTCAGCATCGGTACCTCAATGTTGGGGGATCAATGCCATTGCCTTGTTGTTATTGGCTCGCTATTAGTGGCTTGTTGTCCGTAACTCACCCATCGGTTACTCACCCATCTGTGACTCACCCATCATTGACTATCCCATTATTCACTCACTTCCAATTTTTCCAGTTTCACCCCTCTTACAATCATTATTTTTTTAATTTATTTCAATGCATTGTTTGATAATTTCTAATGGATTTTCAAAGGATATTAATTATATCCTTAATATACTTACTCTTTGGGTAATTTGAAATAATTAAACCATGTGGTCTTGGAAAGAATCCAACATTAATTTCCATGGAACCATTTCCTTCTATTGA
The DNA here is from genome assembly GCA_963277665.1 of Viscum album. Classification (NCBI taxonomy): domain Eukaryota; kingdom Viridiplantae; phylum Streptophyta; class Magnoliopsida; order Santalales; family Viscaceae; genus Viscum; species Viscum album. The sequence continues at coordinate 298,654,537 of OY728151.1, forward strand.
TATATTATCCGACCTTTTCAAAATCTGAGGTCCTATCTTTTATTCTCTCTTTTGAGCAGATAACTTTTTTTCCTAGAAGAGCCATACACCTATGTTATAGTTCCTTCTTTTTAGTTTATTTGGAGTCTCCTACTCATGTGACCCCCACTATTTTGGTGTGAATAGGAGTGTTGGTTGCCTTTTTTTCTACGTAGGGGTTTCCTTCATCTCTTTTTTAATTGTGTATCATACGAGGTGGTTATAATGATGCTTGCATGTGAGAAAAGATGAATCAAAATTTAATGAAGATAATAAGAAGTAATAAATGTGGAAGGGGAAGATGTTGAGGATATCATGATTTTATTTATTATCTTTGATCTGTAATATGAATTGTGTGAGTTGTGTCCCTCTAAAAATCAGTTCCATTGGTGGAAGTTGCTATCCAACATGTGATGCTTCATGCATACCAGTAATTCTATCTTGAAATGACTATAAAAATAAAATCATATTAATCAAGTATACCAAATTAAATGAAATAGACACCCCATTACAAAATTCTATTTTTGATCACACCATTTTATCAACGTGTAATTTAAGATCCTTTTCTATAATTCAAAATACACACATTTGTTTTGTGGTTTTGTTGGTACTGTAGGGTTCTGTGATTTATGAAGGTTATATGGTGTTGTAGTTGGTAACATGGTAGTGGGAACATGGGAGGGAAAAGGAATTGGTTAAATGAGAAGGGTGTGTAATCAGCGTGAATCGGGGTTGTGATGTAGTGGTGGCTGATATGGGATTTGTGTGTGAGGTGGGGTAGGAGGTTTTATTGAATATCATGTGAGAGATTGATTTATTGTGGAATTGAAGGACTTGTTATGCAGTGGGATTGTATCTAAACAGTGGTTTGAAAGTGGGGATTCACGATTGCAATGTCATGATTTCATGTTGTTAGTGTTATAATTGTTTCCCTTGCCATTTTAACATATTTCCTTGTTTGAATTGGGTAGTTGTAGGTATGGTTTCTTAACCTTATAGTGTTTGAAGTGTTTTGTAGTTTCCCGAGTAGGGATAAAAATAAATGAATGAAAGATTAGATAATGCATAATGATAATTGGATAAATGAACTGGTTGTGGGAATTTATTGTGGTGAGGATTGTAGTGAAGTGGCATTAAAGTGGAAATCATTCGTGGTGGTATGTGCATGTAGGGGTAGAAGAAAATTTCATTTGGAGTAGACTGGTTGTTGTTTTGGAATCCTGTTAGAAGGAATGATTGTCTATATATATATATATATAAACATGAAGTTTCTTATGTTTTTTATGCACACCCCACCCATGTTGAGCACTACATGCTGAACACCCCCATTGTTCTCAGAGAGTGTGTCATTCCTAACATCCCAGTGAGTGGATGGATGACTTGTTACTAGCTTCACAAATTGAAATTTTAGCTTTACCAGTGGTTTAAAACTGTTGGTAAAGGCTGGAAAACCGTTGAGATAAACTATACCAATAGTTTTCCAAACCCTTCTGTATCGAGACATAGGGATAGGAATATCCCATCGTTTCTATGATAAACATTGGGATATGTCAGAAAAATAATTATATACCAAGGGTTTTAATAAATTTTTGGTATATATGTTTGCCAATGGTTTTAAACCGTGAGTAATTAAATAAAATATCTCTATACCAACAGTTCTGTAAATCGTTGGTATAGACTTTTACCAACAGTTTGTGGAAAACTATTTTTAATTTTCAAGTGAAATTATCTATGCCAACTGTTTACAAACCGTTGGAATATAATTTTACCAATGGTTATATATAAATATTTGGTATATGTTTTGGTTTTACACATATACCAATGGTTGGGAACCGATGGCATATCTTTTTAATACCAACAGCATCAAGCCAACTTGTTGGCCTCCCCTGTGCAGCTGCATCAATTCCACCAGTAAGCCCCCTGTGGAGCTGCATCAATTGCACCAGTAGGCCTTCAAAGTTATAGGAAAGAGAATATCTGCATAAAAAAGTAGCAAAATACACCATTAAAAAGTATACCAACATAATACACACACAATTATGTATGAATTCATACTGAATTCTGAATAAATTCATACAGATTTCAATATGAATTCACAGAATTCATCCAACACATAATTGAAAAATAAATATGAATACCTCCAATTCTGTATTGAATTACCCTTTACAAACATACTGAATTAACACATAATTCATAATGTAATTACAGCAAGTATATACATACAACAAGAATACCCATACACCATTAACACATAATTTATATGTTTATTAAATACATAAAGAAGTCAATTCAGAATTCAGGGGTTGGGGGTTGTTTAGGGGTTTGGGGTGGCTGTCTGAGGGAGTTAGGGGTGTCGTGATGGGTGGGGGTGTCCGTGGGGTTGGGGGTGTCTGAGGGTGGGGGTTGTGGAGGGTTGTCTAGGGTGGTGGGGGGGGGGGGCGCTCCAGTGGGTGGGGGCTGTCAAGGGTGGGGGGGGGGTGTCCAAGGGGTGTCTTAGGGGGAGGGGTGGTGTCTGGGGGGTGTTCATGGTGGTTTCCAGGGGTGGGGTGGTGTCCAGGGGGTTGTAGGGATTTTTAAAGGGTGGGGGTGTCCAGGGGTGGGGTGGTGTCTAGGGGGTCCAGGGGTTGGGGGCTGTCCGAGGGGGTGGGGAGGTGTTCATGGGGGTGGGGTCCTGTCCAAGGGGTGGGGGCTCTCTAGTGGGGTAGGGGGTGTTCCACGGTGGTGGCGAGGCAGTCTAGGGGGTCGGGGGTGTCCAGGGGTTGGTGGGGTTGTCCACAGGGGTGGGGTTGTCCAGGGGGGTAGGGGGTGTCTACTAGGGTGGGTGGGGATATCCAGGGGGTACGAGGTGTCTAAGGGGGTGGGATGGTTGTCCATGGAGGGTAGGGGTGTCTAGGGGGTAGGGGAGGGATGTCCAGGGGTGGGCGGGGATGTCCATGAGGGTGGGGGGCTATGCAGGGCAGTGGGTGGGGCTATTCGGGGGGTGGGCGGGGTTATCCATGGGGGCGTGATGGGGTGTCCAGGGGAGTATGGGGTGTCCATGGGGGAGGGGGGGAGGCTGTCCAAGGGTGGTATAGGGTGTCCAGGTGCTGGGGAGGCTTTCCATATGAGGAGGGTCTATCCAGGGGGTATGGGTTTTCTAGGGGTGTGTATGTGGGGGGTGTCCATGGTGGGGGGGTGTCCATGGAGATGTCAAGGGTGTGGGGTGGTGTTGGGTGGTGGGGTGTCCAGGGGTGGGGTGGTGACCAGGTGGGTGGGGTGGTGTCCGTGGGTGGGGTGTTGTCTCTTGGGTTGGAGGTATTTCTTGTGGTCGAGGTGTCCAGGCGGTGGGGCGTGTCCAGGGGTGGGGGTGTCCAAGGGATGGGCGGGTTATCCATGGGGTGGTTTGGCTCTCCTGGGGGTGGGTAGGTTGTCCACGAGAGTAATGAAATTTTTTCCATAGATATCAAAAGCAAAAGATAAAAAAATACGAGTAACATGTTTTGAATAAATTGGTGAAAGGTTCATAACATGTTACACAAACATGTATAACACCATTTTTCTATAATAATCACATGCATATTTGTATTTATCATACAGATACATAACTATAAGTGTATATCATACTTTCTTTTATCCAAAGTAAAGTATTTTTTTCTTGTGGATTATATTGTATTAAAGTATTTCCAAACCATAACTTGGATGTAACAATTCTTGTGGAGTAGATAACCATTTAAATAATTTATTTCATGTGGAAGTGTGATTTTTTTTAGAAATGTGATAATTATTTAACATGAGGAAAATCTTGTTTCAAAAGAAAGGATAATTAAAATAAAAACATATCCTTGATTTTCCCCTCCCCCTCTCAGTTTGTAAGATCATGACCTTATCACTGGTAGTCCAGGGGGTTGGGCGGTCTCCCCATGGGGGTGGGCTGGTTGTCCAGGGGGTAGGGGGTGTCCAGGGGGTGGGCCGGCTATCAAGGGGGTGGGCGGGCTATCCCTGGGGGTAAGGGTGTTGGTGGGGGGGGGGGGGGCTGTCCACAGGGGAGGGGTGTCCAGGGGGGTGGTTAGGCTGTCCACAGGGGTGGTCGGGCTGTCCAGGGGTAGGGGTGTCCCGGGGTGGGCGGGCATCGACAAGGAAGGGTAGCGTTGTGCAGGGGGTAAGTGGTTTCCAGGGGTAGGGGACTGTCCACAGGGGGAGGGGAATCTATGGGGGCAGTCGGCCTATCTACAGGGGTGGTCGGTCTATCCACAGGGGTGGGAGATGCTGTCTAGAGGATTACACAGTGTCCATGGTGGTAGGGGATGTCCACAGGGGAGGGGCTATTCAGGGGGGGTTGGAGGGTTGTCCACAGGGGTGGTGGGGTTGTCTAGGGTAGTACGAGGTGTCCAGGTTGTGGGGGGATATCTAGGGGAGGGGTTAATTAGTCACAAACAATTATCAAGTCATGTATTATTATTTATAGATAAAAAATAATGATAATGTGACCTAGCTAATCACACATATATTCAGGCACAATAAATCAGTAAACATCAATTGTCCAAAATATCAGTCAAAAATTTAGCGGATCAATCATTCCGTCATAACCATTACTATCATCACAATCCTCATCACACTAACCCTCTTCCTCAAATTCATACCCATCAGCATATCCTCCATCCACCTCACCCTCGTACTCAGCCTCGGCCTCCTCATCTCCCTCCTCCTCTACATAGTCCTCCTCTTTGCCCTCTTCCTCTGCCTCGGTCTCCTCCTCGGCCTCCTCCCCCTCTTCCTCGGCCTCGTCCTCTCCATTGTCTCATCCACCACTAGAACATCCACCTGATGCACAATATATAGAACACATATATGAAATATATTCATCACAAGTAGTGCTAGCCTCTGGTGGATGTGTTAGACGTAAAACAACCTTCAGTTTCATAAATGCAGTGTTTTCCTTAGCAGACTGTTCTTCTGTCTCTATGGCCTTTTTTTCTACCTATTATACATGTGATTTAACCTATTGCATCTTTTTGTCACTATAACACGTACCTGAGGAGGGCTAATACCTCATCAAAACTATACTCTTCCATGGTCAAAAACGTACTCTGCCTAGGTGCTCATCTCCCAACACATGATGAAAGTGATCGTTTGGACCAAAATTGTCGGGTTCCTAGCCATTAAGGGCCTCTAAAGCATCCTATCACAAATATAAATAGATTATTAATTTACAAAATAGAGTTCAAAATTTTAAATCTATAAATTAAAACATACAATCTATGGCTGATTCGGTTCATTAACCGCACTTCCATCTTTCTCCTTTTTACTCAACCAAAACAGTTTTCTCAAGGCACATGTCCTTCTATAATCAATTTCTGACTCTAAAATTAGTGTAATGTTTACTTCCTAACCCAATCACCATTAATGGAGCGATAACGTCGCTCATGCATATGTACGGCCTATATTCTCCACAATGTGAAATGATTCATTTTTCATGGTAACCAATAAATAATGCTATAAATAATGCATATAATGAGTAAATATAATATATATGGCCTTAATATAATAATGTATATTGTTTAAATATATCATATTCATTGAAAACTTGTCTTACCTGAAAAAACATTCATTTGAAACTAATGTATTTTAGACTAGAAAAAAGGTCAATGAAGAAATATTATTAAAAAAATTATATAACAGGATCATATATGATGTCATAAATATGGTTATTTTTTTATTAATTAAAAAAACTCAAACCATTATAAAGGATGTTAAAGTTCATTAATCTAAAAGAAATTATATGGTATGGTATATTCACAACCTCATTATTATTTGAGATTATTAATGTTTAAGTCTTCCATGGGCGAAATTTTTTTTTTTTTCATTTTTTCAGAAGATGTTTCTAAAAGCTGATTTTACTACTTCCAAATATATTTATAAAAATATTTAAGCTGTGTTCAAATTTTAAAAAAATGTTTTTAAAGGGGTCATTTTTTTCCAAACAAGGATCTTTAGTGTTTTCTATGGATGGAATGTTTTTTAACTTATGCGGTGTGAGAGGACATTCCCACTATCACGATGACTTAATTTTTTGAATCTAATTATAAAATTGGACAATGTAATTTTCAAATAAAATATTTTCATTTTTAATTGTTCTTCTTCTTAAACAAATAAATTAAATCTTCAAAGGGTGTTTCATAGAAAATATTTCAATGATTTTATAAGATTTTTGTCATCTATGTAATCATCCTTTGAAAAAATTTACGGATCAATGAGGATTATTTATTATGATATCATCTACCATATTTTATAATGTTTATAAGAACATTTTTATTGGGGATGTTCAATTTTGATACCATTCATTGTTTAAGATAAAATTCTTCACATTATTTATCCAAGATTTTCAAAAATAATTTTTATAATTTTTATGTTTCATCATTTTCATATGGGTAATGCATTTCAATTAGTATGTGACGGGTATGGACCTCTATTTCACCCTAATGCATCAGCCATTCTCATGATACAAACTTGTGTTGGTATTTTCAAAGTGATAATTTAACAATATAATGTTTAAAAAGTGAAATGAATGAAACACTGACAATTTTTTATAAATATATAGTTATGAAATTTCCATTAAACATAATATTTCCCCATCTATGACTTGAATTTAAAAAAAAATTCATCAAAGGTTGTGATCAATAAGTTATTTTATGTTTTAAGAACTTATTTTTTTGGTGAATATTAATATACCCATATTAATAGTAATATGGCCCTTATGAATGTAAAATATATTATTATATCTTTTTTATAATTTTATAAGATAATGAGATCTAGATTATATTTTCACTCTGATGTAAAATGATTTATAGTATTATAATTGTTATTTTTCGAATAAATTATGATTTTATTTAAAAATGAAATTAATCAAACATATAAATTTATATTCAAAAAATGGAATTAATTTTTTAATTATAATCATTGAAAAAATGTTATTTATTTTTTGTGATTACTATGAGATAGTGGAATATTTTTGCAAATATTAAAAAAAATATTGTTTTATGTTTTTGGGTTTTTAATGACATCATAATGATGTAATAATGATATAATCATTATGGTATACTATTGAAGTTTGAAATATTATATGAGGTGTCCCACATTTTCATTACCTTGGGTAAAAACAAAGTTCAATCCAATTATTTTCAAATACCACTAATCTGGTGTCTTTAGAAATTAATTAAAAATTCTCCCACTTTCACTATAAATTCCGCCCCCACCTACCTCATTATCTCACACCTCTAATGATTTTTGCATTGTCTAAATTCTTCCAAATCCCCTTCTCAAGGATATTCCCCACGTCCAATATCTACATGTATCATCAAAATTCCAAACCCCAAGGCCTTAAAGAGCATCTCAAGGAGAAAAGATCAAGAGGCAATGATCCTCTTTCATCATTGTGTGTTTTCTTTTCAATTATATTATTTTTCTTACACTCTCTTATGATAACCTTATCCAAGAGTCATTAATGATCCATTATTATTCAAATTATGTATTTTTACCATGATTATGTAAGATATAATCAACATTTTTCTTCTCCTCTCCCAGTTATTCTAAAAAGAAAAACACCATCTATGATGTTTTGATTTACCGAAATTATGAATAATGTGTCTTAAATTTCATTTACACCCATCAAATATGGTCCTCAAAACATTTTAATGGTTTTAATAGATATTAATGTATATGATATAACCACTATTATGTTATGAAGTTAACATAAATACCTAATACTGGGTTATATGATGAAACAAGCTCATGTTTATCGAAGAACCACCAAAATGATGTAATCAAAATTCACTAATTATTTATCTAATAATTCATCCTAATAACTTATAAAAAAAATATTTATGGAATAAATTAATATTCTGGAAACATATTAACACTACTTCATTCCACTACTATAGTTTCACTTCCATTCCAAAAGAAAACCCTTTACGAACCACCCATTGAAATCATGTAAATAACGCACCTGAAAAATGTAAATAACAAAACATATTTAATTCTTTGGTGGAGTGATCATATAAAATGACCAAATAAAGAGTTATAAACATTAATATGCTTCTAAAAAATTACAATAACACTCTTCTAATAGTTATACAGGGGATTTAAACAAATTTTCATTAAGAAAAACATGAGTTAAGCGAATTCATAACTCAATTTCCATTCATTGGGTTAACCATCTACATCATAAATTATGTTGTAATAAAATATTTTTTTGTGATTAATTATGTTTATATTATGTTTAATTATATGTATTTATAGTTTATATACATATTTCATGAAATATATTAAGTCTCCCCTTAATTATATGATATTTGCAAGGGGATTTTCTCATAAAATCCACTTTTAAAATACTGTTTTACAAAATTGAAAAGGAATGTTTCTATGTAGTTATTCATGTTTGTTGATTATGTTATGGTTCTTGGAAATTGATTATTATGTATGGTGGAAACTATATCTTCCTCCAATACATTGGGTATATGTATGCTGTAGATCAGTTGTTTGGTTACTCCAAGTGTAACTGTGATGGTTACACAATAAGATTTCTCTAAGGGTTACATTATAAGGTCGACATGTTGGTTACAAATTATAGTGTTCCTGAGAGGGTTACATGATAATTTTAGTAATTAAAATATATTTCTCTATTATTATATTTATTTTATTTATGTTTTGTGGATTTTTTTATAAATATCATGTTTCCAATATAAGTATATATGGGTGTTAAGTATTACTGTGAAAATGATTTCATAAATTTACAGGTATTCAGGGACTAGTGTTATCTTTCCTACTTTTTATATCTATTACATTACGTTTTTTACTCATCCCATGTTTTTAAATGGTTTTCATTGGTTATAAATATTTTTAAAAGAATTAAGGAAGTCTTGTTAAATGTTATAAATATTTGTCAAAGAATTATGATGGTTTTTTGTTTTTAAACTTTTATGTTTTGGAATAAATTGATTCTTTTTTCATGGTAATATAATTTTATTAACCAAGGATGATATGTAAGATTTATGTCCTAACGTTCTAAAACACTAATCTAAAAATTTCTTTGGGAATGCAATGAAATAAAATCTAGTTGAAATAACCAGAATATGTAATGTTAAAATCTAGAACCTTATAGTTCGTATCATTGAATGGTTTACAAAACCTTAGTTGTTAGGATGATGTTAAAATAATACCATGTATGATTTTTACATAACATTTAATTTGAAATAATATATAATTAAAAGATTAACAAGTTGATTAATCTATGATATGTCTGTTCAGAATAGTTTTCTACAGAAGAAACAAGGATGCTGAAGTTGGAAAGAATCAAGAGGTTGATATCATTCCAAATCTGCAACTGGGAATGGTGGGACTTGGAACTGAGCGGGTTGTGGTTGTGATAGATTAATTGACGTAGATAATAAATTGAGGTGAAATTCATTAAAGATAAAAAAACCAAGAAACCTCGAAGGAACATGAAGATTGTGGATCATTTTATGAGGAAACACCCTCCTGTTTTTAGTGGATATTATGACTCAGTAGTAGCTGAACGATGGATTAAATTCATTTAAATCATATTTGATACTATGGTATATTCATATAATCAATTGGTATATCTTTCCATTTATCATTTTTAAGGTGAATCTGGTCAGTGGTGGTCAATGGTGAAGAATATCAGGGATAGAGAGAATATCGATGCATTAGAAGGTTAATAATTTAAAAGTATTTTCCATTAAAAACATTTTCAAAAGTTTGTTTGAATTTGGATGGAGAAGAAATTCCATGAATTGAGTCAAAAAGGAAGAATATTTGGTGGTTGTGTATGAAGAAAACATCCCATGACTGGCAAGGTACTCTCTAAATAATATTTGGGATCCTGATAGAAAAATACAAGATATTTATATTGAATGAAATCCAATATTTAGAAGGTAATTGGACTCTCAGCCATTCCAAAGTTATGAGAAACGTTTTTGATGTGCTGAGAGGGAATGAATGGAGTTCTCTAATGATCACATGAATTTTGATAACAATGTAAAGAATAGGGTTAGATGGCGAGTGATAGGTAAGAATCTATCAATGAAATATGATTGTATGGATCTTCAGATATTATTTTGTGAAATGTATGATAAAAAGAACCCCATGGAATGTATTTCCAAAATATCAAATTCGTTTTGATGTTGTAATTTTGGAAAAATTTCCCAAGATTGTAATGAATGTGATCTTAATACAAATCCTTATATGAAAACAATTATGTTTTTTAAATGTGGTGAGATTGGAAATTATGAAAATTTCTCCCCATAGAGATATCCAAATAATGCAACGAAGTCAAACAATAAGTAGAAGTGTGTATTGAGATCCCATGAGACAACTTTAGTAGATGTTACACCATCCAATAAAGTGGTATTACGTTCCTTGTTTATTTCCTCAAATTTTTCTTTAGTCCTGTTTGATATAGGGTGAACACATTCCATTATGTTTTATTTAGTTTCAAGTAAAATAGAAATATCACCTCAAGAAATGAAACCAGAACATATTTTTAACACAATAGGGGTCAATGTTACCAAACCATTAAATTTATGAATTTTCCAATTGTTATCTGGGGAAATACATTATCTAGGCCCCTTATTCTTTTCCATTAGTATATTTTTATGTCATTCTTAGTTTGGACTTTATTTTTTTTATCATACTAAGATTGATTATATTTCTGAACACGTTGTTTTTTAATAAAGAGTTTTAGTTTTTATACTAGAATGATCCCATAAAATTTATAACATATCAAAAAGCTGAGGAAATGTTGATAGATGGGACTGAAAGTTATCTTGATCTTATTGTTGAAGACAATGGAATTGTTTAGATTGATGATGTGTTGGAGGTAAATGAATATATTAATGTTTTTTATGATGAATTTCCCAGTGTTATACCTGATCGTGTAGTTTAATTCACAATTTATTTAGTTCTAGATGATAAGAAAAATTTAAATCCCCCTTATCGAATGGATAAAATTGAACATATTGAATTGATAAATTATTTACATGATTTACTTGATAAAGGTTTCATTCAACCTAGAACATCACTATGGAGTTCTTCTATTTTATTTTTTAAAAAATACGTTTTCATTAGACTTTTCATTGATTATAACACCTTTAAAAACTTCACTCTTAAAAAAGTATCATTTTACTCATGTAAATGACTTATTTACTTAGATCTAGGGAGTACAAGATTTTTGAAATGTTGGCCTCAGACCGGGGTACCTTCATTTTAATATAAATGAAGAATACATCCCAGATATTGTGTTCAATACGAGATATATGAATTATTAATTTTGTGTTATGCCATTTGGGTTAACTAATGATTCTTATGTATTCAGGGAACTTAAGAATAGAATATTCTATAAGTTCTTTGATATGTTTGTAATAGTGTTTATTTATGACATTCTCATTTTTTAGGGTAAAGAGGATGATGAAATACATCTAAGGGTTGTTTTGAAAACCATAATAGAAAATAAAGTATATGGAAAATTTAGTAAGTGTGAATTTTGGTTACAAAGAATTTTTTTCTTTGATATAATGTAAATAATGATGGAATAATAGTTGATCCTATAAAAAAGTGGTTGATGAATGTCCATGACCTAAAATTGATATAGAGATTCATTGTTTTCTTGGAATAACATGTTATTACTGATGGGTTGGTAAAATGTTTGCACTATAATCTATACCTCTAAATAAGTTAACACAAAAAGAGGTTAAATTTTGTTGGACAAAATAATGTGATGTTTGTATTTAGGAACTAAAGAAAAGATTGTTAAATGCCCAAATGCTGGCCATGCCTTCCAGAAATGGTGTGTTTTTCATCTATACTGATGCATCTTTAAAGGGACATGGATGAGTTATGATGAATAATGATTATGTAATTTCTTATCCTTTAAGACAACTAAATCCTCAGGAGTTAAATTATTCCACACAAGATTTGGAATAAGCAGCCATAGATTATTTCACTAAAAATTTGGATAATTCATTTATACGGATCCAAATGTGGAATATATACTATGTAAAAATGTCTAAGGTATATATTCACCCAATATAAATTAAACATGATGTAGAGAATATGGAATTAATTGATAAAATATTAGGATTTTATGATCAATTACCATAATAGAAAAGAAAACAAAGTGACAAGTTACATGAGTTGAAAACATCATGCATCATTAACCATGTTACAATTGAAACATGACCGCTTGATTAATGATTTGATGAATTATGGGTTATATGTTGTTGGTATAGGAAATAATATTTTTTTCTAATTTCTAATGTATTCATCATAATTAGATTTAATTTAGGAAGCGCAGAAGGAAGGCCATGAGATAAAAAAAAGGATGAATTTGTTAAAATGGGTATGTTACCAAAATTTAACCTTGATAAATATTGTGATTTAATATTTTGAAAAAGATTGAATTTTCATTGTGATTATCATCTAAAGAATGAATTGTTGTGAAAAGATAATTGTTTCCCATGTTTTTTTATCCTGGTAGTACAATGACGAACAAGGACATTAGGGAGTATTACTGGTCTATTGGAATAAAAAGATATATTGAAGATTTTACTGAGAAATATTTTACATGTTAATAGGATAAAGAAATTTGGTAGTTGCCGAATGAGATCCTTCAGAAATTATTAGTTTTAGAGTGTACATGGGAAAATATATCCATGGTCATTGTTGTGGGGAAACCAATGACTTATCAGGGTAAAAATGTAATCTGGGTTGTTATTGACCGATAAATTAAATACAAACATTTCAATCCTATTTGGGATAAAATTAATTTGGATAAACATTATCAACTATGTCTCCAAGAGATTGTTTGGTTACATGGAGTGCCTCATTCCATTTTTTTGCTATGATCTTTTGTTCATTTCAAATTTTTGTAAGGGATCTCATGAATTCATTGGGCATAGAATTAAATTTCTGTACAATATTTCTTCCTCAAGCTGATGGGAAGTCAGAATGAATAATTCCAAATTATGATGATATACATCAAGCTTGTTTAATAGACTACCATGGGAGTTTGGATCATTATATTTCTCTAGTTGAGTTATCTTATAATAAGTTATTTTCATTCCATTATATATATTACACATTTTGTGGAATTATATGGGAAATGACGTCGAACTCAAGCTTTTTGGGATGATCTCGTGGAAAGGAAGTTGATTGAACCCTAATTAGTAGAGAAATTGGTTGTGAAAATGAAGATGATCCAAGAACACATGATGATAACTCAAAGTAGACATAAAATTTATGTAGATAATAGGAGGAACCTATTTTTTCATGGTAAGTGGTCATGTTTTCCTTATAATCACACCATGGAAAAGTGGTATGCATTTTCGTAATAAAATAAATCTTAATCAAAGGGTCATTAGACCTTATGAAATACTATAAAAATTTGGACTTGTTTACAATATATTAGACTTTATTCTATGATTATCTAAGGTACACATCATTTTCCATGTTTCAATGTTGAGAAATCATGTCCCAGATTCATCTCATGTTTTTACAACAGAAGTAGTTCAGCCAGATGGGAACAATTCTTATGAAGAGAATCCTATACACATTCGTGATCGAAGAGAAAAAGTATTTCAAAATAATGTAATCCCACGGTTAAAGGTTATTTATAAAACCCACATGGTTGAAGAAAAAATATGGGAATATAAAATTCTATTTTGGAAAGGTACCATCATTTGTTCCATAAGTAAATAAAATTACGAGGAATTAATTTTTAATAGGTGGGGAGAATATAACCCCACATGGTTTTAAAAAAAATTAAAATTAATGAAACACTAACAATTTGTTTTAAAAATATATTTATAAACTACTCGTTAAAATTATTTCTCCCACTTTTATAATTTTAATTTCGAAAAATGATCATCTATAGTTATTATCATTATGTTATTTGGAGTCTGATAAAACCAACTTGTTTTTTTCTGAATAGTAGCATAACCTTAGGGATAGTAATATGAATAGAAATATGATCATTTTAAATAATAAATATTGTTATTATTTTATTTTCATAAGGCTATAATATAACAAGATCTTGATTAAATTTTCATGGTGATATAAAATGATTTATAATTTTAAAAATGATTTTTTAATAAATTATGGTTTCATTAAATATTTAATTAATCATATTTAGAAAATAATTTTTAAAAAATGGATTTATTTTTTGAATTCTACACATCAATAAATTTTAATGGGTTATTTGGATTTTTTTATATAGTTTCCATTACTCTTAATTGAAAAAAATAAACATTTATGTTTTTGGGTGTTTAATAACATCATAATAATGTAATAATGATGTAAGAATGATGTAAAAATTATGGTACAATCATGAGGATTAAAATATGATATTATGTGTACAAAATGACCAATACCATGAGAAAAAAACGTAGTGAAGCGCATAGTTTTTCAAATACCACTATTGAGGTTTCCATTGTAATTAATTAAAAATTCCATCGTATTCACAATAAATACCAACCTCGCCACATTCTTCGTCTCACACCTATTCAACTTTTATAATTTAAAAAATTCTCCCCAATCCCCTAAGCAAGGATCTTCCCCATGTCCAACACCCTCTGGTCTAACCACAAGGCCAAAAACAAAGGCCTTAAGGAGGATCTCAAGGTGAAGAAATCAAGAGGTAAAGATCCTCTTTCAATTTCATCTGTTTTTTTTAAATTATCTCTTTTCTTATAATGTTTTATCATACCCTTATCTATTAGTAATGAATGTAGCATTATTATATATATTCAAGATTTTTATAATTATTATGGAAAAAATCATCATTCTTCTTCCTCTCATATTCATCTTATTCTAAAAATAAAAACACCATTCTTGATGTGTCGATTTACCGACATCATGGACATGTCTTCAATTTCATTTTTATTTGTAAATTATGGTCATAAAACCATTTTAATGGTTGAAATAGATTTTAATGTGTATTATATGATCACTTTATGGTTTTTGAGATAACATATTTACATAATATTATGGTATATAATGAAACAAGTTCTTTATTATTAAAGAACCACTATAATTACCTAAACAAAAATACCTGATGATTTATATAAGGATTCATCTGTATCTGATAAAACCAAAATTATTTATTAATTTTTTGATATTCTAGAAACATATTAACACCATTTAATTCCACTTCGGGATATTCTGTTCTATTTGAGAAGAAAAACTTTTATGAATCGACCATGGAAATCAAGTAATGATTGCACCAAAACAATGTAAATAAGAAATATTATTAATGAATAGAAAAAATGAAGTTATAAAATGATCTTGTAATTTTTTATAAACATCAATATGTTTCATTAAAATAATAATAACAATATTTAAACCATTATACAAGAGTTTTAAAAAAGTTTTAAGTAAGACAAACATGTGGTAACAGAATTCTTAACCCAATTTCAATTCCTTACATTAACCTTCTACATCATTAATTATGTAGTATTGAAATGGGTCATGTGATTAATTTTGTTTATATTATGTTTAATTATGTGTATTTATACTTTATATACATATTTCATCAAATATATTTAGCCTCACTTTAATAAGGTGATATTTGTAAGGGGGATTTCTTTTAAAATCATCTTTTTAAATATATATTTTACAAAATGAAAAAACATATTTTATAAGATTATTCATTTTGGATGATTATGTTATGGTTAATTGGAATATTTTATGATGAAGTTTGGGACCAATATCTCCCTCAAATGTATTGGTTATGCGTATGTTTAAGTTTGGTTGTATGGCTACTCCATGTTTAACTACAATGGTTACACAATAAGGTAGTCGTAAGGATTACATAGTAAGGTATCCATAAAGGTTAAAAATTATAAGGTAGGAGAAAGTGATAAAGGATAATTTAAGTAATTCACTATGATAACTTTATAGTTTTATTTATGTTTTATAGGTTTTTTATAAATCTAGTGTAAATCTCAAGTTTCACAATGTTTATATGGCGGTCAAGTATGTCTTTTTGAAAATTATTTCATATATTTACAAGTATTCATAGTCTATTGTTTTATTTCCATATTTTTATATCCATTATATATATTTTTGTTCTCATGCAAGTTTTTTAAATGATTTTAAATGCTTATAAGTATATTTAAGAGAAATAAGGAATTCGTGTTTAATTTTAAGAAGATTAGTGAATTAAATCATATTGTTGTTCTTTATTTAAAATTTTATGTTTTGAAAGACAAGGATACTAGTTTAATGGTACCAACTTTTTATGCTTGTGAGTTGATATGTATGAGTAATTTTATAACATTCTAAAACACTAAACCGAAAAGATATTTGTGAATATAAAAACTGAAATCTAGTTGAAATAAATAGAATATGTAATGTGTAAGGTTTGGACCTTATACCATACCCATTTATATATGGTTTCTTGGTCGAAGCATTGATGGTATGTTTATAATGTTTGACGTTATGAATCCCATCATTATGAGATTATTTATTGATATTCCACGTGATTATTTGAATAGTAAGATATCCAATTTATTATTTTTATGGAATCAATTTATTTTCATTTTTTCTTTCCAAATTATTCTTAATATTATATAATTGTATTTTATTTATGTTATATGGAATCCCATAATGTTTATTCTTATTTATTAATAATAGTATTCATTGGACACATAAGATTATTGAGCATCTGATATCACCCCTTTATTATGTTTTATTTTTCATCGGATGTCAAGATGTATATTATAAATTATATAAAGGGTTCATTTATGAGAATATTGGTTATCCCAAAGTATAAAATATTTTTTCTTTTTTATTTTCAATTGTAATATATTTTATAACAATGTAATCTAGTTTCCTAGTATTTTTAACTGTTTAGTCCTTCAGAAATTTACTCTAATATTCATTCCAATTTAATAAGGTGATACACTATCTAAAAACTACAAGGGTTGGGGTCTTTATTGTTTGTATCAGATCAAGTTCGATAGAAACATTAAAAACAATATTTATAAAACATCGACTTGGGAACATTTCTCAAACATATAATTTTAGGATTACTAATGAATACCATAACAAAGAAACCAGGTTTATGATTAAAATAATATATACACATAATATATGAAATTTATGTTTATTATTTTTGTACTATTTGGATTATACATCACAATTTGATCTGGCGTAGTGTATTTTTTCATTTAGAAATGTCACATAGTATAAGGAAGGTGAACCTCACTAATTCCAGTGATATAAAGAGTAATAAGGATCATATTTTCCATTGATTAATTCCATTATTTTTAAAAGAAATAGTCACACAAATATTCATGTTATATATGGACATTGTATCATGCGATAAAGGGACAATTAAATGGTACTCTTTGTATTTTGTCTTCTGAGGGAAGAAAAATAATTAGAGGACTACTAAAAAATGGATAATGTAAATAGGGGAAATAATTAATTTCCCACATGTAATAAGTGTGGAAATAATCACCTAGGTACTTTCATAAATGGAATGTGATTTTTTATAAATATTGAAGATAAAGGCCCTTATTATTGGGATTGTAGATATATAAAAAGGTTTTTAATGTAAAATGATTCAACTACAATTAGATGTGACACCACTCAAATTAATGTCTCATGCATCAAAAGAGTTTTCCCCAAGAGAGGATAATGGATCATGCTATGATTATTTAACTACCCCAAATGAAGATGAATGATTAATGTGATAATGTTGGGATTAATGAATTATGTAATTTAATTATTTAATCAATTATGAACTATTGATATGAATTATGAAATATATATGGATTGTACTAAATTATTATTTCATTTATGATTTGAGATTGTATATTAGATAGAACCGATTACAAAGATAAGTGACTTAGTAGTTAGGAAACTTTTTCAGAAAACATATGGTTATGGGAATGAAAACTATTATTATGTTCTTGATATTGAGATAATGATTTTAGAATAAAGAGATGATTGATTTCAAAAATATAAATTTAAAATCACTAACTACATTGGAACTAATTAATTGGTTGTTGAAAATGTGGTTTATGCCATAATTGATGGATTTCACAAAAAAATGGATTTAAGGAGTATATATAATAATATTTCGAATAAAAAAGCATGGAATCTTTCAAAAAAATTTAATTGTTATTAAAATCATTACCATGTTTCAATAAAATACTATATTATCATATTCACATGTTCAGAATTTCACAAATAAGAGATACTTCATGTAATAGAACGATTAATGATATGTTCAATTTAGTAAATTATCCATTTATGAAATGGATTACGTTGATATTGGGAAAATATTTTTAGAGTTTAATGTATAAATTCACCCTATGATGGATTTTTTTTTAATAAATGATGTACAAATGGTTTAAGGAACAACTAAGGGATAATATTATATTTATAAAATAGAAATGTATCACGTAATTATAATCTCATAAAGTGGAATAAATAATAAACACTAGTGAAAAGATCCAAAAAAAAATATCCTAATAACAAAATTTATTTTTGAAATGATGGTATTTTAAACCATCATAGATTTATGGAATTCAGGATTGAAAATTTCCATTGATTATTCACTATTTTTTTGGGATCATTGACATCAATTACTCCCTATAAATTTCTACACTTTTCCTCCACGTCTATATCTCGACATGAAACTAACGTTCTTGTATATAGAAACCTAGTATATGTTACTAAAATAGTCCTTTTTATATATAATTAATTATTATTTAAAGGATATGTTATTAACTCTTCTCAAGATGTGGGATTGTAACAAAAGTATTTTTGAATATCTAAACCCATATGATCAAATTAAAAAATATAATAATGCAATTTAATTATTTTGGGAATAATGAAACACCGAAAACATTGAAATAATTTTATTTTAGAATATAATTAAATTTTCTACATGCATGATTTATATGAATGACCTTGTTAATATTACATTTCACAAAATAATGACTTTCATTGACAGCATGTGATACAAGCAAAAAGGGGTTTTACCAAACAATTGAATATTACTAAAATATTATTATAATAAAATATAACCAATCCATTAAATAAGCTATTATGAATAGTATTAACCCACTATTTATTTTATACGGTTTAAAAAATATAGTAATAATTCCTTAGTTTCTAATTTATTAGAAATAAAAATATATACAAATTAAATATATAGGAAATATTTCTATTTTATTATCCTAAAAGTGTTCTATCATAAAAAATTAAATTAATTATAATTAGAGAATGATATTAAAAAATATATATATTTTTTATATATTCAATAAAATAATTTTTATATTCATAAAATTGATTTTATAGGCAAAATATTTGAACAAATCTTATTTTATGCATTAAAGGGGTATATATTTCTAAATGTAGTTTTAATGCCTTCTGATTGTGAACCTGTTTTGAATCATGTTTTTGACACTTTTATATTTTATACATGATAATATAAACTTCATATCTAAAAAAGGAATATAAAAATTTACATTAGATCAATTTTTCATATTTTTCTAAAAATATTCATGTTCTTATAAATAGTGAAAAAATAAAGAATTTCAATTGAAAACAATTCTCATCTGAATAATTTATATTTTTAAATTATAATTTTTATTGGTTTTAATGTATAATTAGATTGATTATTTCTCTTTTAATAAATTTTATTTCATTTAAATAAAATACGCATTTAATTTTGATATAAAAACATTTCAATCTTTTGAATGTTTTCACTCAAGATACTCGTTTTCTAATTTTATCAACAAGATTAATTTAAAATTAATTACTATATATTAGGTGTTTTAAATTTTGGAAAATTCAATAAATATTTCTAATAAGTGAGTAAAAATTACAATCATATGATTATTTTATAATATTTATAATATAAATAGAAACTTTAATAACTTTTTATTAACACGACTAATGGTAATTTGAGTAAATATGGTTATAAAATTTAAAATATAGATATTATAAAACAACTCGAACACTTTTTTTAATTTCATTGTATGGGTTGATATCGGCCAAAATCATGATTGGTAATACATTATAACATTTCTATACAAATTAGATGAGAGTGAAACCTTTAATATCTTTTGTTTAAGGAAAAATTGAAGAATTCATACACATATTTTTCATAAATATACCATTTTTAATATTGGGTTATATATAAGATAAATATGAAAATAAATAATAATTTAAAAGATAAAATATGTATCTTAATAATGAGTATTTTTTTAATTTTGATTAAATAAATAATCACATTAAACGCTTATAAAATGATGTTTTAATATTTATTTAATCAAAATAAATTTCAAATAAAAGATATTAAAAAAATTAAAATAAATATAATTTGTAAAAATTATTGTCATCAATTAATTTAATGAATAGAAAATCATTTTAATAATGTTATATAAAATAAATAATTTTTTATTAAATGATATAATATTCAAAAAAATATAAACATAATCCAAATAATCTATATAAAATTTAAAATTTCATCTATGTCTTATTTGTGGTTATTTTGTAATTTTATTGTTAATGTATTAACCTTTTAAGCATAACAATACAATTTATCATATTATGAGTTAAAATAATTAATTTCGGGTTAAAGCCACAAGATAAGGGTAAGAATGTGTCCTAAAATATCTATAGACTTGTTCTAGAGGTCCTTGTACATCAAAAATACCAAATATAAATTCCTTAAGTATATATTTAATGGACGTAAATTGAAGAAGAGATAATTTTTTTACTAACTTATTCAATTCATTTATCTTTCTACTTCATATCCATGTGTTATTTACATAATTAAATAACAACTATAGTATCATCTATATAATGATATTTTATTATGATAATTGAAAAACATATTCCACATTTTTTCAATTCTATAAAAAATGAAAGCACCACACATGCTTACATACGACTTACCATCTCCACACCACGGTGAAATTTTTTTATCCCCACTTTATTTATATTGGTATAATAAAAGATATAATGGATATATAAAAATTATATATTACCTTATATTTTTTCATTATAATTAATATATCATCCAATTACAAACCCTTTCACAATTAAGGGAATGATATTGTTTCTTGTGTGTACGTACGACCTACCATATACACGACCCGATGTGACTCGTTTTCAATGTTAAACATTCTATAATGATTTACAACAATATATCATGAGTATATATAATATATATGTACTTAATATAATTATATATAATAATTAAATATATCATATGCATTTAACACAAAACATATATGAGAAAACATGCATAGTAAAATAGTGTAGTTTACCCTCGAAAAAAGTTTAATAATGAAATATTATTAAAAAAATTAAAAAGAGGGTCATTCATGATATAAACAACGAGGATATAATTCTGTTATAAATATATATCCTGATTTATATTTTTATATTTTAGGTTATATAATGTTCAACAAATGGAATGTACCAAGTAAGGGTTATTTTTCAATCTCATTATTATTCGAGATTGTTTATGTTTAAGTCTCCACTAGAGAACATTTTTCTTCATCCGTGTTTTTAAAATGGTTTGGAAAAGAATTTTACTACAATCCTATATACATTTAAATTCATTTAACCCGTCTATTAATTTTTATAAAATGGATTGAAAGAAATAATTTTTTTTTTCATTTTCTAAACATGGTATTTTATTACTTCTTCAATGTTAAGAATGTTTTTTAACTTATGTTGGATGATAGTATTTTTCCAACATCATGATGCATTAAATTTTTTTAATATTCCATTACATGTTTAAAAGATTCTTAAAAAATAAATTTTCATTCATTTATAATTGCATGGATACTTAAATAAGTAATTTCAATGTACAAATGATATTTCTCTTAGAATATTTAATTGACTTTATTATAATATTTTCATCTATGTCTAAATCATTTTCTAAATTTGGTGATTCATTTAGTTTCATCAATTATGATATTATATATCTTATTTTATTAAGTATTCTATGATTATTTGTACTATATATGTTCTATTTCTATACCATTATTGGATTATGGTTAAAGTACTCACATTTCATCTGCTAGTTTTTCAATACAAATGTTTATATTGTTTATGTTTCACCCTTTTCATGAGAGGAATGAATTGGACTTAGTAGGTTATGCGTGGGTATCTCTATATCCCATTGAATAATTAATAGTTCTAATGGGAAAAACTAGATTGGGTTCTAGCTCAGGCCTTACCCAACTATGTAGGGTGTCTTGTCCGCAGTCATGATAGTATGATTATGATGTCTGTAATTACACATTACTTCATTATTAGATTCGTTATTGATATTTCGTGTTATTATTCTATTAGTAGAATATCCATGTTATATTATTTATGGAATTTTTTTATTTTGGTTTATTATATACATATTTATCCCAAGATTATGTTTAAATGGATTAGGTTTCTGTTACATACAATTCCATAATGTTTATGATTATTTACTCATAATAGATTATGATGCACATCTACTCTTACTGAGAGTCTATGATAACCCCTTTACATTGTTTTATTTTTCCATGGATACCAAGATGTATATTATGAATGATATTTTGGGTTATGATAGTGGAATATTGGGGTTTTCAAAGGATTGACTATGTTGTATTTTTTAGTTTCAATTGTATTGTATGTTTCAAATATGTAATATGGTTTCCAAGACTACTAAAAAAATCAATCCTTTAAGATTAATGTATTATATTTACACTCATGTAATAATGTTATGACCTGAATCTAGGATACTGTGCTAACTGTCTTTACGGAGGATAGTTAATAATATATCTAAAGGATTCCATACAAAAAAGTAGTAATATCCTCAAAAAAGAACTTTTCTTATTTATACATTACCACCTAACAGTCAATGGTATTTATCATAAAATAATTAAATATGTATCCAAAATATTGAGAAATTCTATTTTGTTTATGAAAACCCCATTATCACCCATCTATCCCATCAAGTGAGAAGTGATGTTATGACTCATGAGTATGTATGACTTTCCTTCTCCACATACATATACAATTCTTTTTCCCCCAACATATTTCATGGATGGTTATTATGATGGTTATAATTTGTATATATGAAATTTATGATATAATTATACTATTGAAATTTTATTACCTCATGCACTATCTATCCTTCCATTCATTGGGAAAAGATTAATGTCACTTATACGTATGTGTAGACTACCACCTCAATGAAGCGATGTGATTTAATTTCCATTTATTTTTTTACATTTATAGTAATTAAGATATTTTTATTAAAATACAATATATGTCTGATATTTTAAGGATTATTGAATATTGAATTATTATTTACTATAATTCATTTCAAAATTTTGATAAGTGAAAAAACATACTTACAAAATCTTTTTATGTCCATAGTTTAATAAAAATGTGGCTATATGGTACCCTACAACCACAATATTGTTAAATTTTTTCTTTAGCTCTCCCAATGATACCATATATGTAGGGGTTTAAATAAATATAGTGATATGAGGGTGTGAAAAACCTCAAAATTTACTTTAAAATCAATGGTAATGTCTTATTTCAACAACATTAAAAAACTGTGGGAATGTGTCTTTTGGGAAATACCTACAATAACGATTTGTGGAACCTATAGATATACATGAAACCTGTGTAATTATTTTTCACAAACTAGAGAAATATTCCTACCTATATCCACATATTTGGAAAATAATGGAAATACATGACATCTATTTCAACAGTTTTATAGAACAATGGAAATGTGACTCTTCTTATAACCTATGGACACAATTTTCATAAAATGTGGAAATAGGTGATACCAATGACCATTGTTTGTCAAAATATTGGGAAATGGAAACCTAATATATATTTTTATTTTTTAAAACATTAAAAAAATCATTATATATTCTTTTATATTCATAGATATATATATTCATACCTATATCAGGGGGAAACATAGTGGTAATGTTATAGGATGATTCCATAAGAGGTCACAAGATAAAAACCTACTAGTTTTATTTTTTAATGAATATGGACTTTGTTTAAAATACAATGGAAATTTTGTTGTTGTTATATTATTTCCTTATTATAGACATACTACATGTGGACCACGACCATAGCACACCTAAGGTAGTAGTTGGAAACTGTAATGGAATCCTTGACCCTTTTGTAATGGTGGTAGGGGCCACATTTCAGGTCAATCCTAGCCATCTTATATGTATATAGTTTTTTGGACTATATCAATGCTCTCAATATGTGTCAATATCTGTATTTTCCAGTTTTGACAATATTAAATCATTCACACGATTTACCATCTCTATGAATGACATAATTCTATTTTCTATATCTAAATATTATGGATGATTCTAAATATATATACAATGAATATTTGGGATATTTATATCATTATTAAGGAATTTTAGAATATGAAATGAAGATCAATGTACAAGGATTATGACTTCTTAATTGATACACTCATATTAAAAAACATTTAAAACTAAAAAATGATTTTGTTAATGAATTATTGATATATAGGTTTTTAAAAGTTATAGAAAGATCATATATAAAATTATAAGTATTTACATGATTATTATATTAAATTATAAAAAAAAATTTATTAGTTATACATATGGTTAGAGTTATTTTGAAGTAAGTGAGACTCAATGCAAGGTATCATAACCTAAAATTAATTTTTTGTGACATATGATATTTTTTTAATTATATTATTATATAAGGTGTATATAGATTTTTTTTCAGGGTATATCAAAATTATATTTAATTTCAAAAAAAACCTGACCCAGTATCCTAGAACTACTGACTCAATTTTTTTACATTAGAATAAATATAAGATTCAAATCCTAAAGGACCTATCAATTTAGCAGTTTTGGAAACCAGATTACATATATGAACCATATATTGTTATATAAATTATAAAATACATTATATAGAATCATTTTATAAAAAAAATATTCTCCTAGATTAACCTTTCATATCAATCATATTATACATATTTTCATCCTAGGAAAAATAAAACATAAGAAATAGGTGATCTTATATTCTCACTAATTGTATGTGTGTACAGGATTTTATTATGAATAAACAAAAATAAACATTAAGGAAAGGTGGATAATTAAAGCAAAAATCATTTAAACATAATTTTTAGAATAAAATTGAATGAGTAAATGAATATAATATAATTCCACATAAATAATAACACAGATATTCTAACAATCAAATATTAACATGGAATATCAATTTTTAATTTGATAATGAGGGAATAAATAATTTCAAACATCATAAACATGCCATAACGACTTCTACCATGAAACCATTCATAAATGGATACAAAATCATCCAATACCTAAACTAGTTTTTTTATTGAGACATACCAATTAATTAATAGGGATATAACGGTCCTCACCAATCACTTCCAATGTACAATGCATTTCTATATAAAATGATTTAAACATAAACAACATTAATATTTGTATTATAATACAAGCATGCAAATTGTGTATACTTCAACCAAAAACCATGAATGGTGTAAAAATAGAAAATCTAATGTCAAACTAAGAATAAACCATTCAATTAAATAAGTTATATGGTAATATAAGAGATAAAACTCAATCAATCATCATATCTAATAAAGTATGTTGGCATAGATTAAAATACAATAATAAAATCATTACATTTTTTGAGATAAATACCTTTTTTTACATTGAAAGAATTAATTTGAATGAACACAAAATTTTTGAAGAATATAGTTTCATTGAAAATAATTTTTAAACATATAAATGAATCTTAAAATCCTTATGTTGTCATGCCAGGGAAAAAACATGCATGTCTTATAAGTTAATCAAAATTATCCTTTCGTGTTTTTTTTCAAATAAACCTATAAGGTCCTTATTTATAAAAATCTCAAATATACATTTTAAATAATTTTTATAAAGTAAAAAATTGATAAAATTAAATTTATATAAAATTATTTTATTAGAAATAACATTTTAAAAAAACATTTTTCAAAAACATGGAAACGTAGAAATGTATGTGATAATTAAATCTTTAATCATTCAAGGTGTCCCATAACACATTAGAAAATTAAATTATAAGCCGAATGAAAGAATAAAACAATATATTTTTTTCAAATTTCATGTTAATAAATAAATTTGTAACATGATAATTTAAAGGGGTTGTAAAGACATCTCATAAAAGATGTTCGGTGTATATCATCAGACATTGCCTCAATTAAAGGAGATTAAGATGAAGTCCTATATCTCACACATCCTTAACTCGAATATATTTAAACCTAATGTATAAGGGTTTAATGAATGTTAATAAATTATAAATGATTAATATTAATATTTATGATATCGTATATGATCTTATTAAATCATTTTTCAACAATATTTTATTATTACCCTTGTTTCGGTTGTCAACTAGTTCATTTACATATACATGTTTTGTTGTAAATGTATTGGTTATTATTCATAGGTTAAAAATTAAAAATCCCCATAATTATATTAATGTAATAAATTTCATATTTTTTCAAAAAATAACTTTATTTATAATTTTTGAATGGTTAAAAAGGTAAATTAATCTCAACACATCGTCGAGGTGGTAGGCCGTACGTATGACCATGCGACAAAATCAATATATTAATGGTAAAAGATTAAGTAATTTGATGGTATATAAATATTTACACAATAAATATTACATAATAAATGACATATAAATCAATTGTTTCCATAATTATACACATCCATGTATTGTGTTGTCGAAATATAGATTACCCCATGGTGTGGAGATGATATGTCATATGTATACATGCGTGGTCTTTTCATTTTTTGAAGGATTGATAAAACATGGAATATAGTTTCTCCATTATCATAATAAAATCTCAAATTATAGAATATACAAGATTTATTAAATAATCAGGATGAAAATCCATTAATAGAAAGTAGAATTATAAATGAACATGGATGAGTTGGTAAAAACGAGCACCTATTTTTTGATAAACTCCCAATACATATATTCTCAGAGGATATAAGGCTATCCTTTTAGGAAGAATAGGACCTTCAGAACATGGAAACATATTTTATAAGGATAAATTGGCTGGGATTTGTCGAGATAAATGTATAAAAGTGGATTTAGTAAGTGACGGAGGATGTTCCCTTTTAAAATTTTGGCAAGGAGAACTTTTTGGAACTCTCAAAATATTAAATTAATTTAAATTAATTTCCATCATAAATGATTGAAAATTGATTTATATATAATATAAGATGATTATTGGTATAAATAATATAAACCAATATTTTGTAGACATGGTTATGTTACATTATTACCCTTATCATTTGGTTTTAACCCTTAGTTAAACTCTTTAACTATTATAGTTATAACATGGATTTTTACTATTTATAGGTTTGTATTGTTATTATAAAATATTAAACGAAATATAAAAGAGTCATGGATGAAATTTTAAATCATATCATAATCATTTGTCAGATTTTTTAATTTTTATGAATATTAAATCATTTAATAAAATATAATTTGTTTTAAAATATCACTAGTGTCTATTTTGATACTATTCATTACATGAATTTTAGATAAATATCCATACTCAAGGTAACATTGAACTCACACAGTTAATTCATCCCTAATATTTCTAGATTATATAAAAAATTATTTTTTTGAAATTAATTATATCATATATTTTTTTTTAACATTTTTGATATAATTTATTTTGAATTTCGATTAATTGAACAAAATTACATCATCATTATGTAAGCCATTAACATAATTATTTTTTTTTGTAAAATTAAAAAATCATTATCATGATAAATATTAATATTTAATATTTAAAATTAAAATTTTTATTGGAATTTTTATTATGAATAACCAATTATTAAAAATTATATAGTTATTAAAAGTATGAGTATCACATCATTAACTTAGCTTTAAATAAAATATAATTAATATAATATTATCATCCATATGGATTAAAAAGAATATAATATCTTCCCAAGGAATATTTTCATCGACACAAGCTTCTCCGATTATATTTTTTAATGTTTTAGGGTAATGTTATGGGTTTATAATATTAATTTTACCTACAATTACCCAATTTACCCATAAGCTTAATAATTAAAATATCACTGAATTTTTTATTCATATGTAAAAAAATAAAATAAAACTGTAATCATAATTTTGATGTAATGATTAAAAATATGGAATATTTTTTAAAAAATTCCAAAAATAGAAGTTCTGGTAATTAATTAAAATTTAATACCATAAAAAATGATAAAACATGTTATTAAAGTGAGAACCTACAAAATATTGGACTAATTTTATATTCATATTCATAGTCAAAATGACATCAATGAACTAACTTGTATTCAGTTAAGTTAACATAATCCCATAACACTTAAAAACAACTAAAATATAATTTAAGACTAGAACTTGTTTTGATGAAAAAAATTTCAACTAAAATGGAATATTTTATCACTATTCTTCTAAATATGAAACATATACGAAAAATACGAAAATTTAAACCAAATAAATTTTTTATATTCATATTTAAATTATGAATATTATTTTTTAAGAAATAATATATAAATGGTTAAATAATTTGATTTAAAATAGGTTATCCATTAAAAGGTTGTAAAACTACAAATTTTAAATAGAATATAAAATCATTTTTGCTTAAATTTTGTCATATTTATATATTAATCCAATAAAACCTATTGGATGAATTTAATTTTAATTAATATATAACATATATATTTCATTATGATATTTCACTAATTATGATTAATTTAATTTGTTAAGATAAAATTCTATTACGGGAAAAACAATTGTTTTTTAATAAACACTTCCTTTATATTAATTTTTTTATTTTTCTTTTAAATTTAATATAAAATCAATGAATTAATTTGATAATAACATATAAAAAATATTTTCATTATTTAGTTAATCTAATTTACAACTACCAACTTAATTTCTAGTGTAAAAATAATAATATAAAATAGTATATTATGGTTCATATAAGCCAAATGTTGTGTAAAATAAAATATTTCAATGAAATTAAATTTATTTAAAGAGATTCATATCTAAATATATTGTAGTGCTATATTATATCCTCCTTCAAATAATTTCATCCTCTCAATTTGAAATGGATCTTCAAAAATCAATGGTCGATAATTGAAAATTCATTTTTAGGAAACCCATATCGGAAATATTTTACAAAATAACCTCTTAATAAGTGAGAATGAGAAATACAAGGATTACCTATAATATCATATAACTATTTTCCTATGTGATAAAATAGTATGATAATGTAGTGATTCATTCATGGAGTAAATGAATAAGTATTTATATTGAGTATTTAGGTCATCAATGAAAAAAAAGTGAATGATTAATAAAAATTTTAGGTTCTCAAATACATAAATCTATCATGATTTAAAATAAAACCAGTTCAATAAATATTATAATTTTAGTATAAAATTAATTTTTATTTGATCATTTCATACAGTTGAGGAATTCATTCACTCAATATCAATGTAATGAAACATAATTACTTCTATCATTTCTTGGTCAAGAGATTATATAATTACATTAATGGTGAAAGGGTTAGGAATTAGATAGTATATTAATTTTTCAATAATCAATATCATATGCTAATTATCATATATATATACATTATATCTATTATTATACCCATATATGTAAAGTGGTGTTGAAAACTAAACTACACCACGACATGGATACCGTAAGCCATATAGACACACACACACACACACAATAATTTCATTTTTTATAGGATATGTAAATCATTGAAAATTCTTGTACCATAATCATAATGACATATTATAACATATATGATACTAAGTTTACGAAATTACCATGAAAGCAACTAATGAAAAGAATGTATAAGAAGAAATGAACATGTTTTAGTTAGTAAAAACTATTACCTCTTCTTTGGCGGACTCCCTTTAAATCTATTCTCAAGGGATCAAAGGTTGGTCTTTTTGGATGTAAAGTACTTAAATAAACTGTATAATGATTTTTTGAAGAGGAATGGGAATACTTTTGTGGATATATAAGGATCAATGTGTTGTGAGTAATTGATAGAGGATCTTCCCATATAAAATTGGGTTAAGGGGATATTTTGGAAAACCTCAAAATATAAAATTAATAGAAATTAATTATCACTTATATATGAATGAAAAGTGATTATTTTAAATTATAATATCATAATGGGACTAAATAATCTCAGTGAATAATTTTTAGAGAAGTTTAGTTTTCATTATTTTCATTATCTATCGGGATTAACCCTTAATAAAACCGTTTTACTCTTACTGTGAGAAGATGGATTTTTACACATTAAGTTTTTATATAGTTAAAATAAATTTCCAGAAGAACCAAAATTGATTCATGAATTTAATTTTCAATATTATCTTAATTCATTATGCAATATTTATATTTTTATGAATTTTATATCATTTAATAAAATATGATTTTTTTCTCAAAAATATCATTAATGTCTATTTTGACACTACTCATTACATGGCTTTCAAAAAATATCTATACTAAAGATAACATACATAAAAACAATTAATATATCACTAATATGTATATTCCATATATTATGTTTCTAATGAAATTAAATATATCATGTTTTTTTATTTTAATATTTCTAGTATCATTTATTTGTTATTCTTTTAACTAAACAATATTTTTACCGTCATTGTGTATTCCTTTATTTTAATTAATCATTTCATAAAAATTAAAAATAAATTCTAATGATGATGTTAAGTATTTTATCATTAAAAAATAGTTATATTCTAATTATTCTTTATTATTACCCTATATTATAAATGAGATGGTTATTAAAAAAATGAGTTTGAATTATTTAAATTGTTTTTATATAATATTAAATAAATTTCATACACTCATAAAAGGCGTATAAAAAAGTTTCAATCTCAAAACAAGGGTTATTTTTTAAAAAAAAATTATCCATTGCGATTTGGACAAGTGTTAGTGTAATTTTACAGTATTTATAATATTATTTTTAAATATAATTAAATAATATACCCTTAACCGTGGAAATTAAAATATAACTACATGTACTATTCATATTTCCTAATTTAAAATAATACTATATAGATATTTTTTACCCAATTATTAAAAATATTTTATATATTTTCAAAATTAAAAACTAATATTTTCCAGTAATTATTTTAAAATTAATTTCATTTATGGGAAGAGACCAATGGTTATTAAAGTGAAAACATATAAAATATTACAATTATAATAAATTAATAAAATTATAGATGAATTCCAATTGAAACATAATTTATCTTTCTGAATTATTTAACTGAAAAGTTGTTTTCAATTAAAATTCAATATTTTATCACCATTCATCAAAATGTTATGTTATTTTCCTCTATTATTATTGTTTCCCACACTATGAGTTTTGGTTTTATTATATGAAGGGAACCTAAAATATCTATTTTAATTATGAAAATGATAGATAATGTGGTGATTAACCCCATAATCCAAAAAATATTTTAGGATATGGAATATAAAATCTCATTTTTTACTCTCAGAAAACATTGTCAAGATACGAATAATGATGAATTTGAATAATAGAAATGTTTGAAACAAATATATTTTCATTCCCTCATAAAGAAATGTCTAAAATATATTTGTGGTTCACCTTGACCATATGTATTTAATAAATATATCTGTACCACTGGATAATATTTTATTCTCTCTATTATTTGTAGCATGAAAATTTCATTTTTTATGTATATCCATTATAATGAAAAGTAGATAAATGTTGGCCACTTATAAAAAATACAAGTAATAATCAAGAAATAAAATCCATGGAGTGGGATTATTTTATGTTATTAATTATCACTAAGTACTTTCCTCATATTCTTTGTATGAAAATAGAGAAATAATTTAGTTAAATAAAGTAGAAATATTAAAAATCTATTATTACTATAGAAGAAATTTTTTTGATACATGGAAATTAAACTTCTGATATTATCATCGAATTTAAATTTAAGGTTTACCAATTATTCAGTATCTAAAAATCATGTTTCAGAATGGAGTAAGACAAAAATGATTTTCATTTCTATGAAGAAAGAATTTGCTTTATTTCAAGGTATAAATTTATATTATACATACATATCCATCCCATAATTTTGATAGTAAGATAAATATGTAAATCATTAAAAATTAATAAAAATCATGGGGTGGGGAATATGATACTTCCCTTATGATCGATGTGTGGAAGAAAACAAGGAGGGAATTTTATTAATGGTTTTGATATATGTTTTATGTTATGAAAATAATTTTATAAGGTAATTAAATGTTTAAGTGATAGGGAGAAGACTTATAATGATGCAAATAGATATAAATCTCTATGGAATGCACCACACACACTCTAATGTTTCACATTAAGGGAGCATATGAATTATGTTAACCAGTCCTCAAATATGAAGGTTACTGATGAAGATCAATGTCATCACCCACTTAAGATGAGAGAAAAAATAGAAATATCATGAAATAACAATTTATATTGATTGGTTAAATAATGACATGGTGAAAGTTACAATTATCATATACTCAAGAACTAATAATGTCTTTTTTATCATTAAAGGAACTATCACTATTATATATGAATAATTTTTTATTGATATCAAAATCCCCCCAATGATTATATGATATAATAGTAGTAAATCCATTAATGATATTATGATCCATTCTCAAATATATTATTTTAATTATAATCGATGTTTGTTGGAATGTGCTTTATATAAGTATCATTATAAATCCTCTATAAGAAATTATTATTTTGTACACATGGATTGGCCTTATTTATATAAATCAAACATGAATGGTTGTGGAATGGGTGTTATATTTGATATTAAAAATCAAAATATGAATGTCTATCAGTGTGATGATAAGTATGAAATTCTAATTGAAATCGCATCCATTATAGTTGTCCTTATTAATTTTCAAAATGTATTCTTACACTAATGGTTAGGGATAAAGTCAATATCAATGATATTCTTATTTTAAAATATTTTAAATATATATTACAAGATGAATTTATTTTTCTTACACCAAATCATGATGTTGAGTTATAAATATATTTCGTGCATGGTTATGAATATTTCTCAATGATTCAATATAGAATATCCACAATTTACATAGGGGAATTGGAAAGAAAATACCAGAGAATCTCAAATAATGATTTATTCAACTACGAGTGTCACTATGGGGTGCACCTATCCATTTTTTAAGAAATAAGATGGATAATTGTGACTTTGTATTGACTATACTAAACACAATAGTATCACAACAAAGAAAAAGTTTCTTAAAACTCATATTTATAAGATGAATGATCTACTGTATGAAGATTGAATATTTTTTATGATTGACTATAATTATGGATATCATCCACTCAGGGTCAATACAGAAGCTAAAAATACAGAAAATATTAATTTATAGTGATATAATTTTTCTTACAAATACCCTGGATATCATTGTGGTATTAATTCATTAATTCATTAGAGATTACATTTATTAGATTATGTTAGTCATTATGGATGACATTATTATATATTCAATGAAAAGGGAGAGAATGAAGATAATTTGGAAATTGTTATAAAGACTATGATCAAGGGGAGTATTTATTAAAAAATAAAAAATTTTGAATTTTGGAATCATAATGTAAAATTATTGTGATGCACAATCTTCAATGTGGGTATATCAAAAGATCCTTTAATGAAAGATGTTATAAAATGTTTTCCAATAACCCCCACTGTAACTGAGAGCCAATGTTTTTTTTCACTGGATATGAATTTTCAATTCCTTGTAGAGAATTTATCATGACTATCTAATTTACTCACTACGATAACTCTAAAGAGAGGTATGTTCCATTGGAACAACGAATGTAATGAATTTTTTACGGAACTAAATAGATGGTCAGTCAGTGCAACTATGATTACTTTACCCTATAATGTATAAGGCTTTGTAATCTATTTTGATTCATTTAAGATGTTATTGGTATATATATTCTATTATATAATTATGTAGTTATAGATTATTATTCATGATAATTTAAGGTTCATGATAAAATTAACCAACTCGTGATTTGGAGTTATTTGTGGTATTTTTTTATCAAACATATGGAAGAATCGTCTTTAAAAAATAATTGTATGATATATATATATATATATATATATGTAATTATCCAAAAATAATTAACTATATATTCATATATAAATAGTTTAATATGCTCTAGAGAAGATGGATGGAGTTGATTAATGAATATGACTTTTGAATATATTACAACCCTATGAAAGTGAACAAGGTGGTAGATTCTCTAAGTCCAAAAATTCATGATAGTGTATCCATGATAAGGATCGATAATGATCAAATATTTATTGATTTAAAAAGTATATATATTTAAATATTTATGTATGGGAAAAAATAATATCTTAATCAAATTAATGTTCAACCATCTATGTAACGAAAAATGAAATGGAAAAGGAAGCTGCAGAGCTATAGAAGAAAGTGAGAAATGTTCATGAGTTCAACCTTCATTTTAATATAATGACAATGTTTAGGAACCCTTCAGGTGTTACATATATACTATATTTCATAGATGATTTATTGGATGAGACTCATATTTCATTATTCACTCATAGTCCTTGATGATGGAAGATGTAAAAATATCTTAAAGAGTGTTCCGAGTGGAAAAAATGAATGGAGAAATTTCTGGGTATATCTTTACTGAAATAGTATTTCATCATGTTAATTATGATAAATATAACTCTAAATGGTTTTTACATCCAATACGTGTACCAATATATAAATGGGAAGACATAACCCAAGATTTTTTCATCAGACTCCCCAAAAATAGTAAAGGTTGTATTGCCATATTGGATATAGTAAATTTCCTTACAATGTTGGTATAATATATTTATTCATAGAGTGTTTTATAATGGATCATATTTTTATAATATATTTTAAATAAATCTAATATGGTATGTTGTATGAAATTATATTGTATCAGATAGAGATCCGTGTTTTATCATGAAATTCTAGTAAAGTCTTGTATAAATTATAGTTGCATATTTAAGTTTCAATAAAACATATAATCCTCAAATATATATTCAGTCAAATAAAACAATTAAAACCCTAGACGATATTTTGAGATATTGTTCTAGGTATTTTAAATATTATCGAGATCAACAATATACTTAAGTCTATATTTTAGAAAATAAGGGATTAAAATTTATAATAAGATGGATCGTAATGAATACCTATATGAAAAGATGTGTAGAACTAAAATGTGTTTGGATTAATATGTGGAATGAAATATATAGTTACTTAATATAGATAAGGAAATGGAAGATATTGTTTGATCAATTCAACAACACATCATGGTAGCTCAGAGTTGATAAAAATGTTATGCTAATAATCTTTGACATGATTTGGAATTGTATGTTGTGAGAAGGGTTTTATATGAATTTTAATATTGAATAATATATTGACATTAAAAAAGAATATATATGTTATCCCTAGTTATGTTCGATCTTTAGAGATTACTATTTGAGTAGGGACGGAAGCTTACCACATAGTAATTCCACCTATCCTACCTCATGTTCATCATGCATTCTAAGTATCTCTATAGAGGAAGTAAAAAACTTGACTCTTAAAATGTACGGCACTGAATTTTCCTTCCATTAGAGAATGCTATTTCCTACGATTTTTTTTAAATAATGGATCATAGAGATAAAGTGATATGGAAAAATACTACTTTCATAGTTAATATTCTCTAAAGAAATCTAGAACATAAAGATGCTCTATGGGTACCCGATGATGTGACAAAACAAATATATATTCATTTTTACCATTTTAATGGAATATTTAGAATGAAATTAATTTTAAGGGGTTAGAATGTAATACATCAAAATTTTAAGAATTATTTCACATCATATATGGATTTCTTTTACAGCTTCTAATATATGAAACTCTGAGTCAAAATGAACAGTATTATATTATACCCTTATGAACTAACTGTTAGACTGAATGATATAAATCGTAAAAACTAATTTTTGGAAAATTATTATTTACCCTTGTTTAAACTAAATTCTTTTTGTTTAATATCATTAAAAAAAGAAAAAATTAAATGATTTGAGGGAAATAATGATGTTTTTTTAATAAATTTTGATTCCAAAAGAATTGTTTTTATATCAATAAATTCAATTAATCAATATTTATGAAATATTTTAATGAAATATGTATATTATATATTAAAATAATTGGTTTAACATTAATCTAATATTTACCGTTACTAGAATAAGAATAAATAAATTGTTATGGTTTAAAATTGTATTTTTGGGAAATCAGTTTTCATCATGTTTTCACCACTATTTTAAAATTATTTTATTTTAATTATAGAAATATAATTTATAAAATTTATTCCAAATCATTAATTAGGGTGTTTATAATTTAAAATTAGACCCCTTTTACATTTTTCTATTATGATTATTAAGAGTTTTAAAATTAAAACCATGGTATAGGGAATATTGGGTTATTTAGGAGGTTAAGGTAACATAATATTCATCTAAATTCTTATTAGATGAAGATAATTCTACAATTTTAATTTTTTTATTGATATTTAATTATTTTGTAGACATTAATATATAAAAATTTCTTATGTAATTTATAAAGCAATGAAACATACAAAATGTCACTCACTTCATTTTAAATATATCTTTCCAGTTCACATAGGGAAGAAGAATTTTTTTAAAGATTATGAATTCATATTTTAAGAATAATGAAATTAGTTTCAAGATATAAATTATTTTTGAAAGTTTATTAGTTTTATAATTAAAATAAAAAATTATGTAATTCTGAAAAATTGTTTCATTGATTTATAAAAAATAAAAATAAATGTTCTTCAAAATTAAAAAAGTCATATAATATGAGTGAGTTATAA
This sequence comes from Viscum album, assembly GCA_963277665.1. Taxonomy (NCBI): domain Eukaryota; kingdom Viridiplantae; phylum Streptophyta; class Magnoliopsida; order Santalales; family Viscaceae; genus Viscum; species Viscum album. The sequence goes on from OY728151.1 coordinate 298,691,621, forward strand.
TATTACATGATTTTTTGATAAATATAACACAGTAGTGATATTTGAAAGGGATGTATTTTAATTTTATATTTTCATTTGTGTCCTTAAACTCAATCTAAATACACAGTTACAAACATATCATTAATGATATTTTATTATTGATAATATTTTATTAAATGATTTAGAATTCAATAAAATATTATATTCTTGATTGCAAAGATAATATGTTTCAACACATCATCCATGGTCTATTTTTTTGTCACCTATCCATCTACTGTAATATTATTAAAAATTTATTGATAAATTTTTTTTATCATGGTTAAGGAAGGAAATAATTAACAAATGTGTTAATAAAAAATGTAAGGTATAATATGTCACAAAAACAATTCAAAATAAAATATTCTGATATTACTTCAACCGTGGTGATTTTTTTAAATTAATGGACATAGTTAATATTTTTTATTATTAATGCTTTTATTATATATTATTAATTTTATAAATTCTATGTGTCCCCTTATATAACCCCCATTAGAAAGTTATTAACACTTTATTTCTTCTTGTTAAGTATATAAAATGTTTTTTTATTGTGTGGGATGGTTTCAAAGACCATGGAATGTGTTTGGGGAATTTTTCTAAAGGGGAACATGTTGATCATAGTTATAAGAAACTGTGAAACTCATATATGTAACTACGGACAGTGAGTCAGGGGCTAATGGGATGGCGCACTGCTATGGTGCCTAGTTTAGAAAAATTGTGCGACCACCTAACCATAATCAAGAAATGTGGGAATAAGAAAATTTGGATAATTGATGAAGATTTATAATATCCATGTGTGGAAACTATTAATGGTGCTTCTTGAGATAGGGGATGGAACATGGTTATCATATAATTCTCCTAATTGTGGGACCAACCATACACTACGTAAAATTGACATCCTAATATAATAGATCTCACATGTTTTCTTTTCTATGGACCCTGTTTTTCCTCCATTATAGTAATAAATAATTATTTGTTCCTTCAAAAGGATTTTTAGCCTTTATCCATCAATCTAGAAATTCATCAAAGGAAAATATTGATGCCATGGAACAGAATTTCCTTCATAAGTCTTCATTTTGCATCATTTTTTGTAGTTTTTCAAAGATGTACTCATCTTACCTCTATCAAATTCATATATCAAGATATTTGTTGATGGATTTAGGGTTTTTTATGCTAATATCAAAAATATTTGGTTGTATTGATGTTAGGTATTGATATTTATGGAGGTTTTTCAGAGATTCAACTTGATTTTGTTAAAGATTTCATGTCATTCGTCATGTTCTTCATAATAACATATGAAAGTGGATTCGATATTTAAAACTATTATTAGAAAATTAATGATATATGTAAAATTTATTTTTGTATGAAATATGTTGTGATTTGTTTTTTAAATTCTTGATGGAAACACTCTTTGGTGCTAATTTATAAAATTTTCAAAAATTGGTTGTCTTGGTTGGAAGTGAAAGTAGTAACACAATTATGAAATGTGGATATTAAAATAAGTGTTTTTTTAGGCATGGACTTTCGTTTTCAATAATTTTTTTTATTTAATTGGTTGGGAACAGTTCGGTTTGGCATGTGGTTTTATTATATGGATAAGCATGAGTTGAATGTGGTTGATATTGGTCAACGTATGGGTAATGGATTTGAAGTTCCACTATGAATGATAACACTTGGATTTTGTGTTTTTGTATTACTATGTTTGTTGATGTACAATGGTATGGTTAATTCCAAAAATTGATTTGAGATATGGTTAAAGGACATGTTTGGAATCCTTCCATAGAAAAATTACTAGGTTTGATAAAAATGATTTTTATGGAAAATATTTTACATTTGGATATAAAATGTTTTAAATTATTAAATTTCAATTATTATATAAAAACTTTCTAACATGTGTTTTCCTAATAGTTTGAGTGGGGAATTCATTTGGAAAAAACTACTAAGATTCATTAATCACCCCCAACATCAGTGTGTTGGTGATTTTGCAGATGTTGTTAGTTGAGACACATGTAAGGGTTATAAATCTACTTTCCTTAGTAGTGCATCATGATACTTGATAATGTTGTTGGATTTAAATCTTAGAGTCATGAATTTGGAATTGTTTTTGTTTTTGTAGGTTTTGATTTCCATTATGTATATTTATGTTTGTAGTCTTCTGTTGTGGAACGCTGTTGTTGTTGGTGTTTATATCAATGATATCACTTTGAGTTATATAACATTGTTATGATGATTTATATAGTGGTTTCATTTTGGATTTTAATTTTACAATTAAACAATGTACCCTAATTCAATTTAAGACTTTCACATTTATTTTCATCCTTTGGCGCATTGGGGATGTTGTATAAATCCAAGTAGTAATTCCACTCATCTCATGGGAATGAGTTGAAGTATGTCACAAGTGGTATCAACATTTTATGTTCAATAACTATAAGTAGTATGAGTTTTTTCAATCCTAGGTTATCCGTTATGTCGTCATGGAATTGAAAATTAATTATGGTTCGAATATTGAGCTCATTTGGTGGAAAAGAGTAGGATTGTGGAGACTTGAAATGTAGAGAAAAAAAAGACACAGATAACCATTTTGTGTTGAACATCAAGACAATAGAGAGTTGGGTAAAAATTTGTTTTATAGGAACTTATAGAAACTTTAATATCATTTTCATGGGTATAGCCTATGATGATAGCATGAAATTCATTATTGGGATGACTTCCCACTAGGAATGAATATTTAATTATGAGTAATGATATATGATTGGGTGCCAAAATGTAGATTTTTTGAAAGATTTTTTTTTCAAATGTGAGAATTTGAGAAAAGGTATGATATTCTTATTTTTAAAATGAGTTTATTTTCAAATTCATGGTTGAATTTTAAAAATTCATTCAATAAGGACAATTTTGAATTTCATAATGCAATTTTGTGATAGTAATGTTGTGGAAGAATTAGAAATTGGTAAACCTTTAGTTTCTATATAGTAGATTTATAGATTGTTTTGTTTTAAAGAAAATGAAACCCGATAGACAACCTAGAAACATACTTGAAAAAGCTACATAAAATATGGTTTCTCCTAAGAAACATGTGAACCAATATCTAGTCATATATATTCTAATTCGTTCATGTTGTGGATAGAGGGAACATTAAGGATGCTCAAAATCAGGTAGATCATTTGGTCTCGTTACCGAATTAGAATCCACCAAAATTTTGTGGTGATTCAAAACCAGAGAAGGAAGAGGTGTGGCTAAAAAGAATGAATCAACTCATCAATTTCTAAGGAACTCAAGCAGAGATAAATGTCCAGTTAGAAATGTATATTCTGGATGATCTTACTCTCCAGTAGTGGTATTTAGTAGTTCAAGATAAATTATACCAAGGCCATATTTGGGAATATTTAAAAGAGTTGTTCAAAAGACAATTCTATCATCATAGTTTCATGATTTCAAAAAATTAATCCCTTTTTAGGTTGAATAAAGAGTACTTATCAGTTATAGAGTATTTGGATAAATTTTTTAATTTAATCTTCTATGCAGCTGGATTTTTTGTAAGTGCATCCTTGAGAAAATGAATTTTTTAAATTTTGGATGAAGAAAGATATTTTCTTGATGATTTCTGTTCTCTATATAAAGTATCGTATAGATATTTTTTAATAGTGAGATGATTGAAGAAAGGTACATATATGTATCTATAGGAGGATGAATCATTATAATACATACATGAAATGGTAGTAACGCTACTTCTTGGGCCTAGAAAAACAAGGACACCTATTTCCTTCGAGGTTTTAGACCTCAAAATTATATAGTTGTATTGGAGAATAATTCTTTGATACCAAAGAGAAATGCTAGAATATTCAAATTTTGTTCCATGGGACACATGAAGCAAGATTTTATGGCATTACCCTTATATTGACATAATTAATACCATATGGGTAATCATTGGCATTTTATCCACAATGCTCCTTAGTAAGGTGTTCATGACACTTCCCATGTGTTATATAATTTATACGATTAGATGGATAGAGGATGAACAAAAAATATCATAATCCGTATAGAGATACCCATGGTGATTCTAGGAAAACCATGACTCCTCAGGATGAAAAATGTCAATATGTAAATAAAATGAATTCCTTGAGTATAAAGTTATATGGAGCAGATAAGGTTATTATTGAAGATCAATCAAGACCATCTATGGTGATAGTTATGATTATTTTGACTTATAACCTTATGATTATTTTTATATGGGTCCATCTCATTCATTTATCTCTTCTAATGATGTTGATTTTCTAGTTTTACATGTTGATATAATGGCTTTTATATTTTAAACTTCATACTTCTATGGGTAAAAGAGAATGTCGAGCCTATCTGGGAAATGTATGTTATATAACTATTGATGGAGATGATTTGATATGGTATTTATATGTTCTAGAGATGAATGTATGTGACATAATCATGGGTATGTATTGGTTGACAATATTAAATGATCATATTGATTGTTATACCCGAAATGTTAGTTTCATGACAGATGACGACATCAAGAATCTCTTTAATGGAGACCAGAATGTGAAGGAAGATGAAACAAGGATGTTGGAACTAGATGTTGGAATTGTATCATACCATTTCATATCTTTAAACACGAAATAAATGGAATTTATTGAATATAATAATTTTCCAGCGGTTTTTTATCAGTTTTAAAACATTTTTTCCAAAACTTTATCATGGTTTATAGCCAGAAGAGATGTTGAGTTTACAGTATAACTTATTCAAGGGAACATTCCAATTTTCCTTCCATATTATCTACTGGAAAAAATAGAATTAATTGAACTAAAATTGAAGTTGCAGGAGATTGAATGAAAATGGTTCATTTGGATAAGCATGTCTCTATGGACAACATCCGTCACATTTTTCCAAATGGTTGATAGAACTCTTTGGAAGTTTGTGTAATATCATAAGAATATCAATGTTTTGATAATGAATTTTTATCCACTTCCATTAATTGATGATATATTAGATGAATTGATGGGATCTTTGTAGTTCATTAAAATTGACTTACAACCTAGATATCACTAATTACAGTTTTGAAATGTAGATATTCCAAAATAAAATTCATAAGTTTTTATAGACATTATGAGTAGGTGGTGATGCCTTTATATCTTACAAATTCACTAGTGTTATTTTTTTGGAATTGGTAAATATAATATTTTAAAGGTATATGGATTTTTTGTGGTGGAGTTTGTCTATAACATATTGATGTATTCATGGGAAAGGGATGGGCACGAGCAACACTAAGTGTTCAGAATCTTGAGAGATCATCTCTTGTATGAATAATTATCAAAGTTTTTTTTAGATACAAGAGAATCCTTAACATTGTCTTGTAATCTATGATAAAGGTGTTTACTTGGATCAAACAAATATAGATATTGTTTTCTCTTGGAAACCACCAACGAATGTCTTTGAGATACATAGTTTTGGTGGACTAGCTGGTTATTACTGATGTTGTGTTTACTATTTCTCATGACTAGCATCAATAATGATATCTCTTTTAAGAAAAAATGATCCATTACAATAGAACAATGAAGGTCTTAATTCTTTTCAAGAGATTAAATTTCACCATGCATCAACACCAATCTTGATATTTCTAAAACCAGGAAAAGGGTACGTGGTGTATTGTGATGCATTGGGATCAGATTTGGGATTTTTTTTCTCAAATAGGGATATCATGTTGTATCTTATAGATCAATAAAACCATGTTTGTAAGATAATAACTACTCAACACATGACATGGATTTATCTTCCATAGAACGTGAATTGAAAGCATGGTGTTACTATTAATTTGGGATGAAATTTAATATGTTTATAGATCATAAGTGCTTGAAAAATATGTTATCACAAGTGGATTTGAACTTGAGACTATTAATAATGATCGAGAATATCCATCCATTTGGATTTGACTAGATGTATGCACTAGGTATATGAAATATAGTGGAAGATCCATTGAGGCTAAAACCATATAATCAGTAGAAAAAAGGAATTAGATCATTGGCAGTTGATGTCAATGACAGAAGACATGACCTTGGAATTATAAGACCTAGGTAATGTTTCATGTTTATTTATAATTTCATTAATTATTGATTTTCTAGATATAGTGAAAGAAGTACATACATCAGATTCAGAATGTGATTCTATGTGGTAAAAAATCAATGGTGGGTAGACCATTTAGAGAATAAAACTGGATGGGACTTCTATTCTATGGTTTCAAGATCGGTAGTCATACATATTTCTTTCCCGAAACAAATTATTTATTCTTACCACTATTCGATATGGGTTATTCATCCAAGAACATAGATTTTGTAAATGTCATTAAATTCACTATTTTGTTGGGTTGGTATGAAATAGTAGGTGAATGAAGATGTTTTGATATTCTTAATATATCATTAAGTTAAGTAAGTGAATTAGTGACTAGAATGTAAGTTTTATTATTTACCAATTCCACTTTGGAAATGTAAGCTGATATCCAGAAATTTTGTAGTAGGTATCCCAAGAATAGTTCAAAAAATGATTCTTCATGTACGATACTAGATCGACTCAAAAATTTGACCCATTTCATCCCTATTCATAAATTTTATAAGGTGGTGGACCTACCCAAAATTTATATCTGAAATTTGGTAATGATCCATGGAATACTGATTTTGATAATTTTATATAAGGATCCCAGGATTACATCTCATTTCTAGTAATCCTTACATAATTCATTTGGGACATAGATATATATGAGTACCCCATATCAATCTCATATGGATAAACAATCCAACATGTTTATAAAAACATTGAAAGACATGTGAGGGGCTTGTGTAACTGATTTTGGACGCACATGGGAATAAAATTCACCATTACTGATGTTATCATAAAAGAAAAGTTATTAGACCTCGATAAAAATGGATATTTTTAAATCATTGTATATAATTCCTTGTCATTCTCCACTTTTTTGTGTTGAAATTGGCGAGAATTCAGTTGTTGGGATGATCCTTTTCCAATAGACAATGGACAAGATTGAGTTGATAAAGAAGATGATTGAAATGATGTAATGTCATCTAAAATCATATGTTGTCATCAATGAAGTCTTTTGTCATTCGAGGTGAGTAATCTGTTGTTCTTAATGATCTCTCCAAGGTTTGGGTATCACTATTTTGGGTAGTAAGGAATGTTATCTTCAACATACATATGACCTTTGGAAAAACAAGAATGGGATTGTGAGGTGTCATATCAGTTAGAATTTACTCTATGGTTCAACACTATTCATAATGTATTTCATGCAAATTAGTTGAATATGTATCTCCCTAATACAAACTAATTGATTCAATTGGATCACATTACCTTGACATGAATTCTTTATTGATACATGTGTTGATAAATATTATGGATAGAAAGTTTAAATTCTATAGTGTAAAATCATCTGTCTTTTGCAAGGTTTGTGTCGACATTGTCAAATTTAAAATGATAATTGGGAAAATGATAAGGAAATGGTCGAGTTATGTCCCAAAATATTTTTGGGATAATAGTCGTTTACTAAATTTTGAGGACAGAAAGGCCAATGGGGGGATAATGTATCACCCTCAGTTTCATGTTACTAACCATTTCATTATCCTTTTTAAGTGTGTAAATTATTTTGGAGAAGATTGGGAGTGTTTGGAATACTTTTGGAATGCCTTTGGGGATTTTCTAAAGTTACAAAATTAGATAATGGTTAGTGGAAACCATGAAACTCCTACATAAAATTGTGCACAATGAGACAGTCTTTAGTGGGAAGCGACATTGTAAAGGATCGCTTTTTGGCTAAATCAAGGGGCTTCCCATGTAAAAAAACTTTTGTCAAAGGAAATTCAAAAATAATTTGTTATTTTCATATAGGAAAAAAAATATTACATAGTGACCATAATAATAACATTAAAAATTAATATTTAATGAAATTAAAAGTATTTATAGATGTTAAGGAAATTTTTCCTATTGAATAATATCTTGACCATAGGAATAGTCATTTTACCCTTATGAATATCATACCAAACAAATGAATAGTAACCTCACCCATTAATGTATACCAAAATTTATTCATCTTATAAATTAATGTATGGTATAACTATATATTATTACTTTTAAATAGATGTTTTTAAAATTATTAATTAATTGTTTTTACTTTTTTAACTCATAAATAATTATTTAAAATTATATGATTAGTTTAATAATTTCAATGCAAATTTATATTCATAAAATGTATTCGTAAATTACGATTTCTATGACCTATTATTTTTAGATAGTTTTATGAGGCCTTATGTAATTTTTCAATGTGTTATAAAATAAGTTATAATTTTAAAATCATTATTTTTCGAGTAAGTGGTGATTTTAATAAAAAATTAAATTTATCATATTTAGAAAATTATTTTAATAAACATGACATAAATTTTTAATTCCGAGCATCAAATAATTATTATGGTAATTTTTTTATTTTTCTAAAATACATGAATTTTTATGGAATAGTAACTTACAATAATTTACAATAAATGATAAATACATGAATAGGGAGTCATAGATGATGTATTTTTGATGTATGAACAATAATCAAGAACAATTTTTCATTTTGTTATATATTTAGTGTTAATTATACAATCTATTTATATTATTGGGCCAAAATATTAAACTAATGATTAAAATAATGATAAAACACCCCTCTCCCCCACTATAAATTTCACCCCCCACTACCTCTTCTCTAAACACCATCCAATATTTGATCATTGTGCAAATTCTAAACTAGAATCTTACATATACCCTCCATTAGGTCTAAGAAATCTATGTAACATTAAAATATCAAAACCATTTCTCTAAGGATGTTTACTAGGGTGGGGGATTCAATAACTAAACTCCTCTTTCATTTATTTTAAATTCTTTTCATGTTCATTTATTTTCTAATTCACACCTGAACTACCTATATAAAAATGTAATGATAACTATAGTATAATAAATATGCTACAATTATATCAGGATAGTGTAATATCAATCATTAAACTCTTCTCTCTATCTCTCATTTATTCTTAAAGTGAAATCATCACTCATTATGTGTCAATTTACCTACATTGTGGGAAATACAATTTCATTTTCTTTTTAAGCATTCAAAAAGGTTAAAAAATCATTATCACAGTTTATAATGATTTTAAAAATTACTTAATAACCCTATTTATGTTATATAACTATCATATATACATAATACTAAATGATAAAACAAAATTACCTCATTATGATAGAAAAACTGCCAAATTAACCTAAAATAGTCATCATTAACTTTTGTCTAATGAATCATTCTCACACAAAATAACCAATTTTGTTTAGAGCTATTTTGAAAAAATTTAAGATCATTAAAAAATTAATTTCAATTCTTGATATTTATCCTCATGTTACATAAACTTCCATTCATGTATAAAAGTAAATAGATCATGAAAACTAAGAAAATGAACACTCCCAGACAATGAAATTAGAATCTCTAACACAACAAAAAAGTCCACAAATGACCTTAATAAAACCATTATGAATTAAATTAATGTATAAAATGTTATTTAGTTGTCAATTAATGAATCTAATATTATTAAATAGGATATTAAAATGGAAAAAGAATTCAAACCTAAGGTAAATGGAATTCTCGAAGACAACTCTCTTTCTTTGGGTTTTCCTTTATTCATGCAATTTATAGTATGTATATTTCATTAATGTTACTAAAATATTTTTTATTAATAATTATCATCTCTTTTTTGGATATAAATGTTTTCAATATGAGTTTATTACAATCCTATTATATTCCAAAAGATCTATTATTTCAAAAAAACAGACATTTTACTTCTCTTGAAATGATTTCTTCTTCACTATAGACTAAGGATTTCTGTAAAACAAATAATTCAATTTTTATTTACCAAATATTATTTATGAATTTATGCTTTAATAAATGAACCCCAAACTATTAAATTGGATATTCTACAACCAATATTGACATATATTCTTTGTAACATGCATAATAATGTAAATGATATGATGTGCTTAGTGCACCAATAATTGTATAGCACATGAAAATGATTTCATGTGACGAGTGAGATAGAAAATATATAGAACTAAAATAAATAATGTAATGTGATATATATCATGAGTAAAAGTGTAATATTCAGGAACATTATTCTATATTTTTCACAACTACGTGTGGTATTTGACCACTATGACATGATGTTTAATTTTTATACATTTCCACATTCCTTACTGATATCTAATCCTTCATCTCTAGATTATAAGGCCGATACTACGGTTTTTTCAGGATTATTATGTTTAGTTTCACCCTTTTTATATTGTTTCTTGTTCTTACCTATCCTCTTATTGGGCTTTTGGCTCACCCTTTTCATTAATGTATGTCAGTAGGTGATTAATTGTACTAAGGAAAATAAGAGGGAAAATAATAATATAGTGAAGAATAAATAAAATAAATGTATTATTTTATTTATTGACTGCCATATATGGTCCTAAATATCCCAATTCACTAATCCTTTATATTCTGGATTTATAAAACAATTATGTGGTATACCATTAGAATGTTGTAATTGTATGATAAGAGAATGTAGGGTCTCTATTGTTGGTGTTGGATCATGGTTTAGATAATATTAGAATTATGATTATATATCCCTAGTAAAAATCCTTATAATGATAATAAGTATATATAATCACACTGGAAAATTAATTTAATATATTTATAAACATAGGGATCCCACAATATATACATTTAGGGTTAATTTTCAAGAATATTAAATTATTTATTCATTACTTATTGGATTATGATTTGTTATATTGTTTTTTATTTTAGATAATAGTGGGAAACAAGAGACAATAGGCCAAAACAGTATGTGAGGGACAATGTAAATATTTATCAAATGACATCACTAATTCCTTGGGGTAGAGTTCAAAATTTTAGGGTGATTCATAACTAGCTGTCTTAGGTTATGAACATTAAAGTGAATAATCTGGAACGCCAGCCTTCACCTATGAGGGATAAACTACTTATCAAATCTTTTTGTTGAAACGACCACCAATGTTTTGTGGATCGTCTGATCCTTTAATAATGGAATAGTGGGTCAAAAAAATAGAAATGTTAATTTTCATGCATCACTATTCTGATATGGTTTAGGTGACTCTGGTCGTTTACCATTTCTATAGAGAGGCCTACCAATTGTGGGATTTGATTAAGAAACCCAAACTAAAGGACTAAAGTAAAGATATTGAACATGAAGAAATAAAAAATGTTCCTTAAGAAGTATTTATATAGAAATCTTAATTAAATAATGGGGAGAGAATTCATAGAGATGAATTGAATGGATGGTTAGTCTTTCATAACCAATGTAACTTATTTTAAAAGACCTTAATGGTACGCCATGGTTTTTATAATAAGCGATAGAAAAATTGATTGAATCATTAGTGGTTTACAAAACAACTTTTCGAGGTTCTTTAAATTCAATACTTTGGGTGTTATGAATAAGTTGTTTTATGTGCTATCAAAGTGGAGATAAATTATGGAGAATGGTCCCATGGCTATTGTGAAAAGTAACAAAAGATGGAGATTGAAGAAGGATTTTCAGATGAGAATGTTCAATATGAATCTAAACCAGCCACATGTAAAATATGTGAGAAGAAGAATCATGGGATCTACCTTATAAGGATGGGAAAATTCATGATGTGTGGGAGAGAAGGGAACCAAGCTCATGAATTTTGAAAAGACATGAGGAGGAAATAAAACATGGTGGAAGAAAGGTGAGTACCACCCATGGATCAATGCTTCAACTGTAGAGGGAAAGAGAAATATGTAATCCATTGTACTAAACATCAAGTCCTTGATGGTAATATGTGTAATAAACCCCCATATCCAATTGATCAATTGAAGTCTTATACCATAACTACTACTGAGGTGTAGTAAGAAAATAATTTCATACAATGTATTCATATCATACACTCAATAATTGAAAAGGTATTATTTGATTCTAGGTCTCTGAATTCCTTTATATCATTTATGTTTTCTAGAACTATTGAACCAAACCCCTAAAACCATGAAGTAGATATATCCATAAATTCCCAAAGAGATTCAATCATTGAAACCCAAGTGTAAGATCTTATTCTGTTGGCATATGTGTGAATATTCTCCAAGAAAAACACGTGATACCTCCCTTTTGGAGAATTCAATTCTATAATGGGTATGGATTAGATCTCATTATATAGGTAACATATAAACATTTGGGAAAAGGTGATATCTTTTCATATTCTGAACCATCCCATGATCCTCTACATTTGTAAGGAATATCATGAATATTATTTTGAAAATAATTCACTAGTGTGTGTATGTATTACTTGTGTGGAATCATACCATGCTCAATTGGTTGATTGAATGGAAAGTATCAACCTAGAGGAAATTACCATTTTTAGGGGATATAGGGATTTATTTACTGATGAGTTACCTAGAATTCTCCCAAATCGTGATGTATAGTTCTCAGTAGAACTCATACATGGAGTTACTCGTATCTCAATGTGTCCCTATAGGATTGATTCTCCCAATGTAGAGTAGTTAATGAAGAAGCTACATGATAATTTTGAAAATATGTTCATACTCCCAAGTCCATCACATTGTGGGGTAGTAGTTCTCCTTGTCATGAAGAAGGATGTATATATAAGAATATGTATCAATTTTTGGGAACTCAAAAAGTTCACAATAAAGAACATGTTTCACCATCCAATTATTGATGACATGTATCATCAGTTATGAAGAACTCAAAACATCTAAAAGGTAAATATTCATTATGGATATTATAATGTAAAGTAGTGAAATGAGGATATTCAAAATAAAACATTACTTATGAGGTATGGGAACTATGAGTTTATAGTGATTCCCTTCATACTTACTAATTCCCCGACAATATTCATGGATATGAAAAACACTTTATTTATAAATTACTTTGGAATTTTGTGGTAGTGTTTATCAACAATATTCTCATATAGTCCATTCTTAATGAGGTACCTCAATAACATCTATGGATTTTTTTCATGAGCTTTAGGAAGTGGAATTTGTATGCTAGGTTTAGAAAGTGTGACTTTTGGATACTACATGTCACATTCTTGGGACATGTGATCACAATTGATAGAATTTCTATAGACCCCTAAAAACAAACCCAGCTGAAGAATGACCGAGATCCTCTAATGTCCTTAAAATATGTAGTTTTCTTGGCTTACTAGGATTCTGTTAGTGTTATTTTAGTAACTTATCATAAATTCTTAGCTCAGAAAATATGTTAATAATTAAATGTGTTAAGTATTTCATGGTAGAATAATGTAAAGAAAACATAAAGGAGCAAAAGAGAAGTTTGATCACTGCATTTGAACTCACACAGACAAAGAGTGGAGAATACTTTTTGAAAAAAAGAGATTCTTCAAAGAAAGGATTTCTTTGTGTACTCATGATAAATGCTAAAGTGATATATTATTCCTCACAAATGTTGAATGTAAATGACAATAAGTACACGACACATGATCTATAGCTAGTAGCTTGGATTTTTACCTTGAAAATTTGGAATAAGTTCTTCTATAGGGAGAAGAGTGACATATATACTGATTAAGAGAGCCTAGTGTATATATTCACAAATAAATGTGCCAAAAATGCATAAAAAGGGGATTATTAGAGATAATTATGGACTAAAATTTCTCTATTCACTATCATTCTATTAAGGTGAACAAGGTAGTTGATGATTTTACTAGAAAAGAACCTTGTACTCTATTTGTGTTGAGGATTGAGAAGGACCCTATTATATTTTAAATGAATAGGTTTGATTTGGAAATCATATTGGTATGGAATAGATCATACATTATTAAATTTATTTCCTAACCATCAATCCGAGGGACGATTAAGGAAGCACAAATAGATGATCCATGGTTACCAAATAAGGTGAATGCAGTAAATGAAGGGAAGATGCAAGAGTTCTATTTCAATGATGTTGGTGTGATTTGGTTTGGAACAAGGAATTATGGACCTTAATCACCTGAGAAAAAATATATCTATTTGACAATTCACATATATCACCATTCAATAATCATCATAGTAGATCAAATATGTATTTTGATCTACGAGAACAATTATCATGGGAAAAATGATGAAATTAATTGGTGAGTATATCTCCTGGTGTTTGATATTCCATCAAGTTAAATTATAGAGATTTAAGTCCAATGGAATGATGCAAACATTTCATATAACCATGTGGAGATCTGATAATTCCCCCATGGACATTAGTCAGAGCCTCTCAAAGGCACCCATTAGAAATAGTATAATTTGGGTTACGATGGATTGACTCACTAGGACTGCCCACTTTATCAATATTCAAAAATAACAATGACATGAAAAACATGAAAAGATATATGTGATGGAAGTAGTTAGACTAAATGGGGTTACAATCATGGTTTTCTTTGATCTGGATACCTGGTTTTGATCAAAATTTTGGAGGAGTCTTCAACATGCTTTGACCATCGAATTAAATTTCAACACAACCTATCACTTGCAAACTGATGGCAAGTCTGAAAGAACTATTTATTCGCACAATTATATTATAGGAGACTACTCATTTAAATTTAAATGTTGATGGGTTAAATCTACCATTGGTTGAGTTCTCATACAATAATAATTCCACTCATGTATTCAGATGGCTCCACATGAAACACTGTATGCATAGTGATTCAAATCTCTCACCTGTAGAAATGAATTTAGAGAAAGAAAGCTACATGGACCTAATCTGATAAAAGAGATGAAAAAGAAGGTTATTCACATCCAACAACATATATAAGACACTCATAGTTAGAAAAATAGATATACTAGAACTATCAATGCGACTTGGAGTTCGATGTTGGAAATAATGTCTTCATACGAATATCTCCATTTAATACAGTCATGTGGTTTGGAATGAAAGGGAAGATACGCCCAATGTACATTGTAAAATTTTATATCCTTTATCATATAATAGAAGTGTACTATAATCTTGAACATCCCCGATTTATGTCTCAAATTCATGATGCGTTCAATGTATCTCTTTTGAGGAATTACATATTAGATCACTCACATGTACCGAGCTCAAAGGTGCTATAGTTGGGATATGGTCTCTCTTATATGGAGAAGCTAGTAAAAATTATAGAATAGAGAGGTAATGTTATATAAAACAAGAAAACAAATATTGTCAAAGTGTTTTGGTGGAACCACAAGTATGTAGAAGCAACATCAGAACCATAAGAGGCGATGATAGAGAAGTACCCTTCCCTATTTATGTAAAACAAAATTTTGAGGAAAATATTTTAAATGGGGGGAATAATGTAACAACACAAATATTTATCAAAATAATTAATCCCTTCTTATAGTAATTTAATATATTATAAATCACATAAAATCAATTATAGAACATAATATGGAATTTATAAATGAATAATTAATTAAATAATAAGTATTTCTAGAATATTAGAAACATATACTGTTGAAATGATAACTTGTCCATAGGAATAGTTATATTAACCTTATGAATATTAAAACGTCAAAATGAATATTAACCTCACCCATTAAAGTATAAATAATATTTTTTGATCTATAAATGATTTTATAGAAAAATTCTATTGTTGTAAGTAAATAAATGTTTTAGAAATTATTTATTAAGTGTTGGTATTTTTGTAAGTAAGAGAAAAAATAGTTAAAATTTTATTATTAATTTAATAATATAAATGAACAATCATTTTAAAAAATGTATTCATAAATTAATATTTTCATTTCTTCAAAATTTAATATAATTTTATGCGGACTTAATTAATTTTCCAAAGTTTTATAAAATTATTTATAGTTATAGAATTTGTATTTTTTGAGTAAATAGATATTATAATTAAAAATTTAATTTCTCTTATTTATAAAATTGATTTCATAAAATGGAGTATTTTTTTAAATTATAAATGTATAAATATTATTAAGGTGGGGTTTTTTATTCTTCTAAAGTGGGTGAATTTTTGGTGAATAATAAAATATGATAATTTATGATAAATGATTAATACATGAATTATGGGGTCATATTTGATGTATCTATAATGTAAGAACCATGATATCAAAGAATACGTGATTATTTTAATACATATAGTGGAAATTATCATACAATTAATGTTTTCGAGCCTAAATATCAAACTAATTATTAAAATAATGAGAAAACACCCATATCCAATACTATAAATACCACCCTCACCACCTCTTCAGCTCACACCTTCCTAGATGAAAAGTTTATAAAAATAATACCAAATAATAATCCATAGTTCCCAACCCATTTCCATAATTTCATTCTCTCATAAAATGGGAAGAACCTTTTCTATGGAGGTTCTAAGGGAGGAGAAATTCAAGAGATAAATTCCTCTTTGTTTTCTTTTAATTTATTTTCAAGTTCTTTTAATTTTTTATTATCTACTCAACCACCATCATCCAAATTTAATGATATACATATTAGCTTACATTTTCAATGATTCTATCATGTTAATATAATACCCATAATTAATATTTTCCCCCTCTCTTTTATTCTAAAAATGAAATCTTTTCTTGTGATGTGTCAATTTACAGACAGCCTGGGTAATGCACTTTCAATTTCCATTAAATACATTAAGGATGTTAAAAAACCTATTATAATGGTTTAAAAATATCGTAAAATTTATTTTATAACTATATTTATGTTTTATAACTATTATATATAAATAATACAAAATGAAAAAACATAACGATTTCGTTGTGATTAAAAAGAGCCAAAATTAACCTAAAACGATTATCATCAACTATTATCTAATGATTCCCCCACATATAATTCAACAAAATTAATTATAATATAATTTAATTTTTTATAGGATCTTAAATAATGTATAATAACAATTATATATATTATATACATTTTACATGAACTTCTATTCATTGGTAGAAGTGAATCGATGAGGAAAACTATGAAAATGAACACTCCTGAATGATGAATTTAACCTCTATAACTCATATAAATACAAATAATGAACATAATAAAACTATAATGAATAATATTAATGTATAGTTATTTGGATTAATTAATTTTAGAATATAATTTTACAATATACGATGTTAAATTGAATAAATCATTCTGACATAAGGAAAGGGGGATTATCAAACCCATCTCCCTTTCTTTAGATTTTCCCTCCTTAACCCCATATTCATTTTTGCAATTCCATTAATGTTAATTTAAAATCATTTATTAATCATTATATTATATTTTTTGGGATATAAATGTTTTATTATTTAGTTTATGACAAACAGAATGTATTCTAAAAGTACTCTTCTTTTAAAAAACACAATTTTTACTTCTATTGAGATTGTTTCTTCTTCAAAAATTATTTTTGATCTCTACACTGAGAATTTTTTTACCTTCTTAACTCAAAATATTAATTAATCAATTAATGGTTTATGAAATGATATCCATTATTTACATGGGCAATTTTATTTTAATGATTGAGATATGTTCTATGTGGCATGCATGATAATTTAAATGTTATGAATTGATAAATGCTCCAATAATTATATGGATCTACAATTTATTGGATAATGTGTTGTATCTAATTAGTAAATGTCAAATATGAGTGAACATGATGTTATATTTTTTTCAGAATAATGCATTTTATTTTACTACAATGACAAAATGTTTTATTTTAATGCATTTCTACATTCCATGACTTTATCTAATTCTTTCTCTCTGGATTATTATGAAGATATTATTATTATGTTATGTGGAAGATGATTATTATCACCCATGTTATATTGAATCATTTTAATATCTATTCTCTAACACGAGTTTTCGATCACCCCTTTTATTGACGTTTATCCACAGCTGATTAGTTATAATAAAGAGAATACGTGGTTCAATAGGAATATGAAGAAGAAGTAATTAAATAAACGTTTCATTTTATATTTTAAATGTTATTTATGGTCATAATTATTCCAATACACTAAAAAATAGGATCCTATTATTATAAAAATATTATTTAGTTTTCCATTATAATGATGTAATAGTCCTGAAAGAGAAAGAAGTTTCGGTACAACCCAGGTGTAAACTTGTAAAGTGGGATAGAGATAATTTTCATAGTTGGATAAATTTTTTTAACTATATGGTTCAACCATGTGAGGTGATCCTTATGAAATGGGATAGAGATCATTTAGAACATTTTTTTCTGAACTGTACGTATAAAAAACAAAAATTTATCAATTAAATTTCTCCATTCTTTTAGTAATTTTATAATCATATATAATCACATTAGGAAAGAGAATGAAACATCATGATTAAATGATATTCTATGTGATATTTAACTATAAATTTCCCACTTATGTATTTTGAATTTCTAAAATCTGTCATACACAGTTGTGATCAGTAATATGATTGGATTATGATTGGAAAAATAGAATTTTTTGTTAATAGTACCATCCCCATATGAATAGAAATATGACCCTTATTAAAAGTAAAAAATATAAAAGAATAACATCTTTAAACACGAATGTATAAATAAAATTTAAGAATCTTATAAGTGACAAGAGTACTCTAGTAAAAGTATTTGTATATTTTTATGTAATCATTAAATAATTAATAATTATTTATTAATTTAGAAGAAAAATTATTTTCCTAAAATGTAATCATAAATTAATAGTTTTATTTCTTTTTGATTTTATATAATTTTATAATAACTTATGTAATTTTTAAAATCTTTTCAAAATTAGTTGTAATTTTAAAATTTTATTTCTCAAGTAAATTGTGATTTTAATTAAAAATTAAATTAATCATATTTAGAAAAGTATTTTCAAAAAATTGTTTTCATATTTTAATTTTACATGCCGAAAAAATGGCTAAGGTAAATATTTGTGATTTTTCAGAAATTCTTGATTTTTTGATGATTAATTATATACTTCAATTTACAAAATAAGATAAATACTTGGATAATAGAGTCATGAATGATGTTATGTTGTTGTAATTACAATTAGTTTGTAATAAAAAGCTCATGATACTTATTTTTAGTACTAGAATCTACACTATTTCTTGTTTTTGGGAGAATTAATAAATTAATGAATATAATGTTATAAAAACCCTTGTCTCCTACCCTATAAATTTCTCCCATGAAAACCGTATTTTTTACCCCTCTCTGTCTACAATAATGGTCCAAATTATTCACAAAAATCTTCCCTAGCCCTTCATTAACGTCCTTAAGCCCTTGTTTTGATAAAAAGACCCAAGCCTTCTCCCAAAAGAGGCTCTCAATGATATATATTTAAGAGGTAATTCATCTCTCTTTTCCTTCAATTTCCATTCAAATTTCAATTCATTTATTATCTTATCCTACACATCTCTTATACAATTATCACGATAACTCTATTATGATTGACGTACTTGAATGATATCATGTTAATGGAAGATTATTCATTATACAATTCCCTCTCTCTCTCTCTCTCTTTGTTTAGAAAAATTAAATCATTGCTCGTGATGTGTTAATTTACCTACATCAATGGCGATACACTCACATTTTCCTTCTACTCCATCAAGGATATCAATGAAACCATTAAATGGTTGTTTTTTTTAATATGAATGTTTTAACCTATTTTATGTTATGTAAAATTCTTTTATTAAAAATATTAATTGATAAAACAAAACATGTTTTTTGTGATAAAAAAACCACCCAAATTTACCTAAAACAATCATCATTAAATTTTAACAAATAATTCATTAAAATGGAATATAAAATAATTCATTAAAAATAATTTAAACTCATGGAAGATCATTAATAACATATAATATTAGTTTTGGATGTTTATCCATGTTCTACATGAATATCCATTCATGTGTACAAGTGAACCGTTCATGAAATCTATGAAAAAAAACCACTTCCAGATGATATATTTAAACTATATAACTCATAAAAAGGCCCATAAAAACATTAATGAAATCATAATGAACTATATTCATGTATAAAATTTTATGAAATTTATAATTAATGATTATAATGTCATTATACAAGAAAATAATATGAATAATGCATTCAGATATAAGGGAAGGGGAAATTTTTGAACCCAACATTCTCTCTTCAGGTTCTTCCTCTTTCACTCTATTTTCAGAAGGGTTACTCCTAAAAAATAATTGCTTCATCATTATATTACATTATATAGGATATAAATTTTATACTTGGTAGATTTCGTCTAACATAATTCTTCTAAAACAACCCTTCTTTCAAAAACACACATTTTACTTCTCACTAATGGTTGATAGTTCTTGTATGAAGTTTGTTATTCCCTCTTTATTTTGGGGAACCCAAAGTTTATGAATGTGTTATTATGAGATGAAACTGATCCCTTGTCATTTTTTATGGATGTTCATGATAGATATACATTCTATGTGGAATGCATGATGATGAAAATGTTATGATATGATGGCTGCACCAAGAATCATATAGCGCAATAGGAATGCTGGAATGTGATGAGTGCACCAAGAATTATACAACAATAAAATTAATTGGGTGAATTGATGAATATAATGAGTTAATGTGAAATTATATTTTAACATGATTCTATCATTGTTCAAAAATATGTGTGGTAGTTGACTGCTAAGGAATTATGCTTTATTTTTTGTTTATTTCAACAATCCTTGCCTTTACCTAAGGATCCTACTCATGATTTTTATGATGAAGATGTTGTTCACTCTCCATGCTATATTTTTTAATATTCATTACTATAATCCTAATAGGATTTTAGATCACAACTTTTTTTATATCCTTAGGTGACTACTTTTAGTAAGGAGAAGTCAAGATCCAATAAAAAGCTTGAGAAGAAGGAATTAAACAAATGTTTATACTTTTTGTTGTAAATGTTATTTATGGCCAGAGATTTCCCTAGACACTAAAACATTTGATATTTTTTTTTAATGTTTTCTATTTTTTTTATTAAAATTATTAAATATTAATGTAAAAAAAGATGGGTTCCTGTAGTGCGTGTATCAGTGCACAGTTTAAAAGTGAGATCTTAAAAATGTTGATCTCACTCATTTTACCATATAAAGCCCTAATATTTCCACCATTGTGTTCATAACTTTCGATTTAATCCTCCAAAAGGATTAAGATTCGATTACCATTGATCTAGTAGTGATTAAAAGGAAAATATTGGTGTGTTGGAACAATATCCCCTTGGAAAGTATTCGTTTCCATTTATTATTTATTTTTTCCATAGATATACTCGTATTACCTCTATCAGATTCATAAATCATGTTTATGGTAGATTTATCTAGAACTAATGATAACAATATAAGAATATATGACAACTTTTATGTTATGGAATTATATATAAGTTGGGGTTTTGTACATTCAACTTGGTTTTTCTGAATAATTCTTGTAATTCTTCGTGTTATTCAGAATTACATTGGTTAGTTTCTTCAATCTCATTTCCTATTTTTAGAAAATGAATTTTTTATATAAAATTTATTTTTATTATTTAAATTTATGGAATTATGTCTGTAAAATTTGTTATGTAAATCCTTTAAGGTGATGGTTTACGGAATTGTGAATATTAAGTGCTTTGGTGGAATGTGAAAGTGGTGACAAGATCATAAAATGATGATTTTAAAATTGTTTATTGGGTATGATGAATAGAAAAAAATAAGGTTTCATTGAAATAGTTTTAACTTTTATTTCATGTGGATGGATTAAATGTTTAAGCAACGGTTGAATGGGATAGATGTTGATTGTGATGTATGGTAACAAATGTAATGGGTTAGGTACGTGATTTTCTACCGACAATGTTAATATCGTGCTTATGTGGTTGTGTGTTTGTGTGTGTGGTGAAATGGAATGGAATTATTAATTACAAATTGTGATTTGAGAAATGGTTTGATGACTTATTTAGTTTCTTTCATTGGAAAAATTATTTGGTATCATAAAATTGTTATATTATGGAAAATGTTATATATTCTTATATAACCAATTTTAAAATGATTTATATATTTTGTCTTTGAGAAATGTGATATCATGTCATATCCCAGTGGGATGAGAAGGGAATTAATTTGTATTAAACCTACGGAGTTTTATTTCACACCATCTACATTGGATAATTGGTTCTTTTAAAGATGATTTTTATCGAGACATGAGTAAGGGTCAAGCATCACACTTCCTCATTGGTGATTTCTGATACTTGGGGGGTGGAGTTGGAGTTGTAGCTTGAATTGATTTATTGGGAGTGACATAAGTTTATATTGGTTCTTTTTTCCACTATATACTTTTAGGATAGTATTCTTCAACTATGATCCTCTAATGTATTTTGGTTTTAATTTTAATGGTATTTCATTGTGTTATTTGACACTGTTACCATTCATCATATAGTGGTTTGGTTTAGGTTGTTTATATTCAAATGAAAAATATTACCTCCAATATATTGAGTCTTTTTGAATTTTGTAATACCATTTTTTTCATTGGGATTTATTTTAAGGAAAATTAGAAACTCATCCTTGACTCTAGCCAACGAGGATGGTGGGATCTTATAGTCCTCTCTCTCCCTTGTAAAGGACATCCCTCCATAATTTTCCTAATAATAAAGTGAACCGTAAAGATCAACTGTAACCTAATAAAGTCCATTCATTTTATTTATCTAAATTAATAGATGTCCCAGACATCCCAAAAAACCAACCCTTTGTTAACATGAGATCTCTCATAGTTCTTTTATAGATGTGGTAATCAACTCAACCGATCACTTTAATTTTACTTCTTCATTACCTCCTCTAATATTTGGTACATATCATAAAATATTAACAATTGTATCTAAAATATAATAAAATATAATTTGTAATATTTAATCGTTATTATAAATCTTCTTTTTCATGAAATGGGAAATGATAGTATCACTCGTCCATACATACCACTTACCGTCTCCACGTAGCTATACAATTCATTTTGCATCACCATATTTCATTATAGGTAATTATTACGGGTATAATGTTTATATGCGGTAATTATTAAAGAATTATACTTATTTAATTATAATTTCACATCTACCTTCTTACCTTTCAATTCATTTATATGAAACAAAATCACTCATGCATACGTGTGGACTACCATATCAATAAAGCAATGTGATATATTTTAAATTCTGTTTTGCATGGTTGTTTATAAGAATATTATTAGTTAATATTAATGATTCAAATGATATAATAATGAATCTATAATGGTCTGTTATTATATATCTTTCTTTCATTGAATTTTTTAAATAGTGATCTCAATGGTCATGCATACATACAGCCTATTATCTCCATGAATAGTGAAAATTAGATTTCTATAACTAACATTAATGGATGAACATAAATATATATTAAAATTATATATATGTGATATTTATATCATTATTAACATTTTTAGATGGTTGGACCATGGTTAATTTGCAAGTATAAGAACTAAGAAATCTAAATACTTGGGACAAAAAAAGAGTCTACACCTCGAAATGATGATTCTAATAAGAAATTATTGATATATGGGTGTTAAAAAGTATTAAATGGATAATATATGATATTATAAGTATATAAATGAATATTATATAGAAATATAACAAATTATGATTCATTACATTGATGGTTAGTGTGATTTTGTTGAAGGTGAAACTTGAGGTAGTGGTTTGTCAACTCAAATTTACTTATTTTCACACATGTCTTATTAAGTACATTTCTTATTTTATGAGTTATATATATATAAAATTGAAATTTTATAACATTATTATCCATATTTATATATATTTAATAATTCATTTGAAGTTATTTTTTCATTGGGATTATGATTTAAATATTACCAATGTGGTAAGGGTGTTTGTCATAATCACACACTTTATTAGGAATATATAAGATTAGGTTTCTTATATAAAATATTATTATTTTCGTATCCAGAAACTAATTAATTTTTATTCCCCTATTGGGTTTTTTATAAATAACATTTTTTATTTCATTTTACACTCTTTATGTACCTAAGAAAACAAAAGAATGTTTTTAAGGAAGAAAAACTCCATTTATCTCTTCTCTATAAAATCCTATCTTCCAAGTTCATTGTCTTTACAAATGTATCAAAAATGTTTTTACTATTCAATAATTACTATGTAAATTAATTTTTAATAATAATTGAATGCTTTTAAATTGGTTTAAAAAGTAATCTTATTGTTTTTTTCTAAACATGGTATTTTTAAAAGTTTAAAAAAATGGGAAAAGAATGTTTTCTCATTACATATACTAAATGAATAATATTCCACACTATCATAAAGAATATAATGAAACACTTCATTAAATTAATCAATAGATATTTTTATGAAAATTAATTTCAGAATATTTTTTACTTTATTTTTTTAATAAATTATTTTTAAGGTGGAAAAGATATTTTCGTAATGATATTTTTTATTATCTTGTAATGGTGTTTTTATTAATAAATTTAGACAAACCTTTATTTACCTTATGCAATATTTGGGGAATGATCCAAATGTAGTGTCATTATTTTGTCACTAGATTCTTTGTGTTTATGATGAAAATATTTTTATGAAACTCATTTCTTTTCCATGGGTTATGCTATGATAAAATGATGAAATGTTTACGAAACCCATTTCTATTCATGGCTTCTAATATGATTAATGTTTTAATATCATGTGGAACATACATGAATGTTATTAATTATGTGATGAGTGTCCTGAACATATATAGTCCTTGAATTTTTTGGTTAATTAATGATATCTCATGGAATAAATTTTACTCAAATGGGGAGTTACCCCATTTTTTTAATTAGTTTTTTCCACTATGACAGTCTTATGAGTTAAATTTTACTAATATGATAGTTTTAAGAGTATAACAAATTCACTATGACATTATTTATTATAACCCATGACTACTATAGAAATAATTTAATATGATTATTGTTATAACAAAAACAAATGTCTTATGACAATTTTATGATCTCATGATCCACAATCATTGATTATTGCATGATTCAGGTATTATAATCTATCATGAGTTAAGAAATTAATCACGATTATGATCTATGAAATGCATGATGTTATTTTCAAATGTCATCCTCTTGTTATCAAACCCATATGCCCATGATATGCTCAATTGATCATTTATATCTCCATTTTTACCCTTACGAAGTATCTAATATCACCCTTTCATATGTATCATTTTCCTCATGTTTTGAAGAAGGGTACAAGATATGATATTTCTAAGATGGGTTATATTTGTGAATATTTTAGTGGGAGATAATATATTACAATTATGAACCTGTTTTTTATGTATCCATGTTTCAAATGATAATATATCTATATGATTCTGGCAATGATGGTTATGTAATTTATTTAATATTCATAAATTAATATATAAAATATATACTTATAAAATATATGTTTCCCTAATTTTTTAAGTTAATGTTAAATAATATTATATTAAATTAATTACTTTAAAGGGGGTGTGTTATAAAATAATTACGGGCTTCCACAAATTTCATGGAATTGATTCCAATGGGCTTTAATGTCAAAGGTGACAATTCTCACGGCCATTAATTCCCCATGTATTATCCAATGTAAATGATCCAATCCACCAGATCATTGTTGGAGAACAATGAATGATATATACTATGGAATATATTTGTATGTAGCGTAAATATATAGTAATATGAAAATAGAGTGATGGATTTTATATCATATATTTTCATCAATACTTCACGTATTTATATCCAATTTCATTGAATTATGATTTTGATACCACATTCAATAACATTCATTTCTTCCTTTGAATAACAATCAAATTCATATATAAATTAGAATAATATTTTAAAATCAAAATTTTTTTTGGTTTTATTGCTAGCTTTGTTAAAATTTTTAATATGTCACACATATTAGCCCGCCATTTTCCTTCCCACCATTTACCTATTTTTTATTTTTTATTTTCATTCATTCAATGATATCTATCTTTTTAGTTATTATATTTATAATTTATATTTATTATAAATTTTCTAATTTAAATTATTTTTAATTATTTTTATAAATTTTAAATTTAATTTCAAATCTATTTGATTGAATTATTTTTTCACATTAATCATTCATATCTTTAAATTGGACACACTTATATATTTTTCAAATATTAAATTTTTCACATGTTAATTTGTGGAAATATTTTACATATAATTTAATTTAAATTTTTTGTATAATTTTATATTAAATATTAAATATTATTTATTATTTATTATCGATTTTTACCATATTAATTAATTTAGAAATTTATTATTTAATATCACTTACAAAACCATACATTTTTATATAATAGTTGACTTTTAAATATTCATAAAATATCAATAATATTTCCAAAACATTCAAAAAATATTCAAATTAAAAATATTATAATTCTTTTGTAAAATTATAATAATTTGTATTAATGATGGTGTAATAAAAATAAAAGAAAAATATTTATACATACACAAACACACATGAGACATTTGACCACATAACCTCTTATATGTCACCAAATACTATATTAGATTAATCCAATAGCTCAATGGATAATGTAAATCAACTTCTGAAAAAATAAATATAAAAAATGAAATTTTTAGACTAATTTATAATGATGTTTATAAGAATATATTTTTTACTTTTAATTGACATTAATGGTTAATATGTATGATAAAAATTATTTTCGTATAAATATTTATAATAAAAAAAATTATTATCATCTTTGTATTTATTGATGGATTCAAAATAAACTAATTTACAGAAAACAAAAATAAAAGATAGACTAAACCTCAATCACCCCAACCCCCAATATCATTATAACATACAACTAATCCATAAACATTTTATAGTAGACAAAAGGTAGAACAATATGATGGATCAAAATCCTTGCTCTAATAGAGCCTATTGTTTTATCTATCTAGGAATACATGGATATGTAGACATAAACTACCCACTTGTTGTGACTCTTTTCATATGTGTTCACACACCGTACCATGCTTTAATTTATAAATTCATTGCTTGATGAAACCACAAGATCCAATTCCCATAAGCATAATATATGTTTGAATAATAAAAACCATATTAACACCTTCATTTATACCATCATGAAGCTTCAAAATAGAAAATTATTCATGTCCCTAAATCCATTTACTAGTGAATCCATAAAAACTCCATCGAAATGTGATAATGAAATATTAACAATTTGGGGTCAAACCACCGACATCATTGATAGAGATCCGAGTGTGAATCCACTATTTTGTGTCTCATCTATAATAATCGAAATAGGATGGTGTTAAGTTCCATTTTTATTAAGGAAAGAAAACCAATTTTAAATATGGTTGAGAGATAACAATTAAATGACTCATAGGTCTAGTGGATCAAATATCCTTTGATGATATTTTCCAAAGACACAATAATCAAAGGGTATTTTTAAAAAAATTTATTCCACCATCACACCATTATTTATACATCCACGCACATGATAGTTTCCTAATGACTACATTCCCATCTATGTAGGTTCTCCATTTATTGACCTAAAATAATAATTTCCTCTTACACACTGTGTGCCAATTTTTCACTATCATACATTTATATCAAGTGTCCCCACCTATGTATCACCCATCCTATATAAGTCTCCCACTCCTTTTTATGTAATCCATATTTTAAAAACCTAATGAGTTTCATACTTAAAACATTGGCCACTCCATTGTTGAGAGAGGGGTATATACCCAAACACCCCTTGTAGTGTCATTAGGGTGAGACGAACAATCAATCATCAACATTTTATAAACAGATTGAGGGTCAATATCACATTATTAAACATATATATGAGAAATTATTTTGAATGTTGGGTAATGTAGGAAACCATTGTAATCATAGTGGGATTATTTCCATAATGAATCCAGACTCAATGTTTTTAATGGTCCCAAGTGTCCAATTGGGGCGAAAATATAAAAATAAGAAATAAAAAATTTCTCTTTTCCACCACCAGACAATTCAATAGTGAAATCAATCATAGATGATGTGTCTCCCAGTTCCATGAAGGTAAACCATTGATTCAATTGTATACATTAAATCACACATGACATAAATTATATTCTCCCAAATCAATAGTAATAATAATACTAATAGTAGAAATAATAATAATAATAATAATAACTTGAATCCACTAGGGAATGTCAAATATATTGAAAATATATACACACTCACCATAGGATAATAAAACCTAAGACCTACCTAAGTCCACCCAATGTTATGAAAAACTACCCCATTCACTAGGGGTAAATATAATGATGATAGTGTTGATGATGATGATTGTCATAATATTTATAATAATCATAGTTATGAAATTGTGGGTAAAATATAAGGAGATTAAAAAATCCTTTCAAAAAAGGATGTGTTTTAACCCCTTTTTAATAACTCATATAACCATCCATTTTAATTATGATGTGTGTACTGGAGGCCATTGGGAATGAAATAACATTTCTAGGCCCAAAGGACCTACATTGCATCAATATTTGAACAGGGTTTGATCTCATGCCTCTGTCAGCATTTCAACATTAGAATGTCATTATCATTTTACCACATCATCCCCTAAATCACTTCCTATATCACCACCTTTGTCATTTACCATAAATAATAATAATAGAATAGATAAATGACTAAACAGTTACTGAAACAACAATTAATTATAAAACATTAAATTTGTGACAGACTATAGGTTAAATGAGAAATTGAAAAAGTATTGATTATAATATTTATAATTTATATGAAGTATATAATTTTGAAATATAAAATATGTTAGTATATATTTAGAATTAAAAATATAGAGATAAAAATGTATATGTTTATCTTTCAGTGTGATATATATATAGTAAAAACAATTGTAATAAAAATCGCAATGGCACCCAATCTACCTTATCAGGTCCAACTATCAGAATGTTAGAGGTGGTAGATAACGTTGTGTTGAACATATGAATGTTTATTAGGGAAACAAAAATTTATCATTATTATAATTGTTAAATTTATTAAATCAACATAAAAAATATTTGATAAAAATAACCCTTGAATATCATAATTTTACAGAATATGATTTAATATTCACCTGGAATACTCTATGGGAAAAACATTATGTAGAGACCCTATTTTTTCCTTATAATATATTTTAATATTTATAAATATATTTTTGGATCCAGGAATTAAGATAGAATTAAATTCAAAGTCTTGGTGTGTAAAAAAGTAATTTTATAAAAATATTAAAAATATTTTATATTATGAATGTAATTTTTCTTAAAAAAATTGGATATCTCCTAATAGTAATACATTATCAGAATATAGAGACCAAGGTTGAGTCTGTAACAAGATATTTACCCTCGGATTGAACTAAAATGGATTGGCCTTTGGCATTTGGATAAAACAAATTGGTCGTTCATTTAGTTGGATAAATTAAAAATTAATTAATTTAAATTATTAATTGACCTAAATGATATACATCTATTTAAAAAATTATTTTATGATCCCCAAGGATACATGTAGAGAATTGAGATCATTGTACAATTACTTCTTCCACCTCTCCTTGGAAAATCAGATTCAGATGATGAAGAACCATAGGATCGTGGATAACTGATGGACAATGAATGATAAAAGCCCTTTAATTCATTAGGGATCATGTTATTTGAATAATAATGATAAAAAATTTGGTAGGACCAATCAATTTGTGATTTATTTTTAATTTGATTAAATTTTTGGAATATGTCATATTGTTTCTTAATCCAAATTCGAATTGAAAGCCTTTTTATATAACTAAGGACATATTTACTATTGTATTTTTTTTTCTCACTCTGGATATCCTTGATTTGGTTTGTTAGATCAGAAATATTATCCTATTTTTTAAATGTTTTTGTTTCTTTATATCCCTATGAATCTTGTCATTATTTTTAATTGGGAATTGAGGCCTTGATTTGACATTTCTAAGTGGTACCGACCATGATTTGACCACCATATTAATGGTGGAATCATGAGAAAATAATGGATCAAATATCAAATGGTTGATTGGGATGTCTTCAAAAATATGAGTGATGAATCTCATTGATTTGGTATCTTAGAACTAAATATGCTAGAAGGGGCAACACGGGGTGAGCGACAAACAACCACGGTTGGTAGAAAATGATTTATAACCCATGGAGGTCGGAAAACTATGAAATGAAGAAATTTCCAACTTTTTGGGAATCTCAAGGCCCTTATATGAAGAAACAGCTGCAAATATAAGATTCATCGAATAGATTTAACTGTCGACGAAAACCCATACTACTCGCTTTATAGTCTAAAGAATACACGATGTGTATGGGATTCTATGTGGTGACTATGGATTCATGAGATTATATGTATCACACACTAGGTGGGACCCCCAAACACGGTGTGGCATTTTTAATGGATACCTAATGTGTAATATTAGATTAAATAGGCATTGTATCTTCAAAGAATACATCATGTTCCTAAGTACACGAACATGGTAATATTTACATAGACATTACTAGGAGCACAGACCGGACCCCCAATGGCTTACACACACCATGTATACCATCTACACCCCATGTAATCCAATATGGGTTGAAATCCATGTTTCGATAGGGAGAAATCACATGATGGAGTGGGAACACATGCCATTTATGTCCCCTTACATCATGTGTACCCTAATTTCCTTTTTATGAAACAATTATCCCTTGTATATCCTCTGTTTGGACTCATATGTTAGGCCGTGAGTAGACTATCCTGTGTTTTGTTTCATGTAGAATGTGATGGTGGAATATGTTTTGATTTTTTTGGTTATAATGTGATATGTTTCAAGTGGTATGCTTCTTTATGCGATGCTCGAATGCAGTAGTGATCATGAGGGATCGCCAGGGGATTTAGAGTGGCACCATCTACCTGGGAAGGGAATGGATCCTCCTCATATCTATTAGAGTGTAACCTTCATGATGAGATAGTTCATGGGTCATGTACCTATCCACCATGTAGAACCTCCTACGGAGACAACATATTTTTCCTCGATTATGATAGTGCAACCCTTGTATTGTGCAGGGAATTGGTCCTCTATCTTCTATCCATGATCAACCCTCCTATGGTATCATGGAATGGGTCGTTGAATAATATAGTTTCAAACTCCATCTGGCTTGGTCATGGGTTATATAAGAACAACCATAGGGCCACCCTTCATCTTGGATGGGAATGGATCCACTACCAACAAATTGATTGGAACCCTCTTATTGGTACATGACATGGGTCATCTAGAAATATATTGAGTGGAACACTCCTATTTTACCAGGTCATGTGTCTACTACCAAAAGCTTATTTTTCATGTCTTTGTGAAAAACAAGAATGGTGGGGCATGAAATTGATGTTTTTGTAGGGAAGATGTGCGAGATGGGTGGAATCGTTGATGGAATTTTGGAACGGATAATACTATTGTCTTAGGCTAGTGTTTGAAGTGTTGATCCCCTTCTCTCTCATTTGGGTTTCTTTGGACTGATCACACAAACACACACATGTAAATATATATATATATATATATATATATATATATCCATGATGTTAGATGTTTTTACTATCTTTATTTTGGGTTTATTTATCTACTATATATATATATATTCCTATAACGTCTCTTAATTCTCCCCCTTCATCTATTTGGGAATTTTATAGGGTTTTTATATACTCACCATTTCATGGGATTTTCATACATGTGTTGTATCTTATGCAGATGATGGAAAATTTGGTAGTGACTAAAATGGAGTATAGAGAAACCTTAAAAATTTAGATGAATACAATATCTTGATCATTGAGATCAGGATATGCACTCTATCTACATCATTACTTTACTATTTGTTTTGGTATATATTTTGTGTTGGTTGTGTATTTTTTCCTTAACTTTTTAGTTTCCACTATCATACTCTTATACATCTTATAGGTGTTTCATTTATGGTCATTACACTATATGTTGCATCTTTTTATTATTATTCATCTACCCATATAAATTGATATGGTTGGGTGTGTGCATAAATTTACAATAGTAAATTGCCTCCCATATTATTTATTCCTTTTGGAAATTGTTTCCACCCATATCCAGTAGATATAAGATTATTTTTGTTGTGGCTTGAGCTATATTAGGTTGGGTCATGATATATTGGTATTAATTAGTTCATTCCATGCAACTATGTTTGGATTTTTTCATATACGATGATTTGTATTATTTATATGAGGTTTTTTATAGTGTTATGAGTTTGACTTTAATTTTAGGGAATCCAGAGTTGGTGCGGTAGAAAATGCCTATATTAATAATGACCTTGAATACATACTTGTTGAATCATCGTAATGAGACATTGGTTATAGGGATCAATCATAAATCCATCATATAATATAAATTATTTGAATTTAATTCTGGTGTCATGTACCAATAATATATATATATATATATGCTCATAAGACTATGGTATTTCATGAATTATTTTTAGATTCCTCCACAATGATAGTGGGTGAAGTTATGGATCATGATGATGATTTGGTAAGTGGCTAGAAAAAGTTCATGGTCCATCTTTTGATATTATTCCTCCAAGTGGATAGATAGAAGAACCCACACATTCCACGATACAAATCATACCAACAGATCATGAAAAGGATTCAAGAAGGCTTAGTTCACTCCATGTGTTCATGTGCTAGAGGCCACTGATTTTCAATAGAGAAAAAGATCCCCATGTAGAAGAGGAATGACTTTAGTGAGTGGTCCATGTTTTCAGGCTTAACTGAAAACATAAAGATAATGTGATTGTGCTATAAGAATGCCTTTTCCACACAGCAGCTAGGTGATGGTGGAATCATTTTACATAGAGGCCTGCTGGGTCGATAATCTTGTGTCCCGAATTATAATAGTCATTCCGAGAGGAGTACTACCCCTATTTCAGGAAACTATATCATACTCAGGATCATCTATAGATGAATCATGGATGGATTATATTGGATAATAGTGGTACAATGTTCATTTATCTTACTCAGTACTCCAATGATATGATTCAGCATGGATACTTGCGAGGAGATATTTTTAAGTAGGGACCCACAAAGATATCCACAATAGTGTTGTTCCCCTATGAATTTCCATATATTCTTGGGTGTTATAGTGGGAACATGTGATATATGTATTAATAAAAATGGTATTATAGGATTCTAGGTATTGTAGATAGAATTCCATGTCTGAGTTGTCTGTAGAAGCTATTGGATTCCAATCGATTGGACCTCATCATAGAAGTTATTCCTAGTATTAGTCATAGGAGCATGTTAAGGGAAAACACAGAGGAAAAAGTCTTCCAAAAGAGGGGTGGTTATATTCTTATAATGGGGAGGTCACATTGTGCGATACTGCCTTACCAAACATGTTAAGGTTCGCATGCACATAGATGATGGACTTCCGAGTCAAAGGAATCATTGGACCAGGGATATCCCATGTGAGGGCATGGTGGACACTAGAGAGGAGGAATCAGAAGTGGAGCTGTTGAAGCTCTATTAGAAAGATAATTGAATGGTGTATGATTCTATGGTATTGTTCCACCACCACCATCATGAGGCCCTTGTCTGGATCAGGGTGTTGGTGGTCGGTGTCATAGAAAGTAATAGGCTATAGAGGATTACGACACCACGGTCCATAATATGATTAGATATAGGATCAAGGTTTATTGTACTCATTATTTAGTAATATTAGATATATTTGAAAGTAATCTACTATCTATACTAAAATTGGCATTCTCCATGCTAACGTGTCACTAAATTACACGGCCACATCACCAGAAACACTTACCTCCTCCCTCCAATATCGTGATTCTTCCTATGCTATCCCATTACCCCATGTTCTTTGTTGGATCTTCCCTCCCTATTTGGGTTTCCATGCCTCCGTATCTTCCATCCCATTCACAGTTGGATTCCCCTGATGCTCCTAGGGTTACGCCTCGACATTTACCTCCACTCCTCCGTCATTTCCCTTCCATCTCCGACCAACAATTCCTCATATATTCTTTCATATTCTGCTATGGTGGCAGCTCCCCAATCACCAATACCTTCCATTACACCTTCCATCCTCCAACTTCAAAACACCCTATCATTTACCCTAACTTCTGATGCTTTTGGTTCCCAATTTTCTTCCTCTCCTTCATCGTTTCCTACAAATTTATGACTGCCTACTACTCGGTGTATTTGTCAACCAGTTCATTATTAAACATACAATGTGTTGCCGCTGATATTTCCATCGAAGGCATTTTGTAACCCTACCTCCTTGAATACTATAATTCACTCCCCAAAACCCTCAAATCCTCCAACAATTCGTCAAACCCATCTGCTGATACAAACTTTGGGAGTCTCCGCCCATCAATTGAAACTCCGTTCAGCTCGACATTCTATGCTTTTCATCGTTAATTACCTGTAACATTCTAATTTTAGTCAATGATACATTGCAACCTGCAATAATCATATATCTCTAAAAACTCTTGGACTTTCAATCTTCAATTTGTTCCTGATATTATCATTAAATGTGTACTGAATTTTTTGATATATTTTTCCTCTGATGTTATCTTACTCGAATTTTTACCTTTTTATGGTTTTCAATGTCTGGCATATAATGATTTTGGGAGATGTGTTCACATCTAATATCCTTTTTTCTCAAGGGAATGTGTTGGTTTATATGAATCTGGTACTTGGAGATTATGTAGGGACTGTCACTGTATTATATGAATTCTCATTAAATCTTCACAATTGATTATTTTATTGAGCATTGATCTGGTAAAAACCTATCACTTATTTGTTCTTATTTTATTTTCAAAATGAATAATGGATTTTTTGATTTGTCTATTCTCAGTTTCCGACATAATGGGATTTGATCCTTCGTCAGGGTTCCATTGTTTTGATTCAGTTGAATTGAAACATTGTTATTCCATTTTCTATTTGGGTTGATCAAAATTTCAACATGAAATGGTATTTCTATTTTCAATTTACCAAACCATATGTTTTACGCCTCCAGTGTGTTCTTCATTGTTATTGACAAGGGAAATTCTATTCTTGGAGAGGACAATGAAATTGGTTCTCTATCTTAGATTCTAGAATAGAAAATGTTTGTTTAATTTCTGATAATGTCTCATAAATTTCATTTTTGTGACATAGAGGGATAGTTTCACATTGATGTGCTTTTTTTATCTTTTATTCTTGATAGTTTTATTTCTGATAGTAACACGTGTTTAATAATGACATGCAAATAAATGCGATTTTTAAGGTTTGAATTGTACGTTATTGTTTTGATGATACCAAGGTTGTGAAAGTAGCTTTATTTTCTATCCTGTGTTCAGGTCTCATATATACTCCAAATGCACATTGTCCTTAATGCCTTCATTATTCACTATTCCAGGGAGATGTGTTGGTTAAATCATTTGCCAGCAATGAGCCTTCTGGACTTGGATTGGATACTTTATCACAAGAAATATTGTCTTTTCTTAGTTGTAGGTGTAGCAACCATTTAATGGTACTCAAGTATTAATGACTTATAAAAATTATACTAGGGACCCACACTCTTCATGTTATATATAATTTGGCAGCATTTTACACTGTAGAAGAGTCTCTTTATTAGTTAATACTTTTTGCATGTTGCTTGAGTTTATCATATCACAAAATTTATTTATTTGTAATGTGTTTAATTACATTTTTATGAAGCATATAATAAGAGAAAGAGTTCATAACTAAAAACAACTCATTACTGGTATGTACTTTGTTTAATAGATTTTTCTTCACAAAAACAATGAATTAGAAGAGATCAAATCTATGGATCCAACTGAATTTCCATACATTAATCATTGCATCTATTTAAAACCGCTGAGTTAATATGTTTTTATCAGTGAATAATCCATTTTCATTTTAATTCTATCTCGATGATATAATGTTTCAAATCCACAACCATCTTTTATTTAGTGCAGTTATATTAAAACCCAGGAGTTGCATGAATTCCGGTTGTTGTTCTATTTCAAACTTATATTATTTTGGTTCTATTTTAATTCATACAACTATTAAAAATCATATTTGTGCTTCAATGATTTCAGTTGTCATGGCCACTTTCTACTTAATCATTAAATTCGATTCTTTTCTGGAAAGAAACATGGAGTGGGTGGTAGGTTAATAATCATTCATATTCACGATCATAGAAAATTTTCACAATTTTATTGCTTATGTTATTTTAATTCATATATCATCTCATTATGCCATCCCTCTTCCATCTGTTGATAGGTACATTGAATTTTGAGGGGCTCTTCCTTTCTGGCCTACTGACAACTTTGCTGTCATGAATTGATCAAATAAATAGATTAGGGAGATGGGAGATAATCTAAAGACAACTCAAGTAGATACTCATGTTCTGCATAGGGGAGCTTCTAATGTGCGCCATTCACTAAATCCTTGACGTTTTTTCATTCATAATTTCTCTCTTGAATCATCTTAAATTATTTTCAAATGGATTCAAAACATTTTATCTGAAACATATTTTGTGTATGTATAGGGAATAGTCAGTGTGGATAATATGATAGGGTTTACTAGTTTCAAAATGATTTGTGAAAAACCTGTTGGTAACCACATCACCAAATTTTTCTTACATGACAAATGCATCCTTATTATCTTTAATAACATTTATTTTGTGTATTATTTGTGAATAAATGAACTGATTTTTCAAGACATTTGAAATATTGTGCTAGTTTATGTGAAATTTTTTATACCCTAAAGCATGATGTTCGTGATGGAAAACTAAGCTTTAGAGGCAAAAAAAATATTAGAGGTAATGATTTTAATACAACAATGATTTATTTTTTCCTTTTGGTGTTTTTTGGCTATGTAACTTTGTGTTACCCAACATGAACTAATTCATCATGAAATACATAATCTTAAAAAACAAACACATGATAAACACTCACATGATGCACACATAGTGCAATGCTTTCAGGACATAAACATTCCCTAAATCTATACTTTCAGAACATACATATATACATATAAGGTTTTTGAAATTTTTTACAGATTACATATATATATATAATGTGTATGAAGATATTTCTTCCAATTTCTCTAAAACATATATATGAAACATATTTTCATATGATATTTTCAGTTGAGGGAGTCTGTTGAAAATTTGGATCATTACCTTGGAATTTTATTTTTGTTTTTTTGGGATGCATAAAACTTTCTGGATAAAATTATGTTGAACACATTGTGCTTCATATATTATGAGTATTTTGTTTGTCGATCCTTCAAAAATCATCGCTACTCTTCCCATGAAACCGAGAGCAGGTGAGCTTCTGTTGATGTTTTCTTAAAGGATTCAAGATAACTTAATTGTGTTTTTCGAAAGTTTGTTCCATAGTCGCTTGATGGGATAAGGTCTAATGAACCATCTTCAATAGTTCTCATCTCCAATGCTATTTTTTTCCAATTTGCATGTTTTTCACTGAAACCTAGTTTTGTTTTTAATTCAGAGTAGCACTGGTTTTAGGAAGAATCTTCTAGATGATATAGATGGAGGATTTCAGTGATCCATTTCCCTACAAGCATTAGGGTAGGTGCATTTCTAATGGCCTGATCTTGATTATAAGCTATATGGACATTGTACTTGCTACAGAGAAATCTATTTTTCCAATTATACTTTTTATTTTTCATGCCTGAATTGATGCTAGGTAGAATTCATCTACTCGGTATCCTCACTCAACTAAATGTTTATTGAGTATGAAGAGGTCCAGATGAAGGGATCTTGCTGTTATATTACATTTAAAAGTAATGTTGTGTTTGGAGGTGTGCACTCTTAGAACAATTGAAAACATCTTAGATGTCCTGCATATTTTTTATTCACATATTGCATTGTTTTTTATTCTAAATTTTACACATTATATTTCTAATATTTTCATTTTTTATGTATAGATATTACTAAATGTGTCATAAGATCTTGATGTTGAAGATTCATTACAAATGTGCAATGTGATTTTCCTTTATGTTTCTACTATTTTAACTGCATATTTAATCCACTTTTATTAAACAATTCGGTACCACTAATTTATGATTTCAATGTATTGAATATAATCAATATTAATACTGGGTTATCTGGAAAGAAGTATGGAGTGGGTTGTCGGTTAATAATCATTCATATTCACGAGCATAGGAAATTTTCATAAATTTATTTCTTTGGTTCTTTTAATTCATATCTCATCTCATTACATCATCCCTCTTCCATCTGTTGATAGGTACAATGAATTTGGAGGGGCTCTGCCTTTATGGCCTACTGACAACTCTACTATCCAGAATTGATCAAATAAATATATTAGGGAGATGAGAGATAATCTGAAGACAACTCAAGCAGATACTCAT
Source organism: Viscum album (assembly GCA_963277665.1). NCBI lineage: Eukaryota > Viridiplantae > Streptophyta > Magnoliopsida > Santalales > Viscaceae > Viscum > Viscum album. Next base: position 298,730,160 of record OY728151.1, read on the forward strand.
GTTCTTCATAGGGGAGCTTCTAAGGTTTGTCATTCAGTAAATCCTTGAGGTTTTTGCATTCATAATTTCTTTCTTGAATAATCATAAATTATTTTCATATAGATTCAAAACATTTTATCTAATACATATTTTGTGTGTGTATAAGGAATAGTTAGTGTGTTTAATATTATATGGTTCACTGGTTTCAAAATGTTATGTGCATAACCTGGTGGTAATCTATGAGGACCCTTCCTTAAAGCCTTACATAATCTTGAATTAAATGAAAAATTCACATAGAGAATCTTTTCAGGTTTAGAGGTTTAGAGAATTTGGAAATAACTATTACATCTCAAAAGATTACAAAGTAGACACTTCAACTAAGTTTATATAAAATAAAAACTCTTAAAAAGAAACATTTATAGTTCCATGTTTTAGATGGCATATCTTTCCTTGATCCCATCCTTGACCCTATTCATCTTTAAGTCATGTGGAAAACATTTCAAAAACATGGGATGAGCATAAAAAGTCCAGTAAAGGTTACACGAAGAAGGAAAACTGTTAGTTTTTCAAAACAACAAGTAAACCATGAATACTTTATCAAAGTAATACTTTTCACCTTTATGAAGTAGTAAATACTCTTCACCGAATAAAAGATCATTTATTAACCTTTTTTAACCAAATGATTACCATAAAACCCATATAAAAAACACATAACATATAAAGGTAACTTGGGACATAAACATACATAAATAGAATAACCATACATTCGACTTCCACACATATCACTTAATAGAACAGCCATATCGCCGACTTCCATACCCAATGCATTGGAGGTTATAACGTAACCACCCATCCTGGTATTCACGGCACCACCCATCATATGGTTTATCACGTAACCACCCGTCAAATGTCCAAGTACCATAACAAAATCATAATACATGAAACCATTATAAAGGAATGAAACCGTTTACACATTTCAATCACAAGAGATCACATCATGATACTATAATAAATAAAAACATCTAATAAAATCATTAAAAATATATGAGAGAAAAATCCCTTTATACTTTGAAAATATTAAAAGAAGACATTTAAAAGAGATTTTAGAATAAAAGTGTCCCATCCCACTTCAATACTTTTGAAAGGGTTTTAAAAAATTCATGTCTCTATAAATAAATCCTTAAACCCATTTTTAAAACATGGACATGGATGATAAATGTTTAAAATAATAAATCTTTAAAACCATTTAAAACAATGTTTTAATAAAAGGGTCATTTTTCATTTTGAACATTTAAATTATAAGCCACAATAAAGTTGACCATTTTCAAAACATTTAAATGACTTTAGTATAGACATAATATGGATATGGAATGTACAAGGGGAATTATATACACTTTATAAAAGAAAGTCTTGTATTAGAACAAAATATGCCTCAATGAAAAGAGATTGATACGAAGTCCCATACGAAGTCAGTATCCTTAGATTAAGGATAAATCAATTTCATAATTTTGTGTGAGAAATATAAATAAACCTAATATAAGAGGATATTAAGTGTAAAAAAATCAGAGTTCATCCACAAATATTCATAATATTACCTAATAAAGAATTATAGGTTTAAACCAAATAATTTGAATTGCGTTCAGAAGTTCCCTTGAAAAAATTCGATAGCCTAATGGCATCACATCAAATTTTAGAAAAAGAGTTGATGAGAGAGATAAAGGGTATATCATCACTTGGACATAAAATTTACAACAATAAGGATATATAAGAACATATCCCAACATAATAATATGGAATTTAAAAGACAAAACAAAAAAAGTCTTTTAAAAATAGGAGGGTGAAAGGTTCCCTTACCGACTTGGGTAACTTTCGAAACATACACCCCATGAAAAAAGGACTATACAACATTGATGTAAATACTCATAAACGAAATTATGTTACACAAAGAGTAGAATAATGGGATGTACATACACCACTAAAAGGAAATTATGGAAAATGTAGCCTAAATCTCATGGGAATAAAAGTGAGATGAAAAATCCCTTAAGAAAACTCAGTAGCCTAACGGCGCCACTTAAAACTTCCAAAAATGGATTTTTGAGATCAAATAGGGTCTCTAATAATATGAACATAAAAAGTAAAGTATGACGAATATAAAATAACATCCCCAAACATAATTAAAATTATCTTAAAATAAATGACATAAAAGAGAGTACTTAAAAAGAATGAGACAGGTAGGATCCCTTACCTTAAGTCTGACTAGTCTTGTTCGTTTATTTATATTCCTGAATAATAAACATTGTTCAATTAATAATTACTTAAGGAAATCCTTTAAATTTTATTATTAAATTCATATCACATATTATAATGTTATAATAATTGGTTAATAATGTGAGTTCATATCAGACATTTTTGTTGATGTTCAGTACATGAGTAAAAATCGAACTTGTTGGAAAATAATTTTCCATGTAGTAATAAGTACATCATCTCCATAATAGTATTAATGATTTAAATATCATATATATCCAGTATATATTCATTTTATTCTATTCCATAACATTTGGAGAATAAAATAAATGAAATGCACCGTTCATAGAGATGGCAGGTCGTACGTACGCAAGAATGCTACTTTCATTTCTTTGGCACATTAATGGAATTAAAACTAGATGAGAGAGATATATATATTATAATTAAACTATAATATATATTTTATATAGGTTACATAAGTTAATAAATTTCATTATTTATACATTCCAGGTATTGCTTGAATGAGTCACATCACTTGAGGGGGCAGTAGTCCACACTTCCTGGTATGGAATTATCGCGTTTGTACAACATGCAAAGCATAAATGTATGTTTTAAATATCAAATATAGAAACATATAGAGAACATAAATACCATATATATCATATATAACATACAGTTACATGATAATTTCCACCATTAAAGGTGTTAAGATAAGATTGAACAATCATTGTTTCGTGAGGTGGTAATTCGCCATCCACAGAAACAGAATGTTCTTTAACCATTAGACGAAGGTGTGTGTAAGTGTAGCTAGAATCCTTCTCATAAAAACATCCTAGTATATTGATGATACTTTTTTTGTAACCAAATAATGGAATAAAATGATTTTAGGGGTTTGGAAAAGCAAAATAAAACAAAAGAACACAAGTGAAGACATTACCTTTAAATCGGGTAACTCCCCTTGGTTTAAACCAAAAGGGTTTCATGAAATGTTTTCTGCCTAATGACAGGATTCTAGGATGAGTAGAGGGATGTGAAGAGACGAAATGGGTAGGGTTTGGCTGATCCAAAGGCTTGAGAGGTGTGGTTAAGGTGGTAGAGGTGGGGGCCTTTTATAAGAGAAGAGGAGGGGCACTTTTGGAATGTTATAAAATATTACTTTATTATAAAATGATTTTCGGATTTTAAATGTCCCAAAATTATATATTTCTAGGATAAGGTGATAAGTGTTAGAAATCCACCCATACAATAGGTTTTTGAAAAGTGTATTCGTTTGACTTTACATTATCTTTTCATTTTATTTAAATCGTTCATTTTTGAGGTAATCACTACATCATCACGGTGTCATAAATAATTTAATTTATTTAATGTCTCAAAATTATAAAAAAATATCATGATGTAGGAAATATTTTTATATTTATAATTAATATTTATAGTAAAAATTATTACTTGTATAACCCCCTTTAAAATTTTTTTTAGTAAAACAATACATATTTTTGACATTTATATTTAAACTTTAAATAAAAAGTTATTAATGTCATTTTTTACCCAAGTGGCTCCATGGGGTCCCCAAGTTGACCCATGGATTTTATTTGTCGTATATGACTCATCCAATAAGGTTTGGACATGTGTAAAGGTCATTTCATATTATTATATCATTATCTTTACCTTAAATTACACTAATTACCTTTAATCACGATTAATAAAACTTAAAAATTACTATTTACCAAAAAAAATTATTCTAATCCCATTGAACAACATTTTTAATCCTAATTAAAACAATGTATGTTGGATTTTTGAAATTCAATTAAAAAAAGTGGTAAAGAATAATTTAAACAAAAAATCAGTTTTTAACTACCACTTAGTGGTTTCACTATTCATCTAAAATTGAAGTTTTTCAGAAAAATACAAAAAATTCACCCTAAGCTATATTTGAAATTCAGAATTCAAGAATGATATATATTTTAAAAAATTATAAACATATAAGTTGCATTAATTAATTTAGTAGTTAATTCCCATTGTCAAAACCAATACCGTGTTTTTATGAAACAATATATATCAAAAGATTAACACTGGTTTAAGTCTAATTTCAATTTAAAATTAATTCCATTGACCACCATTGGATTAAATGGTAAAAATATATTCTAATTTCACTTTAAAAACAATTAAAAATATAATTTAATCATATAAATAAATTAGAATAAAAATAGGTTTTGAATTAAAATACAACATTTTCACTATTCATTAAAAAAATGAACATTATCGAAAAAATTCCAAAAATTTACACAAAGTAAATCATGATATCCAAATTCTAAAGAAGAATTTTATTTGTTCCAATATAATTTATAAGAGTGACCAGAACTAAATTTAAAGAGGGCTTTCCATCAAAAGGTGATAAATCGACCTTTTAGTGAATATTAGAGTATTTAGGCTTAAAATTTAATTCTTTTCTTATTTTAAGCCTTTATCTTTTATTGGATAAATGTAAAAACATTTAACAAACATATAAAATCATATATTAGTTATTTCTATTCATTCACTTCAATACAATGGCTATGCATTAACTACCATTAAAAATAATTTTATTTTATTATTAGAGTTCAACGTAAGATTTCAAAGAAACTCATTGTTGTGTATTGGGTACGCCATCGAGTATAGCGTTACCTTTAAAATAATATTAATATTTTATTCACAAATATTAATAAATATGAAAAATTAATATTCTTTATTTACCTGGGATGTTACATCCTTTCCCCCTTTTGGGAATTGCATTATCACAATTTTAAAATTAGGCTTTGGAATCTTTATTGGAAGCCCCACCTCAGAAAAGGAGTAAAATAAAATGTAAATTTAAAAGAAAGGAAGGTAAGTACAAAGGTCACCCGAGTTAACCCATACTAGGATTCCATGTAGGAAAACATTAAAAAGGAATAGAAAATAAGGGGTCATGTTCTGATGGAGAGTGATAGAAAACAAGATTAGGAGAAATTTAACCACAAGAAAATCACAAAATTGTGATGGGTTAAACGGTATTGGATAACCCAATAGGAAAAGTTAATGGAAAACATATTTGTTTTAGGTTACTTTTCATTGAGAAATTTATTTATGATCTTAACTAAATCCTAAGGAATCATAATTTCCTGTCATGTAGACTTTCATCAATTACTATATTTCTTACACAAACTCATATTTTCTCCAAAAGACGAGTATTTAGGATGACTTGTTCACATTAAATGCGCTAAAATAAACTTCTAGAGAATCACATAATCAAAAAAAGATAAACTATATATTTCCCATGACATTAGAACTTAATAAAAACCAAAATGTATAGCATAATATTAGATAATCCCCAAAAAGGATAATCCTTTATTAAAAGACAATTTATTCTTAATCTCCAAAATTTTTCTAACAGAACACAAAGTTCAAATAAGACCATTCGATAAACAATTTGTCTGTAAAATTATTCAATGTAAACCAAACTAAGATTGAAATCCAAATCTCTGAAGGATTTAATAACATATTCTTCCAAGGTAAAAATTAACATTTATCTCCAAATAACATCAGTTTCACTTAAAGTATCATATTGAAAAGTAATTAACATAATCATATATCCTCTATGATTGGTCAATATTTTCTTAGATAACCCAAAATCAACTTATTATTGATTTATAAAATTATATAATTAAAAATAATTTTTTATACTAACTAGGGACTTCACGTAGTCCAGTGGTCGGCGATAAATACCAGTAGCACTTTGGTTTTGGGTTCGATTCCCATAGCTTTATCCGACGCGACGGGTTGTCACACGATCTATGTGTTATGCTCTTTCCAAAACTATATAAATCTTAAAACATTTCCCAAAAAGAGATAAAATCTTCAAAAATAACCATATCATGATTTAACCTCAATTTAACCTCATGCCATTCATCTTCCATCTTATATTAACCCATAATTTCCTCAAAATAAAGGATCATATAAACCCTAATGGTCCCCATTATAATTGTTACCTGAACTTCCACATCGAGTTGGGTCTCTCGTACATGATCCATCATAGAACTAACCAAGGCTTAAGTTGCTAATCCTTACTCCTTGATAGTTGGTTAATAATAACCATGAGATTCCTCATTGAATCCCCCATTTCATCGAGTCTTTTAATCAGAGAACCGCCACAGTTTCCTTCAAACCCATTGTAACATTGGTGCCTACTAGATCCATCCATTTAATAAAACTAAAAAAATTGTCTGAGTGAGTATATCAACAAAATTATCATGTACTAATGAGGAATATAAACACTAAGATATACTTACTCATTAAATTTATCTAAAACTATGACTCTTTCTGAAATCCTAACCATTATGGTAATGTCACTTATGCATAGAGAATACCCTAACCTCTAAAGTTATCTAAACCGACCTTTGATACCAACTATAAGGACACAGCCTTAAAAAATTACATAATCATGAATTAAATGAATAATTCTCATAGAGATTCTTTTCAGGTTTAGAGTTTTATAGAATTAGGACATAACTATTACATCCCAAAAGATTACAATGTAAACACTTCTACTAAGTTTCCATAAAAAAACTCTTAAAAATTAACATGTCTAGTTCCATGTTTTAGATATCATGTCTTTCCTTGATCTCATCCATGACCCTATTCATCTTTAAGTCATGTGGGAAACATTTGAAAAACTCAGGATGAGCATAGAAAGCCTAGTAAAGGAAACACAGAGAAGGAAAACTGTTAGTTTTTCAAAACAACACGTAAATCATGAATACTTTATAAAAGTAATAATTTTCACATTTATGAATTAGTAAATACTCTTCACTGAATAAAAGATCATTTCTTACCCTTTTGTAACCAAAAGATTACCATAAAACCCATATAAAGAACACATAACATATAAAGGTAACTTGGGACATAAACCTACTTAAATGGAATAACCATATGGTCAACTTCCACACATATCACATAATGTAATAGTCATACGGCTGACTTCCATACCCAATTAATTTGAGGTTATAATGTAACCACCCATCCTGGTATTCACGGCACCACCCGTCATATGGTTCATCACGTAACCACCCATCAAATGTCTAAGTTCCATTACAAAATCATAATACATAAAACAATTATAAAGGAAAGAAAACATTTCAACATTTCACTCACAAGAGATCACATCATGATACTATCATAAATTAAAACATCTGATAAAATCATTAAAAATCTATAAGATAAAAATCCCTTTATACTTTGAAAATATTAAAAGAAGATATTTAAAAGAGATTTTAGAATCAAAGTATCCCAACCACTATGAAACTTTTTAATGGGTTTTATAAACATTAATGTCCCTATAAATAAATCCTTAAAACCATTTTTAAAACATGGACATGGATGATAAATGTTTAATTGAATAAATCATTAAAACCAATTAAAACAATTTTCTAATAAAAGAGTCCTTCTCCATTTTGAACATTTAAATTATAAGCCACAAGAAAGTAGAACATTTTCAAAACATTTAAATGACTTTAGTATAGAAATAATATGGATATAGAATATAAAAGGGGCTTTATACACACTTTATAAAATAATTTCTTGTATTAGAACAAAATCTGCCTCAAGGAATGGAGATTTAGACGAAGCCCCATACGAAGTCGTTATAATTAGATTAAGGATAAATCAATTACATAATTTTATGTGAAAAATATAAATACACCCAATATAAGAGGATATTAAGTGTAAAATAATCATAGGTCATCCACACATATTTATAGTATGATATAATCAAGAATTATAGGTTTAACCCAAATAAATGGAATTTGGTTCAGAAGTTCCCTTGACAAAATTCGATAGCCTAACGGTGTGACATCAAATGTCTGAAAAAGTGTTGATGAGAGAGATAATGGGTATATCATAACTTGGACATAAAATTTATAGGAAAAAGGATATATAAGAACTTATCCCAACAGAAGAAGATGTAATTTAAAAGTCAAAACAAAAAAGAAGACTTTTAAAAATAGGAGGGTAAAAGGTTCCCTTACCGACTTGGGTAACTTTTGAAACGTACACCCCATGAAACAAGGAAAATAAATCATTTATCTAAATAATCAAAAACGAAAGTATATTACACAAAGAGTAGAATAATGTGAAGTACATACACCACTCAAAGGAAATGGTGGCAAATGTATCATAATTCTTAAGGGAATAAAAGTGAGATGAAAAATACATTACGAAAACTAGGCAGCCTAACGGTGCCACTTATGACTTCAGAAAATGGATTTATGAGATCAAATAGTGTCTCTCGTAATATGAATATAAAAATTACAGTATGAGGAATAAAAAATATCATCCCCAAACATAAGAAATATGAGCTTAAAATAAATGACATAAAAGAGAGTACTTAAAAAGAAAGAGAGAGGTAGGATCCCTTACGTTATGTCCGACTTGTCTTCTTCGTTTCATTATATTCCTGAAAAATAAACTTTGGAAAATTAAAAATTTATTAAGGAAATTTTTTACAGTTTATTATTCAATTCATATCACATATTCTTATGTTATAATAATTGGTTAATAAGGTGAGTTCATATCAGACGTTTTTGTCGATGTTCGGTACAAGAGTAAAAATCGAACTTGTTGGAAAATAATTTTCCATGTAGTTATAAGTACATCATCTACAGAATAGTATTAATGATTTTAAAATCATATATAACCAGTATATATTCATTTTATACTATTCAATTACTTTTGGAGATAAAAATAAATGAAATACACCATTCATGGAGACGGTAGGTAGTACGTACGCATGAACGCTACTTTCATTTCCTTGGCACGTTAGTGGAATTAAAACTAGATGATATATATATATATATATTATAATTCTAGTATATTATATATGTTATATAGGTCACATAATTTAATGTATTTCACTTTTTATACATTCCATGTTTTGTATGAATGAGTCATATCACTTGAGGGGGCGGTAGTCCACGCTTCTTCATATGAAATTATCACATTTTCACAACATGAAAAGCATAAAAATATGTTTTAAATATAAAATAAAGAAGCATATAGAAAACATAAATACCATATAAATAATATATAAAATATATTGAAATCATAATGGGCACCATGAAAGGTATTAAGGGAAGATTGAAAAATCATCGTTTCGTGAGGCAGTAATTCGCCATCCAGAGAAACAGTATGTTCTTTAACCATTAGACGAAGGTGTGTATAACTGTATCTCGAATATTTATCATAAAAACATCCTAATATATTGAATATACCGGTTTTATTACCAAATAAAGGAATAAAATGAGTTTAGGTGGTTGGATAAGCAATATAAAATAACAGAACACAAGTGAAGACATTACCTTTAAATCGGGTAACTCCATTTGGTTTGAACAAAAGGGTTTCTTGAAGAGCTTTATACCTAAGGAAAGTATTTTAGGATTATGATAGAGATTTTTAGATATGAAATGGGTAGTTTTTGGCCAAGAAAAAGGCTTGAGAGGAGTGGGTAAGGTGGTAGAGGTGGGTGCCTTTTATAAGAGAAGAGGAGGGGCACTCTTGGAAAGTTATAAAATATTACTTTATTATAAAATGATTTTAGGATTTTAAAGGTCCCAAACATATATATTTCAAGGATGAGGTGATAAGAGTTATAAATCCACACATAAAATAGGTTTTTTACATTTTTAGGTCTTATATGTTACATTATCTTTTCATTTTATTTAAATTGTTCATTTATGAGGTAATCATTGCATCATCACGGTTCCATAAATAATATAATTTATTTAATGACTAAAAATTATAAAAAATATATCATGATGTAGGATATATTTTTTATCATATAAATTAATATTTATATTAAAAAATACGACTTTTGTAACCCCCTATAAAAATTGTTTTAGTAAAACAATACATATTTGTGACATTTTTATTTTAACTTTAAATAAAAAGTTATTATTGTCATTTTCATACCCAAGTGGCTGCATGGGGTCCCCAAGTTGACCCATGGATTTTATTGGTCGGAAATGACTCATGAAATAAGGTTCGGACATGTTTCAAGGTCATTTCATATTATTATAACATTATCTTTACCTTAAAATACACTAATTACCTTTAATCGCGATTAATAAAAATTAAAAGTTACTATTCACCAAAAAAATTTATTTTAATCCCATTAAACCACATTATACATCCTAATGACAACCATGTATGTCATATTTTTGAAATTAAATTCAAAAAACTAGTAATGTTTAATTTAAATGAAAAATTAGTTTCTAACTACAACTTAATGGTTTCACTATTCATCAAAAATTGAAGTTTTTCAGAAAAATACAAAAAATTCACCCTAAGATATATTTGATAATACGAATTCAAAAATGATGTCTATTTTAAAAAATACAAGACATATATGTTGAATTAATTAATTTAATAATTAATTCGCATTGTCCAAACAAATAGCGTGTTTTTATGAAACAATATATATCAAAAGATTCACACTTGTATAAGTCTCATTTCAAAGTGAAATTAATTCTAATGACCACCATTGGATTAAATGGTAAAAATATATTATAATTTCAATTTAAAACGAATTCAATATATAATATAATCATATAAATAAATTATATTAAAAATATGTTTTGAATTAAAATAAAACATTTTCTCTATTCATTAAAAAATGAACTTTATCAGAAAAATACCAAAAATTTACAGAAAGTAAATTTTGATGTCCCAATTCTAAAAAATAATTTTATTTGGTCCTATATAATGTATAATAGTGACCAAAACTATATTTAAAGAGGGTTCTCTAACAAAAGGCGATAAATCGACCTTTTAGTGAATATTAGTGTATTTATGCTTAAAATTGAATTCTTTTCTTATTTTAAGCCTTTATATTTTATTGGATAAATGTAAAAACATTTAGAAAACATATAAAATCATATTTTAGTTATTTCTATTCATTCCCTCCAATACAATGGCTAGGCATTAACTACCATTTAAAATAATATTATTTTGTTATTAGAGTGCAACGTAAGATTTCAAAGAATCTCACTGTTGCGTATTGGGTATGCCATCGATCATATCGTTCCCTTTAAAGTAATATTAATATTTTATTCACAAATATAAATAAATATGAAAAATTAATATTTTTTATTTGTCTGGGATGTTACATAACCACATCACTAAATCATTCTTACATGAAAAATTCAACCTTATTATCTTTAATGACATTTCTTTTGCATATTATTTGATCAAAAAATGCACTGATTTTTCAAGAAATTTTAAATATTGTGCCAGTTTGTTTGAAATTGTTTATGCCCTAATGCATGGTGTTCGTGATGGAAAACTATGCTTTAGAGGAAAAAACATTTGAGGTAATGCTTTTTATACAGCCATGATTTCTTTTTTCCTTTTGGTGTTTTTTGGTTATGTAACTCTGTGTTACCCTACATGAACTACTTTATCATGATATACAAAATCTTTAGACTTGCAAATGATACACACTCACATGATGCACACATAGTGAAATGCTTTCAGAACATAAAAATTCCCTACATCTATACTTACAGAACATACATATATACATATAGGGTTTTTGAAATGTTTTTCATATTATATATATATATAATGTGTATGAAATTATTTATGCCAATTTCTCTAAAACATATATATGTGACATATTTTCATATGATTTTTTCAATAGAGGGAGTCTGTTTAAAATTGGGATCATTACTTTAGAGTTTTATCTTAGTTTTTTAGGGATGCATTAAAATTTCGGGATAAAATTCTATTGTATATATTTTAACTTTTTTGTGCTTCCAATATTATGCGTATTTTGTTTGTTGATCCTTCAAAAATCATCACTACTCTTCCCATGAAATAGAGAGTAGGTGAGCTTCTGTTGATGTTTTCCTTAAGGCTTCAGGACACCATAATTGTGATGTTCTAAATGTTGTTCCACAGTCACATGATGGGATACGGTCTACTAAACCATTTTCAATATATATCATCTCCACTTCTATTTTTTTCCAATTTTCATGATTTCCCCCCAAACCCAGTTTTGTTTTTAATTCTGAGTAGCGCTGGTTGAATAAATAATCTTACAGTTGATCTAGATGGTGGATTTCAATGAGCCCTTTCCCTACAATCATTAGGGTAGGTGCATTTCTAAGGGCCTAATATTGATTATAAGATATATGGACAATGTAATTGCTACAGAGAAATCTATATTTTCAATTATACTTTTAATTTTTCATGCTTGAATTTATGCTCGGTATAATTCATCTACTTGGTATCCTCACTCGACTAAATGTTTATTGAGTATGGAGAGGGTTAGCTAAAGGGATCTTACTATTACATTACATTTAAAATTTAAGTTGTGTTTGGAGGTGTGCACTCATAAAAAAATTGAAAACATATTAGATATACTGCATATTTATTTATTCTCTTATTGCATTGGTATTTATTATAACTTTTATACATTATAATTTTAAAATTTTCAATTGTTATTTAGATATATTATTGAATGTGTCATAATTTCTTGAAGTTTAAGATTCAGTAAAAAGGTGCAATGTGATTTTCCATTATGTTTTTAAATATTTTAACTGCATATTTAATCCAATTTAATTAAAAAAAAATGTACCACAAATTTATTCTTTAAATATATTCAATATAATCAATATTAATACAGGGTTTTGATTCTGCATACATGGTGACAGGCTGGAGTAACACTAGATATTAGAGAAATACACCATTGGAGACTCGAGAAAGGGTATATTTTCAAGTAGTTGGTCATTTTATTTTGTTTCACTCAGTAGATTCTTTTACTTGTATTAAATTACTTGTGATTAATTTTTTAGAGCACTACATCATGTACTCTCTTTGAGAATTGGATGAACTATATAATTTGAGTGTCCTTTTATTGTTGATGTTATGTTTCCATGTTTTTGTTTACATGTTTCACCTACTTCATCTGTCTATAACTTATGTTTCCATTTATTGTTTCTGTTTAACTTCTTTTTACATAATTAAGTATTTACTATTACTTATTCATATTTTTGAAATATGACCATAATTTGAATTTCAACAAATTTATTATTAAGTATCATTAATCAATTATAAATTATTAATACATTTTGAAATTTATATTTAATTTATGGTGCCATGAATATGCACGGGCATGGTACTATATTTTATAAAAAAATCTTAACATATATGGATATTACATAATTTTAGATGAATATTCCACTCATTACAAAAAATACAATCCCGAGGACCTTAATATTTTAGTGTCTTAGAATAAATGTTAAAATAATCATCTAACATGGTGGACGTTCTTTAAAATCTCACTTAATGAAAATCCTGATAAGTAGTCCTACATAAAAACATTTCATTATATTAATGGTAATGAAAACATAAGATTGGGGAAATCTCAGAGGATTAGTTAGTGAAAACAAACGAAATATGTCATCATAACTTGAGCATAAGGTTATGAAAACATGATATTAAAATTATAAGATCATATCATGAATCTAAAAGAACAAAATAAAGTGTATTGGCATGAATAATGGTAGTTTTTATGGACTGAATCAAAATTAAATAATGATCATAATCCTTGAGATCAAAAAATAAGCATAAGGTGTAGAATTTGTGGAACCCACATAAATATATAAAAAAATTCATATGATTCAATCTTTGATAAAAAGGCCATAACATTTTAATGGGTTGACTCCCCATGCCATATTTATTATATTTTTATACTCTTATGAAAATCATAGTGGCCGAATTCCTTTATTGAATCTGGTACACTCTCCATTCCAGCCCTGTAGTAATAAAACAACTTGACTTCTTGTCATGACCCTCAGTTATTGAACTGAGTTCACTGCTCATTATATTACTATCTCATTAAACGAAGGTCACACCTTGTTCTATACCTTTTTCATTAAACAATGTTAAATCCTCATTGTATCCCTATCATACTGAACTGATTTGAATCCTTGTTCTATCCCTGTCACACATAACAATGTTCAATCATCAATCCATATCTCTCATACTCATGATATATAAATCACTACCCATTACATTTTATGGAGATATATGTCCCACCCATCTCATAATTAAATGATACATAAATTTTCCACAGGAACATATATAATAAAGATATAACCCATGAAATGAAATGGGTGTCAAAAACATGTAACAATATCATAACCAAATAAATGATATATGTATCATAATCATTTCATTAAAAAATAAACTAAAAAATTAAGTGGGATCATAAACATATAACCCATCAAATGGAAATTGGTTTCATAAAAATATAACCCATTTAACTGGAAATGGGTTTAAAAAAATATATAACCCTTGAAAGAAAAATATGTATCTATAAACATTATGTCATCAAAATATAAACCATTCTGTGAAAGAATATGAATGATACCTTTTGATCATTTCATTGAAAGTAATGGGTAATGTCAATGGATGTCATCTTATATTGATTTTTCTTGAAAACATTTTCAAAATATAAAATGTGGAATGTTTTAATTCTTCTTTGAAAAATAATTTCTAAAATAGAATAACTTTTTAAAACCATTTCATTTGAAAATAAATTAAAATCAAATAAAGAAGGATTAAAATCATTTTGAAGACCACTTTTCATGAAAAATTATAAAATATTAATGAAAACACTTTTGAAGAATTTTTCATTTAAAATTATTTTTTGAAAAAAAATATAAAAACATTGAGATCATTAAAAACCACTTCTTTGATAACAAAATTTTAGAACATTTAACAGTGTCTTTTAAAATCATTTAAAACAGTTTCTAAACATAAATCACTTTTTGTAAAAAAATAATGTCTGAACACTATTTTAAATTCAACATGTTTCTACAATATTATGAAATATTTTTTCATTAGAAAACACCTTGAAGACATACAATGTTATCATCAATGAAATTGTTGTTATGATGGCTGGTATGTGAGTACATGGAATACATTCCATTTGAACCCTAAATGTTCAAGAATGTGCCTTCATTCGAAATAGAAAATAGATTAATTTTATAATAGTTTTGTAAAAAATAATACATAGGTGAAAATGTATTTTAAAAATAATATTAAAATAATAGAAATTTTTTTAAAACGTTATTTGAAAACCCAGTTTTGAAAGATGACATATGTATGAACAAAAGGAGAAATAAAGTCGGATTTTAATTTAAATAATCTTAATTATCATATGTACCCTATAGTGGGGAAATTGTAAAAATAATTATATATACATTAATAGCTATAGTCTAATAAAATTCATGGTATTTATTGAGATATAGATTATATGATAGCATCAGTGTAACCATAATCATAAATAATCTAGATAAATGATGAGATTGTAGCTATAAACCATTAGAACTTTGGTAACATTGAATAATAATTCAATAGAACAAATAAAATTAAAGGAAAAATAAAATCTCATGAGAATAAGGATTGTCATGATATAAAATTTTAATGGTTATATATACACCCCAATGGAAAATATTTCTAAATTATATGGCATGTGGATCAATGACAGTAAATTGAGACAAACATAAATTACCAATTTGGTTACATTTGAAACATCAAACCCTTGAAATAAATTTCATCAAATGTGTGTATATATATATATCCATATATATAAGTATAATAAGAATATTATACATCTATGGTCATTATACACATCACATATATTAAATACAAGGTTATCATGACCTTTTTCTGATAGAAAATAAATGTGAGATGAGAAAAACCTTACACTGTGAATTGAATTTCCTTATACAGATTCAAACCTACTGAAATAATCAATATAAAATTATTATAAATATATAAAATAACCATATTGTTATACAAAATACCATATATTATTTAGTTATTACTTTATATTACCTTTTTATAAACAACTCCATATTTATTTTATGTTTTAGGTAATATCTTCTTGACTTTTTAATATATGATTTGGATTTTTATTCTTGATCATTTAAATTAGATCATGATTCAATTAATTAGTTAATTTTAATAATTCAATATATCATACATATTCATTATATATTTATTTATAATAATCAATAAAATATATAAACCTGAAATGGAATACACAGTTCATGGAGATGATAGGCTGTATGTAAATATTAACGTTTTTTCCAATTTGATGTCGTGTCGAAAGAAATAACAAAAATAAAAAATATTTATGAAAATATAATATCTTTATAGTATAATTAATACACCATATATATCACATAAGTTCATTAATTCCACCATTAATTCTTTTCATTTATAGTTTGAATGAATTGCATTGCTTTGAGGAGGCGGTAGTCCACACATCCACAAATGAAGTTATCATATATAAACAAAATGGAAATCATAGAGGTATGTTTTATATAATAATTTCATAATAATGTAGAAATAATCAATATATTATATATTATAAAAAAATATATTGTACATGATAATTCCCATCCATGATAGGTGGGGAGGTAAAGACATACAATCTCATTTCGTGAGGTAGTAGTTCACCGTACATAAGAATAGCTCATTCAATACCCCTTATATAGATTTTTATGTAACTATAGGTATAAAACATAGGATAAAAATATCATAGTATATTTAGGATACGTGGGATATACTATAATCATTAAATAAGAGGAGTTTAGGGGGTGTAGAATGAAAATATAATTTAAGGAGCTTGAGGGAGGATGTTACCTCTTGTTTGGGTAAATCCTTTTGGTTTACACTGAAGGGCTTGCATGGATTGATTTCATCCAAAAGATATTCTTCTAGGATAAAGGGGTATATTTTGGGATCTAATTTTAATATTAATTTGGTGGGACAAATAACTTTAGATTTTTGAATTAGTGGGGGAGTCTTTGACTTTTTATAGTGGCAGAGGAGTTACATTCTTGTAAATTTTTTAAAGGGGAATTACGCCACTATTTTTCACATGTCATGTGGATCCAATAATTTTTATAATAATAGAAATTAGATTATAGGATAGAAATATTAAATTAAAAATTATTTTTAGATGTTCATAGGTAATTTATGGCCTTAGGTTTTGGGTATAGTCATTTGATAAGCTATTTTCTAACAATCAGTGTAATTAATTTTAATTACATTCACTATTTTTTTAAAATACTATGTTTAAAAAATTTAGACATTAAAAATTAGTTTTTTTAAAAATATATAATCTATTTATCCAAATACTAATAAAATAATTCATAGAAATTAATTTTAAATAAAATCCGCATATGGGATGACAAAGCATTGTTTTTAATGTAAAAATGATCAACAATTTGGTAAGGTTTTATATCTAATTTCACTGAAAATTTGAAAAAAATGACCTAAGTTAGGTTTAATGAAATAAATATTATCAAATTATATATTAGAACCAGTTAGATAAATTATTTGAAAATATAAATGATTCGGGTCAAAATTCTATTTTTAACTAGAATTCATTATTTTTCATTATTAATCGAAATATGAATGTTCTTAAAAAAATACCCAAAATAAACATGAATAAAATTTGTGTCATATGATTTTAAAAATAAATATTTCTAATAATTTCTTTTGAATTGTCCAAAAATATATTTTTAATTGGTTCTATATTAAAAGGTAGTAAAAATAATTTTTAGAAAACCCCTTCTTTTTTATGGAAAATTGGATTTATTATTATATTATATCTATAAAATATATCGGATTGGTATAAATAATATTTATTTAAAATATTAAATATAAATTTCATTAATAAAAATTAGTTTTCGTTAATTTTTTGAGAAAAAATTGTGTTCGTACATCAAAAAATAATTTTCAAATAACGGAATTTATGTATTTTCAAATTGTTATTACATTCAATTCAAGAAATTGATAACCAAATGGTCCATTTTACACTCATGTGTAAAAATATTTTACAAAATTTAGTAAATTTTATTAGTAACATCCATTCCAATGTCAATGTGGTAGCTATAAAATGTTTTTGATCACAATATTAATAATATAGGGTAGATCGTTAAAGCTCGACCTTGCATAAAATGAAAGATATTGAAAGAACTCAATATTGTGCTTAAAAGAATCTATAAATAGTGTTCTGTGTACTAAATGTTACTCTATGTATTTCTTGAATGCTAATATAAACATGTTGTTTTTTATAATAAAATTTGTAATTAGTTATTTTATGTAAAAAACTATATTCAGGGTTCCTTGAAATAAAAAATATGAAAAATGTTAAATTATTTATAAAGTAATATTTCACAAAATCTTAGGGTTTAACATTATACTATACATAAATGATCATTTTCCTAGAAATTCTTCTAGGTTATCCAAGGATTAATAATTTAATTTTAATTTCATAGAAACTTCCATTGTAAAAATTAATAATAAAACTTCCTTTAAAAGTGTAATTTGAAACCATAACAGTTTCCCATATTTACACATAACTAATATTACAAAAAGGGGAACACAAGTTGAAAGTGACATCAAGGTTGTAGACTAGAAATACAATTTTCATGTTCTAATGGATAGCGAGAGTGAACATGGTCAGGATAATGTATAAAATCAGAAATGTATAACAAAATTAGGGTTTAAAATGTCATTTATATCATACAAATGATGATTACTTCAATAATATTATTTCAAGACCCTTTTTGTAAAATTCAATAATTTTCATGACAAGATATTATTACGTTATTTCATCATAATCTTAACATTTTTTTACCTCTATCAATTTCCAATTAATCAATTATTCGAGGAAATGAGGTTCAAATTTTCATTCCTAATGCATTCTAAAATAATCAGATACATAAATTAAATTATAACTCATTCTATTCAACTATTTTTAGAATCATAAAAACTGTTTACCATTGGTTTTCCAACATGCATAAATCCTCATATGGTGAGATAATGAATTAATCTAATAAAATTCATCTGAATTTTAACATAACCCATTCCATAAAAGGAAAAACATGTAACCCATCATGAAGATGAAAATCCAAAACATTAGAAATAACATCACTAAATCCGTATAACATTGATCCCCCATATATCATAATGTATCTCTTGATTTTCACATTCCATTAGTGTAAATAAACTTAAACTATATTCTACTGAAACATGTTAATAACCAGTATTACCATAAATCCTTTTAAAAACATGCTTTCTTCATAATTCCAATGATTAATGGATATACATCACAAATCTATTTTGTTTTAGACATCATCCATGATATCATAGACCATTTTTCAAAAAAAAACATTTTTAGATATGATTACATAAGTACTATCCAATTTAAATTATTCAACTCTATATATCTTTTGTAATATAAAAATATCATTTTATCATCCTCAGGAACATGCTCAATACTACCTTCCATTAATGTAAAATTTCAATTAAGTCAATTTTCTATGAAATATATATCATTCAACATATTTATTAAATTAATTAATGAAATACTTCTAGAAGTATTGCTTATATACTTCATGATTCATATAAAATGAATTAAAAAACATATAACTTAAATCATCTAAAATTATTATTAAACCATAACTTAGTTTTCATCAACCGATTCCATAATACATATTTCATTGAATATGAAATATGAATATTTTATTATGGTTTCACATAATTATTTTAAACATGATTCATAAATTTAGTGTAAACAATACTATAAGAACACACCATACCTTTTATATGTCATTTTTTGTATCCATATCTTTAGCAGTATATCGAATACTCATACAACCTTCCTTACTCGCTTCATTATATATCCACATAGGAAAAAAATTTATATAATGAACATAATTTCGTCATATAAAATATTCAATGATAACAATGATACTTCTAGTTACTACCTTTAAATAAAAAAAAGTATAGGGTAAAAAACACTCAACATAGAACAAAACCAAATAATCATGAAACAATTACGTATAGGATTCCTAAATCATGTCACATACTCTTAAATACAGGAAAATTTAGGCTTATCCTTAGAAAATACCCTATACATATACATAAAAATATCCATATGAATCTAACCAAAATTATCTCATACTATTTTACAAAGGCATAATAATCATCCCTTTGATACTAACTATAGTGAGCTATGCTTGACATATATGTATACTACATCATTTTAGATGAATATTCAGTACATTACAAAAATACATTCTTAAGGCCCATAATTTGTTAGATTTTTTGAAAATGTGGAAACATAATCTTATTACATAGTGAATGATCTTAAAGATCTCCCTTAGTGATCTTTCAATTTTGTACTCATACATAAAACTATTATTCATAACCTGGGGAAAGAAAAGATAAGAAAGGGGTGAGCTCATATTCTCACTAAGGGTAAAAATGGATATATTTAATCATAACATTAGAATAAGTGTAAACGAACAATAACATTCCATTATAATATCATCCCCTTCTTATTAGAGATCATAATCGATGTTCGTGGCTTAAATATTGATACTTCATAATACATGGATCATAAGGAATCCAAGAGCACAATCCATGAGTTCGTAACATAAGAAGAAGACATAGAATCTATGGACGAATGAAAATCATATAAAATGACTTCAATCATAGCCATGGATTAGTGAACCAAAAATATTAGTTGAATGGGTTCACTCCCAAACCATCATTGTAGTCAAATATTACTCACAAGACCATCTTAGTGGTCAAAGTCCATTACTAAACCAGGTTCACTCCTCATTCAAACCATATATTACTGAATCAGTTTCACATCCTGTTCTAGCCATATATTACTGATCAAAGATGACACCTCATTCCCACCCTATCATACTAAACATAGTCTATTCTTTGTTCCAACCCTCTTATATTAAACTATGTTATCTCCTCATTCAAGACTTTTTATACTGAATCGAGTTCACTCTTAATTTTATCCCAATAATAATCATTAGATACAATTCTTTACCTGATTTATTACATGTTGATATTGGTACCACCCACATAAAATTAAATCAATATAATTTGTTACAAAATAAAAAATCATGCATAACATTACCCATTTGATGAAATAGGTGTCATGAATTTGTAACCAAATCATAATCTATGGAAAATAGATAGGTTTCATAGTAATTTCATCAAATAAAAACCCAAGAAAAGAATAATGTTTCATAAAAATATAACTCGTGATAGGGAAACAAGTTTCATAAACTTATAACCCAGAAAATATATACTATTTTTAAAAACATATAACCCTTGAAAGAGAAATGAGTTTCAATAATCATAATTTCATAAAAAAAAAAAAAATTTAGTGAACGATTATAAAATGAACATTTAGATCATTTCATATAAATGCATGAGTAACAACAATAGATGTGATCTTATATAGAAAGTCATTTTGAAATATATTTTAAAATTTTCTTTTGATGATAATATGCATTAATTTTTTAAAATAATTTTAAAATATAAAACCTATTGAAATCCATTTTCATTAAAATATTTAGAAAATTTAGAAATAAGGACCCAAAACATTATGAAAACCTTTTCCCTTGAAAAATTAAAAATAAAATTGAAAATATTTTTCATTTTAAATAAATTTAAAACATATAAAAGAAACTTTTAGATAAATTAAATCCTTTTCATTTAAAAAAACCTTGGTAAAACATATATTGGACTTTTTTAAAAACATTTATAACAATTTTTAAACATAAATTATTATTGAAAACCCATTTTCATTAAAAACTATTTTAAAATAAACTAATTTCAGGAAAATTAGGAATTTTTTTTAAAATAAATATCCTTGTATACATACAATGTTAGAATCAATGAAATGATGGTCAACATTATGGGTAAGTCCATACATTCTAGACATATCTTTTTCATCATAAATGTTAATAAAAAGTTCATTTATTTAAAAATGAGAAGATTACATTTAAAATGATATTTACTAAGATATTATATTGGTAAAAATAAACATAAAAAGAGGATAATAGTAAAAAATTTAATACATATTTATAATAAATGGTTTTGAGAGAACATATATTTCCGACTGAAGAGACAAATAAAGTCATCTTTTTTATAAAACAATTCTATATTTTATTAATTACCATATAGTGTAATTTTTTTTTGAAAATGTGGATATAACATTAATAATCATATTATAAAAAAATTCATGAGTTTATTTGAGATATAAATAATAATATTTTATCAATGAAAACATACTCATTAATAATCTTGATAAAAGATGGGATTGTAGCTACAAACCGTACCACATTGGTAACAATAAAACAAAATAAAATGGAAATAATAACATTAAATGATTTATAAAATGTAATTAAATGAAATATAATGATGTTATATAATTTTATATATATATAATACACATCATAGAAAAATATAGGTGCAATATATGGCATGTGTCTCAATGAAAGAAAATTGAGACAAAATTAAATTACAAATTTGCAGACTTTTCAAACATAAACCCAATGAAATAAATTTAAAAAATGGATATATAATTATAAATAAGTATAATTATTATAATAATATAATTAATTAATTTATATTATACACACAATATATAAGTAATATGAGTGTAAAATGGCTTGCATCTCACAGAAAATAAAAGTTATATAAGAAGACCATTACCTTCTGTCTGGACATTGTTCATACAAGATAAAAAATCCTCTATAATAAATATAAAGTTATTATAAATCTACCACATAACCATATTGTAATATAAAATACCAAAAATTATTTTTCATGACATTATATTACCCATTTATTTGCAACTCTATGTTATTGTTATGTTTTGGGTAACATATGTTTGTTTTTTCATAAATGTTATTGGCATGTTATTCCTGATTGTAATACATAGAGATTGATCTAAATATTTCAAAAATATAATGAATGATATAAAATATCATATATATTCATTAAATATTTATATATAATAATATATAAAATATATAAATACAAAATGGAAAACATCATCCATTGAGACCGCATTTCATACGTATGCATAAACGTTATTTTCATTTTATTATCATATTGAAATAAGGAATGTAAATAAGGTAAATTTATAATTATAATATACTTAAATTACCATTATTATGTCATATATATAATATATGTTAACTAAAACCATCCTCAATACATTCCAACTATAGTATGAACGAAACACATTACATTGAGGAGGTGGTAGTCCACACATCCACAAAAAATTTATCGTATTTACAAAAAATGGAAATAATGATGGAATAATTTCTTTAATAACTAAAGAAACATAAATAAATAATATATATCATATATATCATATAGAAATGTGTTTTCATTATAATTACTAACAATGATAGGTGGTAAAGGAAAAATGAACAACATCATTTCATGAGGCGGTAGATCGTTGTACACAAGAATGGTGTGATTGATACCCATTAAAGGGATGTTTGTGTAAGTGAATGTAGAAAAATCAGAATAAAAAAAAACTATGTATATTTATTTTACTGAGTCTACTATATAAATATGGAATAATATATGTTTTGGTGTGGATAAGGAAAATAATTTAAAGAATGTTTAAGAAGGATGTTTTTTCTTGTCTGGTTAAATCTTTTTGGTTTGCACCATTGGGAAACCTTGGATAGATTTAATCCAAAAGGTATGATTATAAGATTATCGTAGGTATTTTTGGAGATTATTTTAATAGATTTTGGGGGAGAAAAGTTCTTGATATGGATGAATAAGTTGTTGGGAGAGGGCATTTTTATATTTGTCGAGGAGTGGCATTCTTGATATGTTATGAAAGGTGAATTACACCAATAGATTTCCCATATATATTTTCTCCAATAATTGAAGAAATTATATATGTTGGGTTATATTGTATAAATAGTAACATAAAAAGGATTTTGGGAATGTTTCTAGGTCATTCTGGGCATTCAGATTAGGGATTAGTCATTTGTTATGCTAATATTTATCTTAATCGATGTAATTGATTTTAATTAAATTTTCTACTATATTTTATCAGAAACTAATTTTACATTATAATAAATTATATTTGATTATATTTAAAAATAGAGAATCCATTTTTCAAAATTTCAGTTACGAAAGTATATAAATTAATTCAAAATAAATCACATAGACCGGACGAGAAAGCATGTTTTAATGCAAAAAAAGTTAAATTTTTTGGTATGTTATTTATCCATTTTTAATTTTTAATTTATTATAATTACCCAAAATAGTTTTAATAATATATTATTTTAATAATTATACATTAAAACTAATTTTAAAATTATTTAATTATATAAATAAATTCGATGAAAATGAAGTTTTGTACGAAAATTCAGTAATATTTACAATACATCAGAATATGAACGTTGAGATAAAAATACCAAAAATAAAACAATTTTAATATTCTATATTATTATTTTAAAAATTAAGTTTATTTTTTCAATTAAAAATTATTGATGTCTCAAAAATCATATTTAAAACAGATTCTACATTAAAAGGAATTCAAATTACCTTTTTGACAAATTCAAATTTTTAATTATAAATTTTGATTTATTATAATATTATACCTATAAAATATATTATATGAGTCTTAGTAATATTAAATTAATATATAATATATAAATTTAATTAATCAAATGTTGTTTTTTAAATTTTTTGTGACTAATTATTTTTTAAATAGAGTGTTTTCTCAAAAATGTAATTTCTTTATTTTAAAACAGTTATTACATTCAATTATACTATTTTATAACCAAAGAGTTAATTTAATATAAATTTTCTAATCATTTTTTACCAATTTAGTTAATCTTATTCATAAATTTCATTCCAATTTCTAGGTGGTAGCTATAAAAATATATTAATAATATGCTGCAGTTCGTTAAAACACATCCTTGCATGACTGAAAATATATCGAGTGAAGTTAGTTTTTGGGTAACAGAATCCAAACATATTGTTGTTTGTAGTGAAAGACACTCTTTTTGATTCACATAGTGAAAATTTATCACGGTTTTTCATAAATTGAATGCCAAAATTAGTGCTCATATATATAAAAAATATTTTCAATGTTGTATGAAATGAAAAATATCAAAATGATTAAATAAATTTGAAAAAAAAATATTTCACAAAATATCAGAATGTTACATCATTCCTTCATCTCTTTACTCATGGTGTGATTTCTAGATCTAATATTTGAGGCTTTATACACTAAAAAATAACTTCAGGTTCATAATGGGATAACTTATTCTATATCGTATATCTACCGGCAATGCGAGCTATTTCTTCGTAGAGAGGGGTTCTCATGGGATATTTTGGTCAAAATTATGGAACCCATTAATGTAATAATGGGTATTGATTGGTTGTTCATCAGCTAAGTCCAGATTGACAGTCACTGTAGGCGAGTCATATTCCTTCAAATAGATAAGACAAGATTCTCAATTGTGGGTGATAGAGATCTCATGACAGGATGAGTGGGTTATGTGAGAAAGTGGCTAAAACCCATCACATATCAAGTAGTTACTGTATCCATGTGTGTATTATGATCATCAGGTGTCTATATTCCTTTTGTTGTAGATTATTATATGGACTTATTATATAAGAATATTTTCGAACTACCTCTGATGAAGGAGATGGAATATTGAATCGGCTTTCATCCCATGATTGATCATATATTTTATGTGGCATATCAGATGGCCCCTATCAAGATTTTGGATTTATTGTTTTAGTTATACGACCTTTTAGAAAAAGTTTTTATCAGGCCTAGTGTGTCCCCTATGGCCGGTTTAGTGTTTTTCATGGAAATTGAATATGGAATCTTATAGATTTGTGAGGATTATCATGTCCTAAATGAGGTTGTAATAAAGAACATATACCCATTTGAAAGGATTTATGACCTCTTTGACCATTCACGAGGTTAGAGACTATTCTACAAGATCTATCTCAATTCTGTATATGACCATTTGAGAGAACATGAATCTATTATTTTGAAGCTTAAATTAAGATAATGTAATGGAAACACAAGTTCATAGATTTCCCTTCGGTGTGTTGAATTACCCTGTTGTACTTATGAATATGACGAATCTGATTTTTCAAATATACTTGGACCATATTGCGGTGACCTTAATTGATGAGACAATCGTATACCTGGTGTTAGAAGAGGGTCATTCATAAAACTTGAGGATTGTAATTGATTTAGATCAGGATCACCAGCACTATGGAAGGCTCTTCAGGTTCATGTTTTAGATTCATAAGTATCGAAGTCGAGGGAATGTTACATCTGCACATGGATTTGCTATGGACCTGCTGAAAATCAATGTAGTGACTCCTTGGGAGTCAACCAAGAGAAAATTCAAGGTTAAATGTGTTCATGGGTTGGTATGGTACTATTAGAGGTATGTGACAGAATTATCCAAGATTACAACCCCTTTGACCACCCTGACACACATGGTTATGTCATTTAACTAGACTAAGCATTGACAGAGGACCTTTAAATAGTTGGGGATGATGCTGATGAGTGGTCCTACTTTGAGATTACTAGAGGATGGTGCTTGTATTTTATTCTGATGAATCAGGATCTTGTCTTGGTTTTTTGTTGAGGAAGTGACAAGTAGTTAGTGAATAAATATCAAGGATGTTAAGACCCCATGTGATGAACTATGTGATTCATGCCCCAGAGATATTAACTATAGTATTCGACCTACGAATTTGGATGGCCTATCTTCTGGTGGAGTTAATAATGTTTTTCTTAGACCATAAAAGTATCAGGTATGTATTCACATTGATAATCTTCAACATGAGAGAGAGGCACTGGTTGGAGTTCTTTCATGACTATGACCTCAAGGCAGTCTATACACATGGAAAAAATAATGTGGTGGAAAATTACCATAGTATTAATTCCAAATCATGTTTGTTGTAGGAGGTATATAAGCAATTGTCTTCATATAAGCTGATAATTATTGAGGAGGAAGGTGTAATATTTCTTTAGCCGATATTGTTGACTCATTCTCTCATTTGGACTGTAAAAGAGTCTCATCTTGGAGACATGAACTGTAAGGTATTTCATGACTATATACTCTCAAGAAGACCATATGATGGATATTTTGGTGGATTGAATAATATAATTTTTTAGGGATAGATGTTAGTCTAGGTCATGTTGCAGGAAGGGTGGATGTGTGCGTTTCAAAATTATCCTTTATCTATACATATTGGGATTTGGAATATGTATAATGTTTTTGAGGGATATTTTATGTTTTCCAGAACGATATGGATCTTGATGATTTTGTTTCATGGTGCCTAACCTAACATTATGTGAATGATGAGAACCAGGTTCTGACACAGTTTTTATCCTCTTGACATAATTGAGTGGAAATGGGATAGCATTTCCATGTAGTTTATGAAAGGGATTCCATAGAAAATGAAGGGACATGATACCATCTGGGTGATAACTGATTGACTCATGAAATCATAAAATTTACTTTTTATCATGGTGTAGAGTTCCGTGGAGTGTTTTTGGAAGATGTACATATTAGATATTTTTCACCTTCCTGGGGTTCCCTCAAATATTTTATATGACCATGATGTGTTGTTCATTCCATTTTTTAATATGGATACCTGAGGTCTTTAGGAAAAATATGGTGATTTTTACAACCTTACACTCCTAGATTGATGGGTAGACCGATCACACTATTCAGTTGTCAGAGGATATGATGGGGACTTGCATGTCGGACTTTTTCCAAAGCTTAGATGATCAATTTACACATATAGACTTTACAATAAACAATATATTCTACTCTACTTTCAAAATGGATGATTTTGAGATCCTATATATGAGACCATACCTATGGACCTTGTGTTTTAAAGTGATCGATAAGGGACATATTGTGGGTGCATAGATGGTTCATGTGCTGATAAAGAAGAAGTATGATATTTATGAGTAGATGATGAAAACTCTGAGAACAAATAATTAATCTACAGATCGACATTTTATTCCATTGGAGTTAAAAAAGGAAGACAATATATTTTTAAATGTCTCTCAATGATGTGAAATTTAGATAAATTGTTGAGGATGCAATCTTCTATTGAGTTTCATCAAGCCACTGTAGATAATATAGATTTTTTTGTGATATTATACCTATAAGGCCATGGCCTTAAACCTTACTTAATATTGAATTAAATGAATAATTTAGATTGAGGATCTTTTCAGGTTTAGATATTTAGAGAATTAGGACATAACTATTTCATCTCAAAAGACTACAAAGTAGAAACTTTTATTAAGTTTCTATAAAATAAAAACTCTTAAAAAGAAACATGTCCAGTTCCATGTTTTAGGTTGCATGACATTCCCTTGATCCCATCCTTGACCATATTCCACGTTAAGTCCTATGAAAAACATTTCAAAAACATGGGATGAGCATAAAATGCTCAGTAAGGGATACACAAAGAATGAAAACTGTTAGTTTTTCAAAACAACAAGTAAACCATGTATAATTTATCAAAGTAATACTTTTCACCTTTTCGAAGTAGTAAAAACTGTTTACTGAATAAAAGTTCATTACTTACCCTTCTGTAACCAAAATATTTCCATAAAAACCACATAAAGATCACATAACATATAAAGGTATCTTGGGACATAAACATACTTACGTGGAATAACCATAAGGTCGACTTTCACACATATCACTTAATGGAATAGCCATTCAGCCAACTTCCATACATACTTAATGGAATAGCCATACGGCCGACTTCCATACCCAATTCATTGGAGGTTATAACGTAACCACCCTTCCTGGTATTCATGGCACCACCCGTCATATGGTTTATCACCTAACAACCCGTAATATGTCCAAGTACCATTATAAAATTATAACATATAAAAAAATACAAAGGAATGATAACATTTCTACATTTCAATCACAATATATCATTTAAATATATTGACATAATAGAATCCTTTATCAAAACCATTTTAATACCAAAATACATAAAATAGTATATAGTATTCATTTTATTTTAAAAACATTACGGCTTTTTGAGGAAGCCAAAGATCAAATAATACTCGCGGCGTCGGAAAACGTCGTTGTCACCGCGTACTTTAAAAGAAACTTTCCTTTTTGTCGTTTAGTAAAATGCTTCGTAGAAAAAGATTCCTTTTGTATAAAATTAAAAGTCCAAGGGGTTTATACACCGTATAAAAGAAAGTTTTTTATAAAACGAAATATGCCTCAATGAAAGGAGATTGAGACGAAGACCCTTACAAAGACGGTATCCTTGGTTTAAGGATAAATCAATTACATAATTATGTGTGACAAACGAATACAACAAAGATAAGTGGATATTAAGTGTAAAATAATCAGTGGTTATTCACACATATTCATAGAACTACATATTCAAGGAGTATAAGTTTATCCCAAAGAATCAAATTTGGGTTAAGATGTTCCCTTGCAAAAATTTGATAGCCTAATGGCGTCACTATAAAATTCAGAAAATGACTTGATGAGAGATAAAAAGGGTATCTCATCACATGGAAATAAAATTTAAATCAATAAGGATATAGAAGAACATATCCCAACATAATATTATGTGAATTAAAAGACATAACAAAATAAGTCTTTTAAAAAGGGGAGGGTGAAAGGTTCCCTTACCGACATGGGTATGTTTCGAAACATACACCCTGTGAAAGAAGGACAATAAAACATTGATGTAAATACTCATAAATGAAAGTATATTACAAAATGAGTAAAATAATGGGCATTACATACACCACTCAATGGAAATTGTGGCAAATGTAGCATAAATCTCATGGGAATAAAAGTGAGATGAAAAATCCCTTACGAAAACTCGATAGCCTAACGGCGCCACTTAAAACTTCCAAAAATGAATTGATGAGATCAAATAGGGTCTATCATCATATTACAATAAAATTTATAGAAAGAGGAATATAAAAGAACATCCCCCATCATAACAAATAGGAGCTTAAAAGAAGTAACATAAAGGATAGTACTTAAAATGAAAGAGAGAGGTTAGATCTCTTACGAAAATTCGGCAGCCTAACAGCGCCACTTAAAACTTCCAAAATGGATTGATGAGATCAAATAGGGTATCTCATCATATGAACAGAAAAATTTCAGTAAGAGTAATATAAAATAACATCCTAATAACAAGAAATATGAGCTTTAAAAGGAATGACATAAAAGAGTGTACTTAAAAAGAAAGAGAGGAGTAGTTTCCCTTACCTCAGGTCCGACTTGACTCGATCGTTCTTTAACGTCCTGAATAATAAAATTGAGTTAATTTATACTTTCCTAAGAACCTTTTTCAAGTTCATTATTCCTTTTATATCAATTATTGACATGTTATAAACATTATGTAATCATTTAAGTTAATAATGTTTGTTTTGTCGATATTTGGTTCTTAAGTCAAAAGTGGACTTCTTACAACTACATGTTGTTCGTGTGGTCAAAGGTTATTTATATCCAGAATGAAATTACTGATTTTGATATCATATATATCATATATATCATATATATCGAGAATATACATGTATTTATAATATTACATAATCATTTAGAGGTAAGAAATGAAATGCACCGTTCATGGAGATGGTAAGTCATACATACGCATGAACGCTACTTTCATTTCTATGTCATATTAATGGAATTAAAACTAAATGAAAGATGTGTATATTTTTAATTACAGAGTTTTATTCATCCTTTAGATGTATCATACATCATATATATCCATTATATGTACTTATAATAGTACATTACATTTGAGTATAAGAAATGAAATGCACCGTTCATGGAGACGGTAAGGCGTACGTACGCATGAACGCTACATTCATTTCTATATCATAATTTAATGGAAAGAAAAAAAATAATGATATAAAGTTATATTATAATTGTAGTATAAAATCATATATAATAACTTTAAATCCATCCTTTATACGTCCCACAGATGGCTTTAACGAATCAAATCACTTTGAGGGGGCGGTAGTCCGCACTTCCTAAAATGATGATATCGCGTATACACATAATGGAAGCCATAAAGGTATGCCAAAAATGAAAAATACATAATCTTAATTAAAAAATAAAAATATTATATATCATATATAAACATAGTTACATCTTAATGGCCACCTTTGAAGGTGTTATATGAGTGTTGAACAATCATCGTTTCGTGAGGCAGAAATTCCCCATCCACAGAAACAGTATGTTCTTTAACCATTAGATGAAGGTGTGTATAAGTGTAGCTATAATACTTATTAAAAAAACATCCTAGTATATTTATTATACTGTAGTGGTTACAAAAGAAATGAATAAAAAGAGTTTAGGGGGTTGGAGAAGCAAAATAAAACAAAAGAGCATAGGTGAAGACGTTACCTTAAAATTGGGTAACTCCCTTTGGTTTGAACCAAAATGGTTTCTTGAAGCGCTTCCTGCCTAAGTTAAGGCCTCTAGGATTAGGGGAGGGATGTGGAGAGTCAAAATTATCAGAGCATTTCCAATCAAAAGGCTTTAGAGGTGTGGGTAAGGTGGTAGAGGTGGGGGCATTTTATAAGAGGAGAGGAGGGGCACTCTTGGTAAAGTATAAAATGTTACTTTATTTTCAAATGGTTTTTGGATTTTAATGGTCCCACATTGATATAATTCGAGGAAAAGGTGACAAGGGTTCGACATCCTCCCATCCAATAGGTTTTGGACATGTTTAGGTCTTAGAATTTACATTATCTTTCCATTTTATTTAAGTCCTTTATTAATTAGGTCATCACTGCATCATCATGATGTCATAATGAATTTAATTTATTTAAAGTCTAAAAATTATAAAAAAATACTATGATGTAGTAAATCTCTTTATCTTTCCGATGACTATTTATAGTCAAAATTCTGACTTGTATAACCACATGTAAAATTTTTTTTATTAAAACAAATCATGTTTGTGACATTTTTATTTTAACTTTAAATAAAAGGCATAAATGTCATTATCAAACCCAAGTGGCTCCATGGGGTACCAAAAATCAACCCATGGGTTGTCTTGGTCGGCCATAACTCATCCAATAGGGTTAGGACATGTGTCAAGATATTTTCATTTTATTATAATATAATTTTTACCTTAAATCACACTAATTACCTTTAATCGCGATTAATAAAACTTAAAAGTTACTTTTCATAAAAAATTATTTTCATCTGATTGAACCACATTTTACTTAAACACTAAAATCATTTAAATTGGATTTTTGAAATTCAAATCACAGAATTGGTAAAGTCCCATTTAAATGAAAAATCAAATTTTGTAACCACCACTTTGTGGTTTCACTATTCATCAAAAATTGAAGTTTTTCAGAAAAATACGGAAAATTCACCCTAAGCTATATTTGATATTACAAATTCAAAAATGATGTCCATTTTACCAAATTCATAACATATAACTTTCATTAATTAATTGTATAATTAAATCCCGCTGTTAAAACAAATACCGTGTTTTTATGAAACAATATCTTTCAAAAGATTGACACTCGTTTATGTCTACTCTTAAAGTGATATTAATTACAATGACCACCATTGAATTAAATGGTAAAAATATATTCTATTTACACTTTAAAACCAATTAAAAAGATAATCTAATCATATACATAAACTAGATTAAAAAGAGGTTTTGAATTAAAATACAACATTTTCACTATTCATTAAAAACTGAACTTTATCAGAAAGATACCAAAAATTTAAACAAAGTAAATTTTGATGTCCCAATTCTAAATAAGAATTTTAGTTTGTAAAATATAACACATAAAATTGTCAAAAAGTGTATTTAAAAGAGGTTCGCCTTCAAAAAGCAGTTAATCAAACTTTTAAAGAATATTAGAATGTCTACGCTTAAAATTGGATTCATTCGCATTTTTAATCCTATAACATTTATTGTAAAGATTAAAAATATTTGACAAACACATATAATCATTTTGTAGGTAGTTCTTTTCATTCCCTCCATTACAACGTCTAGGCGTTAAATACTATTTAAAATAATATTATTTTATTATTAGATTGCAACGTAAGCTTCCCAAGAAACTCGTTGTTGCGTATTGGGTACGCCATCGAGCATAGCATCCCCTTTAAAGAGATAATAATATTTTTTTCAAAAATATGGATAAATATAAAAATGTTATATTCTTTATTTACCTGGGGTGTTACATCCTTCCCCCCTTTTAGGAATTGCGTCCTCGCAATTTTAAAATTGAGCTTGGAAACATCCTTGAAAGTCCCACATCGGAACAAGAGTCGGTAAAACAATCACTTTAAAAAAAAGAAAGATAAGTACAGAGGTCACCCGAGTTAACCCATACTAGGATTCCATGTAGGAAAACATGGACATGGGGGGGGGGGGGAAATAAGGTCATGTTCTGATGTAGAGTGATAGAAATCATGTTTTGGAAAAAGTTAACCATAAGAAAATCACAAACTTGTGATGGGTTAAACGGTATTCGATTCCCCAGTAGGAAAAGTTAACAGAAAACATTTTTGTTTTAAGTTACTATTCATTGAGGAATTTATTTTTGAGCCTAACAAAATCATAATGAAACATACTTACTTGTCATGTAGACATCCAACTTTTACTACATTCCTTAATTAAACTCATATTTTCTCCAAAAGACGAGTATTTAGGAAGACTTGTTCACATTAAGAGTATTATAATCAACTTATAGATAACCACATAATCCACAAAAGATAACTATATATTTCTCATGACTTTAGACTTTAACAAAAACCAAAACTAAAAAGGTTGGTACAAGATCAGATAATCCAGAAAAGGATAACCCCTTATAAAATAAAAATATATTCTTAATCTCCAAAATTTGTCCAACAAAACCCAATGTTCAACGAGGACCATTCGATAAAAAATTTGACCATAATATTCTTCAATGTAAACTAAACTAAGATTGAAACCCAAATATTTGAAGGATTTAGTCACATATTCTTCCAAGTTAAATCATAAAATTTATCTCCAAACAACATCAGTTGCTCTTAATGTCTCGTATTGAAAAGTAATTAACCTAATCACATATCCTCCATGATAAGTTAATCATTTTCATAAACACCCAAAATCAACTTACTCTTAATTCATAAAGTCACCTAACTAAAAAGAATAAGTCATACTAACCAGGGACTTCACGTAGTCTAGTGGTAGGCGATAAATACCAGTCGCACTTTGGTTGTGGGTTCGATTCCCATAGCTTTGTCTGACGCGACGGGTTGTCACACGGTCTGCGTGTTGTCCTTTTTATAAAACTCCAAAAATAACCCTAACATGTTTTATCCTTAATAGTTTCCTTATACCTCTCATTTTCATCCTAATTCGTTATGGTCTAAACATCTTTATTCCTGAAGTCTTATTTCACCACCATAAGATAAAATAAAACTATTCCCAAAATGAATAACATCATAACTTGATCATGGCGTCCACTCAGTTTCATCGTCATCTTGCTCACGTAGGTAGAAGACCCATGCATTACAACAATGATTTAGAGATCCTTCAAAATCATTTGCTTCCTCCATCCAAATACACCTTGTAAAACATGGGTTATATGGGTGTTCACAGAAAAACAGTTTTGGAAAATAATCATTTATGACATATAATTACAAAACATCTAATAAAACATGATTTCTATAAAATAGTCGGACAGAATTTGAGCTTAAACTTTCTATTATTGGTCCTTTTAAAATACCATAAGTATGTGCTGTGAGACTATATTTTAAAATCAAATATAAATAGGTTGCGCAAGGGTCTCTTTCCTCAGCACCATCTTTAAAATCATAATATGCTTTAAATTCTTGTGATAAGGTAAAATATTTGAAAATACCTTGATAATATTTACCTTTCTTGAAAATATGAGAATATTGTGAAAATTGTATTTGTCTAAAAACAACCCTTGATCCATGATGATAACGAGGTATAGTGGACGTGTTTTATATCTCAAACAACTTCTTGCAAGTGAATTGTATGCTAGAAAAAGTTTCACAATCTTCCGAACATGACTTTCCAATAATTATTGAAAGCATGTCATCAGGAATAGATAGGAATGTCATTTGAGATCCTTCTCCTTCCATTCGTAACCGAATTTACATGACCTGAAAAAATTTATAAAACAAGGATTTAACTAAAATAATAGATATAGGGACTAATCATGTGTCTAAAAAAAACTCATAATCCCTACAGTTGGCTAAACCGACCTCTGATACCAACTATAAGGCCCTAGACTTAAACCTTACTTAATATTGAATTAAATGAATTATTCACATTGAGGATCTTTTCAGGTTTAGTGTTTTAGTGAATTAGGACATAACTATTTCATCTCAAAAGATTACAAAGTAGAAACTTTTACTAAGTTTCCATAAAATAAAAACTCTTAAAGAGAAACATGTCCAGTTCCATGTTTTAGGTTGCATTACATTCCCTTGATCCCATCCTTGACCCTATTCCACGTTAAGTCCTGTGAAAACCATTTCAAAAACTTGGGATGAGCATAAAAAGCTCAGTAAGGGATACACAAAGAATGAAAACTGTTAGTTTTTCAAAACTACAAGTAAACCATGTATTATTTATCAAAGTAACACTTTTCACCTTTTCGAAGTAGTAAAAACTCTTTACTGAATAAAAGTTCATTACTTACCCTTCTTTAACCAAAATATTACCATAAAAACCATATAAAGATCACATAACATATAAAGGTAACTTGGGACATGAACATACCTAAGTGGAATAACCATAAGGTCGACTTCCACACATATCACTTAATGGAATAGCCATTCGGCCAACTTCCATACATACTTAATGGAATAGCCATACGGCCGACTTCCATACCCAATGCATTGGAGGTTATTACATAACCACCCATCCTGGTTTTCATGGCACCACCCATCATATGGTTTATCACATAACCACCCGTAATATGTCCATGTACCATTATAAAATTATAACACATAAAACCAAAATAAAGGAATGATAACATTTCCACATTTCAATCACAATATATCATTTAAATATATTGACATAATAGAATCCTTTATCAAAAAAAATTTCAATACCAAAATACATAAAAGAGTGTATGGTATTTATTTTATTTTAAAAACATTACGACTTGTTGAGGAAGAAAAAGATCAAATAATACTCGCGGCGGCGGAAGAGGTCGTTGTCTCCACGTACGTTAAAAGAAACATTATTTTTTGTCATTTAGTAAAATGCTTCGTAGAAAAAGATTAATTTTGTATAAAAGTAAAAGTCCAAGGGTTTTATACACCGTATAAAAGAAAATTGTGTATAAAACAAAATATGCCTTAATGAAAGGAGATTGAGACGAAGTCCCTTACAAAGATGGTATCCTTGGTTTAAGGATAAATCAATTACATAATTATGTGTGACAAAAGAATACACCAAATATAAGTGGATTTTAAGTGTAAAGAAATCAGAGGTTATTCACACATATTCATATAATTACATATTCAAGGAGTATAAGTTTATCCCAAAGAATCAAATTTGGGTTAAGAAGTTCCCTTGCAAAAATTTGACAGCCTAATGGCGTCACTACAAAATTCAGAAAATGAGTTGATGAGAGAAAAAAATGGTATCTCATCACATGGAAATAAAATTTAAATCAATAAGGATATATAAGAACATATCCCAACATAATAGTATGTGAATTAAAATACATAACAAAATAAGTATTTTAAAAAGAGGAGGGTGAAAGGTTCCCTTACCGACATGGGTATCTTTCGAAACATACACCCCGTGAAAGAAGAACAATACAACATTGATGTAAATACTCATAACTGAAAGTATATTACACAATGAGTAAAATAATGGGCAGTACATACACCACTCAAAGGAAATTGTGGAAAATGTAGCATAAATCTCACGATAATAAAAGTGAGATGAAAAATCCCTTACGAAAACTCGGCAGCCTAACAACGCCACTTAAAACTTCCAAAAATGGATTGATGAGATCAAATAGGGCTCTCATCATATTAAAATAAAATGTACATAAAGAGGAATATAAAATAACATCCCCCATCATAACAAATAGGATCTTAAAAGAATTAACATAAAGGAGAGTACTTAAAATGAAAGAGAGAGGTTAGATCTCTTACAAAAATTCGGCAGCCTAACGGCGCCACTTAAAACATCCATAATGGATTGATGAGATCAAATAGGGTCTCTCATAATATGAACATAAAAATTTCAGTAAGATTAATATAAAAGAACATCCCAATTACAAGAAAGATGAGCTTTAAAAGGAATGACATAGAAGAGTGTACTTAAAAAGAAAGTGAGGAGTAGGATCCCTTACCTCGGGTCCGACTTGACTCGATTGTTCTTTGACGTCCTGAATAATAAACTTGATTTAATTTCTACTTTCTTAATAACCATTTTCAAGTTCATTAACCTTTTATATCAATTATTGACATGTTATAAACATTATGTAATCATTTAAGTTAATAATGTTTGTTTTGTCGATATTTGGTTCTTATGTCAAAAGTGTACTTCTTACAATTACATGTTGTTCGTGTGGTCAAAGGATCTTTATATCCAGAATGAAATTCTTTATTTGAATATAATATATATCATATATATCATATATATCCATCATATACATTTATTTATAATATTACATAATCATTTAGAGGTAAGAAATGAAATGCACCATTCATGGAGACGGTAAGCCGTACGTACGCATGAACGCTAGTTTCATTTCTATGTCATATTAATGGAATTAAAACTAAATAATAGATGTGTATATTTTTAATACCATAATTTTATTCATCCTTTAGATGTATCATAAATCATATATATCCATTATATGTACTTATAATAGTACATTACATTTGAGGATAAGAAATTACATTCACCGTTCATGGAGACAGTAACTCGTACATACGCATGAACGCTACATTCATTTCTATCTCATACTTTAATGGAATGAAACCCATAATGATATAAAGTTATATTATAATTCCAGTATAAAATCATATATAATAACTTTAAATCCATCCTTTATACGTCCCACATATGGATTTAACGAATCAAATCACTGTGAGGGGGCGGCAGTCCGCACTTCCTAAAATGAAGATATCGCGTATACCCATAATGGAAGCCACAAAGGTATGACACAAATGAAAAATAAAGAAGCTTAAGTAAAACATAAAAAAATTATATATCATATATAAACATAGTGACATCTTAATGTCCACCTTTTAAGGTGTTATATGAGTGTTGAACAATCATCGTTTCGTGAGGCAGAAATTTGCCATCCACAGAAATAGTATGTTCTTTCACCATTAGATGAAGGTGTGTGTAAGTGTTGCTCGAATAAATATTATAACAACATCCTAGTATATTAAATATACTTGAGTTGTTACAAAATTAATGAATAAAAAGAGTTTAGGGGGTTGGAGAAGCAAAATAAAACAAAAGAGGACAAGTGAAGACGTTACCTTAAAATTGGGTAACTCCCTTTGGTTTGAACCAAAAGGGTTTCTTGAAGAGCTTCCTGCCTATGTTAAGGCTTCTAGGATGAGGAGAGGGATGTGGAGAGACAAAATGATCAGATATTGGCCGAACCAAAGTCTTGAGTGGTGTGGGTAAGGTTGTAGAGTTGGGGGCCTTTTATAAGAGGAGAGGAGGGGCACTCTTGGTAAAGTATAAAATGTTACATTATTTTCAAATGGTTTTCAGATTTTAATGGTCCCACATTGATATAATTCTAGGATAAGGTGATATATGGTTCTAAATTCACCCATCCAATAGGTTTTGGACATGTGTAGGTTTTAGAATTTACATTATCTTTCCATTCTATTTAAATCCATTATTAATGAGGTCATCGCTGCATCATCATGATGTCATAATGAATTTAATTTATTTAATGTCTATAAATTATAAAAAAATTAATATGATGTAGGAAATGTTTTTAAATTTCAAATGACTATTTATAGTAAAAATTATGACTTGTATAACCACATGTAAAAAATTTTTTAGTAAAAAAAATCATGTTTGTGACATTTTTATTTTAACTTTAAATAAAAGGCATAAATGTCATTATCAAACCCAAGTGGCTCCATGGGATACCAAAAGTCGACCCATGGGTTTTCTTGGTTGGCCATAACTCATCCAATAGGGTTATGACATGTGTCAAGATATTTTCATTTTATTATAGTATCATTTTTACCTTAAATCACACTAATTACCTTTAATCGCGATTAATAAAACGTAAAAGTTACTTTTCATCAAAAATAATTTTCATCCCCTTGAAACACATTTTACTTAAGCATTAAAATCATTTAAATTGGATTTTTGAAATTCAAATCACAGAAGTGGTAAAGTCCCATTTAAACGAAAAATCAAATTTTGTAACCACCACTTTGTGGTTTCACTATTCATCAAAAATTGAAGTTTATCAGAAAAATAACAAAAATTCACCCTAAGCTATATTTGATATTCCGAATTCAAAAATGATTTCCATTTTTCCAAATTCATAACATAGAAGTTCCATTAATTAATTTTATATTTAAATCCCACTATTAAAACAAATAGCGTGTTTTTATGAAACAATATCTTTCAAAAGATTGACACTCGTTTATGTCCATTCTTAAAGTGATATTAATTAAAATGACCACCATTGCATTAAATGGTAAAAATATATTCTATTTACACTTTAAAACAAATTAAAAAGATATTCTAATCATATACATAAACTTGATTAAAAAGAGGTTTTGAATTAAAATACAACATTTTTCACTATTCATTAAAAATGAACTTTATCAGAAAGATACCAAAAATTTAAACAAAGTAAATTTTGATGTCCCAATTCTAAATAAGAATTTTATTTTGTCAAATATAACACATAAAATTTCCAAAAAGTGTATTTAAAAGAGGTTCGCCTTTAAAAGACAGTTAATCGACCTTTTAAAAAATATTAGGATGTCTACGCTTAAAATTGGATTCATTCGCATTTTTAATCCTCTAACATTTATTGTAAAGTGTAAAAATATTTGATAAACATATATAATCATTTTGTAGGTAGTTCTGTTCATTCCCGCCATTACAACGGCTAGGCGTTAACTACTATTTAAAATAATATTATTTTATTATTAGATTGGAACGTAAGCTTCCCGAGAAACTCGTTGTTGCGTATTAGGTACGCCATCGAGCATAGCATCCCCTTTAAAGTAATATTAATATTTTATTCACAAATATGGATAAATATAAAAATGTAATATTCTTAATTTACCTGGGGTGTTACAATACCACCTTTAAATATCCCCATAGTTGGAGATGGTTCACATGATCTTCTATGAGTCATAGATACAATGATAATTTCATGGCCCATGCAGGTTGTTGACTCGGGAAAGCTCTACAATGAGGATGGGAAAATTGTTCTATGAACTTGTTGATGATAGTTTAATTTTAAGAGAGGAACCTTTATTAATAGATAATCAAATATGTCTGTGGGTTGTGGAAGCATATGAGGATGTTTGAGAGATCATGGGTGCATGGGATCCAGATGCATGTAGATTTTCTCAAGCATTTTTCATTGTTTTATATTTACAGGTATTAAAATAATAAAGGATATAATGTTTTAGAAACA
The DNA here is from genome assembly GCA_963277665.1 of Viscum album. Taxonomy (NCBI): domain Eukaryota; kingdom Viridiplantae; phylum Streptophyta; class Magnoliopsida; order Santalales; family Viscaceae; genus Viscum; species Viscum album. Next base: position 298,770,979 of record OY728151.1, read on the forward strand.
CAATTTTTTTAATGTTATACTTTGGAATATTTCTATATATTTTTTCAATCTTAGGAACTAAGACGATGTGAGATTCTGAGGGCCCATTTTACTGAAATTAATTAATTTAAAATATTAAATATATTTTATAATATGAATGAACATTTTCATAAGGAAAATGTTATAAATCATAAAAATACTCTTTTATCATAAATTTGAGACCAAAAATGAGTCCAAAACACGATAATTACCCACTAAATGACATAAAATCAACCAGCAATGGGTGTTTGTAAAAAAAGGTTTTTAGACTTATAATACTTTTGTTAATTGAATAAATAATTTGTTTAAATTATTAATTGACCAAATAGAAATATTTAGATTTAAAAAATTATATGGGATGATATAAATGGTTAACCAGATGAATCTAAGATCACATCTCATCAAAATATTATATGTTTTTATATTTTTTTAGGGATGTTGGGGACCCATCATGGCTCACTCTACTGGTTTTCATGTGAATTGTGAGGCTTTATGGTGTTTAAAGGCATCATGTCAATTTCTATTTAGGAAATCCCAATCACATAGTTTTTTATTTTGATAAACACACAGATTGTGTTCGTCTCACTTAGGGAAGAGGATATTTTTATAACTACAAACCCTATAGTAGTACATGTACATGTACATGGCTATGTAGTCGTGTACATTGGTAGGTAGAGTTAGGTAAGTACACCCCATGTAGTGGAACATCACCATGTAACCATGTACATCTATTTATGGGAATGTAGAGACTATATTCAATGTACATGGGAGTACATCATGTGTTTTAGGACATAGTAATAACTCCATGTACTCTGGAAGAAAACTAATGTACTGGTACATAGCCATAACCCTTGTCTTATTTGGCCATGTATAAGTACATGGCCATGTGAAAATATGATTGTACATGATGTATAATCTTCAGTAAATGATTGGTAATTTTTTTACAAAGGGGTTTTTGGTTTCAATGTTCACATAAGTCACAATTGCAATTCTCAGAATTACATTCTGAGTCTTCATCCATGTAGATTGCAGTGGAAGAATTCTTTTTATATTTAATGTGGAATAGAATAGTGGTTTGGACTATTAAATTTTTATAGTTGGATTCCTTTGATTTTACTATTCTATAATCCTTCATGGGGTTGTATGGTTAGTTTTGAGGATCATGTGAGGTTGTGTGATTTTTTATCACCTTGTATTTATAATTCGATGTGATTCTGGTTGATGTTATTTCTATATACTTTGGGAAGAAAAATCGAGTAGGTTCTTGGAAAATATCATTTCTTCAGTTGTTCAAGGTTTGGGTATGGCTGACTTGTGTTGGAATTGGTGTTATATTTTTAGTTGGTTAAACATATTTCGTTTTCATGTATGGATTTTTATCATTTTTAATAGTTTGAGATAAGTCTATGGGATCTATTTAATGGAATAACTTTTTGGGAGAGAGGTTTCTTGCGGTTTCCCTCCTGGGAAGGTGTTACATTTTTCTGATCTGGTAGTTTCATTATGGTTCGTATGAGTGGTATTGGACAAATGTTATGTTCAATTAGAGGATCCCCTTGTTGGAGGTCCTTTTTGAGATGTGGTTTCTTGGATGATCCCTTCTATAGGGTGTTTTCTTGTGTTTAGGTTTTTGGAACCGTCATGGAAACCATGTGTTTGTGGGCCTATGAGGTGATCGATGATGGTAGTTATGGTTTCTGGTGTAGGGAGCATGTTTTATCTCACCTGGGTGTTTGAGATGTGGATTTTAGGTTTTAGGTTGTTGTTATTAATGTCCTTTCAGGGTGGAAACCTTTGAAATATTGTTGAACTATGCATATACTATGTTATTTATTCTGTATCTCTCCTCTGTAGGTCAGATGGTTGGTGTGAGGAATGGCAAGGGAGGTAATGGATGATATGGATGAGTGAAGATACCACAAACCCAAATATTAATTGAGGCAAGGATTAATGTACCATGGTTTTTATTTGAGTCGTCGTAAACTGCTTTTATTTGGGTTATGATCCTTGTTGGAAATCACAACAATTTATTGATAAGTTTAATCGCCAAGATGGTTCTGTAGGAATTTTGGGAATGTAACTATAATCTTGAGTCTGATAAGGGTTCCCTGCCAATAGTTTAGAATATATCATGGGATCCCTAGTTCATTTTATATGATTTTAGTTTTTTGATGCCATGTATGAAACCAAAAGACCCAGAAAGAGTTCAGGTCCTTGCGGTGGACATTGGAGTTACTTCATGGTTTGGTAAGTGATCTTAATGTTGTGGTTGTGTATGCCATATTTCACTATTCTTCTAGATGGGGCCAGAGTATGGATAGCATTACATGTGTGTATAATACTAGAATCCAAAGTTTTTTTTTCATTTTTACTAGACTTTTGTTTAATTACCGGTTTAGTTTATCATTTATGATGGCAGTAACATTTGTCTAGGATGGACATGACATGTGTTGCATACACAAGTTATGACAACAAATGTTAGGACTATTACTGGGGGGAGAACTAGTGAGACTTTTCACACTCCCTCTCTATGAACCTTAGTGTATGTGTAGAAATAATGTCTAAATTCTTTTTTAGTATGGTTTGGTGGACTAGTAGTGGTCCAGTGTTTCATGTTCTAGTAGAGAAGCTCATATGGAGTCAAGGATACATGTTGGATCCTTTGAGAAATCTTGGATATCAATTATGTCGTTTGAAAACAAGTTGGAGTACACACCTATGTATTCATTTTTACTTGATTTTACTTTATTATGTCTATTTCCAGCCTAGGGGGAGGACAATGTCATTATGTTTTTTTTTTTTGATTGTATACGTAGTATTCCATTTATTATAGTTATATAATTTATTAATTTATTCTAAAGAATTATTAAGTTCATGGATTCATTTATGCTTGATATACTTCCACTATTGTTGTACTTTGATATGAGGTAAAAGTAACCTCATTATATCCTGTTAATCCCTCTCCGCTTGTCAAAATCCTTTGGAATACAAGGAAGAAAACATGTGGCCTTACTACGATCCGTATCAGGTGACTGGTCAGCCCAACCAACTCTGCTTCAGGACATAGATTTTAATGATTATATTTCTAATCAATTAATAATTCATTTCATTTTTTATAGTGTATTATAAAAATGAATTATCCATTGAAAAAATATTGATCTATATAGTATTTAATTTTACCATGAATGGAATGACCCAAAGAACATGTAGAGGTTCGAAATCATAGCAGTATAAGTAATTTAAATATTTGGAAGGAATGGATGCATGTCATTAAAAGAATTTCATTTCAATTTTGCAAATGATTACTCACTAGGACATTATAATTAACATGTGGGATAAATTTTCAAAAGGAAGATATATAATGATTTGTTATTTCACATCATGGACATAGATTGATGATAATAATGATTATAAAACACATATATTTTAAAACAATGAATCCTTATTCATATAAAATATAAAACACTAAATCGCATATTTTGCATAAAATTTTATCAGTTACACTGAATATGACTATGAGGAATTCTTTGGAGTCTATAATCATCTCAAATAGTATCTTGCACTACATTCATCTGTTTCTTGTAACTGTGTGAATATATTGTTCATTCAAATGATTATTAATTATATTTTGTTTTCACTTTTTTCAATAGTGTGTGTGAGAACTTTGATAGTTATTTTGACAAAATATTCTTATTTAAAGGTCATGGACTATTTTATTAAGATAAAACTACTTCTACTCACCTGGGATAACCCTGTAAAAGGGTTTCTTTAATGAAAACCACCTCACTTATGGAGTAGGGTGTTGGTGGAGTGGACTAGGGAATTTTTGTTTGCTAATCCACTATAAATATAATGTTTTCAATATATTTCCATTAGGTATTTATATTTTTACTACTTATTATTATAATCTATAATATAAGAACATTCATACCAAAAGAGGAATGTTTTATATAAGATAAATTTTTAAGAACACAATTCTCCAAACTCTTGGGGTTTCAGTTATATATTATCTAAGACGATTGAATATGCTTTATAACACTTTAGAAACATTTTAATTTGTGATTATACATAGAAAATTTCATATTACAATGTAGAATTTCTGAATTTTTTTTTCATAATAAGGGTTTTGGTTTTATGTTTTAATAAATTTAAAAGTGCTTCATCTAGAACATTTTAACTATAAACAGAATATACAATATGTTCAATTGTTATTCAAATAAAAATTAAATAATTATTAAAATCATGTGATAAATATTCATCAACATTATCGTGAATAATATTCTTATAATTAATAATCTTGGAATTTTGTTATTAAATATATTATTTACGTACATAAATTTACAAAAATAAATTTAATATGTAAATAGTTATGGCTCATTTAACCATCCATAGACACATTAATAATGTCAGTAAAATGTCAAAAAAGATCACAAGGTGTATAAATTAACCAAAATATGTCAGCATGATTTATTTCTAAAGACAATAGAGATTTTACCCTAATATTCTATAATGGCATTATTATAATCAGTTTTATTTGTGAAAAAGGTGGGCATGAGAAATTAGTAGGTATAAGAACCCTTTTGTTTTCTATGGTAAAACCATGAATAAATTTAATTATTTCAAACATATTTATTAATCATAAATAACCGAAATGATCATTCCATTAAAAAAATTTATCATGGTCTGTAATCTTCTGGTTTATCATATTTGATTAGATAATATACATATCAATATAGTAAAACATGGTGGGATTTATTGAATATTTATCTTGAATTAACTATTTCTCATTATTAATATGTTTAATGTATTGGTATTTATTGGTCTTTGATACATATTATAAATGTGATATTTTTTTCTGATAAGATCTTTGAATCATAATTAATTTCAAAACATTTTATAGAATAAAATGATTTATTTTTTAAAATACATGTACTACATATTAGAAATATTTTTTATCCACTAGAGAAATTGATTAATTTCTTACTAATGATTAATGTACTTAGATGATAAATTACCATTTAATGGTTGATAAAATAGTAATACTATATATGAATTTTGTGCATCAGGGTATTATCAATGGTATAATTATCTTTATCAAAGGAATTAATCATGATTGAGTGGTTCATACCATAATTTTTCATAAAAGGAAAATAATATATACATATAAAAAATAAAAAATAATAAAATAAAATTTGAAACATTCATTGAATAACATTAAAACTATAAATATATATATCTATCAAGAGAATTTAAACATTAACAATATAATAAATACCTTTATAATTTAAAAAATAATTAGATATTTCAAAATTCATAATACCACCAACATATATCATGGAATGATTCTTTAAAGTTTCATCAATAAAATTTCCTCCCCATTTGATTAATTATTTATAAATATATATAAAATTCATTGAAGTATGATAGTTGCAAGAATATTTCCCATTTTTTCAACATTTAAAGAAGTAACTTTCATTACTATTCATGTTCTTCTATTATGGTTTTTCATTTTATGACCACATTTATGGATTTCCAATCCACTTAAAAACAGATGTATGACCACATCTGCAACATTATTTCCCTAAACAATGACAATGTCAATAATTTAAAAACCGTAGTTATAATAAATCACATTTTTTATGAAATGGAGGTGATTAATTGGAGCATAATTCATGATTCATATTCTAAATTAAATGTTTTATTTCATAGTGAAATTAAAAGTGATTAATTGAAAATAATTTTTAAAACATTTTTGAAAATAGTATTTTCATAAAATAACATTTGAACCTTTTAAATTATAAAATTATTCATCTAGAATATTTACATAAGTAAGGTTTTATATATAAAAATTTTTTGGGATATAATTTTATATATTTTGGTGTCGTATTCACTTATTGATTTAAAATAATTGAATCTATTTTGGTGTGTTTCATACTATTCTTTTGGAATTATTATATTTAATAAGTGGTCATATTTACCTATGATATTTTTTCATAACATAATAGGATCCTTAAAAATTTTGTAATAATTCATCAAATAATTATTTAGGTAATTTAGAAATATTATTATAAAATAGATATGGTCCTATGTAGAATATTGATTAATAACATTGATCATGTCTCCAAGGGAGTTCATGTTCAGATGGATCTTAGTATCAAATTAATAGAACTAGTGAACTATTATCGAATTTTCATGACGGAGAAAATAAGGATTTGTTATATTTTAAATGGTAAAATAGGTATTATATATTTACTAAAAACCATTTGAAAAAAATAATATCATGATGATAGGGTGTTCATAAACTAATAAAACTCTGATTCAAACCATTATGAATTTTAAAACATCTAATGTTTTTTATCATAGTTTAATTGAAGAATTGTAAATTTAAAGAGTCTAATATTTTTAGTATATATGATATATGAGACGAATAAATATAAAATAATGTTGATAAGTGTAAGTTAGAAACATACAGAGATCCAGAATCCCTAATTTTCATTAACATAGTGACTTATATACAGATTAGCTTAGGGTTGTAATCAATAGTCTATATCAATACAATATTTCATATAAAAGTTAATATTAATAATGTCAAAGGATAGAGAAAATGAATATTTTTCTATATTAATTATTTATTTGGATGTAATGATTCTGAATCATCATAATAATTATTATTATGTCATCCACATAATTAATGTTTAATAAAACTTCCCCTTGGATGTCATAATTTATTGAAACTTATATAATATTCACATAAATATATTTATTGGAAAAAATATATGAAGCTAAGGTAATGATACTCCCTTAGATATTGTGTCATAAAAATCTTACTATTAAAATATAATGGAAAAAAATAATATAAGAAAGAAGGGTGAAACATTCCCTACTAATCCACATAAAATTGTTATAGACTTTTAAGCCTTCGTACCCAAATTTTATACTTAGCATAGTATGATACCCCAAGACATCATCCAATATTGATGAGTAAATTGACTAGTATCAAGTATGAATATAAAAAATATGGTTGGTCTAATACTAGAACATCTATACACAGACCCATAGACATCTCCAAATTCACAGAGTAATACCAAAGAGGAAACAATTTGAATGATTATTTAATTCACAGCATCTAACGTCATAGGAAAAAATATGACCAAACATACTCAATGTAATGGAGGAACAAAAATGGTTCCAAAAAACAATGGTAGTTCATTCATAAAAACAAGATAAGAAGTTGTCTTTGAATACAACCAAATTTCTGAAAATAATACTTCTACCACATCTTCAAAACACTATTACACACCACACACTAGTTCCATCAAGATCATTATTAAATATCCCATCTTCTGTAGGATACATGACATGTCTAGGAATAACCAATAAAGGGGTGATTATATACATACCTAGATGGAAACCCTGAAATCAAAAATATATATTGAACTAAATGGAATTGAATTTGAGACATAAATAATATGTTACAGAAATAATAACCCATATATTCTTATACAAGGTACTCAAGAATCAATGTATCCTCTCAGTAATAAAATCTAACCCAAGGATTCTAATCATCATAGAAGATTATAATATCATATGAACCTTAATCATACATAACCACTCTATACTAGTAAGTGATGATCTAGAAACAATATTATTATAGGGGGTATACAGGCGATAATGGTGTAGGCCACACCCTATTTGAGATCATTTGAAAAGGAGGATACTGACCCTATAGATAGATAATATCCCGCCATATTACGGTAGGGGGATACCCATCATATCTAATTCATTGGAAGAGGACCCCAAACCCAAACCCCATATGGGGGATTTTTAACCCTAATTAGGGGTGGTAATATGATACCTCACTATGACACAACTATCCAGTTAGGGTTGGTTCTAACACACTAAGAGAGTCTAAAATCCAAGAATGACCGCCATGATGTTGATGTGGTTTGTCCCGAACATTTCACATTATTTCTCATTATTTTATTCACTCTACACATAATTAATCACAGAAAATCCAAAATACATGTAAAGGGAAAGTGCATGGGAATTCTAATGGGATACATAGTGTGTCACCCTATGAAGAAAAATAGGAAATGCACTAACACCAAAAATGGAATGTAAAAAAACTATGAATATAGAATTATGATTTTGATACACTATATAATTGAAACCCGAGTTCCATGAGAATTTACTTCCTATACACACACAGTAATCCACCTTAGATCACATGAAATGTGGGCCCATACACACAGTTGTGTGATGTTTTTTTAGAAAAAATACTCTAGAACTGCATCAGTGAAACACAAAATGAATTTTCTTCTGAAATACATTTCTTATAGACATTTATTTTAAAATAAGTATGATTGTACAAAAATATTCACGTGTTCTTGAATCCTACAAGTTATTTCTTTTAAAAAAACCCTAAAATAGTGTTTACCAACATTAATTTCAATCTAGATGTTATATTCCATATATTTTTCATCATAAAAAATGAATCTTATTTATCGCCATGAGTAATTTTTGTGTGAAATTCTCATCATATTTCACCCCTTTTATATTACGATCATCATCAATATTCAATTATAAGATAAGCTCATTTGTGAAATCAAAATTAATATCCCTGAATCCAAAAACCATCATGAAATAACATTATATGATACTAATTGAGAATCGATCGATTATTTTGTCATTGGAAAAGGTCAAATCCCCATCCAAGATAAATACAAGTGATAAACACATAAATAGTTTTTGGAAAAATCAATATACAATAAATAGTGAGTATTAAATTCCATCCTCAATTTATTTTCCCATCATTAATGGTAAATAATAGTTGAAAAAAAATATTCCAGTTAAGAATAAATTACTAAGTCCTACTTATAGTAAAATAATAAATGTATATGGCCATTCATTAGTAATTCTTGGATTAGATTTTGTGAGGAATATATCACTAAAACTATTGATATCAAGAATAGTGAGTAAATACATAAAAAATAGATGAAATTCAATGTTGGATCAATCAATAATGAAGAACAAATCGGTGTCGATGTAGATAACTAGTTTCATTGATTCTAATAAATGATTCCAGAACCATCATCATTTTATATTTGATGATTCTTAATTTAGTAACAGTCTATCCCACTCCAATAGTTTTTAGGGATATATAAATAACACATGAAAATTAATAAAGAGGATATTATAAATAATGTTTCTAGTTTTAAACATTTTTTAGATAAATAAATAAATTAAATTAAATTAAATTTTCTATTTTATCAAATATCCAGTAGTGATTGTGAATTTTCATTGGGTATGGGGTGAAAAAAATGCATCCCACAATCATAAAACAAGTCTCCCATATTCAAATTTAATCTATGTTATCCATTATTAAAATATATTAAATTGTAATTTATTTTTTTTTGATATTATGACACACTTGAGTTATTGTTTCTAAATATTTTTAATATATCAAGATTGGGGTTAAATAACTCATGAATCACGAATCCAACTCCACTATAAGATAAAAATATTATTTGAAATATTCATACAGTTTTACCACAATGTTTTGGTGGAATTAAATTATCCCAACCATCAAGGATTTTTATCTCAAAATGTAGGACATATGAGTTAATTTTTTTGCTTAATTTTTTAAATTTTGAATAATTAACTTAATTTTTTAATTAAAAAACAATGTTTTTAGTTGGATTTATTTATTTTTTGTACTTTTATTTTTAAATGACTTTTATGAAATAAATTATATAATGGAAGGAAAATAATTTTATATATTTTTATTAAAATTTTGAGGATTTTTATTTTTTAATGCATGTAGATGTTAGAAAATTAAATAGGTCCACCATAGATAGCCCTCAATATATAAGAAACATGCCATTGATCCGACCCACTATGGGAAAGTCTATTTTTTGAACCATGGGGATGATATGAAATATAAATATAAGACCATGTCTAGTGTGGATCAACTCTAAAGATAATAAGTGCCTCAATGTGTGGGTAATAGGACCACATGACAGTGGGAGAAATGGCTCCCTAGCATAGAGTGGAAATCCACCATTCAAAGTCATTGGTCTACCATGCAACTAACTAGAACCTAACATCACTACTATCATGTTATTACAATTTAATTGAGCTATAATGTTAGTCTATATGGAAAAATCATGTCATGAAAAAAAATTGAAGACCACTGCCCCATAGTTATTCATTAAAATTTTGCAATGAATGAAGCTCAAAATGATGAGATGAACTACACCGTTATAGCTATGAGATCAAAAATATAATGATTCCCAATGGTAGTTCCCCATATGACTGATGAAATTATTGAGGAGAGTAGGAAAATTTCATTGAAAAATGTTTGAATCATGGTCTACAGGTCCATTCATGGGTTGTTATAAAAAATGATAACCCATGCCTTAAGGTTTCTAAAATAAATTGATTCAAATACCAAGTATTTTGGGATTTAATAAATCTACATCTCCATCTAGAGTTTTTAATTAATACACAATCAGGAAGGCTTCATTCATAAAGAGATAGCTTTAACTTCCCCCGAAAAACACCGTTGACCAAAATAAAGATAGGATAAGAAGGAAAAAATTGAAAATGGTGGCATATAAAATATAATTTTTTAAGAGAAAAATACAGAACTCTAACCAAATCAAGGATCAAAACTAAATCTAAAATAAATATTTCAAATTGAGGAAAAGAGAATAAAATATCTCTAGATATATTATATACAGATTTAAATCTCTCTATAAATACCAACAAACTTCTACTATGTAGGGAGGGAGTTAAAACTCATTGGAGTAGTCTAATCCTAGAGTGGGAACCCTGCACAAATAATTAAAAGACTAAGGAGGTCATTTCCATTGGTAACGTAGGATTCATGTAGGATATACAAATAAAACATTGAAGTGAGAGTGGTTGAGTCAAATTTTATTAATCGATTTGTGGCATAATTTTGTACTTCCTTTTTTCCTTATTCTTTTCACTACGTAATAGTAATTTCAAAAGTTTTTATGAGATTGAGGAATTTGTTTTTATTTTTTACCCAAATTTATTTTTGAAATAACTATATCTATATTTCGTAAACATTGTTTAAATTCATTATAATTGAGATATTATCAATGAGTAACTATGTTTTTCATAGAAATGTTAATTTAATAAGAATTATTTTTGTCTAGATTTAATTAATAATACTTTGAGTTAATCAAAACCATATACCACACATGCATAGATAATGTGACAAACTTTTGGGGATATACCGTTATGTGATAAAGGGTAATGAGAGACCAAGAGCTGACCTTAAATTTAATTTCCTTAAAATATTTATTTAAATGTGACTATGTTGGTTATGAAACCATGAAACATGATCCAAATAAATTAGATTGTTCTATAAAATTATGTGAGTCTTGGGTAGATACTCATAGAAATATCATAGTTAATGAATTTTAATAAAAACCATCGGGATATTAAAATCACTTACCATAGTCTTAAATTTCATTTTTTTGAGTCGGTCCATTGAAATAACTCATTTGGAATGGGTTTATTAATTTACATAATACTTCCAAACAATAATTGTATCTAATAAATCATTAAACCCATTTTACATATGTAATTGACCCCATTCACATCACTATTATATATCCTTGTATTTATTATATATGGTTTCAGAAATATTTATTTACATATTTCTGATGATAAGGACACTCTCAAGCAGTGTCATGAGATTTTTCAATTTAATTGGTTTAGGAATCTATAAATTTACTAGTTAGAATATTATTTTACATCCTAGTTTTTTATTTTTTGATTCTATATATGGTTCTTTTCATTTGTATTCCTTTTAAGATACTGAGTGTTATTAGTTTTTTGGTCTTGGGAATATGTTGAATGAAATAACACATCTGATTACTAATTATACTATCAATAGAGTCAATTAAAAATAATTGTATCAAGAGGAAGAACTAATGTCAAGGATGAGAGCACAAAGGAAATCTTAGAGAACAAATACCATACCCAAATATAAAAAAATCAATCCTTGAACTGTAATTAGAGTTCAAAGAAGGATTGAAATGCATGGAAGGAATTGATAAAGAAAATGGAATAGTGGAAGATAGAATCCAAGAGGAATAACACTATGAATATTAACATGGAATTAAAATAGAGGGAAAATATTGTGAATGTTATTATTCTAATTCTTATTATGAGTTTTCAATGTAAGATACATTTTTAAATGTATATGATGATGAAAAAAAGATTAAAAAGTGGATCCCTATAGAAGACCAAATTTTGGATAAAGGAGAAGGGGATACTTGGACATTGGAGTACAATATAGATCAATTTAGAGAGATTACTTCTAATGATGAATTTGAAAAATTGGATGTGAAAATTGTGATTTATTGTGCCAATTCCAATATTAAATATCCACTATGAAGAGAAACACATTAATGGTTCCCTATTTCTATATCCCGCGAGCTATTACTCTAAATATAAAGGCTTCCCACCACAAATTGGCACCTTTCTCAACAATATGAAGATGATATTTCAAAGAGGAAGGAGAAAAACTTATCTACACCAAACATCCATGAAAGACATATTTGGCACAATAAGTGACAATTCTATCTATATGATACTCATATTAAATAACACCGAATGAAAGTTAAAACATATTGTATTTAGGAAAGGAACTAGGGGGGGTTTATTTATTTTCTTTCATTGATTAGGATTTAATTTTTTAGATGTAGTGAATCCTCCATCGTCATTTTGAACATAAATTCATTGAAAATGTCGTGTCACTATTTCTATTTTTGTGTCCCTTAAGAGTGAGGTAAAAATGGCAAAAGTTATTAGGATACAATATTAAAGGATCTTCAAAGTTGAATAATAGTTTCTGAGTAAATTTCCATGGATAATAAAGGGTAAATTTGTCTATCATTCCCATGCATGGGAGGTTCCGCAACACAATCACCCACGTCATAGTGTGTTTAAACATTCAATTTTTAAATTAAATATAATATTGGTTATCACATGACATATATATTCCATAGAGTGTTTTTGATGAAACTACATGTGTAGAGGCCTTATAAACAAAGACGGAGATTTAAGACACACCACAAATCATGGATGACCAATATAATGATAGGAGAAGACATAATCAAATGGATTTAATGATACACTTTGGTGAAATTTTCTGAGAAACTAATATTGGTGGCTATCAAAATAAGGGAGTATAATTATAGTATAGAAAAATAATTCAAATTGAGAATAGATAGAAAAACATCAATATATACATATATCAAATATAGAGAGAAATCACTTTATAAGAACCAAAAAATAATAATTGTGTTGGGAGGGAGTCTAGACCCATAAGGTGAGTCCAAACTCCTAGAGGAAAATATTCATTGATAATCCCAATAGTTGGGAGGTGGTTTACATTAATTATTAATGATTTTAGTGGGTTATACCAATCTGATATCTAAAGAAGGATTTGAATATTTTGATATCATCAACCGGGAAGCTTCATAATTTAATATGTTATTTTCTTTTTTTTCTTTATTATTATTTAATTTTAATATCATATGTTGATACTAGTTTAAGGGATAAGTTTTCAATTTTTGTATTCCATTATATTTTATATGTAATTTTTTTTATTCTTCCTCTAACATTTAAATCATTTATTCTAATTATGGAATTATCTATGAACATCAAAGTGATCGAGGGAAAGGTGAGTTTAATAAAATGAACGAGTTCATAATATTAATTCTTATCTCATTGAGTTAACATGAACCATAATCCATACATGAATATTAAATGTGATAAAATTTAGTAGATGAATCTAAAAGTGATAAATTTTAAGTGAGAGAATGACACACAACCTTAACATAAACATTTCAAATATATTAAAATAAATTCATATAATATAGTTACGAAACATTTAGAGAGGTTCCATCTCATTTACATCATTCTTAACAACTCTGAGAGTCTAGAATAGATACTCCAATAATTCTCCTAGTAATTGATTAATTGTAAGACCATATTTATATCAAACACACTTCCCTTAGTCCTAATTTTCATCATTTTGAGTTAGTCTAAAAAAACTATCATTATGGTTTTTTATAATTATTTAGTTAATTCATGAAAAAAAATGTAAAAAAATGAATCATTAATTCCATTTACCCTAAAAAATTGTACATGTTATCATCATTATACTACAACATAATTTTCAGCATAGATTGATTATTAAATTTTTATTTATGATATTTCATGAGATAATTAATGATGCTCCCGTGATCTCTCACAAACCAGTGAAGGTAATGAGTTCTCATCTTGTTCATCCACTTCCATGATCTATCTAAATATTCAAATGATTCTGAATATCCTGAAATAGAAGAATCATCATCCCATGGAAGATCTCATCTTAATAATCCTTGATTTTAACTATGTACTCTAAATATGTTGCTCCCTCTTCAATGTTTATATCCCCCACGTCAATAAAATTTTTTGGATCAAAGAAATATCTACTCAGTTATAATATATGGTTGATTTCAAAAACTCATCCCATTTATAGAGTTAATATAAGGTGGTATGAAACATCACTAGTCCTATGAATGATTTGGAAGAGACCGATGCGCCATAGAATTACCTTCCTACCTTTGAAAATTATCGAAAAACCAAATCATGGTAAGAATTTCAGAAACATGTGCTTTACGTCACATAACTCAAAATAACTCTATCACCAAATAATACTTCAAGTATCTATAGAGTTTTCTCATCCACTCCTGGATTATCTGATTTTTTTTTCTCTATTTCAACACCAATTATGGCCCCGTAATTGTTGATTGTCCAATATTTGATAAAGACAATGGTTACCTAAATAATCTCTCATAAAGGGTCTCAAATGGTACCATTCCAACTATAGAGTTATATTTTTTGTGTTATAAAAAACAATTCTACGGTTAGGTGATCATCAATGCTTTATCCCGAGTCTGACATGTTGTCCCACAAAATGTCCTTACAGATCTAATTGGTTCAATTTGGGGTGGTGGGAGGGTAATTTCATGATCATATATAATTGATTCCAAAAATTTTATTTGATAAAAATCCAAAAAACGATGTTTTTTGAGCATCACAGTGAGAGAGAATTATTGAGGTAACACCATGAAGTCATATGATTTATTCCAAATACATGAATAACATAATTTCCACTAAATTCATATCCTTATGGGAGGGTTGGGGGAAAATCCTAATTAGTTGATATATGATAACTTATAAAACATCATGAACTCTAACCATAATTGAAAATTTTATCACAAAATGATTGGATATACCATGCCACTTTCACTCAGGTACATCAAGTGGTTGTGAACCCTACCAACCATCACCTTCTGATAGGTGAGTAATTGAGAGATGAACTATGGAACACTCATAATTATCCATTACTAAAAATATACTCTAAAGAGACCGATTAATCATTTATAAGTTAGGTTGTACCACAAAAGGAAAATTATGAAAATTGATTATCACCAGCTATGAAATAACACATGATGCCACCATTGTTCCGTGGAAGTGGTTGACATTCTCCAAACCATTAGAGATTCCATTAGAAGAGTTAAATTTGAATGTTTGGACCAAATATATCTTAAAAATCAATATATTTATGATGTTCTCCAACACACGCTATAGTCTAATAATATTTAAAATCTTAGATAAGAGGTATGTTGTTCCTCCCACATCAACCAATGATAAATATAGCACAGTAAACTTATCTTATGACTTATTTAATCACATGTAATGATAATACCCACTCATAGAATCTTCCCCCATGTTCCCCTTCCCTAGATTATATAATATCGTGATGTTACTATGACAAACCTTCTATTTATTTCACATTAATTCTTAATTTAGTGCGTAAAATCACTCATAATATAACCAAAATGATGAAAAGGGTAGTGTATTTTTGAATAAGTTCTAATAAATAAAAACATAAAACTTGAAATAAATTATATTTATTAAAAAACCATTAACATTATCATACATAAAACATCATGGGATAACCTAGGGACATACATAAGAAATTGGTGAGATATGTTTTCTTGTAAGGCAGAAAACCTGGCATAACATGAATAGAATAATATATGTTAGATAATAGGTGTAACACCCCAATATTTTTATGATATATATTTATATATACTGATGTATTATGTTTTATGCTACACCAATAAAATATTTCAGTATAAGAAATACTGACTTATCTTTCTATAATTAAAACACTAGGCTTGGTTAATGTTACACACAATTTCATGTTCTTTTGATAAAATTTATTTCACACAAATCCATGTTTAATTGAGTTTATAAAATAATAAAATTACTTTAAATGATTCTGTTCAATTAAATATTTTTGTAAAATATTCAATATATTGTTAAAATTTAATATTATATGTTTTATTGACATGATATAAGAAAGAAATATTTTTTTTAGATTAAATAATGTATTTTTTAAAAAAAATTTGTTTTCCCCCTTTTGATGGAGATAAGATTCTAAATCTCGTTTTTGAAACATTTAGAAGTTCAATTTGAAAAAAGAATCTTCTTATTTGGATGTCTGACCTCCAAATTTGTTTTGGATAAATTTTTTGGTATTTTTCTACTAACATTCATATTATGAAGAATAGTAAAAAATAAAAAAATTTAATTCGAAGGTAGTTTTTCATCTAAGTAATTTTTATTTTAAGATAATAAATTTAATTGGTTTTAATGTATAATTATATTATCATTTTCTTTTAATAAAATTTATTTTCTTAGAATAAATTTCACATTGAAATTGGACATAATCCTATATCAATATTTGGATTGTTTTTACATTTTAAAAAACCCATTTATCAATCCTTCAATGAGAATAATTTTAATATAATTACTGAGTCTTATATGTTTCAATTTTTCAAAAATGGATTCTATATTAGGAATCAGTGGATGTAAATATTTTAAATAAGCACCACTTATTTTTATTTTTATTTTATAAATATTTTTTTTGGTAATTTTTATTTACCATAGGAAATATTAAATCAAGTAATTATTATAACAAATAATATGATAAGGACAATTAAATTACCCTAAAACCTAATAAAAACATATTGGTTGAATATAAGTTGATTATTTACACAAATTTATCTGAATTTACTCATTAAATGTATTTTATCTCATGGAAAGGATATATATGTGGGTTATTAAAATAAAAGAAACTCACAACATGTCACCCTCTTATTTTTTATTTATAGATTAATTTTAATATTGTGATAAATATGAGAATTTTTTATAATATAAATCGTATCCATAAATTTGATGAAATTATTTAAGTCATTGTAAATTAAATAGAATTTTCTGAGAATAAATAATTACTACAAACAATCATACAATGGTGGTGCAGATATTGTTTAATTGCTGAAAAAATTATAAAATAATTTTATTTAAAATTATAAAAATAATTAAAATTCCATAAAACATTCTCAAATATTATGGGAAGAGTAAATATCGATAATAAACATCCAAAGGTCTAGTTATTAACCATTTTTATCCATATGTAATGTATTATGACACTTACAATATTTTAATTAAATTGACGTTAATGTTGTCACAATCATGTCTTAGTGAGTATAAAATTTTTTATGATGGATTTTATAGAAGGAATTTTCAAAGAAAATTATTATTCTAAAATATAGTAGACCTAGATTTATTATAGAATTTTATTTTAAATTGTTATTCAATATATAAGTGAATTACATAATTAGAGAAAACTGATGTTGAAATTATTTTATTAACAGTAATATTAAATTAATATTACTAAAAATATTAAAATAAATATGAGTTTGGATTATTAATATTTCCAGTAAATTTTATGTTACCTTGACCACATAGAGATATAAAAATTTTTTTTTTCAGATAACATCTTATCATCATATTTTTAAAAATCCATGAATTGAATAGTGTCAAAATGGAAACTATTGTTGTTTTGACAAAATAATGATTTATTAAATTACATAAAAATCATAATTTTTTTCAAAATATATAATAAATATTATATAGTATAAAAAGTTCTAAATTTTTGATTTTTAATTTATGTCACATCAAATAAGTAAATATTTCAAATGTTTAATATTGAATTTTTTTTTACCCAAGTTAAAATAAAATAGAATTGTTACATGATAAATTAAAATTATGAGATTAAAATGTACATAAAAAAATTTCTCTATATATTTTCATTGTATTACAATCTTTTATCATCTTATCCTCAACATTACAATTTTCAATATTTTTTATGGGGTTTTCTTATTTCTATAAATTAATTATTTTGGATATTTTAAAAGTGTCACTCAGTTCAATTAAAAAAGAGAACCTACTCTATCACCTATTCAGTTCAAATTAAGTCGTAAATATATTCAATACCCTTCCAATTTCCCATATAAACTTCACTAGTTACCTTCTAGAGGATCTGGTCTTCTTATAATAACAACTCTTGTGCCTTTAAGAGGATATTTAGTGGGAGCACTTAGAAGAAGAGGTAATATCCTTACTGAGTCATTCAAATTATTTTTTCCTCTACATAATATTCATGAGTTTTTTTCCATTGTGAAGTAAAAAATATAGTATTAATTAATTTATGAGATTTTATTATGTTTATTTAACAACCATATCCCTCCTTCTATCAGTCCAACGAAAAATGAAATCATCATGCGTGCATATGTTCAACATATCATCTCCGGGTTATGGTGTACTATATTTTTCAACACAATATCATAAGGATGGATGTAATGATTTAAACAATACCAATATATGATTATTATAACATTATATGTATTTAGGAACAAAATATATTCCATGCACTTCCATATTATTTTACAATAATTGGAATGATACTGTCACTCGTGCGTACGCATGGCCTACAGTCTCTATGACGTGATGTGATTCATTATAAATGATCCTTATTAAATCATGATAATATAAATAAATTGAGGTAATAAATAAGATATATATATATATATTACTGATATCTTTCTATAAATGATAAATCTATATCACATGAAGAGGAACTTATCTAACAAAACATGCGTCAAAAAATAAAGAAGAAAATATCTGATGGATGAGCTATAATGTTTCTAACAAATGGATGATAATATGATCATATCATATGAATTTAATTCAATAATAAGTAAATGAAATAATTTAAATAATTATAAAAGAGGTTTGGATACATACAATAGATAAAAAAACTAAGGTAAGGGATTATTTTTTTCTCACTTTTATTTCTTTAAGAACCATGCCTTACACACCACCTATTTCTTTTTCGTCGTGTTTATGTTGCCCATAAATTTTTTTAGGATTATTATCATTAATATTATGATATTTATATTCGAATATAAATATTTATCTATTTTATGAGTCATACAATTTGATTGACTATAAATTGGGAAGGGATAATTTCATAACCACATTATTATACAAAATTACTAATATATAAGTATTTACTCAGATTTATTTATCATACATGTCCATGATTCCTAAATATGTATTCAAAAATTGTATTTATATTCTTCAATAGTTTTTTAATGTAAATATTAATCATTGGTTATTTTTTATTAAATGGTATGAAAGGAATATTTTTCTGTTTTTGATATGAGTTACTTTTTCACGTTTTCCAAAAAAAGAAAAAGGATAGTTTTTTTAACTTATAATGCAAGAAAATATTTTAATGTTGGAATAAATCCATGTTTTAATGAATATTAAATTAAAAAATTTCATTTCTATTCTCAAATAAATTCATTTGATTTATAATTTTGCGGAATTATGAGAAAATAAAATGTTTCTGAAGAATAAATTATATTTTCCTCAATAATTAATTTCTACTGTTATATAAAAAAACCTATCGAAGATTGAATAATTTAATTTGTTTATGTTAAAATTATAATATCATTATTTACATATGGGTTAATTATGTTTATTATGTAATGGTATTTATGAAATCCATGTTTTCTAAATGGATTATGTTATGGTTGGATAATGTTTACTAGAATCTATTTTATTCCTTGGGTTCTGATGAATGATATATTTTAATATGGAACACATAATAATTATGACATTATTAGATGTATAGAACCCATATCTACCTACAATTAATTATTTAAAGATTTATATCTCTTGAGATAGACATGACTGGAATGTAATGTAAATCTGGTTCTGAAATACAGGGCTGGACAGACAAGTAAATCTGGTTCCATAGTACTGGGTTGGAACAAAAAGTAACTCAGTTTAGTAATGGAATTTTTACACTTTTATGGCCTTGTAAATGACCCATGGATAATATAAATATTATTATCTATGGTTATTTGTTTTCAACAATTCTATTATTAAGGCCAATTCTATTTTCTCATGGATCTTGATCCTTTATGAATTATTCCATAGTAACTACTATGATTTATTTCAGAAATCCTAATTTTGACTTATTGTATATCTAGAATGGTTTTCAAATGTTATATTAACATTTTTACATTCATATAATGATGTTTTATTTGATACTTTCCTTTTTCACCATCATTGAGCTTCTGATCTTATCATTTTTATGATTTCTTTTCCCTAGGATAAAAATTGTAGTTTTAGGTAGGAAAAATAAAGGGGAAGATCATTGTAACACCCCAGGTAAATAAAGAATATGACATTTTTATATTTATCAATATTTGTGAATAAAATATTAATATTTCTTTAAAGGGTTGCTAGGTTCGATAGCGTACCTGATACGCAACAAAGAGTTTCATTGAAATCTTACGTTGCACACTAGTAATAAAATAATATTATTTTAAATGGTAGTTAACACATAGTCGGTGTATTGGCGGGAAATGATTTAAATAACTATAATATGATTATATATGATTTTTAAATGTTTTTACTTTTATCTAATATAAGATAAAGGCTTAAAATACGAAAAGAATTCAATTTTAGGCATATATGCCCTAATTTTCACTAAAGGTTCACTTATCGCCTTTTGATGGCGAACCGTCATTAAATATTGTTCTGTTCACTCTTATACATTCTATTGGACCAAATAAAAAATCTCTTTAGAATTGGGACATCAAAATTTACTTTGTGTAAATTTTTGGTATCTTTCCGATAAAGTTCATTTTTTAATGAATAGTGTAAAATGTTGCATTTTAATTCAAAACCTCTTTTTAATCTAATTTATTTATATGATTAGATTATCTTTTGAATTGGTTTTAAAGTGAAATTAGAAAATATTTTTACCATTAAATCCAACAGTGGTCATTGGAAATAATTTCACTTTGAAGTCAGACTTAAACTAGTGTCAATCTTTTGATACTTATTGTTTCATAAAAACACGCTATTTGCTCTGACAGCGGGAATTAATTATTTAATAAATTAATGAAACTTATATGTTTTGAATTTTTTAAAATGGACTTCATTTTTGAATTCGGAATATCAAATATAGCTTAGGGGGAACTTTTGTTATTTTTCTGAAAAACTTCAATTTTTATGAATAGTGAAACCACTAAGTGGTACTTAAAAAACTGATTTTTCATTTAAATAAAATTTTACCACCTTGGTGTTTTTAATTTAAAAAATATGACATACATGGTTTTCATTAAGAAGTAAAATGTGGTTCAATGAGATTAAAATAATTTTTTGTTGAATTGTAACTTATTAAGTTTTTAATCGTGATTAGAGGTAATTAGTGTAATTTAAGGTAAAAATAATGTTGTAATAATATGAAATGAACTTGAAACATGTCCTACCCTTATTTTATTTTTCATGTCCGACCAATAAAGTCCATGGGTCAACTTGGGGACCCCATGGAGCCATTTTAGTTGGAAAATGACATTAATACCTTTTTATTTAATGTTAAAATAAAAATGACACAAACATGAGTTGTTTTACTAAAATAATTTTTACATGGGGTTATACTAGTCATATTTTTGACTATAAATATTAATTAGAAAGATAAAACTATTTACTACATCATGATAGTTTTTTTTATAATTTTTAGACATTAAATAAATTAAATTATTTATGACATCATGATGATGCAGCGATGACCTCATTATTTAATGATTCAAATAAAATGGAATGATAATGTAATATATAAGACCTAAACATGTCAAAAACCTATTGGATGAGTGGATTTAGAACCCTTATCACCTTATCCTCTAAATAAATTTATGTGGGACCTTTAAAATCCGAAACTCTTTTGAAAATAAAGTAACATTTTGTAACTTTACAAGAGTGCCCCTCCTCTCCTCTTATTAAAGGACCCCACCTCTACCTCCTTACCCACACTCCCAAAGACTTTGGATCGGCCAACCCATGCCCATGTTATCCCTGCACTTCCCTCTCTTACCCCTTGAATCCTCACTTTGGGCAGAAGTCTTCCCAAGGAAGCCTTTGAGCTCAATCTAATTGGAGTTACCCGATTTTAAGGTAATGTCTTCACTTGTGTCCTTTTGTATTATTTTGCTTCTCCAACCCCCTAAACTCTTTTTATTAATTTATTTTGTAACCAATCCAGTATATTCAATATACTAGGATGTTTTTATAAGAATTATTATAGCTACACTTACACACACCTACATCTAATGGTTAAAGAACATACTGTTTCCGTGGATGGCGAATTGCTGCCTCCCGAAACGATGATTGTTCAACATTATTCTAACACCTTCAAAGGTGGCCATTAAGATGAAAATATATTTATATATGATATATAATATGTTTATTTTTTACTTAATATCCTATATTTTTCATTTATGGCATACATTTATGGTTTCAATTATGGGTAAACGCGATATCTTCATTTAAGGAAGTGCGGATTACCGCCCCCTCAAAGTGATTTGATTCGTTAATACCATATGTGGTACGTATAAAGGATATATTTAATGATATTATATATTATACCATAATGGAATTAAAATACTATTATGTATCATTATGTTTTAATTCCATTAAATATGAAATAGAAATGGAAGTAGCGTTCATGCGTGCGTACGGCTTACCGTCTCCATGAACGGTACATTTCATTTCTTATCTCAAAATGTTATGTACTATTATAAGTACATATATATAATGGATATGTATGTAATATATTACATATAAATTATGGATATCATTCTGGAATTATAACATATATATACATTTCTCATTTTGTTTTAATTCCATTAATATGACAAAAAAATGAAAGTAGCATTCATGCGTACGTACAGCCTATTGTCTCCATGAACGGTGCTTTTAATTTTTATCTCCAAATGATATGGAATTGTATAAAATGAATATATAATGGATATATATGATATTTAAAACATCAATACTATTCTGGATATTATGTACCTATAACTACATGGAAAATTATTTTCCAACAAGTTCAATTTTTGACTCATGTACCAATCATCGACAAAAACGTCTAATATGAACTCATTTTATTAACAAATTATTATAACATTAAAATATGTGATATGAACTGAATAATAATCTTTATAGGAGGTCCTTAAGAAATTATAAATTGACCAATGTTTATTATTTAGGAATATAAAGAAACGAACAAGACAAGTTGGACTTGAGGTAAGGGATCCTACTCCTCTCTTTCTTTCTAAGTACACTCTTTTATGTCATTCCTTCTAAGCTCATATTTTTTGTGATTGGGATGTTATTTTATATTAATCTTACTGTAATTTTTATGTTCATATGACGAGATACCCTATTCTCTCCTATCAATCCATTTTGGAAGTTTTGAGTGGCGTCGTTAGGCTGCCGAATTTTCATAAGAGATCTAACCTCTCTCTTTCTCTTTAAGTACTCTCCTTTATGTCACTTCTTTTAAGCTTCACTTTGTTATGATGGGGGGTGTTATTTTATATTCCACTTTCTGTACATTTTATTTTAATGTGATGAGATACCCTATTTGATCTCATCAATCCATTTTTGGATGTTTTAAGTGGCGCTATTAGGCTGCCGAGTTTTTGTAAGGGATTTTTCATCTCACTTTTATTCCCATGAGATTTATGAAACATTTGCCACAATTTCCTTTGAGTGGTTTATGTACTGACCATTATTTTACTCATTGTGTAATATTCTGTCATTTATGAGAATTTACATCAATGTTTTATTGTCCTTCTTTCACGGGGCATATGTTTCGAAAGATACCCATGTAGGTAAGGGAACCTTTCACCCTCCTCTTTTTAAAAGAATTATATTGTTATGTCTTTTAATTCACAAATTATTATTTTGGGATATGTTCTTATATATCCTTATTGATGTAAATTTTATGTCCAAGATATGAGATCCCCTTTTTATCTCTCATCAACTCTTTTTCTTAATTTTGTAGTGACGTCGTTAGGCTGTCTAATTTTTGCAAGGGAACTTTTTAACCCAATTTCTATTCTTTGGGATAAACTTGTAAACCTTGAATATGTCGTTCTATGATTATGTGTGAATGTCCTCTTATTGTTTTACACTTAATACCCACTTATATTTCGTGTATTCGTTTGTCACACATAGTTATGTAACTGATTTATCCTTAATTTAAGGATACATTCTTTGTATGGGACTTCGTCTCAATCTCCTTTCATTGAGGCATATTTTTTTTATACACAACCTTCTTTTATATGGTGTATAAACCCCTTTTACTTTTAAGTTTATTCAAAAGGAATCTTTTTTATACGAAGCGTTTACAAAATGAAAAAAGGGAATGTTTTTGTCGTACGTATGCGGCGACAATGACTTCTTCGCCGTCGTGACCATTATTTGAGTTTCGGCTTCCTCTACATGCCATACCTTCTTTTCAAAAGAAAAATATATACCATGTTTTACTTTTCTTTTCTTTTGGTATTGAAAATGGTTTTCATAATGTTTTTATATCAATGTGTTGTATTGATATCTTGTGATTGAAAGGTGGAAATGTTTTGTTTCCTTTTTGCAAATTTTATGTGATACGAATTTGTTGAGGTTCTTGGGAATTATTATGAAGATGGGTGGTTCCGTGATAAACTAAGGGCAGGTGAGCCCGATATAGCTCTCCAATGCATTGGGTAACGTGAAGGAGTGAAACGTTAAGGTTTCTACGAAGAGATTTATGGAATATAATGTGATGGGTATTCCAAACGTAACCAAGAGGGTTACTCCCTACGTAAGAATGTTATGAATGCCTCAAGTTACCTTTATGTCTTATGATTTCTATGATTTATTCATGATTTGATGAGGTATGTTAAAGTGCCTATGTTTTATGGGTAATGTATGATTTCATTCCTATGTATATATGAACTGATGTTTCCTTTCCATATTTTTATAACCCTTACGGAGCTTTTTGTGCTCATCCCATGTTTTTGAAATGTTTTTCACAGGTCAAGGGAAAGGTACATGATGTGATGGTAGTGTCAAGAATGTGTCAAGAAAGAATCTATGTTTTATTTTAAATATGATTCCGTTGATGGGAAGAATGAATACTGTCTTTTGTGTAAGCACTTTGTTTAAATGTGGAATGTAATCCAAGTTTCGTGATCTAATTATCTAAAACTCTAAACCTGAAAAGATCCTCGATTTGTAATCTTGTAATAACTTAAGATTAAGTAAGGTTTAAGGCTGGGGCCTTATAGTTTGTATCAATGTTCAGTTTAGATAACTTTAGAGGTTAGGGTATTCTTTAAGCATAAGTGACATTACCATAATGGTTAGGATTTTAGAAAGAGTCCTAGTTTTAGATAAAGTGAATGAGTAAGTATATCATAGTGTTTACCTTCCTCATTAGTACATTATTGTTTTGTTGATATACTCACACTGACATTTCTATTTTTAGTGAATGGATGGATCTAGCAGGCACCAAAGAGACAACAGGTTTAAAGGAAACTGTGGTGGTTCTCTGATTAAGATACTAGATAAAATGGGGGATACAATGAGGAAACTCGTGGTTGTTCTAAACAAACTATCAAGGAGTCATGATCAACCACTTGAACCTTGGTATGATCTGAAATTCATCATGTATGAGATAACCAATCGATGTGGATGTTCAGGTAATAATTATAAAGGTAATCATTAGAGTTTATATGATCCTTACTTTTGAGGTAATTATGGGTTATTATATGATATGATGGAAAATGAAAGGCATGAGATAAACATGAGGTTAAAATATGTTATGATTATTTTTGAAGATTTTTTCTCGTTTTGGCGAATGTTTTAAGAATTATATAGTTTTGTAAAAAGGACAACACGCAGACCGTGTGACAACCCATCGTGTCGGACAAAGCTGCGGGAATCGAACCCACAACCAAAGTGCGACTAGTATTTATCGCCTACCACTGGACTACGTGAAGCCCCCGGTTAGTTTGATAGATTCTTTTTAGTTATATGATTTTATGAATTAAGAGAAAGTTGATTTTGGGTTATTTATGAAAATGATTAACCTATCATGGAGGATATGTGATTAGGTTAATTACTTTTCAATACGAGACTTTAAGAGCAACTGATGTTGTTTGGAGATAAATGTTACGATTTAACTTGGAAGACTATGTGAATAAATCCTACAAATATTTGGGTTTCAATCTTATATTGGTTTAATTTGAATAATTTTATGGACAAATTGTTTATCGGATGGTCCTTGTTGAACTTTGGGTTTTCTTGGAAAAATTTTGGACATTAAGCATAGATTTTCTTTTTAAAGGGTTATCCTTTTCTGGATTATCTGACCTTGTGCTAACCTTTATGGTTTGGTTTTGGTTAAATCCTAATGACATGGGAAGTATATAGTTTTCTTTGGTGGATTATGTGATTCTATAGAAGTTGATTATAGTACTCTTAATGTGAACAAGTCTTCCTAAATACTCATCTTTTGGAGAAAATATGAGTTTTTGTAAGAAATCTAATAAAAGTTGAAAGTCAATATGATAAGTAATTTTGTTTCCTTATGAATAAATTCCTCAATAAAAAGTAACTTAAAACAAAAATGATGTCTATTAACGTTTCTTACTGGGGAATATAATATTGTATAACCCATCACACGTTTGTGATTTTCTTGTGGTTAACTTTCTCCTAAACATGTTTTATATCACTCTCCATCAGAACATGACCCTTTGTTTTTTTCATCCATGTCCAGATTTTCATACTTGGAATCCTAGTATGGTTTTACTCGGGTGACCTTTGTACTTATATTTCATTATTTTAAAGTGATTGTTTTACCGACTCTTGTTCCGATGTGGGACTTTCAAGGATGTTTCCAAGCCCAATTTTAAAATTGCGAGGACGCAATTCCCAAAAGGGGGGAAGGATGTAACACCCCAGGTAAACAAAGAATATGAAATTTTTATATTTATCAATATTTGTGAATAAAATATTAATGTTACTTTAAAGGGTTTCTATGTTCGATAGCATACCCGATACGCAACAAAGAGTTTCATTAAAATCTTACGTTGCACACTAGTAATAAAATAATATTATTTTAAATGGTAGTTAACACATAGCCGTTGTATTGGCGATAAAGGATAGAAATAACTAAAATATGATTATATATGTTTTTTAAATGTTTTTACTTTTATCTAATAAAAGATAAAGACTTAAAATACGAAAAGAATTCAATTTTAGGCATGTATGCTCTAATTTTCATTAAAGGTTCACTTATTTCCTTTTGATGGCGAACCGTCATTAAATATATTTTTGTTCACTCTTATAAATTCTATTGGACCAAATAAAACTTCTCTTTAGAATTGGGATATCAAAATTTACTTTGTGTAAATTTTTGCTATCTTTCCGATAAAGTTCATTTTTTAATGAATAGTGTAAAATGTTGCATTTTAATTCAAAACCTCTTTTTAATATAATTTATTTATATGATTAGATTATCTTTTGAATTGGTTTTAAAGTGAAATTAGAAAATATTTTTACCATTAAATCCAACAGTGGTCATTGGAATTAATTTCACTTTGAAATCAGACTTAAACTAGTGTCAATCTTTTAATACTTATTGTTTCATAAAAACACGCTATTTGCTCTGACAGCGGGAATTGATTATTAAATAAATTTATGCAACTTATATGTTTTGAATTTTTTAAAATTGACTTCATTTTTGAATTCGTAATATCAGATATAGCTTAGGGTGAAGTTTTGGTATTTTTCCGAAAAACTTCAATTTTTGATGAATAGTGAAACCACTAAGTGGTACTTAAAAAACTGATTTTTCGTTTAAATAAAATTTTACCACCTTTATGTTTTGAATTTCAAAAATCTGACATACATGGTTGTCATTAAGAAGTAAAATGTGGTTCAATGAGATTAAAAAATTTTTGGTTAATAGTAACTTATTATGTTTTTAATCGCGATTAGAGATAATTAGTGTAATTTAAGGTAAAAATAATGTTGTACTAATATGAAATGAACTTGACACATGTCCTACCCTTATTGGATGTGTCATGGAAGACCAAGAAAATCCATGGGTCAACATGGGGACCCCATGGAGCCACTTTAGTTGGAAAATGACATTAATACCTTTTTATTTAATGTTAAAATAAAAATGACACAAACATGAGTTGTTTTACTAAAATACTTTATACATGGGGTTATACTAGTCAGATATTTGACTATAAATATTTATTAGAAAGATAAAACTATTTCCTACATCATTATAGTTTTTTTATAATTTTTAGACATTAAATAAATTAAATTATTTATGACATCATGATGATGCAGCGATGACCTCATTATTTAAAGATTTAAATAAAATGGAAAGATAATGTAATATCTAAGACCTAAACATGTCAAAAACCTATTGGATGAGTGGATTTCGAACCCTTATCACCTTATCCTCGAAATAAATCAATGTGGGACCTTTAAAATCCGAAACTCTTTTGAAAATAACGTATCATTTTGTAACTTTACAAGAGTGCCCCTCCTCTCCTCTTATAAAAGGCCCCCACCTCTTCCTTCTTACCCACACTCCCAAAGACTTTGGCTCGGCCAAAACCTACCCATTTTCTCTCTACACTTCCCTATATTACTCCCTGAAGCCTCACTTTGGGCAGAAGTCTTCCCAAGGAAGCCTTTTAGCTCAAACCAAAGGGAGTTACCTGATTTTAAGGTAATGTCTTCACTTGTGTCCTTTTGTTTTATTTTTCTTCTCCAACCCCCTAAAATCTTTTTATTCATTTATTTTGTAACCAATCCAGTATCGTAAATATACTAGGATGTTGTTATAATAAGGATTAGAGTTACACTTACACACACCTACATCTAATGGTTAAAGAACATATTGTTTCCGTGGATGGCGAATTTCTGCCTCCCGAAACGATGATTGTTCAACATTCTTCTAACACCTTCAAAGGTGGCCATTAAGATGACACTATATTTATATATGATATATAATATGTTTATGTTTTACTTAAGCTCCTGTATTTTTCATTTATGGCATACCTTTATGGTTTCCATTTTGGGTAAACGTGATATCTTCATTTAAGAAAGTGCGAACTACCGCCCCCTCAAAGTGATTTGATTCGTTAATACCATATGTGGTACGTATAAAGGATATATTTAATGATATTATATGTGATACCATAATGTAATTAAAATACTATTATGTATCATTATGTTTTAATCCCATAAAATATGAAATATAAATGGAAGTAGCGTTCATGCGTACGTACGGCTTACCGTCTCCATGAACGGTACATTTCATTTCTTATCTCAAAATGTTATGTACTATTACCAGTACATATATATAATGGATATATATGTAATATATTAAATCTAAATGATTGATATCATTCTGTAATTATAACATATATATACATATCTCATTTTGTTTTAATTCCATTAATATGACAAAAAAATGAAAGTAGCGTTCATGCGTACGAACAGCCTACCGTCTCCATGAACGGTGCTTTTAATTTTTATCTCCAAATGATATGGAATAGTATAAAATGAAAATATACTGGATATATATGATATTTAAAACATAAATACTATTCTGGATATTATGTACCTATAACTACATGGAAAATTATTTTCCAACAAGTTCAATTTTTGACTCATGTACCAAACATCGACAAAATCGTCTGATATGAACTCATATTATTAACCAATTATTATAAAATTAAAATATGTGATATGAACTCAATAATAATATTTATATGAGGTCCTTAAGAAATTATAAATTTACCAAAGTTTATTATTCAGGAATATAATGAAACGAACAAGACAAGTTGGACTTGAGGTAAGGGATCCTACTCCTCTCTTTCTTTTTAAGTACACTCTTTTATGTCATTCCATCTAAGCTCATATTTATTGTGATTGGGATGTTCTTTTATATTATTCTTACTGTAATTTTTATGTTCATATGATGAGAGACCCTATTCTCTCTTATCAATCCATTTTAGAAGTTTTGAGTGGCGTCGTTAGGCTGCCGAATTTTCGTAAGAGATCTAACCTCTCTCTTTCTCTTTAAGTACTCTCCTTTATGTCACTTCCTTTAAGCTCCTCTTTGTTATGATGGGGGATGTTACTTTATATTACTCTTGCTGTAAATTTTATTGTAATGTGATGATATACCCTATTTGATCTCATCAATCCATTTTTGGATGTTTTAAGTGGCGCTGTTAGGCTACCGAGTTTTCGTAAGGGATTTTTCATCTCACTTTTATTCCCGTGAGATTTATGCTACATTTGCCACAATTTACTTTGAGTGGTGTATGTACTGACCATTATTTTACTCATTGTGTAAAATTCTTTCATTTATGAGTATTTACATCAATGTTGTATTGTCCTTCTTTCACGGGGCGTATGTTTAGAAAGATACCCATGTTGGTAAGGGAACCTTTCACCCTCCTCTTTTTAAATGAATTATTTTGTTATGTCTTTTAATTCACATAATATTATTTTGGGATATGTTCTTATATATCTTTATTGATGTAAATTTTATGTCCAAGTGATGAGATTCCCTTTTTATCTCTCATCAACTCCTTTTCATAATTTTGAAGTGACGCCGTTAGTATGCCTAATTTTTGCAAGGGAACTTCTTAACCCAATTTCGATTCTTTGGGATAAACTTGTACACCTTGAATATGTCGTTCTATGATTATGTGTGAATGTCCTCTGATTGTTTTACACTTAATACCCACTTATATTTTGTGTATTCGTTTGTCACACATAGTTATGTAACTGATTTATCCTTAATCCAAGGATACCGTCTTTGTATGGGACTTCGTCTCAATCTCCTTTCATTGAGGCATATTTTGTTTTATACACAACCTTCTTTTATATGGTGTATAAACCCCTTTGACTTTTACGTTTATTCAAAAGGAATCTTTTTTATATGAAGCATTTACAAAACGACAAAAGGGAATGTTTTTGTCGTACATATGCGGCGACAATGACTTCTCCGCTGCCGTTACCATTATTTGTGTTTCGGCATCCTCTACAAGGCATACCTTCTTTTTAAAAGAAAAATAAATACCATGTTTAAATTTTATTTTATTTTGGTATTTAAAATGGTTTTCAGAATGTTTTTATATCAATGTTTTGTTTTGATATCTTGTGATTGAAAGGTGGAAATGTTTTGTTTCCTTTTTGCATTTTTTATGTGATACAATTATGTTAAGGTTCTTGGGAATTATTATGAAGATCGATGGTTCCGTGATAAACTAAGGGAGGGTGAGCCCGATATAGCTCTCCAATGCATTGGGTAACGTGAAGGAGTGAAGCGTTAAGGTTTCTCCGAGGAGATTTAGGGAATATACTATGATGGGTATTCCAAACGTAACCAAGAGGGTTACTCCCTACGTAAGAATGTTATGAATGCCTAAAGTTACCTTTATGTCTTATGATTTCTATGATTTATTCATGATTTGATGAGGTAGGATAAAGTTCCTATGTTTTATGGGTAAATTATGATTTCATTCTTATGTATATATGAACTGATGTTTTCTTTCCATATTTTTATAACCCTTACTGAGCTTTTTATGCTCATCCCATTTTTTTGAAATTTTTTTCATAGGTTAAGGGAAAGGTACATGATGTGATGATAGTGTCAAGGATGTGTCAAGAAAGAATACATGTTTTATTTTAAATATGTTTCCTTTGATGGGAAGAATTAATACTGTCTTTTATGTAACCACTTTGTTTAAATGTGGAATTTAATGAAAGTTTCATGATCTAATTCTCTAAAACTCTAAACCTGAAAATATCCTCGATGTGTAATCTTGTAATAACTCAAGATTAAGTAA
Organism: Viscum album; assembly: GCA_963277665.1. Classification (NCBI taxonomy): domain Eukaryota; kingdom Viridiplantae; phylum Streptophyta; class Magnoliopsida; order Santalales; family Viscaceae; genus Viscum; species Viscum album. The sequence goes on from OY728151.1 coordinate 298,803,243, forward strand.
GGTTCAAGGCTGGGGCCTTATAATAATTATGGGAGATATGGAAGATTATTCACCAATTAAGGAGAATGTGTTCCCTGATACCAAAAAAATAATCAAATATGATCATTAGGCGTCTTTTGTGACATTAATTAAGTATTCATTAAATGTAATGTATTTTTCAGGTACATCAAGATTAGGTTTTTTAATGTTAGTATCTGAGTGAAGGTTTAGTAATAATTTGAAATCTTGTGTGTGAAAACATTAGTGAGATCCCTAGAGATATTTATAAAGGAATGTCATGTAATTTACTAAGGATATTTCTAAGTACAAGTTATAATACTATTTTTATTATGATAATCATGAATTACCTAGGATTAAACAAAATGTATTTTAGTTTGAAATATTATATGTAATTTACCTTACTTATCTATTTTTAATCTATGATATGTATTTGTCACACTTTGATTTCTTGTCTTACCCAATATCTAGAACTAGATAAAAAATAGGTAATAATGAATGTTTCAGATTTAGAGAGTATTGGAATTATGAAAACTCATGTCCAAACTATAAATCTCATAAAGAGAATAATGAAATGGTATGCGTATTCTCTGTACTAATAAGGATAAATAGATTTTGAATGTCATCTGAAAGGTATGTGATATTCTAGAATTATTCCTAATAATCTTTGTTAGATTAAATTTTCAGAATCAGAAGACAAGATTCATATTTTAGAAAACTATAAGTTGGTGGATCATGATTAATGTGTTAGGAATGATGTTAGATGATCAAGTAGTACATGTTTCAAAATTCAATGATTTAATGAATCATGATACATATAAGTGTTTTCAGTAGATTTTTTTATTTCGGATTGGAATAGATATGTTAAATTCTACAAAATACAAAGATTAGTTATTTATGGTTAAGATGATATATTCGGAGAAATAAATTTAAAAGGAAATATAAACCTTAATATGTCTCCTATGTTAATATAATGATATTTGTTTAATTATAGGATTGATATTAATAAGTAAATTGGGCCATATTAGTTAACATGGAACTAGTTAATAATTTATTAAAATGAGGGTTATGCTATCTTGGATGATATTTATAGCATTTTGGAATAATGATTTAAGAAACATACATGTTTTCAAAGAGGATATATGGTAATTTAGATTATTACCACGACACAAGAGAATACGTGATAAAGGTGATCACATGTTTGGAATGTGACCAACAAGAAAAAATTTATAATATAAGGGGGAATATGATAAGTCGTGTTAGTGTACCTATTTCGATTGTTTGGGATTTTCTGTTTTCGAATGGATTATAAGGATATCCTTTTATAGATAGTATAATTCAAACACATGATGATGTTTGTATTATCTCACTGTAGGTGGAATTATGTATATTTTATAACTTGTTCTGAACTTTTTTTGTGATAAATACATATTGAATGAACTATAACTATATTTATAGATCACATGATCTTATAATGCTTATGGAAGGTAAAATTTTACTTCATTTCGTATATTAAGAATTGAAGGTAAAATTATTCAATGCTTAACCAATGATGAGACTATTTAAAAAACAAGTAAGTATACATTCTAGTAAAAATTAATCAACATCATAAAAAAGGGATCCTGAGGTAAAGGGTGTCTTATTATCATAAATTTTTATGATATCATTTACCTCTTCCGAAATTATTTGGTTTATGGGTTTGTAATTGATAACCTTCTCTAGATCACTAACTTTCTTGTGATGTGTGATCGTTATCAGTCTCTATATTTATTTATGTTTTTCCTCCTTGCCAAACCATCACATAGGTTCTCCATTTTCGAGACCTAGTTATTATTTATTATGGGTAAATATTTTTTTACAAGTAATTAATTTTAAAAGGAATTTTTATTCCTTGTTTTAATGATGTGGGTTTTAGTGAAATAAACTCTTATATATTAAATACAGTAACAACCTAGATGAATTTGGGCGGTGAAATTCATTTAAAGGGGGTATAATGTGACACACTAATATTTTTATGAGAGATATATATATTATTAGATTTATTTAGTTTTATGATAAAGAAGATAACATTTCTCTATATGTAGAACATGCTTAGCTTGAGGTATATGCAACACTAAACATGGCATGTGTCACACACAATTTCAAGTTCTTTTGATAGAATTCAATTCATAGAAGACAAAGTTTAATCATGTTGATAAAAATAAAATCACACATTATAGATTTTATTAATGAAATATATAAGTGAAATATTCAATATAGTGTTTAGAATTCATCTTATATGATTTATAGAGTTGATATAAGAACAAAATCAATTATTTAGCTAAAATAATTTACTTTAAAAAAATGCAGTTTTGCATCCTTTTAATGGAGAACCCATTTTAAATATTCTTTTTGAACCATTTATAAGTTCCATATGAACAAATAAACATATTATTTGGAATAGTCACATCAAAAACATTTGGATAATTTTTTGGTATTTTCCTGAAAACATTAATATTTAAATGAATCGGGAAAAATTTGGCATTTTAATTCAAAAATGACTTTTCATTTAAATTAGTTTTATTATTATATTATCCTTTTAATTTTTTTAAATGTAAATTTAGATTATATTTTTTTCAACTAATACAATTTAGGTCATTATATGTAATTTGACATTAAAATTGGATATAAACACAAGTCAATCTTTTGATTGATTTTACTTTTTAAAAAACATGTTTTCTAATTTCCTCAATGGGATACATTATAATTTATTTACATCATCTTATATGTTTAAAATTTTTAAAAATGGATTCCATATTTGGAATTTTTGTATTGAAAATTTCAAAATACTCTCATTTTTTTGAATTTTTTGAATAGTATCATAGGAAATTTTTATTTACCACAGTTAATGATAAATCTGATAAATGAGGGCAAACAATAACAAGATAAGGATGGTAAAATTACCCTAAAACATTAAAATATAAATTTAGAGGAATAAATTTGACCTTAACAATTATGTATTGGAATATACTCATTTAATGGAATCTTGGCCATGAAAATGATACATATATATATTATTAAAATAAACGAGTGTGACAACATGTCACCCTATTATTTCCTATAAGTAGAATATTCATCATATAGTGATAAATATGAGAAAACCACGATATTAAATAGTATAAAAAAATATAATAAAATTATAAACACCATTTTAATTAACCACACATTTTTTGAGAATAAATAATTACACTAAATTACAATTCAATGATGATGTAGAAATTATTTAATTAATGAAAAATTAATAATATAATTTTAAATAAAATGATAATAATAAATAAAAGGCCAAAAATAGGATTAAATTTTATTTCTAGAGTATATCATGACCATAAATATACAACTGTCATGTTATTGATCATTTAGAACCATACGGAAAAAATGATGACACTGATACTATTTTATTTAATGTAATGTTAAAGTTGTCACACTCACGTTTTAATAGGTATAACATTTCTAATGATGGATTATGTAAAAGATATATTCAAATAAAATTATTAATATGAAATATAGTAAACCAATATTTATCATAGTAATTTATTTTTAATTTTTATTCAAAATATAAGTTTATTAAATAATTACACAAAATGGATGTTAAAATTATTTTAGTAAAGGGAATATGAAAATAATGTATTTAAAAATATTTAAATGAATATATTATTGGATAATCGATACAACCAATTAATTTTATTGATTAACTTTAACCCATAGGGATATAATAAAATATTTTCCTTGGCGATAACATCTTATCATGATATTTTTAAAAATCCAAGAATTGAATATTGTCATAATTGACACTATTCTTGTTTTGTAACATTTATGTTTTATTAAATTACATAAAAATCATAAAACATTTTTGAAAAAATATAATAAATATTATATGATATAAAATGTTCTAAATTAGTTATTTATGATTTAACAGATATCAAATAATTTAATATTTCTTCCTTTTAACAATGAAATATTTTTTACCCTAGTTAAAATGAAAAAGAATAACTATGTGATAAATTAAAATGATGAGATTTAAATAAATTTAAATAATTTTCTAATTTTTTTTGGGATTAAAATATAACATCATCTTATATTCATAATTATGATATTTTGACATTTTTCGATGTTGTTTTAGTTTATTATAAATTAATACTTTTGCAGATTTCAAAAGTATCCCTCACCTCAATTATAAAAGGAAAACTAATCCCTCACCAATTCACTTCAATTTGAGAATTAAATATCAGACATAGCCTTACCATTTCTCTTATAAAATTACCTAGTTATATTTTAGTGGTTAGTTCCTTCTCAAATGACAAATTTTATTGCCTTTAAATGGATATTTGTAGGCATCACATCGAATAAGTGGTAATCTCCAGTACCGATTATTTCAAATTATTTCATCTTCTACATCATCATAATGGATTTTTTACATTATAAAGTAATTTATAGAATATAAATTATATTATAAGAGGTTATTATGATTATTTAACAACGATATTCCACCATCTGTCAAAGCTAAAAAAATTAATCCACCATGCATGCGTACAAACGACTTATCATCTCTTCATCATGGGGTAATCTTTTTTTCACCCACATCTTACATGGATGGATATACTGTTCGAAATAATATCTATATTTTATTATTTAAAATTATATGGACTCTATAGCAAAAATATACCATTACTTCCAAACCATTTAACAATTATGGGAATGATATTGTTGCGCTTACGCACGTATAACCTCCCATCATCATTATGTGTTGAGATTCATTATACATGATCTTCATTAATTCATTATTATATAAATTAATTTAATGAACAAATATGATAGATATTATACTAATATCATTCTGTAAAAGATATAAATATATCCTATGAAGAGTAACTTATCTGAAAAAACATTCGTATGAAAATAAAAAGGTAATTCTCGATGGGCTGTCAATAATGTAACTAACAAACTAATGATAATATGATCATGTATGATTGTTGTGATTATAGAATAATCCAATTACATAATTTAAATCATAATAAATTAAGTTAAGTTAAATAGGAAATTTATAAGACCTAAATTAAGTCACTATTTTTATCTCACTTTTATTTCAGTAGGACACATGCCTTAAACACCACCTATTTATTTTGTGTGGTGTTTATGTTTCCCATGAACATTTTTTTGATTCTTATTATAATGGTCATATAATTTTTTTATGAAGAATATGATTAGACTAATTATAAATTAATGAGGTATTATGTTTCAACATCATTTTTATATGAGATAGTTTATATGCAAGTATTTACTAGGGTTTATTTGCCACCCATGTACATGTTGCCTAATTTTGTATTTAAAAATATCGATTATATTTAGTAAACGTGTTTAAATTTAATTATAAAAATTGGTGAATTTTTTTTAAATAGTGTGAATGGGTTATTTTTTTCATTTTCAATACTAGTTAATTTTTAACTTTTCTAAAATAATTACAAGGATAATGTTTTTGAATTTATACGATATAAATAGATTTTTTACTTATGCATTATGTCATGTTTCCACGAATCTTCCTTTACAAAATTTAATGTTTCTTTTGATATAAATTATATCCATTTAAAATAGTGTTGAATTTTGATAAAAGATATTTCTTTGAATATGAAATGATATTCTCCTCAACAATTAATTTCAATTGTTTTATATAAACAAATTCCATCTAAGATGAAATTAATTAATATGGTAATGTTTCATGTATGATATTCTTATTGTTCATGGGGTTCTATTGTGTTTATAATGGAATTATATTTTTGAAATGCATTTTTTCTATGTGGATTATGTTATGGTGAAATGATGTCTAATAAAACCCATTTTATTTCTTGGGTTATGATGAATTATTTATGTTATTTTGGCACACATAAGAGTTATTCAAATATGATATGTGTGAGACCTATATATTCAGCCAATGCATTAGCTGAGGATTTATATCTCATGATATAAACAAGACTAAAACATCAATTAAATCCAGTTCAATAATATAGGGATGGAATAAAAAGTAAATCAAATTCAATAATATGAGGATGGAATGGTCAGAAATACTAGTTCAATAATGGAACTTTTCCACTATTACGGTCTTCCAAATTACCCTTCTCAAATATTGAAATGATTTTCTTTGCTTTGTGTTTTCCAAAATACCCAGATTAATTCCAATTCTATATTTTCATAGATCTTGTTCCATTATGAGTTATGCCTTATGACCTATGAAGTTTTATTTCATACTTTTCGATTTTGATATATGTTATCTTTCATATGGTTTTTAAAAATTATGTTCATGTTTTTACATTATTTTGTTCACATTTCATTTGATATTTATCTTGTTTAACCTTACTTTGAATATGAGATCATCCTTTTTATGTTTTATTTTCCATATGATATGAATAATGGTTTTAGGATGTAAAAATAAATGGTATGAAATTTTTGGGATATTTTGATGATATTTCACCATGTTAGGAGAATGTGTTTTTAGTTTCCAAAGACACTAAACTAATACGGTCATTGGGTATCTGTTTGTGTCAGGTTTTATGTATTCATTAAAATTAAGGTTATTTCCATATTCATAAAGCATATGTTCTCTAAAATATTATATATATGGGACATAAAAAGGAGGGAAATCATAAACATGAATGATTAGTAATGATATAGAAATAAAACATAAAGGAAACATTGGAGATGTGGAAACAACCTAAAAAATTGAATCATAGACATATGCCTATGATAAATACTATAAACTCATGATTAACCAATGTATTATTGCACTGTCTAATTTCAGGAACACTCGCCACTTTCATTTCATTATAATGCTTAAGAGTGCCATATAGATCAGACTAAATGGATTCATTCAGGATCATATTGTATTCCATAGTCAATGAGATTGTAATTAATACATTTAAGTACAAAGATAAATATTTGTAAGTGTATAATTTTGAACAACCATGATTATAAATTGCTAGGTTATTCACTACACAATTGTTTTTTCAATGAAAAGAATGGTGAAATTTTGGCCGCATAACAGCATCTCATAAATGTTCATAAAATCATTTGATGAGATCGAAAGGGGTAATTTTTAAATAAAATTTTAATTAATAGGGAAATGTAAATAAATATATAATCATTAAGAATGTGAAACAAAAAAATATAATAGGGAAACATTAACAATTAGGAGAAAGAGAGGGTCACATACTTGAGTGTGTGACTCCAAATACATGGGAAGAGCTTCTTGAGAGCATTGAGGAACCTTGGGAGGACTATAAAAAGATGGGGGTTGAGTTAAAATGTCTTACAAGTATTTTTAGTGAATATAAATGAACTCTTAGGTAGGTTTATGTTGGAAAATAGTGGGTATTTCATTAACTCTTCTCAAAAAAAGATTTTGGAATCTATAAACAAAATAAAAAAACACAATCATTCCCATGGGTTTATTCCCACCATTTCTAAAAAATGGGAGTGGATTTAATTATTTTATAATTCCATGATACGAATATAATAAATTAATACCTATATTATGTGTAATATATTCATACTCTTAAATATATGATTTTAAATCCAAATAATATAATAATGGTTTCAGATAATTCATAATTTATTTAAAAAATTAATATGAAAAAAAATATTTTAATGTACAAAACAAAGATTTGGACTTGTATTCTTTTATAGTATTTGTTACATCATTTTAGGGTAATTATGATGTCATAATACAAAACATATATTTATACAGTATTTAATTTTTACTAGAAAATTGGAGAGTCTCAGAAAATCATGGGAAATTCACCATTAGATAATTTTGAGGTTCTAATTTGGAAACTAAAAATCATGTTATAAAAATAATTTTATGAAAATGTGTATTTCCACTTTTAAAATAAGAATAGATATTAATTAAGAAATTTTTTAATTTTTTTAAAATGATCATTCTAGAACCGTTATAAAAAGTATATTTTCTTTTTCCAGAATTATATGATCCTTTATATTTAATAAAAATTATTTATTATTAATATTTTGAAAAAAAAATATTTATTTAAAAAATAATTGAATCCCTCAAAATAATTTTTTTAATTGAAATACAATATAATAGAAAAATACAATTTTTGTTTAATTTAAAAAAAATCAAATTACATATAGAATAACAATAATAGGATGAAAATATATTCATTATTCAACTAAAAATAATAGAAATTCTCATATTTATTGGGTCTTATTACATATCCTTTTAATACACCCAAAAATTCCATAAGGGTAAAAAGCATGATAGGGAGACTTTCGTGGGGTGGTTTTACAAATATATTGGGGTCATGATCTTAATGATCTTTAACATGTCCCATAAATGGGTTTTCTCATGATTAAGTTGTCGGATATCAGCTTTGGATTGGCCATGGGAAACTTCTAGTGATTCTATCTCCATTGACTGCTCTAACAAATGGGCTTCATAGTGTACCATCCTACTCATTAAGGACATAACTTCATTTTTCTCTATGAACTATTTTTGTTAAAACCATATATTTATACAAATCCTAGGATCACTATTACATTTTTATATTATTGATGATAATGATTTATAATTTTCATTTAAATTTTATTGGATATAAAAAACCCAAATAATTTATTTTGTTTCATTTAAATGTATTAAATTATAATATATTAAATTAAATTTTAAGGGGGATTTTATTTACAAGTATTCGGGTCTTTACAATTTTCACCTTCACAAATTTCACCAGTGAAATTTCTATTTCCCACGTAAATATTGATGATGGTAACTTTTTTTCATCACATCATCTAACTCCCATGTTTTCATTTCAAACATTTGGATTCTTCAGAATAGTTTAAAAAGGTGGGATTTATTATTTTGTAGAACTCCATCGCTATGATTTATGATTTTCATTCGATTCTATTCCTATAAATGATAATTCTATGATGGTACCACCAATGGATTGGTTTCATGTGAGGGGTCTGTTATGTACATCCTAAAGTGGTTTACATAGAATACATCGTCTACTTGAAATAGGATAGATGATAGTGCTAGTCCACAGGCCGCCAGTCTAATGCAATCATGGAACTCAAAGGGGATGGTGTATCATTTATAAAGCTTTACCTAATTCCCAAATCTCGGCATTTTTTCCATTTATAAATAAAGTGGAATAGCATGTATCCAACATAAAACTCTATGTATCATCACCAATTGTTATTATAGCTCTTTTTTCGACTCTAACAATCCATGATGTGCTACTAAGTGGTCTTTACCTTTTAAACCATTTACTCAACCATTTAATAACCTGGTAGTTTTCATTTCCAAATTTCATCCCAACCAATAGGTGTTCTTCACCTCTTCCCATAAAGTGTTTTATAGGGAGCCACACGAATGATCATGTGGAAAATTTTACTGAATAATAACTCATCAAGAAGAAGATGTTGATTCTCTCATCCTTTGAAGTCAATTTTGTTTGTTCCTAACACATACTCTAGTTTTTTGATTGTCTGCTCAGATTGGACATTAGTTTGAGAGTGATATGTTTTAATGAAATTAAACTAAGTATTTAGATTAGGTTGAATAATTTTCTCAAACATATTAGTATATTGGGGGTCTCAATAGGATACAATCGAAAGTTGTGTTTCATGCTGCCTTACCACTTATCAATTGTATATCATTAAAATTTGATCATGTGAGAAATCATCTCGAATCACAATCCTATGTTCCTTCATTGTAGGATGATCCACCAAAACATAGATAGAATCATTCCATATCCATTTCTTTAGGATACTAGTGATAAGGTCAATGTTGATGTTTCCACATTTCCATGTAGGTATTGGTAATGGTTGCATCATCCCATTTAATTTTTTCCATTCCACTTTCATTTGCTGACATACAATAAATCTTACGGTATATTCTCTGATTTACTTCATCATATTTTCCCACAAATAGTACTCTTTTGAGATCTTGATTCTTCACTGTGCTTCTTGGATGTGTTGAGAATGTCAATTTATTAGCATCATCCAATAAATCCTTCTTTAGATAAATATTTGATGGTACAGATAGTTGTGATCCAAATTGCTAACATCCTTCATCATTAACAATGAAGTCCAATTATTTTACTTTTTTTAATATTTTTAATTTTTTCTGAATTCCTACCACATTTCTTCGAGCATATGTTATCCTCTCTAGAAGAGATGGACGAGAAATTATTTTTGAAAGGATTGATGATATTCCTTTCATTATGATTCCCAGGTCTATCATTTTTCTATATATATATTGATCAAATACTAATCAATTATAATTAATGTTAATATTTATGGATCCAATCTTATTAGTGAATCATCCACATTATTCGCTTTTCCATAATGGTAGTGGATTGAGAATTCCTAATCATTGATCAACTCTAACCATCTTCATTGAAGCATATTTATCACTTTTAGTGTGAATATATACATAACAATTTTTTTATCGATATATATTTTGATCTTATCCACATCGAGACAATTCCTCCAACTTTTCAAAGTGAATATCACTACATCTAACTCCATATCATGGGTTTTTTAGTTATGTTGGTGAAATTTAATCTCTCTTGAGGCATAGGATATGACTCTATCATTCTTCATTAACACACATCCCAACCCCTTATTCAAATAATAACTAAATACAATGATATATTATACAATTGTGGGTAGTGTGAGTATGGGTGTTGTGATACGCCTCTTTTTCAACTCCTTGAATCACTATTCAAAGTCATCATTCCAGTAAAAATGATTGCCTTCCTAGTTATCTTGGTATTAGTGTTTGAAAATCCTGGTAAATTTATCACTAATCATTGATATTAACCAGCTAATCTAGGGAAACTACATATATCTGTCTTAGATATTGGACTCAAACATCCTTCAATTGTTTCTATTTTTGAAGGGCCCATAGATATCGCATTGCTTGTTATGATACTTCCCAATAATGAGTCTTCCTTCATATAGAACTCACATTCATAGTACATGATATTAAGATTCTTTTTTCGTAAGGTATTTAGTATACCACTCATGTTTTCCTCATTTTCCTCCATAAATTTAGAGTGTATTAGAATATCATAGTTGATATACCTTGTATGTATGATAGTCTTCAAGATATCCTCAATCGTTACCATAACATGGTAAAATACCAACGCCAAATCCACCATGGAATAGTATTTTACACCACATAACTAATACATGAAGTCATCAATCAATGGAAGAGGATAATTTTTCATTACCATGGTCTTTTTAGCTCATGATAATTAATGAAAATTCACAATGACCCATCCTTCATCTCGATGAAGAGGACTAGTACACCCCATGGTGAATCACTTTGGGGTATGAATCATTTATCAAAATAATTCTATATTTTTTTCTTCATCTCCTCATATTCCAAAACAACCACTCTATAAAATGTCTTGGATAATCATAATGAACCACGTATAAGATCGATTGAAAATTCCACCACTCGGTTAGGAAGAAGACTACGAATTTTCTTGGGAAACACATCATTGTGTTATATCATAACAGAAATATATTTGGAGATTATATTTCCTTTATACCCCATCATTTAATATAGATACACTTTCTCAAAACGAAATTATATCAACACTTTAGATCATGATGTTATAGATTATTCATCATCCTCCTTGTGGTTGTATAGAATCGGGGGATGATTCATAATACAGAGAGTGATTTCTTTATCACATAAAAATATGTTGGATAAATATAGGTAAATAAAATCCATACACATAATTTCATCAAATTCCACCAACAAGATTATTAAATGGTTCCATGGGAAGTTAATCAATTAAATTTTCACAATTTAGAAGTTATATACTAGGGATATAATAATTACAACATATTGTATTTTCATCAATATCAATACCTGCAATCCATTTTTTTCATTTTCTCCAAGACAGTTTATGGGTTACCGATTACCATACAGACACTGATCCAACCTAAAATGGTGGTCATGGAACCCACCAACCAAAAATCTAATCACCACAATAGCAGATTCAAATTTCAAAATCAAAAACCTAACCCATCATTATAGACACGATTATCATGGTGTCTTGATCAGTGAACCACCTCAAGACACACCCCTGGAATCACCGCATATACATATAAATCATCGGTGATCAACCACCGGCCCTCGACGCCACATCCAAAACCACGAAACCCAGATGCATCGCCTCAAAACCTGCAACACCACCAAACCAGAACACCAGCAAGACCCGACACCGGAAAATAGTCTGTCATCCCTTTGACATCACCCCAACACCCACTTTATCGAAGTCAATGAGGTAGAAACCCTCATCACATCATATAAGTATCGTCGACACACCACAAGAAACAATAGGACGAACACCCGTCGAGATACACAGAGATTTAGAAACAATAAAACACCATATTCATCACCACACAACAATCAATTGCAAACAATCCTTGTCAGAAAACCCCTGTCGACGAGATCTAGTCCAAACCCTAATCAAGATCACCTCCTCCAAAAGAAACACTAAAACATTACCACATAATTGAACAGATTCATCAGCACAACCAACATAAGACAACATAGACATAGAGAAAAACTAGTCACCGCCTTCAGAACCACACCCAAAGACCAGATCATCCCAAAACCCGAACAATAGAGTTGTAACGAAACAGAAACCCCTTATCGTAACACCAAAAACACACTCCCTGGACCATCATCACGCCTCCTAAAAAAACTAGCCAGATCCGAAGCTAGGGTGAGGATAAAGCAACGATGGAAGACACTGAGGATATTGATGAGCCCGCGTGACAACAAGAGACATTTCAAATGAGATGAGCTATGACCCAAGGGAAGGTCAGCCACTGGGGGAGAAGAAATCAATGGTGGGTGGGAAACCTAGTGTCGCAGATCCCCTTATGGGCTCATCATTTCAATACATCCATGAATTTTGGTGGTTTTTTAATAGTTATACTAAATATTCATGATATAGATGAATCCTTAGAATACTAATCAAAACCCATATTTTCTATTCACTAATCCATAACTAATATACATATAACCATTTTATTTTTGGGATCCACATCAGTGGTCTTTTGGACACATACCTCTATTGTTTCCGTGGGGGATGTTGATTGTCTCTAAAAACACATGGAAAATTGAATTGGTTTGAAAAGTACTGTAATTCCATATAGTAGATTCCTTGAATAATTCCCTATGGGATTAATGGAGAATTCATCTCCTCTATAGAATTATTAGGTTTCTATAAAAATTAATATCTAATTATGTGTCCTTCATTCCCACACATAAATCATTTCTAAGTTCATTTTAGGTAATTTCTTGGGTGCTTCCTTCTAAACCATTGACAAGTGGGATGTTGAAATATTGTAACATCATTACATTTCACTATCGAACTTCTAGAATTAAACTATAACTTTCACTTCTTATCCCCACAATACCATTTATATTCTCTAACCTATAACTCAACATTGATGGAACATATGATAATTTTCTCATCAATATAAATGCATTAGATATCTCAGGGGTTTTTGTTAACATAGTTTTAGACCACCAAAGAAGCATCCATCATTTCATTCGGTGTAATGACAAAGCTTCAGGTCTATGATTAATTTCATCATGATTTTTTCTCAGCTGTCCCAATAGATTCATCATCCATTTTTAGGGAAAGGAAATCTGTTTCCATTTTTTGACGAAGAGTACAAGGAATTTTTTTTGAAAAATAAATTCTTGAATTATTTACACCCCATCACTATAATATCTTTATCATTCTTTATATTATTTTTAAATTTATAATACTAATTAGAATCTAACAATATATAATAAAAATATAGTATAACTTTCTCTTTATTAAAACATTGAAGGATGGAGAAGAAATTCTCAATGGTATTGATCCATTCCACCAGGATTAAGGGATCATATGATCCATTAAACGTCATAGGACTATGTTGCCTAAAAGTCTCGATTGAAGCTAGTTCTATCTTTGGGGGATTTTGATGCTCCCCTGATCAAGGATTCTGTTCTAAAATTTTGTCAGTTGAGAGAGACTCATTGTAATTATCATGATTCCCTTTTCCATCAGGTTGGTCATGCTGTAGGGGAATTCAACACATAGCTCGTCACATTTATTGTATACTCGATTACTAATATTTCCAACCGTTGGATAAAATTAATTGAAAATTAGGGATGAGTATTTCTAAACTATTAACCACATAAAGAGAATCCAATGACATTTAGTATATAAATTATAATTTATATGTATTTTTAGAACATATGAATTAAAGAATTTAATCTATTCTATCCATGATCTATTTCCTTACATATATTTTTTAGGAATTTTCCCTTAATAATGGATCATAATTAACTTATGAATTTACCAAATCTTATCTATCATGTCTTTCAATATATTGGGGTAGCAAGGCTTTCTTTTGTGAAGTTGTTTCAATCCAAGTCTCGTACAATGTCGTGTTTTTTTAGTGTGTCCTCTTTGTACATCGGTTCCAGAGCCATATCCACTAATTGTATCATGACATAGTTTCATTTTCATGCTAAACCACATAATAATTAACAAAAAATACAATTTAATTATTATAATTAGTCTTATCCCTAAGGCTTCCACTATAGATTTCTAATCCTAATCCCAAAAATAACTAAATTATTCCTTTGACACGAACTATAACAAACCTTCTCATTATTTCACATTAATTCATGATTTAGTACATAAAATTAATCATAATAGAACCCAAATTTTCAGGAAGTCTCATGTCTTATGGAATTAGTAACATTACATTAAAACATAAAATAAAGAATACATAAAAAATATTGAAATTGTTTTTAACATTCTCGTTCTACAAACTATATGGTATAACCGAGGGTCATAAGAAAGAATGTGGTGAGATATAAGGCCCAATAGTGGAATAACCATGGAATAACATGAAGGGAGTAATACAATCTATAAAATAGAAATATAAATGGGACATAAATGTTGTGAAAATTATAAAAATTAATGATGGGGAAATATATATCATGATAACATCAACAAAAAATTGGAATTGTGAAAACAACTTAAAACACTGCATCATAAAAATAGGTCAAGGATAAATACAAACGAATCATGATGGATAAAGTACCGCAGAGGAATTTGGTTCACATTCTATCAAAAAATGACATCTCATGACACAAAATATTACCCAATGCATTCGAGCTCTATATAATTCTTTGTGCACCCATCACTTTCATTTAATACTCACGCTTATGTATTCCAAAAAGATCACAAATCGTGGATTCATTCATGATAATATATTATTCCATGGACATGGATTTTCTTATAAATATATGTATGTCCCATGTTAATGAGGTATTTGAGTATATAGGTGAACACCCTTGATAAGAAATGGGTATGGTATTCTCAACACAATTGTTTTTTCATGGAAAATCATAGTGAACTTTTGGCTACATAACGATCTCACGTTAATGTTCATAAAATGGTTTGATGAACATTAAATGGGACTCTGATGATTTTTAAATCTAACAAGAAGTAATAAGTACATGTAAAGATATTTCCAAATATTGGTAATTTTTTACCAAAGGGATATGATAATAATAAAACATTAATAAATAGAAGAATGATAGGATCCCTTAATAGTGTGTGTGACCCCAAATGCATGGATAGAGCTTAATAAGATATTAAGGGATCCTTGGGAGTACTATAGAAATACTATGGTAGAGTATGTATGTTATGAATGAATTTTCACTGATGATAAATGAGATATTGGTTGGGTTTATATAGGAAAAGAGGTGGCATTTATTTAATATTTCTAAAACATATATTTTGGGATCTCTATAATAAAATAACTAAAACCAAAAAAATAACAAGTTTTTTCCCAAATTTATACTAATAGGGAATTTTTTTCATTATTTTATATGTATAGGGTTCAAATATTATAAAATAATATCGTTGCTAATGTGAAAGTGAATCATACACTAAAAGAGATGATTTAAAAAACCTAAAATGTTTTTTTGGTTTGGAGAATTTTAAATATCTATACAAAATTTACATAAAATCAAATTATTTTAAAGGATAAGCATAGATTTGGTAGTTTATTACATTTATTGAAGTTATTACAACACTTTTGGGTTATTATTATGTCATAATGAAGACAATATATTTATAGGGTATTTAATTTTTACTGAAAAAGATGATTGCCTCTCAAAATCAGGAAAAATTATCTTAAAAATAATTTCATCTTTATTAATTCAAAAATAATATTCATTTTATCATAATAAATAAATAAATATATATATATATTCAATTTTGAAACAATAATCAACATTTATTGAGAAATGATGATTTTTTTGATAATAACAGCTGTCAACCATTATAAAATTAACATATGACATCATATAAATTATATAAAAATTTATATATAATAAAAATTATTTAATAATAATATTTTATTGAAATATTATTTATTTAAAAAATAATTATTTCATGAAAATAAATTACGTAATTTTATATGAATATTACCCAGAAATATTATTTTTGTAGTTGTATTAAAATAAAAAAACATTTATAAACTATCAATAATAGGATGAAAATATATTCATTATTCTATAAAAAATATTATGCACACTCTTCATTATAGGGTATTGAAAAATATAACTTTAATACACCATGAAACTCCCTAAGGATAAGGTGATTGATGATGATACTTTTATTGGGTGGTTTGACAGATATGGTTTGGGTCATGATCTCGGTGACCCTGAACTTCTCAAGAAAACATTTTCTCTGATGATTATTTTGTTCTATCTGTGCTTCATATTGATGAAGATAAAATAATATTGATTATGTCTCCCCGGGTAGCTCTAATAAGGGTGCTTCAAATGCTACGATCTTAATGGTTGATGTCATTTTTTCCTTTCTCTCAATTGAATTTGTTAAAACCCAATATTTATACTAATTATAGGATCACTCTTTAATGGTAATATAATCAATTAAAATGATTATTAATAGTCATTTAAATATTATATGATATAATATGAAAAAATAAGATCACTTGTTTTCAATTTTTTTACACAATTATACATTTAATTAAATTATAAGAGGAATTTTATTTCTATATTTTCGGGTCGATAAATTGATAGTCCAATATGAACTCCATCTACTACCTCTATCTATGGTTTTAATCTTTCTATGTTTAGTTGTACCAAATACTCATTATCATAGAATAAATAATAAACTGCTCACCAAAAAGGTTGTTTATATAATTATTTATAGTGAACATTATAGTTTCCCCCTTCAAATCATGGGTTCTATACTTTTTCTTGAAGGGACTCGTTTGTAGGGGACTAAATTTAGGCCCACAAACATCTATATAAACACACAATAAATCATGGATCTATAAAACATTAAAAACAGTATGTATTACACCCCCTCTTCATGAAATATAATTATTTTAGAAATATTCATCCTGTGAAAAAACTTCATAGATACCCTTTGTAACTTTTATGACAAGATGAATGATTTTCAGTTTTTTTAGGGTATTCAAGGGAGTCACAATACTGGATAAATATTTCATGAATATTTTGAAATATAAAACCAATAAATATAATATTATCAATTCTTTCATGAGCTTGATCGGATTCCAAACATTCACTAACTCGACCTTTACTAGGTCCATAGACATTACCTGTACTATGATGAAATGTCCTAGTAAGAAAAAATCTCAAATCCATAAATAAATCTTCATAGTAATTTAATTGATATAATTCTCTTTATTTTTTTAAAGGTTCATATTCAAATGATCCACTTGATCAAACTCTGTTATTGAGTATAAGATAATTTCAGGGATAAATACTACATGAAATCGGTCTTGTAAATGTTTGAATATTTGATTCATGAGTCTCCCAAACACCATAGGGGTGTTATTTATGCTAAAGGGAATCAATAGGTACTCATAATGACTATAATGACATTAGAATTTCATCTTATAAATACCATCCCAACATAGCAATAGCTTTTAATATCATAGAATAAGGTAAATATTTGGGAACCACTCTATACATTTACGAGGGTGGAATATGTTATTGATTCTCAGTATTAGTTACTTATTCTAAATATTCACATAGTTTAGATGAAATTGATCAATACACATAATTGGACTCCTATCCACCTTCTTATAAAATAATTCAAGTCTTTCAATTGTGATACACTATGTCTAATAGGTCATATCCTCTAGTGATCCTCCAACTCAACCCTTAGCTCTTAATGCTCTATAAGGGCATTCCAGTACACTACCAAAGATATATGAGATACCCTATGGTGAAAGTCAAAACAGATGTCAACCTCCTATAAAGGATATAGATTATGTATTTTTTTAGAAGGAAACATCAATGTTCTCTTATTCTATTTTGGGTAATGGAAAATCCATAGATCTTACTGCACTAATATTATTGATAACTAATAGATGGAAGATCTAATTTAGCATCCTGCACAAGATCCTAGCAGGCTCATATTGTAATTATTTCTCTCTAGTGAAGGAAATCCTTGACATGTTATCCTGGGTGCACAAAATCCTATACCATAAATAAAAAAATCATTGAATGAATGGTTAAAAGATATTTTATAACATGATTTTAATCACATGGTATCATTGCAGGTATAATGTGGACTCATGATAAATCATCTCTTTCAATAGACAAGCCCCATAGCTGATAGAAGAGTGTGATCAGAGAATTTCCTTAGATGAGAGTTATAGACATATGGGTTGGTCTTTAGGCCCCACAAGATACTCTAGTTCTTAATACTTGGATATGGAGAAAAAGTAATAGAACATTTCTATGTCTTTCCAAACTAAATATATTGGTATCTGAGACATAGATCACACCTCTATCATTAAAATAGTATCTTGGTCATAAGAATCCATATATGAATCTAATGACATCAATATCTTCTAGATATTTGAACCTCAGGTAGACTAGCGCGATGTGGTAGAATTTTTATTATATCAAAACATCATCCACGACATACAACCATCCTAGCACCTCTTCCAGGACTAACTATTTGTGGTTAACAATACTCACTTCAGTGTCTCATCCTCAAAAGACCATCGAAAGTCTACTTATCATCAATCAAATGGGGTGATGTGAAATCCTATATGATATGACCTCATTCATCGTAGGAGAATCATATCATGTTATGTTCCTTACTTGTGACCCTTTAGGATCCCTATAATATTTATCGATGTTTCATGTCCTGAGCATGTGGTCACAACATGCATTGCAATCCACCAAAATATATTCTACTAGCTTTGCCTAAGGACTATGCTGTCTGAAAACCAAATATTTCCCATTCCATTGATATTACATCAATCACAATGTTCTCCACTATCATGGATTTCTCAATAACCAAAAAATTTTCAGGAATGTAGAGGAGTAACAATGAAACCAAAATATCTCATTGAGGTTCATTATCAAAATTCCACACTCAGATGAACCAATGAAAAATCTTTTCAGAATAGTATCATGTGATTATGATAAATCTCAGTGCATAAAAAGTTACTAATAAAATACCTTGTTATTGATGAAGAAGAAATTCTATATTCCCTAATAACATAAACAATAGTACATAATCATCCAATAATAGGAACACAAACTCATTCCAAGGAATATTTTTCTCATCATACGTATTTATCACAAAACTACACAATAATCCTATAGAGAAATAGTGAATATTTTTCATTGGGACTACCATATGGTAAGGAGGTTCTTAAAAAGGATAGATATAGAAACCATTTCATCAAGCTAGTCCCCAGCTTCATGTGTATCCATATCATCTGAAATCCTTGGAAGTCCATGCCTCTAGAACTGATAATGTTCTCTTTGCCAATAAGAATCATCATCCTAAATATGTATAAGTTTTTTCAACCCAAAGATAGTTAACATGTATGATTGTGTTACCATATATAGGTCTACTCACATCTCGATGGTTGGATGTATCTACCATTGTCTACCAAGAGGAAACACCTCTTGAATAAGACCCTATTCTCTGACCATATCTCTAAATTGATCATCATTGCAACCCAACAATATATTCCTAACAATATCTATGGATTCATTCTACAATATTCAAGATATAACATGGTAAAAGGATAATATTTAAGGAGCTGAACCACAAAGGAAATGAAAAAAAACCATTCTTATATGATACATATACCATTTTCCCAACAACTAATGTTTGGGATTACTATGTCAGAAAGAGGGTTTAGAGAGTCATGTTGAATGGATTCATCACCAACCACACAATCAATGGGATCACAAAAGAGTAAAAATCTCATAATAATTTTTACTTTAATGGTTTTTAAAGCATAATATTCATTTTTAGATGTATAATATTAAAATTTAATTTTAATCATTAGTTACTATATTAGGGACTCCACATTTGGTATTTATGGGTTAGCTGAAATCACTAAGAAAAAGTTTGATTTGATGGTGACCTTATTAGGAAATAAATTTAATGAGATGGTTTATGATATATGATTGTGGATTTTTTATAGTTCTCAACATAGATAGAGATTCAACTCAAAAATCCTATGTTAAAAAATTTATTCTACACCCCAGAACTTATTATTAAATTAATATTTATAAAGGGTATATTAGTTATGGATAGAGTTATTCAAACTATAAATTCTATACTTATGATATAATGTTAATAAAATATCTTTATGAAGCTACTATATAATTTATCCACATGATTGGTTAGTTTAAACAAGATAATATTATTGATTTATTTATAATTTACATATAAAATATGACATATACAATGAATCTGAAATTATATAAATAAAATTATATGTATAATATTTACTATATTTATTTAAATCACATTTAATTAAATATAAATATTTAATAAAACAAAAGAAACTAAATAATTATATATAACAACAAATCATTTAATTCCAAACCCAAAATAAATTATATAAAATTATATAATCATATTCAATAATTATTCGAAACATCATTTTCTTTTATGTGACCCTTTCCCATTTATGAAATTTAAAATAATATATAAATATAATAAAACATTATAGGTTCCAAGAAAGACATTTTTAATATCCAAGACACAATTATGTGTTGTTATTTCATATAATAAAAACCTATGGATACAAATATTGGAAATACATTCCATTAATCTCGACATATATAATGTTGTGAACACATATTATAGTCATTACCATAAATCTCAACATAGGATATATCAATTGATCAGTGTAAACTGGAAAAATGTAAATAATGATTTTTTATATGAATATCATGGTACAAATACAGACTTAATTAGTCTCAGTCTATAATATTTACCCATTTTAATGGAGAGAAATCAAATCTTCCTTCAAATAGTCTCTTCAGTATGATTAGTGTGGCACCCCACAAATCTCTCTATTTAGTCAAACTCTAGAATGAAATAAGATATGTGTCAATGTATATAATCCTTTAAATTTGATATCTATAAAATTGATTTTATAATGAAAAATAATTAATTTTATTTATAATTAAATTATATAGATGATGTAACACCCCTAGATTTCATAGTACATTATTTTTACAAAATAATTCAATAACTTGCAGAAGACACAACACCGAGTTCAAGCGCATCATGACTTACCAAACTAGCCTTTCAGAAAAGATTATGAATAGTATTTAATAAATTTTGAACATTTTATAGTCCTTATAATTTTAGAATCCATATTCTTAGCTTCTTAGACATAAAAAAAACAGATTCATTTATTTTAGATAAAAGAAGTATTTAAAAAAATGCAATTTTACCGCTTTTTAATGGAAAATCCTGTTAAAATCCAATATTAGAATCTTTTATATATTCAATTGGACAAAATAAACTCCTTCTTTAAAATTGGGAAATAAAAATTTAGTTTCAATAAATTTTTGGTGATTTTATGATAACTTTCATATTTTGGTGAATAGTGAAAATACTTTATTTTAAATGAAAACAACTTTTTTAATCAAAATAATTGTTAGTGTTAAATTATAAATTTTAATTCTATGGAAGTATCAATAGATTATATTCTTACCATTTAATCCAATGTTATTCATTGGAAATAATTTCACATTGAAATTGAACATAAACAAGTATCAATCTTTTGTTAGTTATTATTTCTTAAAAACAAGTTTTTTTTATTATGACGATGGGAATTAATTTTAAATTAATAAATGAAAAATATATGTTTTTAATTTGTTAAAATAGACTTAATTTTTGTATTAATAATATCAAAATTAACTTCGGGTGAAATTTTTCTATTTTTCCGAAAACATTCAATTTTTTATGAATTGTGAATAACAATGAGTTATTGGTTAAAACCGACTTTTTATTTAAATAATTATTTATTTTATTGAAATTTATTTTAGGTAAAAATAGATACATAATACCTATATAAGTTCAATATAACTCATTGGTGTCATTTTATAATATTTTTAGATATATAAAAATTTTTTGATCTTTTTACCATCTTTTACCCACCTCTAGGGAGCATTTGCAAATTTGCATAAAACATAATTTTACCGCTTCCATGAGTTGAATTTCAAAAATCCAAGAGAAAAATTTAATCTCATTAAGTAAAATGTGGTTCAATACGATGAAAATATTTTTTATTGAATAGTAACTGTTGACTTTTATTTTGCACGGTTATAGGTAAATAAGGTAATTCTAGGTAAAAAAGAATATTATAATAATAACAAATTACCTTAACACTTATCATAACCTTATTGGATGAGTCATGGTAAACCATGGAAATTCATGGTTTAATTTTGGGACCCCATGGTTACACTTATGAATGATATTGACAAATTATTTTAATAAACATAAAGTAAAGGCAAAAATGACATAAATAAATATCTTTTTGTAAATCAATTTTTACATGGGGTTATATAAGTCTTATTTTTGACTACAAATATTCATTGGAATTATAAAATGATTTCCTACATTATGGTATTTTTTATAATTTTTAGACATCAGATAAATTAAATTATGTTTGACACAGTAATGACGTAATAATTACCTCATTAATAAATGATTTTAATAAATAAGATTATAAATATTAAAACTATATCTAAAACCTATTAATTTCTTTTTAGATTATTTTATTACGACCATGATTCATCTTATATTAGACTTTAATTTGTTTTGGATCTTTAAAAACCAAATATCGCTGTATAATAAAATAATATTTTCACAATATCCTAAAGATCCCCTCCTCCCCCTTATAAAAGGACACCATTTCTAACACAATCCACACGCCTCTCAGGCCCTTTGGATCATCCAACCCCTACCTAAATAATCTCTCAAAATAACTTTCTTACAGCTAGAGTCCATACCTTAAACATATGTCACTTTAGAAGTCATTTTGGTTCAAACCAAAGGAAGTTACCCAAATTAAAGGTCAGAGTTTCTCTTAAATTCTTTTCTTTTCTTTTGTTTTATTTTATTTCTCCACCCCCTCCAAATCTTTTTATTCCTTTATTTTATGAAAAAACCAGTATCCTCAATATACTAGGATGTTGTTATGAGATTTATTTTAACTACACGTACACACATCTCCATCTAATGGGTGAAGAACATACTGTTTCTCTGGTTGGCAAACTAACGCCTCACGAAATGATGATTGTTTGATTATCTCCTAAGTCCTATTACGGTAGAAATTAAGATGGAAATATATTTATATTATATATATATATATATTACGTTTATGTCTTCTTTTCACTTCTGTAGTTTCCATCTATATCATTCCTTTATGGATTCCATTATGGGTAAAACGTGATAATTTCGTTTGAGGAAGTGTGGACTGCCGCCCCCTCAATGTGACATGGCACATTAATGACTTATGTGGGATGTATAAATTATGGAGTTAATGATATTATATATGATATTATAGTCTAATTATAATATATTTATGTATCATTATGTTTCAATTCCATTAAAATACAAAATATAAATTAAAGTAGCATTCATGCGTACATATGGATTACTGTCTCCATGAACGGGGAATTTCATTTCTTGTCTCTAAATGTAATTTATTATTATAAATACATATATATATTGGAAATATACGATATATATGAAATCTAAATGAGTAATATCATTCTATTGATAATGGACACTTGACCACTTGGTCAATTTATAATTATAACAAGTTCAGTTGGGACTCCAGTTCCAAACATCAACAAAATGTCTGATATGAACTAAAATAATTAACTAATTGTTATAAAATTGTAATAAATGTATAAAAGGAATAATAAACATGAAAATATTCTTAATAAAGTATAAATTATCTATATTGTATTATTCATGAAGATCAAAAATTCCGTGAGATTTCCATTGTTCACCACATATTTATTTCATTTGGTGTATTCTGTACTACCATTTGTTATATATTATCATTATTCCCTTTATATTCATGATATTCTGTGAATCATTTGGTGGTTATTGACAATTTTTCAAACGACTCGATTGATTACAATGAGGTCAGGTTTATTCCCTCAATCTCATTATTATCTGAGAATGTTCATGTGTAAGTATTTTCTAGGACATACTTATCATAGATACCTATATTTTACAAATATGATTTCAAAAGGATTATTATAAGGTATTATGGTAGGGTCTATTTAACTAGATCATCATTTTAAATGTTTTAACGATTTATGTTTCAAAACCCTTTTAATTAATGTCCTTGTTTTCAAAATGATTTGAAGGATTTATTTATATGGACAAGAATGTATTGAAATGATAATTCATATAAAAAGTACCAAAATAGTATAGAACCCTTTGATTCAAAAATCCCTTTTAAATGAAGAACTTTAAATTTTTTTAGAATTTTAAACGATTTCATGAAAAGGGGGTATTCCTCTCAAAGAATTTTACTGATCATTTTCATGTATGTCAAGATCTTTTAATGGATTTTAAACTTGTTTGAAGTTGATTTATTATGATACAAATCTTCCATACTATATTGAATGTTTTGTGATATGTTTGACTATGGATGTGTTATTTTTACACCATTCATGGTTTATAGATAAAGTATTTACATTTCCTATTCTAGTATTAATACAAAATTTTATGTGATATTTCAACCTTTTAATATGACGAATGTATTGGACAAGTATGTTCTAGGTTAGGGACCAGTAAAAGTAATCCCTCTGGGTTGGGGTCTGTTTATAGAATACCATCATTATTGGAGTCCATTTACAAAGGCTCTCTAGGATGGAGTCCGGGTATAGAGGCTCTCCGGGTTGGAGTCCAGTTACAGAGGCTCTCCGGGACAGAGTCCAGTTACAGAGGCTCTCCGGGTTGGAGTCCGGTTATAGAGGCTCTCTAGTATGGGGTCTAGTTACAGAGGCTCTCTGGGTTTGGGTCCGGTTACAATTTTCCCATAGGTCCTAGCAAGAGGCATTGACACAGAAATTAAATTCTGGTACTATACATTCTCTCATTATGAAATTAGTTATTTTATGTGATTATTAGAGTATTAGAATATCCATGTGCATGTTTATATGGTAATGTTTGATTTATTTTTTCCATATTATGTTCAAGTTTATGTTTAAAAAGGATGTTGTTTTATTACACATCGTGATTTAAAAATTTGTAGCTTCTGCTAAATTATTTACCCTTTCTGAGCATCTAAGCTCACTCCTTTCTTATGTTTTATTTTCCCATGATATGAAAATTTTAGTTATGAGTAACTTGTATGCATAATCTAGGAGGCTTGGACGTTTCTATTGGAATAAATTACAGTTGTTTTTCTTTTCATGTTGTAATGTTGAGCATCAGGTATATAATCTATTTTGAAATACTTCTAAACTGATTGGTCCTTCGGGACTTGATTCCATGTAATCATGCCAATATAATGTAATAATGCCATGAATATAGGTAACTGGGGTTAGAGAGTTATAGTTGGCATCAGATAAAGTTCAGAAATAACCATCGAAACTAGATTTAGATAATCTCTAATTAGAGCACATTACCCTAAGAAATACTTGGAGGATTAGTATAGAAGAACTTCCTAGAATTTTGGTAATGTAGAGATTTTGTGAGTTTTCCATGAAAATACATCCCGGTCTAGATATGATCAGGTAGAGTAATCTTTGGAACAGATGTACTAAGGGGAAAACCCCAAAAACACCAAATTGAGCTAGACTCGAATGGGAACCAGTGCACGATAATGGGCCTTGCTTCACTTTTGGTTACAATACTCCTGAGGGATATGCTTAGGATAATTCTCATTTTATTTACAAATCATTATGAAGGATTTATGAGTATATAAAACTTTATGAAAACATTTTTTTGATTATGGTATATATCCAAAAACTATTCAATTTACGTTAGGTATTTTACATGTTTATAATTATTCATTGGAATTCATAAACTTACATTCTGTATTCCATAGTATATAAGTGGAACCTAGTAGAATGAATTTGATCTCCAGTAATACATATGATCCAAAGAGTAAGAAGGGTCATATATTTCATGGTATTAAGCCAACATTTATAAGGGAAATATTCTCCCATGTATTCTCAACATATGAAGAAATAGTATCAAGTATTAATAAGATAGGTAAAAAATTTTCTAAGTCCTATGGATTTGAAGGGAAGCAAGAGACGAAAAGGATGGAAGAGAGATAGATGGATAAAGTGATGAGGGAAATAAAGAATTTTCCAATATGTGATAACTGTGGAAAGAATCACCTTGGTAAATTATTGACAGGAATGGTAGTTTGTTATAAGTGTGGAGTAAAAGGACACCAAATATATGATTGGAAGGGTGAGAAAAATGTTTCAAATGTACAATGCTTCATCTTCATGGAGTTGGGACACTACACAAATCAATGTCCAAATCAACAGAGTATACCCCAAATGATACTATTAAATAGTAATAAAGTTATGATACTACTGAAGATGATAAGGAATGAATAGATTTCATACGTTGTTTTTAACGTATTGTGTCATTTGAGTATTGTATTAAAGATGTACATATTATAAGAGTTATAGAGTATATAAGGATTGTTCTGTAGTACTATTTCATTAAGGACTTGAGAATGTGTGGAACCATGAAAAGTGACTCAATAGCAGGTTAAAT
Source organism: Viscum album (assembly GCA_963277665.1). Classification (NCBI taxonomy): domain Eukaryota; kingdom Viridiplantae; phylum Streptophyta; class Magnoliopsida; order Santalales; family Viscaceae; genus Viscum; species Viscum album. The sequence continues at coordinate 298,830,425 of OY728151.1, forward strand.
TTTTAGAAAATATATGGTTGAGAGAAAGATAAACCATAATATGGTTCTGATAGTGAGGTAGTGATATTGGAATAATAGATGATTGATTTCGATAAATTATATTGGATATTCGTGACTACCATGAAACTGATTAAGGATTTTTATATTCCATCATTGTTGGAGTTTACAACATTTTGGGATAGAAAGAGTGTATCCAATATTCTATAAGGATTAAGGGAGCATAAATGTAATCAATAAAGTTTTATAGTAATTCAGGATGTTGTTGTGTTTTAAAAGAATATCTGATGAAGGTGTTCATGTGTTATTACGTGGAAAAAAGGATCTTAATTGTTTTCACCTTCCTAATAAATTTTGGACTATGAGGTTTGACCGACGTATTTTGGATAATTCTAGTTTGAGATTATTTTTGGATTACCATAAAAAGGACGACCCAGAGGTCGGGCGACAACCCGTCGCGTCTGGCAAGCCCGTGAGACTTGAACCCGCAACCGAAAAGCAACAAATTTTTATCACCTACCACTGGCCCACGTGATTTCCTGGATTGAATAATTATGTTTTTTTAAATGTTCTGGTAGATGAATTATAAATTAATTCATTTGGAACTGAATACGAATAGGATAAATAGAATTTTTTTAAGTTATATTGTCCTTTAGATTGAAAGATGAGTTTCTGTTAGAAATTAGTTAAAGGACGAAACACTACTTGTAATGTATATATTTTTTTATTCTCTTATTCTGTGAAGAAATAAATTCATAATCTTTAGTTAAGGGATCTTAAAACTAAAAATGTGTTATCCTAATACCTTATTATTTGTCGAACCGATGATATTTTAAATCATCATATATTAATGGCTTTGAGGCCCTAAATTCTACAATTTTTTGTGACTAATGACCTCAATCACTCCATATAAATATTTTCATTTCTCCTCCAATTATATGTCTTTATTTTCCACCAGTGTTCTCCTAGTCAAGATCATAATTTTTTGGTGACTTTTTTATTCCCCTTTTCCTCTTATTAAGACTAAATTTTATTAACACAATTTCCGATGTGTGTTCTCCCACATAGGTATTTTTTCTTTTAAACCTTTTTTTCAAAGTAAAATTTCAAATTGCGAGGATTCGATTTATTGAAGGAGGGAAGAATGTAACCCCCATGATTTCATAGTATGTTATTTCTTAATAGTAATTCAATAATGTGCACTAAATGCAACACTGAGTTCAAGCGCACCAAGACATACCAAACTAGCTGTTCAAAAGATCATATGAACAGTATTAACTAAATTTTTAACATTATATAATACTAATATTTTTATAATCCATATTACGAGTTTCATAGAAATAATGAAAAAAATAATTCATTTTTTCAGATAAAAGATGTATTTTTTAAAAAAAATTGCAATTTTACCACCTTTTAATGGAGAACCCTTTTTAAATCCAATATTTGAATCTTTTATATATTCAATTTGATAAAATAAAATTCTTCTTTAGAATCGGGACATAGGAATTTAGTTTCAATAAATTTTTGGTGTTTTTCTAACAACATTCATAATTTGGTGAATAATGAAAAATACTATATTTAAACTAGAAATATTTCTCTAATCAAAATAATTTATAGTGTTAAATTATACATTTTAATTTTATAGATGTATAAATAGATTATATTATAACCATTTAATAAAAATTTATTCATTGGTAAAAATTTCTCTTTGAAATTGATCATAAACAAGTATTAATCTTTTGTCAGTTATTATTTCTTAAAAACACGCTTTTTGGTGTTGACAATGGGAATTAATTTTAAATTAATAAATGATCCTTATATTAAATTTTGTAAAATAGACTTAATTTTTGGATTCATAATATCAAAATTATCTTAGGGTGAAATTTTTCAATTTTTCTGAAAACTATCAATTTTTGATGAATAGTGAAAAACACTGAGTTATTGGTTAAAACAGACTTTTTATTTAAATTATTATTAATTTATTTAAATTTATTTTATGAAAAAATATATACGTAATACCTATATATGTTCAATATATTTCATTAGAGTCATTTTATAATAAGTTTAGATATATAAAAAGTTTATTGAACTTTTTACCGTCTTTTACCCACCTCCAAAGAGCATTTTCAAATTTGCATAAAACATAATTTTTCCACTTCTATGAGTTTAAATTAAAAAATACGAGAGAAATGGTTAATATCATTAAGTAAAATTGTGTTCTATAAGATGAAAATGTTTTTTTCGAATAGTAACGTTTGACTATTATTTACCGCGGTTAAAGGTAAATAGGGTAATTTAAGGAAAAAAATTATAATAATAACCAATTACCATAACACTTATCCTAAACTTATTTAATGAGTCATGGACAATCATTAAAATCCTTGTGTCGATTTTTGGACCCCATGGAGCCACTTATGAATGATAATGACACTTTATTTTAATTAACATAAAGTAAAGGCAAAAATGACATAATCAAATATCTTATAGTAAATCAATTTTTATATGGGTTTATATAAGTAATCATTTTAACTATAAATATTTGATGGAATTATAAAATTATTTCCTAAATTATGGTATTTTTTATTATTTTTAGACATCATATAAATTAAATTTCTTATGACAAAATAATGATGTAGTATTTACCTCATTAATAAATGATTTAAATAAATAAGATTATTAATATTAAAACTATATCCAAAACCTATCCAATTATTATTGGTTGATTTTATTTCGACCATGAGTCATCTTATAATTTAATTTCATTTGTTTTGGACCTTTTAAAACCGAATATCACTATATAATAAAATAATATTTTCACACATTCCTAAAGAGCCCCTCCTCCCCCTTATAAAAGGACACCACCTATAACCCATTCGACACACCTCTCAAGCCCCTTGGATCATCCAAACCCTTCCCAAATAATCTATAAAGATCCCTATATTACACCTAGAATCCTTAACTTAGGCATAATCCACTTCAAAAAGTCATTTTGGTTCAAACCAAAGGATGTTACCCAAATTAAGGGTAACAGTTTCTCTTAAATTCTTCTCTTCTCTTTTGTTATATTTTTCTTCTCCAACCCCACCCCCCATGTTTTTATTCCCATATTTTATAACTAAAATATAATCCTCAATGTACTAGGATGTTGTTATGAGAAGGATTCGAACTACACTTACACACATCTCCTTCTAATTGGTGAAGAACATACTGTTAATGTGGTTGGCAAACTAATGCCTCACGAAACACTGATTGTTCGATTATCTCCTACCGCCTCTCATGGTGGAAATTAATATGGCACTATTTTTATATATGATATATATATTTTGGTTATGTTGTTTTTTGATTCTGTATTTATGATCTATATCATACCTTTATGGTTTTCATTATGGGTAAAATGCGATAATTTCATTAGATGAAGTGCGGACTACCACCCACTCAAAGTGATATGACTTTTTAATGACTTATGTGGGATGTATAAAGTATGGAGTTAAAGATACTATATATGATATTATACTGTAATTATAATATACCTATGTATAATTATGTTTTCTTTCTATTAAAATACAAAATAGAAATGAAAGTAGCGTTCATGTGTATGTACGGCTTACCATCCCCATGAACAGTGCATTTCATTTCTTATATCCAAATGTTATGTACTATTATAAATACATATATATTTATACAGTAAATAAAATATATATCTGAAATCTAAATGAGTAATATCATTCTATAGATAATGGAAATTTGACCACATGGGCAATGTATAATTATAACAAGTTCATTTTGGACTCATGTTCGGAATATATAAAAGATGTCCAATATGAACTAAAATAAATAACTAATTGTTATAAAAAGGTAATAAATAATATAAAAAGAATAATAAACTTTAAAATATTCTTAATAAAGTATAAATTAACTTCGTTTTATTATTCAGGAAGAACAAGGAACATACGAGCGAGTCAAGTTGGACACGTGGTAAGGGGTTTCTTATCTAACTTTTAATTCCATGAGATTTACATTTTTCACCACTAATTTATTGCATGTGGTTTATTGTGTATTGAAATTTGATATATATTATCATCATTATCTTTATATTCCTGATATTCTGTGATTTATTTTCTGCTTATTGACTGTTGTTCATACGACTCGATTGATTACAACGAGGTAAGGGTTATTTCCCCAATCACATTTTTATCCAAGATTGTTCATCTGTAAGTATTTTCAGGGAAATATTTGTCATATATACCAATATTTTATAAAAAAGACTTCCAAAGGAGTGTTTTAAGGTTTAATTGGAGGGTCTATTTAACTAGAGCATCATTTTAAATGTTATAAAGATTTATCAATCTTAAACCTTTTAATTAATTTCCTGATTTTCAAAATGATTTTAAGGATATATTTATATGAATATGAATGTTTTGAAATTATAAATAATTTAAAAAGTATAAAATTGGTACGAGTCCCTTTGATTCAGAAATCCCTTTTAAATTAATACCATTATAAATTGTGAGAATTTTAAACAATTTCATGAATAATGGGCATTTCTCTCAAAACATTTTACTGGTCATTTTCATCTATGTCAACATCCTTTAATGTATTTTAAACTGGTTTGATGTTGATTTATTATGTTACAAATATTCCATATTGTACAGAATTTTTTTTTATATTTTTTACTATAGATGTGTTATTTTTATACCAATTAGGGTTTATGGATAATGTATTGAGATTTCATATGCTAGTTTCAATATGAATGTTTATGTTATATTTCAAACTTTTCTTATAATGAATGTATTGGACTAGTATGTTCTGGGTAGGGAACTGGTAAACATAAGCCCTCCGAAATGGGGTCCGGTTACAATAGACCCTCTGAGTTGGAGTCTGGTTATAGAGGCTCTCTGGGATGGAGTTCGGTTACAAAGGCTCTTTAGGTTGGAGTCCAGTTAAAGAGGCTCTCGAGGATGGAGTCCAGTTACAAAGGCTCTCCAGGTAGGAGTCTGGATACAGAGTTTCTCTAGGATGGAGTCCAGTTATAGAGTCTCTTCGGGTTTGGTTCTGGTTTCAATTAGCCCATAGGTCCAAGCATGAGGCCTTAACACATAAATTAATGTTCAGTAATATACATTCCATCATTATGAAATTAGTTATTACATGTGATTATTCGACTAATAAAATATCCCTGTGAATGATTATGTGGTAATTTGTTATTTATTTTTTCCATATTATGTTAATGTTTATGTTTAAAAAGGTTATTGTTTTATTACACATCTTGCATTAAATTTTTATAGCTTATGCTAAATTATTTACCCTTACTGAGCATCTCAGCTCACCACTTTCTTATGTTTTATTTTCCCAAGATATGAAGAGTTTAGTTATGAGTTACTTTCAATCATAATCTGTGAGGGTTTGACATTTCTAATGGTATAAATTACTGTAGTTTTTCTTTTCAAGTTGTAATGTTGAAATTCATGTATGTAATCTATTTTCCAATACTGCTAAACTGATATGTACTTCAGGACTTCATTCATTGTAATCATTCCAATGTTAAGTAATAATGCACCAACTCTGGGTAACTGGGGTCGGGCGTCATAGTGGGTATTAGAGGATGTTTTTTAATAACCTTGGATACTAGATTTAGATAAACTCTAATTAGAGAACATTACCCTAAGATTTAATTTTATTATTATTATAGAATAACATCCTAGAATTTTGGTAGTGTAGATATTTTGTTATTTTTCCTAGAAAATACATCCCTGCCTAGATATGAGTTGGTAGAGTCTAATCTGGAAGAAATGTACCTAGGGGTAAACCCTGAAAACACTGCATTAGGCTAGACTCAAATGGAAACTGGTGCATGAAAATGGTCCTTGCTGCACTCTAGGTTACAACAATCCTGGGAGATGTGCTTTGGATAATTCTAATTTTCTTTACAAATGATTATGATGGATTTACAATTATATACCTCCTCAAATAAAATATTTTCATGATTATGGATTATACCCATAAACTGTTCAGTTTACATTAGGCATTTTACAAGTTTGGAATTATTCATTGCAATTAATAAAGTGACATAGTGTATTCCGTTGTATAGAAATAGTGCACAGTATAAGGAATGTGAAATCCAGTAATATGTATGACCCAAAGAGTAAGAAGGATCATATCTTTCACAGTATTATTCCAACATTAATAAGTCAAATAGTCTCCCATATATTCTCAACATATGAATAAATAGTATCATGTGTTAAAAATATAAGTAAATAACTCTCCGAGTTCTATGGATTTTAAGGGAAGAAAGAGAAGAAAATGATAGCAGAGAGAATGATGGATAAAGGGAAGAGAGAAAAGAAGGATTTTCCCATATGTGATAACTTTGGAAAGAATCATCTTGGTAAATGATTGAAGGTAAAGGGAGTTTGTTATAAGTGTGGAGAAAAAAGAAACCAAGTATGTGTTTGCAAGAGTTAGAAAAAAGATTCAAATGTACAACACTTCATCAGCAAGGATTTGGGACACTACATGAATCAATGGCCAAATCATATGAGTATACTCCAAATGCTTCTATTTGATAATTATAAAGTTATGATACTACTTATGAAGAAGATGAATGATTATATTTCTTACGTTGTTATTAAAGTATTTTTCCATTTGAGAATTTTATTAAGGATGTACATGTTATAAAAATTCTAGAGTATATAAGGATTGTATTGTAGTACTATTTCATTAAGAACATGATATTGTGTAGAACCAAGAAAAGTGACTCAATATCAGGTTAAATGTTTTGTAAAATATTTGGTTGAGAGAAGGATAAACCATAATATGGATCTGATACTGCGGTGGTCATTTTTGGAATAATACATGATTCATTTGGATAAATTATATTGGATATTCTTGAATGCCTTGAAACTGATTAATGATTTGTATATTCCATCATTGTTGGAGTTTACAAATTTTTTTAATAGAAGGAGTATATCAAATATTCTATAATGAATAAGGGATCCTGATTGTAATCAATAATGTCATATGGTAATTTAGGATGTTGCAGTGTTTTAAAACAATACACAATGAAGGTGTTCACATGTTATTACGTGGAAATAAAGATCAACATTGTGTTTACCTTCCTTATAAATATTGGACTGTGAGCTTGGACTGAATAATTTTGGATAAGTCTAGTTTGAGTTTTTTTGGATTACCATAAAAAGAACAACCCGGAGGTCGGGCGGCAACCCGTCGTGTCCGGTAAGGCTGCATGACATGAACCCACAACTAAAGGGCGAAAAAGGTGTATCACCAACCACTGGCGCACGTGATGTCCAGGATTGAATAATTTAGTTTTTTTTAATGTTTTGGTATATGAGTTATAAATTCATTATTTTGGAACCCTATATGAATAGGATAAATAGAACATTTATTTATGTTCTATTATCTTTTAGAGTGAAAGATGAGTTTGTGGTAGAAATTAGTTACAGGATGGAACTCGTCTTGTCAAGTATATATTTTTTCTTCTCTTATTCTATGATGAAATTAATTATTAAACTTTAGGTAAGGGATCAGGAAACTAAAAATATGTTATCCTAATACCTTATGTTTTGTTGAACCAAAGATATTTTAAATCGTCATAGATTGATGGCTTTGAGGCCCTCAATTCTATAATTGTTTGTGACTAATGACCTCAATAACACCCTATATATATCTATGTTTTTTCACCAATTATGTGTGTCAAATTTCCACCAATGTTATCTTAATCGAGATCATAATTTGGTGGTGACTTTTTCATTCCCCTTCTCATCTTATTAAGACTAAATTTTATTAATCCAGTTTCCGATGTTTTTTCCCCACAAATGTATTTTCTATATTCAACCTTTTATTTTAAAAGAACAATTTCAAATTGAGAGGAGGTAATTTATTAGAGGGAATAATGTAACACCCCATGATTTCATAGTACATTATTTCTTCCAAGTAATTCAATAACATTCACTATACGCAACACCGAGTTCAAGTGCCCCACGACATACCAAACCAGCTATTCAAAAGAGGTTATGAATAATATTAACTAAATTTTAAACATTATATAATCGATATAGTTTTATAATCCATATTATGAGTTTCTTATACATAATGAAAAAAAATAAATTCATTTTCTTGAGATTAAAGAAGTATATTTTAAAAAAATGCAATTTTATCGCCTTTTAATGGAAATCCCTTTTTAAATATGATATTTGAAACTTTTATATATTCAATTTGAAAAAATAAACTTCTTATTTAGAATTGGGAATAAAAATTTAGTTTCAATAAATTTTTGGTGTTTTTATGATAACTTTAGTATTTTGTTGAATAGTGAAAAATACTATATTTTAACTGCAAACAAAATTTTTAATCAAAATAATTTGTGGTGTTAAATTATACATTTTAATGGTATAGAAGTATAAATATATTATATTTTTACCATTTAATCCAATGTTATTCATTGGATATAATTTCACATTGAAATTGAACATAAACAAGTATCAATCTTTTGTCAGTTATTATTACTTAAAAACACGCTTTTTGGTTTTAACAACATGAATTAATTATGAAATAATAAATAAAACTTTTATGTTTTGAATTTGGTAAAATTGGCTTAATTTATTTTTAGAATATCTAAATTATCATTGGGTGAAATTTTTCTATTTTTCTAAAAACATTCAATTTTTGATGAAGACAGAAAAACACTGAGTTATTAGTAAAAGCAGAATTTTTATTTAAATAATTATTTATTTTATTTATATTTATTTAAGGTCAAAATAGATACGTAATACCTATATAAGTTCAATATAATTCATCAGAGTCATTTTATAATAAGTTTAAATTTATAAAAAATTGAACTTTTTACTACCTTTTACCCACCTCCAAGGAGCATTTGCAAATTTCCATAAAACTATATTTTACCACTTCTGTGAGTTGAATTTCAAAAATCCGAGAGACACTGTTAACCTAAATAAGTAAAATGTGGTTCAATAAAATGAAAATTAATTTTGGTGAATAGTAACTTTTTACTTTTATTTACCTCGGTTAAAGCTAAATATGGTAATTCAATGTATAAATAATATTGTAATTATAAAAAATTACCTTAACACTTATCCTAACCTTATTGGATGAGTCATGGCCAACCATGGGCATACATTGATCTATTTTGGGACCCCATGGAGCCACTTATGAATGATAATGACATTTTATTATAATTAACTTAATGTAATGGAAAAGTTGACATAAACAAATATATTTTAGTAAATCAGTTTTTACATGTGGTTATATAAGAAATATTTTCTAATGTAAATATTAATTGGAAATATAAAAGGATTTAGTACATTATGATATTTTTTTAAATTTTTCTACATCAAATAAATAAATTATTTATTACACGATAATGATGTAGTATTTACCTCATTAATTAATGATTTAAATAAATAAGATTATTAATATTATAAATATATCCAAAAACTGTCCAAATATTATTGGATGATTTTATAAGGACCATGATTCAACTTATCTTGGAATTTAATTAGTTTTGGACATTTAGAAACCAAATATAACTATATAATAAAATAATATTTTCACACTTTTATAAAGATCCCCTCATCCCCCTTATAAAATGACACCACTTCTAGCCCATTCCACACACCTCTGAAGCCCCATGGATAATCCATCCCCTACCCAAATAGGCTCTCAAGATCCCAATATTAAACCTATAATCACTATCTTAGGTATATGCCACTTCAAAAATTTCTTTTGGTTCATTCCAAAGGAAGCTATCCAAATTAAAGGTAACAGTTTCTCTTAAATTCTTTCTTTTATTTTGTTTTTTTACTTCTCTAACCCCCCTAAACTATTTTTATTCATTTATTTTTTGACAGAACTAGTATCATAAATTCACTATGATGTTTTTATGAGAAGGATTTTAACTACACTTATACACCCCTTCATCTAATGGTTGAAGAACATACTGTTTTTGTGGTTGGCAAACTAACACCTCACGAAATGATGATTGCTCGATTATCTCCAACCGCCTCTCATGGTGTCCAGTAAGAAGTGACTGTATTTATATTATATATATATATATTATGTCTATGTTTTCTTTTTTCTTCTGTATTTTCCATATATATCATTCATTTATGGTTTCTATTATGGGTAAACACGATAATTTTATTTGAGGAAGTGTGGGCTACCATCCCCTCAAAGCCAAATGACTCATTAATGACTTATATGGGATGTATAAAGTATGGTGTTAATGATATTATATATGATATTGTACTGTAATTATAATATAACTATGTATCATTATGTTTTAATTCCATTAAAATACAAAATGGAATTGAATGTAGCTTTCATGCGTACGTATGACATACGATCTCCATGAACGATGCATTTCATTTATTATCTCCAATGATATGTACTGTTATAAATACAGATATATACTGGACATATATGATATATATTAAATCTTAATTAGTAATATCATTCTATAGATAATGGACTTTTGACAACATGGACAATTTATAATTTTAACAAGTTCATTCTGGACTCAAGTTCTGAACATCGACAAAATGTCTGATATGAAATCAAATAATTAACTAATTATTATACCAAGGAAATAAATTATATAAAATTAATAATAAACAAGAAAATATTCTTAATCAATTGTAAATTAACTTATGTTTATTATTCATGAAGAACAAAGAACATACGATAGAGTCAAGTCGGACATGTGCTAAGGAGTTTCTTATCTCACATTTAATTCCATGAGATTTCCATTGTTCCACACTTATTTATAGCATGTGGTGTTTTGTGACCTGACATTTGATATATATTATCATTATTATCTTTATATTCATGATATTCTGTGATTCATTTGTTGGTTAATGACTATTTTTCGTACGACTCGATTGATTACAACGTGGTATGGGTTATTTCCTCAATCTCATTATTATCCGAGATTGTTCATGAGTAAGTATATTATGGGACATGATTATCATAGATAAACATATTTTATAAAAATGATTTCAAAAGGAGTCTTTTAAGGTTTTATGGGAGGGGGTTTATTTTACTAGATCATCATTTTAAATGTTTTAAGGATTTATCTTTCTAAACCATTTTAATTAATTTTCATGTATTCAAAATGATTTTAAGGATTTATTTAGATGGACATGAATGTTTTTAAATGATAATTCTTTTAAAAAGTTTCAATGTGGTATGGAACAATTTGATCCAAATGTACCTTTTAAATGGCAACCTTTATAAATTGTGAGAATTTTAAATGGGTTCATAAAAAGGGGTATTTATCTCAATGCATTTTACTGATCATTTTCATCTATGCCAACATCCTTTAATTGATTTTAAACTTTTTTGAAGTTGATTTATTATGATAAAAATCTTCCATATTGTATTTAATGTTTTTTTATTTGTTTGACTATGGATATGTTATTTTTATACCATTCATGGTTTATAGATAAATTATTGAAATTTCATATTCTAGTTTTAATACGAATGTTAATGTTATATTTCAACCTTTCCTTGTGACGAGTGTATTGGACTAGTATGTTATGCATTGGGGATCGGTAAAATTAAGCCCTTCAGGTTGGGATCCAGTTACAGTAGACCCTCCAAGTTATAGTCTGGTTATAGAGGCTCTCTAGGATGAATTCTGGTTATAGAGGCTCTCCAGGTTAGAGTCCGGTTACAGAGGCTCTCTGAGATGGAGTTCGGTTACAGAGGCTCCCCGGGTTGGAGTCTAGTTATAGAGGCTCTCCAGTATGGAGTCTAGTTATAGAGGATCTTCTGGTTTGGGTCCAGTTACAATTAGCACAATGGTCCTGGCATGAGGCCTTGACACAGAAATTATTGTTCGGTACTATACATTCCCTCATTATGAAATTAGTTTTTACATGTGATTATTTGACTAGTAGAATATCCATGTGCATGTTCATATGGTAATGTTTAATTTATTTTTTCCATATTATGTTCATGTTTCTTCTTAAAAAGGTTGTTGTTTTATTACGCATCTTTTCTTAAATGTTTGTAGCTTCCACTAAATTATTTACCCTTACTGAGCATTTGAGATCACCCCTTTCTTATATATTATTTTCCTAGAATATAAAGAAGTTAGTTATAAGTGACTTTCAGGCATAATTTAGGAGGCTTGGTCCTTTCTAATGGAATAAATTACAGTTGTTTTTCTTTTCAATTTTTAATGTTGAACTTCATGTATGTAATCTATTTTACAGTACTTTTAAACGGATCTGTCCTTCGAGACTTGATTCCTTGTAATCATGCCATTGTTATGTAATAATGCACTGAATCTGGGTAACTATGGTCGGGGAATTACAACTGATGTGTAACATCCCTTGTAATTTGTTTATGGTGAGTTTCATTATATATGTTGATAAAAAAACGTGAATGATGGAAAAATTCACATCTATTTATGATAGATAAGTCTTCAATTTATTTTCACTACATCAGTTCCCATAACACTACATTGTGTACATTGGCAGGTGATTAACATAGAAAACATTTCTCTAGCGGTTATTATCATTATATAAATATAAAAAATATAAAATCATAATATTAACATAAGACACCATTCAAGAATGAAAAAATTATGATGAATGAATCATGTATCCTAAATCCATCATCACATTATTAAATATGGATAATATATGAATAATAACAATTAGATATTGATTTGATATATGTATTTATATCTTTACCTATAACTATAATAAAATAATAATTATTATACTTACACATAAGTGATTGAATCGTGTGAAATATTTTATTATTTTCTTAATAAATATAAAATGTATTTAGATGTAAAATTGATAATATAAAGGGTTATTAATCTCACAAAAAATCATAGAAATTTCATAATTATTAATCCATATATAATGAATGTATCTGAATAAATTTTTTGGATAAATAAAAGCATAATTTTGAAAATATTATTTTAACAAAATAATATAAAATATTTTAATTAAAGGGAATTTTAAACACAAAACACACATACACATATGGATTTATTAACATTTTATATTCTGAAATTAATAAGTTACACATGTATGATTGATTCCAGTTTTTTTGAACCATGTAAGTTAAAGTGATGAAAACAATTCAATAAACACCTGTGAAGAAACAAAAATATATCATGTAAAGAAAGTTGAATAAATTTAAAACCAAAATTTATTTTTTTCAAGAAGAATCTATATATTCCTAAGGATTATTGGTTTCCCTTATTTATATGTGAACCATAAAATGGAAATAACATAGGATTAAAAAAATTTCTTGAGTTGAAATATAAAATTTATTACTACGGTAGGTGAATTAACAAATTTGAATTTTTTTTAATTCATAAGGAAATGATTAATGAGTTTCAGATTGAAGAATAGTGGTATCATTTTCCAGATAAAGATAATGAATTCCCAACTCAATGAATTGTACACCATATATAACCATGGTTTAGTATGCCAATATAATAGTATGGTGACCGATAAAACATCCCCTCTAAATAATGAAATTAAATTACACATTGAATACACATAATAAAGGGAAATAGTAGGAAAAAAGAGAGATAAAAATAAAGGTTTATGGAATCCATTCTCTTTCAACTATTTAATGTGATTTATAAATAATAACCAAAGGAATAATATTGAAGATAAGTTAATTTAAGTTATCCAATAGTTTTATATGTTATTATGTCATGAGAGACCATATATCCTTGTTATTAAATCCATTCCTATGTAATGGAAAACCATTAATGAATGATAAATGGTTTTCTTGGTTAATGGGAAATTATCCATGTTCCATTAAACATGAAGATGTATTTCCCTTCCCTTGTAACACCCCAATCTTCTATGGTATGCTCCTCATTGAATAATACAATAGCGTGTGTTGTAAGCAACTTATAGTTCAAACACACCATAAAAAATCAAACTAGCCGTTATGAATAGTAATACCCACTTTTTAAAATTTTATAAATTTTACCTTTCAAAATGTAATTCATTTTTGGATTTGGAATATCGAAACTAGCCTAAGGTGAATTTTTTGTATATTTTTGATAACTTTCAATTTTTGATGAATACTGAAAAACACTGAGTTACAGTTTAAAAACAAAATTTTTATTTAAATAGTTATTTATTTTATTTAAATTTATTTTAGGTCAAAATAGATAAATAATACCTATATAAGTTCAACTTAATTCATTAGATTCAATTTATAATAATTTTAGATATATAAAAATTTTATAAAATTTTTCACTTTCTTTTACCCACATCTTAGGAGCATTTGAAAATTTACAGAAAACATAATTTTACCACTTATGTGAGTTGAATGTTAAAGATCCGAGAGACACAATTGATATTAGTACATAATATTTGGTTCAATAAAATGAAAATAATTATTGGTGAATAGTTACTTTTTTACTTTTATGTACCATGGTTAAAAGTAAATAGGGTAATTAAGGGTAAAAATGGTATTATTATTACCCGAACACATGTCATAATTCTATTGGATAAGTGCAATTCGACCAAAAACAACCTTAGGAATAATATATGATCCTTTAGGTCTACAAGGATTAGATTATGACATTTATTATTATTTTATTCAAAGAAGAATTAAAATAGATAAAATCAAATATTAATTACTAAAACATTTTTAATATAGAGTTATATATTTGATAAATTGGACAATATATATTTATTAGAAATATAAACTAATTTCCTAAATAATAATATTTTATTAATATCTTTTAGACATTAAATAATTTAATTTATTTATGACACAATGTTGATGTAGTAAATATCTAATTAATGGAATATTGAAATAAATAATATTACAAATATCCAAATAAATGTAATATTGGACTTTATCTGAATTACACTAATTTTCTAGGTTAATATGAAATTTTAGGGTTGGTTAAATGAATTTTATTCGAAGTAATAATGCTGTTATGATTTTAACAAAAAACAAATACCAAATACTGTTAAAATTGACATAAAATAGTTTTTAAAATAAATATTATATTATTAATTGATATAACGGTCCAAAAAATCTATGGTTCGGCCAAAAGAATTATATAATGATATATATGACATTAATGAACCAATTGGGGTCCTATTGGAATTTTATAGTATGTTTATCAACCATATAGTGTAAGAATACAAGAAGACATGGTAAAAGTTAAATTATTTAACTTAGAGTTTAATATAAATGATAAGGTTAAAATGGTAACCTAAATTTTTTTAAAACTTATTTTTGAGTGGCTTTTTACCCATCCCTACCCTAGACTCTATATAAGTCACCTTGGAGCCATTATAAACTGAATATGAATTTATTATAAATAATATTTCTGGTTTTTCCTAAGGTTCCCCTCACCCCTCTTATAAAAGGGCACTCCCCCTTCTCTCAAATCCACACCTTCAAAGCCATTTTTCTTCGCCAACCCCCGCCGAAATACCATCTGAAATTTCCTCTCTTCATCCTAGAAGACTTCATTTAGTCAGAAAGAAATTTTATGGAGCCATTTTGATCAAATCAAAAGGAAGAACCCAAAGAAGAGGAAAAAATTTTAATCACCTATTTCAAGTTCCTTTCTTCTTACACTTCCTCTTTATTTGTTGTTTACATTATAAAATAACAACTCTAGTATATTCTATATACATTTATTTTATTATAAATATGGTACAACCAAATTCATTATTCTATCCATCCCTTGAATGACATGTCACCATACGTCTGTATGTACGTCTAATCCTCTCCACGTCGTTGTGTAATTGTTATTCGATACATTATTTTTTGGATGGGCATAAGAATGATGTGTTATTCATGTAAATAAAAAATATAACAAGATAATGATTCTTTATATATGATATAACATCCAATTATATATTATTTTAATATCAAACGAATGATATTGTTTCTTGGGCGTACGCACGGATTATAGTCTCCACGAACATGATGAGATTCATTCCCCATCGTATCCATTCAAGACTAATTTTCATTTGATGATTAAAAATAATGTTTAAATACTTTATATAATTCTATATAAGAATAATATAAATCCCCTCCATAACAAATATGACTCACATGACAATGAATATAATGGAAAACGAATTCTTTAACACCTGAAACGGTGATAATACTAAGATATTATTTAACAATGCAATGTTAAAAGATCATATAATATATCATATTAATGTATATGATTCCATTATAATTTAATAACAATTATTTCACCATTATACAAGATTTTAACCTACCCTCGACCAAGGACAAGTACAAGGTAAGGGTTAATTCTAGAATCTCTTCTTTATCCGTGGTTGATTATACGTAATTATCTACTGGGACATCTTTATCATCCACAAAGATGTTTCTTAAAAATGTATTCCAATAAGTTATTAATATTTACTAAACTATGAGTTAAATTCATTAATACCCTTGTTTGAATTTTTATAAAATCTTTTGAAAGGAATATTTCCGTCCTTTTCCAAACAAGGTACTTTATGGCCTTTTTGAAAAAATTAAGGTAAGAATGTTTTTTAACATATACGGCGGGTGTGACTATTTTCATCCATTATAACATCGTCGAAGCATCCCTTACAAGGTTATAAGTATATTTTCAAAATATTATTTTCCATTATAATTATGTAACTCATAAATTATTTCAAAATAGAAAGAGATATTTCTCTAAAAAATGTTTTGATTTCATCAATGTCAATATCTTATGATGGATTGTAAGATTATTTGAAGTTGATTTATTGCGATGAAAAACTTCAATATTGCACTGAAGATTTTGTGATATGTTTGAGTATAGATGTGTTATTTCATACCATTAATGGTTTATGGAAAATGTTTTGACATTTCGTATTCAAGTTTTAATACGAATGATTAAGTTATATTTAAACCTCTTCTTATGATGAATGTATTGAACTAGTATGTTTCGGGTTGGCGACCGGTAAAATTAAGCCCTCCACATTGGGGTCCGGTTACAGCAGACCCTTCGGGTTAGAGTCTGGTTATAGAGGCTCTCCAGGTTGGATTCCAGTTACAGAGGCTCTCTAGGATGGAGTCTGGTTACAGAGGCTCTCTCGGATGGAGTCTGGTTACATAGGCTCTCTGGGATTAGGTCCAGTTACAGTTAGCTCCTAGGTCCTTTCCCGAGGCCTTGATACAGAAATTAAAGTCTGACATTATGCATTACATCTTAATGACAGTGGATATTGATAATGCATGTGATTATTAGACTAGTAGAATATCCATGTGAGTATGTAAATAGAATTATTTGGATTTTATAATTTCCATAATATGCTGAACATAAAGTTTAAAAGGATTTTCATTTAGTTTTATACATTGCCTAAAATTATTATGCTTATTTTTGAATGGTTCCACTATATTTTTATGCTTACTTAGCATCTGAGCTTACCTCATTATATGTTTTATATTTCCCAAGATATGAAGAAGTATATTATAACAAACCTTCAGGGACAGTCTATGGGATCTTAGTGTTTTCTGTGGAAACAATGTTTTTGTAGTTTTCCATTTTATGATGTAATGTAATCCTTATAAAAGTATCAATTACTTACAAGCCTACTAAACTAAATGATCTTTTAGGACTTGATCTTTAGTGATAATTACAATGCTATGTAATAATGCACCAACTCTGGGCTTCTAGGGTTGGGGTGTTACAGTTTGTATCAGAGGAATTTTGGTACAAACCATGGAAACTAGATTTATGTAAATTCTGATAAGAGCACATTGTTTTAAGATAGACATTGTGGATTAGTACAGAAGAACATCCTAGAATTTAGTTATTGTAGAAACTTTATGAGTTTTCAAAGCAATACATCACTGTGTGGATACGAGCAAGTAGAGGCTGCTCTGGCACATAAGTATCTAGGGGTAAAACCAGAAAACACCACTTTGAAATATACTAGAAAGGGAAATGGTGCACAACAACGAGCCTTTATTCACTCTTGGTTATGACACTCCTGAGGGATTTTCTTAGGATAATTATCATTTTATTTACAAACCATTATGACTGGATTATGAGAATATAATTCATCAAAGAAAACATTTTTATGATTATGGATTATATCCATAAATTGTTTAGTTTGTGTAAAGTTTTTTACATGTTTGGAATTATGTATTAGGATTCATAAACTAATCTAGTGTATGCCATTGTTTCGAAATGGAGCCTAGTGGAAGGAATGGAAACAGTATAAATGTGAACACTCAATGTAGAAATTTCCCTCCTAATAAAGATATGTATAGTCGAGGTGGTGATGTAACCAGTTCGGATCAGCTAATCACTATACTGGGACAACTCACTATGGTTAAGAATAATAACCTTACTCGTATGGAGCACCCTAATCCGCAGAATTGAGGATGAATGTTAGATCTATTAATGAAGAAATAACAACCATCATTCAATGGTGGTACAAATCCACTAGTAGCTGAGGATTGGATATATTCCTTAGATAAAATATTCCATGCCTTGGGGAGTTGTGAAAGGGAAGAAGTTGTCATGGCTTCTTACCGCCACACTGGAGATTATGATCAAAGGTGGACATTGAATCAAAATACAAAGGAATATGAGGAAGTATCAAATATGGAATTGAGGGAGTTTAAGGAAATTTTCTTAGAAAAATACATTCCTCATCACCATCAACCGGATATGGAAATACAATTTCAGAGTCTGAGGCAAAAGGAAGATGAGAATGTCGCAAACTATGATGCTAACATTACAAGGGTAGCAAGTCATACTGCAGATTATATACGTAAACCATGAAGTAAGATTGACCATTTCTATGATGGGTCAAAACCATTTATCTGTTGAGAATTAGTATCAAAATCCTTCTCATCGTACAAAGATACAGTCTAGTGTGCTATCAAGAATGAAAAGGAGTTATCTAAATCTTAAGACAATAAAGTAAAGAAAAAGAATAAGAGAACAGTGGAGAAAGATATAGATAAAGAGAAAAAGGAAAATAATGATGTTCCATTATTTGATAATTGTGGGATGAAATGCCATGCTACTTGCCTTAAAGGAATGGGAGTTTGTTACAAGTGTGGTGAAAAAGGCCACTAAGCTCGTGATTGTAAAGGGAAGAGAGAGGATGTCAATGTTGAATGCTACAATTATAGAGAAATGGGGCATTATGAAAATTAATTCCCTAATTTCCAAGGAAACATACCTAAGAAAAGGCCAAGGGATCAAGGACAATCTTTTGTCGTTACTATAGTTAAATAGAGATAATTAATGTATTTGTGTTTTTTTGGACTCAAGGATTATATACTGGTTATAAGAATAATGTGATATATATATAAGGATTATACTGAAGTACTTGTTGTTATCATTAAGATTTTAATATGACTAAGGTAATCATATTTTCAGTATGTGATAATAAGAGAATCATTACTCTATTTTGGGAATCTGATGTTACAATTATTTTAGGAATTTAGATACCTTTTATAGAGAGTCTGGATAGAGGTATTTTGGATAACAATAATGTTTTGAATAGATTAAGTTGAACTTTGGATAGTATTGTTAATGGTTAAAACATTACTTATGATTATTTTTTAAAAAGGACAACCAGTAGTTCGGGCGATAACCTGTCACGTCGGTCAAAGCTGCAGGAATAGAACCCACAACCATACTGCGACATGCCTTTAATACCTACCACTAGCCTACAGGAAGTCTCTAGTAATTATAAAATATTTTTCTTCAATTAAATGGTAGGTAATAATATTTGGAACCTTTTACGATTAGGATAAATATAATATTTTTTAGGGTTCTATTATATTTTAGAGTGAAAGATGTTTTTTTGGTAGAAATTAGTAGAAGGAGGAAACTCTTCTTGTAAAGTATATATATATATTTCTCTTATTCCATTAATAAATTACATCTTAAAATTTAGGGAAGGGATATTAAAACCAAAAATGTTTTATCCTAATACCATTTATTTTGTTGATCTAGGATATTTTAAATCATCATAGATTGATGGCCTTGATGCCCTCAATTTTACACTTGTTTGTGATTGATAACCTCAATCACTCCATATTAATATTTAAGTTTTACCTATAATTAAGTGTCTATAATTT
The DNA here is from genome assembly GCA_963277665.1 of Viscum album. Classification (NCBI taxonomy): domain Eukaryota; kingdom Viridiplantae; phylum Streptophyta; class Magnoliopsida; order Santalales; family Viscaceae; genus Viscum; species Viscum album. Next base: position 298,850,543 of record OY728151.1, read on the forward strand.
CCACCAATGTTCTCTTATTCAAAACCCTAATTTGGTGGTGACTTTCTCATTTCCCTTTCCCTCTTATTAAAACTAAATTTTATTAACCCTATTTGTGATGTGGGTTTTCCAGAAAGGTATTTTCTATTTTCCGCATTTTATTTTTGAAGAACAATTTAAAATTTCAAGGATGCAATTTATTAAAAGAGGGGAGAATGTAACACCCCAATCTTCCATGGTACGCTTCTCGTTAAATTATACAATAGCGTGTATTGTACGCAACTCTGAGTTCTAACACACCACAAAAAGCAAACCAGTCATTATGAATAGTAAAACACACTTTTCGAATGTCTATAAATTTTATATTTCAAAATGTACTTCATTTTTGGATTCAAAATATCAAAATTAGTCTTGGGTGAATTTTTGGTATTTTTCTGAAAACTTTCAATTTTTGATGAATAGTGAAAAACACTGTGTTATATATTAAAAAATAAATTTTTATTTAAATAATTATTTATTATAAATATATTTACTTTAGGTCAAAATAGATACATAATACCTATATAAGTTCAATTTAATTCATTTGATTCAATTTATAATAATTGTAGATATGTACAAATTTTATAGAACTTTTCATCGTCTTTTACCCACCTCCTAGAAGAATTTGCAAATTTACATAAAACAAAATTTTACAGCTTTTGTGAGTTGAATTTCAAAAATATAAGATACACGATGGATATCAGTAAGTAAAATGTGGTTCAATAAGATGGAAATAATTTGTGATGAATAGTAACTTTTTTACTTTTATTTACCATAGTTAAAAGTAAACATGGTAATTAAGAGTAAAAATGATAATATTATTACCCAAACACATGTCCTAATTCTATTATATAAGTTTAATTCTACCAAAAACAACCTTAGGAATAAAATATGATCATTTAGGTCAACATGGATAAGATTAGGACATTTATTATTATTTTATTTAAAGAAGAGTTAAAATAGTTAAAATCAATGTTTAATAACTGAATCATTTTTAATATAGGGATATACATAAGAAAAATTCGACTATAAATATTCATTAGAAATATAAAATTATTTACTACATAATGGTATTTTATTTTTATTTTTTAGACATTAAATAATTTAATTTATTTATGACACAATGTTGATGCAGTAATTACCAAATTAATGGAATATTAAAGTAATAGATATTATAAATATCCAAATAAATGTAATTTGTGACTTTTTATTAATTACACTAATTTTATAGGTTAATATGACATGTTAGGGTTGGATAGATGAATTTTTTTCAATGTAATAATGTTGTTATGATTTTAACTTAGAGTAAAATCTAAATGATAAGGTTAAAATGGTAACTAAAACTTGTCTACAAATTATTGGTTAGGATGGAGACAACTTCATCTACATTAATAAATTACCTCATTATACAAAAAACACTATAATATTATCTTTATTGAAAAGTAAAAGTGATTCATTGAAATATTTTTTATTATAATTAATTTGAATCTTGGTAAATTAACTCCTGAAACAATAAAATACAACGTAAGTATAAATTGGTGAAAGAGATAATATAGTTTTTCTCAGAAAATGCAATGGTAGTTGGTATTATTAACCTTAAGAACTCTTTGAGGTAGATTTTATTTCTCTTTGTTCATAAAATTTAATTAGTAAATATAATCATAGGTTAAAGCCCAATCCATTTATCTATAGGGAATAATCGAATGATAAAAGTCTTCTCCTATTAAAAACATGAATATGAATTTTTTAAACCATTTTCATAAATAGATGGATATAATATTATGTTACCCATACCCTTTAATCATGACTTATATTATATATATCATAACATATAATGTATTGACTAAAAATTAAAGTGTATATGATATTTTAATTAAATAAAGATATATAAAAAGATTAAAAGACAAGTATTTGGATCCTCTATCAATTTCCATAATACATAAATATAGACTAAAGATATTTTATCCACTTATTATGGGTTTGGTACCAAAAATTTTGATCAAATTACTATATTATCATTCGAATTTTATGAATTTAATTTATCGTTCACTCTCATCATTGATGATGAGTGGATTCCAGATGCCCTATATACCATTGAAAATGATTATCCGAAAATGTTTATGAAAATATAATATTAAATTTTTATATAGAATATGAAATATAACTTAAGTTAATCAATAATACTTGAAACTCTATTAACAAGAGTATTAAATTTCATTCCTCATTAAACACAATGACATTTTCTAAAGGAGTTATTTAGAAAATTTACTAAAATATACTCCATAATATATTCACCATTATCCCGAAAAACTAATAACCACAGATAGAAATAGACCTATGTTTCTATATAATATTATAATTTTTTAATCCAATGTGGGTAAGATGGTAAAATCTTACTTTATACGAGAGTTTGAGATTCTAAAGTGAGTAGTTATTATATAAATTATTATGAAGAAAAATGTATAGAAAAATGTCTGAATATACTTCCATGAACACTATCACCATGATAAAAATCACGATTTTACAATCCAAATCATTAAACTAATGAATAATGAAACAAATTATTTTTAGGGCCTCTATTTTATTAGTGATAATTAAATTTTTATTAATTTATATTCCCTCAATGAGGATAAATATGATGAGAGAATAAAAATAATACATTTTTTATTGTAAATTAAATTTTACGATATCCTTTAATAATGAATCTATGGATTTATCCACATGATTCTCTACAAAATAATCCAAGAATATCCCTTCTTAATCATGATGACATTATTATGTATTTTTTATAGTAAAAAAATTTGTAAATATTTTGTGTATTAAGCATGAATGTATTAAAGGACATGAATGTTAAAAATAATTTAGAGTATTACTAAGGGAATTCCAATGATTTAAACATTATTTATAGATTAAATATATTATCTATTACTTAACATTACTAAATGGAAAAAATTTAAATACCTAATATGAACATTTATCAGTGTTACTAATTTAAAATAATTAATGTATTAAAAATTAATGTACAAAATTCGATTGTATTTTACTATGATCTTTTGTAGAAAAAATACCGCAATAGTGATTATGAATCCCATAAAACCCATACCAATAGGCCTTATATTGAATAAGATACCCAATATTCATGGTTAAAAATTACTACACCATTATCCACTAAATTTCCCAAATACACCATATGAATGATAAATACATAATGTGAAATGATTAATGTTATAAATTGGACGATGAATAATAATATGAAATAGAACAAAAAAATGAGGGACTCTGATTTAAACCCTCAAACTAATCACTCCCACATATCATCATAGAATTAAATGTAATTATCTAGTTATAATAGTTTGAATCATATAAAATATATTGGTTCCCCCATCATGGTTCACCCATTTGGGGTTTCACTCTCTCTGCTCATGAATATAGAGATTTTATGGTGTAGATAATACAAATGTAGAATGTAAATGTACAATATGATAATAAAATAAACTCCAATAATCTTGAAATAATTAATCCCCACTCCCCTCATCTAGATATAAATTATATTCTATGGATCACTACAAGGTTGATTTGGATTCTTCATGTGGTGTTTCCTTATGTTTAGTAGGAGCTCCAAATTCCATTGACCAATATGTATATACATCTTCAACAATTATATACCAAACCTTGATCCCCAATAATAGTTTACATGTATTTATAAAACCTAGGGAAGGATCATATATATATATATATATATATATTTCTAATAAAATAGATGAAAAATATTCTTGTTTTATGAATTTTATGCATTTTTTCCATGTATACTAGTGATGAACCCCCATTATATAGATGATCCTTAGGAACATTCTCATCTTGGATTGAGTATTTTATGTTTTAGATTTTGATATTTTGATATGTAGATATGATATAAATTATGACGATCAGATAGTTTTCCCATGTTGACATTCCTAGGGATACATGTTAGTTATAAATCCAACAATGTATATCTCTAAATGTACTAAAAGATAACATATGATGGTATTCCTATAAAATAGAAAAATGTATATAGGGACACATTTATTATATCTATGAAATATCTACCTATAAAACTATAGACATATTCCTCAATCATACATATTGAAATGGGGAATCTTCAGTTTCTTAGCACATCATTGTATACAATACATGTTTTTCAGAAAAATTCACACATCAAATCCTATGATAAAACATTATCATAGGATATGATATATTGATATTGTATCTCTCTAAATTTATTATTTCATTTCTTCAGATGTAATAGGTGTTAAATATTTAATATTTTACAACACTGGAATAGTGCTAACTTGTTGAAAGGAAATCATAAACTCTAACATGCCCACAATTATTTCATATTAATATCCAACATAAGAATGTCTTACTCATACATAATAGGTAGGATATGGGATTAATCATACCATATATTCTTCTCATGGGGGTCATTCACATGATGTAGTTCATTTATAGATGGTAATAATGGAAAAATTCCATTTACTCATAGAAAATAGCTAAAAATGTGGAAATATGTTTTTGACATTGATTAATGCAGGTTCTCATTACCATTCCCAGTGAAATAAAATGTTGTTTTATTCTTATACAACATGCATGATTTTTAATTTAATATTACCTAAAAACTAGAAAATCCATTTTATTCATGAAAGGAAAAACATTATATAATAAAAATTCCACAATAATTTTTATAAAATAAGTATGAATAGAATTTCTAAATAATTAAAATTTGTAAAAAATCAAAAAAAATAAAAATATTAATCCATATCAAAGTAATTATAATGAAATATTTGAAATAATGAAATGTGACTAATAATGTTAAATCTTCAATTTATGGGTATTTAGTAATATTAAATTTAATTTGTTTTTGAAAATAATTCCCACTTAAATGTCCCATAAATATTGTTATACCTTGTGGTAAAAAATATATATCAAAGATGAGGTCCACAGAAATTTTAAAATTAAAAACATATCCATTAATTCTTTAAGAGAAATATTATCTTATAACATATATAAAAAAATTCAAACTCTATCTCTCATTTCACATTAATATTTATCCACCCTTATGAATTCATCCACAACCTAGTTAAATATTACCTCACATCAGATTTTATGCCACTCTTCACAAATGATAACATTAAAATTAATTTATGTTCAAATATAAAAAATTCAATCACACCATATGCTTGTAAGAATTATAATTTATACACAAATTGATTTGATGTGATGTTATCAATGATGAGGTAATTTTCAAGGTGATTCTAATATATTTTGAATGGTGGGTTGTATTTTCAAAACAAATACTAAAATTAAGAGGGTTTACTCTTAAATAAAATTCATGAATGTTGAACTATATCCCTAGATTATACCTCACTCAATACCTTGACGTATCATTTTATGGGACATGGGTCAAACCATAAAGAATAAATAGTAATATTAAATCCTTATTATCTTAGTTATTTATATTTTTTTAATTATTTTCCCATTTTTTATGTACAATCATTATTAATAAAAAAAATTCTTGTAGAATGGGATGGTAATTACATGTAATGAATTTGAATAATTTACATTTCTCAGTCAATGTCCCAAAATGATGAACCCTCCCTAAAATGTATTGTAATCCAAAAATTACACCCATGGAAAACTCTCAATCTCTCAAACCCACGCTCAAACATGAAATAGAAATGAACTATTTGAAGTGTGAGATATATGGGAATAAAAAAAATGGATCATAATATGGCTTAAAATTAACCAATCATTTATTATAAAAAAACTATGCTTCGAATAATTTTTTTTCATTATTTTAAACATAAATATATATATATATATATAATTAAATCATATATGATTAATTGGACTATGGTATTTAGAATAGTATATAAAAAAACCATTGAAAAAAATAAAAGAATTACTCATTATTTAAAACCCTATAAGGATCCCATAGTTTAGATTAAAATCATATTAATATATAGGAGAGCATGGGGAAATACAAAACAAAGATATGTGATATAAATATAAGTTAGGGAATAATCAAAAAAATTCATGATTAACAATAATAAATTTGTTTCAACTAGAATTTCATGATAGTATATTGATGTGAGAGTCATACATACTCACATGGGAGCATGGAAAGTGAAAATGAAATCATAAAATAATAGAATAAAAGGAATGTGATAAAACATAAAATTTCACATTATAAGAATAATTCAAGTCTAACCACATAGACATATAACATTGGGTTCATAGGATAACCTCCCATGCACCATATGTGGTATCTCATGTTATTAAATCCTTACCCAATGAATTGGAGTCCTATTAGAGAACACTATTTATATGTATATATTTATGGATTTCAAATCAATCATATAACATAATAATATATATAATCATTGGAATACCATGAGTAATTATTTTGGGTTTCATATATGGAGTTTTAAAATAAATTTATGATAGTTATATTAAAGAGAATATACATGATTGAAAATTGTGTTGTGTATTTAAAATAAATGTGTTTGTGACTATAAATCAATGTGTAATTTTTATGTCATTATAGTTGTAGATAAATGTTAATGGATGTGATCGATTATAGGGAAGGGTAATATATCACTAATAGGACAAAAGTTCGTCATTAAGGGTTGATTATGAACAAATTATAATGTTACCTCTTGGAAATTCAAATCCTTATACAAAAACAAACTGCATGTATTGAAAAGTGGAGGGAGAGAACCCTTACCTTAAATATCGCTACTTAATCATGGATGGGTGATTCATTGATATCATCATGGATTAACCAATGTATATAATGATAGACTAAAAGTGGGTGGGATGTTAAAAATATCATGAATCTAAATTAAATGGGTTGGAGAAGATGTTGTTTACAGTATATTTTTGGAATTTTTTATTAATTTCTAAATATAAGACATAGAATTATAGGACATGGAAAATTTAAAACCATTGGTTTATGAATTATTTTAGCTAATTTTTATTAAAATTTAATTCATGTATTATAATTTTAATTAATGAGAGAACCAAAAAAATAGTTTATATTACTTTGGGCATGATAGTTTTATATTGTCCCAAAATATGGTTTTAAAAAGAATAGTTTCTCTATTACACAATGAAATGTTATATTAATATTGGATGAAATGACTATTCTATAAAATACAATCTAGTAATAAAATCACATTCTTTTGGTACTGGATTCACGTATATTAAATATTAAATCATTATTATTATATTAAGAAGTCTTGCAGCATATTGAAAAAAGAGAATGTAATTTTTTACAATTTAGTAAAGAATATTGTATTCTATTAAATTATTAAAATATCAAAATAATATAATTTTTATTTTTTTCGTTTCAAATATCATGTTTTTAGTCATTAAAATTCTTTATTTTGAAGGAAAAAATATTTTCATAGATAGTTATAAATTTCCTATAAAATACATTGTTCAATGGAAAATTTGTTATTTATTATTCATAATGAATTGTAGATTATGATTATATCACATATATTGAATAACATTAAACTTATTTATATAATACATTTGAAAATAATTTTAAACGGATATTTTACTATTATTTTTTGTATTATTTTTATTCAATCATTTATAAAACAATCACATTACAATAGTTAGGTAATGGTAAAATTTCAATTGTTGTATTTCCCTTTACACCCTATATATAATCCACCATTAAAATTACTCATCATCCAATACTTCATTTAAAAATGGTCTAAACATCCCTTGGTATTTTTTTTAATATTTTTGATTCTTCCCTATTTTCTATAGTCTTTATTGTAGGATAAATATTCATGGGGTAATTACTGTCTATTGAGATTACATTAGTGTGTGAATTATTCATTTTCATTTCTATAACTTTACTACTCTTTATTATTATAGAAAATATTGTTCCTAGACATGAAACGTTCCAAGAAAATTTAATAGTCTATATAAGTGATTTTATAATGAAATATTCATTGTGAAATATGAGTACTACTATGACTGAATTTTAATGCCTTGAAATATTATCTGGTGCTTTTATTTTATCAAATATTATGAAAATTATTTTAAGAGTGTATGTTCATTTATTAAATTCATGGTTTTTACATCATTTTACCATTATGAAATTTCTCACTCAAAATTTCATTTCATACAGTAATGTTAAAAGTCTGTGTTGATGGTCGCGCTAGGGGACGCTGAAGGTAATCCTTGGTGGATTTTTCCAGCCTTTCTATTGTTCATGCACCCTGGTTTGTGGTTTCATAATCATGGTTTGTGATTTTTGGTGTTCTTTTGTTTTGATTAATGTGGTTGTTCTGGTCTCATGTTGTAGGGTACCGTGAACCCCTAAAATGGCTTATGAAAATGGAAAAATATTTGATTGGAATATAGTAATGTTATAACATTAGAGTGTAATCGTATTTCAAAAACTACATTGGTTACCATGTATTCTCTATCAATTTATGGCTCCACCAAATAAATTAAATGTGGTGAGTGGTATTTTTGTGTAAAACAATGTCTTTTTTGTCCATAATATTAATATGTTATTCTTATTTAGGGAAAAAATTCTTTTTAATATTTCTAATCTTAATTTTTTACCTATTTGATATAAAATATAAAACTATTCAAGAGAGATGCATTGAATATGTGAGGATCTTGTGAATAATTCATTGGTACTACAAGTTGATAGGTCGTAGCTCCAATGTGAACAAAAATTACATAGGGGCCAATGAAAATAGGAATTAGAATTCCATTATTTTCAAATCTCATAACTCTATTCAATGGAGATATATGAAGGAATAATTTATATATATTATTTAAATTCTATTTATCATCTATGTTTATTAACATTTATCTATTTTTTAAAACTGGTAATCTATAATATTTGTTTAATGGTATTGGCCTTCTCTATCATTTCATATACGAGTTTAGGAAAGAAAATATTTTGATATGAAAATTCATACTAACATGTTGGATTTTACATTTTTTCCATTGAGTACTTCATAAGGATCCATCTAAAATCTTGAGTAAAATCGATTATTTTATGAGAACATATCCAATGGAAGTTGTATATATCATCCTCTTTTAGACTCTATTGAGAAAGATCTCAACATATCCTCATGTGTCAGAATTTTCCACAAAAATTAACCATCTTCATAAGGGTGATATGATGTACTTATGTTTATATATGAGTTTATAGAATATTGTTTAATTTTATATAAATTATGTTGAATCATGAATATTAGTTAGATACAATTGATACAAGTGTTCCATACAGCCTCACCACAGCCCTGATTTATATCATTGAAATTTGATTGAGTGATAATTATCATGGAATGGAAATGAAATTACTGGACATTATAAGAAAGTATACCACAACTATATCACATTTTTCCTTTAGTTTTTTGGAATAACCATAACAAATTACAATGTTATATTCTCCTATTTACAATAATATATGGGTAATGGTTTCATCATCCTCTTGGGTTTTTTAAATTCCCTCATCACATGTTAACATTTGAAGAAAATTGATCTATATTCCATGATATTAACCTTTATATTTTCCCACCAATAGTTTTCTCAAATATTATACTAAATATTTTTTCTCCCTAGGTGGATAGTTAAAATTACATTTAAGAGCATCAATCAATATCTAGTTCATTATCTTTGGGTCTGATGGAACACATTACAATGGGCCAAATATTACAATTACAAATTCATCATCACTGAAATATAAGGATTTAAAATTTCTCCCTACATCTATCTTCTTCTGTATCTCCAAATCATTTTGTTGCGCTTCTAGATTTCTATCTATAATGGATAGTTGATAAATCATTTGAAAAAGAAATGATGATATCCTATATTTTGTGAGTTGGTTGTCCCAAATTTTCATTTAAAAAGATATTAGGTCCTTATAAATCCTAATCATTAATAAGTTTACAAGATCATTTTTAATTATAGACTATTCAATATTATTCATCATCTTGTGATGGTAATATATTGGGATATCGTAATTCATGAAGAATTATTACCAACGTCAATGTTACATATTGATCTCATAGTGTGTCAATATAGTTTTGGGGCTCTTATGATATGTATATAAGTCAAACTTATCTTCTTAGAGTTAATGAAACCAATTATTAAATTAATATATTTATGTCTAAAACTCTATATAATATATTGGATAATTATTCTATCTGAAATAAATAATTGGGATGCACAAGCATTCACGTTATCATTCTGTATGAGGAGAAACCATAACCATTATTTTAAGCATCATTATTGATCACCAATCCTTCCCCAAAGGTGTTTAATGTGAGTATAGATAATGTGATTAGACTATTATAAAACTATGTGAAGTTCTATTATCAATCATCTGTCTTGAAAAGAATTACACATTTCTGAGTTATTTTTGTTTGTGGGTTGTTAGTCATGAACTGTTTGATACAAGTCAATGATAATAGCCAGCAACCCAAGGAAAAAATGGATCCTCTTAAATATTTTTTTGTTCCATTCACCAACTACCCTTATATATATGGTATCCACATATATACAAACATGAATGATTAAATTTCCTAATATGGATACTTCTTGATGAAAAAATTCACACATGATGATCCTGGCATACAACATCTCATTTTTCAATTTTTTCACAATACTCAAATTATAATCATGTTAGTCCTTAATTTTAGAGTATAAAAGAATAAAATTTAACACCATTATATTTTTAAGTTAGTCTATCAAGAAATATTTCATCATGTACATGAATATTTTTAGAGAATTTGTGACTATGAAGGGTAGTATTGTGGACTCATAAAGTCCATACCATAAAAGATTAAGTCTTTGGTATACCCCTTCTACACTATTATTTTATGACAGGCTAACTAAATATCTAATTTGGAGAAGTATGGTGTTCCATATAGCTAATTTAACACGTCTATGATGTCTAGTAGGTAATTCTTATAATTAATCATGATTTATTTGAGTTTGTAATAATAATTTTATTGGCGCATTAAACTATCATTCTTATTCACAATGATTCTTGGCACAACACATGGATAAGAACTTGGGTATACAAAACCCTTATCCACATTCTATTGTATATTCTTCTTTAGGTCTTGTAGATCAATGGTAGACATTATATTTGAATTATTTCATATAAACAGAGCTCTATAAATGATTTCAATTTAGAACCCATCCACATTTTTTGGGGGAAGACTAAGAAACTCTTTGGGGGAATACGTCATCGTATTCTCTTATTATGGGAAATACCTCAAGATTTTTCAAATCCTCTTCTTAAATTATTAGATCTATATATTCTTTATCCTATTGAATGATTCTCCATTCTATAAGAAATGTTTCACAAATAGGTTCATTCTCCTCCTTTTAAATTTATTGAAGAAAAGGATGATTTGATATATTTAAAGTGATTTACTTATCCTGAATGATAATATGGCTCTATATGATAATATCCAAACTGAGACCATTAAAACATAAAATTCCAATATGGGGAGCATTAAATGGCTTGATGCAAGATTAATCAAACAAATTTTCACTAGGGAGGAGCTATATGCTTGATATGTAATAATATCCCTTTTTTGTTTTCACAAATAAGTCGACCTCCATATTTTTTTTGATTTTTGGATAGTTTATCTTATAATGATAGATTTTAAAGGATGAATAGAACCATAATCCCTTAAAAAATTTCTATTTTATTGATTCAATAACCAGAATACTTATCACTACTTTTTTAGTAGGATCCACATAAAAAGTATTGTTGGTATGTGGTCATAATTTGTACAATGTTTATAGAGTTTTTTCCCTGGTAATAATTTACTACCCATGGATTAGGGGAATGGTTTTCATATTGTTCATGTTCCTTATAGTTAAAAAATTATATCAGGATAAATTGATCGATTAGAACCATATTTTCCTTCACTATATTAGTGGGATTCCTGATCTACTTCTTGATTTCATTATCTTGAATTCCTTCTATTCCACACTTGAATTACTTCCTTGTCCCATTAATATAATTTCTATGATTCTATGTCAAACACTTATGGTATACTAGAAGATAGATCTTCATTCTATTCTGAGGATTAAAAATGATCCATCAAATTTAATTCATTATTCTTTTCTTATCACCAATCTCATAGGACCATTTATATTGAATAATCTTTATCTAAACCTTTAGGGAACAATAGAATATTTCCTCACATCTATTGATTTATTGAATAACTAAGAATATTAAAATAGTCCACATAAGTACACTAAATAAGTTATAATCCTTAATTTCAGTATCCATGAATTTTTTTTGAGACATGTCATCTAATCTGTGGGAATTTTTCATCATAAGACCTAAGAGATTAATCATCACTCTCCTTTTGAGAAAGTAAGTCCTCATCCAGTTTACGTTGAAGATTTTGGAAATAATATTTAATTAAAAATATCCTCTAAAATAATGAACTTACCATAGATTCAATGTATTCTCTAGGAAATATGTTCCTGATTAATTTCTACTGCAAATAATTTTCCTTATCATTAGGTTAAATAGCTGGTATTGCATTATATTATCCTGCGAAATAGAGGATAATGAATAGTTTCTCAATGGAGTTCATCCATTACTCCTGAATTTTGGGATCATCATATTCATAAAATAATGCAGTCCTTTTCAACATAAAGTACTCAAATAAATCATTCTATTTCTTCGGATAAGTAGATTGTTTTACATGATTCATGATACTAATAATTACATGATTTAGTTATATAAGTACAGTATTGAAGATCTCCAATCCATATCTGATTAAATTAGACATTTCATTAGGGAAACCATCATATTCTCCATTGTTTTAGATATGACATTCTATGCCTATGAGTATGGATAAAAATACTTGATTTAAAATTTGAAATAATATGATGTTAAATGAAATGATAAAATATAACCATGGTATTGTGGTATGGTTTAGAATCTCACATTGGCCACAGTAGGTATTGAATTTTCGGGTGTCCTCAAGATCCCAGGGTGCTATGTGGATAATTAAAATATAATTGAAAATGTGATAACTGTTTACTTATGAATTGTAAATTATTTTTTTAAAACTACATACATAGTTATTGAATGTATAATTTTTAGATGTCACTTGTGGTGGCTAGATGTGCTTTATTGACTCCCTAAATAGGAATACTAATCGATACCTAAATAGATTTACTTGACATATCTATTTTTTTCAGATACAGTTTTTCTTTCTTTAGTCATCATGTGATTTTGGGGTTTCTGGTTACTGGTTGTATCTTTTGATTGTTATTTATTTATTTATTTTATGATCATGTTCTTTTTTATATAGAGTTTATAGTACCACATGTTCGATATTAGACCCTGTTTTCTTGTCAGTTACTTCAGGTGTATGTCGAGGCATTCCTGAGGTCTTGTGATAGACTGATTTAGGGCACCTGTGTGTGGCACCCGGTTTAGGACATTATAATGCGGTGAAAATATATGATTAAAAATATATTTTTTAAATATTGTGTAATGACCACATTTAGCATAACATAATTAAAATTTTATTTTGATGGGTAGGGCACCATCACATTGTAATGTACCCGGTTTAGGATATTTATCATTAATAAAATAATTTTTTTAATATTGAATCTATTTTATCAATTACATTTTCTTTTTTTTGAATAAATTAATTTCTAAATAAGTGCTCAGTAAACAATAAAAACAAATTTTTAGAAAAATACATTTTTAACCATAAAACATTGATTATTATTATCTTATCACTACTATAAATCACACTTATACCATTTCCCTTTTCCCAACGATTTTTTTAACAATTTGAAAAGAGATTTCTTCCCAATAGTTTTTGAAAAAAATTGGGATATAGTGCTTTAGTGTAGTTATTCCAAATGTTTTGTGAAAACATTTGGGGTATATAGATCTTTACCAATGGTTTATGTAAACCGTTGGGATATAGGTGGGTATAATGATTTTTCCCAACGGTTTTTTAAAACAGTTGGCGTATAGTGATATTTTCCAACAGTTTTTTAAAACCATTGGGATATTTTTTCCCCAAATACTCCTAATCCTACACTTCCCTTTCCATATTCGATTTATTTTTTCCGAACCAATGTGGCACTATCTTCCCAACCAGGGACCCCTCTTATTCTAAAGATCCATCCAAGTTGTTTCCACTTCAAATTGGTGAGTTGGAGTTAGATGTTATGCCTACGTTTATTTTTGATTTTTATATACCATGTTTAGCATATTTCTTCATCTACTGTAATACCTCATTATTTTGGGTTTTGAGTTGTTGTTGAATGTGAAATTGGAATCTTACAAATACATTAGCCTACACATTGACAATGAGTTTTCCTTCTCAAACCACTACCATCAATAATATTCTATGCATGTTGCAAAATATTAGTGTTGTAGGGGTACTATATTTTCTCTCATAGGCCATGTTCACATTAATATTTTCAATAATTTCACCTTGGAAACAAATTGATTTTTTCAAAAAGGGAGTTGCATCAATTACATTTTGAAATTTTTATGTAATGGTTAGGTCGGTTCTGAAGGTGGGGGTGTCTTGGTCGGGGTGGGGGTGAATATGAAGGGGGGGTCTTTTGTGGGTGAGGAATGGGTGTATTGGTGGGGTGGGGTGGGTTGTGCAGGTGTGGGTGGGGGAGGGTGTTGTGAAAGCGGGTGTGCAGGGGGGGGGGGGGTTGGGGGCTGTGATAGTGGGTGGGGGAGGGGAGTGTGCAGGTCAGGGGGATTTATATTGTAAATGTGGGGAGGGGGTATGGGGGGGGGGGATTTTGTTGGGGTTGAGGTGGGTGGTGGGGGTGTATGTGGGGGTAGGGGTCTGATGTGCTGGTGGGGTTTGGGTGGGCTTTACTGTTGGGGATGTGCAGGTCGGGGGAAGGGGGAATGGGTAGGGGGAGTCTGCTGGGGGTGAAGTGGGGGGGGTGGCTGTACAGGTGGTGGTGGGGGTGGGATCTGCAGGTGGGTGTGGGGGAGGGGGTTGTGCAAGTGGGGGGGGGATTACAGGTGGGGTATAGTGGGTGGGGGTAGGGGTGTGAAGGTGTGGGTGTGTGGGAGGATGGAAGGATGTGTAGTGGGTGGGGGGAGGGGTGTGCAGGTGGTGGGGGAAGTGTAGTGTGCATGTGGGGAGGAGGGTGGGCTTGGGGGGGAGCTGTGCAGGTGGAGGTGTGCTTGTCGGGGGGTGGTAGGGGGTCTGCTGGGGGTGAGGTGGGGGGGGAGGGGGGGCTATACAAGTGGGGGTGGGGTGGGCTATGTAGGTGGTGGTGGGGTGAGGGGGTTGTGGAAGTGGGGGGGGGGGGGGGGTTGTCGTGGGTCGGGGGAGTGGGTTTGTAGGTGGATTTGTGCAGGTGGGGGTGAAAGTTTGTTTTGAATGTGGGGAGGGGTGGAGTGGGGTTGGGATGTGAAGGTGGGGATGTGTAGGTCGAGAGGATGGGGGTGTGCAGGGGGGTCTGTTGGGGGTGAGGTGGGGTGGGGGTTTACATGTGGGGGGGACTATGTTGTGTGTTGGTGGGGAGGGGTGTGCAAGGGAGGGGGTTGTGCATGAGGAGTCTGCAATAGGTGAGGTTGGGAAGGGGGCTATGCAGGTGGGTAGGGGATCTATATTTAATCAGTTTCAAGGATAGAACCTTAATATCAATCAATAAATGCTTAAATAATAACTCAATAATGGGCCCTCTCTCTACTATCACTAGTTTAAAATTAAAACGGGTACCACATCAACAAATTTCTCTTAATTCCAATATTATCTGGTGTATTTTGTCTAAAATCATGTTACACCAAATATATCATCCAACTCAGGCTCTTGAAGTCATACCTCAGTAAATTAATGTGACCTTTCTTTATGACATGTCTTCATGGCATCCTAGAGAATCCTTGGAACTCCTCTAAAATATTTTGAACATTACATGTTCCATGATCTATCTCATGATCACCCACCACATAGTGTCATTTCTAAATAGTATGAATTTCTCTATGCACTAAGTTATTACAATATCATCAAAGTACATATCCACAAACTACCACCACCAAAACAAAGAACATATTCACACACTCTCACAATGCCTTTATAAAATTATATATAAGGGACCACTTAAGTCCTCAAAGACTTGAAATGATAACGGTTGATCCAATCATTGAATGTTGAATGTTAATATACATTACATGTTTTATCATTAGATATAATGAGAATGACCCCCTCAAAAGACCTACATTATAGGACTTTATATCTCTTTTGTTTAATATGAAATCCTTTTCATAATATTTTTTTCTTTTAATGTTTTCTATGGTTGTTCATCACCTTCATCCACAGATGGGGTATTAAACCTGGAAACTAATTTCCCAAATTAATTATCAAGATAATCAAATCAAGGTATTATAATAGTCTATTATGACCCCAATGGTAACCAAAATTGAGGGAATCATCACTTCTATACCCATTTCAACCCAAAAATCCATCTAATAACTGTTTTCACTAAAATTGAATTTTTTTTTCAGTTTGAACACTGGAGGGAGTAGTGTGGAACATATTTTTGACACAACTATATTTTCCACCAAACCATTAGGAAATATACATATCATACATAAATTATTTATCTATTTAGGCTACAAGGAATCCCCCTGGTGGGATATAAAATAAGCATTACCAACGAGACTCTCACCCACATTATTATTATAATGTTGTTTGGGGTTTTGTATGGTGAATATATATAGAGTTTTTATTTATATCTCTTTCTCTTTACCCTTCTAATATTTTGAGAAATTTACCTAACCCCGGTTATATTCTAAACATATGGTTTGAACAAGGAACTAAGAATTGCATACAATTTGATAAATTCATACCCATCAACACGAGCCACCATCTTGACATATTATACCTGGAATGTTCTAAGGATTCATAATAAATATTTCCATATATAAAATATCAAATTTTCCTATATAATTCACCAACAATTCCACTACTAAACTAATTCATTTTAGACTTACTGGATAAACATCAATCATAAAGGCATTTACCCAGAGTATGAGACATGTGACCCTTATAGGTTATATATATCTATTTAGGTACATCTCATAGAAGGCTACCAAATTAGTAGACCATTTTATAATAATGATAACCACCCAATCCTAGTCATCAAATTTTCTATCTTCTATAGTTATCCAATAAGTATTGGGAAGTCATCACTTAAAGATGTTTCGATAAGTTTGAGGCCTCTTTGGTTTTGGTTCTTGTCTAGTTATCTTGTTGAGTAAGGAATCACATGATCTAAATGTGACATCAACCATAGGATGGATTCCTTCTCCCAAAACACATTTTTCTAGAAATAATAGATCCTGTAAAGGTTGTACAATCCTTTTATAATCCTTTTATACATATATTAGTGGAGAAACATTCCCATATATATCCACCTAGACCAGGGACCTGCTACTATATGGACATCCCATATTAATAATCCTAACACTCCAGGTCTTAAATGAATAGTGATTCTATCGAGACGTCACCTTCTAATTAAATCATATATTTAATTTATGTTATGATTTAAAAAATATCATGGAATCCATACAACTTCATATAAGAAAACACACTTAATCCTCGGGACCTAATGATGGAAATCGTTACTAACTCATAACCATATGTCATATTATTCCAAATAATTTCCTCTAGAAATTCACTTACCAGTATTCCTTCGACTTAAATCCAATGACCCGACATTTTCCCCATTCCAAACATGATACCATCTTGTTATCAGGTCACCAATCCTACCAAATTGGATTTTCACTAAAAAATACTACTCTAATTCCTATCATCCTTCATTTTTTTTCATAACATGAATTAAAGCACAAATAATCTCATAGATCTCAATCACACATGATTTGGATTAGTCAACCCTTCATTGACTCCTACAAAACAAGCATGGACTTCTCACTATAGTGGTAGATTAATTATCCAAATAATGATGTCTCCAAATTAATGACATTTCTAGGTTACTCAACCACCTAAACTATAGTGAAACATAGTCTTCATAACCAATAGACATTATATTTGATGAAATTGCATAAACACTCAGTTAACTACAACATATTTTAACATCCTCTTTAATTAATATCTGATTAAACTCTAATTATTTATGTAAAATCTGGTATATACACCACCACCCCCTAGACTCCCCCACCACCTTGGACACCCCCTGGACACCCCCACCCCCATGGACATCCCCCACCACCCTAGACACCCCCTTGACACCACAACCCCCTTGGATACCCCCACCCTTGGACACCCCCATCCCACTTGGACAACCCCCCCTAGACACCCCCACCCCCCTGAATAGCCCCCATGAGTGTTTTTTTAAAATTCAATACATTGTATCAGGTTCAAGAGTGTTTTCCTGAATTTAGTATTTTCATGTGCTAGATTATTATTATATAACCACTTTGTTTTATCTTTAGGTGTTGAATTCTATATATTTTTTACTTTTTTTGCTTCTGGGATTCCAACAAAATCAATCCATGGTGATGTTTTCCCATTTCCAATATTATATGGGTTATGGTTGTGACATCCCATAAATATATTTTCTCATAATTAAAATACAAACATACCATGAACCAAGATATATTCTCAGAAATATTTATCTTCTTGGTATCCAACATGAAATATACATTCAGATCTGGAAACATCATTGTACTTCTAGGATAAATAGAGAACGATGAACTGTGAGCCTTATCCAATAGCTCCTTCTTCAAATCAACTATTTATAGAACACAAGTATGGTTCCAAAACCTTATCATCCCATCACAATTGATTTTATGATCATGAAAATATCCTACATTCTTTTTTAATTCCATATCATCTTTATGCACCAATTTAATCTTCAAACCAATTGATGGTTGGAAAGTTTACTGAAAAATATAATATTTATCCCATTACACCAATATTTAAAATCTATCATTTTAAAATCTAAAAATGTTAGATATTTTGTAATACTCATCATAGAAAAACATGTTTGAACCTATCAACTCAGATCATCTTCCACATTATGCATTATCTTATAGTGGTAATGTATTATGTCATCATAATTATTAATCAACTCCAACTATCTTATCAGGGAAATATTCATCAATTTCTGTGTGGAAATAGAATTTTGAGTTTGTCATCAGTAATTATATCATACTTTTCTCTATAAATATAATTCCAAAATATATTAAATGAAAAAAAATACCATAGAAAACTCAAAATCATGAGTTGGGTAAATATTATCATAATCCTTCAATTGGTTTGAGGAATAATCTCAAATTATATCATTCAACTAGTTAATTAATACCAATATTTTTTTTAATAAAATAACTAAATATTACTAACATTTCACTACTATATGGTAACATAAGAACAATTATCATAAATAACCTTCTCTTTTCCTCCGTGTAATATAATTCACATTCTTTTGTCCAAAAAACTCATCTCCCTCTTGAGATATCATGGTGAGAATATTAGGTATTTATGAAAAATAAATTCTCCAAAACCATGAAAATATTCTTCCAATAGAAGAAAAACCTACATATCATACATAATGGTTGGTCTAGTTAATTGTTCAATATATTCTATATTTAAAGGATCTACCTATATACCCACATTTGAGATTATATGTCCTTGTAATGAATCTTTATAAAGATGGAATTCACAAAATGTAAATTTTTAATAAATATTTTCCTTTCTCAGGGTATTAATTACAAATATCCAGTTATCTAATTCCACTTCCTAATTCAATTAATATTTAAGAATATCATATATAGTTTCTAGCAAAAATAGATCAAGACAATGACCAAATAATCTATTCAATATGTTCATACAGATAGCTAGGTGATTATTAATAACAATTGGAGTCACTGTAAATTCATGGGGTAAATACCTTGTATGGAATTATATCTTGGGAATATCCTCTTTCTTGACCCTAAAAAGATGATATCTAGAATGTCTATCAATCAAAGAAAAGTATTGATCTTAGTGAAGTTGATCAATCAAGTAATCAATATAGAGTACTGAATATTTTTTGATGATAGTGATTTTGTTATAATATTGATCATGATAAAAAAAGGTTCATTGATACATCTTTCATCATAATAATGAGAAATAGAGAACCACCGAATTATGCACCTGGATGAATGAATCCCATTTTAGGATTTTCTTGGAGATTCTATTTTAAATCATGGAACTCAGTAATGGAAATTCTAGATAGAGTGTGTGAAATTATTATAGAAACATGTATGAGTTTATTCGAGAACTCAACATCATGATTCATTGTATAGAAAGGAAATCATTTCAAAAAGACATCAACAATCTCCTAAAATGTAGTCATATCATTGATGTTGGATTTCGTTAACCATCTAAGATAAAACAATCCTTTCTAATAATAATAAATTCCTATAAAATGGATGTGATATCCATCATAAGATTATACATATCATCAAAATGACAGACTATCATAGGTTGCATAATAATATAAAACATGAATTCATGTCCCATGAAATTGATTTGGAGTTTATGTTATTAAATATAATCTATTCCATAGATAACATTAAACATAACCAAAGATAGAATAATAATATTTTCAAGAATTAATTTCCCAAAACCATCAACTAAAGATGAATCATAAACATGAGATGAGATAATCATACCATTAGGAGGATTTAATACAAACTCAACATATAATCACTATGTTGGTATACAGATACCTTTATAAATTTATTTTCGATATAATTTGTTGTTAGATCATCATTCCAATAGGACATTAGCAGTTCTAGAGTGAATGATATGTGATTATTTCACCATTTAATTATCATACATCCAATTAAGAAGAATTATCATATGATATTTAAATTTTTCTATGTACCTAAGTGTTTATTTATTATTATAATAATCAATTATAATAATATTTGGTCATTGTTTTGTATAATTATCATTCTCCTAGAATTTAAAAAAATGATTTTTGGGTGGTTCATTTTATGGTGATTTCTCTCTATTCACTTCACTATATAACCTAAATCAATTAAATTAAAAAAAACATTATCCTTAAGAAATTCCATTCCACACTTGAAACATTTACTTATTCCATTATGATAAATTCCTCTTGGTTTCCTTCCAAAATTTATAAAAAAATGAAATTACATCGTCATCTCTCAATAGTTTTAAGAATTTCTTTCAAAGACCATATTTCTTTTTTTATCGAATCATTTATATTGATGGATTGATATAAAATATATCTCCACCATGATGACATATAGAATGATTTATTCATAGTTATTTTTGTCACATCTAGACAATGTGGTTCACAAACTTACTTTAATTATACTAAAGAATCCGTCAATATAACTTTTAGGATTATTGTTAATTCCATAAAAAACATCTATATATTGTAAAAATTTCCTCATAGGTATAACCATATTAAATTTAATTATGCTAAAGATCAAGTAATTCTATCACTATTTTGAATAAAAGAATCTGAGGAAATTACTTATTGAAAATTAGTCTCATAAACTCATCCCACTTAATGGATTCAATTTCTTCATTTTTCTTATTTTTATTGATAAGAGACCACAATTTATTGACATAAAATTCTAAACAGAAAACAACCCTAATAACATTCTCATTTTTGTGCATTGGATACCTTAAAATAACTTTTCAATGGTACTAAAATATTTTTTAACTAGTAGATTATAAGACACATTAAAATAAAGAATATTTTACCACATTAAGAACTCAAAAAAACATTTTCCCTCATTTTAATTTTTAAGATTACTATGACTCATAACATTTGAATAAATTGTGATAATTTCAACATTTTTTTTTCAATCTAGCTCTAATAACATTTTGTTTATTATGAGAAAAATAATTTCATTTTCCACCAAATTCTCCATCTAAGAGAGGGTGAGGGGCTATCTGTTATTCTAAAAAAAATTAATGGACAATCCACGAAAGATGCTTTATCATTGTAACAATTGAATCTAAGAGAAAAGTATGTTATATTCATGAAGCAATATGAAATGAATTCAGACTGGGAATTAGCTACTATAGTGGAGACACCATATTATAGAGGTGGTGAAGGATATGACTACTATGATAGGTAATTGTCTCATTTCTGTGGCAACTAATGTCTGTATGTGGGAAATATGTTCATCCGCATTATTTTTCTTGCTCTAATGTACCTTTTATTTATTTTAATATATGGCTAGGGGTCTTTTCCCTCTAACTTAATTACCGGGTCATGATTCCTTCTTCTATTATACATCAATTAAAACAAAAAACATGTTGTATGAAATAATATTTATATTAAAAAACATAATAGTGAATAATAGTTTATAAAATGTAGAAATCATGAAACAATCTTATTTGATTATTTATGTTTTTTATTTTTCATTCAATATCATTATCAAAACTTTTAGATGTGATCATATAGTAAGACCAATCCCCAGGGATTTCACTAATGTTATTTCATCCATGTTTCAAATGTTTAACTAATCCTTTATTTGATACAAAATATATCAACCCACACATTTCATACAATTTTATCATATATTCATATATTAATATTAGTTATATAAATCAATTATCTATGCCCCAATCATATATTCAAAGTTCATTTAGAAACATGGACAAATAAACAAATGGATCATAAATGATCTAAACCATCTCCCACTACATTCATAATAGATGTCACATATCATAAATATTTCATACACTATAATATGGGTAAAGGAAACAATATAAAGGGACCACCCATATGCTTGGTATTGAGAAAAATTTAACAATTATCATATAAGAATAACATGAACATAATTGTATTAGAATAAGAGAATAAAATTTCAAAATCATACCCTTTATATCATATATCATAATCTTGAGTGATGACATAAAACATGGATGTTCATAATATGAGAATCCAAAAATAAAAAATAAACCTAAGACATGGAAGCATTATATAATAATAGGACATGGAAATTTGGCTTATATATAAATTTACAAAATCATTTACTTATTTTTAAAAATATCATTTTCATGAATATCATTATGGATTGGGTTAACTCCCATAACAATAATTGTAGTCATGGATTTCCCCCAAGAAAAATCATTGTATAAAATGTTCCTTACTAAACTGAGATCACTCCCCATTCCATTCTTCTTTACCTCATAATATTTCCATTTTTAGCCAATGAATTGGAAAGATACATTGGTTCCATATATCACATAATGGAAATAATAAATTTTGTTTTCCATAATAACATAAAGAATTCATAATATAAGAACTAATTAAAATAATGGGCCTTCATAAAAAATTCATTTTGTTAAATCTTAAGGAAAAAGTAAAGGTGTTTATAAATTTTTTTTCATCTCATCATAGTTTATCCCATGGAAATGGAACATGATTCATAAGATTAATTTTATTATAAACATAAAACATCCAAATAAATTATATGGATTATATCTTCAGATCATACTATAGAAGGGAATAATTTAAATTTGGTGTTATTAAATTTAATGAATATAAATACCCTTAAAAATCATAGATCCATTCTTGAGTAAACTATCCATTCCATTTTTAAATAATTCATTTATAATCCAAACATTTGAAAATTATTTTTGAAAACATTTTCTTTGAAAATAACCCTGGAAACATATAAATAATGGTTTAAATAATTGATCAGTCATGATATTGGGTAATTACATTCATACTATATAAGTTAAAAAACATTCCATTTTTTATTTCATAATAAAAGTAAAAAAATTACCTCATTCAAAAAACTAAAATAAGATTCCTTTTATAATGATTACATGAAATGTCAAAATGGGTATAAAAGAATTTGAAAAATAATAGGAGTATATTACAAAACTTTTTTAAAATATATTTTGAAAACATGGACATGCATGAAAAATAATTTTTTATAAAATAGAGAAATAAAGTAAAATTTTATGTAAAAAAATCATCCTTTTGAGTACATGTGCTGAGTAAAATGAAATGAAATAATTTATTCTATTTTAATAAATTGTGTTTAATAAAATTAATGGGTTTTTTTAAATATTTATTATATGATTTTATTTTTGGAGACTTAATCACAAACAATACCTATAAATAATGAGATGGTAATATAAAACTCATACCATGTTGGTAGTTTATAAATCGTTTGAACCAAGAAATTAATAACCTTATATGAATATGTAAATTTCAATAAATTAAATAATATGAATAATAAGATACATTCATTGGATTATGTGCACCACATAAAAATCCTATTGTCAATATGGAATGTGTCCCATAGTAAATATAGTGGGATGAAAATCCAATACCTCAGGTCTAACATACATTAAACTTGTTATAACATCATGTATAATAAATATATATTTCTTATAGATATATTATGTAACCATAATAAATTTTTTCATAAAATATGTTATTGACATAGCACATTTTATCAACTGTTTATTTTCATTTCTTTATTATAATTACTTTTCGGGGTGATATCCTCATTTTTCAAGTATGTTATGATTTGATAATTTTGATAATTTTTCTTTGAACACAGTTAAATAATATCAAGAATATTAATAATGATATAATTATCATATATATACATTATATAAATGTTTAGATTAATCAATTGTATATAGATATAGAAAAAATAATTACCATATTTATAGATATGAGAGGTTGTAAGTACATTTAAACAATGTTTTCATTAATTTATGGATGGAAAGAAAGAAAGGTAAAATTTAAATAATATCCATATAATAATTATTATATCACACGCATATATATATATTTTACATCTATTAAATTTATCATTATTGACATTCAAATAAAACAAAAATGAAAAATTAATGACTTATCTTTTATGTAGGTGGTATTCCATACATTCTCACTATCAATGTTATCATTTTATAACATCTTGGAAGGTCGGATGGTTGACATGATATCATTATTCTAAAAGAATAAATATGTAATAATTATCATATATATTCATTAAACCAATCATAATAACCTTTCATAAAATATGGTAATGATATAAAATTTTTATCATTATGTGGAGATGATATGTTTTCTGTAATTATGATGGATATTTTCACATATAATTTGATGAAAAAGGGAGAATGAATGTTTTTATTAACCATAATAATATTTAGAAATATTTAGGTTACTTAAAAATTTATTTTATAAATAATATTAGAAACATCTATGAGGAAATGAATAATTTAAAAGAATGTGATCGACAAAGGTGATTACAACTTCTTTAAAACAACTCCTTTAGATTTTATCTTAAGGGATTTAAGGTAGGTCATCTGAGAAGAATAATACCTATATAAGGTATCTATATATGTGTAAGAGATAACATGATAGAGTTTTTTTATATATAAGGGTTCCCTTTCATAATTATGGGGAAGGGAACTTTGGAAATTTCTTAAAAGACTAACATATATTAAATTTATTATCATGATAAATGGTTCTAATATGATTAAAAATTCGAAAAGGGTGAACTTTTCAACTATATGTTATCTCCATCGTATTGTATTAACATTGTTGATGTAATATAATAAAATATTCATTTCATAAAATATAATTACATGAAAGTTTGACATTATTCATTAAATTATACTTAGATGACATAATAAAAAAATTTTAATTAAAATATGATTCATTATCATAAAACATTTATGTTATAACAATATAAATTTTTTTGGCAATTCTTTTACTAGGTCAAATTATATTACTTTTATTTGTATTTTAAAATATATATTATATTTTTCTATTATTTTTAGAAATATTTTATTTGTGTTTCATAATAATTATTGTTCATTATATAATTAATAAATAAAAAAATAAATTTTTATCTTGAATTTAATTTTGAAAAGATCAAAATATATAGTTAGATTCATTCATAACTTTCTTCTTTAACTATGTGAATATATAGAAGTTGTTTAAAATTAATAGTGTGAAATTATATAACATTATTTTATTTCAATAATATATTGTTCATTTGAGTGAAAATTTTCCATTAACCAACTGAAATTATAGAATAATATGATAAGGGTTAAATTATATCCATCCAATATATAAATAACTAACATGGGTTACACACACGGGTGCCCTGAATTAGTGGGTCATATGACCTCAGGTTCGCCTACTCGTACAGAAGAGCCTTCCAACTAGCAGTGAGGGTCTAATATGGATCAAAAAGGGAATATACCAGATTTACCATGTAAAAAATAATTGAAAGTAAATAAATAACAATAAAAATATATAACCAATAATTAAGAAAATGAGTATCTCATGATAAATATATCCAGAAATTCAATATCAAAAAATAAATAGTTGATATGTCGTAGAAAATATATGTTATGTGTTAATAAGAAGATCCCAAAATAAATAAATATGTTTACATATCTAGTTGGATCTCAACACCAATTCTGGTTCCCTTGTCCATCCTCCATCCCGACTCTTCCATCTAACATATAGATCTTTCACTTATCATGTCCTTTAGTGACGTAATATATCTGTGTACTGATCAGGCATCTTGAATACGGTGCGACAACAAATCAGTTAGAAGACACCAACAACATTTAAAAAAATAACTATTCAATAACAATGAATTATGTTTTATAAAGAATAATGTACAACTAATATAGTATTAGAAAAATGATATATAAACATGGACCTATAGCCAATGGTTAATTGGTCTGTCTCTATTGGTTAAAATATTTCCACGATTAACTGAAAACCAAGGCTTTAGAATAGATAACTCTACAGATAAACTAAGTCCCATGGAAACAGCTCCTGGATTAGTTTAACTCCATCATGACTCATCTCCCACCCACATCTCCTCCCTCTTCGAGACTCATCTCCCACCCAAAAAACACATCTCCCTCATCGCCAACCAACCGATTCTCCCTTGGAAGATCCTCACCGTATTCTCCACTTGGGTCACCCCTCCCTAATGTTATCCATCACATCACCTTCATCATGAGTTCCTCTCCTCCTCCACCCCCTTCGACGTGCATTCCACCTCCAATCGGTGCATCAGTCAAACCGAGACCTTCCATGAGGGGAATCTGTGTGAGGTTTCACCTACACATTCTGTGAAGATTGTTGTGGTTACTCCTTCATGATAGCTATTCAGGTGAAAGGGAAATTCTTCCATGAACCCCCTATTTATTCCATGAATGGATCTGAATAATTTCTACATAGGGGTATTCATGTTTAATAGAAATCATAGTGATTTAGATTTAAATGGGTTTTCGATATTTTGATAAAACCAATTCTTGATTGATCATCCTCTCTTTGTCTATTTGTTGATCCACCTTGAGAGGATATCAATTTATGGTATTATTCAACAATGACTTATAGTTAGTTTTTCCATCCTTTACTTTTTATTGGTTTCTATCCATATTATACAATATTTGATACTAGAATTTTCCACCAATGGATGGTTTAAATTGTCCCACATGATGGGTATATTTCTTGGTTTAGATAGAGGATATCTCGAGATAACATTTGTCTGTTTTTTCATATTGTTTCATCAAATGTACATAACCTAATTATTTTATTTATGGGTTTCATCTAAATTTACCGAAATCAACTACTAAATAGGTACTATTATTTAGGATTTTCCCATGACAGTATCTGATGTTTTCCTTGGAACATCCATGTGTGTTTGCTCATGGCCTCAGTGCATTGAGGCAGCCTAGTGATTGCTTAACAATTTATGTCATTTTTTTAAATTATTAAGTTAATTATAACAAATATTGTCAAATTTATTGCATAATATAAATAATTATAAAATTTAATAATTCATTATTTGTAATTTGGGTGTCAAGGTAAGGTGCCTCAGTTGCTGCTAGATCTTATATATGTTTAGAAGGTTGTAAACATTCATTAAAGGAAATAACATCCATTAAGGTCAGTGGTACCTTGGGCATAACCCTTTGATTTATAAATGATTTATGTGAAATGGGATGTGTGTAGTTTCACCACCTCAAGAGATTAATCTTTATAAATTAATTAATTAGTTTTATTACAATGAATTTCATTTCAACTAAATGTTGAATCTGCCAAGGTCCATGATGGACCATTGTGAACAAGCTATATATCTCGACAATAGATGTCTAAGAGTATGAGATTAATTTTATACCTTGAGAAACATGAACCCCATATGAGGTTTATATAAAATATGTTGAATTATATAAGTATGGTGGGCCTTAGTGTAGGTTATATAGTGACCTTCAAGTGGAGGGATGTGATGAGATATGGTTATTATACCTATTAGGCCATGAAATATCCTTAATATGCCTTAAAACCTTGAAGTTAGTAGAGATGAGTATAGGAAGGTGTTCCTCCCCTAATAAGGTTTAGATACCTAGGTGGTTATAATTTAGCTATATAGATGATAGGTTTGGTGAGAGGACCGACATAGTGTGACTTGGAATGTGAAAGGGGAAGGTTTCCATATCTTTTAACCTATGTAAGTGAGGTATTTATTATAATTTTAGTGATGTCGTGAAATTTATATTACTATTTTGAGGGACATGATTCACATAGAGTGGCGGTTGTTCACATGATAGATGTGAATTTGATAAAGGAATTGACAAAGGGTGTTCATGTGATAATGTTACCCAAGGAACCCATTAGGGTGCCTTAATTAGTTTGACCCTTCTGAGGGTCCATGAAATAATAATTATAGATGATTTTGGGTTTCACTTATGAACCCAAATAAATTATGTGTGGTCCAGATATGGCAGTAGTGATAATGATAGATCATGTGCTTGAGACAGAAATCCTTTTTCAGATGAGTTTGAGAATATTGGAAAACAGTAGATAATGTGTTATATAATATATTATGGTATGTACACACTTCCCTCAATGATTTAATTGTAATACCCATGTGGTTACCAAGGATTCATTTATTTGGTCAAAAAGGATTCTTACGATATGCTCCAAGGCTCTAGCTATTGATCTTGATACAATATGAATGCTTTTGGAAATCCCCTTATATTATATATATTGGTTTATATAGAAATCCCAGGATATAGGGATTTCATATTTGGGTGATTATGATTACCTTGGTTCATCCCCCAAGGAATTGATTATATAGATGATGCTACTAGATTACCTAGGACCATCCCCCATTGGGAATCTGTTATATGCCCAATTCAACAATATTTCCTAGAACTCACTCCTTGGAATCATTTATGGAAATGATATAATTAGATTTCCTAGAATTACCTCCAATGAATCGATTCTTTTTCCATATAAAACATTATTATTGGGCACAATACTAGTGGGAATGATCATGTGAAATGCTAAAAAAACTATGACACTAACAAAATAGGTATAACTGATATTTAACCACATTGTAGCCTAGGGATCAATTATGGGTATTTATTTATTATTTTATAGTTTAATTATTTATTTCGAAAAGAATAAAATTTATCCATACACTATATATTCCCATTATTCACAGTACCCCGTTGGTGGTTCTATACATAGTTATACTCAAACACATCTTGGGATCTCATGATGATCAGGTAATTGAGACTAATTCACTAATCATAGGATAAGGTTGGGAAGAATCCTATAATTGCAAGATATATTGAGATATGATTGATGATATTGAATATTTGGATGAGGTGAGGATTGGGTATGAAAGTAGAAATGTAGTTTTGGATCAGTTCCCTAGTATGCTGGTGATTTATCTGTAATGACAGATATGTAAATATTTGATAAATTTTGAGTGGGTGTTAGAACATTAGTTGCATCATGATATTTCAAACGTGATAAAATATATGTTTTCCTATTATATTTGACTAATGTGAGGTGTGGTTATTAAGATATGGGGATGGACTAATTCCCTTTATATATGACTCCACATATTAGTTAATCAAGAACTATGCTAGCGAAGATGTATGGTACTTGATAGTTACCTAATAGAGGCATTAGCCTAGGATTGTTTGTTCTTTTAGAGTAAAAATCATGTGTAAATGATTTAATTAAAGAGATTGTATGATTATAGGTATTGTTGAGTATGTGGTATAGGAATGGGGATTCTATAGTATTCCGTGATGAAAAAAACATTAGGTGTTTCAGTATTGGGGATGGGTTTCAAAGGGATGGATTGTTATGATACATAGACTGACTGTTTTTGGGTATG
Source organism: Viscum album (assembly GCA_963277665.1). NCBI lineage: Eukaryota > Viridiplantae > Streptophyta > Magnoliopsida > Santalales > Viscaceae > Viscum > Viscum album. The sequence continues at coordinate 298,880,811 of OY728151.1, forward strand.
AATCCTGATGAGGTAGATGATTATTCTCCTTAATGGTCTGATCTTGGATGGATAATTTACATGTATTCACTCAGGGTTTTAGAAGATGTTAGTTGATCGGTGGTTGGGTGATTGGACGTGGAACATCTGGGATGTTAGGCTTATTGGGGAGCATGCACTATGGTGAATCTAATTAGATAAGATTTACATAGAGTGGGGAATGTTCAACTAGTGTATTTTTTGTTATATCAATTGATCAATGATGTGTGACTCATTGTATTGCAATATGGGTTGTTTGATGGGAGGCACGAGAGCATGCACCTATTTTTTTTTTGGTTGAGATCACAATGAATAATGAAAATGTACTCGTGATAGTGTTCATAAAGATCATATTACCTTAAAATGATGAGAGTGAGTGTTATCATGAATTAATGTGGCAATGTATCAATGAGTGATATGTCTTGTATTAGAGGATTATTGAACAATTTCATGGAATCCTTATGTGGTTGGTTTTATGGGGTGCTAATGGAAATGAGAAATTTCCCTCTATAATGAGAGGGAAAATTAGAGGAAGATCATAGTGTTGGGATGTTGTCTAACCAAACGTGAAACCTGAAAACGATTTTATGGAGGTGTGATGGTGGAAGCTATTTAGGTTTCATTCAAGGGTTAGTATAAGGGAATCCATGTGGCAGGGAGTTCATTAGTGACTATGGAGTGTGTAGCTATTTTTATCAGTATGTTGTTTAGTTTATTCTAAGGGTGACATTCCCAGTTATATAGTAATAACAAGTGGATAGTGATTCATGTAGGTGATCAGTTATGAGTGGATGGACACATCCATCCATTACATGATGAAATAGATATATCAATTGTCATGGGGATACAAAAACTGTGCTGGTGGGGTTAATGGTGTGATGAGACCAATCATTAGATGTTTTAGGTTTAATTGGGATACCAATGAACTTATTGATTATTTTTACCGTGTTCCTTTGTAAATACCATATTTGAGGCTTTTATATGGAATTGAATGGAGTTAAAGTGTCAGAACTGGTCCCAGGATGGTTTATATTAGGATCTAAGGGTATGATTGATCAATGAAAATTTGATTCAAATAGAATAGTACAATGGGGGGTTTGATTAATTTAAGATCAACATGTAAAATTACATTGAGTGCCAGGTACATTGTGTGTATTTATAAGTCCTCATAATTTATTCAAGAGTCAAGGAATATAGATCAGGTAATATGATAGCATTTCGGATGGTGAGACCAATGTTTTTTCAAGAAACGTTGGCTAGAAGAAGACTAAATTATGTTTTCTTGTATTATGGTGTAGTTCTTTAGAAAATTGACTAATCTGGTTGATGGACCACAAAGAATTTTTTCTAGTAGGAAATTACAGGTATGGATAACATGTGTCTCAGAATCATCCTTTATGAGATGATTTATATGTTTGGAGTCACCATAATCTCATGGATGAATTCATAAATAAAACCATGGATTCTATGTTTATAAGGGTTTCTTTGATCACCATCTTGTAGTTACTATTAGAAACGAGCGGGGGAAGGAGGGATGAATGGTGGGGGACAGTGTTGTTGGGGTTGGGGTGGGGAAGTGGGGGTTCATTTGGGGGGATGAGGAAAGTGGTGCGTCGTTGTAGTGGGGTTGCAGGTGGGGGTGGGGAAGTGGAGGTGCAGGTAGAGATTGTGGTGGGTGGGGGCAATGGGGGTGTATGTTGTGGTAGTGGGGGATAAGTGGTGGGGGTGTTGGGAGAAGTTGGGGTGGGGGTCGGTGGGGGGAACCGGTGGGGCGTTAGAGGTGTGGGGCTCCTATATGGATATCGATCTCAGGTAAGAAAATTCGTCAATATAGATTATAATACATAAAGTAGTTTAACATCTTATAGGATGGACCACATGTTGTGCAGTTTAATATCGAATGAAGAGGAGCCAAATATTCTACAATTTAAATTCATGTTATAAGAACTGAAATGTTATACAGTTTAAGATTATGGGTTGAGGACCCTAGTAATGGGGGTTTCCTAAAAATATAAATCATGTGAAAAATAATATTGTTTCATCGTCGTGTTGAATATATGGAGAAAACATTATTTTAATGTGGGAGCTAACACTAAGGATGAAATTATCAAATTTATTTACTCATCTTGGATTGTGAATTATTATCCTTTATGTTGAACATAGAAGACCCAACATTTGTTTTATTTTCTATGTATTCTGATTTTGTACCACCAAATTCCATATCAAGATGGTATGTCTTTGGTTCTCGAAACTAAAATTACATCATGTGTTTTTCAATAATGATAGTATAATTAAAAAACATGTCTTTTTATATGTTTCCTCAACTCTTCTAAATTCCTTTATTACAGGTATATCTAACACTTCTGTACACATATTATTCTCTTGAATGTGCATCGGTTATACTTTTTCTAGGAATACAACAGTACTTGTTGCATATGTGGGGAAAAGGCTATTAGAATTGAGGCATAAAAATGGGAGTGAATTCTACACACTTTATAGGAAATTCAATTAACAGGTTAGTGTTGGGATCTAGTAGTAGAGTCAGTTTATCTTTTTACATTAATCATATAATTATTTCCTTCCCTATGATGTTTCTTTTCAGAGCTAGTTTACCTTTTTACATTTATCAAATATTTCATTCATTTCCTATGATATTTATTTTATTTTATTAAATTTTTATAAAATTTTATTGAAATTATGCTTCCTGGTTTCAATAAATACTACTTTATGATCACATGAACTTCTATTTTTTGGGTCAGGTGAATATTTTAGTTGAGTTAGTAAGTGTTAATGATGACTATCATTATTGCTTCATCAATGGATGATGGTGCTATTTTCTTCAAAAGTGGTCCTATTTTCTACATAATAATTAACATTTCTCATTGCCAGTGTATACAATATTAATAGATTATAAAAAATCTAGATAATACAAATATTATTGTTTTTCAGTTTGGATAGTGTTTGGGAATGGGGTATTATTCACTAGAATACAAATACTAAAAATTAATAAATATTTCAGCTATGCTTAGGAATTTTTTATTTTTGATTCTGGAAAGACAACTCAATAGTTATTAAAAATAAATAATACAATTACTCAACCTAAATCAACAATGAACGATGAATTTTTAAAGATGTAGTGCTATGTTTCGTGGTTGGATTAACTATACAAATATGATAAGATATCCACTAGAATTAGTGCTATGATGCTTTTGGGGGGGTGGGTGTGCAGAGGGAGCAAGGGGTAGGGGTGGAGGGGGTGTACATGGGTCATGTGGTGAATGAGGTGGTGGGAAGGTTCAGGGGGTTAATGTGGTGTGAAGGGTGTAGGGGTGAAAGGGATATGCCGAGGTAGGGGAAGGGGAGTATAGGGGGGTGCAGGGAAGGGGGAAGGAGAAGGGGGTCTGTAGGTGGGGTCTGAAGTGGGGGTTTTGTAGAGAAGGGGTTCTTCTAGTTGAAGGGGGAGGGTTGTTCATGGGAGGGGGCTGGGACAAGGTGAAGGGGAGGGGGAGTGGCATGGGGTGTGTATGGGATGGGGTAGGTGATATGAAGCATTCTAATATGACCTTCAGTTGTGATATTGAATAAAATACACCATACATTTATAACGCCCTGACCTCAGTTACCAAGAGTCGATGCATTATTACCTGACATTGGCATGGTCACAAAAGATCACGTCTCAAAATACCGATTAGTTTAGTAGCCTTGTAAACACTAGATAAATTCATAAGTCTTACATTACATCTGAAAATACAAACTACAACAACATCTTGTCTCAATAGAACACATTCAAATCCCCTCATATAATCCCTACAAGTCATTCATAAAATACTTTTTCACATTTGGGAAAAACAAAACATAGAAAGGGGCGAGTTCAGATGCCCATTAAGGATAACAATATATCAGAAACTTTCAAAAATAAGCATAAACATTTTAGGCAATGTATAACTAAAACAAAGGCCTTTTTAAATTGAACTTTAACATAATATGGAAAAAATAAAATGAAATAATTCTACTTACTTATTCACATGGATATTCTACAAGTCGAATAATCACATGCAATATCAATAACCACATTCATAATGATGGAATGCATAATGATAGACTATCATAAACACATAGTCAAGGCATTATGCCAAGACTACAAATAAGATTTTATCAAAGCCTTGTGCCAAGACAATTGTTTGCTTCATGAGACCTACCGATGCATCAAGGAGCTATAGAGGGTTAAACCCATCAGTTACTAAGTCCAATGCCTTCCTCATATAAAAAGGATTAAACAAAACATAAACATTCTTATTAAAACTGGCATAAGAAATGTCAATAATTTACCCATAAACCATGAATGGTATAAAAATAACACATCAACATTAAAACATATCACCAAACATTCAATACAATATGTAGTATTTTTATCATAGTAAATCAACTTCAAACAAGTTTAAAATTCGTTAATGTATTTTGACATAGATGAAAATGATTTGTAAAACTCTTTGAGAAAAATATCCCTTCTTTCATGAAAACACATAAAAGTCACACAATTTATAAAGGAAGATATTTAAATGCATTTTTGAATCAAAGTGTCCCCTACCACATTGAATCTTTTGAAAGTAATGAACATTTTAAAACATTCATGTCCATTTAATTAAATCCTTAAAACTATTTTAAAAACATGGACATTAATGAGAATGGTTTTGGAGAATAAAATTTTAAAACATTTAAAATTATCTTTTAGTAAAAATTACCATAAAATAATCCCTTTGAAAACTATTTTATGAAACATGGACATGGAAAATAAATATGTCCCTGTAGATACTTATGTAAAAACAACCTCAAGTAAAAATGCGATTGTGAAATTAACCCTTACCAATTTGGTAACTTAGGAAACATACACCCTATGAAAAAAGTATCATACAATGAATATGTAAATACACATAAATTAAAATTTATTACACAAAGATTACAATTATGGGAAATAAATACACTACACAAAAGGTAATAGTGGCAATATAGCATGAATATCATGAGAATAAGGAATGAGATGAAAACCCATCACCTTGTATTTTTCCTTGGTCGATGGTTAGTTAACCTCCTGTATAATGGTGAAATAATTGTTATTAAATTATACAAGAATCGTATACATTAATATGATATCATATATGATCTTTTAACACTGATTTGTTAATAATATCTTTATATTATCGTTGTTTCGGGTGTTAACAGATTCATATTCCATTATATTCTTTGTTTTGTGAGTAATATTTATTATGGATATGTTGTATCTTATTAATATACAGAATTATATTATGTCTTTAAACATTATTTTTAACCATCAAATGAAAATTAGTCTTGAATGGATACGATGGGGAATGAATCTGATCACGTTCGTGGAGACGGTAGTCCGTATGTACACACGAGAGAAAATATCATTATTTTGATATTAAAATAAAATATAATTGGATGGTATATCATATATACAGAATCAATATCATAAATTACACATCATTATCATAGTCATCCAAATAATAATGTTTGAATAACAATTAAGCCACGACGTGTACACGGTAAGCTGTACGTACGCAAGTATGGTGACTTGTCATTCAAAGGATGGATAGAATACTGAATATGGTTGTACCATATTTATAATAACATCAAAGTATATATAAGATGTTGGAGTTATTATTTTATAATGAAAATAACAATGAAATAAGAAGTGTATGAAGAATGGAACTTGAAGAGGTTGGTGGAAACATTATCTCTTCTTCGAGTTCTTCCATTTGATTTGATCAAAAGGGTCCGTAGGTTGGCTTTCTGATCAAAATAAGGCCTCTAGGTTGAAGGTAATATATTTGAGACGGTATTTGGGTAGGGTTTGGCCGAACCAAAAGGCTTTTATGGTATGAATTAGAGAGAAGGGGGAGTGCCCTTTTATAAGAGGGGTGAGGGGAACCTTTGGAAAAGATAGAAATATTATTTTATAATAAATTCATATTAGGTTTATAATGGTTAAAAACAAATTTATTTCGAGTATAAGGTGGGTATGGGTCGTAATCCACCAAACAATAGGTTTTAGATAGGTTTGGGTCACTATATTAACCTTATCTTTTACATTTAACTCTTAGTTAATTAGTTTGACATTTACAATGTCTCTTTGTATTTTTTTATTATTGTTTAATAAACTAACTATAAACTGCCAAGAGAACCCCAATTGGTCATTAATAACAAACCTATCATCATATAAGTCCTTTTTGGGAACAGTATATTTTTAGGAATATTATATCGATGAATAATATAATATTTGTTTTAAAAACTCCTTTTTGTCAATTTTGACACTGTTTATAATTGATTTTTGTTAAAGTCATAAAAACATTTTTAATTCGAACAAAATTCATTTAATCAGTACTATCATGTCATATTAACCAATAGAATTCGTGTATGGAATCAAAACTTTTAAATTTTGTTTATTTTCACATTTATATAACCAATTATTAGATTAATTCATTAATAATGAAAATACTGCATCATTATTGTGTCATAGATAAATTTAATTATTTAATATCTAAAAATTATAGATAAAATACCATTATATATAAAATATTCATAGCTTTCTAATGAATATTTATAGTCTAAGAGATAACATCAGTAACCCTCTGTAAAAATTGTTTTGCAAAAAGATATATTCTTATGTCATTTTTGTATTTACTTTTACTTAATTAATATAAAGTGTCATTATCACATAAAAGTGGCTCCATGGGGTCCCAAAATCGACCCAAATGCGCCCATGGTCAGAAATTTATCAAACAATATGGTTATGACAAATTTTACGGTAATTTAATATTACATTAATATTATTTTTTTACCCTTATTTACCAGATTTACCTTTTAACCATGGTAAATAAAATATTTACCGAAGTAATAAAAGTTACATATTTACACAATTTGGACCTAATGATTCTAAATATTGAATCCATTTTTTCTAAATTCAAAACACAGAAGTGGAAGATATTAATTTCAAATTAATTCATGTTGTCAAAACAAAAATTGTGTTTTTAAGAAATAATAACTATCAAAAGATTGGCACTTGCTTATGTCCAGTTTAAATGAGAAATTATTTCCAATGATCAACATTAGATTAAATGGTAAAAATATAATCTAATTATACTTTAAAATAACTTAAATTCATAATTTATCACTATTAATTATTTTTATTTAAAAAGTTGTTTTTAATTAAAATTTTGTAATTTTCACTATTCATTAAAAATGAAAGTTATCAGAAAAGTACCAAAAATTCACCCTAAGCATATTTCGATATTCCAAATCCAAAAATTAAGTCCATTTTGAATGATAAAATTTATAAAATTTTAAAAAGTGTGTATTACTATTCATAACAGTGAGTTTGACTTGTAGTGGTGTGTGATAGAACTCAAAGTTGCGTACAACACGGGTTATTGTATTATTCAAAGAGAAGTGTACCGTGGAAGCATGGGGTGTTACATTCTCCCATCCTTCAAATAATTTTATTCTCGAAATTTCTAGAATACTACCACATTAAAAGACTCGGGTGGTTCTTCATCATAAGTTCATCGGGTTCCCATGTTGCCTCTTCCATCTTATGGTTTTTTCCATATAACTTTTACCAGACGAGTCATGCGATTTCGCAGCACCTGTTGCCTTATATCAGGAATCCTGACAAGATTTTTGCAATAAGACAGATTGGGTTCTAGTTTTACTTCCCCATAAGTGAGTACATGTGTTGGGTCATGCATGTATTTACTCAATAGTGAAACGCGGAACACATCGTGAACTTTGAAGATACTTGGTGGCATTGCAAAACGGTAAGCTATAGCCCCAATTTGTTCTTAAATTTCGAAAGTTCCTATGTACCTGGGAATTAATTTAAATTTCTTACAAAAACGTAAAACTCCCTTCCATAGATATAGCTTCAAGAAAACATAATCTCCTACCTGAAATTCCAAATCCTTCCTTCTGTTGTCAGCATAGCTCTTCTGCCTAATTTGAGCCACTTTGAAGTGGTTTTGGATTACCTTCACCTTTCCCATCGTTTCCTCCACATGTTCTGGGCCTACGAGTTTTGTTTTACCAACATCATCCAAATAGTTTGGTGTGTGACATCTATTTCCATATAACTCTTGATATGGAGACATCCGAATATTTGAATGGAAGCTATTGTTATAGGAAATTTATACCAGAGGTAAATATTGAACAGACATACCTTGAAAGTCAAGTGAGTATGATCTCAACATGTATGATAAGGTTTGAATATTCGGTTCTGATTGTCCATCATAATGGGGGTGGTAGGAAGTTCTCAAATGAAGTTCAGTATCCAGGGAATTCTGATGACTTTTCCAGAATCATGATGTAAAACGTGGATCACGATCTGAAACAATCGATAGGGGTACTCCATGAAGTCTCACAACTTCATTAAGATATAGTCTTGCTAGACGATCAAGTGTTAAACCTTCCCTTGTAGAATGAAAATGTAAATACATGGTACGATGATCAATAATGAACCATATTGCATCGTTCCATCTAAAAGTCCTTGGTAGTCCCATGACTAAGTCCATCATGATATTATCCCATTGCCATTCATGTATGGGAAGAGGTTGCATGACTCCTCCAGGCTATTGCCTTCCAGCTTTCACTTGTTGACAAACCATACACCTTGACACAAAATTAGACATCTACCACTTCATGTTGTCACACCAAAAATGTTGCATCAAATCTATATTCATTTTGGTGCTCCAAGGGTTTATAGAGAAATTGGAACTATAAGCATCATCCAACAATTTCCTTTTTAGATTAGGTATATCGGGAACACAATGTCTATTCCCAAACATCAAACTTCCATCTTCATACACAAAGTCACTCAATCCCCCATCATTCACATCTTTAATCTTCTTTTGAAACTCTTCATCACCGGTCTGAGAATTATTTATCCTTTCTAGTAAAAATGGTTTGGAAACCATTTGATAAAGCATTGATGTTTCACCTTCCATGGTGATTCCCATATCCATCATTACTATATCAATGAAAATAGGATCCCTTTCAACTCCTATATTTTTCGAAACTCCATTATCCTTTCTGTTCAAAGCATCTGCCACCTTATTTTCCTTCCCCGTGTGGTAATGTATCATGAAATAATAACCATTGAGTAGTTTAAGCCATCTACTTTTCCTCATGTTGATTTCATTCTTTGACAAAATATACTTCAAACTCTTGTGATTGGTATATATCTCAAAATTTTCACCATAGAGATAATGTCTCCATATCTTCGAAAAGAATATTACAACAACTAACTCAAGATCATGATTGGGATAATTTGTCTCATAAATTATTAGATGTCGTGATGCATTGGCAATTATACTATCATTATACATAAGGATACAACCAAGACCTTTCATTGAGGCATCACTATAAATAACAAATCCATAATTCCCTGATGGTAGAGTCAAGATAGGATCATTGACTAATATTCTCTTCAATTAATTGAAACATTCTTCACAATCTTTTGTCCAAAAAAATTTAACCCCTTTACGCGTGAGCTTCGTTAAGGGGTTAGCTAATCAGGAACAATTCTGGACGAAACATCGATAATAACCTGATAAACCAACAAAACTATGTACCTCAGTTATACTCATCGGTACTGGCCATTCCTGGATTTCTCATGTCTTATAAAGATCAATGGAGATTCCATCCTTAGAGACAATATGGCCAAGAAATTAAATCTCTTGATGCCAGAATTCACACTTGCTAATCATCCCATATAATTAATTTCTTCTAAGAGTTTTCAGGATAATGCACAAGTGCTTTTCATGATCTTCATTTATTTTGGAGTATACCAAGATAACATCAATAAATACCACTAAAAAATCATCGAGATATTCCATGAAAACCCTATTCATTAGATCCATGAAGACAGAGGGTGCATTAGTCAATCCAAAAGGCATTACTGTAAAATCGTAATGCCCCTACCTAGTTTGAAATTCAGTCTTCGGAATGTCATCCTTCTTCATAAACAACTTATGGTATCCATATCAAAGTTCAATCTTTGAAAATTATTGAGCTCCATGCAGTTGGTCAAATAAATCATTAATGCGAGGTAGGTGATACCTGTTCTTTATTGTTGTAGCATTGATCTCCCAATAGTCTATACATAACCTCATAGATCCATATTTCTTCTTAACAAAAAGGACATGGGATCTCCATGGAGAAACACTAGGGAGAATAAATCCCTTATTACTCAATTCCTCTAGTTGTTTATTTAGTTCAAATAATTCTACAGTTTCCATTCTATAAGGGTTCATCGATATGGGCCTTGATCCAAGAATTAAATCAATTGAAAACTGAATTTCTCATTCTGGAGGATGTCTAGTTAAATCCTCTGGAATCACATCTATATATTATTTTACAATATGTACATCCTCTATTTGAAAATTCCATTCCTCACCAACAATTATTTCATTATCTTTCTCCCCAATATTTGAATTTAGTTGAGCTACTAGGGGTAAATCTAGATAAGAATTAAGTGTTGATGAATCTACTCTAAAGATAAGGTTTTCATTACCATCATCATCAAAAATCATAACCTCATTCTTATTATAGTAAATCTTTTCATCATGGTAGAAAATCCAATCCATATGAAGGATTATATCAAATTAAATCATGGGTATGATGATGAGAGCAGCAGATAAATAACATTTATATGCTCTGATAGGGACTGATTCACAAAACTTTGTTGCAATGATCCTTCCCTTATGAGTTTTGACTGACAACTCCCTTGTTAAATCAAATTTGAAATATCTAATTTTCTTAGAAAAATGGGAAGATATGAAACAAAGAAATGGTCTAGAATTAAATAAATCATTTTATAAACTTGAGGAAACCATTAAATGACCTACCACCACATCTTTCAGTGCTTCTACCTCAGCAGTTGTGATAGTATAAGCTTAGCCTTCATCCCTTGGCCTTTTCTGAGGTAATTTACCGTAACGCTTAATACATTAATTTTCATAATGTCCCATATCCCTGCAATTGTTGCATTGAACATAGGTATCTTCTTTCTTCCCCTTGCAATCACGAGCATGGTGGCCTTTTTCACCACACTTATAACAGACTCCCATTCCCTTCAAGAAAGTACCAGGGTTTTTCTTCCCACATTTACTACAGGATGGATATTCAACTTTTCCCTTCTTCCCCTTATTTCCATTTCCAGGGTGATCAACATATCTCTTCTTCTCTTTCTGTTCTTTAAATTCGTAACACTTAGAGAATTATTTTTCTGTCTTGATAGAACATGAGACAATATCTTTGTATGACGATAAGGATTGTGAGACTAATTCTCAATGGGGAAATGGTTTGAATGCGTAGAAAAAACGATAAATATTACTCCTTGGGTTACGTATATAATCTTTTTCATGCCTCATTAACCTTGTAAAGTTAGCCACATACTTTGCAACATTCTCATCCTCCTTTTGTCTCAGACTCAAAAATTGCCTTTCTATATTTTCTCGATGGTCATGAAGAAAGTATTTTTCAAAGAAAATCACTTTGAACTCCCTCTATTCCATACATGATACTTCATCATCCTCCTTTTTGTTCTGAATCAATGACCACCATTGGTCAGTATCTCCAGTGAGGCGGTAAACTACCATGATAACTTATCCCGTTTCAGTACTCCCCACGGCATGGAATATTTTCTCTAATGAATTTATCCATTGCTCAGCTAAAAAATGGACTTGTACTCCCATTTAATGTTGGTGGCTGTTGCCTCATGAAGCGATCTAACATTGATCCTCTATGTTTCGGATCAGGGTGCTCCATACGGGTAAGGTTATTATTCATAACCCGAGTGAGTTGTCCCAGTATGGTGATAATTTTATCAGCACCAGTTCTATCACTAGCTCCACTATAATTATCTTGAGAAGGAGGGAAATCCCTACATGAAGTGCGTGCATTGATACAGTTTTCATTCCTTCCACTAGGTACCATTTCTAAACAATGGCATACAGTAAATTAGTTTATAAATTGCAATACATAAATCCAAACATGTAAAACACTTAACATAAATTGAACAGTTTATGGATATAATCCATAATCATAAAAATATTTAATTTGTTGAAGTATATACTCATAAACCCTTCATAATGGTATGTAATGAAAATTATAATTATCATAAGTAAATCCCCTTGGAGTGTCGTAACCAAGTGTGTAGCAAGGCCCGTTTTTTCACACCCGTTCTCGTTCGAGTCTATCTCAAAGTGGTTTTTTGAGTTTTACCCCAAGTTACATCTAGGTCATAGCCGACACTACCTACTCGTATCCAGACATGGATGTATTTCTCAGCAAACTCACAAAATCACTACCATACCAAAATTCTAGGATTTCTTCTATATTAATCCTCAAAGTCTATCTTATGGATATGTAATAAAATTATAGTTTTTTTAAATTGATGTTCCAAGGATTGTACTAAAAATTCTCTGATACCAACTGTAACGCCCAACCCTAGTTACCCAAAGTTAGTGCATTATTACATAACATTTTCATGATCACAAAAGATCATGTCTCGAAAGACTGATTAGTTTAGTAGCCTTGGAAACAATATATAAATTCATAAGTCTAACATTACAACATAAAATGAAAACTACCTAAACATATTCTCTCCATAGACCACACTCATATCCCATCATACTATCCATTTTGGTCATTAATAAAATATTTCTTTACACCCTGGGAAAAATAAAACCTAGAAAGGGGTGATCTCATATGCCCAGTAATGATAACAATATAGCGGAATCATTCATAAATAAGCATAAACATTTAAGGCATTGTATAATTAAAACAAAATCCTTTTAAACATTAACTTTATCATAATATGGAATAAAAAATGAAATAATGCCATTTACTTATTCACATGGATGTTATAATAGTCGAACAATCACATGGAATGTCAATATCCACTTTCTAATGATGGAATACATAATGCCAGTTCATCATAACCACATAGTCAAGGCCTTATACCAGGACTACAAATAAGTTTTTGTCAAGCCCTTCTTCCAAGACACTAGTTTGTCTCAGGAGACCTACAGATGCATCGAGGAGCTATAGCGGGCTCAACTCGTCACTTACTAAGTCCAATGCATTCCTTATATGAAAAGTATTAAACATAACATAAACATTCATATTAAAACTAGCATATGAAATATCAATACTTAACCCATAAACCGTGAATGGTATAAAAATAACACATCCAAAGTCAAACATATCACAAAACCGTCATTATAATATGGAAGATTTGTATCATAATAAATCAACTTCAAACAAGTTTAAAATCCATTAAAGGATTTTGACATAGATGCCAATGTTTTGTAAAACTCTTTGAGAGAAATATCCCTTTTTCATGAAAACATTTAAAAGTCACACAATTTAGAAAGGAAGACATTTAAATAAATTTATGAATCAAAGTGTCTCATACCACTTTGAAACTTTTGAAATTAATTAAAATTTTAAAACATTCATGTCCATTTAAATAAATACATAAAACGATTTTGAAAACATGTACATTATTGAGAATCGTTTTGAAGAATAGATCTTTAAAACATTTAAATTGATGTTTTAGTAAAAATTACCTTAAAATAATCCCTTTGAAATTTTTTTTATGAAACATGGACATGAATAATAAATATGTGTCAGTAGATACTTTTGTAAAAACAGCCTCGGATAAAAATGAAATTGCGAAAATAAACCTTACCAATTTGGTAACACACAAAACATACATACTATGAAAGAATTATCATACAATTATTGTGTAAATACACCTAAATTAAAATTTATTACACAAATAATACAATTATGGGCTGTACATACACCACACAAAAGGTAATATTGGCAATATGGCATGAATCTCACGGAAATAAAGAGTGAGATGAAAACCCCTTACCTTGTACTTTTTCTTGGTCGAGGGTTGGTTAACCACCTGTATAATTGTGAAATAATTGTTATTAAATTAGACAAGAATCATATACAATAATATGATATCATATATGATCTTTTAATATTGCTTTGTCAATAATATAATAATATTATAGTTGTTTTGGGTGTTAAAGGATTAGTTTTCCTTTATATTATTTTTTTGTGAGTCATATTTGTTATGTATGGGTTCTATATTATTCATATTCACAATGATATTAAGTCTTTAAAAATAATTATTAACCATAAAAATGAAAATTAGTCTTGAATAGATACTATGGGGGATGAATCTCATCATGTTCGTGGAGACGGTAGTCCGTACGTACGCACGAGCGATAATATCATTCTTTTGATATTAAAATAATATATAATTGGATGTTATATCATATATATATAATCATTATAATCAATTAAAAATAATTATCATACTCATCCAAATAATAATGTTTTGAAAAACAATTACACCACGACGTGGAGACGGTAAGACTTTCATACGAACGTATGATGACATTTTATTCAAAGGATGGATAGAATAATGAATATTGTTGTACCATATTTATAATAACATCACAGTATATAGAATATACTGGAATTAATATTTTATAATGGAAATAAACAATAAATAATAAGTGAATGAAAAAAGGAACTTGGAAGAGGGTGGTGGAAACATTACCTCTTCTTTAGGTTCTTCATTTTGATTTGATCAAAAGGGAACCGTAGGTTGGATTTATGATCAAAATGAGGCCTCTAGGTTGATGGGATGATAGTTTAGAGGGTATTTGGGAAGGGTTTCGCCAAACCAAAAGGATTTGATGGTATGAATTAGAGAAAAGGGGGAGTGCCCTTTTATAAGAGGGGTGAGCGGTACGTTTGGAAAAGCTAGAAATATTATTTTATAATAAATTCATATTCAGTTTATAATGGCTCCAAACTGATTTATTTCGAGGCTAAGGTGAGGATGGGTCGCAATCCACTCATCCAATAGGTTTTAGACAGGATTGGGTCACTATGTTATCCTTATCTTTTATATTTAACTCTTAGTTAAATAGTTTGACATTAACCATATCTCTTTGTATTTTTATATTATTCGGTTAATAAATTTACTATAAACTGATAAGAGAAATCTAAGTGGTTAATTAATTACATACCTATCATCATATAAGTCCTTTGTCTATACCATAGATTTTTATGAATATTATATCAATTAATTATATAATATTTGTTTTAAAAACACCTTTAGGTCAATATTGACACTATTTTATAATTTATTTTTGTTAAAATCATAAAAACTTTATTAATTCAAACCAAATTCATTTAATCAATCCTTAAATGTCATATTAACCAAAAAAAATTATGTAATAAAAACTTTCAAATTATAATTATTTTAACATTTATAATACTAATTATTTGATTCTTTAATTAATAAGTAAAATACTTCATCATCATTGTGTCATAAAAAAATTTAATTATTCAATGTATAAAAATTATAGATAAAATTAAATTATGTAGGAAATTGTTTTATCTTTCTAATGAATATATACAGTCGAAAAGATAACATATATTACATTATGTAAAAATTATTTTTCTAAAAGATATTTGCTTATATCATTTTTGTATTTACTTTAACTTATTTAATATAAAGTGTCATTTTAGCATACAAGTGGATCCATGGGGTCCCCAAATCGACCCAAAGATGACCATGGCCGGACATGTATATACCAATAGGTTTAGGACATGTTTTACGATAATTTAATATTATTATAATATTATTATTTTTACCCTTATTTACTAGATTTACCCTTTAACCATTGAAAATAAAATATTTACCGAAATAATAAAAGTTACCTATTTGCAAAATTTTGTCCTCCTGATTCTAAATACGGAAACCAATTTTCTAAATTCAAAACATAGAAGTGGCAGAAATTAATTTAAAATTAATTCCCACTGTCAAATAAAAAGCATGTTTTTAAGAAATAATAACAATCAAAAGATTGGCTCTTCCTTATGTCCAGTTAAAATGTGAAATTACATCTAATTATAAACATTGGATTAAATGGTAAAAATATAATATAATTATAATATAAAAGCAATCAAATTCATAACTAATCACTATTAATTATTTCGATTAAAAAGATGTTTTAAAATAAAATTTAGTAATTTTCACTATTCATTGAAATATGAAAGTTATCAGAAAAGTACCAAAAATTCACCCTAAGTTAATTTTGATATCCTGAATCCAAAAATGAAGTCCATTTTGAATGATAAAATTTATAAAATTTTAAAAAGTGGGTATTACTATTTATAACATCTAGTTTGATTGGTTGTGGTGTGTATTAGAACTGAAAGTTGCATACAACACATGCTATTGTATTATTTAAAGAGAAGCGTACCGTGGATGCTTAGGGTTTTACAACATTTGTTAATTTTATAGTTAAAAATGTCAATTTAATTAACATGAGATACACATTATAGATATATATTATTAGAAACGTTTTGAAACATTAAGATAACATGTCATGTGATTCTCTCTGTTCAAATAGGTGATTAATAATTACTTGTTTTTCAATTCACTAAATATTCAATATTTTTCTAGGGTTTCTCATCACAATTCATTGGAATTATTTTATTGTGGTTTTTTTCACTCTGACTATGACACAACATAGGATTCATTTGACATTACTCATTGAATGTTAATAATAACATTCATCATTTATGATAAATACTGGTGTAGGAGATCTTTTATGTTTCTTATTGAAAATGTTATTTCCTATCAACCTTTTATGTTTTTTTCTTATAGAATTATTGTGAAGGAGTTTATTTTCATTGTTGTGAATTTTATGCAGTTCTTGAACCATCCATCTTGATATTTTCATAATGTAAGTATTTATTAAGAAGTTACCTTGTAATAATTTATTCCTTGTGATATTTTAATTTAATTTCATTTTTATTCAATACAATTTACTAAAAATATTTTCCCATTAATCATTTTTTATTTATAATTCATTAAATGTATGAGTTAATTTTCACCTGAAACAAAGTCATTATTAATTACATTATGTTTATATGTGGGTGGGTGTGTGTAATCTACTAGTACTGGATATGAATTACCTAATGTGATATTTTAGCTTTTGTTGACTATAAGGCCTCAACATGGGTGGTGTGGATGGTAATCATTTCATCTTTATGGGGTTGGTATTCATTTGTTCATTTATTGGTTTGTTAGATCTAGAAGCATAATGATTTTTCTACCTAAGTGCGGAGTTTTATTGGTTAGACATGGTAGGATACACATGGGACACCGGATCATATCAATATTGAACAGACCCACCTTCATTTATCTTGATTTATGTTCAGGTTCTCCCTCCTCGATCATGGGTGGTTGGCTGAAGAGGGTTGATTTCTTTGTCGTGGGAAGTTAATGTCCCTTCCATAAATATTCTTATTTTATTCTTTTTTATGACTAGTTTGATGAAAAATCTTTTGTACCCCTCAAGATCCTTGGGAAAAGGATCCATTTTGGTTTCTATTTTGGTTTCTCGATTATCCATATACCAAAAAATGGCATAAACTTATCACTTTTCCTTATTGATATGTCAAAAGGAGGGTAGAATTATCTCGATGGGACTCTCATGAAAAAAATTATCTATCTATATTTTACTGAGGGAACCTATTAAATATAAAAATTAATGAATCACATCTCCTTATAGTGGATTTTCATCTCCTAATCCCCTTCTCTAGACAGGCACCTATGATCATTCAGATTATTGACCGTGATGGCATTCACGATGTAATTGTTTGGAGGGGATCCTTCATTGTTCACTGGTGGACTAGCCTAATGGCCTTTTTTAACCATGAGAGTGGACAAAATTAGATGGTATGATACTACCTATATCCTCAAATATGTAAATTATGGGATTAATCTGTTAGTGATGATGGAGTATAATTTGATTAACTCAAACCAAATGGATTCTCCTAAAAGGGTGAAACAACCTCAAGATCTACATCTTATATATAACCCAGACCTAGTTTCCCTCTCATACGTATGAGAATCAAAATCAACAAATTTTACTTTCCATTAAATGATGATCTCCAAAAATCATTACCATGTTTCATCACACTATTCACCTCTTGATTCACATGACAGAATGAGATTTCACCCCCTCAAACATGTCATGAAACATGGTCTTGCCCATCGATTCATGATAAGAATTGGGGTTCACCCACTTTATCATGCTAAGAACTACTCTTAGAACACCCCAACCATATCTATACCCATTGAACATGTTCTAAAATCTCATTCATAAAACTCGACCTTATCAACTTGTTTCACCTACCGACAATCAACTAATTCCCTAACTTAGGTACCTTCCATATCAGAATCTATGCAAGTTATTAGTACCATGGGACCCCAAACTCCACCAGGTTGGATTCAACAACCCATCAATTTTTCAGTTTTATTAAAATTTATCAATATGATAATTACATTCTCAAACTATCCACTTGACTAGATAAGTCCATATCAACCATTAATCTATAATTCTAGTGTTACATATACCATCCAATAACAGTTATCATTATATCAAGATTTTTACCCACACATAACCATATTCCGATGAATGAGTTGATACACTCCACCTTAGAACTTCATTATTACTAATCTACAAGAATGGCACTACCCAAGATCTACTATCAACCAAATATCAACATTTCTAACCCTACTTGTGATACCTTTAAAATCCCTCAACCCAAGTTCAATGTGAGAATTAATTAACATTTTGGTGCCTCACATCATCGCTTCCCAAAAATATTTTAAAATATTATTGTATAAAAAATACCGACCATTCCAACTCAAGTCCCATGACCCTACTATTTACACTAAAAAATAATATTTAATCCACTACAGTTTCCTCTGCGAACTGCTGACATCTACAATCTACGCTGGTTCCTAGATTACCATATATAAAGAACTCTCTCACTCCCAGAGTAATTACACCAAGGGGATCAATGTTCCAAGAGACCTAAGGATACCACATCACCACCCATAAAATTCGAGAGGTCATAATCATTTTTCCATATGAGTTATTCATATACCAATAGCTTCAAAAGTAACCACCACACACTTTAACCTTTTTCATCTCCTCACCTCACCTTAGGGTCATCTATCTTCCGAAGTTGAGTCTCTATTTCTCAAATATTTCTCAAGATAATGCCATCAACATTTTCCCCATTTCATCTATATCCAACCACAAAACCATAAACATCTAGATTACTATCATAGGGGAAGAATAATTTCACCATCCCAACTACCACATTGGTTATGAAAAAACCAATCACTTATTATTTAGTTCAATAATATTAACTTAACCTTCCATTATAGAATTTAATAGCTCTAAATATTAACAAGGAACCCTAGTAAGTGTACATCACAATGTAAATTTTCAACCCCATATGACTTGAACAACTCGTGTCATTTCCCACCCATATGTGCTTCATGTACCTAATAACCCAAATAACCAAGTTGACTACAAATCAACTCATCTAGATAAAATCATCTCAAAATTTGATTTCCTTTTACCAATATTCCTTGGGTAACCCTCCAATTCCAAGGCTACTACATGATCACCCTAACATAAGAATCAATTTGAAACTCTATGTGTTTAATCATGTTCCACTAAACCTATACATTACCATCTAGGATTACCATCGACCATTTAATTATAATCAATAATATTAATTCATAAGGTTTTTTCATCTGAATGACAATGATCGAAAAAACATGTCTCTATACTAAAACACCTCAAGGAATCTATCTTCCCTTATTATGATCCATTCATGAGTTGGTATAAAAATAGATAAATCAAGGCTTATAAATTCTCAAGGAACATTTATAGCCATCAAAATATATTAATTACAACTTCCATACACTACACTCACTGGAGGGAATTAATCGAATCTTCAAATCCCTAAGGATATTTTGTTTCAATGTAAAACCCTCCACTGGGTTACCCTTGATTGTCATGAATTTATGACTCACCACTATCCTAATCTAAACCATAGACACAAATTGGTTCCCACACATACTCCATCAATCATAACCCACCTAAGACACAATCCATGGCTAGAATAAAACTATTTCCTCTATACATGACATCTACCATGCAAAAAACCACAATAGGGTCTCATAAAAAAGTGTTAATATAACCCATTCTAACCATTCTCGGACTTGGAACAAACCATAAAACCACCAACAACCCCAACACATCATGATAAGATCATTCTATATTCAACTCCTCCACTTCCAGTTGGAATTTCAAAGCTCAAGTACGATGACCAATAGGTGTGGAAATGTACCCTTTTCTTTTATTTTTTATGTGTGTATAGTTAACTACCAAACCGCCCACAAATCCAGCCCACATCGTAGAGCCTAGTATTAGCTCCCATTGATGCATGATTTTAGGATACCCAAGAAAAAAAAACATTCACACCCAAAGACAACCATTTTGTTTGGTCCATAAAAAGAGTAAAAACGTTTTTGTGGATGGTCCACTTAAATCATTCCTAATTAAATCTTCCCCTATAACCAATTCTGATGCCTAGATGGATACATTGAAGAAGTTGATTTTGAATTTTGTGAAGAAAGAAGATATACAGTCACAATTATTTATATCCCAAAATTTTATGTTGGAAACTCTAGGTATGAGCCTACAGCGTAGGTTTTAGCTCGGTGATTTTGTTTATAGAATCAGAGGACTATTGCCATGGTTCTAAATCGTTGCTATAAACCTATATCCATGGTTCCAAACTATGGATATAGGGAATATACGACTAAATCTCCAAACGTGGTATTATAATGTGGCTATAGTATTTTCCCTGTATCCATTCTATTACCATCCATGGTTAAAAATGGTGTCTATAGCCTTATTTTTTTAGTATTCATAAGCAATCAGTTATCACGTTTTTAAGCATTCTTTAATTAACCACATAGCCCCCCACCAAGTTCCCAAGGACACCCAAACTATAAAAACCTATTTAAGCCCGTACTGGAGTGTGAATCAAACCACAATATTTTGGGTATCGTTAATCATGTCATTTCAAATTATATTATGAACAGTTGGAAATAAGGTCAATTTTCAAACTCATGGGCATAGAACATCAGGTCTAACACCTCATGGGTTTTTGGAGCCTCAGTACCTATCCCATACCTTAATGTATCATGGGTATTTGGAGCCTCATACCCTATCTAATACTCACAATCTCATATGGGTATTGGGAGCCTCATCCCCATTCCCAGGCACTTTTATCACATAGGTGTATTCCGAGCATCATTCCATGTCCCATAAAATAATAATCACATATGGGAACATAAAGCCTTAATCACTATCCCATATGCATATATCAATAATACACCCACATATTTCACATATATCCCATAAATGATGTTTAATCAACATTAACCCTCTTATAATATTTAATATCATGACATACATGTCAAAGTATCGAAATAAATCACAATTCATTACTTTAATAATATTTTATAAAATGTTCAATTCACCATTTAAAATAGATAACCCTTTAACCCCTTATTTATTTCATCAATTTATTAATCCAATTCTACAAAACCAATATCACATTATTTAATTAAAAATTTAATTAATACAATTTATATAATCCGCATAACCCATTAATTAGTTCATTAATTAATTGATCCAATTCCACAATCCCAATATCCCATGAATTCCATAATCCCAAGATTCCATTAATTATTTAACATATTAATTAATTATATTTCACAGACCCAATATTCCATTAATTTCACATTAAAAATATTCCACTACATAATTAATCAATTGAATAATCTCATTCCACCAATTGAACAATTATACAAACCCTTTAATTGACCAATTCCATAAACTAATTCATCGATCAATCCCACGATACACTAATTAATTAATTAACAAAATTAGTTAATTCATATTTATGAAATTAAATTTTTAATTGTTCAATATTGAATCTATAATAACATAGACCAAATTAAAATGAATACATTGGAATTTTACTGAAAGAACATATACCTCAAGATCATTGAAAACACTAATCAATAGAAATACCAAATTTGAAGCATAACAACCACAATCACAGCAAAGAATGAGATCTAGATTCAAACACAAGATCTCTAATAAAATAAATAGATATACAAAATTATTAGATCTAAATACACCATAATATGATAAAAGAATTCCTTTGTTATCTGGAAAGAGAGATGGGAGAAAGAGAAACCTAACCAATAAGAAAGCATATACCTAGTGAGGTGTAGATCTGACAATCCTAAATTCAATTCATCCTGAATGGTGTTCGAGAGCACTAGACACTCGTCAAGAAACCTTACAAAATAAGAATAAAAAGTGAGGGGTCTAATTTGGTCACCATTGGGTAAAGTCCATAGGGTTTAGTTTTTTTTTTAAACTAATTTTCAGATTTATTAAACTCACACAAATAGTATCTTGGTAGGGGTACAAAGATTTCCAATCTTTGTAACATAACATTGTGCCTTTACTAAGTGGAGTGTGGTTCATAGTTACTCCTAATATGAAACACGTTTTGAAAAACCTTTCACCAACAATAAAATCCCTCTATGTCTAGTGTTACACATTTTTCTAGGGTATGGTGCCTGGTTTTGGAAAATAGTTCACTAACCATGCACTGCCCCAAACTCCTCTGGAAACACCCAATTTTCACCCAAATGTTCCAATGATAAAACTCAAATAATGTATTCTCAAAATAAGGTAGAATAGTATTTTTAAAGGATCTCAATAAATATTCTAAAAAATATGGGATCATTCAATATCCCCACCTTATAACTTCTCATCCTCTAGATGCAATCCCATGTAACTCTAAGATTACATGTTAAAATGATTTGGCCACTAAGCCCCAATATTTGACTATCTTTCTCATTTTCCATGAAAACATGATCATGTTTCCACAACACTCAAATTATAATCTCATTCGTCGTTGGAAACACACTCTCTCTATAATCCATCACACTATATGAGACGCTCCCGAAAGGACACATTATTTTCAAGCTCAATATCATGAATATTGATCACATGAGATGCATGAGGGTGATACCACTGAAGAAGTGAGAAATGAGAAATGATATGGATAGTACAATACCTCAATGGAAGAACTAACCAGATTCTCTCTACAATATCAAACAATCAAAATAATATGGTCTATAGCATGAACTATCTTAAAACCCTTTGGTGACCCAATTTAGGTGACACCCATAGGAACACATGATCACCCTCAAAAAACTCTTGTGTTCATTGATGTCTCACAATATATGACCTATTATTACTCTGAATCATAGCCATATATTTACTTATTAGCTAAACCTACATCGAAATATCCAACACGAGACATGACCCCAACAACTCTGACTCACTGACCTCCATCCAACATAGTGGTGATATGTATGACCTACTATAAAGATCCTAACATGGTTAAATTGGTTTAGATTCCTGGTAATTATTATTATTAGATAAATCAATGAGTGATAAGTGATTCTCTATAGACCATCAAATTTAAAGAACATGTACTTATAGCATATCCTCATGAACATGTATCATACATTCTGATTTCCCATCTATCTGTGGGTGGAAATCTGTACTCAATAAAACCTATGTAAAAAGCTACTCATATAGGCCCTACCCGAAGAATGATTTCATGTGTGAGTCATGGTCTGATACAATAATCTATATCACATTGTGCAATTCAAATATTTCCCATTCCTAAAATTTGTGAAACTAATCCACCGATATTGTATCATTTATAGGAATGAAATGCACTACCTGAGTGCACCATTCCACATCCACCCAAATAATGTCATTCTTATCAGTCATCCAACAGAGACCCATGAAAAATTCCAAGGTAACACTGTATCACTTTAATAGTAGAATTTTAAATGGTTGTAGTAAAAAATTAGGTAATTGATGCTCATCCTTCACCTATTGACTGGTGTAGCATTGTGTCATCAACCCTAGTATCTCATTTTTCATGCCCACACACCAAAAATTATGTCATCGGTTAAGGTACATTTTTGTAAAACCTAGGTGCACCACCCTCTTTGAGCCTTGAAATTCAGGCATCAGCTCCTCCTTCATTCTTGCTAGAAAAACTACATGTACCTAGACATTTATGGTCTCATCATCATATATTTTATAATTTAAAGGTGAATCCCCACCTCGTTGGATTTCCCTCAAGGACAAACATTCATGATACTCATATTTCCTATCATTGATTCTTCCCAGAAAGTAGAGTCCAATGAAACTCATGCAAGAGGCATATTCTAAACAATGACATGCCTCTCGATAAACATGGTCATTATCACCCACTTACAATAAGACTTTTAACCATCCTAAGTCTGATTTTTCTGACTCAAAGCCTAATCAAGACTGTTTCCCATCCCATGCATATATGCTTGGTCCAAATAAAAAGACTACATATAATCAACCCATATTATCCATCTAAAATTCAAGTATCTCTATGAAAAGATATAAATAATGCTCTTATGATCCATATACATAATATATGTCTCACCCAATAGATATTATCTCCAACAATTAAGGGTAAAAACAACTACATCAAACACGATGTCATGTGGAGGGTAGTTCAATTCATGTGGCCTCAACTTCCGAGAAACAATACACCACAAATCAATATATTTGTATCAATAATGCACCATGTCTAGTCCTATAAGTGTAAATAAATAACTTATACTACTCACATTACTTGGGTAGGATCATTGTTTGTGTTTATTTCAAGAGGTTCTTTAAAAAATTGTAATAGTCTATCACATGCACTAGACTATTCAAATTTTATCCCCTTTATGGTCATGCCTGAAAGTTGTTCATCTAATTGGGAATTTTACTTGGCGAATTTCCTAAAGTAACCCTTAGACCCCTAAATATTTCGGTATCAAAAAATTATTAGGATGATACAAAGAAACCATGACTTTCTGTTTCATTGGTTTATATAGACACAATATTTAGAGATTATGTGACCTAAGAAGTTTACCCAATCAATCGAAAAATGATACATAGATATATTGGTGTATAATCAATGCTCTCTCAGTGTACTCATGATGATGCCATGATATTGGGTATAATTATCCCGTTTCATTGATTACACTAGGATTTCATCCACAACCACAACCAGAAACAAGTCCATGTATGGGTGGAAGATTATGTTCAATAAAGCCACAAACACTTCTAGTGCGTTCATCTACCAAAGAAAATCACTAAGAAATCATATCTTCTGAAATATATTCTAAATTTATTCGTTGGTATATTAGATGATCATTACCTCAACTAATGGTACCTTAATATCAAGTCCATCTTAGAGAAAACATATGATCCTATCAAATAGTTCAAAAGATCATCGATATGTGGAAGAGGATATCCATTATTTATCGTAATCATTATCAACTTCTGATAATAAGAACACAATCCCAGAGTCCCATAATAAATTTATGAATAAAAGAATATAGAACCCCCAGGAGATGTAATCAAATTGATTAATGCCGTATCCATCGAATATTTTAGTCCAATCTTTAAATATTTAATATTTGTTGGTTTCATTCTATATGGTGGCATAGAAACAGGCTCATCCCCATATCTGTGATAATTTTTAAATTCCTCTTCTATCTCTAGTGTAATATTTAATATGTTTTTAGTAAGAACGTCCTCAAATAAATCTATGAATTGTTGAAATATATCCTGATTTATACCTTCATCGTCAATCATTAGACAAGAAACATGTAGAGTGAGCATCCCATAGTGTTGACTAACTACCCCTACATAGGCCTAGTGGATAGCCCACTCTCCATAGTGAATATATTTTTCACCCTCATCAGACACTAAAATTCACTATCGTATGGTAACAATCAATGTTGGATCGGTATGCTAAAAACATGTAAATACCCATAATTATTTCAAATCTTGACATGTCAAGAAATATATATCCCATAGAAACTAATAATCCCAAACATCGAGAGAACACCCCTTGCATAGGTAGATGTCCCTAGAATATACCACAAATGGTGTGTCTATCATCAACACCCACTCACAAAATCCACTATTAGGCTTAACCCATTCCGTGGATGTGTAAAAATAAAATAATAGTATGCACCAATGTCAATGAAATCCCTAGAAAATGTAGATTCTACAAGAATATGACTTTTAACTATCAATGGTATAACCTTTCTATATACAAGTATAGGATGAACCACATGAAACTATATTACCCATCTTCCATGTGATAATTGCTATTTCCCCTAACTAGTAGTACATTGTAGATTCTAGTGCTCCTTCCCAGAAGCTCTTCATCCTCTACCTTGAACACCACTACCATTAGTACTCCAAATACCTATCTAATATATCATAAAAAAACTCGTTATTACACTCTGATTCTTACTTGAAACTCCATAACTACCCTTATTTTATGGATTCATGAAAAACCCGTGTATATTTACTATCCCATCATATGCTCCGCACTTTGCTGGAGGTTAGGGAAAGTGAATATTATAGTGTCCAAGGGTACCAAACCGGTGGAAATGGAAACGGGTTAGATCTTGAGTAACTGATCCTTCACCCTGGCCACTCTTCCTCTCACTCGTATGGTAAACATTTTCATAAATACTCTTCAAACCATCAGAAGTATCACCTCTTGATCATCAAAAGAATCCACCTGGCTTCAACATGAATGCTCTTTCTTGATCCTGACAGCTATGAGAGCATTATCCACCACCAGAGAAATCATCTTTAACAAAAATATGTTAACATGAGACTTAATCTTACATTTTTTTCTATCCTAAAAATTCCATTCGTAGTTATTTCATCCCTTAAATATGTTGGATAAAAGCATTTTAGGTATGTAAAAATACTAGGATAGTATATCTGAAACATACTCCCCAGATTCAACCCCATGAACTTAGTTGTTATCTCTTATTCATGTCCTCTAGATGAGAAAGGATATATGAAATTCATGAAAAAATCCATTCTAGATCATACCGTCTTCATGCTCTTTGCTACACTTCATATCCAATAAAAACTTCACGAATCCTCATAACATATATGTTTCTGACTTGAACAACTTCTTAGTTGGAGTCCCTAAATGATCATGTATAGTGTACATGTACTCATCTGTAACTCTTCTTTCTCATGTCCACCAACTTTGGAGAAAGTCAGAGGGTGATGCAAATTAATCTCCCATGTTAGGTTAGATACACTCTTCAAAATCGACTCTGGGTTTCTGTACATAAATTGAATAAAGAGAGATTTGTTCTCTAGGAACTTCTCTTTGAGTCCTCTACTCAGAAGTATTTTTTCCTCAAGTTCCACTGGATGAGGAGCATTTCAATCCATATCTTCATATCATCCTACCATTAAACATCATCATGGAGGCATATATCTTCAATTATAATCACACATCTCATTACACATAACACAATATTATAATAATTGGGATGATTTAAAAATAATCATGACAAGTCATCCCTCAATACCATCCATATGGTCAAAACTGACGCACTATCACTACCATTAACCATACTACATCTTCGTTACGGTTATTAAATGAGGAAATAATTATCATTATTTAAGCCTCATTAGACCCCCATTTTAAAAAAATTACCTCATCTTAAAAAATTCATGTGGACAGTAGGATCCATTTCTTTTATGTCATACAATCCTAGAAAATAATTTAATTTTAATAAATTACACAAATACGTTTTTCCCATATATTCCTAAAATGATGTGTGGAGTAGATTAATCATAAGTGATAGAATGATGTATTTATATTAAACTCTCATTCCATACCGGTATATGAGTAAAATAACAGAATATATAAGAAAAAGTAATCACATAACACAACAAGTTCATCACTAGAGGTGAATTATTATCAACTATAACAACACACATCAATAACAATAATACCACCCTGGGTACTTGGCTTTTACCCTCGAATGAAGGGTAGCTTTTCTATGCATGATCACTTTACCAAGGACCGACTAATAATATTATCTTATGTAACATTCCAAAATATTAAGATAAAATAAAAAAGAAAAGATAAATCCTTTAAAACCACATTGTAATGTCCTAAACCGGGTGCCACACACAGGTGCCCTAAATCAGTCTATCACAAGACCTTAGGAATGCCTCCACATACACCTGAAGTGACCGACAAGAAAAAAGGGTCTAATATCGAACATGTGGTACTATAAACTCTATATAAAAAATAACATGATCATAAAATAAATAAATAAATAACAATCAAAAGATACAAACAGTCACCAGAAAACCCAAAATAACATGATGACTAAAGAAAGAAAAACTGTATCTGAAAAAAATAGATAATTGAAGTAAATCTATTTAGGTATCGATTAGTATTCCTATTTAGGGAGTCAATAAAGCACATCTAGCCACCACAAGTGACATCTAAAAAATATACATTCAATAACTATGTCTATAATTTTAAAAAAATAATGTACAATTCATAAGTAAATAGTTATCACATTTTCAATTATATTTTAATTATCCACATAGCAACCTGGGATCCTAAGGACACCCGAACATTCAAGACCTACTGTGGCCAATGTGAGATTCTAAACCATACCAAAATACCATGGTTATCATTTATCATTTCATTTAACATCATATTATTACAAATTTTAAATCAAGTATTTTTATCCAAACTCATAGGCATAGAACGTCATATCTAAACTATCATGGGTATTTGTAGCCTATGTAACTATACCACACCTAAATGTCTCATGGGTATTTAGATACTCATTCCCAATACCATAGTGTAAATATGATATGGGAATTTAGAACATCAGTCCTTATCCAACAATCAGTTATCATACATGGGTATTTATAGAATCGGTCCATCTCCCACCAAATTATAATCACATATGGGTATTGTGTGCCTCAATCCCTACCACAATCTCTTATATAAATCATTAAGGCACATTTATACCATATAACACATAAATAAAGGTTAGTGGGAATTAACCCTATTACCACATTTAATATCATGACATGATATTGCAATTATCAAAAAAAATCATGATTCAATAATTTAATCACATAGAATATAATGAGAAATTAAAATTTTAATTCATATACCCTATTAATAAATTATTTAACTCACTAATTATTTAAAAAATTACATAAACACAAATATACCATTAATTAAATCAGTAATTAATTAATGTTATTTTCATAGTCCTAGTATCTCAATAATTAATTTTAAAATCAATTATTTTAATTCCATAATCTGATAGAAAATTATACATTAATTATTAAAATACTATTGAGAAAGAAGTGAGAAATGATGTATTAAACAATAAAAACATATAACAATTCCATTTTAACAGATATTAATCTTGATATAATTGATCTACCTCTGCAGTTTCCAATAGATATTGGTTACCTGAGTTTTTAGTTTATGAAATAATAGATCTTTAAATTGGAAGGTCAGTTTGTCCGCTATCAGGATATATTCCTAAAGGTTTATGTTCCCATTATTGAAGCCCCCATAAAAATCATATATAGCTTATCGATCATGGAATACCTCTCCTCATTGAGGGTTACCCTCAAAGACATCCCCATTATTTTAATGACTAACTCTTTTGATGAATTGAGTGTCAGAACCTGGTCAACCACTTCTTCTTCTGAACTCATAAGTAATTCCAACGATTTCTTGAACAAATCATCTAATTTTCATTGATGAAAAGATTTGGAATTGGCTATCCAATTATATTTATATTTATTTAATGAACGTGTATCCATTGGAAGTATAAGAATGGTGTAATCCTTACACAGTTTATGCATGCCATTTCAACTTTGGAAAATCCTCGAAATTAGAGGACTCTCTCAGTAACCCTTCCCCTCTATGGCACATTAACTAGAATTAATTCTCTACTTATTTAAATAGGCCTTGAATGACTCATCCTCATGCTCATGCACCGATTCAAAATGATTAGTCAGTGAAATATCTACCACCATTCAGCTAAGACTTTCCTTGATCAAGTCCATTCCTACGGCCTCATTGCTCAAAGGGTTATACCCTATGGAATAACCCTGTTTAGGTTTTGTGGGAGCTACTACCTATCCTCTTAAATAATTTCTACCCACTGAACACACCACCTTCACATATGATGTTCTTATAAGGTTCTTATAATCGCCATAAACCTCTCATGGAAGCTTCGTGTTAGCCTCATTATCAATTCTCAGGCTTTTTTTCTATACAAAAGGTTACCCAAAAGGTTAAGGATCCTCAAAATCATTCATCTTCCTCTTGAAGATATCACTAATAAAGGGATTCCCATTTTTAGGTTCCTTCTTATCTTCAGTTTCATTGTATCATCATCCATATGCACCTGACAAGAGGAGCTAGTATCACTGGATTTAGGAGCCTTGTCGTGGTCTGAAATGGCCAAATCGACCTATAGATCTGATTGCCTACCACACCTACAAACCACTAATGTATGATCCTATCTCATACAGACTAAAAATTAATACACCCAGTATTCATAAATGACAAGTTTCCTATATATAAACTCTTCTGAAACTATTTTCCAAACAAAATTTGGAGGTTTTCTTAAGGTATCAATTCTCACACATGAATGATGGCTAATATAGTGGAAAAGGGATTGAGTCTGACTATCAGAGCACACAAAACTACCTACTAGGTTCATTGTTATATTTAAAATCAAGGTATTCTGGATTTGAAAAGGGGGGTTAGGAAATCATACCCAAATGGGAAATGAGGGATAGTCTAGCTTCATATGATATTCAGAAGTGCACCTGGATTGAAAAAATCAAGACATGTTGGAACTGTGAGGAGTAAAGGAACATGATTTAATCATATCCTCATCCAAAGTGAACTAAATCATAATTTTCTTCATATCATGAATCCATTTGGTAGCTCCCTCTTGACAATCCCAAGATCTAAACAATAGTCGATCCAAAGTGTCTATTGGAGGTCGATGTTTAATGGAACAAGAAATTAATGTATTGTTGAGGAGAGTAAAAAAACCATTGAACTATGTGATTGAGATCTAAAGGTTGGGTATCCATTGAAAAAATTAGGTACCATAGGTGATAGAGAGATTTGAAGTAATAGAAGGAGTTTCTCAGAAATGGAAGAAGGGGGAAAGGAGGGTGTTGTATCCTTAGATGACAACGAAGGTCCCCCCACCTTGGGGGGGGGGGGGAGGGACCAACCGATTGGATTCTTCCATTAGGAAGAAGAACCTGAACACTGTGTACCCTAAAAGTGACAAACAGAAAGAAAAATCAGTTACTAAAGACTCCAAAATTCCATAATCTCAATATCCAATCCATTCCACAATCACAATATTTTGTAAATTCATTATCCAATTAATTAATTAAATTTCACAATCTTTATATTCCTTTCAATACCCATTCATAATACTCCATTAATTAATAATTCTACTAATTAATCTCATTCCATCAATTATAGAATTATACAAACTCGTTAAGTGAATAATTTAATAACTATATTAATTGATCAATCCCATAATTTATTAATTATTAAAACACATTAATTCAATATATGAATTTACGTTACTAATGGTTCATAGTAACTATATAGTTACATTCAGGTAATTGAATCATGACTTTTACATTTTATTAATATACTAGCTACCTCAACAACATTGATGATTCTCACTAATGGAAATCCTTAATTTAACGAAGAACAACCATGATAATGATGAAGAATGAGGTATTGATCTGAACATTTGATCTACGATCAATGTAATTATGATCCAAACATCCTAGATATGAAAACTCCACCAATAAGATAAAACCATAATTTTTTTTAGAAAGAGATACTAGATGCAAACAATCATAATCAAGAAGAAAACACACACATCGAGTGGTGAAGATCTTATAGTATATCCATTTATTCTTCCAGAACATTGTTCGATTGCACTTGGGGTTCATATAGAAGCCTCCAAAAATTGGATGAAAAATATATGGTAGTGTCATGTCATCATTGGGTGATGTAATGGGGGTTCAAAATTTTTAATATACATTCAATATTAATTAAAACAAAGTGAATGATTTCCAATTTAGTGGTGTAGATTTTTTCAAACTTTTCTCCAAAACCATGAACCTCTTATGATGGGAGGGTGGTTCATATTTACTACTAAGAGGAATAATAGTTCAAAAAAATTGTCTTTAAAATATTCAATCTATTTATGTTTTAGATTTTAGGGTTTACTATTTTCAGTCAAACTATTTGGGAAAACTGTGCAACAACCATGCACTACAAGAAACTCCACAAAAAAATTCATTTTTCAACCAAAAAAACAAAGATAAAACCCAGAAAATATAAACTAAATATATTCAAATATTACAAGTAAATGAGGTCATGGAAAATCAAAAATATTTTAGGATCTTACACCATAAGACATAGGATGAAATATTATTTCATGATCAACTATTTTTAACCCAGATTATTTCTATTTACCCTTTAATGAGGGGAGAAATTCTAACACTATTACATTTCATATTCAAGAAAAATAAAAGGGTTTTATTTAAAAAATTTTATCCTTGTATTTAAAAACATGTAATTAATTTTATTATATTAAATATAAATAATTTTCTAAAAATAATTATATTATGAACATGCAACATCTGATGAAAACTGTTGTTTAGAAAAAAAATATTATTAAATATAAAACATTGTTAATTATTATTCCATTAATAGAAAAAAATTAAATTAATGATAGAACATATTATAAAATTTAGTATATATATTTGGAAAAAAAATAATCAGTACTGAATATATAAATTTATTAAGATAAATGTACATTATTCACCTTAAATTTTTTTTTCATAACATATTTCCTTCACTTCCAAATGATTTTTATTTTCA
Source organism: Viscum album (assembly GCA_963277665.1). Lineage (NCBI taxonomy): Eukaryota > Viridiplantae > Streptophyta > Magnoliopsida > Santalales > Viscaceae > Viscum > Viscum album. The sequence goes on from OY728151.1 coordinate 298,913,778, forward strand.
TTTATAATTAATCGATAACCGAAGAATTTGTTTTAGTTATTTTTAAACCATATGATTTTACAATTTTTTTAGTCCTATTCATAATCACCAATAAAATTAATGCACAATAACTATAACAATATTTAACAATATTTTAACAGTATAAGATATTTAACATAAAATATGTGTTGTGTGTAATGAAATATATATATATATATATTAAAGAAAATTAACTTTAAAAATTTATAAAGACTTGGTGTTTTATAGATTATATATCCATATATTGATTATATAGAAATTTTTATAATAAATAAATCATATATGATATTATGAAATCAACATATTATCATCTATCAATTTAAAGATAAACACAATTGAATTATTTTTATTTATGATATGAGCTTACGTAAAAATTAATGGGTATATTATTTTTTAGAAGAATATAAAATTTAATTGTTCTTTTTATGAACATTATATAGATAAATACATTTCTTATGATCCATTAAAATGAATTTTAATTATTTCAATATAATTGAAAAAAAAAATCAAGGATGGATTTGTGATCAATTCATTCTAATATTTCGGTTTCAATGTTTCAAAGACATATTTTACGGGATCCATAACTATAAATATTTATTGAATGGAATAATATGAACATTGTAAGTTATTTTTGATGTTTTAGAAATTAAAATATTATACTTATTTGTGTTAAAGAACTTGTGAAAAATATTTTGGATTTTTTTATATTTAGAGGTAAAAGTTTTGACTTTTTTATATTTTCATAAATAAAAAATTAATTTTCGTACATACAAAATAAAAAAAATACATCTTGAATTTTCATCATTTGGATAAATAGTTTATATATTTGTGTAAATTAATTAAAAAAATTTTATATAGAAAGTAAATATATTCATATATATTCATAGCCAAAATGGTAAAGGGATTCATTATCTATAGTAAACGGATTTTGAGAAAAATATTGTCTAATTACATTCAATTCTGATTAATTGATTTTATTTATCACCTATTATATATTCATGCTTTTTAGATATTATATTTATCCTTACCATGTTATTTATAACACTATATCATTCTATGAGTGTTAGTTATCACTTCCATACCCTTATATTATATTTACACTAAATTTTACCTATTTGGAAACATAGTTTTGAGTTTTTCTGATGATATTCAGATTTCCCTTCTCAATATTAAGTGGATGTTTAATGAATTAGTTTTATTATATGGATTTTGAAAAAAATTAAAATATCAATCCATTAATTATGAAGAATAATTTTTTATTGTGAGGATTTAATTTATTAATGTGGAAGGATGATAACACAGTTATATTTTATGAAATATTATTTTTATCACTTCGATAACTTGTTTTACACAAAAAACAATCCAAAAAAACCATGAAATATTATATTATAATCATTATTACCAAGACATTTAAATTGGAAGTTATGAATATGAATAAATATATTACGATATCTATGTATTTGTGTGTGTGTGAAATTTTCATAATAAATATAAGTGTATTGATAAAATTTTATTATATAATAACTCCATATTTATTAATATAATTGTCTTTTTTGAAAATATGTTCTTAAGAAAAATGTTTTTATCGATTTTTTCAGAAAAAGTTATAATTATTTTTTTGAATTATAGAAAATTTTATTTTATAAGAAGGATATCATTTTTCAAATTGGAATTCAAAATTTAACTTATGGTGATGTTTTTGATATTTTTCTAAAAATTGGTATTTTTATATTAAATGTAAAGTATAATAATTTATTAAAGGAAACATTATTTTTTATTAATTAATATAAAAATTAAAAATATATTATAATATAGACATAAAATATAATTAGATACTTATGATTAAATAAAATCAATTTAGAGCATTTTGAAGAAAATTAATACTCAAATTTTTTATAAAAACATTGTTATACATTAAAAGTAATTTTCTATGAAAAAAATTTTCATTTTATTTATTGTTTTTATTTTAATTTAATTATATCCACCTATAAAAATTTAATATTGGAAAATGGATTCCATATATTTAATAATGAGTTTCAAATTTGGTAAATAGGCCCATTTTATATTTTTATCAAAATTAATTTAAAACATGGTAAAATTTATCATCAAAAAAAATTAAGTTAATCTTGGATAAAACTAAGAGATAAGGTTGTAATTTTTCACCCAAATTATTATTTGATAAATTTAATTCCAATAATACCACCACATGCTCTAAATATATATTTCTTATGGGCATGTTTTAATGAAAATTTCCTATATAATATTTAACTCAATAAATGATAAAAAATTCCACTATCTATGTTTTAACTATCTCTAATGTCATCACATAGGTATAAAATCAAGTTGTGAATGAGTATTAATTTTAATTTTGTAAATAATGTTATTATATTTAAGATTATAATATATTTTTAATCATTAGTGATGAAATAATTACCATAAATTCTTATGGAATTCTAATACAACATTAATTCAACTAATCAAAAAATAAAATAGATGATATTAAAATATTAAAATTGATATAATATAAGTTATTTATTTATTGATAAAAAATTTTGGAAAATCATATGATATTATTTTGTTTAATATGATAATATTTTAATTAAAACATTGTGTTTTTATGTTTTATGTTAAATTAATTGTGTTGGGTAAAAATTGGCAAAAATGAAATTTTATCAAAACAATATTTAATAAAATTGTTATAAATTATCAAAATATTGTAAGAGGGGAACTAGGATATGATATATCTAATAGTATCATACTTTGTCCATTTATAAATCAATATTTTCCTTATATGGGAAATTATATACCATTTTGATTAAAAAAATCATTACTGTTGTTATAGTTAAAATGGGTTATCTTAGGGTTTAAACCGAAATATAAGGTTTAAAATACCCCATAATACTATACAATTTTTATTTTATTATGGTTTTACAGAAACATAATACACATTGTTTTAATATATTTCCAATTGGAAAATTATTTTTTATTAATAACTTCATTATAATATAATATTTTAAATACATCTAAAAGTTACCCTTGCCTTTATTATTTAATGGAACCCTCATTTAAATTACTCACACTACATAGATCATTATCTTTCTATAATACCCTAAAACCCCCTTCAAAATTTAATATACATATTCTATAAGAGTTATAATTCCCAAAACACTAATACTAGGGTATTTAAGAAGAGACATAATGTAGTTCTTTCAAATAATAGATATTCTCTTTAATCAAACACTTTATTTTTTACTTCTTCATTAAACCCTTATAAATTATTAGTTATTAGGAAAAAATAAAAAAATTACTATAAATATAAAATTCTATTACCATTATGAAACAATTATTTCTATCCTTTTCTATAAAATGTGAAGTGAGTGAAGGGATCATGTGTACGCACTACATACCATATCCACGTAAAAATATAATTAATTTTACACCACTATATTTCATGGATTTTTATTATGATGGGTTTAATTTTTATATTTTATAAATACAAAATATTTATACTTATGGAATTATAAATTCATATCTTACTTGTTAACAACTAATCCATTAAAAACTAATAAAGTCACTCATGCATACCTCTGGTGTAGAACGTTCATGAAGCGATGTGATTTTTTCATACAATTTTTCATGGATGGTAATAGTAATATTTTTAATTTATATAAATTATATATATGATTTAAATATTTTTCTATAAATTAAATTATTTTTTTCCTTTATTTCATTCAATCTGTTGAAAAGTTTAAACAATATTTCAGGGTATGTATGGCCAGCCATCTCTATGAATGGTGTAATTCATTTTTCTATCTCTATCCCTTATAAATGGATATAAATATGTTTATAATGTATATATATGATATTTATAACATGATTAAAATTTTAAATATTATTGAAAAAATTTCCATATATAATTAAAAAAACTACCTAACCAAACCAAATATGAAAATTAAAGTAGATATCACACAAAATGATGATTTTATTAAATAATTATTAATAAATATGTGATAAAAGTTTATGAGTAAATAATATATGAAAAATATGACTATGTTTAGGGAATATATATATATATATAATAAATTTATAATTATTATATTGGAGTTTTTATCACATATGATGTATGTCAGACCAAAGAGAAGTGGTTTCTATCTCACTTTAATCCATGTGAGACACATTTCATATTCACCACATGTTTTTATATGGTGTATATAATTCCCATAAATTTATTTCATGATTATTCAAATGAAATTAATGGGTATTTACATATAAATATATGTCAATTTCTTTCATGGGGTTTATGATTTAAATACAACCATTCAAGTACGAGTTTTATGTTATAATCTCATTGTTTATTGGTATTATTTATGACATTGTATTGGATGATGAATTATTTTCATATACCTCTCAATAAACTCATGCGTTTTATTATACTATAGTTTTTTAGTTATATAAAATTTCTTTTAGATACCTCTATTTTTTATCTAAAAATACAAGAATAATTTTTTAAAAAAATCCATATTATTTCTCTCAATGGTCGAAAATACTTTTTCATCCATGTCTAGGTTTTATGATAATGATTTCATGAATGGTTATAACTGGATCCAATTATTCTTTAAATTCATTTTTACCCCTTTTTTACATACTCAAAAAAATGTTTTAAAAGTATTTGTTTATTATTTTTTGGAGCAATGCACTCTTTTGTATTTTCCTATGAAATTGTGAAATGAATGTTTTATCTCAACAAATAAAGAGTGAACAAAATTTATTTCCATAATAAAATATTAATGTATTTAATATTACATTGTAATATTTAATGTATATTTTCCAAAATAATTTATTCCTTAATATCTGTAAAATTGTAATTTTTTAAAATGGTTATTTTCAAGGCGAAAATGATATTTTTCTATAATAAATTTCTTAGTAATACTTAAAATTAATATTTTTCCTCTACTAATATTCATTGATGTTACATGTTCTTTAGTGGTTATATGATCCAATTATACCATCCTTATTATTTATTTAGCTGGTTTATGAATATGATTATCACATGTTTATGAAACCCATTTAGTTTTCCACAAGTTCTGTTATTCTATTTTGGTTTTTGATTTTGGGGAATTTATATGAATGGTTTTTTATTATATGATGGATAAATCTGTTAAATCCATCCAATTCAATGGGTAATCATGTATAAATAATAATGTAAATATGTTGGGCATGAATATAATTTAGTTATCACAATTATATTCAAGGAATGGTGTTTTATGTCTAAAAGATTTTGGGGGGACATAGTTTTAATGTCCTTAAGTTAATATGTTGACATTTCTTTCATATACATAAGATTATACAAGGACATGTTTTCATGTTTTTTAATTTATGACAGGAACTGACCATTAATAAAATTATACTATTCATGGACTTGGTTTTCTTTTCCATATGATTATGTTGGACCTAGGTTTTATGTCTATAAAATTATGCTTGGACCAATATTTCATGTCTATAAGTTTATTCGTTTACGTAGTTTCATGTCCATATGTTTGTGGGATGTCCAAATTGAATGTCCTCAATATAATGATAGAACATATATTCCTATTTTTAAAATTTGACAAATATATTGTCTTATGTATATTCCAAAAACTTATTTCAATGTTATGCTATAATGTGTCATGATCATTGATTTATTTATGATTCATGTTTTATAAAATTCAATGACTTATTCCATGAATCTATATAATTATATATGATATTCATGATATGTTTTTCAAGGGTTATGTCTATGTTCTTATACACGTTTTCTAATTTTATACTTATTAGATCAGTGATGCATCCCTCATTTTCCCTTACTGAGAATATGAACTCACCATTTTTATGTTATATTTTACCCAAGATATTAATATATGTTTAATGGAGGATGTGTCTAATAAAGGTAAATGTTATAAATAACTATGTTGCCGTCAATGTATATATTTTATAAACATGTTGTTTTTGTATCCAGTGTTCCCAAGACACTAAATAATTATATTTCTATTATAGATCATAATAACATGTTTTGAACATTGATGTTCTAAAATGTAATATCAATATATAGAGTATTCATGTTTCTATAGTATTTATTTTCTCCATAAATATTAAACCAAATATATTTTTTTATCCTTTGGTAATTTATAAAAAAAATTATCTTTCATTTTCCACTCATTGAGTACCAATGATAAATGAATAAATATTTTCAGAAAAATATGGATTTGTGTTTCAACTGATTTAGGACTATTTTTCCTCCATGTCTATATTTGAAACTTCCTAAAATTCCAAATTAAGAACATTATATTAAATAACGTGTCTGAAATAACACAAAAGGTGTATATGGGATTATAAAATCCAAATGAAATATAATATATCCTTTATTTTAAAATAAATTCAATAAATTTTTTAGCTTCCAATTCATATGATACTGAGTTTTTTTGTGTTACATGCAACAATGAAATTCTAATATAACTTGTGGTACACATAAGAATTCGTTGTAAAAGATACTATTAATATTAGTAATTAATATAATAATATATAACCTAGTAGTTAAATTTTAAATTATTAATAGTTTTAAAAAATATGTAAATATATTATTTAATACATTGGTTATTAATTTATTAGAAAAGAATATAAAAACCAATTGAATATAAAGGTTATATTTATAATAATATCTATATTTATGAACCAAATGAATTTTTTCTTAATAAATATAATTAATCATTATTATTGCATTATATTAATAATATATATTATTTATTAATTATAATTTCTTTACATTCATCCTATATATTTGGTAATCATACGATTAGAACAAACCAAATTTTATATCTAAAAGCTATATTATTTTAAAGGAAGTTTTACCTACTTTTAATAGTTCACCTATGTTCAAAAAAATCTTTACAAAAATTTATAAATTATATATTACAAATTTAAATGTAATTTTAAATTATTATGGTCAAAATTATCATATAGTGAATTTTTTGTATTTCTCTGTGAAATTTCATTTTTTGAGAATATTGAAAAATACTAAATTTTAATTTAAAAAATCTTTTCATTTAATGGATTTATAGTGTTAAATTATATTTTTAATTTTTTTAAGGAAATTACATAACTTTGAATATATTAATCCAATTCATATAATTTTAATCAATTTTATATTTAATTTCAATATAAAATCAGTTCAAATGTTTTTATATTTTCACTTTAAAAACATTTTTTCCTATTGGGTCGATGGGATATATTTTAGATTAGTTTATTTCAATAAGATATTTTCGTTTGAAAAAATTGATTTCATATTTAAAATCATAATAATTTTTAATGTCCTTTATGTTAAATAAAGTTTTTGACCTAAATTAATTTTCAATGAAATTATTATTAATTGCCATTATTTAGGTGAAAATGTGTTTTCATATTGGTTAAAGCTAAAAAATAATAGAAAAATTACATATAACAATATTTTTTCACATATAGTCTATAAACTAATTTTTATGAATTTGGAATATTATTTGAATAAAATTATTTAATTAAAACTTCCCAATAGTGTTTACCTATTTATATTTATAGTAATTCCACTCATTCTACACTATAAAAGAGACCCCCACTCATTAACACCTATATAAAACTTTTTACCCTTAAAAATATTATGAAATAAAATCCAATCATTCCTCACTCCATCATATTAGCCTTTCCTTCCTAAGATATCCAACCTATGATGTCTTTTGGTCAAACAAAAAGGAGTTACCCAAAGAAAAAAAAATAGACTTCAGTGAGCATGTTTGTTTTATTTCCTTCTCCACCATTCCAATTATTATAATATCATGATTATATAGTAAAATAAAAATATAAAATATAATTATTTTTTTATTCAAATATTTATAACTAATAATTCACAAAATTTTACCAAATTGGACATATAATCATTACTCATGTGTGTACAGAACTACTATCTTGCAAACAGATTCCAATCATTTTTCCATTACTACATATCATGGTTGGAAATAATTATTGATTTATTGTTTATATATTATATATATGATATTTATTACATTTTCTGGATCCTATAATTATTATATAACACATAAATCCATGCTTAACATTTTGTAGAAATATGATAACATCGTCTGTGGACATGTCAACTACTACAATCTCAAAGTAATGTGATTCATTCAAATATTACATGGAATATATTAAGGATTATTTTGTTAAAAATAATAGATTTATATGATAGAAATATGATAATTTCATAATATTATAAAGATATAAAATTTATTGTTCATTATTTTAATAGAACACGAAAATGAGAAAAATTTTCAAGTGTGCGTATGACGTACCGTCTTCTTGTACTGTATATTCAATTTCTTATATTCACATTTTATGGATTATTATTAATACATATATAATTAATATATATGATATCTATATCATTTTTTACATCTTATATGTGATAATATAATGATACACAAAATAATAGAAAGAATAACAAGTCAAAAAATACTAAAAACATGTCTATTTACAACCAAAACTAAAAAGACTTGAAATATTGTTAAAAAACAATAATAATATATTGAAATAAGTTAATATATGATATTATAAATGTTATTGTGGTTTATGAATAAATTAATAAAATTATTGAAAACATTATTCAAGAGGTTTAATAATGTTCATTAAAATGGAAATGAAACGTATGATATTCTGCCTCAATTTATATTCCATTAAGGATTATTTTATATTATGACCCAATTAGATTTAATTTGGTTTATATAATGGAATGTTTTATTTAATATCAATATTATCTCATACTTATTGTACTTTTAATTTTCACATGGAAATATCTCATTCAAAAGGGGTTTGACTTGAAAATTAGAAAGGCGTAAAAGTTATATTTTCAATAACACTTTCTTTTTTGATGGTTAAATTTCTCTCGAAACAATTACATAATTATTATCATTATTATTTTACACTAAATTTATCTTAAATATATATATTCTAATTCAACAGATTTTACTATTTCCTAAAATGTATACTATTTTAACATAAGGTGATCACTTTTATAGTTATTTGTTTCATTATAGAAATATTGCTAAATTTGTATCATTTACTCAATAACAATATTTTATGAATAGTAAAGTTATTATTTAATTGTATATACTGTTAGATATATGAAAATTATTTCGAAATCCACTACACAGGTTGGGGGTTGTTTACAAATATTCCCTCGATACATCAGTAGTGTCCTATAACAAAATCAATTTTCTAAATCAGATGGGTTTTTACCCAATAGGATTTAAAATGTTTTGAGGATATAGATTAAAATTAAATTTGTCATCTTATTAGGAAAAATAATGTACAATAATTTATACATTATTTTATTAAAAATTCAATTATTATAATTATATATGATATTTTTTATTTGAAATTCTCTATGAATTCATTTCATTCTTAGTTTATTGATTGAATAAAATGTGTTTCAGTTAACTATCATTTTATATTGATAATTCCTTACCCATATATTCATAAAGAGTTTTTTCTATGTTGTTTACCTTTCCGTGATTATTGTTATCATTGATTCATTATTTTATCCAATTTAATTTCCGTTAAAAATCATTTGAGTTCTCTTTTATTTTGTATCATTTCTATGGGATGAGAAGTAGAAATCCTTGAATGAGATTTCAATGATGTTGTTCATTTCATTTCATTATTTATTATGTTTTATATTATATTTACTAATGTAATATTTTTATCATGTATGTGATATGGTTTTAAAATACATATAAAAAGATAGTTCCTTTTGGGATTTATTCCATGTAATCATACTAATGAAATAAATTAGGTCACACACTCCAAGATTCTAGGGTCGAGGTGTTATAGTTGGTATCAAAAGGATTTTAAGTGGGAACCTTGATAACAAGATTTAGGAAAACTTATATTAGATAACATGAACCTAATATCGACATTTAATATAAGTATATATGAAAATCATAAAATTTTAAATGGATTGAGATTATATTTTTTCCATGTAATATATACCAATATAGAGATTATCATGGTTTTATGAGTTTGGGATTGGAAATAAGTTCGATGAATTAAATGAAATTATTTTTTATATGATGAAAGTCTAACAAGATTAAGGTTATTTAGGAAAAACCTTTATGGTAATAAAAACTACTAGATTAGTTTAGGATTAGTTAAAATGTAATTCGAGGAATAATTCCTTTACTTTTTATAGTCATAAGTTTAAATGTATGGATGAACAATAGGGGTGATATACAATTAATACTATTATACTTTAAAAAGGATGTATTTAAAGTCTTATTAAAAAGTTTATTTAATGATGAATTTAATTTCATGGATGTCCATCATAATTTGTGGAAACATCATATAAATTATATTAATTTATTTTAGAAAAAAAATTAAAACTCACATGTTGGTCGACCACCAATCATATTTGGCGATGTGGTGGGGATATAACCCATGTCCAAAGGACGATAAGGGGTTCACCACTACTATTGGCCTATAAAGTGTACTCGTTAATAAGTTGAGTTTTTAATTAAAACATTTAATGAATTAATATTATTTATGAACCAGAGGTTTTAATTATTTTTGGATAATGATTAAGGTATTATACATACGATATTTAGAAAATTGTTAGGGATAGAAATAAATATTTGTTTTATGGATCTTACGATCCATAAGAAGTAAATTTTTGTGCTTTAGGAATAAAAAAATCATTTTTTGAAATCCATTTCATGGTCTAATGTATGAATTATAATTTTATAAAATCACTTCCAATAGATGATATTTTATTATGAAATTGAAAATTATCAAGTAGGTATATTTTCATATATATATAAAGTTTATTACATAATTAATCAACATTAGGAGAATGATCTTGAAATAAAATTTTATTCTAATACCATACTTTTCTTTAAAATGGTGGTCTTTTAAATCATCACTAGTTTATCGATTAGATTCCCTTAACATTCTATTTATGATTCACTATTTTGTTATAAATTACCCCCAATTAATCACTATAATTATATATTCTTTTCCTCCAAGTATATATTTTCACTTTCCAGTATAATATTCCTTCATAAAAACTCTGTTTTATGTTATTCCATGTTACCATTGTACATCAGGTTATCAGTTATAATTAGGATATATTATTAAATCATTTAAAAAAAATTATTTTCAAAAATAAAATTATCAAATATGAAAAAATATATTACAATGATCATGTTAAAATTTCAAGGATTTATTTTATTTAATATGGGGAGAATGAAAAACCATGAAATTATAATGTAATATCTTTATATTTGGTAGTATTTATCAAATTAAAACATGAAGTTTATAAGGTAATATAAAATCACAATAAATTAAAAAATATTCATAATTTTAACCTAAATTCAATTTTTTTTTGATTTCAATGCACATAATAATTAGCCAGCTTGTGGTACATTCAACAAATACTTTCTTAGATATATTGTGTTACATGCAAGAGCTAATTTTAATAAATAATATCCATATTATTATATAAAAAAATGATATATACTACAAGATAAATTGTAATATATAAATAGTATAAAATAACTTAAGAAAATTTATGTTTTAATTCTTTTGTAATAAATTGATTAAAATGGAATTGTAAAACCAATTGAATATAAAGGGTGTATTTTTATAATAAAATTTTTTCACTAATTGAAATTTGTATTGATAAATTAAATTAATCACCATTAGTAAATAATATTAATTAAATATATATGTTTTATATTATTTAAATTTTTTTGACATTAATATAAGAGATCTTATAGGTAGAGTATAAGAAAAAACACAATATTGTGCATAAAAGATATATTTTTTAAATGCAATTTAACTAACATTTAAAAGAGCACATATAATAAAGGTATATTTAGAAACATTATAAATTATATATGAAAAGTTAAATATTTTTTTTTGAAATTGTTACATTAAAATGATCTTTAGGTTTATTTTATATATTTTTGGGTAAAGCTTTATTTGTTGAAAAATTGTGAAAAATACAGATTTTTTCTGAAAATTGTATATTCATAAATATAATTTGTAGTGTTAAATTATAAATTTTATTGGTATTAAAATTTAATAAGATCCATTCTATATATAGTAATCAAAATTATTCTATTTGGATCAATTTTATATTATATTCAGTCATTAAAATATATGAAATATTCTAACAATATCAATTTAAAAACAGTGTTTTCTAGTTGCGATTGCATGAATAATATTAAATTAATATCCACCACATATGAGTTTTGAACATGGAAAAATTGTTTACATGTTTGAAACAATAATAATTTATATTTTTTTTGTATGTTCAAATAATATTTTTATCAAAAATATGGGTGATTGAAATTATAATTAATTATAGTGATTAAGGTTATCCTTAGTTTCTTAGTGGTATAACCAAAATATTGAGGGCCAACATATCCTATAAGAAAGTCCAAAACCAATTTTAAGGACTTATTTCGAACAAATTATCTATTTTATGTAATATTTTTATTATTGGAATAACATAATTTAATAGAGACATCACAATAGTGTTTACCTTTTTATATTTAGTGGAATTCCACTCCTCATCCACTATAAAAAGAAACACATTCCCCACACAATATCACACCTCTATATCACTTTTTCTGAAAAAAAAAATAATTCAAAAATAATCCCCCAAAATCCCTCCCCTCATTATATAATCTATTATTTCTATATAAATCCTTCCATAGAAGTATTTTGGTGCAATCCAGAAGGAGTTACTCTGGGAAGAGGTGATATTCCTTAATGAGATTTTCTGTTTTATTTCCTTCACCACACCTCTAATTTTATTAATATAATGATTATATAATAGAATAAATTTTGGAAATATACTGATATGTTATTATTATAAGATTTATAATGACATTTTCTAACAATTACAACAACTGGGATTCACAATCATCTTTCGTGTGTATGACAAACTACTGCCTCATTGACTTGTACTGTTTGGTCTTCCATTACAACCATTAAATGCTGGACTTAATGACTGATTTATCATTTATATCGGATATATATGTTATTTATAATATCGTTATTCTTGATTAATTATTATATAACACATACCTTGATGATTTCCAATTTGTGTAAATATTATCATATCATTTGTGGACGTGCGGACTACTACATCCTCAATGTGATGTGACTTGGTCACAAGTTACATGAAATGTATTGAAGATAATTTTAAAAACAATTCAGTTATATGAAATAAATATTGTTTTGAAATTATAATAAATGTCTATAACTTTTAATTTTCATTAATTTAATGTTACTGGAAAATCAAGATAGTGTTAATGTATGTGAATGACCGACCATCTTCATGAATGGTGAATTTAATTTCCTATCCCCATGTTTTATATTTTATTAAAATAAAATTATAATTAATATATATGATATATACAAAAAAATCATCTTTTAGATGATTAAATCATTATCGGTATAAGATGATCAAAAATAAAAAGTCAAAACAAGCTAGGCAAACATGAAAATCAACACCAAAACAATGAAAACAATGAAAAATTATTGAAAAATGGGTAATGAGATATTACTATAATATAATAAATGGTGTTATAAATATTATTATGTTTATTTATTAATTTAATAATTTGTTTAAAATCATTATACATTAGGTTAATGTACATTCTTCCAAAATAAAATGCATGGTAAGGGATTTCATCACAGTTTAAATTCCATTGATACTTATTTGTTATTATTCACCAATTTTCATTAATATGGGGTATATACTAGATTTTTTTCATTTAATTTAATTATTTATTCCTACATAATATTATATTATGTTTCAATTTTAACTGTCTCATCCAAAGGGTTTTTACTTGAAAAATAGAATGTGGTAAACGTTATCATCATAATATCACTTTATTATGTTATTGTAATATTTCTTTTCAAACAATCAGATCCATGTGGTAATTTTTTATTTAAATTATTACTATATTAAATAACTATATTATAATGTAATTGATATTATTATTTATTAATTTGTATATCATATTTTCATACAATGTTAACTTTGATAGTTATTTAGCTAATTTGGAAAACACTAAAAAATATGAATCCTTTAATCAAAAAAAATTATTTGGATTTGGCGTGTTATTAATTAATTAAATTTAATATTGAATATATGAGGAATGATTTCAACTTAAACTAAATGGGATGTAGACTGGTTAATGGTAGCCCTTCGATTCATCTATAGTCTCATGAGATGAAATATGATGGCCAAATATGTTGGGTTTTTACATAGTATGTTATAAACTATCTTGAGGATATATATTGGCAGTAATGGTCTTAGGATACAAGGAAACATGAAGTACAATAATTAATAATTTAATTTATTGATAATTCAGTTATTTTTATTATCCATTATATTTTATATTTGAAAATATCGTTGGATGCATTTCATTATTAGTTTATTTATTAAATGAAATGTGTTCCAGTTATCTATTGGTCTATATTGATTTTTCCTTATCCAGATATTTATATGGAATATGTGATCAGTTATTTACTTTAACAAGATGATTATTCCCATTGACCCAATATTTATTCTACTTTACATACCCTTCCTGAGCATCTAATCTCACCCTTAAGATTTTCCATTACCCATCACATGAAGATTATATCCTTGATTGATGATTCATTATTTAAGTGAATTTAATTTTATTTTTTATCATTTTATTTTTTATTTTTCAAAATATAATATGGGTATAATAAATGTTATCTATACTTCCAAAACTACTAAATTGATCGGTCCATCTAGGTTTGATTCCTTGTAATAATAAATCGCAATAAATTAAGTAATCGAATTTGGTCTTCTAGGGTCATGGAAATACAATTATTCCAATAAAATGTTATACGGAATGTTTTTTATAATATATAATTATTTATAAGATATATCTTTAAAATAATTCAATTTTTATAATTATTTTTAAAAGTAATATTATTATAATTTTTGAAGGTGGTGGTTTTTATTTTTTACCAAAAATTATAATTTAATCATGGGTTTGACATAAAATGATTGAAAATAATTTCCCACTATCATGAACTCAATGATTTATATATTCATTTTAATTTAAAAATTATTTGATAAAAATCATTAATATTACAAATGTTTTTGATTATTAATTAGTTTTTTCAATGTGAAAATGGTATTTTTCTACAGAAATTTTCCATTGGTAATTTTAATGTTTTTTTCATCTTTATTAATATTCGTTCAGGAATCATATCCTTTTCTAAATAAATATTCCAATGATTCCATCCAATATATTTCTCTACATCATTTATAACATGTTTTACTTGGTAGAATGTTGACATTCTATATACTAGTTCTTCTAATAAAGAAAATTATTTATTTTTTGGTCATATTGATTATGTTGTTTTATTAATTCATATAATTAATGCATTGGACATATTATGTGATGTGTGGGGCCCAGAATTCTATGTCCCCTTGATGAATTGGAATGCCTTGATTGAAAAAAAGTTGGGTATTTGGTTAAGGCCCCACTGATTTATGTATATGACTTTCCATGATGCCTTTATGGTATTTTACTGATTTAATAAATTATGTATTCCTTCATTAAGAAATTATTTATTGATATTTGTTTTATTGTTATTAGTTATTATTTCCAGGTATAAGTTTAAAAATCATATTATTATCTATATAGAATTATTTTATCATCATTTATTACATCCATATTATTCATGCCTCATTATCTTTTAATGTATGGATATCCTTTTTGGGGATTTGATCTTAAAAAAATTTCTTGATTCCTTTACCAAGGAATATACAACGTTTATTTTTATTGAAATTAAAGTATAAAATATATTGAATAGTGATATTATCAATGAAAAATACTACGTTATGTTTTATTTTTTCGAATTTAATTCCTAATTTATGTATGTATCATGTTTTCCTATAATTCTAAACTATTTTCCTTTTAGTATGCATTTAATTATATCTAGTACTAATGAAAAAAATTAAGCACTAGAATTAGGCTACGATGATCTATGTATTTAAATGTCTACCCTTACATTCAATATATAAATTCAGTACATGACTATAATATTTCTAAGGGGTAGTATACATTGTGTTCCTGTA
The DNA here is from genome assembly GCA_963277665.1 of Viscum album. Classification (NCBI taxonomy): domain Eukaryota; kingdom Viridiplantae; phylum Streptophyta; class Magnoliopsida; order Santalales; family Viscaceae; genus Viscum; species Viscum album. Next base: position 298,929,988 of record OY728151.1, read on the forward strand.
GTACATGCCACATATTTTTCATTCTTTAGTAACCATACATATCAAATTACATGATGAAAATAGTTGGTCTTTAGTTTATCCTATATAATGATTTTTTTCATGTATAATTTGATAGTTTCAATCTATTTAGAGTCATATATGATATGTGAGGTGATACATTCAGTTGGGATATTTTTCTTCGTAGAACTAACAATATGGTATACGAATAGTGATATAAAAGATCATGGGGTAGGTTTATATTGGATGGGGGTTTATATCAGGTTTTATGTTTTCAGAATCATATAAAATATTAGTTACTCCCTAGAAAATATTTTCAGATATTTCTCAATCTATGTAGTCAGTTATCCCCTGTAACACCCCAAAATTCTACTACAATAACATTGTATTTGATAGTGTGTTTGACATGAATAACCATGTATAAAAGTAAATATAAAATTTTTATACATTATTTTATATTAATATAAATTGAATATTTAAAATATAGTATGTTACATGAAACACAATGTTTAGCATTCTCTTAATGGAACACTGAGTATAGCTTTCATTACATGGAAGACCGAGTTTTACCAAATAATTGTAATGTTATTACATAAAATTAAAATATTAAATTAGTTATTAGTTTTCTAATGAATAGGATTTACTAGATTTTGAAAATCTATGGTGTAAATCATCAGTTACCAATTTCTAAAAATTAAAAAAAAACTAATTTAATATAAGTAACATGTTGTTCCGAAAAACAATTTTTCCTTCTAAAGAATTTATTCATAATAAATTAAATTAATAAATATTATTTAATGAGATTAATTAAATTAAAAAAATTTATATTCTATCATTTTTTCAATTCATCCAATAAATTATTTAAGCATTACATAAAATAAAAATTTTAAGCATAAAAATATGTATTACTCTAAAAAGAAGTTTTGTCAAAATTTAATAGATGATATATTTCAAAACGAATATTTTTCACTTATATAAAGAATAATTTAATAAATAAAAATATTTTTTTAAATAATAACATCAAAATTATCATTTTGTTGAATTTTTTGGTATTTTTTTATAAAGATCCATTTTTGATAAATAATGATAAATACAAAATATTAATTGTTAGCTAATTTTCATTAAAATTATTTATAAGTAAAATTTATATTTGTAATTTTTATTATAATTAAATTAGATCAATTATATATATATATTAATATATCTTAGTTCATTGGAATAATTTTTATATTGAATTTAGAAAATAAAACTTAATAAACCGTGTAACATTTTTAATTTAAAAACCCATCTTTCTTATCATGTGTGGAGGACTAATTTTAAGTTAATTTCCACAAAATATATTTTTTGAATATTAAAAAATGTATTAAATATCTGTAATAATAATAATTTTAATTTTATATTAATATAAACTTAGTATTATCACAAAAACTAGCAGTGAAATCAATTAAAATTAATTAGAGTGATTAAGGTGAAAATGAGTTTACTTAGTGGTTAAACATTAATAAGAATGGGAAAAATGACTTGTAAACCTATAAAAAAATTGTATGTCCGTATATTAAAAATATACATTCTTTTATTATAAATGTTTCATTATATGTGGACTACTATGTATCTTACAACGCTTAATAGTTTTTATCATATGGTATTTACAAAAATACCACTCCTCCTCCACTATAAAATTGAACTCACCCCCACTTCTTCACACCTATCAATAAGTTCTTCTCCAAATAATGAGACAATAAATTCAAAACATACATTACCTAATCCTAGATTCCTCACTATGGTCAGAAAACTAACCATGTATGTCCTTTGGGGAAAACCATTGGAAGTTACCCAAATAGGAAGTAATGTTTAATAATGACCATTTTTGTTTAATTTATTTCTCTCCATATCAATTCATTTTACATCATTAATATATAAGAAACTCAGTATAAAAAATATAGCAATATGATTTTATATTAACTATAAAACCTATAAAACTTCCATAAATGGAATCGGATATCAACATTCATGTGTACAGAAGATTACCGCCTCACGAATCGATGTCATTTTTTCTTCCATTAAAAACACAATGGGTTAGAATAATGATGGATTTATAGTTTAAATAATATATATATGATATTTATAATTTCTTAATGATCTTTTCATTATTATATAACACACACCTTCATTCTTTTTATTTTGTGGGAATATGAAGACATCTTTTTTGCACATGTGGACTATCATCTCCTAAATGCAATGTAATACATTGATACTTTACGTAGAATGTATTAATACTGTTTTAAATAAAAATATGTGATATTTTTTATGTAAATATGTTATTTTAATAGTAATATATATATCAATAGTTTATCATTCAATCTTTTGATGTCTATAAATTTTGAAGCAACATTCAAGCGTACGTATAACATATTGTCTCCATGAATGGGGAATTTCATTTCATGTTACCAAATTTTTTATATTAATCAATATATATGTATACTAAATATATATCTTATTTAATTCATTTATTAACATAGGTATATAATTAAATCATTATATATTTAAGAGAAATGGAAAATCACAAGTAAAAACATGATTGAAAAACAAAGTGATTAAAACCGGAAATATTACAAATAATGAATGATTATTTACAAAAGGGTAAAAATATTTCATCAAGGGATATAATATGATATTTTAAATATTAATATCATTATTTTATAATTTAATAATATTCTTAAAACTATTATATATTATATTAATGTGTGTTTCACCAAACTGGACTGTAAGGTATGGGATTTAATCTCTATTTACATTATATTTAGACTTGTTTATTATTGTTCAATAATTACCATAAATGTGGTGTATATAAAGCCCATTTTTTATTTAATATCATTATTGAAAATTTTATAAAATTTATATTATCATTCACTTTGAAATATCTCATCTAAGTGGTTTGACTTGAAAATTTCCAGGTGGTAAAAGTTATCTTTTAAAATTCACTATATTTTGTTGTATTTAAACTTATCTTAAGAAAAAGAACTCCCTTAATAACTTTTTATATTTGAAAATAAATTTACTTTAAATATGAATACTCATATTTAATGGGTATAGTTATTTATAAAACATATACAATATTTACCATTGGTGTAAACTTTTAATGTTATATGATTAGTTTTTGGAAATATTTATAAATATGAATCATTTATTTCATACAAATTTATACCTATAAGGAATATATATTATCAATGATATTTACTGTTAGATATATGATGAATACTTTATAAATTTACAACATGTATTGGATAATTTTAAAAAAAATACCCTTGATGCATCGTTAGTCTCATGGGATGGATCAATTGGAAAAATTAAATGGATTTCAACCAAAATTATTTTACACCATATTTTGAAAGGTCTTTACTATAAACATTCTAGGTACCAAGGAAACATGGATTTAAAAAATTAATCATTTAATTCATTAATAATTTAGCTATTGTTATTATGCATGATATTTCCACTATGACTAAATATATGTATGAATTTTATTCTCCTTTAATGACTAAATGGCTTGTGCTTTCAATTTTTTACATTTTAAAATTTATTAGTATTTTATGATTTATTTAAATGGAATGTTTTTAGGTAATTTACATATCCTTATTTATTATGAATTGTTGATTCATGAAACATTTCATCGCACATAATGCTTTCCGATCACTTGAACTTAGAATTATTCTGTTTTTGTTCCCCAAGTTATGAATAAGAGATCATTGGTTGGGTATTCAAGGATGTAACTCATTTTTTATGTATTGTGTTTCCTTTTATATCCCTATTGAAAAATGGGTTTCATGTATTTAATATACTTCTCCAAATTTCCTAAATATTTTGGTCCTTTGATATCTGAATCTTTATTCTATTCTAATTTAATATGTTAAGCACTAGCTCCAGGATGTTGGGTTCGGGTTATTATAGTTTTCATCATAGAATTATTATTGGAAACCTTGGTATCAATATTTAGGATAAACATAGATTAGTGAACATAACCCTGAGATAGAAAATTATGATTACTATAGAGGAATATTCGAGTGGAACCATGTTTATGATTATAAGAATATATATAAATGGAAAATTTTAGTTCATGTTAATAGTTTTGGGATGATACAAATATTCCTTTATTTAAAATAGAATCGAGAAGGAATAAGTGTATCAATACTCTTGGATAATGTATATGAGTCCCTTCTATGGTTTCAAATATATATTTTCATGGAACTGAAAATATATTTGGATATGGTTGGGTAGATTAGTCTTGTTATAAAAAATAACCTTGATTGGATGGAGAAACATGTTGTATAGTGAGATTCTATGCTGATGGATTAATTTATGCAACAGAATCCACTATCATTTAATTGTAATACTAATCAAATTGAAGCTAGAAAATGTGTTATGACCCTGAGAAATGTAATTACATCATTGGGATTTGGTAAAAAGGAAAATGTATCACTTTCAGTGTATTGTATCAATGGATATACTGATCAATGGTGGTTATTTATCTATATTATGTTGAAGGAAGATGAAGTAGACATCATGAAATAGAATTATTTTAAGGACACAGTTATTGAAAACTACTTCCCCTAAGAGAAACAAAATGATATTTAGACAATGTTTATTATTATAAAAAAAGTATCAAGATTGTTTTTTTGGGTAAAAATATTACTTTACATGTTTTGAAAATAACTTTACAATATTCAAATGAAAAATATAATGTAAGGAATACCAATTCAATGAAGGTCGTATGCTAAGTATCCAAAGGGAACTGGTCTCCCAAAAGTTTTTTATCATATTATACAATGATTTTATATTATATAAAAATGAAGAAATAATTTTCAAGGGTCAATATATTAAAGGGAAATCAAGAGAATAAGATATAACATGAACCCATAGAGAAATAGAATCCACCAGTGAGGATGTTAATAAATTTACCATTTTGTGACATTTATGGAATGAAACAACATTCTAAATGATTGAATGTCGTGGGAGGTTTCTATAAGTCTATGTAAATGGGTTATAATGATAAAAAATGAGCGTGGAAGAAGGAAAAAAACTACTATTTGGTGTTACAATTGAAAATTTTAAGTATATAGTTTACAATTCAAATGAATACCCCATGCTTCAGGGGAAAACCCCTCAAGAAATATAAAAGATATCATGGTCCAAAATATGTTATTGAAATAATCATTGTTTAATGATTTTTGTTCTTATGTATTCAGATCTATGAAATATGTTTTAAAAGTTTTTTTAACGGATTTTCACATGATATGAATTATGAAATATATATTGATTGTAGTGAAGTAATATTTCATTATATAATTTAGATCATATGTTGAATGGTATAAATACAAATTAATTAGTAATAAGTTAATAATTTGTTAAAAAATATATATAAGGTAATTATATGACTTAATATGTTCCTGATTTTGAAATAATGATGGTTAGATGAGAAGATAATAGATATGGATAACGTAAATGGGATAGTATTGACTAACATCAAATGGATTAATGACTACTTAAAAAACTATATTACCATTTATAAATTTAAAAACATATTTGGATTTAATTAATATGTCTAATAATATATTTTTTAATTTAGTAATAATGAAATATTCAAGTTTTCAATATGGTTTTATGGAAACTGGTGTTATTAAAATGTTTCAGTAGAATACCTGATAATGTTATTAATGTGTCTGGTATATGAAAATTTAGGGATACATTGTGTTATTTTGATTAATGATTCTATCATTTTTATAATTCAGATACCTTATATGGAATTATATCATGACATATTTGAATGTAAATAAGGCTAACCATTTATGAAATTGATTTAGTTGATCTTTGGACATGATTTTAGATATTAAATTATTACATCAATATACGATGCAACATATGAAAATAGATAAATTAGAAATAGTTCAATGAATTACCAATGGATAATATTATTATTATAAAATAGATACATATAATGTAATTATATCTCATTATATTTGTTGAGAGTGAAATAATTCATCAACTCTAAGTGACATGTTTTGAAACAAAAATGTTGTCATATTTTGATAATTTTATATGATATCAATAACATTTTTCACTCCGCATAACTATGGTTTTGCTTTAATTAACCTTCATTAGATCACACAAATTGTTGTGAACAATCTCCTCTTTCACTCTCCGTCATTATTCGTACATACCATTTTCTATTATTGAGGGGGTATCTTATTAACTAATTACAACATGGGTCCTTAAAAAAATAAAATTTAAATTATCATTCCATTAATTACCGAGATAATGATAAAATTGTAATGAATAAATTTAATTATGTTGGGGAGAATTTAAAAAACTCAATTCTTTATAAATAAAATTACCCTTTTGATTTAATTGAATGTCATATTATTTAATACTATAAAAGAAAAATCATGAGTATTTTTTATTATACTATGTTGGATTTAAAATAACTTTTTTCATCATTACTATTCAAAATATAACCATTTAAAAATGATCAAATTAATAGTATATATGTTGGCTTTTAACAAATCCAATCGATAAGGACAATGGAAGTGTTGACACCATGAAGTACGATCATACCCTATGAATCATATTTATCAGTGATTTTGAGAGGTATAACATCACTGGGATATTATACATTCCAATTCCAATATGATATCCAACATTTAATGCATTAGTGGAATCATTTACTGAATAATTTCATGGTCATAGAGATCACAAACCAAACCATGTATGTCAAACCACCCCATTGAAGTCACACAGGCGCACAATGTAATGTTAGGATGTTTCTTGGTCTACTAAAGGGATATGTGATAAGATTCTAGAAATATGAGTATGCACGTTTTTTTAAATGAATAATGAATATATTTTCATCCTATCATTATTCAATTATAATTTTTTTTTCATTTTGATACAATAAAACACAAATAGTATTTTTTGGTAAGATTAAAATTATAATAATATATTTGTTTTTAGGAATTATGGGGGTTATTAAATAAATAATTTTATAAAGGGTATCAAATAAAAAATATAAGTTTTATATTTAATTTTATGTTATTTTATATTTATTTTATTTATTTTATAAATCCATTATGAATTCCGCTAAACCAATAATATATATTTTTTAAATAATTTATTTAAGAGTATGACACAATTATATATAAGAATATATTTTATTTTTCTAGTATTGACTCTTTAATTTATAAAATAATTAAAAACAAACCAATTTTTAAGAATCAGGGGGAATAACTATTGTACGGTTTTCTGTTTTGATTATATTATAATATTTATTCCAAAACATATTTTTGGGAAATATTAAATAATTACCCAATCATTTTTGATAGAAACCCACCCATGATCCCACTTATCTTCACTAAGAATAATTTTATAAAGTATATACAATTCAATAACCTCCGTAGAGTCCTTAAAAGGTTCCCCCTTTCTCTTGAGATTCTCTTACTAGGAATTTGGAGTCAAACACCAATGTAAGGGATATATTCATTATTCCTATTTTTGATGCATCTTTTTTAACACATGTTATTTATCTTCATTTACATATAATGGGATACATAATTAAATATCACCCTTATAATTAAATTAATGTAATAGTTATGAGATACCCCTTTCTCTTTGATCAACCAATTTTATGCTTTTTTTATGCAACACTGTTCTGTTCTCAAAATTTCCCTACGATTTTTCATACGAAACAATTGTGTAGTGAATACCATAACCATTTTCTATATAGAGTGTTAAAATTTATATAGTTATAATTCATTGACATGGTATTTAAATATATGAATTCCACTCATCATTATCATGATATTATATATGATGATAAATGAATCCTTGTTGTATGATCTATGAAGCACAATTATACAAGAGAATTAAATGAATGTGATGGGTAAAACTAGATTTCTATAGAACTAAAATGAATTGGGGAATGTTTTTATAATGAGATTTCATGTTGGGAAATATATTGGACCTCATTTATTTATGGTACCTTTACCATCATGATTTCATAAAAGTTATCATTTTCATAAGTTTATGATGTAGTATATTAAGTTGTTGTGAAATTTCCCATTTCCCAATTATCATACTATATCATTCCTTACTATTCATGTTCCTTTTATTCTCCAATGATATTATTATTTTATAACATGTACCATCTTATTCCATGATTATTCCAAAAATGGGGTTTTTATATCATAGATTTCTTTGTTATTTCTATTTGTTATCAAATGTAGTTTTAAGTTAGAGCATGATAAGAATGTTTTCAATAAAGATGATGTCTTTTCTATTTAAAATTTTTCTGTTATAGGCATAATTCACAAAGAATATATACTTCTCAATCTTCAATGCTGTATTCAGTGTACATTTATGAAATAAATCATTTTTTAATGTGAAATAAAGAGAATCATTGTCTTATATGGTATCAAAGTAAGTGTGTAGTTATTTTTGAGATTTGGTTACGAAAACTCAATCGAAAGCATTAAGAATAAAAATAAGTATAATAAATAATCCCCAAATTTTGGTAATAATATAGAAAGTGGTTTATCGACAAAATAAATAAATATTTTTATTTTTTATGTGGAATTGGTTATGGAATCGATGTACTTATGGGTAAAACTCTGACATGGTGGGTTGGGCCTAACATGGTTTAACTAGGTACAAGGGAATGGGCCTTACTATACACCAGGTTGACACTCCTAGGGGGTTTTCTTTTGTAAAGTAGAAAGATAATTATGATCCATTATTAATGGAACAAAATAAATTCCCATAAGAATATATTTTATGAAATAGATAATGGATAACATATATTGATGACTATAATTTTATAAGATATAGAAATAAATATAAGTTATAAGTTATCCATTTAATTTCATTAATTTCTTATTTATGTGTTTAATATTTTTAAAATACAGATACAAAATTTTCCCATTGTTGTAGACAATGGACAGAAATAGGAGGAATCAGGTAAATAATCAATTCAATGGGAAATGAGATGATTGCCCCAATGAGACACCCAACACAATGGGAATGAAAATCCAAACATTTTGATGATTCCATCTTAGCTGAATCACATTCTGAATATAAAAATGGGTCAGAAGAAGAATCCAAATACCCCTAAAAGCTAACAAGCTAATTTTTATAGTTTGATGTGCCAAGCACAATCTCATTTAATTGGTCATCTGATCCCTTTATCACGGAAGAGTGGATTAACTACATTGAGAATATATTATCCATCCATCAAGGTTCTGTACCACAGAATGTCTTAATGGATGTTTAAAATGTTTAAGGACAAGGTGATTATTGGTGGACATTGATCAAAAATACAAAGTATGAAAATTATATCAATGTAATGGGGTCGAAGGAATTTAAAAAAAATCAGAATAATATTTTCCTCACACTCAATATGTTAAAATGGAAAAGTATTTATTTTACCATAGGAAAATAGTCTAAATATATATATGGATTTATGAGGTAAACAACATAGGACTGGTAAAATTCATCAACATCATTATCATTACCCCCAAATTCGAGGTTGACTACTTCATTTTGAGATCAAACCTAGTCTACAAAAATCGATACTGATCCATGACATTGATAGTGATGAGGAAATTGTCTAATGAGCCCTCATCCTCGAAATAGAGATTACTGAATCTCATATGTATCATATGGATACGAATTAGAAAGTGGAATTTAATTCTAATAGTATAATACAAAAATTTAACAGTTCCTATAATTTGTAAATCCTTCTTTTCAACAGTGCGGAAAGAAGAACCGTATAAATTCCATAAGGGGAATGAGGAAATTATTTTGGTGTTGTAATAAATGCCACCTAGCTAGAGATTTCTGATATGAGTGACCCAGTAATGCATTGAAAGATTTTAATTCTCTGACAAACATGCAATGAACTTTTAATTATTTTTAATTCAAAAAAGTAGGGAATATTTTAAACCAATTCCCTAATACAAGGCTTTTTAGAGACAACCAACAACCTCCAATGAAGGAAGGGAGATATTTTTCCATCGAAACAACTAAGGTGAATTCTGAAAATGAAGTAATAAATTGTAGACTAGATATTTATTAAATAATAAAATATTCAATTATTTTTGTTATATGAATTATTTCAAATAAATGATGTTTTGTAGAATTATCCTTACAATATGACAAATAATAGATGTAGATTTTAGATGAATATATAAAATGGGGAAATAAATGAATCCCAAGTATGAAACTCCTCCCTTATCTAAATTTGTGGTTTTAAATTTCTAAAAAGCCATGTCTTACACACTTTGGTGTAATGTTATTAAATTATATAATTGCATTTTCTATCCCTATACAAATCCAACACAAATTTTTGAGAGAAGGAAATCACTCTTTTTATCATGATATGTCCCCCAATAATTTAAATGTTCAAGGGCTTGATGAATATTATTTATTTTGAACATCATAAGCATTGATGTTATTAAACAATGAGAAGGATTATCTTGATAAAATGATAGAGTATATAGAATGAATATTCCTTCAATACATCTTTATTGTGAGGGAGTATGCAAATCTGTATCCTGAGGAATTGTCTGATATTTCTCATAGCTAAGAGGTTGAATTTTTAATTGAGATTATACCAAAGGTGTCACCTTTACCCAAGACTTGGTGTTGAATGTATGTTGTGGAAATTTATAATATGACGAAAAAACTACAGTAGAATCAAGATAAAGGGTTCATAATCCCATGTGCTTCACCATGAATTTCACCAGTCCTATTAATTAGGAAGAACAATGGGTCAATTCACCATTTAATTGATTATTGTGATCTAAAAAAGATCAAGATAAAAAAAATATCCACTTTCTGGGATTAATATCATATTTGATCATCTACAATTATAAAACTACTTCTCTATAATGGGTATGCAGTGAAGAAATTACAAAGATACATTGAATATGTAGAATATCTCCAAGACTAATATTCATACGAGTTACAATCATTATGTATTTATAGTAATTCCATTAAGAATCACTAATGATCTAGAAATATTAATGTACATGATTAATATAGTATTTATATATTACCTAAAAAAATTTGTTTGTCTATATAGATGATATTGTAGTATTATCTAAAACAAATGAGGAGCATGAGAAACATCTTATCACTATGCTAAAGACCATACAAAAGGGGAAGATTTATGCCAACTATAGAAAAAATTAGTTATGTTATATGGAAGTATTTTTATTGGAGTATATCATCACAAGAAATGGGATTTCTATCTATCCTTCAAAAATTAAATAATTTAATGATGGATGAGGAGAACATATGAATTAGATATATATAGTTTCCTGGGATTGGATTGGCATTAATGACGATTTTTTAGAAATTTCTCACGATTCTCCATCCCTCAAACCCATATAACTTGTAAGGGAGTCATTTTTTTCTTGGAATTATGAATCTTAACATATCTTCAATTAGTTGAATGTTATTCTTATCATTGACCATATACTAACACTTCCCATTAGTGGAGAATTTTTTGTTGTATTCTGCGACAGATCGAAGAAGGTATCCCGATGTGTGTTGATGCGGAATGACAATGTCATTTACTAGATTCAAGAAAGTTGAATGTTAATGAAAAAAACTACCAAACACATTATCATGAGTTGGATATAGTTATATTCTCTTTGAAAATATAGTCTAATTATCTATTTATAGAGAAGTATTAAATATATATGGATCAATGAGTACTCAAGTATAAATTCACATAGAACGATATCAATATGCACCAATAAATATGGTTATAGATGATAAGGACTGTGAATAATACATCCTCAACCTTCCTAAGAAAATGAGTAATGTGGCAGACACTCTATGTAAAAATGATCCACCAATTATATCATTCCTGAGAATTGATTGGGTTATAATATTCTTTGATTTGGAATGTATATAAATGAAAATCATAAATTAAGTAACATAATCAATCCTCCCCTAAATGATTTCTCAAACATCCCTTTTATTGAGGTTAATGTATTCTCAAAAAGTTGGTGTGGTAATTAAAAAATGGAACAATAAGAAATTGGAAATACTTAGAGATCAATGTTAATGAATTATGTGTTGTATTATTTGTTTCACAAAAATTTGTACCATAAAATCCTGAGCTAGATAAGTACTTGTTGGATGATTGACATAGCACAAACATCTAAATACATCCTTAGAGCACAAATATATATCAATATCTTTTATAATTCTGTTGGTGGGACAATATATAGAAGGATATCACTAAATATACAAAATTATATCTTATATGTCATTATGTGATAGAAAAAAGGAACAAATAAGAGTTATGATGAATCCATTACCAATAACTATATTGATATGGGAAACAGCACCATTTACATTCACCAGACATCTAAAGATATTGATAGAAAACAATCCTACCTAGTTGTTGGTGATTATTCTTAAAAAGATATCTCACATTATTGAATGTCAGGAGGATTTATCTCTAAATCATGTTATAGTGAATTATATCATATAAGTGGTAAGGCTTCATGGAGTACCACTATCAATTTTATGTGATTGAGATCTGAAATTCACCTATATGTTCATGAAAAGTCTCAAACATGCTCTAAATACTGAGCTAAACATCAAAATGAATTATCTTCCTCATACATATGGGAAATATGAGATGACTATTAAGATATTGGAAGACATTTTGGGAGAATGATCTATGTACTTTAAAACATAAAATCACCAATATCTACCACTGGTTGAGTTCCCTCAAAACAATAGTTCCCATTCGGACATAAAAATGGATCCCTATTAAGCCCATTATGCGAATATGTGGAGAACACCTATATGTTTGGATGAATTTGGGAATTTAAAATTAGTAGGATGTGAAATGGATGATAAGGATAAGACCATTTAGCTACACATCAAGGATTCTCAGTGTCGATAAAAGATGTAGGATGATAATCATCAACGAGACCATGATATTGATGTTGGAGACAAGGTATTCCCCTATATAACTCTATGGATTAAATTCTTCTGTCTTGGGATATATGGAATGCTTAATAGAAGATATTTTTGCCTAGTTGATATCCTTGATTTCATTAGAGTAGTGTCCTATCAAATATCACTCCCACCAAACCTATCTTAGGTACATGATGTGGTCGAGGTAACCCTCTTAAAAATGAATATATCAAACCTCTAACATTTACCCAATAGGGAGGTGGTACCATTATGAAATGACATATCCTATGAAGATCTACTACTGTAAATACTATATCATCGATAACGTGTTATATGAAATAAGACAATGCACCTTTTATAAGTGTTTTGGAGAAACCTCTTGTTTGAAGAAATGGCATGGGAACCAAATGAGGTTATTAAAACGAGTTACCCACATATGTTCTAATTTTGGAAAAGAAAATTTCAATGGATAAATATCTTATGGGGAAACATTTAAATGTCCAGAATAATTATAAACAAAATTATTCATTTTATTTAATTAAATGACTTTTTATATAATATTATTATAGAAAACACATGCACATGTTTTGTTTGATTATTTTATATTGGATTTAAAATACTAATAAGAATCATTTTTATGGATAATATAGTCAATGAATAGTGATAACATGATTAGAATAAATATAACGTTTTAAAACATACAATTAGCACTGATGGAGTAAGTGATGGTCTGAACTAGTAGTATCATATTTTATAAAACCATTTTATTTAAGAATCCAAGGGAGACAACATCATTAGACATTTAGCATAACCAAGACCAATTTGTGATCAAACAACTTGTATATGATTTATACCATCTTTGGGAGTTGTTTTAGATCATCAAGATCAAAGCTCAAACTATATACTATGTACAATCCCATTAAAGTCTCATTGCCACCCACCTTACCGTTAGGGTTTTTTCTGGTGTATTAATGGTCTATCTATTAGTAAAATAGGACTATGACTATATTTTTTATATAATAATTCATGTTATTATTATTACATTATAAATAATTTTATTTTGATACAATATAACAAAAATGGAATTTTTTTTTGTAATATTCACAATCAGTTAAAGAATTTTTCTTGTTAAAATAATAGATATCTGAAATAAAAAATATTTTAATAAAATATTATTAATTTATTAGTTTTATAAACTATTTATGATCATATAATTTTTATGAAGCCAAAAATAATTTTTATAAGTTTTCGAAAACTCTAATCGTCAAAAACCAAATATTTTTTTAACAAATGTTGATTTCATTTATAAAATTAAAAAGTAAATTATTTAGAAAATTATTTAGATAAAATTAATTTTTTAGTCATAAAATTAATATTTTCTAATGGTGAAATATCCTTAATTTTGGGATCTATCCAAAATTTTGGGTAATAATTAAATATTGTATAAATATAAGGTTTCTATTTGGACATAATAATGACTAAAAAGTGATGAAATAAATACTATAAAAGGAATTCATGAAAAATATATGTTTTAAATTATAAATAATTATTGTTTATTTTTTTTTAATTTTAAAAATCCATTATGAAACCTCGAAAACCATTGATATATTTTAATTTTTATTAAATCATTGATTTAAGAGTTTGAGTTTTTTTTCACAGGAGAATGTGTATTATCTTATTATGTTCGGCACATGGATTTATAAAATAATTAAAACCACTCCCATTTAGAAGAAACTATTTTAAAAACAATGTAATGTTTTTTAGGTATGGTTATTATTTTATATAGAGTTCAATTCCTAATATTAAATACTAATAATGAAATCCACACTCATTTTGTTAATAAATTCACCCATGATCCCAATTATCATCAATAAAAATACCTTTATAACATTATTTCACTTACCTCACATATATAGAGTCCTCTCAATGTTCACCAACTCTCATGAAGTTCATCTCAGACATTTGGAGTCACACACTCAAGAAGGGATCTTTTCCATTGTCATATTTTTTGAAGTTTCTTATTTAACTTATGTATTTTATCTTTATTTAATAATAATGGGATATTTTATTCCACATCCCCATTAGAATAATATTTAATTACAAATTATGAGATACCTTTTTTCTCCCATAAACCCATTGTATTAGTATTTAAGACAAACTATTATGGGGATGAAATTTCACAGTGGGTTTCCCTACCAAAACAATAGTGTAGTGAATTCCATACCCATTTGTAATCATGGGTATCAAAATTTATACTCTCACACTTATTTGAAATTGGAATTACATTTATATATTCCATACTCATTGATCATAGAATAAAATATGATGAGTATTTAATCCATGTTGTATGCTTTATGTGGCACACATAAGCATGAGAATGAAATGGATGTGACAAATGTTACCAGAAATATATAGAGTTGCAATGAATTGGATAATTTTTTGTCTCATGAGACATTGTGTTAGGATAGGAAGTGAACCTTATTCCTTTATGGAACTTTTTCCATCATTAAGTATTGGTATTTTTTCTTGATATATGTTTATGATGCAGTGTTTTAAGTTGATTCGACACTTCCCATGTTATGATCATCATTCTATATCATGCTATATTGTTCTTTTCCTTATATTCCAATTTTATATCCCTATTTTATAACATTTATTACATTATACCATTCTAATTCCCTTACTAAGATTTACATCTCACCCCTTCGTTAGGTAAGTCCCCAGGTTATCCCATGTTGTATCATGTGTGACCATGTTGAGGAAGATTTCAATAAAGATGAGGTTTTTTCTATTTTAAATTGTTATGTAATGTACCTAATTCCTCAATAATCTACACATAACAAAATTCTAGGTTTCATTAAGTTTAATTTTATGTAATTAATCATGTATCAATTTAAAATAAATCAAAGGGATTTCATAATAATTTAACACCCCGAAATTCTAAATTAAGAATATTATAGTTGAGGGAATGAATGACACATAACACCAAGAGTATAAGGATTTTGAAAATACATATAATTTATTATATATTTATATAAATTAAATATATCCAATAGATTTTTTTATATATAAAATAGTGTTTAGGTTTCCCCATATGGGGCATTCAGTTTAGAAATTTTTACATTAAATTTTGAGTTTTACCGACTGCTATTAATGTAATTATTTAAAATTAAAATAATATATTATTCATAAAATTATATTTTATTTATAGTATTAATGAAATTTTGAAAATAAATTTTTGAATTAATTGGTAATATATTTATTATGATTAAAATAAAGACTAATTGAATATAAATAATTTTTTATGTGATATTATTTTTAGGCTGACCAGAGAGTTTTATCAAAATAAAATAAAATAATAACTTTTATTGAATTATATTAATTCAGTTTATAATAAATAAAAATTCAATAAAATGTTTTTAAATTCACACAATAGGTTTTATAGGCATCAAATAACAACAAATATAATTTTTTTTATAATAAGCAGTATTTTTTTAAAAGGTACTTTTGCCGACTTTTAATGGAATAAAATTTTTTAAAATATTTTTTTACACGTTAATAAATTTTATTTTAAATTATAAACTTATTTTTTGTAATAGGATCTTCAAAATTTTATTAGGCTGAGTTTTTTTTATTTCTCAGATATGTTTAATAGCTTGATGAATAGTGAAACAATAGAATTTTAATTTAAAACTACCTTTTTGTCCAAATAAATCATAAGGTTAAATTATATTTTCAATTTGGTTTAATGTAAACATATAAGAATGGTAAATATATTTATACATTTTTTTATATTTGAATCACTTATATTTTGATTTTAGATATTAAAACATTAAAATATTTTGAACAATAACACTTTAAAACCTCTCTTTCTCATCATGTATGTGGGGTTTATTTTAATTTAATTTATTCTAAATCTTAAAATAAAATTTTTAAAAATTTATTCAATAATATTAACAATCCTAATTTTTAATTTATAGTATTTTAATGTTATAATTCTTTCGAAAAAATGAAATCAATTAAATTTCATTACAGAAATTACGGTGAAAATGAATTTACATAGTGTTAAAACATTAATCATCTGGGACCAAAAAACCTAAAAATTATTCAAACCCCAATGAATACACATATTAATACCATATCCCCCCTTTTATTAAAAATGGTTCATAATTCTTGACATATTATTTCAGCGAGACCTCTCAATATTGTTTACCTTTGGGTTTTTACAAGAATGCCACTCCTCCAAAATAAATGAGAGCTCACCCCCATTACATATTCACAACTCTAAAGACATTATGATTGACCAAAAACATCTAAATTCCCTTCTTATCTTCCATCCCATCATCTTTGTTGAATACTTTTGGTCATAAATCCACCCAAATAATCCCTTTTTGGGAAAGCCAAAAAAAGTTACTCGAAGAATAGGTATGTTTTTTCAATAATAACATTTTAGTATTTCAGTCCACACCCATTAAATTATTATTATATCATTTTTATTTAATATCAAATTTATCATAAATATGTTGAGAAGTTGTTATATTATGTTTAAAACTAGTACTCACACACAATTACATCCAGTGGGATACACAATCATCGTGACATTACTTGAACAAGATACACAATCACCATTCGTGTGTGTTGGTGACTACTAGATCATGAACCAATCACATTCATTATTCCATTAACACCTTTCATGGTCTGGAATATTTCAGGACTAATATTTTATGTATGATATAAAATATATTTATAATTTCATTACTCATCTTTAATTACTATATAATATATACATTTATTATTTACATTTTCTGGGAATTTTATAACATTTTTTGTTGATGTGTGGACTACCACCTCATCCAAATGATGTGATCCATTCACACATTGCAAGGAAACTAATATTGGTGATTTTAAAATATATGTTTGATAAATATGACATATATATGATACTATTAAAATAGTAAACATGTATATCATCTACTCTTCCTTTTTTAATACGAAAAGAAAATCGATGCATTGTTCATGCATACATACGTCATATAGTCTATGTGAATGGTGAATTTCATTTCATTTTACCAAGTTTCATGGATCTCTATAAATATATATATATTGGATATATATTTTATATTTTCATCTTGATTTGTCTTATGGAGATTATTAAATAATAATCTTGGTAAGAATAATAAAAAATCACAACTTAAAACACACTAGAAAAACAAGGCGATTTACAACAAAAACAATCAAAATAATGTAATATTATCCATAAATGAGTGATAATATGTTATAAAATGACATGTATCACCCCCAATTTCAATTTAGTAACCCTTCGTTTATTTATTTTAAGTATTTAAATTTTCCAAGTGTTGTTTGAAAGGTGTTTTGGGACTTTGGGAATGTTTTTCTTTGCTTTTCTATAGTTTCCAGGTTTGATCAGGGTTAGTAGAAACCATGAAACACCATAAAGAAATCCTAAAAATGAATAATGTGGTCTTTGGGTAGGATCATGGTTCGGTGAAATGTATTTCCAAACATTTTTTCTACCCATGATTTACCATGAAATGTGGAAGAGAGGGAAAACTATTATTGGAACAATGTTTGTATAATTGTGTGATCCAACTGTGTGAAGGGTTTTCAGAGGTAGTGGTTGGAATAATGTTGATGCATAATTTCACTAACCATGTGACCCAAAAATGATCAGTTAAATTTTAAATCCTTAAAAATTGTACCTCAATCAATTTTACTACTACAACTCTCTTTAAACTCTTATTGTGGCCCTATATCAGTTTTATCTCCTTCCAAAGGATGGGAGACTGTCCCCTTCAATCTAGGAGAAATCCATTGTAAAATCATGGGGCATCGAAGGATATCTTGCTGTTTAAGTCTCTATTATTGATGGTTTTCCACAAATATTTTATACATATATATTTTGGACTCATATATCTAGTCTTTTGGTAATAAAGATTTGATATTTAATTTGAATCATGATGGTATATATATGTTTTGATGTTAGGGAACAAGATATAAAATTGGATTTTAGATATTGAACTCGGTATTATTGAATAATTATTGTTGTTCTTTGTTTTCATTATAACATTTGAGTTAGGTGGATTCAATCTCGACTCATGTAATTATAACATGAAGGATTGATGTCAATTATTTAAAATTGATTGAAATTTATTATAAAATTGATGTAAAATGGTGGAAGAAACACTCTTTGTTGATGGTTTTTTGATTTTTGAAATTGTGGATTTATTGTGCCAAGTGATTTGGTGCAATATATTAAACCATGATTTTAAAATGGTTTTCCGTTTTATTCATTTCAAAATATTATGGAAAAACATTCAATAAAATTATTAATTTATTCATATAGATTGGAAAATTAGTTTGAAATGGTTTTGGAATAACTGGTTTGAGTGTGTTCATCTACATTGGCATGACCATGTGGAAGGGGAATGTGTCATAGGGGAACTTCTATATGGTTACCTTATTAAGACATGGTATATTAATGAGAGATTGATCATGAGTATAGAAATTTCACCTGGGAATTAATGTTTGGATGTGGGGATTATAATGGTTTATGAAAAAAGCGAATTTTAGAAATGGTTTATGTCATGACCCATCCCCCGGCACTTGTGCCGTGACTACCCCAGGCCCGCCTTCCGTAGGCCAGGGGCTAACGACTAGCACCGAAAGGTGTATTCCCTAATACTCGTAAGGCATTGCCTTTATAACCAGTAAACACACTCAACCAAGCATAAAACAAGATACAAATACAAGTAAACTGAATACTAAATAGAGTGAGTGTAGTAAGTAAAAGGGGGAAGAATACAAGCGCAACTGAAACATATAAGGAAAACTAGAAAGTACAAGACGACTGAAAGGAGAATGGAAGCTTCTGGATCATCCATTGTTAATCCTACATGAAGGGTAGGTACAAATCATGAACGTCTGTCTCTACAGTTTTCATTGTCCAACGTCCACCTTAGAGCTTCCTCCAGTCTTGGTACTCTCATCCTCAGTCAACGCTGTCTATCATCTCTACCAAACAAAATAGGGTGCAGGAATACCCTGTTTAGCGGTGAGTATAACGGTACATAAAACGGTCCCCGAGACACTCAACGTCCCACAAAATCCACTAAGGATAAACCACACAGCATGGAATCAACTGACAACCCTACTTAGGTATATACCTATAAATATACCAAAGTTATCATGTAAAACCATCTCAATCATGAGGAATCACAGAGTCCATCACAGAAGCCCAAAGATGTACTATTCCACAAAGGAAGGAATACCACAAAGGTAAGTACCACTCAGGTACGCCACATAGAAGAACACCCCCAAGGTATTACTATAAAGGCAAAGTACCACACAGGTACAGACTCAACTCATACCACGTATTTGTTAGGTACAATAGTAGATATGATTAGATGTAACTACTAAATCATCTTACTCTGTTAAGAGGCTCTGCTAATAACCCACACACGATCGACCGATGCTAACCCACACAGGATCCCTCAGTGCTGAACCACACAGGATCACTCGTTGATTCCCCACACAGGATTGCATGGTGCTGACCCACACAAGATCGGTTTGTGCTAACCAACACATGATTTCTAGGTGCTGACACACATAGAATCAGTCTTCATTCTTCATGGCACAGCTAGCTACTGGGTTCCCACACTAGGATTTCTCATCTCCGGGAGGGTATGCTCTTAAAGCCACTGGTCGGTACTCCAACCACCCCAAAGTCTCATGGAGAAGTATCTCAATGGGCCACCATGACATAGGGGTCTCAATGCAATAGAAGGTCTGTCAACCAGACAGCCGGTCTGTGAGTTATCAGCCTTGTTAGTCTCAAGGGGCCAGTTTGATTTGTGCCCGATCTAACCCGAATGTAAACTAACATTATCCAAAACTCCATTGGGGTATAATCAAAGTGATCGTCTCACACCAAGGTTTATTATGTCGTCGACAGTTTGTCAAACGGACTGTTGGTGCCACATTTATGGACAAAAGAGCATAAATGGGTTGAAGTGAGTCTGGGTCCACTCCCACCTGACCCAGCACGGCCTGGGATGACCCAGTTTGGGTCAACCTGGCCCGACATGCTGGGTATGGCCCGACCTGCTGGGTCTCTCTCGGCCTGCATTGTGCAGCTCGGCCCGCGATGGGTTGTCCGGCCTGGGCGATGCATTGTGTTTACGGGGCGACGCGAGGGCCCATAGAGGTCCCTAGGGCAGCGCAGAGGCTGTAGGGGGGACGTGGAGGCTGCAGGGGCCGCGAGGTATGCGTAAAGGCTATAGGGTCGCAAGGGAGGCACGGTGTTGTGGGGCGGTGGATGTCGCGGGCGGTGATGCCGCGGATGCTGAGGTCACGGGCAGCAGAGGCGGCAGGAGGCGCGGCTGTGGAGGTAGAGGCCACATGCGGCACAGGCCACTGGCAGATATAGGCCATGAGGCGGCACGAGGCAGCGTGGCAGTGAAGTCCACAGACAACAAAGGCTATGGGGGCTGTAGGGTGGCATTATTGCACCGGTGCCTGTGTCGTGGTCAGTGATTTCCTGACTGTCGCATCTGTTCGTCACTGTGGCACAAAGTCACCTTCTTCCATAAAAAAGGTTACACCATTCAAGAAGAACAGTGCAAGAGTCGGGCCATGTTTGTTTGACCTGAACCCTCTATGTTAGGGGAGTATCAAGTGTCTCAACAAGAACTTTAATGTAGAACGGCAAACCCTAATCTTACACAATGATTATTCCCAAACCCGCAAAAGAAATATTCCACTAATAAACTAGTTAGAGAGTTGATCCGTGTTCTTTGTTTTAGAAGGGAAGAACATGGAAATATATTATCATACATAACTAAACCCCTACCTTGATTACTTGTTGATGTTGGAAGGGGTGATTCAGTGACGTTGATGTTTCCCCGATCGTTGGTTCGTTGTCGTCAAACACATTCCTCGTTGGCATGAGCACTCTTCATTGGGGAGCGCGTTCTACATTGGAGAAAGTGTTCTTCATTAGAATGAGTAATCCACCAAAAGGATCTCCTCAACAAAATCCACCAAAATGAAAATAGCCAAAACATAGAATATGTTGTTTAATTTTATATTGGAATGAAATAGGCTAGCTTAATTATTTAAAGGACAGTCATCATAATTAATTAAAGGAGAGTTGATAGGTTTCTCTCCCATATTGAGGGGTTTAGGTGGTCCCCACCACCATGCATTGAAATTGGGGGTTTACTAGCTCGGGTGGTCCCCACCACCAATCACTCATGTTTAGAGGTTTTAACCCCTCATGTTCCCCACCTCCATATCCTTCACATGGGGGGTTTATTAGAAATAAAATAAAAGTTTACTTTATTTTATTTTTCATTCCCACGAAAAACTCCAAAAACTTTATTTCATCCTTGACCAACAGTTGTTGAGGTGAAGTTCCCCTTAAGCGAATACTAGCACTACAAGTTTATCGGTGTCCTCGAATTTCAATTCCAAGCACTGGTTCAAAAGTTACAAAAACCCGCTCATACGTTAACTGAATGTACCCGAAAAAAGTTCAGAAATTCATTTTGGACACACCTAGCCTCAGAATCACACGCTGCTAGTTTTTGTGGACTCATTAAATTCCCAAATATTTAAAAAAATCATGTAAATTTTTACTCTTTAAGTTCTCCCTACCTCAGGAATTTGCGTCCCCAAAAGTCACATAAAAAACAAGGAAAACAAGTGGGGTATTGAGAATGTATCAGAGCCTCCCACTACCATGTGCTCTCCTAGAGGATCCCGTGCTCCCAATGAACATGCACCAGAGTTATCGACTGCCCATGAGGGACACGCTCCTATCGATCCTCAATATCAATTGGAACCTCCGTAAAAGTTTCCCCATCATTAACGTCCAACTCGTCGTGGTCGATTATGTGATAACAGTCGTGCAGTATCTCCTCAGCAGGGATACATGGAAGACGTCGTGCACCTGGTGCATCTTAGGGGGAAGAGCTATGTGGTATGCCACCTCACCAACTCGGTTGTGGACCTGAAAAGGTCTTATGAACCTTGAAGAAAACATTCCCCCTCGGCCAAATTTTCTTAAACCTCATAGGGGTGAGACCCATAGAAATATGTGGTCACCATCCTCAAACTCTAGAGGTCTCTATCTCTTGTTAGTATATGACATATGCCTTTTCTGAGCAGTCTTCATCCGCTCCTGGATGATCTGCACATTCTCTATGGTAGCATGTACCATCTTTGGTCCCACTAGTGTCGACTCTCCTGGGTCAGTCCGGCACAAAGGTGATCTTCAAGGTCGCCCATACAACACCTCAAAAGGTGGCATCCAAATGGTGGAGTGATATCTATTGTTGTATTAAAACTTTGCCAAATGAAAGTGATCCTCCCAACTATGACCAAAGTCAAAGAACGAAGCATGTAGCATGTCCTGAAGAGTCTGAATGGTCCGCTCAGTCTGGGCATCTGTTTGAGGATTGAATGTTGTGCTGAAACGAATCTAGGTCTAGAAATCCAGCTCCAACCCCTTCCTTATTCCTAAAGTAAAATTTTTATCATGATGAGAGACAATCATTGAGGGTACTCCATGTAGCTGTACATCCTCCGACACATATAGGTGTCCCATGCTCTTTACTGAACCCGACTCTCTGATTGATAGGAAGTGGGATGAATTGGTGAGTTGGTCGACGATCACACAAATTGAGTCATGACCTCTAGATGTACGAGGAATTCTTGTCCCTGGTGCATTTCAGTAGACTACGTACCCTACACCCTCCGTTGGAAACCTCATGATGGAAGAACTAGTTAGCCTCTGCCTATGATCCTGAAAACTCTACTGGCATCTCTCTGACCACATGAAGGGTTGACCCTTCTTCATCAATGATAATAAACGATATGCAACTCTGGAGAAATCTGGTACAAATCTCCGATATTATCTGGCCAAACCTAGGAAACTCCATATCTCTATCACACTACTAGGTGGATCCCAATCAAGAACCGCCTCAATCTTCACTGGATCAACTGCAACTCTAACATCTGAGATGATGTGTCCCAGAAATTGAACCTCTCGGATACAATACTGGTACTTCCAAATCTTACCTTAAAGATGGTGCTCTCAGTGTGTGTACAGTAATACCTAAAAATGATAGTCATGCTTCTCCTCAGTAGCCGAGTAGATCAGAATGTCATTGATGAAGGCTAATACAAAGCGATTAAGGTATGGATGAAAGATCATTTTCATGAGTCCAATGAACATTGTTGGAGCATTGGTCACGCTGAATGGAATAACCGAGAACTTGTAGTGGCCGCACCAACAACTGAAAGCTATCTTATGCACATCCTCTTCTCATAATCTGAGCTTGTGATAGCCTGATCTGAGGTCTATCTTTGAGAACCACTGTTCTAAATTCAGCTGATCAAAGAGTTCGACAATCCTCAAAAGTGGGTACCTGTTTTTCATGGTTACCTAGTTCTGGTGCCGATAGTAAAAAAAGCCTCAAGCTCCCATCCTCCTTCTTGGAGAATAAAATCGGGGCTTCCCAAGGAAAAACACTGGTCTGAAGGAAACCTTTCCCATGTAAGTCCTCCAGATGTACCCACAGCTCACGAAGCTCCATGGGAGCCATCCGATACGCTGTTGTAGATATCAGTACCATATCAGGGTGCAAGTCAATTTAAAATTCCACCTCTCTATGAGTAGTTAGACCCAGAACATCATCAGGGAAAACAATCGCATACTAGTCCACCACTACAGGATTACTCGGAATCTCCACATCAACTTCTTCGAGGTTAAGGTAAGCCAACAGATGACTGATCTATTGCACTCTCCTCCGAGTCAGTATATCCTATGCTTCAAAGGCTCTATTCTCGCCGCTGAAGGTAAACTTGGTCCAAACCATGTGGAAACGCCGCACTTTGTGCCTAATACAGTCAATCTGAGCATGGACTGTAGATAACCATTCCTTACCAAAGATGATGTCAAAAGGCCTCGACGCCGCTATTATGAGATCCCAGATGAAGCTATCACCTCCAAGAGTAATCTCACACTATTGAAACTAGTGTGTAATAGTCGAATCCTCTCCCATAGGAGTCTCTAGCTGAAAGGATCGATCCAAAGACTCCATCTGAGTCTCCGAGATCTAAACAAGGGTAGTGGAAATAAAATAATGACTGGAACTTATGTCTATGTGTACTGCAGCTAAGGTGGAGTAGAAATAGATCGTACCTGTTATCATCTGTGGAGCACCCTAATCATAGGCCTCACCTACCTAGAGTTGAGCTGGCCCCTATCCTCCTGCTCACTATGGTGGGGGTGGACCACCTGGTGGTGGTGGTGGTAGCATCTAGAATTGTTTCCCACTTCCAGATGCACAACCAGATCTTCTACCACGTCCTCTTGCTCCTTGTGGACATCCTTGATCGAATCTATATCTCTGCCTGGGTGGTCCTTCGACCATCTGCTGATCATCCATATGGAAGGTTAGACATTCATGATCCATGTGACTCTACCCGCGACATGCGTAACACTGCCTACTCCTGGCATGAATGGCTTGGCCTTAGGTTCCCCACACAACCGACCCTAAGACCTACATTCGTCCTCCTATTGGTCTAGTACTTTTTTGCCTCTGTGTCATATGTTTTCTGCTAGCTGCAGAATACAACACAATGTGATGACTAGTAGGGGGTCTCTCTACTCCTGACGGCGCATCAAGGAAACTCCCACTAAACGGGCTCTCCTTAACACCCCAGCCTACGTCGGGATGCTGAGTGAGATCATCGAAGCCTTGATCTCCTGCATTAGTTATTGCTCGATGTTCTGGGCCATAATGAATGGATCTCGATCCATATATGTGGAGTAGTGTGAGAGGTCCGTGAACCTCGTGGAGTAATGAGACACAGTCATGCTTCCTTGGTGCAGATGAAGTAGCTCTTGAATGCGCACTGCATGAATATTCGCTGGGACAAACTCAACTCCAAATAGGTTCTCGAAGTCTGCCCTGAGAAATGTCACCTCATCGTGAATCTGGAGCATCAAGATCCACCATCTGCACGCTTCTACCTATAGAATACTAGTGGAAAATGTCATCATGAGATTGGCTGATGTCCCTCCCAGTCGGAAGACTCTCACCACAGCCTCTAGCCAATCCTTAGTTGCATGTGGTTCCGTCTCTACCCTGAACCTCGGTGGCCTCTAGTGCTAGAATTCGTGAAATTCACTCAAGCGGCATGAACCCTCTACTGTTGGGGCTCGTGGCATTGGTTCCCAATGGGTAATGGTAATGATTTTTCCTCCGCTGGTGCCTCTACTGGAAGAGGGCCTTGCACCGAGGCCTCTTCACTTGGTGGGCTATCAGTGGATACTATATCTATAACCCTATTTGGATGGCTTTGTGGAGGCATCCTGAAAGGAAACAAGTACGCCGCGGTCAAAAAGTTATACCTAGTGAGCTAAATCGCACATATCACAATGAAAACTCTTCAAAACCCAAACGCAATAAGTGTTTTCATACATTGTGTCAAAAATAAGAAGTCAGGGACTTGGTGTATGGATACGTCGACCGCCACAACAACAATGGATTCACTAAACTGATAACCACACTCACTAAACATAACACTATTACCATTAAAAAGAAATATCAGAGTCCTATGTTCTATGATAGAACCAACTCCTCTGATACCAATTTGTCACGATCGGTCCCCCAGGGCCCGTTTCCTGACTACCCCATGTCCGACTTCCGTAGGCTAGGGGCTAGCGACTAGCACCAAAAGATGTATTCCCTAAAACTGGGAAAGCATTCCCATTATATCCTCTAAAAACAATCAACCATGCACAGAACAAGATAAAAAATCAAGTAAACTAAATAGTAAACAGAGTGAGTGCAGTAAGTAAAAGGGGCCAGAATACAAGCCTAACTAGAAAGTACACATAAGTCTAGAATGTACAAGATGGCAGATAGGTGAAAAGAATCTCCAGGATCAACGACAACGAATCCTACCTGAAGTGTAGGTACAACTCACGAACAGTCGTCTCTACAGTTCTCCTCATCTAATTTCCACCTCTGAGCTACCCCTAGTCCTGGTACTCTCATCGTCAGTAACCTTTGTCCATCATTGACACCAAAAACAACACTGTGTGGGCATAACTTGTGCAAGGGTGAGTATAAATATACTCAGTATGGCCCCTGAGACCCTCAATGTCTCACAAAATCCACCTAGGATAAACCAAACAACATGGAATCAACTGAAAACCCTAGTTAGGTATATTCCCATACATATACCTAAGTTATCATGTAAACCCATCTCAATCATGATGAAACACATAGTCCAACCCAGAAGCCCCAAGATCAACTATTCCTCAATGGAAGGAATACCACAAAGGAATGTACCACTCAAGTATGCCACACAGAAGAACACCACCAAGGTATTACCACAATGGAAAAGTACCACATAGGTAAAGACTCATCTCACACCAAGTATTTCTTAGGTAAAGTAGTAGAGATTATTAGATGTAACTATTGGATCATCTTACTCTATTAAGAGGCTCTACTGCTGACCCACACAAGATCGCTCAGTGCTGACCCACACAGGATTTCTCAGTGCTGACTGACATAGGATCGCTCAGTGATGACCCACACAAGATTGCTAGGTGCTATCCCAGACAAGAACTCTCTTCATTCTTTACGTTGCAGCCAACTACTAGGCACCCACACTAGGGTTTCTCATCTCCAGGAGGGTCCCCTTATCATGCCACTGGTCGATAATCCAACTTCCATGTAGACTAAAGAAGAAGTATCTCAAATGACTAAAACTCCATATGGGTCTTAATGAAACAAACAGTACGACAATCGGATTCCCAATCTATGAGTTATTAGCATTTTTAGTCCAGAGGGGCCAGTTTGATTTGTGCTCAATAGATCCTGATTGTACTCTGAATTTATGAAAAACTCTAGTAGGGTATACTCAAAGTTATAGTCTCGCTCCAAGGTTTACAGTGTCCTTGACGGTTTGTCAAACAGGCCCCTGGTTCCAATGTTATGGACAAAAATGCATAAATGGGCCAAAGTGGGTCCGAGTCCGGTCTGACCTGGTCGGACCGACCAGGCCCGACCCGCTCTGGGTGGCCCGGTCCAAGATGGGTAGACTGGCCTAGCCTAGGTGGTGAGGTGTGTCCATGGGGCGGTGCAAGGGGCTACGAGGGCCTTGAGGGAAGCACAGAGGCCACAGAGGGTGGGGGTAGTGGAGGCCGTGGGGGCTGTCAGGGCGGCGCGGAGGCTGTGGGGCTGCGAGGCAGGTGCGAAGCCGCTGGGCAGCAAGCCGAAGTGGCGGCGGAGGCCACGAGTGGTAGAGTCCATGGTCGGCAGAGGTTGTGGATGGCTCAAGGCCATGGGGGTGGCGGAGGTCGTGGATGGTGGAGGCTGCGGGGCGGTGGTGGCCACGGGTGGTGGAGGCTGTGGGGAAGCGGTGAGCATGGGGCGATGCCTTTGCACCAACGCCTTCGTCACGGGCTGCGATGGACTGACCACCGCTTCCGTTCATCGTACTCACTCAAATTCACCTTCTTCCATCACTAAGGATACACTATTCAAGAAGAACAACAGATGGGTTGGGTTATGTTTTTTTGGCAATCAACCGCCGCTTTAAAGCAGTAGCATGTGGCTCAACAAGAACATGAATGTAGAACATCAAAGCCTAACCTTATAGAATGATTATTCCTAATCCCAGAAAATAAATCATCCATAGATCAACTAGTTAGGGAGTTGATCAATGTTCTTTGTTTTTGAATGGAAGAACATGGAAATATATAACCATACACAACTAAATTCATACCTTGATTGCTCATTGATGTTGGAAGGGGTGTAGTCAGTGTTTCCCCGATCGCCGGTTCATTGTCGTCGAAGATGTTCCTCATCAGTGTGATCATTCTTTGTTGGGAAGAGCGTTCTTCCTTGTATAATGAGTTCTTAGTTGGAGAGAGTAATCCTCCCAAAGGTTCTCCTCAACCAAATCCATAAAAATAAAAAGTATCCAACATAATGGAATATTTTGTTCTATTTAATATTGGCAAAAAATAGTTTCGCTTAATTAAATAAAAATGAATTGGAATAATTAATTAAAGGACAGTTGAGAGGTTTTTCTCCCATAATGGGGGGTTCGGGTGGTTCCCAACACAAAGAATTGAATTTGGGGTTTTAGTAGCTCAAGTGGTCCCCACCACCAAGCATTCAATTTGGGTGGTTTTAACCCCTCATGGTCCCCACTCCCATAGCCTTTATATGGTAGGTTTATTAGAAATAAAATAAAAGTTTGTTTTAAATTTTTTTTAGTCCCACGAAAAACTCCAAAAACAATCTTTCACCCTCGTCCTACTATAGTCGACGTGAAGGTCTCCTTAAGAGAATACTGGCACTGTGAGTTCCACGATGTCCATGGATTTCAATTCTGAGCACCATTTAAAAAGTTACAAAAACCCACTCATACATTAACTGATCATACCAGAAAAATAGTTAAGAAATTCATTTCGGGCACACTGGCTTCAGAATCATGCATCGTCTGTTTTTACGGACTCGTAAAATTTCCATAAATTTAAAAAAATTACATAGAAATTTTGGGGCTTTACAGTTTATAATAGTTGTATGCTTTCATTCCATGAAATAAATATTGGTTGAAAAAAAAATTTGTGTGAAACATCTTCCCTCTGGTATAAATTGATGATATGACTTTAAATGTAATTTTTATAAATTTTTTATAGTAATGTACTAAAATTTTCAATCCAAACAGTGTGAGTAGGGAGGTCATTTAGAGAAAACCTTCTGTTATTCATCACTCACCCCAACTACGGTACATTTCCTTTTTTTAGATTTTATTTATCAAGACATTAGTAAAGGGATGGATTTTAATTTCATTATTAATTCTTCTTGATACTTCAACTATGTCTTGTTGATTTGGTTCTTATATAATGTTTGGAGCTGTGGAGTCAGTGACCTAAGTGTCCTTGATGTTTTTTTGGTGTTGTCTTTCACTTAGTTTTCTTATTCTACCATTTTTATATTTGACAAATTGATATGGTATGTGTTTGTAGTTGATATTGATTATTAGTTGATATATATTGATCTATATTACGTTATTATCATGCATTATATAGTGGTTTTGATTGTGGTGTGTTTGGTTGAGGTGATTTTAATCTTCATTTGGAAAATCATGCTTATGTACTCAAGACAATTGTGTACATCGAGAGGCTTGAAGCCACTTGGTCAAAATGAATTAAGAATTAGCCAAAAATATCATTATAAATTCCTTCCTTTCATACTTTGTTATTTTTATTATTATTTACAACAATAATAACCTAATAAAGGTTATCATATGTATTTTTTATTTTGTCCGCGAAGCTGCTAAAGATTTTCATAACACCAATTCAATATTCCTTGTGGTGAACATGTTGAGGAAGGGAACAGAAAATGGATCTAAGGCAATGTGTGGGATGAATACATCAATGTAGTATCCTTCTAAGAAGACATGTATATAGAAGAAAGGAAATGAGCATGAGGCTATCTGATTTTTGGTGGCATGAATGTCCATTAGAAGAAATATTGAAGAACTAAGAAGAAGAAGGTTGATGAGGTTTATACTTAATTTTTTTTCATCGAATGTAATCTCTCATTATCTGCACATTTGGTATTGGATATGACTTGTGTCTCACACATGAATATTCTTATACATTAAAAAAGTAAATTCTAGAGGATTTCCAAATTTGAAGTTGATCTCCAAGCTATAAATGGTGAAATTCTAGATACCATGGAAGTGGGAGATTATCCCATTAAATTTCCAAGTGGATTGGTTCTGTATTTTATATATATTAATTATGTACCCTTTGATAATTGAAAAATAACCTCTATGTCATGTATGTACATGATGGGATCTTATTTCAAGTTCAGAAATAATTTTTTTCTCTTTTATAATGGTACAATTTGTTATGGAATGGAACATCTTAAAAGTTGATTATATATAAATTAACATGAAAACTCAATCGTTCCAATCATTGAAATAACTTGTGAACATAACTCATATATTACCAAACTATGGATCTTCTAGATAGGATAGGTAAATAAGAGGAGATTTCCAAAATTACATCAATCAGGGTATTTATACTCAGTTTATTTTAAAAACATGCATTTATGTAAAACATGTTTAGAAGAGACAATGAACAAATAGAGTTTCTATAGGAAGGGAGGATGTCCCAACTAATTACAATAATTAATTAATAATAGCGTATGTTGTCCATTTCCAATATATTTAATGGGTTGGTTTTCATAAATTATTAATTTTATTGATTCTTATAATAGGTATGATAATATCTACATAATGAGGTATAAGTCAGAGTAATTTCTGCTATTTAAGGAATAAAAACATGATGTATAAAACTATATTTGTAAGAATATTATGTTTCTCCACTAAGACCAAGGTAGTGATTATCATAACTAAGAAATCATTGATCACATAAATGAGTGTGGTGTGGCATGTCAACTCAGTCCTCCTTATACATCACAATGGAGTAGTTTTAGTGAAAGGAAAAATATGATCGTTCTAGATATGGTCACATCAACGATGAGTCTGCAAACTCATCCATTATTCTTTTGGAGATTCACATTGAAGAAAATGGAATATACCCTTAACCGAGTACCAAATAATGTTGCAGATGGGTTTCTATATGATTTATGGTATGTAATGAAACCCAGTATGTCACACACACATGTTTAGGGATGAAAGGATTTTTTTAAAGACTGTATGAAGTGAAAAACTAGCATCCCGCATCATTATGTGAAACATTATAGGTTGTACTAAACAAACCAAAGGATATTACATATCTAAATATTCAGATAGAAAAGTGAGTATGGAATGAAAATGCACATTTTTAGAAAGGGAACATATTTCTATTAGAAATAGTGGGATAAATATTGATTTTAATTTATTTAATGCTTCAGATGTATATGACTGGGAATGGTTACAATCATCACAAGATATAGTAGGAGTTTTAGAGGTTCATAAGACACAGGTATTGTATAGGTCTGCTCAAGAGGTTAGATAAATAGAGAGTTATGGTTTTTTTATCCTTGAGTGAAGTGGCGCATTACACTTTGAGGATGATGAACATCTATCCTACAAGGATGAAGTTGTAAGAAAAGATGATGCTAAATGTAAATATTTAATGCATTATAAGATTGATTCCATGTACTAAAATGATGTTTAGATGTTGGTATACCCTCCAACGAATGTAAAACCAATTGGGTGAAAATGGGTATTCAATAAAAATTTGGAGATGGATGTGAAGGTTAATACCAACAAAGTAAAACTAGTAGTGATGTGTATTAGACCATATCAAAGAATAGACTGATAAAACCCTCTCACCAAACAAAATGTTGAAAACCATCAGAATGTTACATGAAATGGAATCCTTTTGGGATTGTGAAATTTGAAAAACTAATGACATAATTGATTTTCTAAATGGAATGCTCATTTAATTAATATATGTGTCTCAACCTGAAGTTTGTTTTAGGTTAATAAATTCTAATAAGGTGTGAAGGAATAAGGGATCCATTTACCAACTGTAGCAGGAATCACAATCATAGAATGTTCATTTTGATGAGGTTATAAGAGAGTTCGGTTTCATAAAAAATGAATGTGATCCATGAGTTTATAAGATATATAATGGGAATGAAATCATTTTACTAGTATTATATTTTGATGTGATATTAATTAGGTTAAATAAAATAAAATTCCTACAGTAATTTTATACATGGATAAATGAATACATATTCCAAAAATAAATAGGTGAAGAATCATACATTCTAGGGATCAAGATCTGTCAACATAAATGTCAAAGTCTGATTGGGTTAAGTCAGAGTACATATATTAACATGGTAATGAAAATGTATAATATAGAACAATCTAAGGGAGGGTTTCTTTAATGTCACATGGTATCAATCTCTCCTAGAAAATGTGTCCACAAAAAATGTGGAGATTGATCGAATGAGTAGAAATCCAAATGATTCTATAGTTGGTTCTATCTTGTATGAAATTCTCTATTATTTATTTTATCTCTCTCTTATAATAAAGATAGTGTTAATATATAAAGCTAGTCCAAAATAGATAAATTGGGTAGTTGTTAAAACTATCATGATGTACATGATTCATACAAAGGATATATTACTATTGTGTGGAATATATGTGGAACTAGTAGTGAGAGGATGTACAATTAATAGTTTCCAGAAAGATCATGATGATCTGGAATCATGTTATGGATACATATCTTTCTAGAATGGTAGATAATTGAGTTTGAGAAGGTCTAAGAAATATGTGGTCACCGATTCTTCAGTAAAATCCAAGTATATAACGGATTTTGATTCAAAAAAATAAGCAGTCTTGATTTAATTTTTTTTCTCTAACATTTGTGTTGTTCTTAGAAGTACACAACATATTCTGGTATGTTTTGATAAAAATATTGAAATGGTTCTTCACATGGAGTACATTCCACACAAGAGGAAAAAGCATATACTTTGAAAGATTTATCTATTGAAGAATTTTAATAAGAGAGGTGAATTTATAGTTATAATTGTAGCCTGAGAAGAAAACATGGAAGACCCTATGACTAAATATATATCTCCGCAGAATGATGATTATCAGACGAGAGCTAGTGAACTATGACTTTTTAGTAGTGGGATCTCGTAAAAGTGTGGGTGTTGAATGTGGTTTCCTTTAGCATAACATTTTATGTACATTTATAAACCTAACTGTATATTGTTTTTTATATACACATGTGCTTACATTAAAATAATTGTATACTAACCCTCACTTATTATACATTAACATTACAAAAATTTTCCAGAACACAAAAAACATTATACAAATAGACACCTAAAGAATGTATTGGTCTTCTGAATTTGGAAAGATAGAATCATAAACACTGGTACATAGGTGATATACATTATAGATGAATATGTTATCAAATTGTAATGCCCATCTTAGACATATCATACATAAAATATATCATCATAACCTAGGGAAGGGAACATAAATAGTGGGGAGATCCAATGCTCACCAAGGGTAAAAAAGGATTTCATGTAAGCATAAACATGGAAATGAGGGCATGAGAACGTGATAATAACAACATAAGATCATACAATATATATCAAGGATTAAAAACATAAATAATTTTATAAATATTGGTTGTTCATAAGACATGAATCATAAGGAAATCAAGAACATAGGCTATGAAATCATTACATTTGAGAAAGACATGTAATTATGGAATACACATAAACATATAAATACTGTATCAAGGCTACCTACCAAGACCTCCATAACATGTTAGTATTGGGATACAACCTACATACCTTCATTCGTATTGGCTAAAACCATTGTACATCCAAATTTTTGGGATTGGGATACAACTCATACACCCCCTAACATTAAAAATTGGGCTACAACCTATGATCCTTCCTATTTTATATCTTAAGATTCAACCCATGTAACTTATTGTTTTTGGGATTGGGATAAAACCAGTGTATCCTTTGATATAATATACCATGTTCATTACAAAATTCATTAGAGTATGATAATGGTCTCACCCTTTACATAACAAAATCATTCAAGCATGTGAAACAGGATAATAAAACATACTTCATATCCTGACCTTTAAAAAGATATGGGTTTCAAAGGAAACCAAAATAACCCATGGAATGAAATGGGAATAATTAACATTTAATCACATCATAACCTTTGGAAAATATATAGGTTTCCTAATCATTTCATAAAATCATATCCTATGAAAAGAAATTGGATTCAAAATCAAATAACCCTTGGAAGTGAAACAATTTTCATAAGAATTGATACATAAAAACATTGGACATTCAAGTTATAATATGGATGTAAAACCATTATCCTAATAATCGTCAATAGATGTATTTGTAGATGTAATTTTTTTAAATATATTTTAAAAACAATTATTGTGGTAAATATACTTTTTATTTGAAAATTTCTTTTATAAATCATAAAACCTTTTGAGAACATTTTTTCTAAAATAAACGTGAAAACATATGAAGAAATATTCAAAACATTTTGAAAACTAGTTTCTAATGAAATATATTGAAAAAATATAAATAAATCATAAAAATATTTTGAAAACCTTTTTACATAAAAACATATGAAATAATAATGATTTTTTTTAAAAAAATATTTCTTTGAAAATCACTTAAAAATGTATAAAGAATGATTGGAAACAATTTCAAAATAATTTCCTTGATAATTACATTAAAAATTGAATTTAAAGACTATTTGTAAAAAATATTCTTTTGAAAAAATAACTTTTTAATATTCTAATGGAAAATTTAATGGAATGACAGTCATGACGACTTCTAAATCTATACATATCGAACAATCCATTTGAACCATAAAAATTTAAGAAAAATGACTCAACTTGAAAAAACAAGAAGATACCACATTAAAAACCCATTTTTTAAAAAGTTAAAAAATTTGTAAAAAATAATTACTTATCATTGGATAATATTAGAATATTTTTTGAAAACATTTATAAAATATGGTTTTTATCGAACACATATTCTCTACGACAGTGGGTGATAAATTTGGACTTTCTTAAAAACATTAGTGACTATATTATATACCTATGAGTGAAATAACACTAAAATTATATGAACATATCATGAAGAAACATATGATAGTAAAATTAATTAGTTTTCTTGAGAGATGGATCATAATATTTTATCAAAGGAAGCATAATAATAATCAATCTTGAAAAGCGACGTGATCGTTCCAATAAACTCTTACCACATAGTGAATCTGAACCATAACCCCATTTCAAAAAAGGATATAAAATTAATATTACAATATAATTAATAGAAATAAATTCATGTTATAAAATTTCCAATGTATTATATACACCTCATGGAAAAATATAGGCACATAACATGGATTATGTCTCAAAGAAGGAAAATTTAGACAAAGAAGTTTGACAAATTTGGTAAATTTTGAAACATAGTAAAAATGAAATAAATATTACAAGTGGATATGTAAATTACCATTTGTTTATATAATGATCATATAATACATCCATGGTCTGCATACACACTACAAAAATGGAATGGATGGTGAATAAACCAAGTTTCTCAAGGAAATAAAAAGTGATATGAAATTCTATCACATTTTTTCTTGACCCTAATCGTACTCATAAAAAATACATGTATAATAAATAAATGTTTTTTATAAATTTTTTAGAGAACAATATTCTTATACTTATAACCATATATTTTTTATTACGTATTTATATTACCCACTTGTTTACAATTTCATGTTAAGGGTACACTTCAGGTAATATTCTCTTAGTATTTCACTTGTGTCATTATTTGTTATATTTTTTGTCCTTATAGATATATTATGATTTACATAATTTAAAAGATTAAATAAATAAAATTTATATTAATTATATATATGTTATAAAAATGTATATCATATATAATTTTGAAATGGAATACATCGTTCAAAGAGACGGTAGGTCAATCATACAAATGAACGCCATTTCCATTTTACTTTCGTATTGAAATAATGAAATAAAAAGAAATATATGTATAAATTTATATAATATAATTAATTTTTAATTATAATTTCATATATATAATATAATATAATCAAAATATCCTTAATACATTTCATGTAGTAAGTAAACAAATCACATCGCTTTAAGGGGGTGGTAGTCCACACTTCCTCAAACAAAATTATCATATTTAAACAAGATGGAATATATAACGGTGTGTAATAAATAAAACATATAAAATAATAAATACATTATATAAATTATATATATCATATATAAATATAGTTTACATCCTCATTCCCACCAAGAGTGGAAGTAAAGGAAAAATGAATAATCATCATTTTGTGAGGCGGTAGTTCATCATTCATGTAAACAGTGTGTTCGTTACCCATTTGACATAAGTGTTTGTAAGTTTATATCAATACCATCATATAATAATATAAAAGTATATTATTTATACTTGTATTTTAATACAATAAATTAATTATACCATTTGAGGGTGTATTGAATAGAAATAAAATAAAAATAACTTGTGGATGAATGTTACCTCTTACTCAGGTAACTCCTCTTGGATTCCCGCAAAGGTAATATATGGATTTATTTCATACTAATGTTATGACTATAGGATCTTAAGTGGTATTTTTAGGATCTATTTGGGTATATCCTATTTGAGGCAATTTGTCTTGCGAGTTGTGATGATGTGGGAGGAGGGGAGGCCTTTTATAGCTTTAGAGGAGTAACACTATTGAAATTTTTTTGAAAGGGAATTACCCCTACATTTTCCACATGTAAATTGAATCCAATAATTTCCAAAAGTACATAAATTTCATTATAGGGTAAAAATATGTCCAGAAAATGGATTTTTTATTTCTTTTTAGGTCATTTAGGCCCTTAAGATTACGGTTTAGTCCATATTTAAGCTTAATTTTAACATAATTTGTTTAATTAATTTTAATTACTTTCCCTGCTATTTATAATCAGAAACTAATTTTAACATATTTTAAATTATATATTATTATAATTCCAAAAAATTAATCCACTTTTCCAAATTCAAATCACATATGTGGCAGAAATTAATATTCATTTAATCCCGCAGTCAGGTCGATAATGTAGGTTTTTAAAGTAAAAACGTCCATATAATCACTATGATTTTATATTAAATTTCAAAGTGAAATTCATTAAAATAATTTAAAATCGTTTTATTGAAAAAAATTATCTAAATAAACTTTTATACGAATTTACATTTAATATAACCTTATTAATAAACAAGACGAAAAAAAAAGATTTCACATGAAATTCAGTATTTCTAATTATTCTATAAAACATGAAACTTCAAAAAACAAACAATAACACTAACCTAATTCATATATTCTGGTTTTAATGATTAAGGTTATTTTCACATATTAAATATATAAAAATTTCAAAATTTTTATATAAAATTAGCTCTCCATTAAATGGTGGTAAAAAATCCTCAATAAAAATATTGGGTTTTAAATTTCCAATTGGGTTTATTCTTGTATTATGTCTATACATTAAATTTAAAGAATATAAAAAATATTTAATTGAATATATAACATATATATTAATTTAATATCACTCCCTAATTCTAAATAATTTAATTTATTTTGGAAAACAACTTTGTGTCATTAAAAATAATAATATTTTCTTTTATATTCGACCTATTTTTCATATTCATTTGTCATTAATTTGTATCATATGCATTCGTCATATATTTTTATAAGACATAAATTTTCATAAATTAGATAATTATATACATAAAAACTAATTTATTTTCTATGTTATTTATTATTATATTAAATAGTATCATTTTTATAATAAATTATTATTAGGTAATACTCAGTATTGGGGGTCACGAAATCCATCAAGGAAAGACAACCTTGTGTGCAATTAAATCTGACCTTGGTGTTCCATATAGATCTTGTTAAATATTATTCAGTGTTTATTTCAGGATAACTTGGTGTTTCATATAACGTAATCGAGATATAGTTCTTAAATATAAAGTATTTGTAGTGTTTTGTGAAATAAAAAATCTCAAAATGATTAAATTAATTTGAAAATATATATCAAACAATCTCAGGGTGTTACATTATATCCCATTAAAATTAATATCACCTTAAATTCATCTAGGTTATCCACTGTTTAAAATTGTTACATCCTTTAATAGAAACTGTATCATAAAAATGAACAATAAGATATCCTTTGAAAAATAAATTTGGATCCACAATAATTTCCAAGAGAAACAAATAATCAGGTTTCCGAATAGAATATCATATGTGGAAAAAGAAAACATGGAAACTTAATAGAAATATAACTATCATATACTAGAGGAGATTGATAGAGGACATTTTCAAGAAAATGTTAGTAATCATAAAGAAAAATATTCATAATTATTTACAGGACAATTAAATTCATTAGAAATGAAGGTACTCAGATAACCATTTTGGATTCAGGATTCTTTCACAATTGTTGAATAATTTTAATGATAATTTATACTAATTTCATTTCATTAAATTATATATGTAAAATATCACCCTTTAGTTTCCCATGATAGATTACCACTTAATATATTACCCTAAGATAGTATGGATAATTTTCCACTCATATAGTACTAATATATCATGAGATCCATGATAACTCATCCCATATTTATTTTGTATCCACCAAATCCATGTGGTTAGAACATTCTATCCAATATTAATAAATCCTAATGTCATGATATAATGATTTACTATGAAAAATATTATTCAATGTTTAACATAAACAATTAATAAATTATTAAATTTATAACCCTTCGAAAACATAATTCACCCTATCTTACTTAAAATATTCACTTATCATATAAAAAAATTTCATTGGATAAATGCGTCCACAGTTTCACCGACACGACATTAAATGTCGTTTTATTAGTCTATAATACATATTGATAGATATAATCACATGAATCGTCACTAAAGGATGAACTATTATACTATCATGTAGATTATTTTAACTAAATCAGAAAATTTATTCCCCACTATGGTGTTTCCAATGTATCATGGTTCACTTCGTCCATTATTATTTAATATTCTTTCCCATTTTCCTCTGTCTTCAGAGGTTGTTGTCCATGATCATCATTATTAACCCTTATATTTGTGATTTTTTTAAATGCCAATACCACTACAATTTAAACAATCTACTATTGGAGGTTTATTATATGGAATTTACTAATTATTCAGCTTATTAAAAGAAAATTCTAATTACATTGTCTTTTATATTCACTATTCCCTTCCATTCAACGCATAAAACATTTAATAGACTATAAAATATTTCCATCTATTTTTCTTTTTTGGAATAGAGAATAAAGGTAGAATCATCTTATTATCTCTGTGGTTTTTAAATTTTCATTTTTACTCCATCTACATACTCATGTTAAGTCCATGATAGTCATACATAAATGCAACCTCGATTTTAACATTTATTTCACAACACACAATAATATCATAGATACTAATGTATCTTATGGCTGATGTCCATCTAAGACTTGTTATTAAGCCACTAATTCACCAATGAAACTTACATTTTGGTTGGATAATAATTCTAAAACAATACCACCCATGTCTTGTGAAAATATCCTAATAGTTTTTGATGTATTCATTATCCTTTTTCTTAAGTTCAAAGAACTACGTTTTCTTATTCATAAAAAGCACATGGGGATAGTTTTTGTTGAAGAATAAGGTCATGAACTCTTCCCAATCAACGGGTTCAATTACATCATTCTTCATAGTATTCTTGATAAATTTCTACCATGGACCTCCAACACCATCAAGTTGATATACATCCAAAATGACATTCTCTTATTATAAAAATTAGAGA
Source organism: Viscum album (assembly GCA_963277665.1). Taxonomy (NCBI): domain Eukaryota; kingdom Viridiplantae; phylum Streptophyta; class Magnoliopsida; order Santalales; family Viscaceae; genus Viscum; species Viscum album. The sequence continues at coordinate 298,970,447 of OY728151.1, forward strand.
ATAGTGAATATCATTTTAAAGGAAATAATCTATTTTTTAAACAAGTGGATCATAAGACCTTATAAAATAAGGGGGATGTTCCCCCATGAAGGAGTCAACAATACATTATTCCTTACTATTATCATTTGTAATCTCATCTTGACTCATTGATCGAGAATGTTGTGTGAGCATAGAAACAATGTTTTTTATTCCATCTCCCCGATAATTCAGATTCTCAAGAGAAAAATCGATTCATTTTCCATTGAATTCCCTATTAATGCAGTTCCTTTGGGTTATATTTGTTGAATAAAACAAAAATCATTTAGTTAGAATGATTTTCAAAGTGAGTAACCACATAATCTAGAAAATAGGTAAAAGATATATAAATTATGAAACCTTCCATATTCTACGAAACCCTAAATTTACCCAAGGTTATTCATAAGATACATATTTTTAAATCCTTCATCATGGTTTGTGACGAGTTGTCCAATTAACAAAAGAATATCCATAGATTTTGTCAAAATAGGTATGTAGTTAGGCGATTTTTCAGTTACCAGATTAACATGTGTTTGGCCCATGACATCTTTTCATAATTGTAACCCCTAGGTACATCGCTTCCAAAGCGGAATCCACTTGTATTATCCAAATAGAGATGTCTTTCTATGAAACTGCTAACTATATTCTTTACCAAAATTCCACGAAATAGTTTTATACCTTACTTTATCCTTATAATTATCCTTATACATGTACTTCAAGTTCTCACTAAGGTTTTCTCATCCTAGTATCCAAAGGTTTACAAAAAACATTTAGCTGATACCAACTATAAAAGCCATGAATTATTTCTAGTGGAAAATAGTTTTTATATATGTAATCACTCAATGGGAAACTACACCACCTGGGTCGGACACATTACCATCCCTAGAGGTAGACATTTCTTGATGAATCCCTTGGGTGGAGAGCCATGATCTGCCCAACATTCACATTTTAGAGTTCCCAAGGACCATATGACTCTCATTTCACTGATACCAACTATAGAGACCCACATTTTTATAAATTAACATTATATAACTATTTAAGAATACATAAAATATTGAACAAACAAATTCAAAAAGTCTGTATTGGTCTTGTGCCTTTTCATACATGGTAACATAGACACTAGTTCAGGGGTGATGTACATTATCTCCTACTAGGTTCTCCAAAACTGGAACCAATACTATAAATATTATACATAAAATATATCATCATAACCTGGGGGAGGAAACCTAAAAAGGGGTGATTTTATAGTCTCATTAATGTTAGAAAATTGATATATATAAGAATAAACATGAGAATAAGGTTACAATAACATTCTCATGACATTAAAATATCATATCATGCAAATCATTGGTCATAAACATAAATCATGGAATAAATATTGGTAGTTTATTTGATATGATTCATAAGGGAATAAAGAGAATAGTCCATGAAGTCATAACATATGAGTAATACATGTAATTGTTCCATACACATAAACACACACAAAAATACCATGTCAAATATATATACCAATACCTTCATAAAATGTAAGACTCTGACTACAACATGTCTACCTAATTTAGGTTTGGAGTGAAAACCTGTGTAAGCTATTATTTTCGGGATTGGAATAAAACCTGGAAACCCTATTAGATTCAGTATTAGTCTATAACTAGTGCACCTACATATTATTAGGCTTGGTCCTCAACTATAGTACGCTCTTGTTTTTCGGCTGAGGCTACAACTTATGTACCCTTTAAGATCATATAATATTTTTTTATTATTGAATGAATTATTGGGGGATAAATCTCCCAACAATCACATAAAAAACCATACACACTTGTTCAATAGGATAATAATATTTTCCTCATATTGTGATGAATAAAAACATATTATTATCATAGACAACAATCATTACACATGATGGAAATGGGTATCATTAACATTTCATCACATCACAACCTATGGAAAATAGATAGTTTTAATATTCATTTAATTAAATCATGATCTAGGAAAATAAGCGTGATTCAAAATCATATAACCCATGTAAGAGAAATAGTTGTTATAATAATCATTCCATAAAAACATAAACTATTAATGAAATAAAACGAATGGAACCTCTGGGTCTTGATTATCATCAATCGATGTCATCCTCGATGGAAAATACTTTTAGAAATATCTTTTAAATTAATTTTATTGGGAAAATATAATTTCTTCTTCGAAAATTTATTTTTAAAACATAAATCCTTTTGAAAACTAATTTCATAAAAATAAACATGAAAAATTATAAAGATATCCTGAAAACATTTGAAAAACAATTTTAATTAAAACTAATTTAAAACATCAAATTCCAAGAATATAAGGAAAATATTATTTATAAAAGAATAAATTTAATTATTCTAAGGGGAAGAATCAATGGATGTACATTTATGATGTCAGGTGAATCTCTGCGTGATGAACATTTCTTTTTCACTATAAAAAGTTTAGAAAAATACCACAGCCAGAAAAAAAGAATATTCTTTTTGAAAACCTGTTTTTTAATATTAAAAAATGAATATAAAATTTATTTAATGATCTTATATTAATTGTATTATATTATTTAATCCATTTAGAAAATATGGGTTTTAAGGAACACATATTCCTGACTAAATAGGGAGGTAACTTCATACTCTATTAAAAAACAATTTCATAAATATATTATGTATGAAAGAGTGGAATAATAGTTCTAATATATGATGATATTAGAAATAACCATAGGAGAATAAAATTCATGAGTTTTCCTGAGATATGGATTAAAATACTTCATCAAAGGAAACATAATCATAAAGAAATGAGATTGTTTCAATAAACTCTATCCACTTGGTAACATTGAATCATACTACCCATTAAATAAAATTAATTTATATGAAAATACAAATATAATGATTAGAAATAGATTTTTGATATAATAAGTATATTTTATTATATATTCCTCATGAAAAAATAGGTTCATAACATGGCATGTGTCTCAAAGATGGAAAATTGAGATAAAATCGTTTTACTGATTTGGTAACATTTGAAAAATAGTCCTCATGAATAAATATAATAAAATGGATATTAAAATATGCTTAAATAATTTATATAGGATTCCTATAATTCATAAAAAGGAATTATACACACCACACAAAAGTAATGGGTGGTGAATAAAGCATTTATCTCGTGAAAACAAAACAAGAGATGAAATTCTCTTACCTTGTGTCTTGACTCTCAGTGTACTCATTCAAACCTCTTGAAAAATAAATTTATGTTTATTTTATATATTTCAAAGAACCAAATTCATGTATATAATACTATATATGTTTTGATTATTACATTATATAAACCTCTTATTATCAATTACATGTTAATGTTATTCTTTACGTAATATTCTATTTCTTTTTCACTCGTGTCATAATTTGTTATATCATTGGTCCTTACACATATATCATGGTTTATAGAATTTAAAAACGATATAAAAATAATGAAAATTCTGTATATTTTTATTATAATAAACTATAGAATATATAAGTATCAAATGGAATACACAATTCATGAAGACGGTAGACCACACGTACGCATGAATGTTGTTTTGGTTTTATTAGTGTACTCAAAGAATGAAAGAAAATGAAATATATGTATACATTTATATAATATAATTAAATTGTAATTGTTTTTTATATATACATTATATTTTCACTAAACACATATTTAATACATTCCATGTCATGTGTGGATGACTCATGTCACTTTGAGGGGGTAGTAGACCACACTTCCTCACACAAAATTATCTTACATACACAATATGGAAAGAAAAAAAGGATTGTTATAAATAAAACTTTTAGAAGTATAAATCCATTATAAATATTACATATATATATATAATATAAATATATTTTTCATCATAATTTCCACCATGATAGGTGGTAATGTATAAAAATGAACAATTGTTATTTCATGAGGCGGTAGTTCATTGTACATGTAAACATTATGTGATTTTCCCCATAGATGGAAGTGTGTGTAAGTGTAGTTAAAAAAAAATAGAATAAAAAAATATTATAATATTTTTGTTTCTAGTTTTTTGTTAATTATTTTAATAATATTTTTTTAGGAGTGGATAATGGAAATTAAGTCAAAAGAACTTGTGGAAGAATATTACCACTTATTTGGGTAACCGATCTTGGTCTACATCGATGTGTTTCCGTGGATTGGTATCATTATTAGAGTAGGATTTTAGGATGATGGTTTGCCTTTTTTGGATATTTTTTGGAAGATATTGGTCTATAAAAATTGTATTGAGAGGTTCTATGAAGTGGGATGAGAGAAGGCCTTTTGTAGTTGAGATGAGTGGCACACTTATATATTTGAGAAAGGGAATTAGAAGCTTGTTTTTTCTCTAGAATGTGGATCCAATAATGGTCACAAAAGGATAAAACTGATTATAGGATCTGAATATGCCCATTAAATTAAGTTTTGACAAGTTTCAAGATTATTTAGTTCCTTAAGATTAAGGTTTAGTCCTTCGTTAATATTAATTTTAACTTAATCGGTGTAATTAATTTTAATTACATTGATGAATATTTATGTCAAAAACTAACATGAAAATATTATAAATTATACATTATACTGATTAAAAATATGGAATCACATTTTTGAAATTCCAATTATATAATTGGAAAAAATTAATTTAAATTTAATCCTACAGTCAGGTCGATAATGCGGGTTTTTGTAGTAAAAACGTTCAAAAGCATGCTATGTTTTTCTACTGAATTTCAAATTAAAATTGATTAAAATCAACAAAATTGTTCCGTTATACGAAAATATTTCCTACATAAAAATTTAGACCAATTTAAAATAAAATTAACCTTTTATATAAATTAGATTAAAATGAAATTTTGAACAAATATTCAATGTTTATCATTACTTATTAAGAAATCGAAACATCACCCAATATAACGAAAATATAACCTACCTGAATTATTATGTTCTAAACTCAACTATGATGTTTTTTTGACACATTAAATCTATAAAATATCCAAAAAATTTATTTTAAATTTCTTATCCATTAAAAGGTGGGTAAAATGTTGTAATAAAAATAAAGGTTTTGGGTTATAAAATTGGGTTTGTGGTTATATTATGTCAATAAATTATATTGGATGAATTTAAAAAAATCATTTAATCTATAACATATATATTATATTAATATCACTCATTAAATATAATTAAGTCAATTTAACATGGTATAAAAAATTATGATCATAAAAGTAAAAATATTTTCTTTTCTATTCAATAACTCTTTGACATTCATTAATAATTAATTTGTAACCTATGAGTTCATCTAATACTTTTTTAAACAATATATATTAATAAATATGATAATATTATTCATAATATGTAATTTAATTTCAATTTTATATATTATTATGTCAAATTGAATCATTTTAATAATATATTATTGTTCGGTTAAACATTGTATTATGTTTTACACACTATATCAAGGAAATTCAATCTCACGTGTAATTAATGCTAACCATGGTGTTCCATATAGAGAATGTTAAAAATTATATAATGCGTACTATATAATAAATTTATTTTTCATATAACAAAATCCATACATAGTGCAATAATATGAACTATTTTTAGTGTAGCTCGAAAAGAAAAATCTAAAAAATAATAAATTAATTCAATAAAAAATATTTTAAAAAATCATGTGGTGTTATAAACAGTGTCAATATTTATGTGTCCAATATATTTATAAAAATTTATATAGATTTAAAGTAATTTCAGAGGTAATATTAGATCTTATACGATAATAATAACTTATTGATACTAAGAAATTTATCTTTAAGTAATTTTATATGGTCTAGATACATAATTCTGATAGGAAATAGATGATATGTGACTATCAAATGCTGGGGTGTTATAATAATTGATACTTCTCATGATGTTCAAAACTTGGTGGTCTATAGTAGTTGAAATCATGAGCACAAACCCTCCAATAAAAACACCACATGTTTTAGGTGTCATTGGTTGTTCCTATCTATAAACATGTGTATTGGTCTCCTAACACGAGATCATTAAAAATGAGTCCCATTTGATCACATACATTGATGCAAGGATAAATCGATGAAAATTATGTTCAAGTGAGGTAGTCTGTGTTGGGTATATCATTGGTTGTATGAAATTCTCTTAATGAACATGATGTGATTTATTTCTTCGGATACTAGGAAGAGATATCACAAACATGGATGATTCGTATGGTAGTACCTTTATAAATCAATGGTCATGGTAGTAAATAGTAAATCCATCTAGATAGATCAACAAATAATAATTCAAGTAAGGTAAAATGATTTTATTTTTCATCATTAATTTTGAGATATCAATGACAAAGAGATTATATTACACAATGAGTTTTCCACGGTTGGTAGTTGTTACTATCGCTTTTCCATATATCTTTATGGGCATTGATCGGTTGCTAGACTCCACTTTTACTCTGGGAATATTATTCACTTCTATTGAGATAAGGGCCAAGATGTTCACGGAAATTAGAGAATTAGAGAATCTTCTTTATTTAGTTGAATATAAATATAAGATAAGGTGGTCCGCACCATGGGGTCGTAGTTTTATCTATGTTCTATTGATCAGAATTAAATAAATTCATCATTATTCAGATAAACAACAATTGGGGTGAATTTATTTTATACACAAATTTATAAGTGATTAATTAAATACAGTGATTAGTATTATAAAAAATGAATATTAATATAGTATTCCATGATCATTTATCACTATCATGAGTTACGAGTCGAGTTAATGAGTCGAGATTATCACTTAATAAATTTAATAAATATTACAGTTATGTGAAAAAATATACAAATGATATATGAAGTTTTTATGTTTATCAAAAGACATTATTTATAATAATTTTATAGTGGATGTTTATTTTACAAGGGTTGGGATGCCAAACCGAATATTATAGATATCCACTAAATAATCAGAGATAAGATACTCTAATGTGGAATATTCATTCCATTTGAATTAAGAACTTCTGTCCCCTTTTAATCTTTGAGAGAGAAATTCTCAATCGAGTTAATGATCAATGTTCATATTTTTTGATCGATGATAGTGGATTATGGTGATGGTCACTAAAATGAATTGATCATCAGAGATCCAAGATAGAACCCAAAATTCGATGAAACAATAATGCACATATATGAGAAGTGTGTAAGGATGATCTAAAAAAATTTATTCTCCAATTATTCTAGAAACAGATACTGAAAATTTTCATCAGAATTATGGTTGTCAAATCATAACAAGGTATTTTTTTTGTTTTTCTGATTTTTCTTTGATTAAACCATGTGATATATTAGGACCATACCAGGGCCAGATCACAAGATTCGACGTTGTTTCAATGCTCCTCTAAAAAAAATATAAATTCTCAACCCATCAGCTTCTGTTTACCGCCCGAGTACCTATATATTTTCTATTTTTTAATGTCAACTGTGTAATGGTTTTTTGGAGTTAGTTGTTGGTGTAAGGTTTCCACACTGTTTGAATATCTGTGTGACCAAACCTTGTATAGTGAAGAGTTAGATCCTTAAAAATGTGAATCTTTCATATTTTTACTCCTCACCCAATATGTTTTCATTTATTTTGACCACAAATCTATTTTATCTCCCTCCAAAGGCTTTAAAGACCCCCCAAATCCGAGAGTGGTCAGTTGGAAAAAAATATAGATTTGAAGGCTATGTTTCTTGGAATGTCTCTCTTCATGATCGTTTTCCATAGATACTTTAATCACCACTCTCATATATTTATATATCTAGTCCATTTTGGATAGATATATTATAGTTCATGCTAATAATGTTTAGATATAGATGTATTTATGTTAGGGGAAAAGATATATGGTAGGATTTAAGAGATTTCACCATGTTTTGTTAAATAATTCAGGCCATTTTTAATTTTATCAATAATTTCTGAGGTTAGTGTCATCACTTTAGACTCCTATTATTATAACATGATGGATTGATTTCAAATTTTTTGAATTTATTTAAATTTATTATGATTTTTATATTTAAATTATGGTATAATCCCTCTTTAGGGATGGCTTTTGGTTTTGGGAAATTATAGAATAATTGTGAAATGTGTATTGGTGAATTATTTAAAATGATTATTTCAAAATGGTTTCATTTATTGATTTTTGGAACAAATTATTTGTGGAATGTTTTTCAATAAAAAATAGTTCTTTATTAAAATGGTCTTCCAGAAATATTTTTGCATGTTTTTGGAAAAATTTGTTTTTGTGAGTTCATTTTAATTTATGTGACCATGTGGAAGGGGTGTGTACTCTTTGGTAACAGGTATATGGTTTCCTTGTGAAGACATGGTAGATCTGTGAGATAACACTCATGAGTATCAAACAATCACTTAAGTAGTAATCCATGTATATTTAGATTTGAATGGGTTCTTCCAAAAATATATTTGATACATGTTTTTAATCAATCTTTTTGTTTCTTTACAAGAAAAATATTTTGGTAGGAACACTATTTTGGTGCCCAAAATCATGGATTGGATATGAACTGATGAAATTTGTTAAAATTATTTTATATACAATTTCTAACAAGCTATATCCTAGTGGAATTATTATACAAGTCATTTTTGGAAATCCTAATAATTCACATTACTCACCCCATGTTATGGGACATAAGTGGTTTTGTATATATTTTTAATCAAGGAATAGATAAATGAAAAGTATAAAATATATTTAGTGATTCTTTATGAAATATTTATTAATAATTTTTGAGTTGGATCATAGGAAATTTTTGGATACATGGAGTCAATGACATTAAACTGCTTGAGTTTTTTATGTCTTGTCTTCTGCTTCATCTTCACATTCTAGTTTTGTTCTTCTTGGTACATTAATATAGTTTTCCATATAGTAGATCTTGATTATAGGTTTTTATACATTTATTTGTATTAAATTTCTATCATGCTTAATATATTGGTTTTGATTATAGTATTCTTGGTTGTAGTGGTTTTTATCTTTAAAGGTTAAATCTTCCTTCAATCACACTGACGCCATTGGCATTTATTTCCATACATTTTCACCTGGGGATGTCTCCTAAGTCCAAGTGATATTCTATACCATATTAAGACAATTAAGATTGGTGGGAAGTTACTTGATCATATATGATAATATAAATTTAAATATTTTTAGGGAATAAGTACCAACTTGATTATAATAATTATACACGTGGTTTATTGGTGTTTACCGAAAAGGGAGAGTTTGGAAGGAGATTTCAAATCAATTTAAACAACATTGATAATTATATGTTATTATGTGCCTATTATATTTTATATGGTATATACTTATCCATTACTATTTAATATATATTTTCAATCATGCTTTCTATTATTTTATGATTCACTTTGAATTATCTCATCCTGGGGGTTTTAATCCAAAATTACTAAGTGGTTAATGTTTTCTTTCCAATATCAATTTCCCTTGAGATTGTTAACATTTTTTTGAAAGAAACACTTCCATGTGATATTTTTCAATTGGAAACTATAATAATTTTAAATATCCATATAACAATGTGAGGGGTATAATTATTTAAGAACCATATACCATTTTTTACATACAATGTACACTTCAAAAGATATATTATTATATAGGGAAATATTATTATGTATTTATCCTTTAATCAATATCGATACATGATGATAAGAAATAATGTTTATGAATTAAATTGATTATTTTATATATCATGAATGATTTGGACTCGTAAAAAAAGGTTGCAGACCATTTAATATAATCCCCTAGATGCATCAGTAGTCTAATAAGAGGAATGGGTTGGGAAAATAATATGGGTTTCTACATTATATATATTTTAAACGTCGTAGGAATGGAAAAGACGGTAAATTTATCGCATACCAAGAAAATATGGAATCCAATAATTAATAATGAATATCATTGGTGAATTTCGTTATTACAATTATCGATAAAATTTTCATTTTGATAGAATTTATGGTCTATTTCATTCTAAATTTAATGATTAATTATAATGTATTTTCAGTTATTTACTGTACCATGTTGATAATTTCTTATCATGTTATTTAAATGGAATTAATTTTCAGTTATTTACATTTCCAAATTGATTATACACTATTGAACCATGACAGATTAAACTTTACTTAACACTTATTGAGAATTTTATATCATCCTTATTTTAATTACTTTCCCCATGTTATAAATAATAGATAATTGAATGAGAATTACATGATAAATTTCATTTAATTTATTAAGAATTGTATTTACTTTTTTATACCCAATGTAAAATGGGTAACATGTATGTTTTTATATTCCCAAAAACTATGATATTTTTTGTATTTAGGAATGTGATTAATTTATCTATGACAATTTAAAAAGATAGGAACCATCACTGAGCTATTGGGGTCATTGTCGTTACACTCCCTATCAAAGAGATCATATGAGATGAGGGTTGTCTACTAGAGTTAATACCCCTAGACTAATTATTAACTTTTAATAAGGTGAGAATCCTTAAATGTTGTTTTGAGATAGGTGACATGGGTTAATTATTTTTGGAAGACCAAAATAATAGGAATATTTACTATTTATCATAATGTAAGGAAATGAAAAGTAGGAAATTTGCATCTGTATTGGGTTCTCTTATTTATTGAATATCTGTGTTTTAATGGGTTATCCATTCAATATTTCCTTTTCTATTTATATTGTTGTTATTATTATAATATTTTTTGTCATGTCATATTATTGTGTATGTTTATACTCATGTCTATATGGGTTTATTCTCCCAAACGTTTCATATCTTAGGAATATGGAAAAAGGATTAAATTAATTATCGGTCGAGCTCAATGGTACTTCGAGTTGGTTGTAATAAATGATTTTCATATCAAGAGATTATTCAATTCTAATATAATGTCTGGTATTCTTATTCAAAATTATTATATAAAACATTGATATTTTATAATATATATATATCATATGAATTTAATTTTTTTATTATTTGTTACACATTATTCAAAGCTTAAAAAAACTGCTAAATACTATTAAAATATTATAAATGAATATGAAAATTATATTCTTTCCATAAAATTTGTGGGTATAAATGGAATTACCTAAATTGAGAAATTTATAATGTTTAAAATTATATAATAAACATTCAATGGTCATCAACTGACTCTAAATGAAAATAAAAAATATTAAAGTAAACATAAATTTATAAAAAAAAATTTAGAGAAGTTTGTTTTTATCTTAATATATTTAATTAATTACTATTGGATAATTATTTTAATGAAATTTAAAAATTATATTCAATAATAGTTTTTATCAATCATGAAATATTTTTTTGTACAAAGGGATAAGAAGAATTCACGTTTTATGGTTAAAAATGTATTTTTTTAGTGTTTTCATCATATTTTCACAACTAAATTAAAAATAATTATTTTTAATTAAAAAAATATTTGAAAAAAATTAATTAATTTTTTAAATAATAATTTCAATATTATATTATAAAAAAATATTGATAGGTTTTTTAAAATAATAATTTTCTTATGAATAGTGAAAATATAGTTTTTAATAAAAATGTAATTTCATTAATGAATTTACAAAGATCCATTTTATAAAATTATTTTCATTATAAAAATTTTTCATTTATATTTTTATTAATCCAATTTAGGTCATTCTAATCAATTTTATGTCAAAATTTTAAATAAAAACTTTTTACAATTAAGAAATATTTTTCATTTCAAAACAACATTTTTGTAACACTTGAGTATTTGATTTTAAATTAAAATCTACTACACATTGAAATAAAATTTGATAAATTTGATTCCATATTTTTAACTAGAATAAGTAATATTTTTTAATAATGACAACTTATGTTTTTTTCTTACTGAATATTAAACAAAGTAAAAACTAGTTATTGTGGTTAAGGCTAATACCTGATTACCGTGGTGTTCAACCAAAATATATGGGTATATTTCCTAGTTAAACATACCTAAATACAATTTTAAAGATATTTTAATAAATTTACCTATACTAAATTTGAATATATTTCAACTTAGAAATATTTTTCTGGGGAATGATTGTCTAATTTTGTATTCCTTTGGTAAATTTCAATGTTGTTTTCTAGTTGGTCATCTCCTCCACTTTTAAAATAACATCACATCTCCTCTACTCTCCTCTACACAATTTGACTTCATTTTTTTGGTTTATCCAATACCTTCCCAAATATCTTATTTACTTACCTTTACATATCCTGGAGGCATTGGATTTGTTAATAAACACTCCTTTGAGTGATTTAAGGGAAAATCTAAAGAGGACTTTCAATGAAGTGGAATCATTCAAAACGAAGCATCATTTTTTTATTTCTTCCTCCACATAATTAAAATATTATTAAACCATTATAATATAATATCAAAATTATTTTTCATATACTTAGAATTTATGATAATTATTTCATAACCTATATCAATCTACTCTTCCGTAAAATGGGAAACAAAACCATTCATTGTGTGTTTGCAGAAAAAATGCGTCATGATGAAATATAATTCTTTTTCCATAACCACATCGTAAAAATAGATATAGTTAGGGATTTATAGTGTAAATATAAAATTTATGAGATACTTATTATTATTAACTATAATATAACATTTACCTTAATACCTTCTAACATATTGAAGAACAATAATGTTGTTGATGAATACGTGTGCACTACAACATCCATGATGAGATTGATAGGTTATTCATTTTAGAATGGTATAAATGTGGATAAAGATTAATTTAATGAATATTTAATATATGATATTAAATAATATTGGGAATGGAAAATCGTAACACCATAATACACTATGATCTGTTTTTTAAAAATAAATTTATCATCTTCAATAGCTTAGGACACACACAACCCTGAGTCTATGATAACTATTTTATAATACAGTGTAATAAAAATATATTAATATGGTAGGAATGAATTGTAATTACTAAATTATGAAAACTAAAAATTTTAAAATCTTTATCAATAAACATAAATATCATTTAAAATTAAAAGTCATGTTCCCTAAAACTATTGTTTTCAAAAAAGTTTTTTTTTCGCATTTTTATCAATTATTTAACGGTAATTTTTTGACAATTTGAGATAGTTTGTTTGAGAAAAATATTTTTATTTTTAAAAACATTATATCTTAATTATCTTGTAGTTTATTTGTTTTATTTTTTGGAAAAGATTATTTTCATTGATCAACAGTTAAAAATAAAAATTTCTATTGAAAACCATTGATTCATTTAAATATTTTAAAATGTTTTCTCTTAAAATGGTTTAATATTAAAAATAGAAAATTTATATTATTATTAATCCAAATTACTCATTTGAATAACTTTATACTGAATTTTCAAATAAAAACTTTTGATATGTAATAAAAATATTCATCATAAAACAGTTTTTTATCACACATTAAAAGTTATTTTAAAATTGAATTATTCCACTTTTACTAAAGAAATTTGAAACAAAATTCAATAATTAGAATCAAAAAAATTATATTAGTTATAAAGATAAATTTGATATATTTTATAAATAATAAAACATTAAAAAATCCCTAGTTAAGGGTAAAAATGGGACATACCAGGTGTTAAAACAAATGATAATGGTTATATTAAAATTAATCTTGTAAAAATACTATTTTCAAGAAATATGTAGATGTCATTTTATCCCTCCATTAAATATATGACATTTAGATGATTTTTTTTGTGGAATTTCTTCATCATTTTCTATTGTTTTGGGAAATAGTCAAGTTGTTTCTAGGAAGGTCCCCTCTTCTACTTATAATATAGAACCTCCTTCTATAAATTATTCCTACCTATCAATATTTTCATATAGAATAAAAATTAATAAAATATATCCTAAAATAATTTTTAAATGATATATATATGTTTTCCTCCAAAATACTAAACTTGGGGTCCTTAATAAGTGATCTGATAGAGGTTTTCTCTATAATGGTCATTTTATTCACTACGATAATTAATTTTTACATATTTCTTTACAAACATCAATAATGTATTTATAATTATAATAGAACTAAAAAATTATCTGATATATTATTATATTTTTAATTTTTAATTTTTTTAACGATATCCAACTTCAATTCCCGGAAATTGTAAATGAATCTTCTGATCGTGTGTCCAAAAAAATACCTCCTCTTCAAGCGATGTAATTAATTATACATCACCACCTATCAATGTTTGATATAATTAGGTATTAAATATATACATATGATATTTTTTACTTATTTATATTTCTTTAAATATAATATCACATCTATATTCTTGCATTCAAATCCATTTGAAAATGATAAAGTCGCATACATATATGTGTGGACTACCACCACCATGAAGCAATGAGATATGTTTTTAATTTTAGTTTGAAATTGATGGAAATAAGGACAAATTTAATGGCTATATATGATATATAAAATGGAAAAATTTTTCTTTATTAAGTAATTTAGACCTGATATATGGTTTTATTTCAGAACCTAATCATTATTTGAGATTGTTTACGTTTAAATCTCTATAAGGATAATTATTTGATATTTCATTCATAAAAACTATATATTTTCATCCCCTATAGTAATTTATATAGATTATAATTTTTAAAAAACATTACACTTTTTTTGTACTCTATATTCAAAATCCATGTTTTCCATGAAAACCAAAATTGTTTTTCTAGAAATATTGAAATATTTATATTCTATGTCCATATTTTCAATTAATGATTTAAAAAACATTTCATGTATTATAATAGGATTTTATTAAAGATATTTATACCCTATTTTTAAAAAATAAATTAAAATTAATATTCCTGTCGTTTTTTGAATGAGGTACTTTTTGACTTTTTTTAATCAAAAACTGATAATGCAATCTCTATTTGAACATACATAGCATTGATGAAATTTACAATTGTTAGGATTTATCATTTATTTTAATATTCATTTACATATTTCCATTAATCAATTCAAATAATTTATTTTTGAAATTTTATTATATAAATATATTTAGTTTTAGAATTTATTTTCAATGTGAGAAGGTTATATTCCTCCAGAATGTTTTTAATGAAATGTTTATGGTATTTCTATTCATCAATGACAAAAAAACCTTATAGGAATTATGCTCATCATGTGATATGTTGTAATGATACCATCCTTATTATTTACCATGGAGGTTTATGATCGTTATTACTAGGGATGTACTATTTTGTTATCATTCACCATATTACATTGGAAGGATTTTGATTATGTTTATTTATTAGGGAAATTATTAAACTTTTGTATGCTATATTTTCAATTTTAATTTTTTATTTATTAATTTTCACCCATTTAATTTTATTAATACATTGGACTTAGTATGTGGAATTTAGGGCTCACAATATCCCCTTGATTTATTATAAGGTCTATTGAGACATACTATGTAACATCCTGATCCAGGTTCTATTCATCAGTTCTCCAGACCAATAAGTCACATTACCTCATGCATGCCTACGCATATGCTACATGCTTCTGACTAGCAGCAAGGGTCAAAATTGATCTTAGGTAGACTATACCCTTATTATATAAATATAACATATGTGAAAATAAATAATAATACCCAAATAATTTTACCAATAACCAAAATATTAACAATATCATATAATTACCAAACTGTGAAATAAAATATCCAAAACTATGTACAATATATGTCATGAAAATATGTTTCATGTACCAATATGAAAAAATAGAAAATTATAACTCCCAATTGGTTATTGAACCATTTCAATTTCTCTCATAAATTCACCTTCCTCAATGAGCCCTCTCACACTGGTCTCATTCCCTTGTTCTATCATGCAACCCCGATGTTGATTCAGGTACCGATCTAGCAGCTCAAGTAGTATGTCAGTACAAATTAGTAGGCCACCGCCAATGGATTCAAAAAATATATCTTTTCAATAACATTGTATATAGCTGTATAAAGAATAAATAAAAGAAGTATCATATATTTTTTACATTAATTGAATTACTCATTATTTTAACACATAAATTGGGTTCTCGAGGACACATGAAATCTCGTTTCACATAGAAATTTTACTGTTGCGATTAATCTATTGAAGTCTCATATGAATTCCATTTTTAAAATTCATCTTTTATAATCACACATGGATTCCATTCTTACCATTCATCGTTTCATGTAACACATCAATTCAGTTATTATCATTTGTCATTTTTGATGTGCACTATGTTGCATTTGTTGTCAATAAGGTATGTTGTTGATCAGAAGATGTCAAAGAATGAATGGATGTCAAGGAGAGTCAATATGTGAATGACAAAGGCTATGATGGTGTTGGTGATGAATGGAGGATTTCCATTGTGTTAAGATGAATTTCACTTAGGAGATTCACTAAGTGGCATAAGTGTTTATGGTTGAAACATTCATCCATGTTTATATCAGATGATTGTAGAACTGATCTTAATGTTTCAATACTTGTATCAAGATGATACTAAGTTACACCACTTGAAGAATGGATGATGATGGAGCATCAACATTATATCTGATGATTTTTGAACTGGTCTTTAAGTTCAAAGAACTTTTATCAAGTAGATACAATGTCACAACATTGTTTGAAGACCATGCATTGTACTGAAAATGCATGAGGAGATGAAGAGATCCATCCACAACTTCTAAGTGGATGAAGTGAGCTAAAGAAGTCCATGCAATATCACTTAGTGCATGTGAATATGAAGAAGATCAAACTTGATCTCTGATTAGATCAATAAATAACTTTGATGAATATGTTTGATTCAAGAGCTCGGTTGAAGGAAGAACCTTCTACATTTCTCTCCTAAGTGAAGATTATTTGTTGAGAAGGATTGAGGAATTCAAATGAAGAAGAAGATGAGAAGAAATGAAGATGAAGGATGGCTTAAGTGGCATTTGTCATTTTATATTGGGAGTACTTTGTTTCTTAACAAAGTCCTTATTCATTTCCTTTGCCAAAAAATAGGCCACCAAGGAGGCCAGCCGAGGGTCATCACCCAAGGCACATGTAGGACTCAAAGTCACCACGCCCATGGGGAACCCTCGAGGCTAGGGCACTCCATGAGGCACAGGGTCGGGCCGTGTGTAAGCCCGGGGCCACGCAGGGGGATCAGGCCTGCGCAGCATGGGCGTCAGGATGCGCGCCGGAAGAAGCATAGTGGGCGCCAGTGGCGCGCCTGAGTGGCAGGGGTGGGCACAAAGCGCGCCCGTAGAGAGAACACGGTGCGGGGTAGCACCGTGGAGGTTGGAAGTTCAATTGAGCTGGCTGGGGGAGCACATCTTTGATAAACCATGGAAAATCCGCAGTTCGTTTCGATGTGGGACGCGGGATTTTTCCGCGGAGCGAATCCTGGCCGCTCGATCGATCGCACACCAGATCTCGACCGCCCGATTGATCCCGCGCGGGATCTTCTGATCGCGGCTGTCCGATGTCTTCTCAACTCCGGATCCGACGGTTGAGGAGTCGTCCTCTACCTTGAGCTCTCCCGAGGCCACCCGTGACTCCTCCTTCGAACCAGGCGCCTTCCAAGGATGGTTTTTGAGCATCCGACCTCCGTTGTTCAAGCTGAAGCATTCATTGGGTTCGTCTGGATGTAACAAACACACTCATGCAAGAAACAAAAATGCACTCATGCAACGTGATGAGATTTCGAACAAGGCCAAGGCAAAACGAAGTTGCCGAGGCTTCGGTGTAATCATGATTTACTTGGATTGGAAGAGAATAGGCCATTCACACATTCTAAAACGCATGCACGTGGAGAATGAAGAAAAAACGAACCCGCGTGAAACAGAGGAGAAAATCAAGATTTGAAGAATCTTGAAAACCCGAAAATTTCGGGAGTATGAATTTATATCCCGTAGAAGATTTTGCACCGCCTCTGCCTATAAAAGGAGAGCTCGAGGCGATGGTTTTGTTTTCTGAAACTTTGTGGAGTCCCGTGAGTGCCTTGCCTCGTGAAGAATTGAGCTGCGCGCCCCGTATGCGGCAGAGAAGCCCAGAGCCATTTTTGGATTCGCGAGACCCTTTTGTGCACTCCTTGCGCAAAAGAAGAAAGGGAGTCCCATGCGTGCCTTCCTTGCGTGACAGGAATACCCGTGGCCGCATCCTTGCGCGCCCGTGGTTGCATCCCTCTCTGCCCACGAACTTGCACGGTAGGAGGTGTTTGTGCGGCTGCCTTGTGCCCTTGTACCTGAGAACATGCGCACCCCGCGGGCTGGTTGCACCTTGCAACCTGCGCAGCCGTGTAGCCTTGGATCCAAGTGAACCTTGCGCGGCTCTTAAAGAACAGTGGAGTGCATACCTAGTGTGTGTGAGAAAATGAAGTAAGAGGACCCTACGGTTTTGTGTGTGCAAGGAGAACCTGAGACCATACTTGTGTGTGTGCCAAGTGAAGACACCCTACATGTGGTTTTTGTGCTAATGAACATGAGGCCGTAGCCTTGGGTGTGTGTAAGAAGAGGAGGAGGCCAAGCTCACTTGTGTGCAAAAAGTGAAAGAAGTGTGTACAACGAGACAAGAAGGCTGAACCTATGTGTGTGCACTAAGAGGTGTGTGTACACTTTGAAGAATAAGAAGAAGACCCACACCAAAGAACAACACACTTGTGAGTGTGTAAACAAAAGGAACAAAGTGTGAAGAAGGAAGAAAGTGTGTGTGCTTAATGTAATTGCGATCTTTGAGTGTTTATCAAACTAAGAAGAAAGAGAAGGGAATTTCATGCATGCATGCATGCACATGCACACGTGAACAAAGCCAAATCTGGTTGTGTGAATTTGAGGAGTCCAAGACCAGGAGATCTTGAAGATATTGTGATGCCATGCATTCAGTGCATGAAGTTGATGTGAAGTTAGACTGGACCAGACTGAAGTTAAAGATATCAGTTGTCTGAGTATTCAGTAGTTGAAGAGAGAAGCCAGGTCATCCTTAGAAGAAGGTGATAAAGCCTGAGCAAGACGAGAAGACCTGATCAACTCAAGTGATCATAAGTGAAGAGCAAGGCCAGCAGCCTTTATCCCAAGCTGCTGAAGATACTTGAAGAAGATTAAAGAGAAGAAGAGCTACTCGTGTGACTCGAGGAGCCAGGAGAAGCCCCCTGTGAGACTCAGGGTGGAAGAAGTCTTCAGTGGGATTCTGGAGCAGGCCAGTGGGACTCTGGTAACACTGTGGGATGTAGTATAAAGACCCTCATGTGGGACTCAGGAGAGATACAGTGGGACTCTGTATCGACCATTGTAATACTAACAGATTATAATGGAAGAAACCATGTTGGGGCGTATAACCAACATGGCAAGGATGTAGGCCTTTGGTGCCGAACCTTGTAAATCCTTGTGTCCAGTGCCTTTACATTTACTGCATCATTCGAGGAAAGGTGAGAGATACAAGAAGAGTGGATCGAGGCTTTAACCAGCCATAGAGGTTTAATTGATAAAGAATCAATTAGTAAAAAGTTTTAAGGGATCACTGATTCACCCCATCCCCCTCTCAGTGATTCACACTGATCTGGGCACTTCAATTGGTATCAGAGGGCGGAGGTTACCTCTAAAAAATCCAAGAGAGTCTATATGGAGTGCAGATTTGAGGAAATGAAAGAACAGCCTCAAATGGAGATATCTGCCAAGACTCTGAAAAACAGAATGAAGAAACAGGCAAAGAAGATGATGAAGAAGGTAGTTGCAATCATAGAAACTCCTTCTACGGAATGAAATGTGAAAGACACATCAGATGAAAATTCCTTTTATCATTGTTCTAATGAAGCATGCTCTAGCTGTGATGAAGATGGGAGAAACAATGATCTTCTAAATGCAATCAAATATCTTCAGAAGGCAGTCCCCAAGGAAGTGGCAATGTGTATAGCTACAGGCATCCTTGATCTTCAAGAAGAAAAATTACATCTAGAAGATGAAGCCAATTCTCTGGAAGTCTAATTGGCAAAAAGGGTTGGCATCACCAACACTCTTAGAAAGTTGGTGAATGCCAAGGATGAAACGGTTTACCTTTGCAATGAAAGATATGAAGACACTACTAATGAATTGCAAAGAAGCCTTTCTGAGAAAGAATTCTTTATGATAATGGTTAAAGAAGTTTTTCATGAACTGGAAAAGAGGCAAAAAGTTTCAATGATTGTCAGAGATGCTCAAATTGAAGACAATGTCAAAATGGTGAAGGAGCTTGACAACTCATTGCATGAAATAAAGAAGGTGCATGATGACCAGATGGAACAGCTGAAATAGAATTGGGAAGGTAGGCTAAGATTGGTTGAGGATGAGAAGAACTCCCTCAAAATGAAATGCTTTGAAGTGGAGGTGATATTGAAAAATATGCAATCACCCAAAGTTGAAGCCTCCCAGTCACCTGAAAGAAGAAATGTTGCTACTCAAGTGAGCTTTGAGAAGGATGATTCTAAAAGAAAGACATCCTCTAATGAAAGGGAAACATCTTCTAAAAAGAAGGTACCATCCATACCATCTTGTATTGATGCTTCTAATTGTGTTTCCACAAAAAGTGCAGGATGGGAGAATAATTCCAAACAAGTATGGATGAAGACAATGAAGAAAGAGAGCTCTCCTGAAACAACACAGCAAGTCAAGAAAAGTACCCAACAATCAGAAGGACTGAAGAGGTCATGATTTGTGGGTTAGTGTTGGTGTTGTAATAAGTATGGGCACTTTCCAAAGGATTGTTGGTACAATCCACTGAATGTCAAAGCACAAAGGAATCCCATGCCAAGGGGGAGCAAGCCAGAAGAAAAGAAGCAACATCCACAGGTCCAGAGACATCTGTTTACTGCTAACAGATTTGGATTTCTTGATAACATCTGGGATGTGTGCAAAAGTGGTCAAATAGATACATGTCAATCTCCAATTGTATCCAGAGCTCAAAAGAAGAAAAGATCACAGAACCTGGCTCCGAGATAATCCTTGGGAAGTAATATGAAAGTAGAAAATTCTCCCAAGAAGATGTTGAAAAAGGAAGATAATTCCTTGGATTTTAAATCCAAGAAGGGTGATGCATCCAGAAGGACCACCAAGAAGAAAACATGCTTCTACTGTGGAAAGAAAGGACACATCATGGATCTTTGTAAACAAGCCATGAAATTCAATAGAGGCAGACTGGACTCAAACAGACAATAAATCCAGATGAAGTCGAAAATATTGGTTGAAAACAAGTTGCCTAAGAAAGGTAGCTTGAAAGCATCAAAGGAACCATGTGAAATATCCAGAACTGAGGCCACACTTTCAAGTGACTTAGTAGTCATATGGACAAATCAGTTGCAACTTTCCAAAGATCTGCAAAGAGATGAAGATGAAGTTCTGGAAATTACTAAGGCAAAAGGGAAGAAGAAGATTTCACATGAAGATGTGTTGAGATCCACACCAGCACAATCATCATTGAAGATCAGATGTGCAAGTGTGAAGAATGGTGAAAATGGGGCATCTCGGTTGAGAGAATCTTCTCAACCGTGTTGTTCACATTGATGAACCAAGGAGGTTCCATCTTATTCCCTAATCAATTTTATTTACATGTGCTAACACTGCAGGGAATTGAATATGATGATCATTCTCAGCTGGAGGATGATTTGGAAGGAATGGAGTGAACCACTTGAGGGGGAGCCAATCTGGAGAAGATGATATTTTGGGATTTTATATCATCTTGAGAAAATTAAAGGTATTCCAATCATACTTTCATCCCTTGTTTCTTAATTGTATTCATCCAGACAATTAAGGGGGAGTATTGATTGAAGGAAAATGATTGAAAGGGGGGAGCTTTATCTTTTCACCTGAACTTTCTAATGAGTTTGGTGAAGTATGTGCATGATTTAGCAATTCATTGATATATCTGAAAAATTTCAACCCCCTGAAGCATGATCTCACATGTAAAGTAAAATGTGGACATCATTGAAAAACCATGGTTACATCACTCTTGTTTTCTACACCGGGTTAGCCCACGTAGACTTATAGTTGATCTACTAAAGCTTCTTTTCTAAAGAGAACATGTGACATCATCCCTCTCTTAGTGATTTTGAAGAAAATGATTTTATAATGGAGGAAGAGATTTTTGAAAGTGAACCACACCACATCTTTGCATTTGATTTCCAATAAGGGGGAGAAAAGATTGGCACACATATTGACCCATTCATATGTGAAGAAGTAGTGTATTGACAACAAATACAAAGGGGGAGATTGATATGCACTGTGTTGCATTTGTTGTCAATAAGGTATGTTGTTGATCAGAAGATGTCAAAGAATGAATGGATGTCAAGGAGAGTCAATATGTGAATGACAAAGGCTATGATGGTGTTGGTGATGAATGGAGGATTGCCATTGTGTTAAGATGAATGTCACTTAGGAGATTCACTAAGTGGCATAAGTATTTATGGTTGAAACATTCATCCATGTTTATATCAGACGATTGTAGAACTGATCTTAATGTTTCAATACCTGTATCAAGATGATACTAAGTTACACCACTTGAAGAATGGATGATTATGGAGCATCATCATTATATCTGACGATTGTTGAACTGGTCTTTAAGTTCAAAGAACTTGTATCAAGTAGATACAATGTCACAACATTGTTTGAAGAACATGCATTGTACTGACAATGCATGAGGAGATGAAGAGAGCCATCCACAACTTATAAGTGGATGAAGTGAGCTAAAGAAGTCCATGCACTATCACTTAGTGCATGTGAATATGAAGAATATCAAACTTGATCTCTGATTAGATCAATAAAGAATTTTGATGAATATGTTGGATTCAAGAGCTTGGTTGAAGGAAGAACCTTCTACATTTCTCTCCTAAGTGAAGATTATTTGTTGAGAAGGATTGAGGAATTCAAATGAAGGAGAAGATGCGAAGAAATGAGGAGGAAGGATGGATTAAGTGGCATTTGGCATTTTATATTGGGAGTACTTGGTTTCTTAATAAAGTCCTTATTCATTTCCTTTGCCAAAAAATAGGCCACCAAGGAGGCCAGCCGAGGGTCATCACCCATGGCACATGTGGGACTCAAGGTCGCCACGCCCATGGGGAACCCTCGAGGCTAGGGCACTCAATGAGGCACAAGTCTGGGCCGTGTGTATGCCTGGGGCCACGCAGGGGGATCAGGCCTGCGCAGCATGGGTGCCATGATGCGCGCCGGAAGAAGCATAGTGGGCGCCACTGGCGCGCCCGAGTGGCAGGGGTGGGCGCAAAGCGCGCCCGCAGAGAGAACATGGTGCGTGGCGGCACCGTGGAGGTTGGAAGTTCAATTGAGATGGCTGGGGTAGTGCATCATTGATAAACCATGGAAAATCCGTAGTTCGTTTCGATGTGGGACGCAGGATTTTGCCACCGAGCGAATCCTGGCCGCTCGATCGATCGCGCGCCAGATCTCGACCGCCCGATTGATCCTGCACGAGATCTTCTGATCGCGGTCGTCCGATGTCTTCTCAATTCCGGATTCGATGGTTGAGGAGTCGTCCTCTACGTTGAGCTCGCCCGCGGCCACCTGCGACTCCTCCTTCGAACCAGGCGCCTTCCAAGGATGGTTTTTGAGCATCTGACAACCGTTTTTCAAGCTGAAGCATTCATTGTGTAACACCCCGAGCTTCCACGATACGCTTCTCATTCAATAATGCAATAGCTTGCATTGTACGCAACTTCGAGTTCTAAAACACCGCGTCTAATCAAAGTAGCCGTTATGAATAGTAATAACCACTTTTTAAAATTATAGAAATTTTATATTTCAAAATGGACTTCATTTTTGAATTCTTAATATTGAAATTATCCTAAGTTGAATTTTTTGTAACTTTCTGAGAACTTCCAATTTTTTAGTGAATAGTGAAAAATACTTAAAACAACTTTTTTAATCAAAATAATTTATTGTGATAAATTATACTATTTAGTGGTTTTAAAGTATAATTAGAATAAATTTTTACCATTTTATCCAATGGTGGTCATTAGAATTAATTTAACATTGAAATTGGACATAAACAGTTGCCAATCTTTTGATATATATTGTTTCTTAAAAACACGCTATTTGTTGTGACAGCGGGAATTAATTATAAAATCAATTAATGCAACTTATATGTTTGGAATTTTTTAAAATAGACATCATTTTTGAATTTGGAATATCAATTATAGCTTAGGGTGAAATTTTGGCATTGTTCTGAAAAACTTCAATTTTTGATGAATAGTGAAACCAGTAAGTGGTAGTTAAATAACTGATTTTTCGTTTAAATGAAATATTACCACTTCTGTGATTTGATTTTCAAAAATCCTACATACGTGGTTGTCATTAAGAAGTAAAATGTGGTTCAATGAGATTAAAATAATTTTTTGGTGAATAGTAACTTTTAAATTCTTAATCGCGATTAGAGGTAATTAGTGTAGTTTAAGGTACAAATAATGTTTTAATAATATGAGATGAGCATGACACTTGTCCTAATCCTATTGGATGAGTCATGGCCGAAAAATACAACCCATGGGTCAACTTGGGGACCCCATGGAGTCACTTTAGTTGGAAAATGACATTAATATATATTTATTTAATGTTAAAATTAAATTGACACAAACATGAGTTATTTTACTAAAACAGTTTTTAAGTGGGGTTACACAAGTCAAAATTTTGACTATAAATATTCATTAGAAAGCTAAAAATATTTCCTACATCACAGTATTTTTTTTATAATATTTAGACATTAAATAAATTAAATTATTTATGACATCATTATGTTGCAGCGATGACCTCATTATTTAACGATTTAAATAAAATGAGAAGATAATGCAAAATACAAGGCTTACACTTGTCCAAAGCCTATTGGATGAGGATATTTCGAACCCTTATCACCGTATCGCCGAATTATATAAGTGTGGGACCTTTAGAATCCGAAAATCATTGTAAAATAATGTAACATTTCAATCTTTCCAAAAGAGCCCCTACTCTCCACTTATAAAAGGCCCCCACCTCTCCCACCTCATTTACACATTAAAGCCATTTGTCTCGGCCAACCTCTGCCCAAATACTCTCCCAACATCCCTCACTTGCTCCTAGAAGCCTCACTTTTGGCATAACTCTTCCCAAGGAAGCATTTGGATCAAATCAAAAAGAGTTACCTGATTTTGATGTAATGTCTTCTCTAATGTTGTTTTGTTTTATTTTTCATCTCCAACCCCTTAAACTCTTTTTATTCATTTCTTTTGTAACAACACCAGTATCCTCAATATACTAGGATGTTATTATAATAAGTATTAGAGCTACACATACACACACCTACATGTAATGGTTAAAGAACATACGGTTTCTGTGGATGGCGAATTTCTGCCTCACGAAACGATGATTGTTCAACACTCATATAACACCTTCAAAGGTGGCCATTAAGATGTCACTATATTTATATATGATATATAATATGTTTATGTTTTAATTATGCTTCTGTATTTCTCATTTATGGCATACTTTATGATTTCCATTATGGGTAAAACGCGATAATTTTATTTTAGGAAGTGCGGACTACCGCCCCCTCAAAGTGATTTGAATCGTTAATGCCATATGTGGGATGTATAAAGGATGGAGTAAATGGTATTATACAATATATTATACTGGAATTATATTATACATTTATATCATTATGATTTCATTCATTAAATATGAAATAGAAATGAAAGTAGCGTTCATGCGTACGTACGGCTTACCGTCTCCATGAACGGTGCATTTCATTTCTTACCTCTAAATGTTACGTAATATTATAAATGAATGTATATACTGGATATATATGATATATATGATATCTAAATCGTGAATATAATTATGGATAAAATGGATATTCTACCACATAAACAACTTGTAATTATAAGAAGTTTATTGTTGACTCAAGTACCAAAGATCGACAAAACGACCGTTATTAACTTAAATAATTACATAATGATCATAACATGGTAATAAGTGATATAAATTGAATAATGAACATGAAAAAGGTTCTTAAGTAAATATAAATTAACTCTAGTTTATTATTCAGGAGGTTAAAGAATGGTCGAGTCAGGACAAGACGCAAGGTAAGGGTTTACTTCACAACCTCTTCATTATCCAAGGTTGTTTATACATAATTATCTACTGGGACCTCGTTATCATCCACATCCATGTTTCTTAAAAATGTCTTTCAAAACATTTTTACTATTAAATGGAAAATGTGTTAAATTCATTTACACCCTTATAAATTTTTGAAAGGAATCTTACCGTCGTTTTCCAAACAATGTACTTTTTGACCTCTTTGACAAATTTAAGGTAAGAATGTTTTTTTTAACTTATAAGGTGGGTGCGGCTATTTTCCGCCATTATAACTTCGTCGAAGCTTCCCTAACAAGATTATAAGAATATCTTCAAAGTAAATGTATTATTTTATAATTATGGGACTTTTAAATGATTTCAAAAAGGAGAGATATTACTCTCAAATAGCTTTGATTTCATCCATGTCAACATCCTTTGATGGGTTTTAAGTTTAATTGAAATTGATTTATGATACAAAACTTCCATTGAACATTTTGTGAAATATTTGACTGTGGATGTGTTATTTTTATACCATCCATATATTATGGAGAAATTGTTGACATTTCGTATACTAGTTTTAATACGAATATTTAGGTTATGTTTAAACCTATTCATATGAGGAATGTATTGGACTTAATATGTGATGGGTGGAGCCCGCTATAGCTCCTCGATGCATCAGTAGGTCTCATGAGACAACTAGACGTGGAATTGGCCGAGGCCCTTTCCCAATTTGATTTATGGTTTTGGCCGAGGCCTTAATCATTTTAGACGTCTTGGCCGAGGCCTTGACAAAGTGTTTCAGAATGTCTGGCATTATACATTCCCTCATTATGAAAGTGGTTATTGATATTTCATGTGATTATTCGTCTAGTATAATATCCATGTGATCAAGTAATGGCATTATTTTATTTTACTTTTGCCATATTATGCTGAAGTTCAAGTTCAATAAGGCTTTTGTTTTAGTTATACATTGCCTTAAATGCTTATGTTTTCTTATAAAAGCTTCTGCAATATTGTTATCCTTACTGAGCATCTGAGCTCACCCCTTTCAATGTTTTAATATTTTCCAGGATGTGAAGGAGTGTATTATGACTGACTTGCAAGAATAGTCAGTGAGGATATGAGTGTGGACTATGAAGACCATGTTATTGTAGTTTGTTTACTTTTTGATGTAATGAAAGACTTATGAATGTATCTAGTGTTTCCAAGGCTACTAAACTAATCGGTCTTTAGAGACTTGATCTTTTGTGATCATTCCAATGTTACGAAGTATTGCACCGACTCTGGGTAGCTGGGGTCGGGGCTTTACAGTTGGTATCAGAGGCAGTTTAGTACAAACCTTGGAAGCTAGATTTAGACAAACTCTGATTAGAGCACGTACACCTAAGATGAACTTTGAGGATTAGTATAGAAGAACTTCCTAAAATTTTGGTATTGTAGAGATTTTGTGAGCTTTCCGAGCAATACATCCCTGTCTGGATATGAGCAGGTAGAGGCGGCTCTGGCACAGATGTACCTAGGGGTAAAACCCGAAATCACCGCTTTGAGCTAGACTCGAACGGGAACTAGTGCACGACAACGGGCCTTGCTGCACTCTTGGTTACGACACTCCCGGGTGATATGCTTAGGATAATTCTTATTTTATTTACAAACCACTATGAAGGGTTATGAGTATATACTTCCTCAATGAAAACATTTCTTTTTATGATTATGGATTATATCCATAAAGAGTTCAATTTATTTTAAGTATTTTACAAGTATGGAATTATGTATTTTGATTCATAAACTACTCTAGTTTATGCCATTGTTTAGAAATGGCGCCTAGTGGAAGGAATGGAAACCGTATCAATGCAAGAACTCCGTGTAGGGATTGCCCTCCTGCTTAAGATAATTATTGTGGATCTGGAGATACAACTGGTGCTGATCAACTTATTACCATAATGGGAAAACTCAAACAGGTTATGAATGATAACCTTACTCATATGGAGCACCCTGATCCACAACGTGGAGGATCAATGCTAGACCGTTTCATGAGGAAACAACCACCAACCTTCAATGGGTGTACAAATCCTATAGTAGCTGAGCAATGGATAAATTCCTTAGAAAAAATATTCCATGCCTTGGG
Organism: Viscum album; assembly: GCA_963277665.1. Lineage (NCBI taxonomy): Eukaryota > Viridiplantae > Streptophyta > Magnoliopsida > Santalales > Viscaceae > Viscum > Viscum album. The sequence continues at coordinate 298,998,706 of OY728151.1, forward strand.
GAGTAGTGAAAGGGAGAAGGTTGTCATGGCAGTTTACCGCCTCACTGGAGATGCTGATCAATGGTGGTCATTGATTCAAAACACAAAGGAAGATGATGACGTATCGAATATGGAATGGAGGGATTTCAAAGAGCTTTTCTTAGAAAAATACTTTCCTCGTGACCATCGAGCAGATATGGAAAGGTAATTTCTGAGTTTGAGGCAGAAGTATGATGAGAATGTCGCAAAGTATGAGGCTAACTTTACAAGGTTAGTGAGGCATGCTGCCGATTATATACGTAACCCAAGGAGTAAGATTGATCGTTTCTTTGATGGGTTAAAACCATTTCTCTGTCAAGCTTTAGTATCACAGTCCTTCTCATCATACAAAGATATTGTCTCGAGTTCTATCAAGACAGAAAAAGAATTCTCTAAGTCTTATGACAACAAAGTAAAGCAAGAGAAGAAGATAACGGGGGAACAAGAGACAGATAAAGGGAAAAAGGGAAAGAAGGATTTTCCATTATGTGATAATTGTGGGAAGAATCACCCTGGTACGTGCCTAAATGGAATCAGAGTTTGTTATAAATGTGGAGAAAAGGGTCACCAAGCTCATGATTGCAAGGGAAAGAAAGAGGCTGTCAAAGTTGAATGTTACAATTGTAGGGAAATGAGGCATTATGCAAATGAATGTCCTAAGCATCAAGGAAACTTACCTCAGAAAAGGCCATGGGATCAAGGCCAATCTTATGTTGTGACTACAGTTGAAGCAGAATACTTAATGTATTGGTGCTTTTTGACTCAAGGATTATATTATGGTTATTAGAATAATGTGATATATATATATAAGTATTGTACTTCAGTACTTGTTGATTTTAGTAAGGTTTTAATATGATGAAGGTAATTATATTTTTAGTTTGTGACAATAAGATAAAATTTACTTTGTTTGGGGAATCTGATAAATTGATTTTGGAATTAAGAGACCTTTTAGAGAAAGTCTGGACATAGGTATTTTGGATAACTATAAAGGTTGGAGTGGATTAAGTTGATCTTTGGATAGTATTGTTTAAGGTTAAAAAAATTTATGAAGATTATTTTTGGAATATTATGATACTATAGTTTTAGGAAAAGGACAACCTGCAGGGTGGGGCATAACCCGTCGCGTCGGACAAAGCTGCAGGAATCGAACCCACAACCATAGTACGACATGCCTTTATTTCCTACCACTAGCCTACAGGAAGTCCCTGGTTATTACAAAATAGTTTTACTACTCTAAATGGTATGTGTTAACATTTGTAACCTTATACAATTAGGATAAATAGAATATTTTTGAGTTCCATTACCATTTGGAGTAAAAGTTGGGTTTGTGGTAAACATTTATTAATGAATGAAAGTGTACATAACAAGTATGTATATTCCCTTACGTTCTTAGTAAATCTCCTAAATAAATTCCTCAACATTATAAAAGGTAACTTAAAACAAAAATGTTGTCGGTTAACTTTTCCAACTGGGGATTCAATGACCGTTTAACCAATCACAAGTTTGTGATTTTCTTGTGGTTAAACTTTCTCCTAATCCTATTTTCTATAACTCTCCATCAAACCTTGATGGTTGTTTTCTCCTCCATATCCATATTTTCATAGAATCCTAGAATGGGCTATATCGGGTGACCTTTGTACTTATCTTGCTTTCTTTTAATGTTATATATTTATTAACCTTATTTCCAATGTGGGTTTTCCTCAAAGGTATTTTCTCTTTTCAACCTATTATTTTCAAAGAAAAATTTCAAATTGCGAGGACGAAATTTATTGAAGGAGGGGAGAATGTAACACCCCGAGCTTCCACGATACGCTTCTCATTCAATAATTCAATAGCTTGCATTGTACGCAACTTCGAGTTCTAAAACACCGCGACTAATCATTGTAGCCATTATGAATAGTAATAACCACTTTTTAAAATTATAGAAATTTTATATTTCAAAATGGACTTCATTTTTGAATTCTTAATATTGAAATTATCCCAAGTTGAATTTTTTGTAACATTCTGAGAACTTCCAATTTTTTTATGAATAGTGAAAAATACTTAAAACAAATTTTTTAATCAAAATAATTTATTGTGATAAATTATACTATTTAGTGGTTTTAAAGTATAATTAGAATATATTTTTACCATTTTATCCAATGTTGGTCATTATAATTAATTTAACATTGAAATTGGACATAAACAATTGCCAATCTTTTGATATAAATTGTTTCTTAAAAACACGCTATTTGTTGTGACAGCGGGAATTAATTACAAAATTAATTAATGCAACTTATATGTTTGGAATTTTTTAAAATAGACATCATTTTTGAATTTGGAATATCAATTATAGCTTAGGGTGAAATTTTGGCATTGTTCTGAAAAACATCAATTTTTGATTAATAGTGAAACCACTAAGTGGTAGTTAAATAAATGATTTTTCGTTTAAATGAAATATTACCACTTCTGTGATTTGATTTTCAAAAATCCGACATACATGGTTGTCATTATGAAGTAAAATGTGGTTCAATGAGATTAAAATAATTTTTTGGTGAATAATAACTTTTAAATTCTAAATCGCGATTAGAGGTAATTAGTGTAGTTTAAGGTACAAATAATGTTTTAATAATATGAGATGAGCATGACACTTGTCCCACTCCTATTGGATGAGTCATGGCCGACCAAGACAACACATGGGTCAACTTGGGGACCCCATGTATCCACTTTAGTTGGAAAATGACATTAATATATATTTATTTAATGTTAAAATTAAATTGACACAAACATGAGTTATTTTACTAAAACAGTTTTTAAGTGGGGTTACACAAGTCCACATTTTGACTATAAATATTCATTAGAAAGATAAAAAGATTTCATACATCATAGTATTTTTTTTATAATTTTTAGACATTAAATAAATTAAATTATTTATGACATCATTATGATGCAGCGATGACCTCATTATTTAACGATTTAAATAAAATGAGAAGATAATGCAAAATCCAAGGCATACCCTTGTCCAAAGCCTATTGGATGAGGAGATTTCGAACCCTTATCACCTTATCCACGAATTATATAAGTGTGGGCCCTTTAGAATCCGAAAATCATTGTAAAATAATGTAACATTTCAATCTTTCCAAAAGAGCCCCTCCTCTCCACTTATAAAAGTCCCCCACCTCTCCCACCACATTTACACTTTCAAGACATTTTTCTCGGCCAACCTCTGCCCAAATACTCTCCCAACATCCCTCACTTTCTCCTAGAAGCCTCACTTTGGGAAGAACGTTTCCCAAGGAAGCCTTTGGCTCAAATCAAAAAGAGTTACCTGATTTTGAGGTAATGTCTTCTCTAATGTTGTTTTGTTTTATTTTTCTTCTCCAACCCCCTAAACTCTTTTTATTCATTTATTTTGTAACAAAACCAGTATCCTAAATATACTAGGATGTTGTTATAACAAGGATTAGAGCTAAACTTACACACACCTACATCTAATGGTTAAAGAACATACGGTTTCTGTGGATGGCGAATTTCTGCCTCACGAAACGATGATTGTTCAACACTCATATAACACCTTCAAAGGTGGGAATTAAGATGTAACAATATTTATATATGATATATAATATGTTTATGTTTTACTTATGATTCTGTATTTCTCATTTATGTCATACTTTATGATTTCCATGATGGGTAAAACACGATAATTTCATTTTAGGAAATGCGGACTACTGCCCCCTCAAAGTGATTTGAATCGTTAATGCCATATGTGGGATGTATAAAGGATGGAGTAAATGGTATTATACACTATATTATACTGGAATTATATTATACATTTATATCATTATTATTTCATTCCATTAAATACGAAATAGAAATGAAATTAGCGTTCATGCGTACGTACGGCTTACCGTCTCCATGAACGGTGCATTTCATTTCTTACCTCTAAATGTTACGTAATATTATAAATGAATGTATATACTGGATATATATGATATATATGACATCTAAATCATGAATATAATTCTGGATATAATGGATATTCTACCACATAAACAACTTGTAATTATAAGAAGTTTATTGTTGACTCAAGTACCAAAGATCGACAAAACGACCGTTATTAACTTAAATAATTACATAATGATCATAACATGGTAATAAGTGATATAAATGGAATAATGAACATGAAAAAGGTTCTTAAGTAAATATAAATTAACTCTAGTTTATTATTCAGGAGGTTAAAGAACGGTCGAGTCAGGACAAGACGCAAGGTAAGGGTTTACTTCACAACCTCTTCATTATCCAAGGTTGTTTATACATAATTATCTACTGGGACCTCGTTATCATCCACGTCCATGTTTCTTAAAAATGTCTTTCAAAACATTTTTACTATTAAATGGAAAATGTGTTAAAGTCATTTACACCCTTATACATTTTTGAAAGGAATCTTACCGTCGTTTTCCAAACAATGTACTTTTTGACCTCTTGGACAAATTTAAGGTAAGAATGTTTTTTTAACTTATACGGCGGGTGCGGCTATTTTCCGCCATTATAACTTCGTCGAAGCTCCCCTAACAAGATTATAAGAATATCTTCAAATTAAATGTATTATTTTATAATTATGGGACTTTTAAATGATTTCAAAAAGGAGATATATTACTCTCAAATAGCTTTGATTTCATCCATGTCAACATCCTTTGATGGGTTTTAAGTTTAATTGAAATTGATTTATGATACAAAACTTCCATTGAACATTTTGTGAAATATTTGACTGTGGATGTGTTATTTTTATACCATCCATAGCTTATGGAGAAATTGTTGACATTTCGTATGCTAGTTTTAATACGAATATTTATGTTATGTTTAAACCTATTCATATGAGGAATGTGTTGGACTTAATATGTGATGGGTGGAGCCCGCTATAGCTCCTCGATGCATCGGTAGGTCACATGAGACAAATAGACGTGGAATTGGCCGAGGCCCTTTCCCAATTTGATTTATGGTTTTGGCTGAGGCCTTAATCATTTTAGACGTCTTGGCCGAGGCCTTGACAAAGTGTTTCAGAATGTCTGGCATTATACATTCCCTCATTATGAAAGTGGTTATTGATATTTCATGTGATTATTCGTCTAGTAGAATATCCATGTGAGCAAGTAATGGAATTATTTTATTTTACTTTTTCCATATTATGCTGAAGTTCAAGTTCAATAAGGCTTTTGTTTTAGTTATGCATTGCCTTAAATGCTTATGTTTTCTTATAAAAGATTCCGCAATATTGTTATCCTTACTGAGCATCTGAGCTCACCCCTTTCAATGTTTTAATATTTTCCAGGATGTGAAGGAGTGTATTATGACTGACTTGCAAGAATATTCAGTGAGGATATGAGTGTGGACTATGAAGACCATGTTATTGTAGTTTGTTTACTTTTTGATGTAATGAATGACTTATGAATGTATCTAGTGTTTCCAAGGCTACTAAACTAATCGGTATTTCGAGACTTGATCTTTTGTGATCATGCCAATGTTACGAAGTAATTCACCGACTCTGGGTAGCTAGGGTCGGGGCGTTACACATTGGGTTCGTCTGGATGTAACAAACACATTCATGCAAGAAAAAAATGCACTCATGCAACGTGATGAGATTTCGAACAAGGCCGAGGCAAAACGAAGTTGCTGAGGCTTCAGTGTATTCATGATTTGCATGTATTGGAAGAAAATAGGCCATGAACACGTTCAAAAACGCATGCACGTGGAGAATGAAGAAAAAAAGAACCCACGTGAAACAGAGGAGCTAATCAATATTTGAAGAATCTTGAAAACCCGAAAATTTCAGGAGTATGAATTTATATCCCGCGGAAGATTTTTCACCGCCTCTGCCTATGAAAGGAGAGCCCGAGGCGATGGTTTTGTTTGCTGAAACATTGTGGAGTCCCGCGATTGCCTTTCCTCATGAAGAATTGAGTTGTGCGCCCCCTATGAGGCAGAGAAGCCAGGAGCCATGTTTGGCTTCGTGAAGACCCATTTGTGCACTCCTTGCGCGAAAGAAGAAAGGGAGTCCCCTGCACGCCTTCCTTGCGCGACAGGAAGACCCGTGGCTGCATCCTTGCGCGCCCGTGGTTGCATCCCTCTCTACCCGCGGACTTACGCGGCAGGAGGTGTTTGCGCGGCTGCCTTGTGCCCTTGTACCCGAGAACTTGCGCACCCCGCGGGCTGGTTGCACCTTGCACCCTGCGCGCCCGTGTAGCCTTGGATCCAAGTGAACCTTGCACGGCTCTTAAAGAATAGTGGAGTGCATACCTAGTGTGTGTGTGTGTGTGTGTGCAAATGAAGTAATAGGACCCTACGGTTTTGTGTGTGCAAGGATAACCTGAGACCATACTTGTGTGTGTGCCAAGTGAAGACACCCTACAGGTGGTTTTTGTGCAAATGAACATGAGGTTGTAGCCTTGGGTGTGTGCAAGAAGAGGAGGAGGCCAAGCTCACTTGTGTGTAAAAAGTGAAAGAAGTGTGTGCAACGAGACAAGAAGGCTGAACCTATGTGTGTGCACTAAAAGGTGTGTGTACACTTAGAAGAAGAAGAAGAAGACCCACACGAAAGAACAACACACTTGTGATTGTGTAAACAAAAGGAACAAAGTGTGAAGAAGAAAGAAAGTATGTGTGCTTAAAGTAATTGTGCTCTTTAAGTGTTTATCACACTAAGAAGAAAGAGAAGGGAATTGCATGCATGCATGCATGCACATGCACACGTGAACAAAGCCAAATCTGGCTGTGTGAATTTGAGGAGTCCAAGACCAGGAGATCTTGAAGATATTGTGATGCCATTCATTCAGTGCATGAAGTTGATTTGAAGTGAGACTAGACCAGACTGAAGTTAAAGATATCAGTTGTCTGAGTATTCAGTAGTTGAAGAGAGAAGCCAGGTCATCCTTAGAATAAGGTGATAAAGCCTGAGCAAGACGAGAAGACCTGATCAACTCAAGTGATCAGAAGTGAGGAGCAAGGCCAGCATCTTTTATCCCAGGCTGCTGAAGATACTTGAAGAAGCTTAAAGTGAAGAAGAGCTACTCATGTGACTCGAGGAGCCAGGAGAATCCCCCTGTGAGACTCAGGGTGGAAGAAGTCTTCAGTGGGATTCTTGAGCAGGCCAGTGGGACTCTGGTAACACTGTGGGACGCAGTATAAAGACCCTCATGTGGGACTCAGGAGAGATACAGTGGGACTCTGTATCGACCATTGTAATACTAACAGATTATAATGGAAGAAACCATGTTGGGGCGTATAACCAACATGGCAAGGACGTAGGCCTTTGGTGCCAAACCTTGTAAATCCTTGTGTCCAGTGCCTTTACATTTACTGCATCATTCGAGGAAAGGTGAGAGATACAAGATGAGTGGATCAAGGCTTTAACCATCCATAGAGGTTTAATTGATAAAGAATCAATTAGTAAAAAGTTTTAAGGGATCACTGATTCACCCCCTCCCCCTCTCAGTGATTCACACTGATCTGGGCACTTCAATTTTAAATAACATATGAATTCTATTGTTACCATTCATCTCTTCAAGTAACACATTACTACCATTGTAACCATTCAACATTTAGAAGTCACAAAATAATTCCGTTATTAACATTCATAATTTCAATTAATATATGAATTCTATTTAAACAATTCATTATTTCAAGTCACATTAATATATCATAATAAAATAATAATTAAAGAATCAGTTAGTTAATAATTTTTAAAATTTTCATATAAACATCATTTAATTAATTAATCCCATAATTAATTTATAAAATGAATCTCATTAATAATTCAAAAATAATTTTATCACACTAATAATCTTATTTAATTCTAAAATTATTTAAGCACATTAGTATCATTAATTAATTCATCAATCAATTAATCACTTCAGTCCTATTAATCTATTCATCAATTATTTATCCCAATTCACACACTCAATTATCACATAATTAATTAAATAATATATATTATTCAATTCACAATCCCAATATACATGAATTAATTCCTCAATTAATTATTCTTTTAAAAAATTTCCTAAATTAATTTAACAATTAATCATTCATTTCACAATAGAAATATTTCCAACGTCATTGTTTTCCCTGATTAATTAATTCATTCAATCAATTAATTGACTCTAGGAATCACAATTTCCAATAATATATGAAAATTATACAATTAAATAAACATAATATAAATTAATACTTTTGTACTTGAATTATAGAACACCTACATTTAGTTTTATGATAAATGACCACCAATGAAAATTCCCAATTTGAGAGGAACAACGACGTAGAACGAGATCTGCATCTGAAACCCTAATTTAAGATCGATAAATCAATATCCATCAACATATATATAGAACCCAAAATATTATTTCTTGATCCAACAATATAGAGGATATATTCCTTATAAAATATGGAGGAAGACGAGAGAGATGAATGTAACCACATGAGATTTGGTCCTCTTATCGGGTGGGGTGAAGATATTTAATCCTTTATTTTATTTTCCCTTTACAGAGGTCATGGGGTCTTTTAATATATTTAGGAGCCTCAAAATTGGAATTTTAATCATCTATATGAACTAGTGATTATTATTGGATTATATAGGGGCTCGTCAACTTTTAAAAGTATTTTTGGGTAAAATTAAATCTCATGCATGTTTTGTTTGGCTGGGGATCATGGTTTCCCAAATCATGATACATAACGGTGAACCTTTTTTAGGGGGTTACATGGTCTATAAATTGAAGGAAAATGGCTTCAAAAATCATTTTCTAGTCTTGAAATCCTCCATTTCCCCTTGTTACATGATTTTCAGGGCCATGTCACACGGTTTAAGAAAACTATGTGTCAACCCTCCACATCCCCCCTTTCTTCAATTTTCTCCAAACTTTTACCCTAAAAAACCCCATAGTAAAACCAAAATGAAAAAAACACAATGAAAAATATTACTATTAAACAGTTTTGATAAATTTTCTACAAATGGGACCATATAGTATCTCTTCTTTGACTTGTACTCATAAGAATCTCTATGATTATGATTAAAAAAGATCGCACTATTGATTTTGCATATCTTATTCTCCCTACCATGTCTCCCCCAAAACATGGACATGATGCCACAATATAGGAACTATCAGTATAATTTTTCCCCATAAAAATTCCTCAGTGTGATCCAACATAGGTATTAGATGCTCCCCAAAGGACACATCATCCTCAAGATTAAAATTGTCCACATCGATCTAATAAGAAGGGTTAGGGTGATATCCCTGAAATTTTCAAAATTGGAAAAACATGCATGTCATTGTACCTATGGGGAATATTTAATTAGTACAACACAAGATGATTTTATCTGTAACATCATAAGGTTAAAAAAACATGGGTACCATCTTTTCATACTTCTGTTGTAACACCAGGAGATTTTATAAGATATATTCTTTTTAATTTCTTTCATATCTTTTGTTGTACTATACATCAAGATTATTGTGCACTATACGCAACACCTTATTAGCTTGTAGTATATGGAAAACTAATCTCGGATCGTTTTAAACTCAATTTCAAGTTGGTTTGATAGTAGTTATTCAATGAAACATTGATTGTATATATGTATATTCAATGTATAAATGAAATATGGTTGGATTTTGTCATACGCAACAACAAATGAGTCTTTCACTACACGCAACCCTAACTTGGTTTGCATTACATGCAATCACGACCTTCCTCGATAGCGCGTGTTGTATGCAATACCAGGTTTCACTAAACAACGATTTATTGTTATACTATTATTATGGACTAGCCATTATAAATAGTACTAACTAAATTTTTAATTATATAAAATTATTATTCATCTTACACATTTTCTAGAACATGGTTTGAGAAAAAAATAAATTTTTCGGGAAAAATATGTATTTTTCAAAAAAATTCAGTTTTTCCACCTTTTGATGGTGAACCCACTTTAAATCTAGTTTTTGACATGTTTAAAATTTCAATTTGTCAAAATAAAATTCTTCCATGGAATCAAGATATAAAAATATAATTTGGATAAATTTTTCATATTATTTTGACAACTTTCATATTTTAATGTATAGTAAAAATAAGCTATATTTTAATTAAAAACAAATTTTTTCATTATAATAATTTATATGGTTAGATTATCTTTTTAATTGGGTTTAAAGTGTAATTATAATATATTTTTACTATTTAATCCAATGTTGGTCATTGGAATTAATTTCACTTTGAAATTGGAAATAAACAAGTGTCGATCTTTTGATAGTTTTTGTTTCTTAAAAACACTCTATTTGTTTTGATAACAGGAATTAATTTTAAAATTAATTAATGCCACTTATATGTTTTGAATTTTGAAAAATATATATCATTTTTGAATTCGGAATATCAAATATATCTTAGGCTGAATCTTTGGTATTTTTCTAAAAACATCAATTTTTGGTGATTAGTGAAACCACTTAGTGGTAGTTAAAAAAATAACTCTTTCATTTAAGTGAAATTTTACAACTTCTATGAATTGAATTTCAAAAATCTGACATACATGGTTGATATCAAGAAGTAAAATTTGGTTCAATAAGATGAAAATAATTTCTGGTGAATAGTAACTTTTGACTTTTATTTTCTGCGATTAAAGGTAAATAGGGTAATTCAAGGTTAAAAGAATATTATAATAATTAAAAATTACTTTAACACTTGTCATAACCTTAATGGATGAGTAGTGGCCGACCTTCGTCATCCTTGGGTTGATTTTTGGACCCCATCGAGCCACTAGGTAGTTATAATGACAATTTGTATTAATTAATTTAATGTGAATACAAAATTGACATTAACAAAAATCTTTTAATAATTATTTTTATAAGGGGTTATATAAATTATATTTTAGACTATAAATATTAATTTTAAATATAAAAATATTTTCTACATGGTGGAATTTGTTTATAATTTTTAGACATCAAATAAATTAAATTATTTATGACGCAATAATGATGCAGTATTTACCTCATTAATAAATGATTTAAATAAATAAGATTATAATGATTAAAATATTATCCATAACAAGTCAAATTATGATTGGATGATTTTATTTAGACCATTAGTCATCTTATCTTCATCTTTAATGGTTTTAGTAACTTTTGAAACCGAAGATATGTTTATAATAAAATAATATTTTCACACTTTCCAAAGGTTCCCCTCTCCTCCCTTATAAAAGGGAACCACCTCCCTCTCCTTTTTACACAACATTGAGCCTTCAAGCTCGGCCAACCCCTACCCATTACTCTTCTCAACTTCCCAAGTGATATTCTAGAGGTCCTTGTCTTCTTCAAAGACCAACATTAGTGCCCTAAGAGGAGGTTTCAAAGAGGCGTGTCGAAGAAGAGGTAATATCTGATAACGATTGTTTCCAATTTTTTCTTCTTTTACTTCCTCTTATCTAGTTGTTTGATTATGAAGTAATAAAATCAGTATCACCCATATTATGATATGTTATTATAAATATGAAACAACCATATTTCACTTTCTATCTATCCTATGGAAAACGAAATCACCGCGAGTGCGTACGTACGGAATACCATCTCCACATCGTGGTGTATTCGGTTTTCCATCACCACAATACTTGGATGGGTATAATAGTGTAAAGAATAACTATATATTATTATTGTAAAGTGATATTGATTCTAAAATATTATACATATACTTAAATACAATTCGACGATTATGGGAATGATATCAACGCTTGTGCGTATGTACGGCCTATTATCTCCACGGTGTGATGCAACTCGTTCAACATGATGTTCATTGAATAATGATTATATAAATGAATTGAATGAATAAATATGATATATATTACACTAATACTATTCTTTAAATGTGTTATCTATAACCTAAAACGAATAATAATAATTTATTTGATAAGACATGCATAAGATCATAAAAGCCATGAACACCCGAATAACAAGTATCAATGAAATATTACTAATAAGAAGATAAGAATATGACCATATATGATATCATAAAAATGAATATGATTCTATAATGGGTCAATTACATTATTTAAATCATTATACAGGAGGTTCATATATGTACAAAGCAATTCGGACCTAAGGTAATGAAAAATCTCGCAATCTCATTTTTATCTGAGATTGTTTATACTTTAGAATTTACTATGGAATATTGATCATCCACATCCATATTTTCTAAATATGTAATATTATATCTATCCTCCTAAATTTTTTAAATCTAATTTTACCCTTTGGTGATTAAAAGATATGAAAGGAATCGATTGTTGTTTTTAGTACGAGGTACTTTATGACATTTCCAGCCAAAGTATGAGAAGAATCTTTTTTTAACTTATATGGAATGAATGAATTTTTATGGTTTAATAATGCCTTATTTTCAAAAAGATTAATCTTCAATATTTCATGATTATTTTCCAAAAAATACTTTTCATTTAAAATTTCATGGAATTTTGTGAAAAGAAAATGATTTTGAAGAAGAAAGGATATTTTCCACAAGAATTCATTTCATGTGTTTTTTCCAAACTATTTAACATATAAGATGAATTAATTTAGAATGATTATATTTCATGTTTAATGTCTCTATGATTTACATGGTTTCATTTTTCTTATGATGAAATTATATCCATTTGTTTTATATGGATTATGTTATGATGGGATGATGTTTATGAATCTCATTTTATTCTTTGGGTTATGATGAATGATTCATGTTTATGTTGTGGAACACGTAAGAATGATTTCATAATTATATGGTTGGGACCTATATCTCCCTCCAAGGCATTGGTTAAAGATTTATATCTCATGATATAAACCTCGCTGGAATGGAAAGTTAATCTGGTTCAGTGATACATGACTAGAATGAGGAGTGAACATGATTCAGAAAGGGACTTTGTCCACTAATATGGTCTTGGAAGCAATGCCTTGGATAATATGGAAATAATGACATGTGTTTAATGGTTTCCACAATTACTTGTTTTATTCCCATGCTATGTTATCATTATAAATGATTTTTCATGATATATGCCTTACATACTGCCATTTTTTATGTCATTGCTCAAGATTTTGATGTTTAAACATTATGTTCATATTTTTTAGTTCAAATGTAGATGGTCTATTTTATATTCTCCATGCTTACCCTTACTGATAATTGGAGCTCACCATTTATATGTTTTCTTTTCACCAAGATATAAAGAAAGGTTTTAGGTAAGAAAACAAAAGGGGAAGATCTTTATGGGAGATGTTGAAGATCCTTTTCCATGATTAGAAGATTATGTTCTGAGTTTCCAAAGACACTAAACTATTACGATACTTGAGTGTTGGTTTTTGTTATGTATTATGTTTTCTGAAAAAGTAATTTAATGTCCTTGTATGTCAGGATATGGGTCTCTACAATTTGTATCAGAGGCAATGGAGGTAGGAATGAATCTGATCCTTGGGAACTCTCACATGTGATCATTGGACAAAGCATGGCTCTCCACCCAAGGGCTTCATGAGAAAATGGATGCCACTAGGGATGGTGGTGTGTCCCGCCCAAGGGGTGTATCCGCCCATGGAGTTCCTTGATAGGTATAAATTATTGTCCACTAGAAGTAATTCCATACCGCTACAGTTGGTATCATAGGAAAGGTTTAGTTAAACTTGTGAAACTAGTATGTGAAAACTTTAGTGAGATCCCTATAGATATTTCCAAGGTATGTCTAGGGATGTCCCTAAGGTTGTGTGTAATTATAGGTTATAGTCATAGAATTATGGTAACAATCTATAATTAACCCTAAGATGTTATATATTTAAGGCACTCCCCCTTTATTTTGATGTTTTCCCTAGCATGCTTTTTTCCTCTCACGCTATTCTTTTTGGGTTTTAGATGATGGATGGAACCCAAAGGAACCGTGTTGATCAATGTAATGGAAAATTCAATGATTGTCCTCCTAAACAAACCAATTTTATGGGAGATGGAGTGAAAAATATTATTTCTTTACTTACACAAGCTATGAATCATTCTAGACTTCCAAATGAGCAGAGAATGTAACAATATTCTATTGATTCCTTCACAAGGAAATGCCCAACTTCTTTCAGTGGGTCTTCTGATCCATGTGTTGCTAAACAATGGATCAGTACCCTTGAAAAAATATTTTCTATACATCACTGTTTGGATCATGATAAAGTCATTCTAGATATTTAACATTTAGAAGTTGAAGTGGATCAATGGTGGACTAAAATTAAGAATAGGAGTCCCCGAGATGAAATTGAATCCATAGAATGGGATGAGTTCAAGAAATTATTTTTCAATAAGTAATTCCCTTGTATTCTTTGAACAAAGATGGAAAAGGACTTATTTGAGCTTAAGCAAAAGGATGATGAATCTGTTCGTATATACGAAGAGAATTTTACATGTCTTGCAAGGTATGCATCTGTATTTTTCATCCAACCTGAAAGTAAAGTTGATCTATTCTTTAGTGGCTTAAAACCAAGTCTTCAAAGGGCATTAGCTATAAGAGACTTCAGTAGCTTTGAAGAAATTGTGCATTGTGCTATCAAGGTAGAAATGGAAGTAGGTGTTACTTATCCATCTCATGGTTTTGACAAGACACGAAAGATGGAGTTCAAGGAGAAATCTCAGAAAAATTGTGAAAAGAAGATGAATGTTTATTTATGCTCAAAGTGTGGGAAGAAGCATGGTGGAGATTGTCTTAAAGGGACTAAAAAATGATTTAAGTTTGGAAAAGAAGTTCATCGAGCAGTTGAGTGTGAAGTAATAGGAAAAAGTAATCTAATGATGTGAATAGAGAAAAGACTACAGATAATGCTCCACCAACACATCAATGATTCAAGTGCAACGAAATGGGGAATTATGTTAATCCATGCCCTAATCCCAAGGGTTAATGATGATCGACATGAGCAACCACTTAAAGCAAAGGATTAAGGGAAGTCAAATGCGATCAATATTTGTGATGTTGAGTATTAAAATGATGTTGTGTAATGATTAAGTGTTCATGTAATGGGATTTAAAAATAGTATCATGGAATCTCATTTATGGTATCATGGAATTTTGGAATATCTATGTATTGGTTTTCCATAATTATATGGTACTGGTAACCATGAAAAGTGATAGAAATATTTTTGGAAAGAAGATGATATGTGCATAATGAAGGGATAAAGAAAAAAATGAAATGATCTCATGACTGATATAAGGACAAAATTATATCATGGTTTTAGTATATAGAAATTGAGGAATTTTGGTATGTGGAAGGTGTTATATTTTGACAGAATTCATTTTTTCACTATGTTTAAATGTGTATTCATTTTTCAAGAGAATACATTAATAAGGTATTCACATGTTTTTAATGTGGACAAAAAGATATATCGTATAATATCTGGGGGATAAATGATGGTATTCACATGCTCAGCAGATAACATTTATAGTAATTGTTTTCTTTATACTATGAGCTTGGAAAGAAGTATTTTCGATAAGCCTAAAGATTAGAATGGATTATGTTGGACATAAGTTAGTATTGTTTAAGGCTATAAGTTTTTTTGATATTATTGATTCAATTTTATAAAAATGTATTTTTAGAAAAAGGACAACTTGCAGGACGTGTGACAACCCATCTCGTCGGATAAGGATGTGGGAATCAAACCCACAACCGAAGTGTGACATGCCTTTATCACCTACCACTGGCCTATAGGAAGTCCCTAGTAAGTATAAATTAGTTTCAGTTTATTATGTGGTATGATATATGAAGTATACATCAATTTTAGGAACCATATACGATTAATCTCACTATAGATGGACTTATGTATATAACTTTTTATAACATTATGTTTGAGACAAATGGAATGACATATCATTCTATCGCATGATCTTCTAACACTTCATGAAAGACAAATTCAACTTCATTTCTTTAAGATATGATGTGGAAATTGATCAAGGAATGAACAACACTGAGATTGTACCAAAATCATGTAAGTATTTCTTTTAATTCATCATCTTTAGGGAAATGATCATGATAACCAAAAATGTTGTCCTAGTGATCTTATATCTGATTAATCAGATGGTACCTTAGATCATCACAAATTTATGGCTTTATGATTATTGGATTTTTCATAGCCATTTTCTCTACCACTCCCCATCAGACCTTGATGGATAGATTTCTCTTCCATATCCATATTTTCTCCTATGTTCTCCTATGTGGAAACCCAGTGATGAGTTAATTTGGGTAATCATTATGTTTCATACTCCACTTTTTTAATGTTTTGTTTTATTACTCCTTTTTACGATGTGGGTTTCTTTCAAATAAACTTTCAAGTAGTAAACCATGTATAACCCCAATGAATTTCAAGGGCGAAATTATTTTAAGTGGGGTAGAATGTATCACCCCGAGATTTTATAGGATATATTCTTTTTAATTTCTTTCATATATTCTGATGTACGCTACACCTAGATTATATTGCGTTATACGCAACACCATGTTAGCTTACAGTATAAGAAAAATTAATCTTGGATCATGTTAAACACAATTTCAAGTTTGTTTGATAGAATTTATTCAACGCAACATTTAGTGTAAATATATATATATTCAATGTATAAATGAAATATGGTTGGATTTTTTTATACGCAACAACAAAGGAGTCTTTCACTACATGAAACCCTGACTTGTCTTGCATTACACGCAATCACAACCTTCCTCGATAGCACGTGTTGTATGCAATACCTGGTTTTACTAAACAATGATATATTATTATAATATCATTGTGGACTAGCCATTATGAATAGTATTAACTAAATTTTTAATTTTATAACATTATTAATCATGTTACATATTTTCTAGAACATGGAATGAGAACAAAAAAAATTTCAGGTAAAATAAGTATTTTTAAAAAAAATACAGTTTTGTCGCCTTTTGATGGCACACCAACTTTACATATAGTTTTTGACATGTTTATAAGTTTAATTTGACAATATAAAATTATTCCTTTGAATCAGGATATAAAAATTTAATTTGGATAAATTTTTCATATTATTCTGATAACTTCCATATTTTAATGAATAGTAAAAACACGCTCTATTTTAATTAAAAACAAATTTTTTCATTACAATAATTTGTATGGTTATATTATCTTTTTAATTGGTTTTAAAGTGTAATTAGAATATATTTTTACCATTTAATCCAATTTGGTCATTGGAATTAATTTCACATTGAAATTGGACATAAACAAGTGTCGATCTTTTGATAGTTATTGTTTCTTAAAAACACGCTATCTTTTTGATAATAGGAATTACTTTTAAAATTAATTAATGCCTCTTATTTGTTTTGAATTTGGAAAAATAGATATCATTTATGAATTCATAATATCAAATATATCCTAGACTTAATTTTTTGTATTTTTTGAAAAACTTTAATTTTGGATGAATAGTGAAACCACTTCGTGGTAGTTAGAAAAATGACTCTTTCATTTAAATAATATTTTACCACTTCTGTGAATTGAATTTCAAAAATCCGACATACATGGTTGTTTTAAAAAAGTAAAATTTTGTTCAATAAGATGAAAATAATTTTTGGTGAATAATAACTTTTGACTTTTATTTACTGTGGTTAATGGTAAATAGGGTAATTCAATGTTAAAAGAATATTATAATATTTCAAAATTACCTTAACACATATCCTAACCTTATTGGATGAGTAGTTTCCAACCATGGTCAACCTCGGGTCGATTTTGGGACCCCATTGAGTCACATGGTAGTGATAATGACAATTTGGATTAATTAATTTAATGTAACCACAAAATTGACATTTAGAAAAATATTTTAGAAATTATTTTTTTAAAAGGGGTTATATAAATTATATTTTGGACTATAAATATTCAATGTAAATCTAAAAAGATTTCCTACATGATAGTATTATTTTATTATTTTTAGACATCAAATTTATTAAATTATTTATGACACAATAATGATGCAGTATTTACCTCATTAATAAATGATTTAGATAAATAAGATTATAATGATTAAAATATTTTCCAAACATGTCAAATTCTGATTGTATGATTTTATTTCGACCATGAGTCATATTATCTTCATCTATAATTATTTTTGGACCTTTTAAAACTGAATATATGTTTATAATAAAATAATATTTTCACACTTTCCTAAGGTGGCCCTGTCATCCCTTATAAAAGGGACCCTCCTTCCTCTCCACTTTACACAAATTTGAGCCTTCAAGCTCGGACAAC
Organism: Viscum album; assembly: GCA_963277665.1. Lineage (NCBI taxonomy): Eukaryota > Viridiplantae > Streptophyta > Magnoliopsida > Santalales > Viscaceae > Viscum > Viscum album. Next base: position 299,016,966 of record OY728151.1, read on the forward strand.
CCCTTCCCATTACTCATCTCAACTTCCCTAGTGATATTCTAGAGATCCTGGTCTTCTTTAAAGACCAACATTAGTGCCCTATGAGGAGGTTTCAAAGAGGTGTATCGAAGAAGAGGTAATATCTGATACCAATTCTTTCAAATTTATTTCTTCTTTTCATTCTCTTCTCTAGTTGTTTCATTAGGATGTAATAACATAAGTATCACTAATATTATGATATGTTATTATAAATATGAAACAACCCTATTTCACTTTCTATCCACCCTATGGAAAATGAAATCACCGCACGTGCGTACGTATGTAATACCGTCTCCACGCCGTGGTGTAATCTGTTTTCCACGCCCACCGTACATGGATGGGTATAATGGTGTAAATAATAACTATATATGATTATTTTAAAGTAATATTTATTCTGAAATAGTATACATACACTTCAATAAAATTCCACGATTATGAGAACGATATCATCGCTCGTGCGTATGTACGACCTACCCTCTCCACGATGTGATGCGACTCGTTTTACATGATCTTCATTGAATAATGATTATATATATGAATTTAATGAATAAATATGATATATATTACACTAATACCAGTCTGAAAATGATTTATCTATAAACTAAAAATATGAATAAGATTTTCTTCAACAAGTCATGCATAAGAACATAAAAGCAATGAACACCCGAATAACAATAAGCAATGAAATATTACTAATAAGAAGTTAATAATATGTCCATATATGATATCATAACAATGAATATTATTCTGTAATAAGTCAATGAAATTATTTAAATCATTATACAGGAGGTTCAGATAAGTATGAAGCAAGTTGGTCCTAGGGTAAGGGGAAATCTCGCAATCTCATTTTTATCCAAGATTGTTTATACCTCATAATTTACTAGGGAATATTTATCATTCACATCCATGTTTCCTCAATATGTAATATTATTTCTATCCTCATAAAATTTCTAAAATCCAATTTTTCCCTTTTGTGATTAATATATATGAGAAAAAGCTTTTTTCGTTTTTAGTATGAGGTACTTTTAGACTTTTCCAGCCAAAGTATGAGGAGAATTTTTTTAACTTATACACATGAACGGATTTTTACAGTTTCATAACACCTTATTTTCAAGAAGATTACTCTATAATATTTCATGATTATTTTCAAAAAAATTAATTTTCTTTTAAAATTTAATGGCATTTTGTGAAAAGAAAATGATTTTTAAGAAGATATGATATTTTCCTCACGAATTCATTTCAAGTGTTTTGTCAAAACTATTTTCAATCTAAGCTAAAATTATTGAGTATGATTATGATTCAAGTATTATGTATCTATGATTTACATGGTTTAATTTTTATTATGATGAAATAATATCCATTTGTTTTATATGGATTATTTTTTGATGGGATGATGTTTATGAAACCCATTTTATTCTTCGGGTTATGCTGAATGATTTATGTTTATTTTGTGTCACAGATAAGAATGATTTCATTATGAGATGGGTGGTACCTATATATCCCTCAAATTCATTTGGTAAAGATTTATATCTCATGAGATAGAAATGGCTCGAACAGCAAGTTAATCTTGTTCAGTGATACAGGACTGGAATGAAGAGTGAACTCGATTTAGAAAGGGACTTTGTCCACTAAGTTGGTCTTGGCAGCAATGCCTTGGCTACTATGGAAATCATGAAATCTGTTTAATGTTTTCCAGAATTACATGTTTTATTCCCATGATATTTTATCATGATTAATGTTTCTTCGTGATCTATTCCTTACATACTACCATGTTTTAGTTCATTTCTCAAGATTTTGATGTTTAAACATTATGTTCATGTTTTATGTTCAAAGGTAGATGGTTTGTTTTATTTTCTCCATGTTTACCCTTATTGAGCATTTGAGCTCACCCTTTATATGTTTTCTTATCCTTAGGATATAAATGAAGGTTTTAGGTAAGAAAACAAAAGTGGAAAATTTTTATGGGAGATGTTGAAGATCTTTCACCACGATTAGAAGATTATGTTTCGAGTTTCCAAAGACACTAAACTATTATGTTCCTTGAGTGTTGGTTTTGGTTATGTATTATGTATTCCTCAAAATTAATGTAATATCCATGTACGTTAGTATATGGGTCTCTACATCTGTATCCTAAGGTGACCCAACCTTGGTGAAAAATGATGAAATACATTATCACCATATGTGAACTCTATGGGTTTTAAACTTTTAATAGCATATGAATTATATATAATCTAAACCCTATCCATATATTTTTGAATCATTTCCACATGCACTGATGACTCCTGTATAAGACTCAGTCAAAAAAACTGAAACCCCTATCTCAATCTAGTATAGAGCTAATCTACTTGACTTACCATAAAATTCCCCATTTTGTTCCATTAATAGAGTCATTGATAACTACTATTATGGATATTATCAGAAAACGTAGGAGATTTTCTAAATTCCCACCAAATTGATGAAAACATTCACATAGTATATCCCCAAGAGCTAGTATAGTATAATCGAACTGCCCTATTTTTGTGGGTAAAATTCTATACTCAGTAAATTGAATGTTCCAATCACATTCTATAATCCCTTCCAGATGTGTAAAGAAAAGTATGAGTCATGGTATGAAGCTATAGTCTATGGCACCCTGTGGAGATCAAATATTTACCCAAAATAAAAATCTCTCAACTAATCCATGTATATAGTCTCCATAGGAAGGAATTGATCTACCTTCTTTAGGAAGTCCACGATCATCCAAATAAAATAATTCATTCGAGGGTTACTCAGAATACCCACCAAAATTTCTAGGGTAGCGTCATCACAATTCCATTATAGAATGGGAAACAACTGTCAAAAACAACCAGTTTATTTATGCTCAGACTTCACCTACTCGCAAGTGTTGCTTCATGTCATAAACCATTCTACCTCGTTTTTCATCCCAAACACAAAAGGTTTCATAGTATTTCACAGTGAAATTTTGTCACACAAATATTAAATTCCCACTTCAAGGCATGAGATTAATTTATTAGCTCCTACAACATATTTGTAGAAATGAAAACTATATTCCAAACATAGAAGACATCATCTTCATATATGGTCTAATTGGAAGGTGACTCACCCCCTTCAACACTTTCCTCCAAGGTCAAAAAGTATGGATCCTCATATTTTTTATTATTGATCCATTCAAAAAGTGCATACTCTACTGAATATGATATGAGGGTCATCTACACCTAATTCTCTAAAACATCAACATGAATCTCATCCAACATTTTCCTCATCTTCCTATTAGAACACGACACTTAAACTTCATGGGTTTGAGTTTTCCTTATCAAAATGGTAGCCACACTATTTCTTTTCCTAGTAAAATATGGTATCTCATAATCATATAAATTAATATACTCAAACCCCCTCCACTGATGAAGACTAAAATATCTCTAAAAATATATATACTATGTTTAATTCTGATCTATGTACAGAGCAAACTTTTCACCCAACAGATAATGTTGTCAACACTTCCATGAATAAATTACTATATCTAACTTGAGGTCATGCGTAGGGTAGTTTTGTTCAGGTGGCCTCAACTTCTATGTCACATACTCTACAACTTGATCACCCTATATCAAAAATTATCCAAGACCAATCCCAAAAGTATTAAAAAACTCTGTATACTCCTCACTGTTGAGTCAATAAGGTTTTCCTTATGACTTTTCCATTCCTTCTGGTTTTGAAAATCACAAACACCTTATCTTTAAAGAAATTTTCTTTTATAAGGAAAATTGCTTTTATAAGGAAAATTACTTTTATAAGGAAAATTGCTTTTATAAGGAAAATTGCTTTTATAAGGAAAATTGCTTTTATAAGGAAAATTTCTTTTATAAGGAAAATTGCTTTTATAAGGAAAATTGCTTTTATAAGGAAAATTGCTTTTATAAGGAAAATTTCTTTTATAAGGAAAATTGCTTTCTTAAGGAAAATCGATTTTATAAGAAAAATTATCCTTATCATATTTTCATTCATATTTTCCTTAAGTATAAGATTCGGATTCATTTTCTCAGAATCGTTGAAACATTGATATAAAGAATTCTATTTTAGGATTCAGATTCTGGACAAGAACTATAAGGAAGTTTCATTCCGAATTCCGGATATGAACTCTGACTAAATTCTATTCCAGATTCAGGATACGAATTCTGAAGAAGAATTCTCATTACGAATTCTAATGATGAAATCTCATTACGAATTCTAATGATGAAATCTCATTACGAATCATAAATGAAGAATTCTCATTACAAATTCTAATGATGAAATCTCATTATGAATCTTAATGAAGAATTCTCATTACAAATTCTAATGACGAAATCTCATTACGAATCTTAATGAAGAATTCTCATTACGAATTCTATTGATGAAATCACATTACGAATCTTGATGAAGAATTCTTATTACGAATTCAGATGACGAATTCCCATTCCGAATTCTCATTCCGAATTCTCATTCCGAATTCACCTATTAAACAGAATCTGATTATCTTTGTTTTATACACTCTGAATTTATTCACTTCGAACCATCACTCCGAAGTTTTCATTCCGAACTTTTATGTTAGAGTTTAAAACGATGTCGTACATTCTGTTACACTTGTTTTGTTATAAAACGATGTCATCCATTTTGTTATAAACTAACCGTTGTCTAAGTGACACGTGTACAGGTCCCTCTGATCTTTAAGGAAAAAATGACCGTTGGAGAAGGAGCCGACCTTACCTATAAATAGAAGCTCATTTGAAAAAGCTCACAATGGATGGATGAACAATTTGGACTTTGTGCAAACATGCTGTTGAAGTGATTTCTATAGAGAGAGACTCTTATTAACTCTCAAAGCTTTGTGCGACTCCGAATGTTGGTGATTACATTCGAGGGCTTCTGAGGATAGGAAGACAGAGGTGCCGACTACCTTAAAGTTGGAGGGCTTTCTTGCTGAGGAAGACAGAGGTTTTCAACTACCTTGAAGTTGAGGGCTTGCGGGGATAGCAAGACAGAGACACCGATCTTCGTATCGAGGGCTTACCCTGGTGTGGGTAAGACAGACTTGCTTGAAAGTATAAATCAAGGGACCTTTATCCAAGGTTGTTGGATACCCTTCTCTTTGGGTTAAAAGACTTATATCTTGTTACTAGTAGTTTTACTACTTGTTTTTATTCTACTGTATTTTGTAATATAAGGAAAGTATAACTTTCTTATAGTTCCTTACATGTACTCTGATTAGTTTAGATTCTATACGCTTTAAGGTAGAATCTCATATTGTAATCTTTTGTTAAGATTCAACTTCCGGAACCATATATCCGGAACCTATGTTCGGAATCTATCTCCAAGTTTGCTTTTTGAATTAGAGGTGTTGTGAATCTACTAAGTTTAACTTTGTTAAACTTAGCCCTTTCCTTTTCTTAAGGAAAACATAGTTATTCTTAACTAACTTTAAAGGTTCCAAAGGAATTTTTAAAGTATACAATTCACCCCCCCTTTTGTATATTGAGCATCTCATATTATATTTCGATCCTACAATTGGTATCAGAGGTTGGAAACCTCTTACTCTATATCATTCTTACATTTTGTATCAGAGCAGGTCTCTGAAATAATTATACTCACGAATAAGTTTTTCTTGCTCACTTTTCCATTCCGAACTTTTCTCAATCCGAACTTTGTTATTGCAAATATTTTTCTACTAACAAGTTTGTGTGCAAAGTTATTTTTAGTATGGAAGGAATTAATGTTGGATCTATTGACAATCTAAATCCTACAAGACCACCAATCTTTGATGGTAATGACTATGAATACTGGAGAGATCGTATGAAGACATTTGTTATCAATACTGGAGTAGACAATTTTGTTATGCTTACTGGTGATTATAAAATTCCTGACAAGGAAGTCAGATCTTTTACAAACCAGGAAAAGCAAGAATATCAACTCAACTATAAGGTACGCAACACTTTATTATGTTCAATGACTAGAAATATATATAGCCAAATTTCTTCTTGTGAAGCAGCTAATTGTATATGGAAGAAGTTATAGGTTACACACTTTGGTACTTCTAAAGTGATTGAGACTAGAAGAGCTATGCTTAGAGCTGAATATCATGGTTTCAATTTTCCTTATGGAGAACCTATCTGTAAAGTTCAATAAATATTTTTGACTATTGTCAACAGTCTACAATCTATGGGAGAGAAAGGTTTAGATGATAAAGCTCTTGTGGAAAAGATAATTGATATTATGCCCAATGACTGGGAATCCAAGAGAACAGCTATAGATGAGAACAGGAAGGTTACTCAAATTACTCTCGATGAATTATTTGGAACTCTTCTACAACATGAAACAAGAATGAAGAGAGATGCTGACAACATCAAGAAAAAGAATGGAAATGGTACTGTTTCTTTTACTACAATGTCGAATCAGATAAAAGCTAAGACTCCCGAGAGAGTAACCAGATCCAAGTCTAAGAAAGTCATTTTCCAATCCGAATCTAGTGAGAGTGAAGTCTCAGAAAATGAATTAGCCAATCTTGCTCGAAGGATGAACAAGATAGATGGGCATAGAAACATTCAATCAATGTATAAGAAAAAGGATAGGAAAGATAAGAAAGATGGAGAAGTTACTTGTTATGAATGTAAAAGAGCTGGACATATTAGACCAGATTGCCCTATGCTCAAAAAGAAAGAAAGAAAGGAAAGACATTCAGACAGGAACAGAAAGAAGTTTTATAAAGCCAAAGCTAAGAATGTTTTGAAAGCTAATGACACCTGGAGTGCCAGTGGTGGTGACTCTTCAGATGAATCTTCTGATTATGAATCTTCAGGACAGAAGAATCTTGGTCTTATAGCCAGATTGCCTATTGATAATCATTGTTTTATGGCTAAGGTACGAAATGCTGAATCATTGACCAATGTTTCTTTAAATTCTAATGATAGTAAAAATTATAACTCTTCTGATGAAGAATCATCTTCTGATGAGGAAAATACTTTACCTACTTATGAAGAAGTCTCTAGGTTTGCTGAACTTCTTGAGATTGAGAATTCCAAACTCAATAAGAAACTTGATAAAGAAAACTCTAGGAATTCTATTCTTTCTAAATAAATATCAGATCGTTCTAAAGATCTCGATAAGAATAATGCTGATTTTGAAAGTATTTCAAAAAATCTTGAGGAAGTAAGTTCTGAGAAGAATAAACTTTCTAAAGAATTAGAAAAAGTAATTTCTAATAAAAATGGTTTCGAGCCTAACTCTAGTTCTAAAACTAATGATTTCGAGGATAAAAACTTGGTTGTAAAACTCAAGTCCGAAATTTTTTCCTTAAAGAAGTGTTTATCAAACTTTACCCATGGTAAGGAAAATTTTGATAAAATGTATTCTCAAATACGACCTTTAAGAAATAAATCCGGATTTGGTTATACCCATGAAAAACCAGTTTTCAGTAACAATTATTTTGTTCCTCAAAGTGCCCCATTTTGTACTAAGTGTCAATGTGGTGGTCACTGGGCAAAGAATTTTTCCTTAAACAAAACCCAATCGCTAGGATTTCACAAAGCTTACTTTTCTAAGAAGATGTGGGTTCCTAAAATTTTATTGTCTGGAAATCATGGATCCAAGCAAGTTAGGATTCCGAATGTCTAATTCTCTTTTTGATTTCAGGATAATAAAGAAAGTACCAGCAACAATACATGGTACATGGATAGTGGATGTTACCGGCACATGACTGGTAACAAAAGCTTTTTTGAAAAGATTATCAAAACGAAAGGAGGAAAGGTAACTTTCGGAGACAATGCTAAGGGAGAGATTGTTGGTATTGGTAATATTGTTCTTTTAGGTAAAACCTTGATTTCAAATGTTCTTTTTGTTAAAGGTCTTAAGCACAACCTCATTATCATAAGTCAGTTATGTGATGAAGGTTACCTTGTGAATTTTAGGAATGATAAGTGTTTAGTTCAAAATTCCAAGGAAGAATTTATTCTCTCAGACAATAGGCAAGAGAATGTTTACACTTTGATTCTAGAAGACCTCAGAAGCCAAGATTTACCTTTCCTAAGTGCAATGGAATATTATTCTTGGTTATGGCATAGAAGACTAGGATACTGTAATATTAGAAACCTATGTAAACTCTCTAAGAAGAAACTTGTTAAGGATCTACCGGATCTTAGATTTGATTCTTCTAAAGTTTGTGATCCTTGTCAATATGGCAAGCAACATAAATCTAGTTTTAAGTCAATCGGTGAAGTCTCATCAACTGATGCATTACAGTTGGTGCACATGGATCTTTTTGGTCCAACACAAACTGGAAGTATTGGAGGCAAATACTACGTGTTTGTTCTAGTTGATGATTACACTAGATTTACTTGGGTCTATTTTGTAGCAAAGAAATCTGAAGCTTTTTCTTATTTCAAAAGTTTTAGAGCTCAAGTTAAAAATGAGAAAAACCTTCCATTGAAAACTATTCATAGTGATCATGGAGGAGAATTTCAAAATTCTGGTTTTGAAACTTTTTGTAGTAGGAAAGGTATTACTCACAATTTTTCAGCACCTAGAACTCCTCAATAGAATGGTGTTGTTGAAAGAAGAAATAGAATTCTTCAAGAGATAACAAGAACCATGTTGAGTGAATATTCTATTGCTAGACATTTCTGGGCTGAAGCTGTAAGTACTGCTTGCTATACTATAAATCGAGTTTTGATTAGACCTTTTCTTAATAAAACTCTTTATGAGTTATGGAATGGTAGAAAACCAAGACTTTCCTACTTCAAGGTTTTTGGTTGCAAAGTATTCAATTTTAATACTAAAGATAACTTACATAAATTCTCACCAAAGTCTGATGAAGGAATTTTCTTAGGGTATTCCACAACCTCTAAGGCTTGTAGAGTTTTTAATAAAAATACTTGCACTGTTGAGGAAACAGTACATGTAAAATTTGATGAATCAGATCCTTTTGTTTTTAAAACATATCAACTTACATCTTCGGATGTGTTTTCAAAAACTGATTATCAACCTTTGATAGAAGAACCTTCTGATAAGGAAATTGTTCTAGAAGATACTTCTGAAACATTTACCCCAGAAGACTTTCTACCCTATGTTGATGAACATGTTTTACAAAACCCAAATCAGGTGTTTCTGAAGAATCATCCCAGTGATAGTATCATTGGTGATGTAAATCAACCTGTAAGGACTAGAAGTTCCTTAAGAAATGAAGTAGAACATCTAGCATTTCTTTCCCAATTAGAACCTAAAAGCACTGATGAAGCTTTAGGTGATGATGATTGGATCAAAGCAATGCAAGATGAACTAAATGAATTCGAAAGGAATAATGTCTGGACCTTGGTTGAAAGACCTAAGGAAACTTCTATTATTGGAGTAAAATGGGTTTTCAGAAATAAATGTGATGAAAATGGAGTCATTGTTAGAAATAAATCTAGACTCGTTGCTAAAGGCTATAATCAGCAAGAAGGAATAGACTATGAAGAAACCTATGCTCCAGTAGCTAGACTTGAATCTATTCGTATTCTACTTGCCTTTGCAGCATTCTTTAATTTCAAACTTTTCCAAATGGATGTAAAATGTGCTTTTCTTAACGGTTATGTTCAAGAGGAAGTTTTTGTTGAACAACCTCCTGGATTTGAAGATAAAAAACATCCAGATCATGTTTTTAGACTTACCAAAGCTTTGTATGGCCTTAAACAAGCCCCACGAGCATGGTATGATAGACTTACTGGATTTTTTCTTCAAAATAACTATGTTAAGGGAAATGCAGATCCAACCCTTTTTATAAAGAAAGATATGAAAAATGTTTTGATTGTTCAAATTTATGTTGATGACATTATATTTGGTTCAACTCAGCAATATTTGACTGACTCTTTCGCTAGTCTAATGAAATCAGAGTTTGAAATGAGTATGATGGGTGAGTTAACATTTTTCCTTGGTTTTCAAATTTCTCAAAAACCAGAAGGAACCTACATATCTCAACATAAGTATATTAAATATCTTCTTAAAAAGTATGGTTATGACAACACTAAGAGTATAAGTACTCCCATTGGTACCTCAAACTCTTTAAATCTTGATGAAGCTGGGAAACCGGTAGATCAAACATCTTTTAGAGGTATGATAGGAAGTCTACTTTACTTAATAGCTACTCGACCAGACTTAATGTTTTCAGTATGCTTATGTAAAAGATATCAATCCAATCCTAAGGAATCTCACTTAAAGGCAGTAAAAAGAATTTTTCGCTACCTTAAGGGAACCATGGATCTAGGATTATTTTATACTTCTGGAAATGATTTTGTTCTAAAAAGCTTTTCTGATGCTGACTTTGGTGGATGTAGAATGGATAGAAAAAGTACATCCGGAACATGTCATTTCTTAGGAGATTCATTAGTTTCTTGGTCCTGCAAGAAGCAATATTCTGTAGCACTCTCCACTGCTGAAGCTGAATATGTTGCAGCTGGAAGTTATTGTGCACAAGTGTTGTGGATACAACACACGCTCACAGACTATGGCTTGAGTTTTACCAAAACTCAAATTTTGTGTGATAACACAAGTGCCATTGCCCTCAGTAAGAACCATGCACATCACTCCCGTGAAAAACACATAGATATTAGGCATCACATTCTTAGGGATCACACACTTAAAGGAGATATTATTCTTCAGTTTATCGGAACGCAAGATCAACTTGCTGATATATTCACAAAGTCTTTGCCTTCTGATAGATTTGAATATATTAAACAGAAGATAGGAATGATAACTGTAAGGTAATCTTCCTTAATTAACATTCTGTTGAAAAAATCTCCTTACAGTAATAAACTCCTTTTCATAGGGGGAGTACATTTGATTGTTTATATTTAAAAAGTTTTTCAAAATTTTATTTTCAAACTTTTCGGAACGAAGATTTTTGGAATGGAACTTCCGGAACTACAATTTTCCAGAATGGATATTTTCGCACAGAATACTTCTGGAATGGAAGTATTTGTATTGAAAATTTCCGGAATGGAAAATTTTCGTACTGGTATTTTCATAAGGGAACTTTCACACTACATCTTCCATAATAAGTTTTTCGTTTTCAAATTTTGTAATATATTTCTCTTACTAAGTTTTTCGTATTGATTTTTTAAGTTTATTTTTCGTACTGAGTTTTCCGTAATGAACGTTTCTTAATGTGTTTTTCGTATTGAGTTTTTCGTACTAAGTTTTTTTTTTAATTTTTGCGAAATCTGCCATTACGAATAATCCCCTAAGCCAATCCGAAAGGTATGATTTCCTTACTCAAGTTTTCGTATTCATATTTTACTTGCTGGTAGTTTTTTGTATTATGTTTTCGGATTTCGGATTTCTTATTTTTTTCATAATAAAAACCTCAAAAAGATCGGATTCAAGTTTTCAACCGTCAGATCTGATCTCAGCTTATTCCAACCGTTAGATCAACCGTGGAAGTTCAACCGTCATCTCATTGCCTATACAAAGGGAACCCAATTACTCGTCCCACATCGGTTTCAAGCTTTTGCGTGCTGAAGCTCTGCCCCTCTGTTTTAAGGCCGTTCCGAACCATAGTTTACTCCGTTCCGAACTTCCCAGAGAACTTCTAATCCGAATGTCTACAGAGTTAGCATCTCAAGAAATGTCATCCACTAAGCCTATTTCCCAGTGGTTAGTTTATAGAGAAAGGTTAGTTCATCAGGTTTTCTTCAACAACTACGATTCTATCATCTCAAAGAACATTAAGTTGAATGGCTGGGAAGATGTTGCTGTATCAAAAACCGGGAATCAAGATGAAGTATATTCTAATTTACTTGTCGAATTTTATGAATCAGTTTCTTTCATTAAGGAAGATGACAGAGAGAAGTTTTCTTTCAAATCGTATGGCAAGACATATAAGCTTTCTTACACCAAAGCTGCAAGCTTGGTAGGATTATCTTATGCAGGAGAAGCCGAGTTTATTTCGCACGTGTTGCCAGACTCTATGGGTAGTTTCAACAAGGAAAAGGCCTTAGAAACTCTCGGATTGGCTGATGACAAGGCTCCGAAGATTGCAACTCTATCTACAAACTTCTGGATTCTGGAGTTATGGGTGCAAGGACTTATCGTACCAAGAAAAGGTGATAATGATAGCTTGAAGAAGAGTGAGATCTATATCTTATATTTCTTGATAAATCTAAGGATGTTTATCATGATGAAGCATATTTTTCTTAATATTGAAAACTTGAAGAAGGGGAATCTGAGAGCTCAGATTATTATGTATCCAACAATCCTCTCCAAGTTGATTGTTCCGTGCTTTGAGTCTATCAAGGAGGCATGAAAATCTAAGCCGAGAGTTTGCAAGATCATGCTGCTCAGTGATGGCACTCTTAAAAGAATGAATGTAGCTTTTGACAAGAATTCTGGAAAGTTTATTGATCTACCTCCTCAAGAAGAAGTGGATCCGAAAGTTGCTGATCCGGAATCATCTAAGCCAGAAAGGAAAAGAATGATGAAAGAAGTGGAAGAACAAGCATGAAATCCTAATTCTAAGGAAGTCAACTCCGCACCACCAAAGTCAAAGAAGAAGGAATCCTATCCTGACGAGGTTGTTACAAAGTGGAGAGGTGATAAAGAGAAAAGGAAAGAAGGGGATCCGCAGTTCGGATTGGACCCTGCGGAAGCAAACGCTTTGAAGGAGAAAACTGCTGATGAGCTCGAGAAACAAGCTAAGGGAAAGAAGCTTAAGAAGAATATGTCAGAAGCCGAGGCTGTTCAAGCATTGTAAATGTTCAATGAAATTGTTTCAGAAACAATTCCAGTTCCGAGATCTTTCTCCCTGGAATCTCTACCTGAGACTCCAGGAAGAAATCTAGTTGCTCCGGAACAAGCTGTTGCTACTAATACTGAGGAAGTAGAGCAAGTGGAACAAGTTGAAGAGGCTGCTGAAGGAAGTGGTGAGACAGGAGATGTGCTAAAACAAGTAGATGAGTACAAGGGAACTCCTACAGAACACTTATCACTCCGGACTTCAGAAGCTGAATCTTCGAAGCTAGTTACTCCTGCAATAGAAGATGAGAAAGGAGAAGAAGAAGTTGCCTATCATGGAGAATAAGAACAAATTTTACATGATATTTCTCAGATGAAAAACGTAGAGGATGCTATTCAGGAAGTTGCTGGTGAGGAAGATTTTATTGTACAAGTTTCTGATAGTGAGAAGATAACTCCGGAACAGGTATCAATTGCAAAACAAGATAAGGGGAAACAAATTCTTGCTGATACCCCGAGTTCAGAAAAAAGGATGAGAAAGGTAGCTGGTAGTTCTTCTAAGAGGAAGTTGGAGCTTATTGAGGAAGAAAACTCTCCGGGAAAGATTTCAGATTCGAAGTCATCTTAGTTGGGGCATGACTTTGTTGTTCAGTCTTTGAAGAAGTTAGTGGGAACCATTCCGACCTTCTCAAGTATTGATTCACGATTCCAGATGCTCCAACATGCGTTGAATCAGAAAACAGACTCCGTATCCATGGTTATGGATATGTGTGTTGATATTGAAGCCCAGTTCAAAAACTTCTTTATTGGTTACGAAGCTCATAAAAGATCATGCAAGAGGATGACAAGCTGGTCTAAGAAGACTGTGGAAGAGATGAGGCTTTTCGATGAGTTTCAAGATAATGTTAAGGATGCACTTGAAACCGAGGTCAAGAAGATTAATGAGCTGACTGCATCCTTTGAAGAAAAGATGACAGAGGAAAAGAACTTTCGGATTCAGGAAGTGAGAGATCTGAATGGGAAGCTCAATTCCGTTTCTCAAAATTGGAAATTTGAAAGGGATCATCGGATTGATTTTGAAGAGAGGATGAAGGCTCAGGAAGAGAAAATCAAAGCTCAGGAAGAAAAGATGAAGGCTCAGGAAGAAATAATTGAAGCTCAATCCACAAGAATAGTGGTCTTAGAGAAGCAAGCCGAAGAAGATCATAAAGACCTCATGAAGATCAAGACTATTCTAAAGGGCCTCATGTCTAAGGAAAATGAACCGAAATAACTCAATCCGATCTTTTTGTTGTATTTTTTTTGCTGAGATTAAAAATTTTAATGAAAATTGTGTCTCTTGTTTCTTTTTGTTGTCATTACTAATATCTCAGGTAATTTGTTAAGTTTTTTCCATTCCCTCCAATTCTTTTTGAAAATCACAAAGGGGGAGAAGGAAAAGATCCTTAAGAAAAAAGAGGAACTCTAATAAGAGTTTATCAAAGGGGGAGAAAGAAAAAATACCCAAGGAAAAAGAACTCTAATAAGAGTTTGTTTAAGGGGGAGTTTTTTTATTAAAGAAGATCATCTTATGAAATGTCACTCCGGAAATATGAATATGATCCTTAGAGTTTCAAAGCCTAAGGGGGAGTTAGTCTTATTCATTTATATCCTTAAAGCAAGGGAGATAAGCATTAATATGTTTCTTTCTTCTTAGAATTTTTTTTCGTAAGGATGTTTGTGCTTTCCAAAAAAGGGGAGATTGTTGAGTCAATAAGGTTTTCCTTATGAATTTTCCATTCCTTCTTGTTTTGAAAATCACAAACACCTTATCTTTAATGAAAATTTCTTTTATAAGGAAAATTGCTTTTATAAGGAAAATTGCTTTTATAAGGAAAATTTCTTTTATAAGGAAAATTGCTTTTATAAGGAAAATTACTTTCTTAAGGAAAATCGCTTTTATAAGAAAAATTATCCTTATCATATTTTCATTCATATTTTTCTTAAGTATAAGATTCGGATTCATTTTCTCGGAATCGTTGAAACTTTGATATAAATCATTCTGTTTTAGGATTCGGATTCTGGACAAGAACTATAAGGAAGTTTCATTCCGAATTCCGGATATGAACTCTGACTAAATTCTATTCCAGATTCAGGATACGAATTCTGAAAAATAATTCTCATTACGAATTCTAATAATGAAATCTCATTACGAATTCTAATGATGAAATCTCATTACGAATCTTAAATGAAGAATTCTCATTACGAATTCTAATGATGAAATCTCATTATGAATCTTAATGAAGAATTCTCATTACGAATTCTAATGATGAAATCTCATTACGAATCTTAATGAAGAATTCTCATTACGAATTCTAATGATGAAATCACATTACGAATCTTGGAAAAGAATTCTCATTACGAATTCAGATGACGAATTCCCATTCCGAATTCTCATTCTGAATTCTCATTCCGAATTCACCTATTAAACAGAATCTGATTATCTTTGTTTTATACACTCTGAATTTATTCACTCCGAACCTTCATTCTGAAGTTTTCATTCCGAACTTTTATGTTAGAGTTTAAAACGATGTCGTAAATTCTGTTACACTTGTTTTGTTATAAAACGATGTCGTCCATTTTGTTATAAACTAACCGTTGTCTAAGTGACACGTGTACAGGTCCCTCCGATATTTAAGGAAAAAATGACGGTTGGAGAAGGAGCCGACCTTACCTATAAATAGGAGCTCATTTGAAAAAGCTCGCAACGGATGGATGAACAATTTGGACTTTGTGCATACATGCTGTTGAAGTGATTTCTAGAGAGAGAGACTCTTATTAACTCTCAAAGCTTTGTGCGACTCCGAATGTTGGTGATTACATTCGAGGGCTTCCGGGGATAGGAAGATAGAGGTGCCGACTACCTTAAATTTCGAGGGCTTTCTTGCTGAGGAAGACAGAGGTTGCCAACTACCTTGAAGTTGAGGGCTTGCGGGGATAGCAAGAAAGAGACACCGATCTTCGTATCGAGGGCTTACCCTGGTGTGGGTAAGACAGACTTGCTTGAAAGTATAAATCAAGGGACCTTTATCCAAGGTTGTTGGATACCCTTCTCTTTGGGTTAAAAGACTTATATCTTGTTACTAGTAGTTTTACTACTTGTTTTTATTCCACTGTATTTTGTAATATATGGAAAGTATAACTTTCTTATACTTCCTTACTTGTACTCTGATTAGTTTAGATTCTATACGCTTTAAGGTAGATTCTCATATTGTAATCTTTTGTTAAGATTCAACTTCCGGAACCATATATCCGGAACCTACGTTCGGAATCTATCTCCAAGTTTGCTTTTAGAATTAGAGGTGTTGTGAATCTACTAAGTTTAACTTTGTTAAACTTAGCCCTTTCCTTTGCTTAAGGAAAACATAGTTATTCTTAACTAACTTTAAAGGTTCCAAAGGAATTTTTACAATTCACCCCCCCTCTTGTATATTGAGCATCTCATATTATATTTCGGTCCTAAAATTGGTATCAGAGGTTGGAAACCTCTTACTCTATACCATTCTTACACTCACATGGATCGGGTAGGATCAAGACATATGACGATGTCGAGCATTTCTTCAAATCAAAGAAGGAATTATCACATGCTCTCTTCTATTCAAATTTTATCCCATAATTGTTCAGAACTGAATGTGGTGCTTCAAAATGTGAATAGGATTGTATACACATTTGATATTGACCTACTAACCCCAGAAATCTAGGGACTTAAAAATCCATATAGGGATGCTACCAAGATACACCTGTCTAGAACATTTCTATCTACACTAACACACCCTCCTCTAAGATGTTGTGTCCGCAGAACTGTACCTAATCAATCAAATAATGAAACTTGTATAGAATGGCATATATATGATGACCTCTCTTTCCACATAGGATAATGCAAATATATTTGAAATGATCATCATGAGCCTTTTAGTACACTAAGATGTTAAACATAAATACTACCCCACATAGGTCTATGTATGGATGGAATATTTCGTTCATCAATGCCATAAACGATCCATGTAAATTCATCAACAAAAATGACATTATGAAGAAATAAAAATGCCATAAATTCTTCTAAAATCACTCCATTATATGAAATAAGGTCAAAATCTAAAATGATGATACCTTGATTTGAATTCAATAATTGATAAAACACAAACTCTTTTTAACTAGCCAAATAGATCATCAAAATGGGGATGACGATACATGTTCGTCACAGTCATATGGTTCAACTACATATAGTCAAAAAACAAGGTAACAATAACATTATCCTTTTTAGAAAACTAAACTATAGAACCCCAAGGTGATGTACTTAGATTGATAAATCACTTATCTTTAAACTATTCAAGACGAGTTTTGAGATATTGAAACACTTTTGGTACTATTCTTTATGGTGGAATAGAAACCGGATCATCTCCCAACATGAGAACATTTGTTAATTCCACATCTCTATTAGGTGGAATCCCTGTTATGTCTAATGAAAAGACATCATGAATCCTATCCACTACAAGTGTAGTGATATATTGTTTTAAACCCTAATTATCCAGAAAAAATCTTGCATCCTGGATGGTAGTTTTACCCAGTGGTTAATGAATTGTCCTTGTATGAAACTCCTTAATATCATACACTTCATGGTGAATATAATTTTTACCATAAGAATATGAATATGTTTCTATCCTATTGTCACCCCCGGGTGTGTGTGTGTGTTGTAACCTATCGATGTGTTAGGGTTTCTATATATGTTATGGTTTTATTTTACAATCTAATCATTATTTGGGGTTGTTTGTTCTTATGTATCAATAAGACTAATTATTTGAAATATAATTCTAAAACTCCATATATTTTCATCCCCTATGGTAAAATAGATGTTATTAATTTTTTGTAATTTTCCACTCAATACGTACTCAAGAACCCAGACCCATGTATTAATGGAAAACTGATTTGTTGTTCTAGAGTGTCGAGAATATTTCTATTCTATATCAATATTTTCCTTAAACGTTTTTCAAAAATATTTCTAATATTATAGAATAGATTTATTAATGAAATTTAATCCTAGTTTTTTAAAATGGATTAAAAGTAATATTCATGATATTTTATGAATGTGTGGATTTTTTAAAAATTTATTGAAAATGTTAATGGAATTTTTATTTGAACATACTCGACATGGATATAATTTATCTCTGAGAGGATAACTAATTGATTGGAATATTCTATTACATGAATCCATAATTCATTTCAATGAAAATTTTTAAATGTTTATTCTATATATATTTAGTTTTAAAAATTTATTTTAAATGTGAGAAGGGTATATTCTTCCAGAATGTTTTTAATAAAAAAATATGGTTTTTGTTACCATCAATGAAAAAACCTTATATTAATTATTTTCAATATGTGATATGAAGTAATGATGCCATCTTGATTATTTTTAGGTGGATTCTGATATTTTTTCTAAGTATGTACTATTTTTATACAATTCACTATATTACTTTGGAAGGATCATGATTAAGTTTATTTATTAGGGAATTTATTAACATTTTGTATGTTATATTATCAATAGGTATTTTAAAATTTATTAACTTCCACTAATTTAATTTGATGAATACATTGGACATAGTAAGTGGAATTTGGCACCCACTATATCCCCCAGATGCATCAGTAGGTCAAATGAGACAAACTAAGTGTCATCCAAACCCAGGTGCCACTCATCGGTTCCCTGATCTAGTCACTCACATGACCTCATGTGCGCCTACCAATACACTTGAGGCCACTTACTAGTAGGGAGGGTCTAAAATTAATCATAAGAATACTATAAACTTCTTATAGAAGTCTAAAATAAGTGAAAAAATTAACAATATCCAATTGAAATAATCAATTACAAGAACAATACGAATATCATATAATGAACAAAATAAGAAATACAATATCCAAAACTAAATAGTTTATATTTCATGAAAATATTATTCATGTGTTTATATGAAAAACCCAAATATAAATAGATAATACAAAATAAAAATGGGGACTTGAACTATGTCTAGTTAAGTCATCCATTCACCATCTTAACTAAGCCATCTATCAAAGGTCCATTTCCCTTATCCTATCATACAACCATGAAGTCTATTAGGGTATCAATCAGGAAGCTCGTGTAGCATGTGAGTAAAACTTTGTAGACCATCTCTAATGGTTTCTAAAATTATATCTTGTGAATAAGAGTGTATGAATTTGTAAATGTAATAAATAAAATCAATATAATAAATTTTTTATATTTAATAAATTACACTTTATGTAACCACATAACTGAGGTTCTCAACGACACAAGATATCTCATTTCATATATGAATGTATTCATTATGATTAATTATTTCATGTCACATATGAATTCCTTTTTACCATTTAGCAATGATAATCACACATTAGTAGAATTTTCATCATTCATCATTTAATGTAACACATTAATTCCATTTTTATTTCTCATCATTTCGAGTCACATGTGAATTCCATTACTATCGTTCATCATTTCAAGTCACAGAAGACAACTAGATTTACCATTCATCATTTCAAGTCACATAAAATCTATTATTACCATTCATCATTTTCAATTCAGATATTACTTATATTATTACCATTAATTATTTCATGTCACATAAATATATCACAAAAGGAAATTAATTAACGCACCAATTCATTAATCAATTTCAATAATTTCATATTCAAATCATTCCATTAATTAATAAAATAATTAATTAATAAAATATATCTCTTTAATAACTCAAATATAAGTTTATCATGTCAATCCCCTTAATTAATTTTCAAATTAATCAACCACATTAGTCCCATTAATTAATTTTATCAATAAATTAATCCCTAAATTCCTTTTAATTAATTCAATGATTATTTATCCTAATTCACAAACTCAAATATCACATAATTAATTCAATAATATTTTATTCAATTCACAATAGCAATATGCTGTAATTAATTCATAAATAAATTATTGAATTGAAAATACCAATATTCGATAATTTATTCACAAATTAATTTTTCAATTCACAGTAGAAATATTCCCAATGTCACAATTCCACTTATTAATTAATTAACCAAATCAATTAATTCAATCTACAAAACAAAATTGCTAATCATTAAATATAAATTATATAATTACATACACATAATTGAAATAAAAAAATTGGGATTTGAATTATAGAACACCTACAATGAGATTTATGGTAAACTCTCTCTAATGAGAATAACCAATTTTGTAGAAACATTGAAATAGAACAAGAACGGGATCAGAAAACATAATTCAAGATTGAACAATCAATTTCCATAAAAATCATAAATAGATCCTAAAATAATAGATCTTCATCCAACAGAATAAAGGGAAAATTCCCTCTAAAATATGGTGGATATACATGAGTGAAGAAGGAAACAACATGAGATTAGATACTCTTACCGGGTGGGGTGTAGATCTCCTATCCTTCATTTTTTTCCATGAATAAAGGTCAAGTGGGATTGTACTCTGTTTGGGACCTCAAAAATGGGGAATGAAATCTTATTGTCAAACTATGGCTGATTAGTTGTTAATATGGGGGTTTATAAAAAATTAAACTATATTTTGGTTAAAATTAAATATCGTTCATGGTTTGTTTGGAAGGGCCGCATGATTTTCCAAATCATACACCTTAATCGTGCACCTTTTTAGTGGGTTTCATGGATTTTAAATTGAATGGACATGGTTTTACAAACCGTATTCAAGCCATAATGAACTTCATTTCACAAGGTTACACAATTTGATGGGTCATGGAAGATGATTAAGTAAAAATGTGTTACTACAATACCCCCTTTCATCAATTTTTCTCAAAATTTCACCAAAACTAACACTATGGTAAAACTAATGTGAATAGTACACAACAAAAAGAAAACAAATACCTATAAATGTTCATAATACATCTCAAAAAAATTAGGATCTTACATGATCTTCATATTATAATAGCTTATACTCAAATTGTACTCCAAAGCATCTCTATGATTATGAACCAAAAAGGTCATGCTTTTGATCCTACATATATGTGTCTCACTCCCATATATCCTTCAAAACATGTCCACGATGCCACAGTACACGAAAAATTTGCACAGTATTTCCGTAGAAAATTTTATCAATTTGATCCAACACATGTATCAGATTCTCCACAATGGAAACATCATCCTATTGATCAACGTCATCCATATAGATCTCATGAGAAGGGTCTGGGAGATATCACTAAAGTTAAGAAACTTTGAAAAAATCATCCATATAAATGTATCAGTATGAAATATCCAATCAATACACTAATAGATTATTCTCTCTACAAACTCAAATGGTTCAAAAATCATGGGTTCCATAATTCCCTTCATTCATTTAGTTATGTTACTAAACCTAGGAGACACATTAAAGAATACACTATCACCCTTAGTAAACTCTAGGGGTCATCAACCTCTATCACCATATGACTTCTTTCAAATCTAATCCATTTCCATACATTTCTAAATGAAAATTGAAAACTCCAACGTCTCTTGTACGAGACTCAGTCCCAACAATTAGGAATCACCTAAATCTATATTTCATAGAGGCAATCTGCATGACCAGCAACAATGTGCATAATTTGGTTCCATCTCCATGGTCGCGTGATTAATATTGGTATAGTGTATTTTCACTAAAGGTAGGTTCTTCTTTGAAGACCCACCAATTTCCATAAAAACACTCAAAGTATATAATCATAACCAATTATTATACAATCAGACTACAAATCTATTAGTTGGATGAATGCCACAGTCAGAAAAACATATTTCCCAAGCACCTTCAATAATAATTTCCAGAATTGCAAAGTAAATCATGAGCCATGGTCTGATGTAATAGTCTATGGAACCCTATGGATACTGACTATTTACCAAAAATATTAATATCCCTTCTTATACATTGATAATTTCTCCCTAGGAATGAAATTTTCAGCCTTCTTCAGTTGGTCCACAATCATCAAAATAAAATCATTCTTTCGAGGCCTCCTCAGTAGACCCACAATTATTTCTATGGTAACATCATCCAAATTATATTCTATAATAGAAACTGATTGTATCAACCCATAGAGTTATTGATGCTCAACCCTCATATACAAACAAGTGTATTATTATTTCATGAACCATGCTACTTATTTTTTTCACACTCATCAACCCAAATTGTCATCGTAGGTCACAATACATTTTTTTCACACATATATGTAATTACAAATTCATGTAATGAAACTCATATATTATGTCATTCCACATATTTGTAGGAAGAACACCCTGATTCCAAACATAGATGATTTCATCTTCAATTTGGATCAAAAAGTTAGGTGAATCACCATCATCAAGGCATTCCGTCAAAGGTAAAATAATATGGATCCTCATATTTTATCCCTATTATCCATCTAAAATGTGAAAAATCTACTCAAAATGATATGAGGGTCATCCAATCATGATTATCCTAAACCACAACATGCATCTCATCTAGAAATTTCAACATCTTACACCCAGGACTAGACTCCTAAATAGCAGAAGCCCTAGTTTTACTAATCAAAACGGCATCCATACTATTTCTTTTCCTAATCAAATATAGTAGTTCATAATCAAAAAAAAAATAAATATATTCAACCCACCCCTTATAATAAAGATTAAAATATTTATAAAAAAAGATACACCTAAATATCTTTTATTCCATGTACACAGTAAAATTTTCAACTTACATATAATTCCCCCAAAACATCCATGAATAAACCACTGTAGTTAAATATAGGTCATGTGTATGGTAGTTCTGTTCGCATAGACACAACTTCCAAGACCCATACACCACACCACTATCACCTTATATCAAAACTACTCCATGAGTTGTCCCAATATCAACAAAAAATCTTGTATACTCCCCACCCAGCTCTGGTATGATCAAGATTGATGTCTATGTGAAGTGATTCGTCAAATCCAGGAAGGAATTCTCACACAATTTTTTCCATTCAATATTTATCCCCTTATTGGAAAAACATGAATGGGTGCTTCTAAATGGAAATGGTCTAATATAAACCTCTAATAATATAATGATAACCCCAGAATGATACAGATATTGAAAACCTCTATGGATTCAACAATATTCAACTACCTAAACCATATCTATGTCTAATTACACACCCTCCTTGGAGATTTTGTGTCCCGAGAAGTGTACCTAATCAATCCAAAACTAACACGTAGATAAAATTGAATATTAATGATTCTCACTCAGTGTACTCAGGACGATGTTAATATTTTGGGAACGATCTCCATTATTCTAGGAGTAAACAAATATGTATTCCACAAACACTACATCACATGGATCTAAGTATATATGGAATATTATGTTCATCAATGCCATAAATATTGTTGGGAAATTCATTAATCCAAACGACTTTATGAAGAAATTATAAAAGTCATACCTAATTCAAAAATATATCCTTCATATATTTGAAGTTAAAAATTCCATATAATGATACCTTGATCTAAATTCAATAATTTATAAAACATAATCTTCCCAAAACTAGTCAAACAGATCATCAATATGGGAAAAAGGATACATAAACTTCATAGATATCATGTTTATCTTCCAGTAGTCAATAAACAAATGCAGATACCCATCAAAATTCATTTAAAACTAAACTAGATAATCCCAAGGTGATGTACATAGACAAATAAATCACTTATCATCTAATCTTCTAGCTAAGTCTTTATATCGTGAAGCCCATTTGGTGTCATTCTATTGGGTAGAATAAATACTGGATCAACCCCTAGAATTATCTTATTTGTAAATTTGACATCTCTCTTAAGTGAAATCCTTGATAAGTATACTGGGAGTACATCCAAAATAATATCCACTATAGGTGGAGTGATATATTAGTTTACGCTGCTATCATCTACCATCAAACGTGAAACTTGGATGGTAATCTCCCACTATTTCTGGATAACTGGCCTTGTGTAGACCATCTTGATACCACACTCTCTATGGTGAATATAATTGTCACCCTTAGGATATGTAAAGGCTACTATCCTATGGTAAAAATCATTCCAAGCTTGGTATTATTCCAACCAGTCCATTCCAATGATTAGATCGAACATATAGATATCTAAATTTTAACGATACCATAGGTGATGATACTCCCCAAACTCAAGGGAACAACACATGAAAAAACCGATGTCACTATATTGAACTCCCAATGGTGTACCTATTATAAACATCCCACTCAAAAACACAACTTCTTGGCTCAATACATTAACATGTTCTACATAAATTAAGGAATTAGAGGCATCAATATCAAATAAGGAAATAGCTAGCATATAATCTATTTGAATAGTACCTCTCATTGTTGATGGTCAGGCCTCACTATCCACAATTATAATCTTTAATGAGTTCAATTTTCCTTCCCCTATCCTCTATGATGTAGTTTGATCTCCCTAAGAGGGTCCATTTTTATGATATTGGTTCCCTTTCCTAGATGTACCACATCCACTACCTCTATCCTCATGGTCAGTAGAACTCCAGCTACCCAAATAATATTATGTAGAAGATCCCCTTCTCACACCCCATTTCTGTTTAGATACACTATCACTACCTGTCTATCATGGGATCCTATAGAACCTTTTTATATGCCCCATCATTCTATAGGATCTTCAATATATATGTGGTCTAAAATAGGTTCTATGATAGTTGTCCTAACTACCACACTAATGACATAAATTTCGATTAAGGTCTTCAGTAATAAAGCATTCCCCTGGAAATTGTTCCCATCATTACCCTAGATAACACCCTAATATTGATGATTTCATATCTTATAAGAAAAACTGTTTGGCCACCTAGGATAATTCATACATCGTGAACTGGAATCCTTCTTTATGTTCCTCATAAAAATAAGAACACGATCCACCACCTAAAAAAACTCTGTTAATAAAGAAAGGTTAACTTGGGATAAAATATAACATTTGTGCCAATAATGAAAAGGCATCATCATAGCAATCTCATCTACAACCAATGTCTGATAAATTAATTTTAAATATGTAAACCATTCAACATAATTTTTCATACTCATACAAATCGAAGTCAACATCAGGAAATCAACTCCTTTTTCCTAACTCGGTGTCTCTAGATATAAGTTCTCTCTTAATATATAAAATAATTACTTCCATAACATACCATAAGAAAGTCCAGTTTGAGTATGAACATCCCACTAGGAATTAACTAATTCTCATTGCATATATGTATTTAAATTTACCATCTTATCTAGAGGTGTCTCAAAATGGTAAGGTATAGTCTGGATAGACTCAATACAGAACAGAACTACCTCATGTCCACCATACCTAGTAAAGGCTAGGGGGTGCTACAATTACAACTCCCTCATGATGTCAGACATGGTTTTAACAACCAGTCATTGGATTCATTCCATTAATTACCTGATGCAAGTGATGATCTCAAAAACTACTCTTCTTCTTCCCCACCAGATACTATCAGTGCCTTAGGTTCTTCTACTAGTGGTTCATCAATAGCCATATCCTCTTATCTTTCTCTCATCAAGCGTCATCCAAGATTCATTTCTATACAATTACAAGAATTAAAATTAAGTAACATAACACAATATGAACACATTTATGTTAAAAATAATAATAATCTAGAAAAACTAATTTCCCCTTCCCCTTACACATGGTATGAACTGAAGAACTATCACTACCCTTAAGCATATTATATCTATGTCATGGTTAACAAAGGGTAAACTCGTTCTCAGTGTTCAATTTTTATATTAAATTCCCATTAATTTAACTTTTTTATAATTTTTCATTTTTTAATTTCATATTTGGATCCATCTCCAGTTCAATTCCACAAGGAATGAAAAAAATTCATCTTCAACAACATTCCCAAAAACAAATTTTTCATGTGAACCTCAAATGATGCAAGTTGCAATAATTCATATGTTCTTTGAATGAGGCATGAATATCAAATACATTTCCACACTAGGCCCTGAATAAAATCTTAGTAAAGCCCATAAATAATTATCACTACACATAACAAGAAAATCTCCCAAGATGATATATTATAATCATTAATAGCACAGATATATAACAATAATCCCATGCAAGAAACATGGATTTTAGGATCGTACATAGGGTAGAAACTAATAATGTCCGTGAGATTTTAACCTAGGATATAATCATCCACATATCCAATAATCCATTCCCAAATATTAATCCATAAATCAGAGGAATATAATACAACTTTGATAACACTTTCTATAGTCCCAACTTGGGTTCCACCCACCGGTGCCCGAGCCTATCCGTCACATGATCTCAGAAGGAAAAAAATCTAAATAAATAAAAATACCCAACAAATATAAAAAATAATCATAAGAATTCCAACATCACATATGGACCAAAATAAAAAAATAGAATGTCCAAAACCTAATAATAGTTATGTCAGACCAATACATGTCATGTTTCTTAAAAAAAACTAAACAATAAATAGATAAACTGACAACTGACAAGTTGGTGTCAAACAACACCCATTTACCTCATCTATTATCTATCCCAATTAAACCATATAGCATCGGTCCATGTCCCTTATCCTATCATGTAGCCATGAAGTCTATTTAGGTACTAATCAAGCAGCCTTCGAAGGGTGTGAGTACAACTCAGTACGCCACCACCAATAGTGTCTACAAAAATATTTAATGAATACTAGAGTATTCAATTTAATAATGAATAAATAAAAGTAATATGATAAACATTTTACATTTATTCAGTTACTCTTTTTTTTCTCCACATAACCCCTAGAAACCCTAGGGCTCCCAAAATATCATTTCAAATAAAAATTATATATATTACTATTCCTAATTTCTTGTCACATATGCATTCTATTATTACCATTCATCATTTAAAATATTACATGAATTACATGGTTACTATTCATAATTTCCTATCACACATTAATTACTTTATTACCATTCATCCTTTTATGTAACATATGAATTCTCTTGATATCATTCATCATTTGAAGTACCAAATTAATTCCATTGTTACCATTCATTATTTTAATTAACAAATGAATTCAATTATCACCATTCATTATTTAAAACATCAAATGAATTCCTTTGTAACCATTCATCATTATAAGTAACATAAATATCATAATATAACATAAATTAATTCTCAAATAAATTAATCAATTTAAATAATTTCATATTCAAATCCTTCCATTAATTAATTAAACAATTAACTGACAACATATATCTCATTACTAATTCTAAAATTAGTTTATCACATCAATCCCATTAATTAATTAAATACTTAATTAATCACATCAATCCCGTTAATTTATTCATCGATTAACTAATCCCTTAAAACCTATTACACAATTCAATAATTAATATCCCATTTGACAATATCAAATATCCTACAATTAATTTCATAATAAATAATTCAATTCATAGTCCCATTATCCCATAATTTATCTCCAAATAATTTATTCAACTCACAATCCAAATATCTCATAATTAATTCAATAATTAATTATTCAATTCCCAATCATAATATTTCCAATTTCAAAATTTCCCTAATGAATTAATTAACTAAATAAAGTAATTCAATTAATGAAACTCAATTGATAATCATCTAATAGAAATTATAAAATAAGATATATGTAATTGAAATAAATACTTTTTGGATTTTAATTATTGAACACCAACCTCGTGATTTTTGATAAAATCTCAGAAATGGAAATCCCTGATTTGAGCAGAAGAATAAAAATAAATTGGGATCTATATTTGAAATAATAATTGATGATTGAAAAATAAGGATCCATAAAATCTAGATCTAGATCAAAAAATACTATATCTAGAAAGATAATAAAGAGGATGTCTTCCCTCTAAAATATTAGGGAGATATGATGGTGTATAAAGAAACCACTTGTGATTACATTCTCATACTGAGTGGGATATAAATTTTAAGTCCTCCCTTTGATTTTCCATGAATATAGGTCAGGCAGGCCTTGAATTTATATGGGACCTTCAAAATAAGGATATAATTATTAGGGTTTAATTAGGTCCCATTATGGATTAATATGTGGTTTCATGGATTTTTTAAAACAAAATTTCGGGTTAAAATAAATCTCATGCATGATTTTTTGCGTAGGAGAGCACAGTTTTCCAAATATTCCAACTTAACCATGCACCATTATAACAGGAGAGTGTGAACAGTGTATCCTTTTAGGGTGTATGGCTTGAAAAACCATGATCCAACCAAGAAATCCTCCATTGTCTATGGTTAAACAGCTTTTTAGGAAAGGGAACATGGTTAAGGAAAATTATACACCAACTGTGAACTACACACATTCTTCAATTATTCATAAGTTTTCACATAAACTCACCCCAAGGTAACGCACAAACCCAAAGTACAAAACACAATGATAAATGTACCTATAAACAATCCCAATACATATATAAAAAGATGGTATCTTACAAAATATATTTGGTATTTTGGTTGGGGGCATACCCATTTATGTATTATGTATTGGATTGGGGCCTTGATGTTATTTTTGTGATGTATGGTATTATGGGTTTTCTCATTTTTTTTATATTGATGTCAATATTATTATATTATTATCTATGATATCCATGGATAAGTTTCAATCTCATGTGATTATTTGTGTGGAATTAATTTATCATCATTTATACCAATGATATTAATCTTTATGACTATGTTATTGATTAAATGGAAACTGATTTTAGATATTTTACTTTACATATTTACTATACCGAATTTATTCATGATATCATCCTCTATATTCATACCCCTATGAACCATAAATTATCCAACCTTTCATATGTTTCCTTTCCCTATGATTCTAAGAATTGTATTATCATTGATATGTGGGGATATTCTTAAGGGTAATACGGTATTAACAACAAAAATACTATGTAGTATTCAATGTATTCAAATTTTATATGTAATTATGGTTTTTACCTCTCTTTACATGACTACTATTCTATTATGTCATTTATTATTTAACTTCTTTTATCTATTACCAATGTAATAAAATAAAAATCAACTTTGGGATACAATAGTTAGTGTAATTATAGTTGGTTTTAGTAGAAATTTATATATAACTATGGGAACATATTTTTGGAAAACAACAATTACAAAAAAAATAACCTATTATCGAATTTGATGATAATCCAATGTTTACTATAACATCATAATGTTAGGTTAAGGGGAATATTATGTAGAATTCTTATAAATGAATCCTTACCAAGATACTAATAGTGGATGAAATTGTGGCATAGTTATACATTGGGGTAATAACTATGATAGTGAACCATGGGATTAGACTCATTTTCACATAGTGCACTAAAACAAACCTTTCTATACATGTGTTTTTAATATCAAATTTGATATTATTTGGTCAATCCACATTTTCATTATGATCCATCATAATGGATTTTAATATATGACCGAAATAAATTTCATATATTAAACCAAATGTTTCTTTAATTGAAAATTATTATTTATTACATAAAAAACATAAGTATTATTAAATTGTTTTCCACTATTGTTATTTATTGTAAAAATATTATTTTTGGTTTTATTAAATGGATATAACCCAAAGTAATTCAGTAAAAATTGAATATGATGTATAATGTGGTGATTATTAGCATCAAAAGAGAGTGATGACTAGTGTGAATGATTTCATGATTATTTTTATTCAGTTATCATAAATATATAATAACAAAAAAACAATTTAACCATTCTCTAGACTGTCTAATAAAGAGAAGAATATAGTTCATTGATATCTTAGGTGGTGGAGAGAATAGATTAAATAATGATCAATTTTCTTTTATTTAAAAAATGTGCAAACATACACCTAGAAGAATTTATCAAAGGAATTAGAAAATTTATTCTATGTGGAAAAGAAGGGGATAAAGAAATTAATTTATAAGGAAAAATAATGTTTATAATTTAAGGAAATAAATTTCATCTTTAGGATCCTTTTATTGTTCTTTTTCCTGATTGTGAGGATCTAGATTATTATCCAAGTCAATTCCCTTTTCTAAATGGTTAAATCCTTCACCAAGGAAGGGTTTATGTTATTCCAATATCATATGGAGAGTGATTAAAAAATTTATGTATATATATTTAAGAATAATTTTGTAAATGTGTAAAATCAATGATATTATGGGAATAAGAATCATGAATACTAAAAGGATTTTTCTTAAAAAAATCATTAAGATATTTCCATCATATATTGAGTTGTGCTGATAACCAAGAAAAGTGATTTAGTTGTGAGATTATATTTCTATATAACATTTTATTATGGAAAATATAACCCTTAAAATGTTCTCAATGTTGTGTTAATGATTTTTTTTGAT
The DNA here is from genome assembly GCA_963277665.1 of Viscum album. Taxonomy (NCBI): domain Eukaryota; kingdom Viridiplantae; phylum Streptophyta; class Magnoliopsida; order Santalales; family Viscaceae; genus Viscum; species Viscum album. The sequence continues at coordinate 299,047,178 of OY728151.1, forward strand.
AAAGAGACGTTACGCATTGAACATGTAAATGAGAGAGTATTGGAGACCATTAATGTTTTTTTTTGTAATTTGATGAAATAGTGGTTTATGTTATCTTTTATTGAGTTTTAAATATTTTTCTATTTATGGAATATATTTGATCATCTATGATTTTATTTATTTAATTAACTAAGAGGTAATTTTTGGAATCATGTGTGTTTTCCATATGTTTTATAGAAATTCATGATATTACTATGTTTTTGAAGAAAATATAATCAAGTTATTATCATTTTTTTGTGGAATTATGATCTAGTTTATGTTGTTAGGGAAAATCATTTCATAAAATATTTTAGATTTTGGGGTTTTTAATTTGGTTAGGAAAATTTTAGATGATGCTTATGTATTCAAATTGTTATGTATAATGAACTATATGATAATATGTGTCTCTCTATAACATGCAAGGATGATTTTGGTGAAAGGGTTCATTTAGGCCATGAACATGTGGAGAATACAATAGAAATGGTAAATTCTATTCAAACACACATCAAATTTTCTCAAATAAAGAAAAAGATAAATTTAAATAATCAAAGAAAATATTTGAAATTTCAATTGGTTGATCTTGTTTTCTTAAAATTTTCTATGTATAAAGGTTTTATAAGTTTTGAAAAGAAAAGAAAACATGAGACCTAGGAACATAGATCCCTTTCACACACGAGAAAGAATTTAATATGTGACTAACTATTTGGATATTCCACCAAGACTCTTCAATGTATATGTTCTGTTCGATATATCATTTTGAAGGACCTAAATACCATACCCAATTCTTTTTCTCACATCTGAATAAATTAAATTTGAACCCGATCTATATTATTATGGGTATCCAATTTATAATCTATATAATAGTGAACATTAATTGAATAATTGGATGACATGGTTGGTATATGTATCTTAGAGATATAATAAGATAGGAGTGTTGTAGAGGGAACCAGTATAAATATTGATGATGGAATACACAAATATTTTCATGAGGTTTAATTTTAGAAATTTTTTGGAAAATGCTTTGGGTGGAGGGAATAATGTTACACTTGAATACTTTATGATATATTTCATTCCAAATAAATTAGGCCTATTCGATAGCTTGTGAAATATGAATCTTTAAGCCTAAATGAACTGTAATATAGTATACCGTTAGAAAATAACAATTAAATTGGTAGGTATGAATATAAATAAATAAATTTTTAAAATTATATTATTTACAATTCATTATAAATAATATATTAAAATATCTAAAAGTAAAAAAAAAATTAAAAAGTATTTATTTTAGAGTGTATTTATTGAATTATGTTCACATATTTTAATTTTTTTTAAGTTTTTTTATATTTCATTTAAAAATGAACTTTTTAAAAAAAATATCATCATGTCAAAATAATATAATATTAATATTTTGGAATGTTTTTAAAATTATTTTTTATTATATGAATAGTGTAAATACTGATTTTTTATTGAAACTACATTATCTTGTAATTAATTTAAGAAATTCCATTTTAAGTGGTTTAATATTATAAACTGTTAAATTATAATATTAATAATAAAATTTGGGTAATTATAATAAATTTAATGTTCAATTTTGATGTGATAAATTATTATTCTTAAGAAATACATTATTTAGAAAACTATTCTTTTATTGTTCTTACAATATCATTTTATATTAAATTATAGTAGTACTGTGATTTGAATTTAAGAAAAGTTATTATACTTTTTGAATCAGATTAACTATTTTTATTTTTTAACGATTATATAATTTGTTTCCCTATGAAATAGTAAAAACATTAAAAATTAATCACCCTGGATAAGGTCAAATTGGGTTTACTATAGGTCAACCCAAAATATAAGGGCTTTTTTCCTATTATTCCTATCAAAATCATATTTGATGGAGTTATTTAAATCATATATTATACCGTATTATATCATAAGGTTGTACTAAATCATCTTTCCTGTGAAATTTGTTTTCATCTTGAATTATGTTTGGAAATTTTATTGTGGTTTTGAAGATGGTCAACTCCATGATTTTTTAAGCAAACTTCCTCCTCTAACATGTTCACACCTATTAAGACATTTATCATGACCAATAACTATAAAAATATCTTCCCAAATTCTATAAATTCTCATGATATTATTTTATTTAGAAAACCATAATCCTATGGATCATAATAAGAGATCCAAAGGATGTTTTTTATAAGAGAGGGTAATTATATTCCCTATGCCCTTTCCTTTTTAAATTGTTCTCTTACCAACCATCAATCATGTATTAATCATTCCAAAAATTAAAAAAAAATATCTACTATATAATGATATTTTATTATTTTCATTTAATATCCTATATTTATCATATCTTCCATAAAATTGGAAACGAAATTATTAATCATTAGTACGACATACAACCCCAACATGAACTGATGTAATTTGTTTTTCTGCACCTCCTCTCATGACTGGATATAAGGAATTATTTAACACACATAGAAAAAATAAACACATATTTATATATTATATTTATGTCAAAACTATATTTTTTGGATTATAATATCACATCTATCTTTATACATTAGAATCTGTTGTAAAACTATAATATCGTTCATGAATATGTGTGGACTACCTCCAACACGAAGATATGTCATAGGTTGAAAATTTTAGTTTTACACTTATAGTTGTAACTATAGAGATAATTAATATTATATATATATATATAATAAAAAATTATTAATTGTAGTTTAATTATTATTTAACTTTATTTCACTCCATCAGCCAAAAATTGAAAACTACATCCACTTTTATGTAAAGAAATATAGTCTCCAAGAACATTGAATTTCATTTTAGTATCTTTGAAATGAATGGATGAATATAAATATATTAATATAATGAATATATATAATAAATAAATAATTTTCCACATTCTAGATATGATAGAACCACAAAAAGGTATAGGGATGAAAACAATTATACCAAAACAGAAATTAAAGAAGAAGATGTTTTTACCAAAAATAATGATTTTTAACAACTCATTGCTATTAAACATGTGAAAAAATTATAATAAAATAATATAAGGGTTCATGTATGTAATTATGGTTCATTAATAAATTGATAAATAAGATATTTATTATATAGGATGTTTGAACACGTATGAAGGAAGTTGAACCTTAGGAAAGGGTTTATATCACAATCTTATCATTGTTCAGTATTTTTTATCTTTAAGCCTCCTATAACAGAGTTATTTTATTTTTAACATTAAACAAAATATATTTTATTATACTATGGTCATTTATGGAAATCAAAATTTTCTCTAAATTTTCCTCTCTTTATTAATTGAGGATAATAAAAATGTTTTCAATGAAATAGACTATTTTTCAATGATGTAGGGAATCTTTTTCTCCCCTATCCATATTTTCTATAAAATGATTAAAAAATTTATAATGTTACAAAATTATTTTTTAAATACATTTCTACCCATAATTTTACAAAATGGGTTAAAATGAACCTTTATTCTATTTTCTTAATGAAGTACTTTTTTAATTTTCAATAAAAATTTAAATGAATATTTGTTTTTATATACTAATAATGAACATAATTTCTATCCATCATTACTGCTCATTTATTTTAATATTCCTTTCCAAAAGTTCCTGATACTCTTCAAATAATGTTTTTCCTAATATTCACTAAATATTTCATATATTGAATGAATTTTCCAAGGGAAAATGATATTTCCCAGAAGAATTTTTTAATGAAATTTTTATGGTGTTTCTATTAATAAATGAAAAATACCATTATTTTACATATGTTCTACTAAATATATAACAATAATGGTACTAAAATTGTTATTTCAATGGACGATTTATGGTCGGTTTGAGTGGGGAAGTTGTATTTTGACATGATTCACTATATTAATCCATATAGTTAATGGTTATGTTTATTAATTGGGGAAATTATTATAATTTCATATGTTTGTTTAATATAATTATTTACATTATTTAATGATATCAATTTCATTATTTTATTATTTATGATATTCAAGGATATTTTTCAAGATTATGTGATTATTTAGGTGGCATTATATGGACAATATTTATTCTTTTCATATTATTATTTTTGACCATGTTATTTAATAAATTACATGAGTTTTCATGTCTTTACCATTTCATATTTATTAGATATAATTTATTCATGATATATTACATTTTACAGATACACATATATAGCAATTTTACTAACCCCTTTCTTATTTTTTCTATTTTCTAAGATTCCATGAAGTTTATTATTATTGATATATATAGATGTACTAAAAGGAAATGTTGTTTATTAAAAGAAAACAGTACATGAATTTTATGTTTTCTTATATAATGTGGTGTTAAAGTATATATCTAATCTTCTTAGTCAACTAAACTATTCGGTTCCTAAGAATGTGATAACTTGTGTGTAGTGACAATGTAAAAAAATTCCATTTACCCAAGTCTAATTGGATTGGTGTCCTAATTGATGATATTACATAAAGTTTAGTAGAATCATTGGGAATTATATTTTTGGAAACAATGCATAGTGAAAAAACAATGATTGAATTTGGGTATATGTCAAAGAATAAGATAACATCCTAAAGCTCTGGTAATATAGTTGTTATGTAGATTTACTATTAATACATCCCTCTATGTATACTACAAATTTATGTATTTATGAAATTGTTATACCTAGTAGTAAAATCACTAACAAGGTCACATTGGAGTCTGAATCGATCATCACCTGGTGCACGGAAATGGGGATTGTTCCACGCCTATATTAAGACTCTCAGAGGATATTCTATTGATAAATCACATTTTCATTATGATCCATTGGATTTTAATAGATGATGGAAATAATTAATCGAGGATAAGCTTAACCTATCTTAGATAGAATAGAATATGTGAGGATTTCAATGTCCTATAAATTATTATATGGTTTTCCACTATCATTATTTTTTATAACATTATGATGTTTGGTTTTAGCCAATATTTTGAACCCATGGGAATGTTGTTGTGAATTAATGTGATGAAAAATGTGATGATTATGTGAAATCAAATTGAATGATTACTATAGTAAAATATTTCATGATTATCCCTAATTTTTTATCACTATATTTTATTAACTACCAAAACCATTAACAACTCTCTAACTCACCAAAAAATATAATAATAGATCATGTTTAGTACTATGGTGGTGGAGTCCATGGAGGAAGGAAGAATTAATTTTATTTATGTTATAAATAAGGAAATAGACACCAATGAGTATGTCTTAATTGAATAGGAAAATGATTTATTTGTTGAAATTATGTGAATAAATAATTTAATTCATTTAGAAAAATTATGAGTTAAATAGGAGAAAAAATTCATCCTATAGATCCATGTATAACTCATTGCATTAACTATGGGGAACCTGGAAATTATCCGAGACATTTCCATGTTCTAAGGGATAACTCATAGAACAAGGATGGGATTATGCAATACCAATCAGTAAAGAGGAATGATTGAACTATTTATGTATTTTTATGAATTATTCATGTTTTAAAAGTGTTATACTACTAATATTATATTTATAAGAATATTTAAACATAAAAGGATTATTTTGATGAAATTTTACATTATGTATTTTAATATATTTGTTAGTTACTATATATAACCAAGATAACTGATTTAGCGATAAGGTGATATTTCTAGAGAAAACATGATTTATGGCTAGATAACCCTTAATAGGCCCTAATTTTTAGTTAGTGATACTAATTGGGGATAAGGATATGATTACAATTTATGAAGTAAAAGGGACAATATTGGTGACCATGAAATTAGTAGGTGATTTGATGAAAAATTATATTATATAATCATTAATAGTGTTTATAAAGAATTATATTTTTGGAATATATTCAATATTCAATTTTTTTGTTTTTTGAATGAAGGTAGTGTACTTTTTGGGAATCATCCATGTTTTTAGTATAGATTTATTGTAATTATGGTTACTACCATGTTTTAGGAGAATATTTAATAATGATATTCACATATTTGGAATGTGAAATAAGGAGTTATTTTATGTTATCAAGAGATAAATCCTTTATCTACTCATTAAGGTTAATGGGTTTTGAATTTCTTTAAAAATAACTTTTTATTGGAGTTTTCAATATTCAAATGACACCTTATGAATAATTATATTAGAAGAGATGACATACTACAGCTTGTCAATGTGGAGTTGGAAAAAGGAATCATGAAGGTCTAAAACATGTAGGAAGACAAGGGAAAAGGTAATGTCTATTCAAACTCAAATCAATGTTTCTAAAACGTGGGAAAATAGTTATGTTGGTAACCAGGGGTAATATTTGGAATTTAAAGTGGGAGATCAAATTTTATAAATGTATATTCATGTAAGGTTGTTATAATGTTCATAAATAATTTAATTATGACAACCAAATAAATTTAAAAATTTTAAATTCTAGAAATAAATTTAGTTTTAAATTACCATTCTAAAATTCCACAACATATTCTTAAGTTACAAGAAGTATAGTGACCCTAATTTTTATTACATAACTATTACATAATTTTGAATATAGACAACATAATAGTGTTAAAATACCGAAGATCCAAATGTTTAGTGTCTTGGTAAAATTAGGAACCTACATATGTTTTACATAATGAAAAAAATTTATTAAATTCCTTCCTCTCTAGATTTTTATTATCCCTCGTGTTCTCCTTCGAACAATTATTCACTTGATTATATACATAAAAATAATGGCTGAGTTAAAATATCAGAAGGATAACGAATAAGAGACATGAAATATAGGTTATCATCATCAACATAACATAATAAAATCATCATCATCATATTCCTGAGATGAAAAATTATATAAGTTCATGTAATGGGGAATCACATAACAATGAAACATCACATCCTAGTAGTCAAATACCACTCATAGATATGAACAAACCCAACATCATGTTCATGAATAATTAAATTTAACTCATAAGATACATAATATTAACCAATTCATTTGGGAACTAGATAATTTTTTCCTAATACATCACATCATAACATTTTCATGTACTATAAAATTCTTGGTACACTCGTCACATCCAAACATTTACATTATCATGACTGACATGTGGAACATATATCAATCATGGAAACAAAGTTACCCATGGAAGGAAATGGATATAATTTCATAAAGAATAATTTAATAAATAATCATTAGGGTTCCAAAATTAATTGTGGGATAACATACTAGGTATAAGAATTGTCAATCTTAAGTGAAGAATAAATAATTGCACGAGAAGTGAAAGATGGAAATTTTGAAAGCATAGTTATTTATGAAAATTAATTTCATTTTTCATAAAACCATATTATAAACATGTATATCCCAATAATATAAAGATATGGAAAAATAAATGATATTTAAGGAATATTATAGGAACATTCATACATAAAATAGAGTTAAAGAGGGAAAACTAAAAGAAAGGGACTTGGGTTCGACAATCTCATTACCTTATGTTCAAATAGTTTCTTCACATTAATATCTAATATAATTAAATTCAATTAAATAAATTAAAAACAAATAAAATATACATGAATTTGATTCATTATTCTTTTATTTTGTTTATCTATGGATTTTCAATGAGTTATAGTGTTTAATTTCATCTTTCGAGAGTGTTCGTTTTCTTTGTTTTCATGATTAGTTTGTTTGTATATGAATATGGAAGTTCATGTAAAATTGGTATAGTTATCCATAATGGAGATCAAATTCTATTAATTAACTCTTAAAATATTATCTGATCGTATATATCATTTTTGATACGGTATAAGGATGAATCATCTGATAAATAGGTAATGAAAATGATTTTATTTATTTGGAAGATTTTACGACAATCATGAAATCATATCATTTAATTTAATTTAATTTTTATATATTGATTCAAGAACATTATATAAGTTTTAATAATTATAATAAAATATTTTTTAATAATTATTATGGTTTTTTGACTAGAAATGAAGTGAGTAGTGAAAAATTAAAAGGCATCATCAACATTGGTGGTAAATTGACACACCAAGGACAATATTTTCTTCTTTAGAATAAATGGAAAAGGGAAGATGTTAAAATATGAATTATTACATTAACATAAAAAAATTCCATTATATAAAATATAATAGATTTATCCTTCATCTATGAAAGCTTTTGGTGAGTAGAGGATAATAAAATAAATGAAATTGGAATGAAAATAAATAAAAAAGAAATAGTATTTTCCTCTTAAATTAATCTTGCTTGAGATGCACCTTAAAGAAAATGGATATGTATTTGGAAGTGACTTGGGGATTATAGATATGAGTTAGGGAATTGGGAAGTGTATTGGTAAGAACACTGACATTCCTCAAGGCATCTACGGTGTGAGGAGAAGAGGTGGTGAGGGGTGGTAGTTATAGGGGACGAGAGGGGTGTTTTCCCATTGTTTTATTCATTAGATTATTATTTTTGACAAATAATATGAATATTTTTATACATACCACTAAATATGTAAAAATAATTAAGGATAGTTTGATATTTTGGTCTTACTACTTCCATAAATCATCTATGACTAAATAATTCATTTATTTAACTTTTATCAGAAATTATCGTATTTAACTTTTAAAAAAAAATCATGTAGTATACAAAAATCAAAAAAACACCATACCAATTTTTCTATTTATGGAATCCTAAAATGAAAAAAAATTATGAAAATAATTTTCAAAATATCTGAAATTTAATTTTTAGTTAAATCATCATTTATTCAAAATATATCGATTTTAAAATTATATTATGTTTTATAAAACATTGAAAAATCAATTATGGTCTCATAGAATTACATTATAATCATATTAAAAAAATGTTAATTTATGATTGTGGTTTTTGAATATAAATCTTATTTTAATTAAATATATTATTAATCATATTTAAAAAATTATTTATGATTTATAAAAATACCAATACATAATTAATAATTTTTAATATATTTATTTACATGTACTATGTTATAATTATATTATATTTTCATTTATAAGATGCTGAAAATTTAATTATGCATTCATAGATGAGGTTACTTTTCTATGGGCGGAAATTCTATTCCTAATGGTAACCTCTATATTCCATGTTTCAGGTTACTATTCCATTGTGGTAGGTTCTTTAATTTCATGAAATATTTATTCTTTCGTTCACCCTTCATTTAAATTGTTCATATTGTGTCCTAAATGTTATTTTATGTGGTTTATATTGTATGAAATAATCATAATAATGTAATTTCCATTGATAAAATTTTGGGTTCTTGAAAATTTTCCCCCTTATGAAATTCCACCCACACAATATCATTTTACATACTATGGTGAAAAAAATGAGGGTACTTATCCTTAATCAATGATTCTAGTTCCCTTTACTCCTCCTGGTACATAGGGTTACTCCATAGTACTTTGACCAAGATAATAGTCTTATTTCACAGAACATCATCTCTATAGTCCAATATCTTCAATGGATGATACTTGCAGGAGATATCATTTTCTATATGTACCACCTCTATATTTAGTACATGAGAGGGATATAGTATTTATTTACTCAAGAGGGATACATGGGATAAATCTTGTACTTGAGACATGGTAGGTAGATGTAACAGTTGATATTCCAGAACATGAACATAATCAAGAATATCAAAGTGGCTGATGTACATAGAACTCATCAATCCATTCTTCCCCAATCTCATGAACCTCTTCCATGAATATATATAGAGGAATATGTTGTATCCAGGCTTAAAATATAGTTCTCATTAGAGATTTTCTTTCATAGATCTTCTATCATCTTTGGGATGCCTTGATGTGTTAATTAATGGGTTTTACACCTTCCACCATTTCTTTGACCATTTCGGGTCATAGTAGATGAAATTCACAAACATCACCCAAAAACACAAGTGTTCTACATATTTTCCAATAAAGGGATTCATTTGGATACATTTGGATACTAGAGTGGAAACATTTTTTATTAGGGAACTCAACCAGAGGGAGATGTAGATCCCATCATCTCTTAATCTCCATATAACATGCCCTAAACATGTCATTTAGTGTCTAAATAGTCCACTCATATTATAAATTAGATATAGGATGATAATACACACTAAATTTTATATCTGTGTTTTGATCATGTTGGAGATATTTCCAAAAACATGGTGGTGAATATCGAATCTCAATCAGATGGAATTGATATTTTTACTCCATTCAGCCTTATAACTTCCCAACTTTATATATGGGCTTGTTGATCAAGTGGGATGTCCTCTAGAATTTTTATACAGTGATATATCCTTGTAACATGATCCATAACCACCCATATATCATTGTTTCATATGGATGTCTTTATATGTGTAGTGCCAAAATCCAAAGTGATGTTTTCTCATTTCAATGTTCGTATTTGCTATGGTTGCATCATCCCCATAGAATTTTTTTATCATCTATCATTTTCTGACATACCATGAACTTTTATGTATATTATTTGTTATCATTATTCATATTGTCCAACCAATAGTTTTCTTGAATATCTCGACTCATATTTCGGCTCCATAGCAAAATAGAGAATGTTGAGCTTTGTGCGTTATTTAGAACCTATTATTTTTTTCTAGTTCAGATGGTACAGATAGTCATAAACCAAATATTACAATTCCTTCCTTGTTAATTTTAAACTCTACAGATTTACCCTTTCCCATAGCTTCCACATTCTTTGTAATTTCCCCATCATTTCCTTAAGCATCATTTATTTTCTCAATGAGGGATGGTTGAGCAATCATTAAAGAAAGGATTGGGGATTTTTCTTACGCAATGATTTCCATGTCCATCAATTGATAATCTAAAAAGCATGGATCATTCTAAATTCTCATCATTGATAATGTATTGAGATTATTTATACATAGAGAATCAACCAATTTATTCGATTTTCCAATATAGTAGTGGATTGAGTTGTAATAATCCTTGATGAGTGGTAACCATATTCACTAGAGCATATTTATCTCATTAATAATTTATACATATTTGAGGATTTTATAATCAATATATATTTCAAGATTCTTCACATTGAGATAATTCCACCTGATTTTCAATGTGTAGATCATAACCTCCACCTTTAGATCAAGCATGGTATAGTTTTCATTGTTAATTTACTGTTGTCTTGAGGCATAGGCTATAACATTATCATTTTTCATCAGTATGCATCCTAATCCCTTCTATGAGTCATCGTTGAATAACCAAAATAGTTACCCACATAAAGGTTGTGTATGTACAGTTCTTGTGATAAGCCTATTTTTTAACTTTTTAATGTAGTATTCACATTCTCTAGTCCATAAATACATTTTTATCTTCCCAGTCATCATCGATAGAGGATTTCAAAATCATGTGATGTTCATATGAAATCTTTAGTAATTACACGATAGACCAGGGAACCTATGTATCTTCATTATAGATGTTTTCTGAGGCCACTCTTCGATGGAAATTTTTATGTAAGGTTTCATATATATATCTTTGATGGTGATAGCATTCCATAAGAATGATACAAAATCCTTACAGAACTCAGTTTTACTATAATGTTCATAATGTTTCTTATTTCAGAATTTCTTTATTCCATTATTCACACGATCCTCATGATCCCCTTTCAATTGGTCTATATCAGAATATTATAAAAAATACTACCATACATTTTCTGAGGTAATATCAAAAAAAGATTATTCATTATGTCCATTAATATTTCTACAGTATTAATGAGTCTAAACGGAATCACTATGAACTCGGAGTGTCCAAATCTTGTTCAAAAGTGATTATTAGGAATATATTCTTTCCTCACTATTAATTATTGATACCATGACCAATGTTCTACCACAGAAAAATTCATGGCACCATTTAGTCAATCAAACAATTCATCTATATGTGGTAGAAGAAACTTGTTCTCTATAATGATTTTTTTGATCCCATTATAATTAATGAAAAGGGGCATTCAACCATAATCCTTCTTGATGAAGAAGATTGGTTCACCCCATGGTGAATCACTCGGGCATATCAAACCATTTTAGAAACTCTCTCGTAACAACTTCTTTAGTTCCTCCAACTCAATGGTTTCAATTCCATATGGTTCATTCGATATTGGTAGTGATCCAATAACAAGTTCATTTGGGAAAATAACCTTTGAGTTAGGAAGAATACCATGAAATTTTTTAAGGGACACATCAGTGTAGTTCTTCATAATGGGAATTTATTTTACTATGAATCTCTCATTTGTATTAATCATTTTCATGAGATATACTTGCTCATAAAGAAATAATATCCACACTTGAGATGGTATATTTGAATAATATTCATCATCCTCCATATACATGTATATAATTAGAATATTCCTTGGGATTTGATGACTAATCTCCATTTTCCCGATAGTTGGTGTTGGTTTGTATAAAGATAGTCAGTCCAATCCAAATATAGAAACAAACTCCATCAAAGGATGTATGAAAATATTTTTTGGCTATTTAATTCCTCAAAAATTAACTAGGGAGGATTTATATACATTGGAATTAATAATTTCTCCATTATCTATTCCCATAGATAACTAAACCTCTCTATTTTGAGGTTGTTCTAGAATAGCTCTATTAATTTTGCAGGGTATGATATAATTCATAGAACTAAAATAAAATAGTACATAATCTATTCTCAAATGAATTAACATTATACCTTTCACCACAACATTATTGGGATCCACCTCATTGGTAGTGATGAGATAATCCTTCTCTAGATTATTTGTATTTGGTGGTTTATGATGTTGATTACCCTCATGGAGTCAAGGGTTAATGTACATGCATGCACTCTATCATTTCATTATACAGTTGAAGCATTGAACCATAGGTGTTTCCCATGTTTTCTCCATCATTTCGATCAAATTATTTATGTATCTTCAACATTTATAATCTAAGTGGCCATATCTCCAACAACAATAGAATTTACCAATCCCTTCGTGGTTGTTCTAATGATGATTTTTCCTCAATTTTAGATATGTGAGTGGTTGAGATATCTTTCCACCATTCACATTAGACCCCCTAACACGAAAATCCATCATTATTTTCTTATCTCCATACCCATGTGACCATTCTCAAAACTCCATGTCCACTTTCGTGGATCATCGAATAGATTCTTGATAACTCCAAAATTATCAAATTTACCTAGCAATTCCAAGGTGTTTCTTTAAACCACTAAATATTCTATCTTTTTATTTATCATTATTTATAAAATAACCTAAGGAATAATATTAGAGCCTTGATAAATTTTCTTCATAGGTTGATAAATATTCACCATTCTTTTTCTTCTGATCACTATATTATCTAACCATCAATGTATGATGAGTCAGACATAAATTATTATTAACAAGCATTATCTTAATTTTTTCGCACTCCATTTCTTCAATTTCTTCATTAAAATTTCTATATTTATTCAATGTCAATCATTGATTAGACTCTCCATCTAAATGTTAAAAATATATATTCACCATATCTTTCGACGTCTATAATTAAAAAATAAACTCTATTTTTTAAAATAATATTCTAAGCATTAAATTTTTAATTTTTAATTTAATTCAACGTCTATTTTAAGAATACATATATTTAAATTATAATTTATTTTATTAAACATTGAAATATTAATTTATGTTTCATAACTTAATCATATAATCATATGACAACAAATCTAAAATATGTGTATCTATTTTATGAAAATAATATTTTTAATAAAAATTATTTTGTCATAACATTATAAATAAACATTTTTGTTTTATAAAACTATAAACAATTAACTAATAATTTTTAAATTAGTTAGTTATATATATTATGGTATAATTATATCATTTTATCATTAAAATGATTCCAAAATTTAAATTATACTTTCACAGATGATGTTACTATTCTATTGGCCCAATTACTATTCATAATGGTTATGTTGTTATTCATTAGATAATGTTACCATACCATTGGGATATGTTCCATTATTTCTAGAAATACATCCCATTTTTTTCATTATTAATTTATAATTTTTTTAATGTCTTATCAATGAATTTTTTATTTATAATATATAACATAATAAAATAAGGGAATTTCCATTGATAAACATATTTGGGCATTAGATGATGAGTTCCATATATCATATTTAAGGAATCACATTCCAAACAACACACATGTGATCAAATATGATGAAATATAATTGGAACCAAATATATATTACTATGAGGATCTTTTTTATATTCTATACTCTATTGAACAATTTTTTATGAATCAGACGACTCAACTAGAAATGTAGTTTTGAAAAAAATCAAAATATAGAAGATGTGAAGTAGGAATACAAATAAATTATGAGGAAGTGCTACACAAATATGTTCAGGATGTGATATTATAAAGAATTTAATTCAAAAAAAATTAAATGTAGGAATGAATTTTAAACCCTAATACATAATGATATATTCCTTATAAACTAAATTTTAGCACATGGATACCTTGTGATACACCAAACACATAGTCTACATGAAATATAATATTGTATAAAATTATAATCTAGACATTAAATTGGTAGGTACATATTTTAAAAATATCATTATCAAATTTATATTGTTTAAAATTTATTATAAATAAAAATAAAAATTATTTTAATATAAAAACTATTTTTTCTTATGAAAATATATTTTTTCTAAACCGAAGTTTCATCGCATTTATTTTATTTTAATATTATTTTTAATAACTTTTTTAAAATAAAATGGAAATAATTAACATAATTTGTCTAATAATCATTTTTGAATTATCTTAAATTTAATTTTTATTAATTTTCATGAAAATATTAGTTTTTTGATGAATAGTGAAAAATAAATATTTGTATTGAGAACTGAATTATAATTTCAATTATTTTAAAATTTAATTTTTTTCAAATAGTTGAAATGTTCAATAAGTTCAACTATATACTTTTAATAAAATTTATTTCATTTTAATTAATTTTGAGTTTAATTTTGATAGAAAAACATTCTATATGTATGAAATTTTTTCATTGGAAATCTTCTTTTTCAATACACTTGTAGATTTAATTTTTATTTTTATTATACCAATTATGTGATTTGGATTTTAAAAAATGGATTTCATATATTTGTTTAGCATAATAAATTTTGAGAAATAATTTCAACTTAATTTTTTGTTATAATGATATTTAAGAATGGTAAAAATAATTACATTGGTAATGGTTAAGACATGTTTACTGGGGAGTTACGCCAAATGATAAGGGTATGTATACCCATCAAACTATTAAAATTACTATTTTACTAAATAAATAAACCACATATTATCCCAAATTAGAATAAAAAATCATTTTGAATAATTTTTCTTCGTATGGACTTTATCATTTTATAATCTTTTGGGATATTTCTAAATGGTTACCAAGAAGGTCCCCACCCACCACTTATAAAAGGCCACCTCTCCTCTAACATAATCAAATATATTAATACGTTTATCACATAAAACCCCTTAAAATATCTACGATACATTCTCATCTTTGTTATGGATCGTATAATATTCCCAAAATACCAACCATATGATCTATAATAAGCGATCCAAAGGGGGCTTTCCTAAGCGATGATAATTGTCATTACTATGATCTTTCTTCTTACGTATTCTCTTACCATATTCATATATGTATTAATAATTACAATACAGAAAACACATAATATAAAATAAACTGAGATGTTACTCTAATGATGAAATAACCTATATCCACATACATTTTCATAAATTTTGAAGTGAAACCATCAATCACATGTACAATGGTCTACCACCTCCCAAACTGATGTAATTTTTTTTTCCTTAAAAACATATCATATATGGATATAATGATGGTTTTAATATATATATACATATATAAATATACCTATATATATATAATTTATAAAAAAAATTATTTAATTATAAAATCACATTTATCATTTTACCTTCCAATTCATTGGAAAACAATAAAGTCGCTCATGTATACACGTGGAAAATAACATCCATGAAGACAGATGACAAATTTTTATGATATAGAATGATATTTAAGAAATTAAAAGTAAATTTGATGAATATTTATGTTATATATATAACAAAAAATTATTCGTTGTAGCTTAATTATTATTGACGTTTCTTCTATACCATCTATTGAAAAATGTAAAAAGTTCCTACGTGTATATATGACATACTTTCTCCATTAATTGTGTAGTTAAATTTTCTATTAATAAAATTTAAGTACGTCTCTATATATTTTTATAATAAATATATATTATATTTTAATAATGATATAAATTCTATAGATGATGGATCCATGACGAAATTATACAGATTGAAATTACCGTACAAAAATATAAATGAAAATTGAATCTATTATTACACATAACGTTGATTTTTGATGAATAATTTTAATTTATGGATGTTAAAAGATTATAATTATATAATATGAGGATTGATAAGTGTTGTTATGGTAATTTAATATATTTATAATAAATATATATTTTTATCCAATTTGGTTGTACACGTATGTGGGATGTCAGATCTGATGTAATCCATTATTTCTTTTTCACATTATTGTTCAGTATAGTTTATATTTAAGTGACTATTGTGAGAATTATTTGATCATTATATATAAGAAATGTATAATTTATTTTGCATTGATCGTTTATGGAAATTATATTTTTTTAATTTTCCACTCATTAACTACAAAAGATACTGAAACCATCTTTTTAAGGAAAAAACATTGTTTGGTACTATGTCTGGAATATTTTTATTATATATCCTAATTTTCTATAATAATATTTAAAAAATATTTTTTAGAAAATGAAAATGATTTATTAAAGGCATTTATACCTTTATTTTTTTAGAATTCGTTGAAGTAAATCTTCTTGTAATTTTTTGAGTGAGTTTTTTTCAATAATTTACCAAAAATGATAAAGAAATTTTTGTTTTAACGTAATTTTCATGAACAGATTTTCCTACTAGTTTTAAAACTCACTAAATAGAATTTTTCATTAAATGTAAAATTTATTATTTTCATAAAATATTTTCCCTATAAATCAATAAATTTGTTATTTTTTTAAAACAAATTTTCAAAGTCAAATATGTATTTTCCACATGAATGTTATGAAGGAAATGTTTAGGGAAATTATTTTTCATCGTCAACAAAAACCCCTATTTTAATTACTCAATTATAAGGATATGGATTCACGATACATCCTTATAATTTATCTGGATTGTTAATGATAATTTTGACTTGGGGTGTTCTATTTTGAAAGCATTCTCCACATTACTCTAGATAGTTTATAATTAACTTCATTGATTGGGGTAATTATTAACATTTTATTTTCCATTTTCATAATATGAATATGTATGTTGATTAGGATTATACCCTTTCATATGTGGAATTAATCAAACATTGTAAGTTAATGACTGTACATTTTATAACCCCTCAATGAATTGGTAGGTCTCTTGTCAAAAACAAGATTGGATATTTGGATGAGGCCTTACCCATTTATGTATCATGTCTTGGAAAGAGGACTTTATGGTATGTTTATAATATCATAAATTATGAATTCCATCATTATGAGATTAGTTATTTAATTCCATGTTATTATTTGATTAGTTGTGATATCCACGACTATGTTTCATGCTCAAATAATTATTTAGGTGGAATTATTTGATCAATATTTATTACCACCATATTATTATTTATGATCCATTTATTGATTTAATGGAATTTTCTATAGATATTTAACATGAAATTTTTATTATTACTTATTTATTTATTATAGATTCTACTATATTCATACACTTATTATGAATCTAATCACTTCACATTCTTACGTTTCCTTTCCTATGTATTCTGAGCTGTTTTTTATGATTGATATATAGGGATATGATAAAGGTAACTTTTTGTACTAAAAAACTACTAAATTCTATTTCATGTTTTCAAATGTCATGGGATGCTAAATTATGTATGTTGCTTTTAAGTCTACTAAAATATTCCTTGATTTGGGATGTGATTTCATGTATCTAGTACCAATTTAATAATGTAACCAATTACTATGGGATACTATATTAGTGGTCTATAAAATTAGTATCAACAAAATTTTATTAGATACTTTGGGAACCAAATATTGGAAGACACAGATTAGAGAGCATTACCCTATACCACAGATTATAGGTAATTATAAGTATATTTTGTCAACCTAACATTCATGTTAGATAGGGATTATGTGTAATACCTAGTAATATTTTACTATCTAAATATTGTATATGAATTTGGATCAAGAATATATTTAGAATGGGGTAATACATTTGAAATTGGCACATTGGAAATTATGTCAATTTTCTCTGGTTAATTGACTACAGGCCTCACGACACACCTAGTTCATCACACCCAAGTGATATCCGTGGGTTAATTCAGATATTAAATATCAACCATCACGAAGGATTTCTATAGATATTGGAAGTTAATGAACAAGGTTAAAAATATTGATTTTATTGTTGAAAATATATTTTCCTTATTTAGAAAAACGATCAATGATTTTATTGGTTTCCACTATTATTATTGTTTCTCAAACTATCATTTTTGGGTTTAGTCAATGCCTAGCTCTTGAAATAATCATGCTAACATAAAATGTGATGTAAATTTTTTTGAAAATGATAATCCAAATATGTTAATGAATTATGTGAAGTAGTTCATGATTATTTAAAATCGTTTATCGCAATATACGATTTTCAACAGACACATCAATTAACACTCAGACTCTTCATAGAAAATAATGATGTATTTCATAGGGATATTATATTATTGAGACCATGGAGTAAAAAAGGATCAATTTCCTTCATGTCAAAAATATAGAAAGAGACACCCTATTGAATATATCAAATTAATGGAAAATGTTTGGAGGGTGGAAAGAAAGTAATAAAGTAATGAATTTCAGAGGAAAATAAGGTGTATGATTTTAGTAAAAATTTCATCCTAGGGATAATTTATAGTTTTCGGTCTTAAATGTGGAAAGAATGATTATTATCTCAGTGAATTTCCACTTAAAAAGGTTGAATCCTAAACCAATAAAGATTTTATGTTATGAAAATCATCAGACTGGAATTAATGAACTATTTATATATTGGTATTAAATAATAATATTATAAAATTTTTATACCCATGATATTTTTTTATATGAATCA
Source organism: Viscum album (assembly GCA_963277665.1). Classification (NCBI taxonomy): domain Eukaryota; kingdom Viridiplantae; phylum Streptophyta; class Magnoliopsida; order Santalales; family Viscaceae; genus Viscum; species Viscum album. Next base: position 299,066,455 of record OY728151.1, read on the forward strand.
TTAAAAATATAAGTATTGTTCTTAAAAAATTTTACATTAACTATTACTGAAAATTCATTGAATATTACTAGGAACCAATAAAATTTATTTAGAAGAAAGGTTTTGTTTTGATAAAACACATGTTTATGGATATGATGGACCTTAACAAGTTCCTATTGTCAATTTAATGATGTCAATTTTTGATAAATAAATATTTGAAATTGAATAATTATATAGGATTATTTTGGTGACCATTAAATTTATTAGTGATTTTATGATAATGTGGTTTAAATTATCTTTTATGGAGTTTATAACTTATTTTAATTTATTGAATAAATTCAATAATCGATGATTTTATATAAATAATTAAGAGAGAGTAATTTTTTGGATGAAATAAATTTTTCATTATGATATAATGGTAATTTAAGATATTAACATGTTTGAAGATAATATTTATTCTCAGTATTCACATATTTTTTATGTGACATTTTGAGATACTTTATATTTTCTTAGTATAATTGAGTAATTAAATATTTCACATGTTTCGGTTTTGAATGTGGTCAAACAAATTTAAGAAGAGACGTATTATTTAAAATGATGGTATATATAGAATTTTATGGATAAATATTTCACACTCAAACATGATTGGATGAATTTTGTGAAATGAATCTTACAAAAAAATATCTTTTGGAGAAGAAAATGAAAATTGTAAACACTTTTCCCAACCATATCAAAGAATATCAAAGGAGGCGAAAGTAATATATTGATAACCACATTATTGATTTGGAATTTAAATGTGGAAATCATGTTTTATTGAATATATCTAAATGAAAGTGTTTTATAATGTTTAATAAAAAATTAAAATAGATCTCCATGTATGTTATCCCTTTTAAAATTATATAATTTCTTGGAGCGGTGGAATATCGTTTGTAAATTCCTCAAAGTCTCACAAAAGTAAAATCAGTGATGAATATTTTAATAGGGAAGTACATACGAGACCCAAAACAAGTTATCACATATAAATTATGTGAAATGGAACTTTTTATATCTTACTATGAATACCCTCTCGGATTTTCGACACTGGAGAACAAATTTTAAGTAATTGGAAGACTCGGTGGGTAAAGTTACCTTGTAGAATTCATAAGAAATAAGTAGAGAAGTGGGAACCTAAAGACATTTTGAAGGGATACAAAAACTATTTTAAATGGTTACATGTTATAAATTTATTGGAATAAATTTTATAATGCATGGAGGAATTTAACACAACAATACATTATGATATATTTCAATCTATATAAATTTAAATTCATCGATATCAAGTGATAAAATAAATGAAAAATATACAACAATATAGTTCTTGGTTGTAACCTTGCTGTTAAATTTAAACTTATTAATATTATACTCTAAATGATAAAATTTATATATTTTACAATGAGATATTAATAAATATCAATATCATTTTAATGCATAAGAAATTTATTAGATAAACTATTTTTCCCAAAAAGATGGTTTTCTCATGTGTTTTTAACAAATTTTAAATTTAATTTTTACCACATATGGAATTTTTTGTTAAAAAATGGAAATTAATTTTTTAAATCCTAGTATCTACATTATCATATAGATTTTTTTAATTTTTAGAAAAGATTAAATTTTCAACAAATAGTGAGATGTACTTATTTTTATTTAAAAATATATTTTCATTTAATAAATTCACAATGTTACAATGTGTTTTATAAAATATTAAAAGTTAAATTAGTAAAATTATAATATTATTAATCTTATTTTGGATATTTTAATCCATTTTATGTGTAATTTTGAAATAATTATTTTATAATATAATTAAACATTTCTTTGGAAATCTATGTGTTCATCCCACTGGCCTATTTAGTTTTTAATTGAATTAAAACATATATGTGATTAGATTTTGAAAAAAAAGAATACATATTATGAATCATAATAATTGATATTATTTAATAACCCCAAATAAATTATTGTTCATAATAAAATTAAAAAGTGTAAAAATTAATTACCTTGGTTAAGGTTAAAACTATTTTATTGGCTGTTTAGACCAAAATATAAGGGTATTTATCGAATTAAAATTGTCAAGATCATTTTTTATGAACATATTTGGATATTACACTATAATTTTTCTTAATTTAAGGTTATTTAGAATTATATTTTTTTGGAATAAAATAAAATTTTTATATTTTTTTGGGATATTTCCAAATGGTTTCTAATAATGTCCCCTCCTTGACGTATAAAAGGGAATGTCATCATATCACCTGTTCAGAGAAATGAAGCCATTTATATCAACCAAAACATAAAAAAACACTGACAAAAATCCTTATACATGTTATAGAGCTACTTTAATTACCAAAATGTTAACATAAGAACCATTAAAATAGATCAAAAGGATGTTTTTTTAGTGAAGGTAATTGTATTCACTGAGCTCTTTATTTTTTACTTATTTACTTACACCATTAATTAATTTAAAATAATTTCAATATAATAACATTTGTTGATATAATATATTAAGATTTTATTATGTTGATGGAATAATATATTAACATATACACTTCTATCAAATTGGAAACAAGACTATCAATCGTGTGTATGAAATATAAACACCTCAAAAACCAATGTAATTCATTTTCTAGGACAACCAACCATGAATTGACATAATATTTTTTTAATATATATATATATATTGATTATTAAATAATTACCAATATATAATTATAATATCACAAATACCTTCATATCTGTTGGTCCATTGGAAAATAATAATATCGATCGTACGTACGTGTGGACTACTGTCACCATGAAGTAATATGATCTGTTTTTCATTTTGGTTTTTCAAGGATGTTAATTCGGACAAATTTAATAAATATATATTATTAAAAAAAATTAGTAAAAAGATTTTTTATTTATCATTATTTTCTCTCATCCATTGAAAATTGAAGACAAAATTTATGCGAACGTTTGACCTATCATCTCCATGAACGGTGTTGTTAATTTATCTATTTATAAATTTTATGGATAACTATTAAAATTATTTTAATGAAAATATATGATATTTAAATCTTGATTGAAATTATAGATATTATTTCAATATGATAAATGTATAAGGACATAAGAAACTAAACCCAAATATACATGAAAGTAGGTTTAAAAATTTATTAATGAATTCAGACATAATATATGAGTTTATTTTACAATCTCATCATTATTCAGTTATTTATATGTTTATGTATATGTTAGGGTAATTATTTGATAATTAAATATTAAAAAAATTATATCCTATTTTTATTTTGGGAACATAAAATATTTCCAAAATTTTCCATAGTTTATGTACTCAAGATACTTGAGCCATTTTTATAGAAGACTAACTTTGTAATTATACTCAATCAAGAATTTATTTTTTTCTTATCAATATTTTTATTAAAACGTTTTAAAAGAATATATAACTATTATAAAATTATTTATTAGATAGACTTAAAATAATTTTTTGATAAATTTGGTTAAAAATAATCTTCTTGTCACTTTCATAATGAGGAACATTTTGAATTTTTTTCATAAATGAGAAAAAAACATTTTCTTAACTTACCCTCCATGAGAAGAATTTTACACCTTCTTGAACTATCATTTCATCAATATTTCCATTAAATGTATCCACGATTATTTCCAATTATAATTTTTCCCTATTATTTTGGATTTTTTTGGTTATTTAAATTAATTTTATATGAAAAAAAATTAGTTTCCTCAATAGTTGTTTTAATGAAATTTTTATTTTATTTATATCCATCAATGAAAAAAACTCTTATTTTACATATTCTCTGCATGGGATATGTTGTAATAATACCATATTTATTATTTCTCTAGATATTTTGTGAGAATTTTTAAAATGTATGTTTTATTTTGATATCATTCACCATATTGGTCTGTTTGATTATTGATTTGGTTTATTGATTAATGAAATTAGTAAAATTTTGGGTATTTGTTTTTTTATATGATGATTATATTGAGTTTGTTTCACCCATGTCATATGAGAAATTAATTACACATTGTAAGTGACAGTCAGGGACCTCTATAACACATAGGTCCATTAATATGTCTCATTACATAACTATCATGAGTATTTGGATGGGAACTTATCATTTATGTAATATTTCATTGAACAGTGACTTGATGGTATGTTTATGATGTTCTGTGTTATGAATTCTCTTGTTAGTAGAGTATTCATTGATGATCATGTGATTTTTTGATTTTTTATTATATCCATGGATACGTTTCAAGTTCATGATATTATTTATATGCCATTATTTGATCATCATTTACTCCTATATTATCATTTTTTCTCAAGTTATTGATGAAATGGAATGATTTTTTCATATATTTACCTTCTAAAATTGATTATCATTTATTAATTCCTGATTTCATTCATTTTATGTAAAAATTTACTCAGTTTATATACTAATCAATTTATTATGTTTATTTTCCAATCGAGTCAAGGTTGTGTACTTCGATTGATATATAAGGATATTTTAGAGTGAATATTTATTTTATTAGAAAAAAACTTTATTGTATTTTCTATTTTAAAATGTAATGTGATTTTCAAGTATGTATCTATATTTTTGAGTCTATTAAACTATTTAGTCTTTATAGATATGATAACTTAAAACTTCTAGTATGGTAGTAAGGTAACCAAAAACTCTTGGATAATATGTTTATGTTCATTAAATAAATTTTTATATATCTATATTTTTTTCAACTATTGAAAAATCAAAACAACAATAATGTTTACGTAAGACCTACTATCTCCCGAAATGTTGTAATTTATTTTTCGATATATACTTTTATATAAGAAAATATATATGTATAATGAATAAATTTGATATTTAAATTGGTATTAATATTATAGAGTTTATGTGTCCATGGTTAAAGTAAAAAATACCAAAACTTCCCAAACAAAACATTCTAGAAAAATGAAGAAGTTATCACATTAAATTTTGATTTAAATAAAAAACTATTAATAAACAAGAGATAAATGTTTATAATTAAATCATATATTGTGTGAAATATTTGATTTCAGTTCTATAATAGATCATAATAAATATATTCCTGTTAAACATGAGGTTTTAATATGTATAAATGAAGTCGATACATGAGGTAAGGGATTTACATCTCATGCTTATTTAATCGACACACGTCCCATAATTAATAATATTATAATGTATGTGGGGTATATAATGAAAATTTATTCATTCATGGGATTATTATTATGAAAATTATATGTATTTACATATCTCTCTAATGTAATTACCATCATGTGGCTTCTAGTTTGATTGTAACCAAATTATTAACTGTTTTATGGGATAATCTCTTTGTCTATAGGTATTATTTATGATTAATCTTAAAATGATGAAATCTTATGATATATCCCTAAAACAATTATGAATTTTATTATCCAATAGTTATTTATATAGAATATATGTTTACCATATATTTATTCATCTTTTAGAACAAGATATGCATAGATTATATTTTTATAAAAAACCATTTTATTTCACTATTTGGTAAAAAACGGTTATCTTCCATGTTGCTTTTTTCTAAAAATGCCTTGAAGAATTTTTTTTATTGATATAAAATAATTAATTAAGGAAAGTTCAACCATTTCATGAATTTTTTAGAAAAAATTTAAAAGAAATTTTTCTATCATTTTTCAAATAATGTAATTTTTTACATATTAATAGTTATTTGAAAAGAATTTTTTATTTAAAATTAATCATAATGAATATAATTTTCCACTTTCATGAACACTCAATGAGTTAATGATTTTAATATAACATTACAAGTTTATTTTCGAAGAAAAAATAGGTTCACAATTTTTTTTGAAATTTTATATTTAAAAAGGATAATTTCAAAGACGAAATGAAACATCCATAAGAAATTTTATTAATATTGTTGTTGAATTTCTTATTATCAACGATAAATTTCATTTGTTTTTTTCTATTTAATGGGGATACAATATTGTGGTACCATATTTATTCTTTCTCTAGATTGTTTTTTATTATAATTATCAGTTTTCCATAAAAACATTCAATTTTTTATGTCTTCTGATAAGATAGACTGATGAAATTTTAATAGAGAAAAATATCATTTCATGGGTTGTGATATGATGATATGTTAAAATTTATATGCTTTTAGGAAAAAAATATGGATGGATTTCATTATGTGATAATGGGACTGGAATTATATATCCCTAAAATGAATTGGGTAAAAATTATATATCATGGGATAATTATGGGAATCAATTCTATGTGCAATATATGTTAAGGAAAACAATTCAATGTACTTCATTTGCAATGGGAAATTAGTAGATGTGATTGATCAACAATGGGAAAAAATTATATGTACTTGATCCACTCATGGAAAATAGTTTTTATTTATGATCAGTTATGAATTTATGGTCTTGGTATTTCACCTTTACACATGAAATTGTTTCTATAATTATAATATTGCAGCACATATCTAACATGAACCTATTGTTCAGGATTTATATATGATCATTTCTTAGTCATGAATTATATCTTTTGAAATGACGATGTTTTATGCAATGTGTCATGTTTATAGTCTATAGATGATTAGGATTTACCATTGTATGTTATATTCCTAATTTCGTACTATTATTTTTATCTTATTCACTCGTATATTTTTCAATTAATATCTCCAATTTTTATCCTCCTTGAGAATCTAACCATAAATTTTCTTTTATTTACTTTCCCCAAGTTATAATGATAGATTTTTAATAGGGTATGCCAATAAATAAAACTAAATGGGAAGATCTCTATGGGAGATGTTTAATATAATTCATGAAATAGAAAGACTTTTTATCGAGTATCTTTGACAATAAATCTTTAATATCATTAGGTGGGTATTTTTTAAATGTATTGAATATTAATCTAAATAATAAAATATTTATATATGAAAATCCTAGGCTTCTGTAGTTATCATCAGATAATGGATAGTCAATATTTTGATATTACGGGTTGAAAGATTTGGTGAATACCATATGGATATGTGTAAGTATAGAATGACAAACTAAATATTAGGTAAGAAAAGGTTATGTTGTTTTCATTGTAATACATCACTTTTTAGTTCCTACAAATAGATGTTTACCTAGGAAATTTTTTCTTATGGGTAATAAATCTGATAAGGGCGCATTGGTATTTGTCTCGATCATCTCCTCATTCATTCATATGGTTTTTCTATACACCTGGTTTGGAACTCTCAAGTGATATATTTTAGAAATTTTCACTCTTTAAGAACCATTATGAATGATTTGAATAGATGACTACCATGAATGACCTAGGAGAACTATAAGGTGTCATATGATGAAAACAAGATGTCATGACATAGGAAACCTATTAATTTTTCATGATCATGTGGTTTTCCTGTATTGTTATTTTTCCAACACTATGTTTTTGGATTTGATCCAATTGTTGGAACTGGAAGATATCATTCCTATAATGAATGTGAGAATCCTGGAAATTAATTTCCACCTGAACAATTAAATTATATAGAAGATGGAATTTATAATATGTTTTTATTCTTTTGAAACTATCTCAAGATATAAATAATCATTAGTTACTTGATAAGTATAGGGAAAAATTATTTATTGAGTTTTTTAAGATACAATGACCACCTACATTTAGCGACTCTTCTGATCCACTAGTTTCTGAGAAATTTATCGATACCATTGGTAAGGTATTTTATTTTTTCTAGTTTTTAAATTAAAAAATTTCATTTTTGTCTCTTATAGTTTGGAAGCTTAAGAATAACAATTAAGGAAACTTATTATGTATTAGTGGAAATATGATGAAATTGTCCTCATGGAGAGGGAGATGATTATGAGTGTATTTTTTAGTAATTTAATACCTCATATTATTCATATGAATATATAATAGGAATTTCTTATGCTAATGAAGAAGGATGATGAATATGTGTGTACCTATGAGGAAAATTTTACAAGACATATGAAGTATGCTTCTGGCATTATCATCTAACTGGAAGGTGAGGTTGATCGATTTCATGGTGTCCTAAAACAATGTCTCAAAATATAATTAGCTTTGAGTTACATTGTTGTCTTTTAAGAATTCATTTTATGTACACTCAAACTAGAAAAAGAGATTTCTTATTTCCACCATTTCCATGTTTTTGGAAATAGATTATTGACTCTCATGATAACTCAAATAAATCAAAGAGGGCAAGTAAATCCTTGAAATATATTGCAAAAAACATTAGAAGAAACATCATGGGAACTACAAGAATGAAACTGGGAGGTGATTTGAATGTGGAGGGGTATGACATAATGCTTTTGAATGTTGAAAGTAAATAAATGGGTTTATTAATGTATTGGGATAAAAAATACATCGACTAATGCACCACCCATGATATAACGATTTAAATGAAAATATTATTGAAATTATGAAAAATAGCCTAGAAATTTAATGTTTTTCAATGATAATCGACATAAAAAACCTTTTATGATCAAATAAAAATACAAGTCTAATGTGATAAAGATTTTTAAAGTGGGTTACGAAAATGATTTGATGAATTGTATACTTATTATCCATTAAAGATTATCTAATGTCTAATTTTATCCTGGATCTATACAATCATTTATATTTAAACATTTTCAAAAGGGTTTTGAATTACCATCTCAATGATTAGATATTCAGTTAGTGGTGAAAACTTAAAATGGTATGATTTTCGCATCTCAAGAATATATTACATAACTGATTTAAATTTGGGGGATAGTGCTTCATGAAAATTTTGTAATTAACCCTTTAATTTAATTTGATGTTGTTCTAGGAATGAGTTTTATTTCATTATATGTATCCCATATCAATGGTCTCGGAAGTAAATCTCAATTTTATATACTAAATGGGACCATTATGATTTATTGATGCAAGGATGTAGAAAATTTTCAATTGAAAAATACATCCACTTTACGGGTCATGATTCCAATTCCAATAGGGTTATTATCTCAAGTGTATAGGTAGTAAAATAAAAATGATGATAGGAAAATTTGTGTGGGAGTTTGGGGATGTCATTTTGGAATATATTATGAGTATTCCATTGATTCATGATGTTGATTTCAAAATAGAATTCAAATATGGTGCTAAAAATATTTCAAAAACTCTCTATAAAAAGGCACTCCATTGGTCATAGGAATTAAAGAAGAAACTCCATGACAATCAAGAAAAATGTATTTATCCAACCATGTGTTTCACTTTGGGGTGGACCCATTGTTTTTTTAATGAATAATTATGGGTCAATTCTACTCTGCATTGATTATTAATACCAGAAAAAAATAACAATTAATAAAAGATACCATATACCATGTTTTGATGCGTTTTTTATACACTCGGAAGATCTCAATACTTTCCCAAGATTTACCTTTATTCTAAATATCATCAATTTGGGATCGAGAAGGAAGATCTACCCATGATGGTATACCATATAGGGTATGGGTTCTAGGAATTTATAGGTATTATATTTGGTAATACTAATTATCCCACTATCAGCATGGATTTAATGAATATAGTCTTTAGATATATCTTTAATCAACTTGTGGTTGTCATTATAAATGATTTTCAAATATATTCAAAGATAAAGGATGTTCATGAAGATCACTTGATATTTGTACTATATACACTAATGAAGGAGAAGATGTTTGAAAATTTTACCATTTCATGATTTTTTTCTAAAAAATGTTTTATTTATGTGTCATATAATCTCAAAAGAGGGTATATCACTGGATCCATAAATGGATAAAGATATTAAATGTTAGCCAAGACCAAACAATAAAAATTAGATACGAATTTATATTGGTTTTGCTTGATATTAATGATTATTTATGGATAATATTTGACAACTATGTTATCCACTCAAAAATGTTAACTCAGAATGGATCTATGTTTCATCGGTCAAATTTTTGTGAACAAAATTCCAAAAATTTATGAGAAGGTAAGTTAGTTCACTTATTATTACATTACCATATAATAGATATGGTTTTTTAATATATATATATTTAGGGAAACATTAATTATGTAATTATGATTCACTTTCAAGAATAATTGTATGGATATATCTTATACCTAATAAAGAATAATGTTTCGTGAGAAAAAGTAAATAAATCATTATTTAGAGTCAATTTAAGAAATTTAAGTACTAATAATATTGATGCTCCATCTCTTTGGAGAAGGGTGTGATATATATACTAATAATAAATTTTTAATGTTTATTTCCTTATTTATATAGTGGAATATGTTCTTGATAAGAAGGTTGGAATTTATTACACAATAGGACTTCTGTAAAAATTACCACCTTATAAAATAGAACAAGGTGGATGATAATTTTATTCAAATGGATCACGCCTTCCTATCTATGATGTGGATAAAAGAATATCTAATATTATTGTATTTTCAAAGGATGGATCTCCAAATCTTGTTGAATGGGTATAAATCTTATCTTTCTCAAATGAGTGTTCAATCGTATATCCAAAGGATTGTTAAATTGGTATTTAAGGAAGATATTGATCTATATAAATAGGAAAAAAATGTTCAAGAGTGTAAAATTGATTATGACGGAATGATAAGATTTAATAAACATGTATGTCTTTTATCAATATCATATTAGAAGAAGTATTTGTTCAAGGAATCTCATAGTTTTTCATTATTTTTCATCATTGATGTAAAAATATGTAGATATATCTGAAAGTGTATTTCTGGTGGGATTGCATAAAAAAAGATAATAAAAGGTTCTTATCACGGTGAAAGGTATTTAATAAATTTAAGATTAATATACATTTTTTTTATAGAGATGTTATCAAAATTACCCACACCATAATATAAATTGGAAATTATCACCCAGAATTTTCTCATCGGACTCCCCAATTCATCTTGAGAACATATATATATTTGGGTTATAGTCTACCACTACATGAAATTATCACACATCATTGATATCAAATAATTAATATATATTGACCAGCTTTCTATAATATACATTAATTTAGTGGTAATGATTCTTGGAGTACCATATTTTATTGCATGTTATTAGGTTAAAAGTTTTACTATGATATTTGGAAAAAGTATTCTATAAACACTTGATTCGATGTTGAGTTTTATTATTATTTATTATCCTCAATTAGATTGTAAGTTTGATATAACCATTAAAACACTTAATGATATGATGTAATCAAGTTCTATGGATTTAAAAGGTTTTTTTGATCAATTCCATAATCTATTAGAGTTTTCATACAATAATAGCTTTCACTCGGGCATTAAAATAAATACTTAAGAATCCTTATTTACAAAGTAGCATAAAATACCAATACAATGGTATGAAGTTTGAAAAAAAATATTAATACTTGTGATAGCTATGAAAATGGAATTGAAATTTATAGTAGTCTAGAATCACATCATGAATCATAGAGGGGATATGAAAATTACATTAATAATCTTTGGTGTGATTTGGATGTTGATGGTTCTAAGAAGGTTTTTCTAAAAATTCAACATAAAATAAGGTTATCATATTTTAATTGAAGGTAATGATGATCCCCATTTTCATTGATCATTTTTTAATACATGATAGAAAAGGGATGGTATATTGCCATTTTCCCCTTCCATCAAACATCTCTCAAGTTCATGATGTGTTTTAGGAATCTCTGTTAAAGAAGTACAGACCTAATCCATCACATGTACTAAACATAGAGATCATGGTGCTAGAAAATGTTCAATTTCAAGAGTAACAATATGTGTAGACTTTATATTGTATATATAAATTCCTATGAAACAATACCACTAACCTGGTCAACGTTTTATATTGAAACCACCAATTTTATGATGTTACATTAGAACAGGGGGATATGATAAGGAAGAAAGAGCATCTATTATTTGCATATGAGTAACATTATTTTGAGATAAATATTTTTTTATGGTGATTAAAATATTAAAACCAAAATATATTATAATATATATAAAAGAAATTTAATTTCCTCAATATATTGTGTTACATGTAACTCTATGTTTAAACAAACCACATTATACTATTAATATATTACAATTTAATGTGATACTTATAAAATATTTGTCAAATTTTTGGGTTTGAATTTGATTTAATAAATTTTAAAAATTATATTTTTTAAAGATGTATAAAATAAATTAATTTTCTAAAATGATTCTAAAAGAGTATAAAAATATTTTGAATGTAAAGTATTTTTTTTTGATAAAATAGTATTAATACGAGAAAAATGATTTTATCTTTATAAAAAATACTTCTAAATATTTGTGAATGATTTTAATGAAGTTTATATATTATTTTCATAAAAATATTTTTCTCTTTAATAAAGTATTTTTCTAATAATGGTATAATTATAAATCATGGTTCATTTGTAAAATTTTTTATGAAAAACAGTTTCGTCGCTTTTTCTAGAATTATTTTAAAAATAATTTTTTAAGTTTTAATAAAATTTATTTTAAGAAATTAAATTTATTTCTTAAGTAAATATTTCAAATCAAAATTGGAGATATTTTTTGAGACCTATCTAAAAATATTAATTTTGTTATCAATTTTAAGAAATAAAACATTTTATTAAACTGTTTTTTTCATTAATGAATTTAGACAAAATTATTTTAAAATGATTTTTTCAGTTAAATGAGTAAAATGATAATTTAATTAATTTTATTTAGGTTATTGGAATTATTTTTATGTTATATTTTGAGATAAATTTTCTTTATTCTTCAAGAATTTTTTTCTTTGGAAACCCACATTTTTGTCACGCATGTAGGTTTTACTTGAAATTAAAATACTCAAATTCTATTAATTGATCTTTATAAAGTTGATTCCATATTTATAATCATCATTATTAATATAATTTAATTTTCTCAGTTTATATTTTTCTCATAATTAATTTTAAAACTAGTTAAATTAATTTTTCTATTTATGGTTATTATAGTTTTATCATGGTTTAAAATAATAGTAAAGGTTTTGTTTGAATATTAAAAATTTATAAATAATATAAACTATACATATATAGAACTTATAATAGTCCAAAATTAAATATATTTTCATTTGTAATCATTTTTTAATATAATACCTATACCAATTTGAATTTTTATGGAAAATTCCAATGTGGTTTCCGAGTGTGTCTTCTCCCCCTCTTATAAAATGGATTCCCATCTCTTATACTATAAAAACTAAAATTTATGAACTTATTGTTTCATAAAATATATAATAAAATCTATTCATTACATAACATCCCATGTCTAAAGACTATGGTTTTATTAGGAAACCCTTCTAATAAGGATTTTTCATAAACCTAAAGATGTTTTTATAAAGAAGAGTTAAGACTCTAAAAGAATAATTTGGTTTTATTTCTCATTACACAACCTTATAATATTATTTAAATTATTATTATATTATAAAATTATTATATCTCTTCTACATAGATGTTATCATTATAATTTAATTATAACATTCATATAGATAATCCACCTACCAGTATCTCGAGGCAGTTGAAGCATAACCTCAAATTCTCCTCCTTATATTCCAAATGTTATGGACTCCCAATGAGGGCCTAGGGTGTGTTAATTGGGAGGCAATTCCCTCATGAGTAAAATTGCATAACATTGATTATAAATTTATATAAGTGTGATAAGAAATAGAAAAAAAGAGAAGTAGTAGAAGAATTGTAAAAAATCATTTATATAAATAAAAAAGAAGAAGATGGGTAATAAATAGATACAAAATGATGACGATTCTGATCATGTATCTATAAAAAATGAGTAAATGACATACAAGGGATACATGAGTATACCACATGATATACATAACATGAAAAGGATAAAATCATTCACTAAAAACTTTACAATCAAGGGATTAGTCCTCTTCTCCCATACTCCATCTTAGATATCTGAATCGAACATAAGAAGCTGGACACAACCATTTATCTGAAAATGAAACAATGAAGTCTTCTTTGGTACAAAGGGAGGTCCATGTAGGGAGTGAGATATACTCAGTAGGCCACCACAAATGGTGTCTTGATCAATCCAGTCTGTGCATATAAAATGAGCAGTGTGACAATAATAAGAAATAAAGGGAAATAAATAAATTAATACATCAGTGTGGGATCCCCATGGGATACTCGTCGGACTCAACCTGTATCAGCCTAATCCAGATGTCTCTAATTATGGTAACTTATACTAGTATTAAAGATGGTAGATTTTTTCATCATAAATAGGTATAATAGGCAGACCATCCCCAAACATGTTCTTCGTCTAGGTGGATGCATCCCTAGAATGTTGTTACAATTTTTTTAATTTATTTAATTAATATTTAATTTTAGAAATTAGATGAGGCACCCTGAGGGTGTCCAAGGATATCCAAAAGTAATACCATCTATCACTCCCTAGAACTATAAATTTCTTAATTCTTAAGATTCCATCTTATCTGATCTTTAAATTGAATCATATGTATCACTCTCATCATGGAAGGAACATAACCATTTTATCTCATCCTCTCTATCTTATATAGGGTAACAATTATCTCTCATGAACTAGGATCACCATATTTCCAAGAACATATCCATAGAATCTCCCCTAGGGAACCAATATCACTCACATGGATGTAAGAAAATGTACGTTTCCCATGTTTGATGGATAGATGGAATCACTTATAGTCTATATACAATCTATAAACAAAATCATATCAAGTACATCGACATGACCATCCAGGAAATCCTATGAGGATTTAAGTAGTTCTCATGACATTAATGTGGTAAGTCATAGATATAAAAATTCAATTAATCCAATGAGGCAATTCTTTTATATTATTTTAATCAACTGGTTTGAGATAACTTATTTCCCAACTCAATTATGGAATGATGTTTTGGGACCTAACTAATGGACTACAATTTTCATAAATTAAATTAATACATCAAAAACATTTATAATGTGGGAACACAACTATAATGGGTTTCATAACAATTTAAGTAAGCGGGAAGGTATGATAGTAATGATGGTTAACTCGTATGGGTGTCATATTTCATATTTTTTAATCAAGAGATTTATTAACTCCTAGTGTGGAACATAGAGAGCATGCATAACTAATTATTTTAATTTATTTGTCATTTTAGAAGATCCTATGGAATATTTAGGTTTGAGGGACACTAATTAACAATATAAAAGCACTAAAATGAGGGATAAAATTAATACTACCTTCCTTAACATCGTAGCACATTCCTTATCCTATGTCGACCCTTGATTCATTTTATAAGAGAAGATATGCGATAAATCATCAAATAGATTGATAATTGGTTAAATTATGTGGCACCAAAATACTTCCAGAGATGAGAATAAAATCTTCAAATATAAGAAATATGAGTGGATAGAAAACTCAGAGAGATCCATTACATTTTCTGGTGAAATAATCAAAGACCATATGGGGAGATACTGGAAACCATAGAAAGAGGATAATGAGCATCTCCAAAAGTGAAATCTATTAGTAAAAAAGTTAGTAATAATGGTTTTTGGATTAAAAAAATTAAAATTTGAAAATATTAAATTCCACTATTAAAATTGGGGTCACATAGTTAGGCCAAATGGTTGATCGGACTATGTTCCAACCATTGGGAACCTACATCCCACAGAACCCCCCCACCAGGTTTTTCAACCCTATTTTACTAATCATGTGTAGCCTATGATAAATATACCTTTGACATGTTCAAGACAAGTCATAGGGTCGTGTCTCAATACTACATGATTTTAGGGAAACTATTCCACATCCTCCTATATACTGATTTTTTAAGGGATATGTTTCATGGTTGACACTAAGTATTCACTCACAATGTCCTTCCAATTCTCAAGGCTCTGGCATATGAATGATCCCCAAACACACCCATAATAATCATTATCTATTAGTACACCTTATTAAAACACTATTAATGGTTTCTAATAGGAACATAAAATTATATCAATCTATTAAAATATTGTTTGTTACAACCTCCCCTCCAAACAAAACTGTCCATAAGATTCCATTCTGAGGGTGGTAAAACATCTTCAAAAAACTTATTTGTCAACTATTCATATAAATCATACACCCACTAATAGGTCCTAACATGAACACAACCATGATACCATAGCACCCAAACAAGTGTAATAGACCTACCTGAGAGAGCCTTCATGGAATGACCAATGTTACATAACAACTTATCCTCGGAAGAAAAATCCATCTCCATATCAATATCCTAAAATTCAAATGAATAATATTGGTCAAAATGATATAAATATTAATTAGATACATAGAATACATCATGAATATCATAATTTCTATGAAGTAACTGCAATTAATAGGATACTATTCTGAGTCTCTCCATTAATCTCAAATGTCCTGATGTAATGGGTTCATTGCTTTACCCATCCCCTTATCTTTTAATGGCCAAATACTAGAGAATAATTTTTAAAGAAATAATTTTTTTCCTATAAATCCATAGTTTTGATTCAATTAATGGAATACGAGTAATTATTGGATTGAGTTTTGGACATATGATTTGGAATGAGTTGTACTTGCTCTAATGACTCCTAGTTGATACGATTACCCAGTAGTGTTTCCCCACCTACCACTAAAATCATAGAGTCGAATGGAATGACCTACCATAATGTTCCTCAAATATGATAAATTTTATTTTTTTTTCTTAATGTTTTAGTTGTAGGAGAAATAAAATAGAGGTATTCATTTTCTCTATAAACCTCCTAATATAAGGATTCATGGTAGGAGAATGTCATATAACACCCATATTGAATGTTCATAATTTCCTTCATTATAAAGGTAATTATATGTACTCAAAATAACCTCTGAACCTAGTTCCTTCTACATCTTCTACCATAATCACGATGTAAATTATTAATTTTAGTCCGATACGATATAACGAGAATAACATGAAGGAAAATAGCACCCCGAATAAAAATCCTCCTAGGATTATCAACTCAGAACTCTCCTGGATATGTAAGAAGTGTTTGAATTTGGTAAATCTATTGATGATCACCCATAATTCATCATAGCCTCAAGCGGATCTCAGCAAGATGATCAAAAAATCCAAGGTGATGTCATTCAATTTATCCCCATGAATAGATATATGTTATATTAGCCTTGCTGGACTTTTGTGATCTACCTTCACCTAAGGACAAGTGGAACAACTCTTGATGAAAACTAAAATATTCCACATCATACCTTCCCATAAATACAAATGAACTTGGTCTTGGTACATCTTAGTATGATTATAGTGAACTCCCAAAAATAGCTATTATATTATCACATAAACCCTTCTAGTATAGGTTAATGAACCCATACATCCCCAAAAGAAATGGATCTCATTCTTCTTAACAAACCAACAAGGTAGTGGGTTCTTACTAGAGACACTCTTCCTCAGGATTGGGCTCTCATGATCTGACAACTTTCTCATCCTCACTAGAAATGCAAGATAGGTTGTTATTTTCATAGATACTAAATTAGTTTTCCCATTCATTTGATGAACCTCTATGTTAATTTTTGGAAAATAGATCCATCAACTTCTACTCAATATTGGCCTTCTATATGGAATGTGTATGAGTAATATAGCATAGTGCATCCAAAATGGAATTACCATCTACCAGTGTATAACAGAGATCAAAATAGAATGAATGTAGGTATTCAACCCACCCATACTTCCCCATATCCATCTATAACAATGTGGATATATATATGAGGAATTTTTTTATCCATGTAAACAACAAACCACTCTCCCAATAAAAATTACCTCCAAAAGTGATATGCATGAACCTTGGTTTCCAGATTGAGGATGTGCATAAGATAATTATACTAATGATATATTTGAAAGTGGGGAACATATTATAAAACCTTATCTCCTTTCATCCAAAATACCAATTCATTATGAATTATAGTAAAAAATATAGTTTTTGTATCGGTATGATAGAATCAAAATTGGTGATGAAGTTAGAAACCCTTTCATCTACTGAAAGTTTGTCTTAGAAGCTTCAAACTAGAAAATTTTTACACACTTCTTAGTTTGGCCCATAAGAGGAGATAATAAGCCTATTAAATCTAGAATGAATCACTTTAACAACCAACCATCCTAGAAAACGTCACATATCAAACACATTCTTCGGATGTTTCAATGAAACCACAGTTCCCACATTCTCTAGTTTAACATATAAACCTACCTCTGAAATTTTATTTGCCAAGATGTGAACACTTTTTATCTGAAATGGGAATTTTATGAGCTATGCATATATTTTTTACTCTATTAGTGTTTAATGTACGATATAATGAAGGTTGATAAGGTTATGTCCCATGTGATAATACACTATGATGTTAACTATGATGAAAAACAAAAATGGATCTACACATAGGTGGAAAGGATGATTCATCAAGACCGTGAAAATAGATGGCACATTTATAAGGGTGAATAAATTAACTAGATTCTCAAAGAAGTCATATCTACTATAGAACATTTTACCTTATATGCATTATAGTATAACATGAAACTGATTAAAGCCTAACCTCATATTATTTTTCAAGAAACATGCTTCTCCCTAGAGATCATAGAATTAGTTGTTTATGTGAGGGAGAGGATACTAGTACTCATTATATACTACTTCAACCACAAATAATTTATTCACAACTAAGGGTACTTTACTCTTTGTTGGAGAAAAAGAATAGTGAACCCTATAGTGAAATGATGGTTTAGATAAAACCATTTTCCTATAATTCTTCCAAAATCTTGTTGAGTTCTTAGAGCTCTATAGGATCAATCTTATATAGAGGAAAAGACATTGGTGCAACACTTGTGACTATCTCCATTGTTAACAATAACTCTATTACTTTAGTGAAGATAGATATATAATTCGAGATGACCTTCCTAAAAAATACAAAACATTAGGGTATTCTACAATCCTCATTTCTTAACTGTATATAAAATGTTTATCCATATCGACGGTCACACTACCTAACTAGTGTGATCATGTCCATCTTGACTTTCATGGATATCTCATTCTCTCTTATTAATATAGTCACTACCCTTCAGGTGATGTGAATGAAATGCTCTGGTAGTAAAATCAAGATAATCTTTACATGGGAAAATCATTTCCAAACTGAGAATGTTTTCGAATATCGTCATCTCAAGGATAAGAAATAACAAAGTAGAAGGTACTGACATATCATAGAGGGTAAACCTTGCACTAGTTTATACCCTCTGGTCAGACCCTAATGGTGTGTTGAGATTTATAACGATACTAATCAACTTGATCTCTACACCCATACTCTCCGAAATTGTAATAGATATAATGATGTGATATGTACCAACATCAAATAGGTAAAACTATTTATAAGCCACCCAAAAATTACATCATATAGTTTAAGGCCATTAAATATTCTCTTTTTGAATAGGTTTAACTATAGAGTTATGGTCCGAACTACATCCTTAAGATTCAACTAGACTATACAGGGTTGTTCTGCTGTGTTAGTGTTGAGCCCCACATATTTTAATACATTAGAAAGAACCACCTACTTTTCTTGATCGGTTGGTCTTAGACCAGTTCCCAACCTGATGTGGGGAGACTAACCCCATACATGAAAGTGGTGTTTAAACATATCACTTCATTGTAGATACATGAGGGAAAATTTGTATGTAATGTTTTAGGTGACTCATCTTATCACTACCATAGAACTCAACAGGGGTCCATGTACACTGGGGCTTATAATGGACTATCATTTGAAAATAATGACACACCACATAACTATTTTTGTGTTTCATCTAGATATAATTTCACCCATGATCACCCCAAAAGTTTCAATTCCCATCATAGGATAAACTATATACATGCATGGAAACTGAACCTCCCCGACTCACATTTTCAGCTTCCCTCTTGTTCAGCTCTTTGATATGGTAATAGTTTACTATTTCTGATACGATATTAATTTGGAAAACATTCACCTAATATTAGATGGTGTACATGAGCCCATCTTCAAAATACCTCACAATGGTGATCACATTACCTATACGTGTTGGAGTAAAACATTGGATATTGGTGAAACAATATGACTACTCCATCATTGATATAGAACTTTGTTGAAGATGAATAAAAACTCACCTGTGATCTTCTTAGATTGTCAACTGAAATAAGTTGTTACAAAAGGATATCTAGAATCCCACACAGACCATTCCCTGATGAAACCAAGATTGTTTATTTAAATGCCACAAATGTTTACTCAAATATTATAGCATAAAAGTTGCTAGATTTATCCTCCAATTTGGTGGGGGCTCAACATGATAGAAGATCAAAACCATGGATTCTTGCATTGAATTAGCATCATGTGTTCCTTTATACCAAAAGTGGGGAGGATGATACATATGGAACTCTTGAGTATGCTCCTCCATAGTATGGTTTGGTTGGGGATCACCATAAACATAAAACATTAATCAAAAGAAACTACCTTTAAATTGAGCATCTGCACCCGGTGGATGATCAACATGAGGTTCCTCAGGTTGAACTATAGGAGGTACTACTCGTGGCTCAAGGCCCACCTCCTCTAGAGAATAGTCATCAACACCCTTGTATAATATTAATCTATTATGTCAAGGAAAAAAGGTCTAAAATTTATACTTTCACTCCAAAGATAATATTTAGACAAGATTGATAAAAAATCCAATGAAGAAAAATAATAGGTACATAGACATCCTATAATGAGTCACACCACTCTGATTGATCCTAAAGATAGTTTTAGGTGATGAGTGGTATCATAGAAAGCCAAAATAGACATATGATACTTCTCAATACTATGGTTGGGTGATTTTCAAGGTCTAACATAACATAGCTGAGGATCTGACATATAGAGTTCCCATTGTATGTTATAAAGTAAAACACCCTTTACTTTACAATTGGAATCCCCATTTAACGGTAACCATTTAATTCTGATTCATTAATTTATTAAAATTTACTATATCTTATTTGGATAGTTATATCTAAATCTAATAAATTGTATCCCCAATTTTAAATTTATAAATGACCATACTCCATATAAACTGAAACTCGCATGTCATGTAACTGTGAAATGGAATGTATATCTCGTATCTAGGGAAAACGAGCCACATATTTTAATTTTATTGAATGAACCACCATTATAAATTATCATATTTTTTTCTTCTAAATTTTAAATTGTTATTCAAAATTAAAATAAACTAATGTATGAAACATTATATGCAATTGTTCATGGCTTAAATGAGGCATAATTGGTTAATTAAGGTGTCATCATCAATCAGTGTCGGAAAACCCATTTAGAATTATACTATATCATTATATAATATAATTATTTTTACCCTAAAAAAGTCATTATCACATTAAATATATATATCATCCAAGTAACCAAAAATAAGAACATGAAATAAACACATAAATAATGATATTTCAGGGAATAATGGGGTTTATTTTACTCATAAATTTCCTAATGTTATTTTCAGAATTAATATCCCCTCATATCATCCCAAAAGGGAAGACAAATAACATAGTAATTTCAAAATTAATAATGGTAAAAATAGTTTCTCTCACTCAATGGTGAAATCTATAAATACGTATCAAGAATAATCCAATAAAATTATTAACCCATCCTAAGTCATTTGGATTTCTCAAGTACATGGGTTTGATACTCCTGGGAAAAGACTCATTAGCATATTAAATTAAATCCTAGACTCATGTATAATACTAAAATAGTATTAAAAAAAGAAATAGTTGATATGATATCAGTTTTTATCATCTCTCCCTAGAAGCCACTTAGTGGTGCCCCAAGGCGGTTATCTTCATGACCACAAATTCACCTCCCGGCATGATGGATAATACCAAATAACATTGATAGCCTTGGGTGTGTAATTTCGGAGTCTATTTTTTAATGATTTTATGTTTAACACAACTGTGATAAGAATAAAAATGTGTGATAAGGAATAAAATTAAAAAATAAAACCAGTTATAGAATCATTATATAACATCAATATAAATAATGAGGTTGAAAAAGCATAAAAATAGATACAAATGGATGGTGGTGATGTTTTTATGAATCTAAAATATAATTACCTAGGATATAGGGGACACATATATATATAACACATCCTATAAAAAGACAAAAAAGGTTAAAAATTGACACTACTAGCATCACAAGAATAGGATCAGTCCTGTGATCTCGAACTCCACCCTAGAACTCAGAATAAAAAATTCGAAGTAAGGAATTTTTTTTTATATAAACCTACAGACAAGATGTTTTCCATGGTACCAATGGTATCCCAATAATGGTATGATATATACTAGGTATCCCACCACCAATGGTGGGTAGATCGGTCTTGTCTGCACACATAAAATAACCACTGTGCCAATATTTCTAATTTTAAGTTAATAAATATAAAATACATGATTCTATATTCTGCATGGGATAATTGTCCCACATTAAATACTTTGGCCTAATTTATATTTATCTATATTATGTCACCATTACAAGTATGAATCACAGTAATGTGGGTAATAAAAATTAGGCATCGATTGGTGGACCGTCCTTAAGACTATTTATTGGAATGGAAGACCTGTCCCTAGAACATAGTTACACAATTTTCAAATTCCATAATATATGTAATTATTGAAATTAATTGAGGAACACTTATTATGGAAAAGGTGAATTATAAGGAATCCCATTTTTCTCTTAACTGAATTAAAATTTCCCAATATTATAAGACTCCATCTCAGGAAATCCAGATTTTGAATATTCATTGCACTCTCAGCATGGAATGAATATGACCCCATGATCTTGTCCCATGTACCTCATTTTGGGGAACAAAATTCACTCATTACATGGGATAACCATGTAGACATGATCCCATCCACTATGTCTCCTATATTATAATTGTATTTATCACATTAAAGTATCAAAATTCTTAGTGATACCATCAGAGACATAACAGATATCTATATTAGTGTGTAAATAGTCTATAAACAAATTTTTTTTCATAATCCTCAATAGACCCTTCCATGGAATCGAATGAGGATCCAAGTAACACTCCTGGAATGACTGACGTTAGTCTTTCCTAACACAATTCCTCTTCATATATTGAGTAAATTCCATTATATCAATTTAATATTGCTGGAAAATACATTTAATTGAAAAATTCATTTTTTTCATGATGTGTTAGGGTCTATCTCATGGACTCACATTTTCCATAATTCAATTCATACTTAAAAAATAATTTTTTATGTGTCCAAACTCATCTCAATGGTGGTATAAAAATTTAATGTAGTGGGAAGATATGATAGTAATGATGTGAACAGCCATTGGGGGGGGGGAAATGTTAAGGTGATAAACAAATAGGTCAATTTTCCACTTGTTAGAACCATATCGGGTATTTTATCCACTAAATATAATTTCCAAAATAAATTTGAGGCACCTACAGAATAGTTTTTCTATTAGAAAATAAATCAAATTATAAAACCACTAAACTTGAATAAATAGATGATGGACCACAAACCTTATGTTTACAACACATTCTTATTCTTGTTTTGTCCCTTGATTCGAGCTATAACAAAAGATATTATATGAATCATAAAAAGACCAAACAATATAGAGATTTAAGTCTTACTAAAAAAGTGCAGTAGAGGAGAATAGAACCATGAAATATAAAGAAGTAGATTATAGAGATTATTGATAGGGATTCAAATTATTGAGAGTAGAAGTAATCCGAAACTATATAAGGGAGATACCAAAATCTCTAGAAAGAGGAGACGAAGCATTTCTGGATGTGTAGTATACTAGAAAAAGGGGAAGAAGAATGGATTTTTTTATTAAAACATAATAGGGGAAAAAGTGATAATTTCATTTTAAAAATTGGGGTTCTAGGTATTGGACTTACAGTTGTCCTTACCAGGTGCCAACTGTGTGGAATCTTCTTCCTAAGGAACCCCCCAAACATGTTTTCTAGATTTTTTGATTAGCTGTCCATAACCCATGAAAATTGTATCTGTGTATTTTCTAATAAAAGTGACACGATCATTCACAATGTAATGAATTTTTAATGGTAAACCATGTTTCATCCCCCTACACACATATTAATTTAAGGGTTATGTTGCAACTCTAGCACTGTCAATGAAGTAACATTGCAGCTCACCATGACCTTGCAGTTTTTGGTCCTCTAGGCTCTGAATCATCCCCAGACACTTCTGGGCCACTCTTTATGAATTATAGAACATTATTAGTATAAAAAGAAATTTACGGAGTAGAAATAAAATTATGTTCCTTTTATTAATTTTAAAAGCTTATAGTCAAGTGTCGAGCCATCTCGATAAAAGATGTGATTTATTTTTTATATATTTGATTTAATCGATGAATATATATATAAATAATTATTTTATTGTATTTGTAAATCATGATTAATATTATTGAGATGATGGATCCATAATCAATGTATACTGACCCAAACTATTTAACCAAAACAAACCTGAAACATGAATCAATTATAACACGGAGTTGGGGTTTTAATAAAAATTTGTTCATAATTTTTTTTAAAGGATATAAGTAAATCATATATTGAATTATATTTATCTTAATGGTTCGAAAATATAATTATAATAAATAAATATTTATTATTTTGTATTTTTCGATGTGTATGAAAATGATAGACACTTATCATAAGGGATTTTCATCTAACAATTATTTTTTTGAGACATATTTCATATTCACAAATTTTTTATTTTATCTGGTATATTTAATACATATGAAAATATTTAATGATTATTAATAAAAAAAATTATGTATAATTAAATATTTTTTTAAGTTTATTTCCTTCATAGGTCTTACAATTATAATACAACTGCTGTGCTAATTGTTTTATCTTAAAATCACTCAGTTTATCAGTATTATATATTATTTTAATTTAGAAGATTAAATATTATTATATATCTCTCAATAAAATGATGAATGTTATTATACTATATTTAGTCTACAATATTAATTGTTTTTATTTCAATTTCCTATCATTAATAACTAAATAGAACAAATTAATTATTTTAAGGAAAATCCATTTATGTATATCTTTGATTAAAAATATTTCTAGTTACATGTCAAAAATTTATAAAAATATTTTGAATACTTTTTTAATACACTCCAATCATTTATTTAAGAAAACTTAAAAAATTTTCATTTTAAAAAAATGGATTAAAAGTGGGATTCTTTGTCATTTTCCAATCAAGGTACTTTTAAAAATTTTAATAATGATGTGAAAGGAATGTTTTATTTTAAATTCTATGGCTTGAATGGAATTTCCTTACGTTATGACTATTCAATTTCTTGAAGGTATAATTATTATTTTCTATGTCTATTTCCAAATATAATTGATTTTAAAAATATTTTTTTAATTTTTCATTTTAAGAAGGTTATTTTTTACGTGGGGAGAATATTTTCCTCAAGAATGATTTAATGATATTTTTAAGGGGTTCTTTATTATCCATGACAACATCCTTTTTTAGTTTATCTTTTAAAAGTGTATTATCTAAATGTACCATCCTTATAACTTAACTAAATGTTTAATGATTATAATTTTGACATATTTATTAAACCTATTCATTTATTATGGGTTATTTTATGATCAATTGATGAAATGTTTATAAAACTCGATTTCTTTGAACTTGTTATGATATGATAATACAATGATTTTTTAATGAATTTATCGAAAACATATTTACAGTTTTAATTATATGATATGTGGGATAAGAATTATATATTTCTCTAATTAATTGGGTGATGTGTAATATCTCATGAGAAAATTATGGGAAGAACTCGATGTGATTTATTTTTCTTGGGAAACAAGTCAATGTGATTGAGATGTTGTGAGAAAAATGTTTATGTGCTTGATCTACTAAGTGAAATAAGTCATTCTACATGATCCACTTTCAGAAAGTAATACCGATTGAAGATTCATCAGTATTTTATGGTCTCAATAGTGAAACCTAATATATGAAGTTGTTTCTATACTTATGAAGGTGCCCTACTTATATGATTTGAACATAGGATACATGATTTATTTTTGATGATTTTTCACTCTTATGAATCGTGGATTCTAAGATGATAACTTTTCCCATGAATCACATTTATGGTCCATCATATATTAGATATGAAATTATTATGTTATATTCATGATATCACATCCTTTTAAATATCATATTCTTTTATATGATCATGGATTGATATTTCCCTTGTATTCCCTTATTGAGAATCTAATCTCACCATTAAAAATACATCATTTTATTAATTTATAAAAAAAAATTCATGTTGGTTATGTTAATGAAGATTACTAAATGAATGAAATTAATTGGATAAGTCTAATACCTTTAATGATATAATTATATTTGAATCTAGTTTCAAAATATACAATACCTTTGCATTACTAAGCTGTGTATTTTTTAAATGTATCGAATATTCATCTAGAAAGTTATAATATGTATATATTAAAATATTTGGTCTTTATATATACACCATTACTTACCATATAGAAGTATTTTTTGAGGTTCCACACATATATCATCACCACCCCTAAGGGATATTTGTGATTCAGTTCAGGCATTGTACAAGCAGTGCTCCATGAATACTCAAAGGAACAACTGTCATGTAATATTACCAATGGTAAATCATAAACCATGATATTCCCATGATTGTTAACAATTATTAGTTGACATGTAAAATTGATACCCTTAAAAACATCCATGAAATGGGATTACTCTATCATGGCAGGCCACAAGTGGGGTGTTATTCTTATGAAATAGTTCATTCATGGTTTGAGGTTAGTGACACCATCCCTTTAACAATTCATAGAGGTTGAAGAAATGAAAAAAAATGGTTTTCCATGACATAAGGTAGTTTCTTTGTGTTTTACCCAATGACATTGAATATTTGTAATTATTACATTTTATGACTGATTTATCATTTAATATTAGGAATCCACCAAACCAATGATTTTAATCATTAAAAAAACTATAAAATCACAATAAATACTATAAAAAATAATTAAAAAATAGAAAAATAATATATGTATTTTTACAAATGAATTGTATGTGAGTAAAACATTAAAAATTAAAAAAAATCAATCCACTTCAAATTAATAACAATTTTATTTTAAAAACTATAGAATGTTATTTTTTCCCTAAATATATTAAATTTATAAGGATTCAATATACTAAAATTTGACAGAAATTATTATTAAAATGTTTCACCCATCAAATGTGACCACCATTAGATCAGCCAAAGGATTTAATTAATAAATTGGAATGGCTTTAAGTTTGATTAATACTAAATTAATATATTAATGATATTTACATAACATTATTACCAAATAAAAGGAAAAACCATTAAATATTGTGCGGATAATTTCGTTTTTATGTTATGGGATTTCTCATTTAACTTTTTAAACCCCCATTTATTGTTTCCTAAACATTGATCACATAATCAGAAGATGAACCCTATAAAATGAACATTTAGAGTTACCATGAGAATCTTTTTGGTATTTTTATTCTATCATCATGTAATTGATGTTGGTCATTATATAACCGAAGAAATACTTATAAAATACAGTCATTGAAATCATTAATAATTGATATGAATTCAACTATGGATTACATATATCATGAGTTTAATTGAAAAAATTATTGTAAAATAGTTACTGTAAATACACTGACCCAAGTAGCTCTGAGTATACAGTTATAATAATATATTGGAACTAGATACAATCTATTACATCTCAAAGTACTGAAAAGATTTATATTGTTGGAAAACTAGATACGTAGAAGAATATTGCATTATATTCGAATATATAACATAACATCGAATTTTCATTGAATGCCCCATTATTCCATTTTTCATATCCATGTGTATCAATCATAATATACTTACTGGAATCCTGAAGAAAAATAATCAGAAAAAAGAGGTAATCTATGATTCTTAGTAGGGGTAGGAATTAAAAATACGCAAACATAAATAAACAATATTTTAATTTAAATATCTAACAACACATTCCATTTAATAAGGAAGGAATGAATAATGATAAAATAATTCCACATAAATAATAACATGATTTTGAAACTTAAACAGGGATATCATTACTAATAAAATAATCACATGAAAATGAAATATCTATTCTCATATTTTAGAAATTCATAATTTTATACTCCAAAAATATACCATTGTTACCTCATTTCAAATTATTTTACATAAAATTTTAATTCCCCATATAATACCCAAACTAGTTTTTCTCACGAGACCTATAGATGCCTTGAGGGGCTACAACGGTCCCTGACCATCATATAATAAGTCCAATGAATTCATTATATGAATGTGTTGAATCATAATAAACCTATATATTATTATTTAAATTGTAATATTAAATGTTATTAATTTTCACAATCTAAAAACATAGTCATTAACCTTCTACAGTAATATGGAGAATTGTATCTAAAAAGTACATGTCTAGTAAAAATATTCATAAGACATCCCATAAAATATTTTATAAGGTATCATAAAATAGTAACATCATTAAGTAATAATTTTAAACCAATTATGACGACATGGATGAAAACCAATTAAAATATCATTAGAGAATTCTTAATGAAAATACACTTTTAATAATGAGAGAAGTTATTTTTATAATAAAAGTGCAATAATAATAAAGAATTTCATTAAAAATAACTTCTTAAAGAAGTACTATACTATTAAAATAATATATTTCTCGTGAATATGGTTATATAAATTCATTATTTATAAGATAAAAAATTCCACTCACAATATTGAAAAAATTTAAGAAGTATCTCATCCTAAAAAATAAAAGAAAATTTCAGTAAAAATATATTTTAAATAATTTTAATGGGTATAAATTTTGATAATAAAAAATTAGCAGGAAATAAATATTTTATTTAAAGAAATATTAAGGAAAATAAGTATATTGAATAAAAATATTCCCCTAGTGGGGACATAGACATAATCAGTCCCAAATAATAATGTGATTGTGAAATAGACCCTTACCTCATGCCCAATTGACATTGTATGTTTTTAATTCTACTATATAATTCATATATATTTTATATATATATATTAAATATAAAATTATTTAAAATATTATACCATTTATGACTTATTTATTATATTTTATCACTCATTTATTAATAGTTATTTGTTAAAAATCACTATTTTGGGTAATAAAATATTTGGTTTTCATCTAGGTTTTTTTGGTAGTAATGTTCCTTGAAATTAGATAAATATTACATCATGTCCATAAATTTTCTAACGATATAATCATTATATATATATTTATTATATCTTTGTTAAGAGTAATCAACAAAAGTTACAGATGAAAAATATATTTCACAGTTCTTGTGTACGGTAGGCCAAACGTATACATGATCATTATCTTCACTTTACAATAGAAGAAAGGAAAAGAAGTAAAAAATAATTCACCACACATAATTATAATAATATTATATATATTAATTAAATCTATCCTTATTACCACCCATGTAAAATATATATGTAAAACAAATCACATAAGTCTGTGGTGGTGGTAGTCTACACGTACACACAAGAGACATTATTGTTTCCGAATGGATTGGAATTCAAGAAGTTATATTTTATAATATGATTATAGAAGTATTATTATGTTAGAAATATCAAATATAATCTTCAAACCCACCATAATTGACATCCATAATATATGGTTATGAAAAATGTTTTTAATTGTAGTGTAGAGATTGTAATTCATATGTACGTATGAGCGATACATTCATTTACATTTTTAATGGAAAGAGGGGTTAATAGGGTTTTGATAAGCACATTAAAATTTATTTTCATTTATTATACTAAAATATTTATTATTGTAATAAATCAGGTTATTTAGAAGATGATAAATAGGAAACACACTAAAAGACATTGGGTAAAATAGTTATCGGGTCTTCAGGTGACCTTCCGTAGATCATTTCTTAAGGTACGTAAGGTTGGTATTTTAGAAATACAAAAACCTCCATAGTATATATAATGATCATTAATAGATGATTGTATAGGTATTGGTTGATATAGGTTGTTAAAAGTGGTGTACATAATGGAAAGAATTAGTGTCCTTTTATAATTGAAGTGAAGGACACTTAATTTCTTATAATATTAAAATATATTAATACTATACTAAATATAAATGATTCCAAATGGTAATTAATTATATTAAAATGTTGATAGTGTTTAAATAAATTCAACCAATTAAATTTATATATATTTTTATTACATTTAAGCTTGTATTTTTTTTAATTAAGCCGTAGGTTAATCATTTATGACCTCAAAGGAAGTAACAACAATTTTAATTACAAAGGTCAAATAATTATACTATTAAATGGAAAATGAAACATAAACAATACAAGTATCATTTTCTCAACCATATTACATTAACATGTAAAATGAATTTTTTTATTAATTGTAAATAATTTTATAAAATATTATTTTGTTAATTTATCACTCCTGTCATTTTTCACATTATTCATTTAATTTGACTTCAATTAAATCAATAAATTAATTTAAATTAAAATATAAAATTTTAAAACAACCCAAAAATGTTATATAAATATATTAAATTGATATACAAAATTAATAATCTAAAAATAAATATTTTTGATATTTTTAATATCATTTAATTTTATATTTCCATTAATTGATTTATTACATTGTAAACAATGTATATGAATTTTAAGTAATTATACATTCAGTGAAAATTAAAAATAAATTGTTGTGCTGAATATAAATATGTTATATTTAAATTTAATATTTAAAACTAATCATATCATCTGTTAATGATAATGTTAAAAATAATATAATTATTAAAAATAAGAGTGTAGAGTTTTTTACATTTATTTACATAAGTTACTGTAATGGTTATAATTAAATTCCTATGGAAAATGACATATTACTTAATCCATGAATATTAGGAATGAAATAAAATCATACATTAAAATTATAGTAATTTAAGGGTTGGTTTATATTCCTTATATATTATTTTAAAGTCATATCTACCAAATTTACAATTTTACCATGGTAAAAAAATTACTTTTGCTAATAATCATAATGAAAAATATTAAAAGGGTAATATTTGAAAAATATGGACAGTATAATTTAAAATTTGGAATCCATTTTTTAAAACTCATAACACTTAATTTTAATGATTTAATTTTAAATCAAAGCATCCAAATGCCACAATAAAATATAGGAAAATTTTCCTTTTAAATTTATGATGTTTTTATACTTTATTCAAGTATAAATATCATTTTAAAACATATAATTGGATTATTTTAATTTAGATTTAATTTATAAAAATTTTAACAATCAAAAAATATATTTTTACATTATTATTCACGTAAAATAAAAAATAACATTTTAATAAAAAATAATATTTTCACTATTCATTGAAAAATTAAACGTTTCCAAAAAAACATAAAAATTTCCACCACAATTTTTTATTTAGATTTTGATTTCTAATGTAAAAATAATTTTTTGGAATTAATTTTCAAAAATTAATAGAAATTTATTATTTTTTTCTCCCAAAAAACCAAATAAAATATATTTTTTATTAAAAAATTTGAGCATAAAATTACTTCTCTAAATAATTTAGTTCTTATTTATAAATAAAAAATTAATAAAAATTATAGATCGGGACCATTATATAAATATCTATTATTTATTTAATCTTATTCTTTCACAACTATCTATAAACTATGCGGTAACTATCACTTTAAAGAATAATATTTTAATCGTATATCATGGTCTGTTTAAACATGGTGTTTCGTGTAAGAAAATGTATAACAAAAAAAATATTTAAAGCGAAATATATTCTAAAATATTTGGAGTGACAATATCCCTTATTTTAATAATTTTCTCCCTCACAATTTTTCTTGGTCATCAAATGTTTAGTACTTTAATATTGCTTTTTCAAAACCATCATTATATAATAGAATAATAAAATGTTCCATTAATATATGGAAAGAGAATTATGAAGGTAAAAAAAATAAGATTCCATGTAGAATAACATCAATAATAAGTGAAGACATAGAAATGGATGAGAAAACTAACTCCCAAGGATTAATTGCCAGTGATATTGAAAGTGGTCTTGACAATGTTACACAACACAAAACTGTAAATATAAGATAGGTTAAAAGACCAATGATTTATCAGTAAGAAAAGAAAACCGATAAATTTTTTATTTCAAGGTACATTATGAAATGTCAACATATTATTTTACACTCCAGATAACGAATTTTATGAAAAGATCTACTTCATTAAATTTCAGGTCATAAAAATAGTATCATCATTTGGTTGTCCTTCGATCAATTTACACATCATCTCTTATGCCAATAAATTGTTATTTGAGATGAATTTATTTTTATACTTGAAGTAGTAAATTTACCATTTAACGAAACATATGATCCATAAATCATTAATTTTTCCATTAAATATTTACCAAAACTAACATTATTATCACATGTTATCCAATATAATAATCCATAAATTAAACTCAATAAAAAATATCCAATGCTAAACTTAATTCATTCTATAGGTTGTTAACTATATGACTCCACTAAAATATTTCTAACCACATTCATAACCTAGATTTTTATAAAACATTTATCACAAGATTAAAAAAATATGTTTTTAATGTCACAAAAAATCATGTGAATACCTTTATCATATATATAAAAATTTGAATCACAAATAACTTTATCATTATTAAATATATCCCATAAACCAGAAAATAAATAAAAATATACCATAAATTACTTCATCAAAAAATTACTAACCATTATCATTGTTACTAATATTACCCCCAAAAAAATTAATGCAAATATTATCTCAATCTGAAATAAATATGATATACAGATCATCAAGAACACATTATGGGTTATATTTAATTTCTTCATGTATTCTAAAAATATCACTTTAATGTTAATCTACTTTTCATGGTTATGATAATCATTAAAAATATGGTTTAAAGTCATAAATATTATAACTAGAATACAATTGAAAAAATAATTCTACAACATAAATATTGAATCAGAATACCTAATATCCTTAATCAATCATCCTTACCTTTAGTATATCATTGGATTGACCTTGATCCCTTTTCCTCTAATGAGGTATATTCCTTTAATTATTATCATATTCATTTTTTTGTGTCTTATATTAATATATTTGAAACACTAAATGATAAAGGTTTCTTTCATTCCTTACATATTCACATGCTCGATGGATTTTTCTATCCACACTTTAAACAAAACCCCCTTCCATATAATAATGTGATAGGGTTTTTTTTCAGAAATATCACATTTCTGAAAATATTTCATTTCCTTATTCACTTTATCCATTATTTTCCATAATTTTATTATCTTTTTTTCATTTAAGACCATAAGAATTTGATAATTGTTTCTATATCCTTGTATTATAAGAAATGATATCCTTATATGAAAAAAAATGTTTGGGAGATGAGTTCCCTTCGATGGAATGGTTGATCCATATCCATGAAATGATCAATATTAATCATTTTATTATGTATAAAGTCTTCCGCATTCCCTTCTAAACATGTAAAGTTGGATTCATACATATAATCATTTTTATCTTCCTTTTCTCTTATCTTTATGAATTTTTTCTCTATAACACATAATTTTTCAAAAGTAAAATACTTTTCTAATAACGGTTTCTTGAAATATACCCATTACATGCTCACTCATTCTTCAATATATTTATTTCTTGGAATCAATAACCACCATTGATCAATATCACATTAATGATGATAAAATATAGAAACCACATTCCCCCTTTCCTTACTTCCCAATGATATAAATATATTTTTCATAGAACATTTCCATTTATTATCTGCCAATATATTTTTAGTTCTATTGATTGATGGGGGATCCTGATGCATAAAAAAGAACTATCATTATTAAATGATGTTGTGGATTCGTAGGTTTCACCATATGGGAAAGGCTAATGCTCATAACCTGATTCAAATGTCCCAAAATAGTTATTATTATTT
This sequence comes from Viscum album, assembly GCA_963277665.1. Taxonomy (NCBI): domain Eukaryota; kingdom Viridiplantae; phylum Streptophyta; class Magnoliopsida; order Santalales; family Viscaceae; genus Viscum; species Viscum album. The sequence goes on from OY728151.1 coordinate 299,100,626, forward strand.
TTTTTACCACCTGAATCTCAATATCTCACTTCATTATCATTATTATAAGGGAAATTCCTAAATATATTATATTTATTGAAAATGTGTTCCATTCCTTTTTATTGGATCAATTTATAAAAAATACCATACACAATATTTAATATTAAATTATATTTTTTAATTTCTAAAATAGTGAAATATTGAACATAAAATAATAAATTTAAGTATAACTATTCTTGGAATCATAATAATGGCCTCCAAATGTATGTCACATGGTTATTTCCCCTAATTTATATTTTCCAAAATCATGTTGCCATGGTTTCTACTAAATTTTTTCTAACACCAATTTTAAAGACACCAACCCTAGTAGCCTAGAGTATGTTGTTACTTTATTATATATTAACTCAATCCAAGTAATTATATCCCAAATTTCTGAATAGTTTATTAGTATCATAAAATTAGATAGATTTATTAATGTTATAATAAATATTAGAAACAAAAATAACAAAGTCATTTATTTTAATATACCATTATTACCCTTACTATATCCTTACATATGAATCATAATACACTTACTTGAATTCTAGGGGAACAAAAAAAACAACATTGTGATCTATGATTCTTAATAAGGGTATTATATTTGTGGTATTTAAAATAAATAAAAAATACATCACAGTAAATATCTAACAGCGCATTGAATTTAATATGGAAGTAAAAATTATTTACTATATACTTCCATGAAAATAATAATATATTATTAAAACTTATCCATTAATATCTTAAATAATGAAATTGTAAAATTGAAATAAAATAACTCATATCATAATGAGGAAATGTATAATTTTTTATATTATAAACATACTATTGGGTACTCTTTCCAATATTCTTATATAAACGGTATGTCCTCATCCAATACCAAAACTAGTTTATCTCATAAGACTTATTGATATATCGATGGGCTATAATGGTTGCTTCCTATAACTAACTATATCCAATTAATTCCTCATATTAATGGGGTGAATCATAACGAATATAAAAACTAATATTAAAATAATTATACTAAATGATAATAATTACACCAATAAATGATCATAATCATAAACCATCTAGAGTAAAATGTTTAATTTAAAAAAAATTGTACGTACCCATTTAAAATGATCCTAAAATAATAAATAAATTAATTTAGAAAATAAAATAAGAAAATAAAATAAATAAATAATTGTATTAAAAATATTTTTTTGACAATTATTAAAAACATTAATAGTTTAGTGAAAACTTCTGGATCAAAATAAAATTTTCCCTTTGAATTCAATTGTTTTTTTAACATATAAAATTTTAAACAAAAACATTTTCATTATAATTATCCTTGTAAAATATTAAACTAATCATTAATTAAAAGTTTACTCAATATGGTGTGAAAATCAGTTGATCATATATAAGTAAAAAAATATATTCCTTTCAAGCAATTAAAATAGTTTGTAAACATTGCCTCATTCTGAAAACGTTAAGAAGATCCATTTCAATCATTTTCTTAAAAATTAAAAAAAGGTTATTATTTTAATTAACATATTTTTAGACATTAATATATATTTTTTAAAAATATAATGAAATTATCGATATTTATGACAAATACACTCGAGTCGGTACATCAAAATAAACAATATAAAATTGTGATGATATTGTGAAAAAAAAACTCATACCTCAAGTTTGATGTCATTTTTTCATTTTTAAAGATTCTTCCAAATACTTATAGATTTATTATAAATATATTAAAGAACCATAAAAATTTATATCATACAATTTATGACTTGAATATAATCTATTATCACATATTTATTAACAATCATTGGATAAAAATAAATGTTCTTGGAAATAATTGCTACGTATTTAATGTATGTATTAGTTTTGTAGTTTAAGCACATGAAAATTGGTCAAGTTTTAATCATATAGTGTAATTTATTTATGATTTAAACATATTATAAGTTTATTATGTATATTTAATGTAACCAATAAAAGTACGATATTGAATATTAATTTCCCCATTCATAGATACAGTAGCATGTACGTACACATAATCGTTGTTTTTAAATTTCAAAGGATGGACTAGATATTATTTAAATAATAATTAAAATTTAAAAATCATTATTATATCATATAAATATTCTATATTTGTAATCTAGATCCGTATTACCATCCACCTGAAATACAAAATAAATGATTCCATCGCTTCATGGAGGTGGTAGTCCACATGTGCGCATGAGAGACGTTATTATTTTCCAATGGATTGTAAGGATATAGGGAAGATATTATATATTAATTATAAAAGTATAATTAATTTTTAAATATAATAAATAAAAATTTATCAAATCATAATTCCCACGCATAAAACATTGTAATGGAAATTGAATTGTACAGTTATGTGGTGACGGTAAGTCATATTTACGCTCCAACAATACTTTCACTTCTCATATGGAATGCAAGAGGGTGGATAACGGTGGCTTCAAAATCAAAATAATGTTTAAGAATATTTATTAAATTTGAAAATTTATTTATTATAAATACATGTTATATAGATGAGGTATACGACCAAATACATCGAAATATATCAGGTAAAAAAGTACATCTTCTAAGGGGGACATTATTGAGATCCTTTTTTATGTAACTCAGGGTTTTTATTTAAGGGAGGAAAGAATATCCAAAACATGTATAAGGATGTTTATAAATGGAATTTATACCGATTGGTTTATACTAAATTCTAAATTTGTTGTAAAGTAGTGATGTAAAAGATCCCTTTTATACATGAGGTGAGGGGAACTTTTTTAATTTCATAAAAAATACATTATAATAATCAATTATATATTTAGAATATTTAAAATTATCATTTATTCAAATTAAAATAGTGTAGTGTTGATATACAAACATTAAATGATATTTATAAATCCTTTGATATCTTTTTGATCGTTATATTTTTCATTAACCACATTGGTAATCATTTTTGACCTTTACCACGGTAACGTCTATTTTAATCTGAAGGGTAATAAATGTTACTGTAAATGGAAATGTTACTCATAAATGTATCATCGATGATTTTTTGGACAATATTACAATCACATGGTTGGATATTATATTTTGAAGAAATTTAAATAATTTAATAATATATTATTCTAATAAATTCACATTATTTTCAGTTTTGAAAAAATTATTTTATTTGACATAAAATACATTATAAAAAACTATTTAAATTAAAATATAATATTTTAATAAATCCATAAAATCTTATATTTAATTATAAAACATATAGATCAATTTAGTTATCTAAATTTATATTACTTCTATTTTTTCAATAAATTATTGGATTTTTCAATTAGTTGAATAATTACTTCAAAAGTGTTTTATAGAAAATTATGGTTATTAATTATCAAAAAATTAAAAATTAATGATCATGTCAATGATAAATAATAAATCTTCAAAAATAATATTAATAAGTTAACATATCATGTAACAACATGATATTTTGTGAAATAAAATTCTAAATTAATTTAGACATGTTGATAGTTTTCATTTTAGGTATCATAAAGATTTATTTTTATTAAACACAAATATTATTTTAACTTATGTTATACGCAACACTATATGTATCATTATTTACATGAATCACTGAGTTTAAATGAAGCATGACATACAATTAATATATAATTTTTTAATATGATAATTATCACTTAACTGTTGGAATAATGACTATGAATAAAATTTACTAAATTATGAATATTTATTCCTTAAAAATGTATAAAAAATAATTATTTTGTGGAAAATTAAATATAAATGAAAATAAAAACCATTTCAAAATAATGGAAATATTTTTATCAAGAAATATTTTGATGTATTCAACTGTTTCATTCATAAATAAATTAAAAAAATAACTTTCGTTTAATTATTTTAATGAAATGAATATATTATATACTCAATATAATTTTTAACATCTATATTATTGGTTATATAAAGAAGATAAAAGAGAAAAAAAATCCAATTTTAGGTTTAAAACTGTGTTTTTCTAAAGAGTAATTTTTTCAACCTTTTGAAAATTTATTTATAACTAATTTGGTTCCTCTTTTTAAAGAATTATTTGAAGAAATAATTCTCATTTTTAAAATCATCATGCAAAAATTATCTTAGAGTAGTGTTTTGATAATTTTTTTAAAGGAAAAATTACCAATGAATATTAAATAATACTGGTTCTTATTAATAATTTTCATATTTTAAATCCATTAAAAATATAAAAAAATTATGAATATTTTAAAAGAAACATTAGTAAAATTATATATATATATATATTAGTCTTATTTATTTCATTTTAGTCAATTTCATATTTAATTTTAATATTAAAATTTCTACTAATTATTTTTACTCTATATGGTCACGAGCTGTCTCCCAATCAATTAAACATGCTCAAACATCTTCTACATGAGACAAATCCCCATAAAAAATGAATCACCATTCTCTTTCCAACAAAGAGGTACACAACAGATTAATCAATACAAAAACATGAAATTTCCCATCTGGATTGATAACTGTAATAATTTATTTTATGAAAACTCCTCCAATTCCAAATGATTATCTCATAATCCAAGAAAATCATAATCCAATGATACTAACATAACCTACAAAATATGAATTGTTTTCTCACACTGACATCTAGTATTAGGATAATAGGTCATACTCAAAATAACCAATGATCCCGGAACCATCTGAAGAACCTTCCAGAACCATGATGTGCAACGGTGATTATTATCAAAAAATGATACTCCTCCAAAAACCATGAAACATAACTATATCACGCATGTAATATTACACATATCATCAACGGTGAATGTATCACTAATATGAAATTAGTGTAATCTTATATATTATTGATCCCTAATCGCCCATATATCATCTTTCTAAATATGTGTCACGGGTAATCCTGTGATATTGTTCATAGTGATATCATCACATTACCTCTCTATAATAGAGAGAGGATAAAAAATACTAGCCTTCCTATCATGCTCAAACTTCACCTACATACAAGTGAATTGTCTATCAATGAATCCCACTATCTTCTTATTTATTAATAAATACTAGTATTTTCTAGGGATATGATGATATAGATTTTTCCAACCATAATGTACCACCAATCTAAATGTACAAAATATACCCATTAGCTCCTTGCGAAGACCCTTATGAACCCATACCCCAAATCAAAATAAATTTAGTTCTTCTTACCAAGAGACCAGCCTTATGGTTTCTCCAAACCATATGAGTTGAACTTCAGAACTAGGCATTGTAGAGAGGATAATTACTTTTTTTTCATCATGTCCAAAATCAATGGTATAATTTATGTCTATGTCGGAGATACTCATACATGGGACTCCTAATAATTGAGACACATTCCTTCAAATAGTTTCATTATCTACGATTCATAGAAAAATTCATGCACTACCTCTATACATGTCTTTGAAATAAGTTGTCAGCAATGAAATTTATCTAACCTAGTTTATAATCTATCTAAAATTCAAAATATTGCAGATACTCAACCCACCTTGTCTAATGATGGTTTAGATCTGAAAGAGATAACATGTACCTGAGGCTCTTGTGGTCCATGTGAACCAATAACCACTCACCCATCAGACAATTCCTCAAGAATCATTAGGAATGTACCACCATTGATAACTCTAGATCATGAGTTATGTAATTCCAATCATGCAGTCTCATCTTTCAAGATCCATAAGAAACCACTTGATCCTCAAACATCTAAATATCCCCAATTCTAACTCCAGATGCTTTATTTTAGAAATTATAGGATTTACATACACCTGTATAGTGAGGATTAATTCTGGGGTAATACTTCACTTCATCTTCTTGAAATCCCTCTCATAATCGTCAGACTAGAAAAAACATAACTCCATTATTGGTCACCTCAAACATTGGTTCTTCCAAGTAGGAAGAGTATTAAATAAAGTACATGTAATAAGAACATAAACCCCAAAAACATTGAATATTAAAGAAATTATTTAGGATATGCTATGATACAATTGTTGAATCCTTTTATTGGTCCTCTAATACTCCACCCATTGAGATTACATTAACAAAGATGTTCACTTTATCAATACAAAATATTCATTTAGATATCTTGGAATAAATTCGATTTAGATTCAATGTACTCATGATGAGTTTAGGATGTTAGGAAGGACATAATCTGAACTCGGACTTCACTAATAGTTCATCCAAAAAAACATCCACAAATGGTCAATAAAATGATAAAATATCTAGTTCATCGTGAGAATAAATATTTAGAGTGTATTTTTGAAACCAAACAACATTGGTAAAAACTATTACCATCAATCCCTAGTCGTAAAATTAGTATGATTCATTTATGACTATATCACCCTCAACTATTAATAACCTAATCCCTTACTAAATCTTGGAGAATATTTAGAACCACTCAACTGACCGAATAGATCGTCAATGCATGTAAGTGTTCACCAATTCTTAAACATCATTTGTTTAAATGTATGATAGTCAACATATAAGAAGAAAGTCTCATCGTCCTTCTTTAAGAAAAGAAAAGGAGAACGCAGAGGAAACATACAAGGACTTATGAAACCTTTAGCTTCTAGATCTTCCCAATGAACTTTCAACTTTTGAATCTTTACATTTTCAATCCTTTACCTCAGGAAATAAACTTGTTCTGCTTCCAGTTCAAACTCATTCATAAACTAAATATTTATGTTGTGTGATAATCCATATAACCCATCAAAAAATTACTAGAATATTTCTACCATTAGTGGTAAAATATCATTTTTCATTCCACTCCCATTAATAACATATCATTATATCTGATCTATGAGATAATTGAATCATTATTAAATTGGTCTTATAGAAATAGTCCGAATATCGCACACACCCTATTATGAATTGACATCTCCTTATGGTGATAGAAAGAAAAATATCTTCTAGTAACAATCAATATGTGATTTTTACAGAACACCAGTCCATACAAAGACTCAAATCAAATCATTTAATTTTTCTAAAATATTTTTCCAAAAAGGGAAATTGGCCACTAATTTCAAAATAAGATGCCCTGTAATGTTTGATATTTTCTAATCACACTCTAAACAATGTTTTCTTGGTAATTACACTATCTGAAATTTCCACATCCAATCCCAAATCATTTCTAAAATGAGTACATAAAATTGAATGTGATTATCCCATATTGAAAAAAATGCAAAAAAGTTGGGATGATTCAAGAATCTTTACTATTGAATTAGATGGTCATGAAACCACAATAGCCAGAGTTCCCTTCATAACATATAGATGGTTGGCCCTTCTACCCTAGCCTCCAAACGTCACTCCAGATCTAAACCCTCTATTGTGTACAGTCATTCATGTAATATGTTAATAGTTCCACTACATTGACTAAATCATTATATGTTACTCCATTTACCAGTATGCTAAAGGGTAGCTAAGTATATCCCCAACTATAGTACTTGTCCTAATCCACTACCAATACTTGTCTACTGCATGCCTCTTAAAAACTTTTATAGGTGGCCCATCCTACTGGAAGGATGAACCCTTAAATCAGGGTAAGGACACTGAGGATTCTTTTGGCTTAACTAGACACACTGAAATAACTTTAATATAATATGGTCTAGAGATGGTTCCCCACAACCTTGACTACACTACTCATTGTTTCCATGGGAATACAACCACATAAATGTTTTATTTGACCAGAATAATAGCTTGTAGTTCTCTTTATAGAAATAGACTAGCTGCAACTCAGGGATTCTCTAAAATTACTTTACATACTGAGTTCCTAATTCATAATATCAACAAAAAAAATATTCGATAGAATATTCCCACCTGTGACCTGATCACATTGTGAATCCCATATTGAAAACAACTCTCCCTATATATATCATCATCTACTACATATTTCACAACACACTAAAAGTCAGGGAAATATTCATTCTAGTCCATAACCAACACTACCTCATGCATTAGGTGAATGAAACCATAAAAAAATTATTCCTTTAATGTATTAGGATAGAAGTACCTCAGTTAATTTTTCCTTATGTCCTTCCAAGATATCTCCTCTTACTGTTGATCCATATCTAGAAAATTACAGTAATTCATGGCGATTCGATAAAGCATGTTTTTAATAAGCTTCACCCTCCTATTAGAGAGTGTTTTGAGATTCATAAAGATCACCTGGACTGGATCAATCCTTAGCTCAGTTTAATGTGGTCCTCCATCACTAGTGAAAATAGGTTAATGATATAAATGAAACTCTCTTTTCATATCATACATCAAAGATGTAGTATGAAAAGTATCCCCTTCCATGGATTGAATGATACTCTGATGCTACCAGGAAGATGAACATCCATCTCATCCTTATGAGCAATGGGAATCTTGATCTTATATACATTATGATCCAACTAATTTGCGCTCTATAGATTCTCAACATGATGTAGACCATTAATAATTTTCATTATATGAGAAATAAACTACTTATAAAACTAGATAAAACAAGTTCAACCTCAAAAAGAGATAACTATAGATAACAAATAAACTAGGTCTTTATAAACATGGATAACAAGTATTTTATCAAGACATATATGTTATCTAATTTAATTTATCATATATATTAGGTATATCATTTAGAATTTCATACAAGAATGTATATATCACATGAAATATATATTTCCCTATCATGAACAATTTATTGCCAAATATATACATATATTCTTATCACGATTCATGTGTTCTCATATCAAACTATAATGACCACAGGTAAAAATCTCAATAAATGATAACATCACAAAATATTTGAATCACCCAAGGGGAAATAATACCAAACCGTAATATTCGAATATCATGAATAAAAATATCACGTATAGGCACTCTAATTTCACCCCATATATGGTTTAGATACACCCATGAACACATCTATTACCACATCCTAAAACATTGTAGTCTTCATTTTACCATTCCCAATTTTTTTGGAAATATAAAATAAAAATATGAACCACTGATATAACCTTTTAACATCTTTCGATCATGAACCCTCTCAGGGTGTTAAGACAGGTTGGTTAAAAGGTCTCATGTGTTCCTCCCCATACACCTAAGGCAACTGAATAATACTGGGGGTCTAATCAGTGTAGTAGTGAGACAATCCCTCCTAGTATATAGAAATGATATTGTGTAAATAAATAGTATAAATAAATATTAGAGTAACAAAAAAATAAATGAAACAATATATCAATCTAATGGGAATTTAAAAGAAAGAACAAAATTAAGGGAATCGACTAATAGAAAATAACTCAAAACACCATGTCCCAATCCCCGTATCGACCACATCTCTAAATTCCAGCACATCCAGCAATTTACATTCAGAAACAACGTATGTTTCTGTTTACCAAAACTATATCTAAGTAATCATCATAGGTACCAAATGACACCACAAATAGGGTCTGAGGAAAACATAGTAGTTCAACACCATAGTGTCAAAACCAAAAAATTATGACATAATTTCATTAAATAATGTGTAAAATAGATATATTATTTATTGAATAAATAAAATACACAAATCAACCTTATTTTGAAAAATGTTAGAAGGTCTCTCATCAAGTATCAAAATCATGAATAGCATAACCATCTAACCTTGGAAAAAATCACAAAAAACTGTTCGAAGTCTACTATATAAGAATTTACTCAGGGATGTTGGCATAGATCGCTTGATATAAATATTATGACATTGGGCTAATAATATCTCAATAAATGCATGCATTAAAGCATAGGACTCGACATAGCCTGCACAATTTAACTATTAACACCTAGGACTGGTTAGACCATTCTCAATATAAGTATTATGGCATTTTATGGGAAAATCCCACTCTATATAAGAATTACGACATGGGAATTGGAAGAACCACTTCAATATTAAAACTACAGCATGGGACTAGGTAGAGTCCGCTCAATATAACCATTACAACATGAGATTAGTTAGGTCCCCATCAATATAATTACTACATCATGAATCAAAACACTTGTTATAGCCATAAGAATATCACAATATCTCATCATTTGGATTAGTTTTCAATTTTGATAATTACCATTTACCTTCCTATAATACATTTCATTTATCAATTTCACCATAAAACATTATCATGACAACTATTTCAATAAAAAATCCATTTCTATGGTGAATATATATTATAAAATCACTCAAATCTCAGGTCATAATGAACACACATTAAACGATCTTCCAACACATATATATTCAAGGGTTAACTCGCCCAATGAGTATATATAAGTCAGGTCACTATAAATTGGATCCAAGTAATAATAAAATTAATAATTTAATTAATATACATATAATGTTGGAACAATCCCAATATTTCACATACTCGAAAATTAAGCATATCGTATGTTTTTTAAGACCTCGAACCTAAATATTGAGATTTAGAAACACCAAATATGGTTAATTCCAATAGAAATGAAGGTGTAGACAAAAATAATGAAACATAGTTAAAAAAATTAATGTTAAACTATATTCAATTATGGTAAAAATATTCAATAGCTAGAATGGATATTAAAGGATGAGAGGGGAAAACCTATGTTGAACAACTCACTGCGGTTTAGATGTGTGATCAGAATGTCCTAATTGGAAGATGATACTCAAAAATTGACCAGAAAATCCCATAGGATTTATAGGGAAGAAGATACAGTAGAATAAATAAATAATTCATACACATTATAGGCTTAAAACAATTATTCATGAGATTTACATGGAATGAAAACAGTATACATCGTGTAATTAACTAGTTTAGGGATCCACTAAAAACTCATTACCTGAGGTCAATATTTATCCGAATATATTATTACATTCCATGTAATTAAGTTTCATGGATTTTATTATTTTAATTTTATGAACCATTTCCCAGCATATATTAATTCAAGATAACTGTCTAGTGACATTTACATGTCTTGTAACACATTTACACATTGCGTAATTGTTGTGGAGATAGTTTTTCATCCCAATCTCCATATAAAACCCTATGTCATCAATGGATCCTAAGAAAAAAATAGAAAAAATCATAAAACCCTTTTCGCATTTATACGTAGATTTAATTATTTCAAACAGACCCATATCTTAAAAAAAATTATCCAAAAAAATCCATACGTCCATGAATAAGACTCGAACCACAAGGTTCAAAGAAAAACAAATGAAAGACTTTAATGAATATTAAAAGAGGAAAATAACTATAAAAATGAATTCAACACATTCACAAAAGTATAAATTATTAATTCATAATTAATTCCACAAACACGATGAGAAAAGACTCTTCAAGAGAAATTATTTCAATGTTTAAAATTTTTTTAAATCAAAATTGAATATGAAAATTCTACTAATGCCATAAGTTGGATGATTTTTTATTTAATTTAACGAAATTTACATTAAGAAAAATTGAAATGTAATTTAAATTTATAAATAATCAAACTGAAAAAATATTAAATTAAAATAAATTATTTCTCTATTTTCATTAAAAAATAAAACTATTTTAAAAAATGTCAATAATTCACTTTTAGATATCACTAATGTTATAATTGAAAAGTGATTATTATTTTATCCAATTATGTTTTTAGTTTTTTATTAAATTAATTAATATTATAAGTAAGAAAAAGGATAAGAAATAGATTTCTTGAAAAATAATTTTTTAAAGCACAAAATACGATTTATTGGTATAATTTTACTAAAACCCATAATATTAATGCAAAAAACATATATTGAACATCAAACAAAAAAATAATTAATATAATTAACAAAATGTGATTTGATCAATTTTTTGTTGTAAAACACACTTCTTCACATAATAACAGTTTTTCATAAAAATCTTTCCTTTTATATATAAAAAGGGTATTTTTTTTAATTTTTAATGAATTAGACAATAAAAAATTCAATATATGTGTAATGACGTGGATCCATGTAACCTGGAGTTGATAACATTATTTTTTATGTTTTCATATTTTTAATCGGTTGAATCTAGAAAGATTAATCAATATAGTAGTTTTGGATAACCAAATACATAGATGATACAAATTTTAAATTTGGAATAGAAGATAAAAAATAATAAATTAAAAAATTAAATTAAATTCATTCTAGAAAGATCATTCGAAGAATTATCATTCATATAATGGTGATATGAAAAAATAAGGGTGAGCACAAATGTTTAGTAAATATTAAGTAATGCTGAATATATCATGAATGACTAAGTAACAATCAATATGGAAATTTAAATAACTAAACAAACATTCCATTAAATAAATTACTTTTCTACATAATTATATAGGGATAATACTTATTGAAAGGTAAATAACTGAATGCACATTTTATTTATTCAATAATTTGGGAATGAAATTCATGATGAGATAATATCATTATGAAAAAATAATGGATAATAGTAATAACTAAATTATAAACAAACGAATTGATTAAATATTGGACATCATGTTTTCAAGTCACTTGATAACATTTCTATCAATACCTGTTAAAAGTTAGATTAAAAATACTATGTAAGAACCCAAATGATTTTTCAAACTTAATCGTCTCCTGAGTGATGCTTCAAAGGGTAACATTAACCGAGATCTGCCCATGTCTTGATTGTAAAAAATAAATTCCTCATATATAAAATAATTTATTTATTTCATAAACATTTATCCTTATCATAAATTTTCTCTTTTGAGTAAAGGAAATATTTGTATCAACATTTTCACAATTAATCAAATAACATTCAATGCAAACACCATATATAAATATAGTATATAGTTTTTGAAATATTCATATCCCTTGAATGATAATTTTTATAATTATTTGTAATTTAATGGCTAATTAAAATTATTACAATAATGTTATTGTTTCTGTATAAATTTAATAATCCCAAAAACCAAGTGAGATTGTACCATAAATTTAAGCACAATAAATTATTTAAATAAAATCTACTGAGATGATATAATTTGATTTTTAATCACCAAATACAATAAAGTATAAATGAATCAGGATGGTACATGTCAATAGGAAAATATATAAATGACAGTAAATTGAATTTGTGCATAATAACAAATAAGTCTCTATAGAATTTAATTTTAGGCTAAATCCATCACCTCACAATTCCTTTTGATTAAAAGTAATTTAACCTCATGTTTACTGGATTTAAACATTGCATTAACATACAACTAACCTTTATTAATATTATAATATTGTATATTATCTTTTTATTACATCTTATCTGATGTTAATTAAAAAAAATTCATTGTGTTCATTGATTTGGCTATTAATTGCCTCGATTTCTCGTGTGTGTTGTGTCATTAATGACACAATTATTTCATATAATTCATTTTTTCCACATATCCATTAAATAAAATATAAAATAATTATAATATTTTTCAATAAATTATAGTCTTAATAACAATAATGAAAAATGGATTAGATAAATGAAGTGAAATACAATCATCGAGACATTATGATGTGCGTACAAATGGGTAACGTTCCCATTTTCCAATTATCATTATGGAATTAAGGTAAGTAATATATTATGTTTAAATAAATATAATAATATAAAATATATCATATTAGTTTTTTAAATATATTTATTTATATCATCCATGGGTAATGGGGATGAAAATAATTACATCATTTTGAGAATGTGGATGGCCAAATGTATATTATTGACATTATCATCTTTCATTGAGATAAAAGGTATGGAATAAAATGATATATATTATCTTCTAAAAATAATAAATACTTCATGAATATATTAGTTTCAAATTTTTTATAACATTTAGTCATTAACACCATCCTTAACACCTTCCAATTAAAGCATTAGAGAAAGATGTATCACATCGCTTTATGAGTCGGTAATCTGCCATACACATGAGTGGAATTATCATATCACCTACATAATGTAAAGTATAAAAGTAATATATATAAAATAATGTATCTAGAGGACAAATTATTTTATAAATATAATATATATATATATAAACACAAAAACATTATATTAATCTTCATAACGAACTATGATATGTGGTAATGGAAAAAAAATATGATATTGGTTCACATGGTGGTTGTTCTTTATACTCTTGAATAATGATTTAGAATTTTATTTTTGGAATGTGGAGAAGTTTTTAGGTAATTAAAATTAAATAAAACAGATTAGAATATGGTAAATATTGTGCTTACTAAATAATAATTGTTTTATATGAATTGAAAGAGGTGGAAGAAGAAATAAAATAAAAAATACACATTGGAGAATGTTACCTACCCTTCGGCTATTCTTATAATATTTTCACCAAATCCATAATATGTATAAATTATGCCTAAATTAAGTCTTCTAGGATGATAGTATGGGGTTTGGGAAGTACTTATTTAGATATTATAAGAACCATTGTTGTTTAAATATTTAAATAAGAGAGGATATGATTTTCCTTTTATATGTGATTCAGAGTCACAAATGTAATGTATTGATAATATTCATTTGTACCCACATTTCTATCATGAAAATATATTCCTAAATCTTCCATTATCTATCATCGAATATATATGGTAAAAATATTTCAATAAAATGGGGTTGGACATGTTGGTATGTAATTTAAGTCCTTACCTTCTTAGTCTAACCCATGTTAAATAAGTTATTACCTTAATTGTGGTAAATATTTATTATGGATTTCACTATTCATTCCTATAATAAATTATGTTTAACTTATTTGTAATTATAAATTATTTTGATTCCAAATATTAAATAAATTTTTCAAATTCTATTCACATAATTTGGAAATTTTTAATTTAAAATTAATACCATAGAAGTGATAAGAATTCAGGTTTTTAAAGATAAAATATCAAAAATATTACAATGTTTTTATTTCTAAATTGAGTTGAAAAATGATTTAAATTTAAAAAATTGAATAATAGATATATATTTTTACTAATTTTACTTTATAAATACTATAACATATAATTTATCAATAAAAATTATATAAATGAAAATGAATTTTTCTAATAAAATTTAGTATTGTTCGATATTAATCAAAATATTAGAATTTTAGAAAAATACAAAATACAACTCCCCCTTTGAAAAATATCGTAGGATTATTTTAAAAATTAATTTTATTTTATCTAATAAGTTTTCTAAAATTTTGAAAATCAAATTTAAATTATATAAGATAAGTATAACTAATTATTTTTTTAGAAAAATACAATTTTTAACAAAATAATTCTTTTTCATTAAAATGATACGTGTTGTCATTTTCTATAAATATATAAATAAAAATGGTTGTAAAATAAATATCAATATAATTTATTTAATCCTTATAGTATCATTTACTCCAAAAACTAGGTGATAAATATAATTTTAAATAATAATATTAATTTTATATTTTTTGATAAAACATAATCTTCCATGTAATGCAAGATATATAATAAAATCGTTATTTTATGTAATGAAAGATAAACATAACATTAAATTTTATATTTATAATTGAAAACAATGTTCTTCTTTTAGAATTATGGGACATCACATTCTCCCCACCTTAAATATATTGTGTCCTCACGATTTAAAATTGATGTTGGTAATCATGTGTTTGGTATTTAGAAATACCATTGATTAGAAAAACATATCATAAAAGGGTTAATAAAAAAGGTTCTCAGAAAGAAAAAAAATGAAATTAAAATGGTCATATTAAATAATTACAAGGCCAAGATTCCATATTGGACAACATATACAGTAAATGAAATCATGGAAATATTAGAGAATACTATCACCTAAGGATTAATGTATAGTGATAGTGTAAATTGATCATAAGAAACTGGGAAATCCAGAGAATATTAAAAACCACAAAATATTAACCAAATAGGTTTGAAAAGGTCATTTATATAATTTGAAATAATTATAATTGTAAAAAAATTATTTTATGAAATTTTTATAAATTTTGATGAATTTTCGTGAGATGATATACATGATTTCAATCAATTTCATAAGCACAATCCCATTATTTTTTTGATCCTTTATAAATTTCCTAATCATCGCTTACTATAAGAAATTAATAAAAAACTTTTTCTATTCCTAAAGTACTTATATTTTCTTTTAATGAATCATATATTCCAAAAAAGAGTAATATGTGATTCATAATATCATTAATGAAACCAATATAGTTAGAAAAATGATATCTAGTTATACTAAAATTCAAAATTAATACTTTTTTAAAATAGTATACATTAAGGCTCATCCAAAATATGCCTCTCCAAATTCAAATTCCAAAACTTATGGGAGAATGTATCTAAATAAAAAATATATTATCTATATAATATAATCTGGTCTTTAATATCACATTCAAAATATTTGAATAAATTGATCACTATGAAAACATATTGAAAATTGTAGGTTTCTAAAAATACAACATTGTTGAATATATTCCAAATATCTAAACATATAGGGAACTCCAAAAAAGTTAACATCAACTATAAAATACCTAACCAAAATGATGGTCATTGGTATTATCTCATAAAAATATAATTTTCATTATCATCTCAACATCAAGTAAATATTAAGTGTTATATTCCCTTAAACATGTGTTTTTAAGCAAATATCAACTTTACACTAAGTCACATATTTTTCCATTCAACACATGCTTTTAATTTGATGATGAAGTATTAACATATTAAAATCCTTATATGTTTCATGACTCTTATAATGAGAATATTATCTGAAATATATATATATATATAATATATTTCTTGGATCAGAACACATAAGAAAATTATTTAGTCCACTTTGTTAGAATCAATTGCATAATTTTGATGTTAATTTCATAGATTCTTCTAAGGTATATTCCTTGAACGATTGGGGGATTCATTTGCTTAGTGCCCCATATACTAACAAGGGAATAATTTATCATTGACAATTTTTTTATTTCTATAATAATCATGAGCATGGTTTTATTTCCATCCCCACATAGAGAAAACTCACATTCCCTTCCAATAAGAATTAGGGTGTTTCTTCCCCCAATTATCCCATATTAAAAATCCTTCTATCACATTATCCCATAATCTATTTTTTCTATATAGTCGTAATATAATTTTAGGTTATTTTTAATCCATAATACTTGAAAAATTATTTATCTATTATGATATCACATAAAACTATTCTCTCATATGAAGAAAACGTTTTAGGTATGAGCTCACTTCTGAGACATGGATTTTTTTCATTTATAGAAATTATAAATATTTCCCTCTATATTTAATGTGTAATAAGTTGAATAACTAGATACCCATTTAATTGTTCTTCACTCTCCTTAATAATTTCATATTCATTTTTCATTAAGCTCATGATCATTCCATTAATGTTATTTTCTTAATCATGAGGGTAACATTTGTAAAATAATGTATCCTTAATAGATTTTAATTCCTTAAGTATTATTTACTCTTTCTATATAGTATTCTAGATCAATGAACATGATTTATCATTATCAACTTTGAGACAATAATATGAGATTTTATCCTTTTCCTTTTCACTTCATACCAAGGTTGTTTATTTCTTCTCCAGCGACATAACGCCTTGATCGACTACCAATGGATTAGTATTCCCACAAAAGAAATGAGTGATTTTGTTAGATAAATTGATCCAACATTATTGAAACTCATTTTAAAATAGGTCTATCTATATGTGAAATTTTATTTTTTATAATTTTACAGTGATACCAAAATGTAGTCATAATTTTCCTAGTTCGAAAAACACACATATTATCTTTTATAGTAGGGAAATATCTACATAGTCTAGGAGTATTGATACCCTTCTTCCTTCTAGGAGAGATTTATAAATAATAGTAGACACCATATTAGATCATAATATTAGGAAACATAATGTAAAATCATAATACTATTGAAATAATTAAAATAAATTTAAATGTTTATGCATATCTAACCTTACAGTAATTAACATTGTTTCTTTAGGGATATTCTTTTTTCCAATTCCATCATAAATGTTTGTAATTAAAATGTGCAATATCATATGTTTATCGCTGGAGAGTGTCAAACTAGGTTCACCTTAAATCCCATTTTCATTCACCTTGTGTTGATCAGTTCTGTCCCAATACACCCTTTTGGAATTATTACCCTTGGTACCTATATGCTAAAACCATGTCCACATTTAATATCTATTCAAGGGTGTATTTCTATGAAAATACACCTAATATATTCCTTTCCAAAACATTAGTATATTATGCTATAATTATCCTCAAATATATCATACGGTTATGTTACTTAATATATGATTTCCTAAATCTAGTTCCCATAGTTTCTACTATACATTATCTAATAACAATTGTAACAACCATAAAACTTGTAACCCAGAGACGATGTCATAATTTATTATATTTTCAAAAATATAATGGGTCGAATCCAAAATTGTTGATCAGTTTACACGTTTTGGGAACAATAGACATATATAATACCCATTTTACATTAGGAATAGAAAATAAAACATAATACATAACTAAAGTAAATGAACTAATTCATTGAAATATCATTCAAAAACTACTACTTTATATCCTAGGAAGACTATACCCTCTTAATAAGTGATAAATATAATGGAAGAAATGATAAATAAATTACATGGAATATAATCACATTAAATCATTAATGAATGAATAAATGATAATTAATGGTCATGTTTTGTCATATAATACTTGAAGGAATATACATTACCTAAAAATTCTAATTAAGGAAATAAACAAATAAAATAATATGTAGTTATATCCAATAAAATCAGGAGCATAAGATTGATCTATTTCCCATGTACTTTATCCTATACTAGAATTATAATATCTAGAATATATAATCTAGGTACCTGATCCAATAAACATGAGATCTGTTTGTGTGCCTTAGTTGAACGATAGCTCCAACAAAGTGTGAGATATAAAAAAATAGGCCACCACCAATGGGGTTTGGAACAATATGGTATATGCACATTATGTGAGTGGTTTTTTAAAATATTAATAATGATGTAAATAAATAAAACATGTCCGTCTGGGACTCCCATGGACACTCACATGACACTACCTACTTCAGCTTAATATGGATGTCTCTGAACCACGATGAACCTATAAAATAATGATATGGGTGTATAAATGTTTCCAAAACCTAGCATCAAGATGTTGACCAGTCCTAAGCATGTGATTAGTCACGACAGTCACATCCCTGAAAATTATGTTGTACATTTTTTTACATTAAAATAAAGTTCATCATTGCACATTAATAAGAGGCACCCTGAGCCCATTTAAGGTATACGAAAAGGAAACCCAAGTATCATTCTAGAGGGACTACAAATATGAAATACTATAAGATCTCATTTATAGAATTCATTAAATAGAATGCCATGTATCAATTTTGGGATGGAATGGAATCAAACCCCTCAAAGATTGTCCTCAGTGTCTCATAGAGAGGGTAGATTGTTACTCATGGCCTCATATAACCACAAATCAACTGATCACATCCACATTTTTTATCCTAGGGATCTCATGTCACTAATATGGGGTTTTTAAAAATTAATGGTGATCCCATACGAGGTATAAAAATTATATCTCTAGATATATATTAATTCCATTTATAAATTCTAACTTCAAAGAATGATAAGAGAATCAATGGAATCATAAGATAATCCCTTGTCTCATCGTCTACATAGAATGAAAGTATAGTTTAGATATTAATAATAGATACCATTTCAACGTGGCATTAAAATACTAACACTTTAATCCCGTTTGAAAATTTTAATTAATTTATTCATGGAAAACAATGGAAAAATTAATGGGACCTACTCATGGAATTACCATTCTCATAAAATTTAGTTCGTTTTAAAAAGTTTTTATTCAATGGTACTCACACACCTAAATGATGGTTTAACAATTTAAGGAATGGGAACCATTCCTTTTACGGAATTTACATTGGTGGAGTGTCTCCTGTCAAGGTGATCATCATATTCTATTGATTCACCATTAGACATGACCATATTAAGCTTAAAAAATATTTCAATTAATTTAATTATATATTAAGGAGGATACAATAGAGGAGTTTGATTAATTGAAAAATAGAACATAATATTAAACCACTAGAAATTGTTCGGAAATTACTATGTCACCTATATTGTACTTTGGATGCCTCATTCATTTGGTTTTGAGCATTGAATTGAGCTAAAATAGATGCAACAAAAACATTATATAAATTTTCTAAAAATAAGATGAATTAGATCACAATAAAATAACTTCTGTTTGAGTAAAATAAACAGATAATAAAGATAATGGATCATTTCAACTACTGATATAAATAAAATGAGACTGTAGAATATAGAAAAAGATGCCATGTGAGGGAGATCTCTCAAAGAAAAATGGAGGAGGAGGGAGGGTCCTCGAGTAGCTTCCCTTGGTGCACATGAAGGAGAAGAAAAGAGGATATTTATGTAAATAAATTGGAGAAAAAATGTTTATTTCCTAGATAATTAATGATCCACATAGTTATTCCACATGGATTGGATAATTGTGCACCAACAACATGTGCTTCACCCTTGAAATCAACACTCTGCATGATTAGCTCCCATTATTTGACAAAAATAACCCTAGCTATGAGTAACTAATGGTTATCTAAATCCAACCATGTAGAATATGATCATGTTTATGGATAACGCTACACATCCCATTTGACACCTTTTCAAAAAAAATCAGACACCATGCATGACCACACACATTAAATTTAATTGTAAAATCTAATTGTTTGACCCCTCCATCTCTACTAGACAGGTCTACGTGGTTACCCTTAGGGGTCTTAAACATTTTATTTAAACCATTCCCTTTTTGATAAAGGGCCACACTATTAACTAACAATTCTAAACTAATTATTCCCCAACTATGTGTGTCACTCAACTTTACTTAAAACTGGACCTTTCGATGCCTGATACTTCTAGAAATCAACAAAACACCTAGGACATCTACCAAAAAATAAAAAACACCTAAAAAATAAATTTCTCATGATCAAACACTCATAATTACAATTTAA
Source organism: Viscum album (assembly GCA_963277665.1). Classification (NCBI taxonomy): domain Eukaryota; kingdom Viridiplantae; phylum Streptophyta; class Magnoliopsida; order Santalales; family Viscaceae; genus Viscum; species Viscum album. The sequence goes on from OY728151.1 coordinate 299,121,738, forward strand.
ATATCATTTTATAATCTAGCCCTCCCACCAAGTAGATTGATCATCAAATCTCACAGTTTCAACCCAGTCCAAAAAAAACTAGGGATTTTAACATCCTTTCATGGATTTTTGTATATGATTTTCATAATTTTTATAAATATAATCAATGTTACTCTAGTTCCCTATAAAAAATTTAATGACATGGGATATTAATTCTTATATCCTATAATCATTCTATCCCTTTGAAAATTTATCATATAGTTCGTTATCATAAGATAAAAATTTTAAAGGCATCTTAGTCCTTATTTCATGACCATAAAATGTATGAAATTATTCCTTTTTTCATGAACAAAAAATAAAATATATTGTTCCGTTTTTTATGATTGTATAATGGATAAAATTGTTCCAAATTTTATGAACCAAAGTGGAGAGACATTGGTAATATATAAATGAGATGATAATTCACAATGTTTGTCCTTATTTCAAGATAGTAAAAGGCAGGTTATTCTCCCTACACATGAAGATTTAATAAAAATTTCATGCCATACATTTTTAAATAAAATTGAAAACCTTTTTTTAAATAAATTTTTCATCATTAATATATATATATATATATATATATATATATAAAAATGAAACAATGTGGTTATTGATTGATTCAATTGGGGATATATTGGAATACCTCTCTGAGCCAAAACCAACTATGTTGAACCTTCTAAATATTTATAAACTATAATTCTATCACTTAAGATAAAATATTACAAACGGTACATTCTATATGGATTTATTCTATACTCTAGAAAATAATTACGAATAATCCATGAAATAATAATAGGGTAATAATACCACTTTTTTGTTTTTTGAAATTGATTACTATACTAAATTTATTTACTTAAAATTTAAGTCTTATTATTATTAAAATGGATTTAAATAAGATTTTAAAATCTATATGAGACCTTATAAATATATTGAAATATCTTTTCTGAGGTGATTTGATGTCTTTTCATCTTGGATTTTATTCATACACTCTATAAAAACAAATAAAATTGTTTCATATAAAAATATAAAAAATATAAAATCAGTGAACCTGATATGGAATACAATACCATTGAATGATGTTAATTAATCCGGAATTACTATTTTTGATACTACATTAATAGATTGTTTGTTTTTGGTTTTATGATTGTAAAAAATTGGATCCTATAACTAATATATCATAATCTGCTAGGTTATCTGAAATGTTTTTAAAAAATATACAGATAAAAATGGTTTTATTAAATCAATAACCTATCAAACCTTGTTTATTAGTTTCTTCTGATTCTATCCAAATTTCCATAGTATCGAGGAGAATATGTGCACTTACAAATATAAATTATTTGAACCATTTTTGTGTGGATATATAGATGCTAGAGAACGTTCATGGTTACATAACATTAACCTTTAAGAAAACTCAAAAAAAACCCAAATGGTTGACCCAATAGAACCTGATATAATATTTATGTTATATAAAAATGTATGAGACCCCCTTTTGGAATCAAATTACATTGGGATTCTTTCCCAATAATGATACAATGATTACCTTCCCTATGTAGTGGAATCTAATGAGGATTTACCATATATCCCACTTAATTCATGGAAGGTTCCTTGGAGATAACTTGCTAATCATTGAATTATACTCCATTATGATGCCACAACATAGCTAGAGACTACTATATAATCACGTGATTAAATTATCAAAATTAGGCATAATGAATGAGATGACATGGGAAAAATGAATGAAGCTCTCCAATAAAAAAATCAACTACCAAAATCCATGAGTGAATTGATGTTCCTTCCAATACATTTACCTATAAGGTTCACTATAAAATAAGAATGGCATCCCATAGAAAAGTATAAGATACTCTAATATAGAAGAGAAAATCCTATTTGATATGGTAATTGGCTACCACATTAGAGAATTATTCCTTATAGAAGGAAAATAAATATTATCATGGGGGTCCCTCTTATATTAGTGTTTAAACCAACCATTGAGGACAAATTTAGGGAACCTTTTATAAAAATCATACCCATATGGAAATATCAACACAAAATAAGTGTTTTTTATAATGGTAATAAAACATTTAAGAACTATATAGGTCCTCCAAATGGATTTATATAGGGATTTACTCGATATGTTGAAATATAAAACCACCACACATGTATTCTAGGTGGTAATATGAAAAAATCATCCATAAAATCCGTCGACACATATCTCTCCCTATTGTTCGTCCGAATAAAAAACTATAAAACCACTATGGATTACATAAAAATGGAAGTACTCTATATGAAAATAAATATTAAATCCAACATGTAGGTTATACTCTTGGATTTCACAATAAAGATCCTCCCAATGATTAAAGGGTAAAAGAGTATAGAGGTTCCTTATATACAATTCAATAATCTAACTATCATGGAGGTCCTTATAGTAGTGACCATTATGAAAGTGCTCTATATTATGATAAAAAAATAATAAATTTCTTTCCCATGGAATTAAATATTATCGTAAACATGGAAGTTCAAACCATAATTAATTCCATGAAGATAATTCCCTCATGAAATTATATACAACTAAATTTCCCCCCTTGGGGATCAAGGATTAAGAAACCATGTAGTTCCGCCATATGTTAATCTCTGTGAGGAAACAAAAATCCACAAAAAGGCCATCCCCAAAGTGAAATAATTACAATATTATTCTCTTATCAATATTGTAACACCTTGATATTTTATGAACTATTTATTTCAAATAAATTTAACCTATTTGATAGCTTCAATTACATGAAACACCAAGTTTTAATAAACTAATATATACAATTAAAATATTATTATTTATGTTATAGTTATCGCCTAGCCATTAGACTGGTGGGTAGAAATCTTACTAACTAAATTATTAAAAATATATAGTTACACAAGTATAAAATTATTTAATAAGTTATATATTAAAAATAAAAAAATTAAAATAATTTGAATGTAAAAGATATATTTTCTAAAAAATATTTTATCAATGCATAGTGTACTTTTATCATAATAAATTAAACTATTCATTATTGGTGAATGATTTTAATGAAATATATATAAACACAGATATATATATATTAATAAAATATCTAAAATTTTATTTAATATTTTTTTCTAGGCATGGGATTAGAATATACTATGTATTATTCTTAAAATTTATTTTTTTCAAAAGGTGATTTCATTGCAGAGTGGTTTCATAGATTAAAATTATATTATCCCACTTATAATAAATTAATTTATTAAAAAGGATTATGTATTATTAATTATAGAATTATGTTTTGTAGATATGACTATTTTATTTCTATTCCAAATGAATACTAACTGTGCTAGATTTTATCACCTTGATAAAAGGTAAATCATGTTAGTCGTGGTTAAAAATAAGTGGTAAGCCCATAATTATTAATACTAATTCTTATTGAATTAATTTAATTAGATACATATTATATATTTCTCTAAATTTAGTTGTTGAATAGAAATGTTTCCATGAAAATGACTTATATATTAATTAATTTAATAAAAGCTACAAATTTTCCAGCTCATAATTATAAATATACGTTATGTGTCCACATAGATAAAGAAATATTTTGAATATATATAAGATTAAATTTTGAGTGTAATGAAATTATATTATTCATTAAAATTTATTTAAGAAATTTAGATATTTTATAATGATTTTTATTTATTTTGAAACCCATATGTTATATTTATCAAATTAATAAAAAATATAATACATGAATTTAAAAATATTAATTGTAAAATCATTTGAATTAGTTGATGGATAAAATGATTTTTTTTATTTTAGTGTGAAATATTAGTGTTATGTTATTGAATTATATTCTAATTACAAATTGATATTTTTTGTATTTCAGTTCCAGTTAGACGAACAGAGTCTTAATTGTAAACAATGATATTTTAGGAAAATAATATATTATTAAATTAAATTAAAATAAATAAAAATTAAAATAGCAAAACGGATATAATATAATGTCTTTCATTTAATAAAATTATCATATATAAGTAATATATACCAATTTTTTAGAATCAGTTCAATAATTTTTAATATCTTAAGAATTTCTAAAGGTGTCCCACCCCTCAACTATAAATGGGATATCCATCCTTTTATTCTTCACAAAAAATTTATCCTTATAGATAAAAATAAACACTAACATGGTATTTTATAAAATCCACTATACATATTATATTGTTTTCGTTCTTCCCACATGTACAACCCTAGGGCGCTTAATGGGATATCTAATGGAGGTATTTTAATGAAGAGGTAATCTCTTTAATCATCGACTTTGTTTTTTACTATTATTTTACTTCCAATAAATCTATTATATTCATAACAAAATAAAATATTATGTATCATAAATATAAGTAAATATTTTAAGTATTACTATACCACATTTACTCTCCCACTTTCAAATAAATTGGAATTGTAAATATCACTAATGTGTACGTGGGACTTACTGACTCCACTTAGTGATACAATTCAATTCTCATCACAATAATTTATGGATATGTATTATGATAGTTTTATTGTTTATATATGATACTTATGAAATAATTATATTTCTATAATGATTATTTAAAAACATCTTTCTTACCTTACAAACTGTTGGAAAATGATAAAGTCAATCATTCGTACGTGTGGACTACCACCTCCACAAATCGATGCAATTATTTTTTATTTATATTTTTCAAAGATCTTAATAAGGATATATTCATAAATAATATATTATATATATGTTATAATAATGACTCTATAATGGTTATTTATATTTTACCTTTTTTCATTTAGTCCGTAAAAAAAATTGGAAATAATGTTCATTTGATTGTGTGGCCCACTATCTTCATGAATGGTGTATTTTGTTTTTCTATATCAATATTTTATGATTGAATATAATAATTTATATAATAAATATATATTATATTTATTTTATTATTACCATTTTTAAAATTCTAGAACTATTTTAAAAAACCAGTTAAAAAAAGAAAACCAGAATATACTTGAAAAATGAAGCATATATAACGTGAAAGAGTAGTATTAAAAAAAATGTGTTAAAAAATAAGGTTAAATATATTGTAATTAAATAATATATTGTATGATATATATTAGTATGGTTATATAATATATTCTAAATAAATATATATTTATCATATAGGTGGTCATGGTTCTTTAAAAACAAACAGAACTCGACGTAAGGGATTTTTCTCTCAATTTTAATTATATAAGACACATTCAATATTAAACAGTTATTTATTTTATGTAATTTATATTCTACATATTTATTTATTTAATGATTGATGATATAAAATTTGTAGTTCTTTTTATATTCATCTATGTGTTTTTCATTCATGGGTGTTACGATTCAAAATTTACTAACGTGGTAAGGGTTCTATATTACTATGTCATTGTTTATAGGGATTGTTTTTTATTTAGTATCTGATGATGAAATACAGTGGTCTATATATCAAGAATATCATAAATATTATTCTCAATATTGTACATAGGAATAATTTTTTTCTTTCATTTCAAATTTTTGAAAACATAAAGGAAAAAAATTATTTTTAACGAAAATTGATGTTATTTCCCTCTTTAGTCAAAATGTCTCTTTCTTACATATCCATGTTTTCTGAAAATATTTTAAATAAGTTCTTCACTGTCATCCTGTGATTTTAATGTAATTTTTTCAAAAAAAAACTACATTTTTAATGAATATTATTAAAAAAATTCATCTCATTTTTCAAACGAGGCATTTTTTTTACAAATGTTTGAATGGATTATTTTTGAACTTATACAAAATTAACAAAATTTTCCATTTTCATGACCACTAAATGATTTTGAGCTTCAATTACCTGTCCATATAGTTATTTTCAAAAAAAATTTGTGCATAATATTTTGGATTTTATTTGAATTTTAAAATATTGATTCCCAAATGAAAAGGATATTTTCCTCGATATTGTTTTAAGAAATTTTAATTAATATTTATATTCATCAAAGATAACAAACCTTAATTGCACATATTCTCTAATGGGTATATAATACAACCATAATATTCTCAATATTTCTATGGAAGGATTCTGGTTTTGATGAAATAATTTTTATGAAACCCATTCCTTTTTCATGATTTATTCAATGATGAAATGATGAAATGTGTTTGAATCGTATTAATTTTATAGGGGTTATGATATTATGAAATTTTCATGAAACCCATTTCTTTTCAATGGTTTTGATATGATTAATGTTTTATATGCTTGTGTCACAAATATGTGTTAATTTATTTATGTGATTTTTGGGACCTATATCTTCCTCTAAATAATTGGGTTGATAAAGATATATTATGTCATAAAGAAGATAAAAATTTCGGGTAAACCTTGTAACATAAGAGAACGTTTCCACTATGATAGTCTTGGGAGTGAGCCTAAACTACTACGATGGTTTGATGATTGAGATAAATAAACGATGAATGTTTTTGTAATATTCTTTCGGTTATAAAGAAATGGTTTTCTATTCTTATGTGTATTCCACAATTTTATTTTAAATACCAATGTTATGATATCATGTCCCATGTTTTATGATTCCTTTATGATTCTTGTCTTCTGAACTATGATACATCATTTCCTGACTCTATATAATATTATATGATATGAAATATAATATTTTCTAATGGTATTATCAGTTTCCCATACCATTATATTATTGTTATACTTATGTGATCATTGATATCTCTCTTGTTTACCATTACTAAGCATATGAGGTCATCCTTTCATATGCTTCCTTTCAACATCTTATTTATATTGTTAATAAGTTTTATATGCCTAAGAATGGAGATATTCATAAAGAACTTTGAGGGGTGTTATCTTGATATTTTATCAACTATTTTAATCCAAATTTATAAATTCATTAAACCTATATGATTTTATAGTGGATCGCTATGATGTATGATGAATATTCATCTAATAAGATGAGATATCCATGTATGATAAGTCCGGTTCACTATATTTAGTACCATAGAATGGATTAGTTAAACTATAGAAACATGTATGGGAGGAATTTATTGTTAACCATGGGGAAAAGTCTATGTACATGAAAATATCCTAATGTTTTTATAATGATCATGAATGACCTTAGATAATAGTAATGTGTTTGGATTTAGAAATCCTATAAATTATTTTTAATGCTCATTTGGTTTTCCAATATGACAATTTATTCTAACAGTAAGTGTTTTGGTTTTTTTCATGGCTATATAACTCAAAATAATTATGTTAATACTGAATGCAATAGATAATGAAATGATTGTTCACTTAAGAAATAGAATGCTTAGGATTTTTAATGAGAAATATTGAGATTATTATCATATTTATTTTTTAGGATGTGAATCATGAATATATTTCAAATGAGAAAAGGATAGAATAACATTATTTTTATTCCTTTATGTGTAAATTAAGATTAAATTTTAGTGGGTATATTGATCCACTTCTTACTGAGTAATGGATCTGTACCGTTGAAAATATATTTTCCATTATCAAGTGTATAGAACCTGAGAAAGTAATTATTTTGTATCATTAATTAAAAGGTGAGGCCGATCAATTTATTACACTTTTCATGATAATGAGGAAGACAACTCAATTTATTCTTTAGAGAGGGATGAGTTTTAGACCATATTTTTCAATAAGTTCATTCATAGTTTTTTTGAATAAAAATAATGAAGAAATTGCATTATATTAACAGTGATAATGATGAATCTATTGGAATTTCTATGTAAAATTTTAAAATACATATGAAGTATGATATTGGAACAATAATCCAACCTTATTTTAAGTTTTACTTATTATTTAATGGTTTGAAATAATGTATATGTACATCATTAGCGATAATGAACATATATATATAAAGAAATAATTCAATTTTATATCATGGAGGAAATTGAGATTATATTTACCCATCAATATGATGGTTTTTATTAGAAATAAAATATGGAATTCAAATTTGGTTATAAAAAATATATAAACAATAACATTATATTTCTTTTATTCTCAAACTGTTAAAGGAAACATTGGTGAAATTTTTATAAGGGAACCAGTAAATTCTTTCGATGTGGAAATTATGGCCATTTGTAAATAGAATTCCATGTTTATTGAAATAAGTTATTTAATGATGTAAGTATAGATAAAGAATCAAAAAATGAACTACATGCACTCCATTGTTTAAAGTACAATGATTAAGGGAATTATTCCAACCAACGAACAAAGTTCATGCTCGAAAATGATGATCGATGATAAAAACATCTAAAACCCAATGAAAAAGTGAATATCAAGATATTACTATTTATGGTGAGAGTTTAGATAATGACATATAAAATGTGCACTTACTATTCACCCAAGAACAAGTGAAGTCTTATTTGATTCAGTATCTACCCACTCTTATATCTAAGTAATTTCCTAACATTGTCATTACACCACATTAGTGATTAATTATTGATCTAGAAATAAAAATTCTAAATTTTATAATGATTTGATCTCACATTTATCATTCTTCTTCGATTTATGTTTTTTGGAATATGGTTCCAGTAAATAGTTTGTAGTCAATTTGGTTGAGTTTGATGTTATCCATGGAATTGATTATCATTCACTACATAAATCACACATAAATTTCAAATTAAGCGTAGTCACATTTGATATTTTCAACCAACATATGTTAATAAATTAGTATGAGAATAAATATAAGGATATTATATAAATAATATCTAGTATATTGTTCTAGATTTTAATTTGAAAGACGTGTTCATCTATGGTGGTTTGAGAGAAACTCAACACCAATGATATGTCTATTGGTTGGGAAATTATTTATGTCTTTATGGAACAATTGCTTGGTTTTCCAATAAATCATAAAGATGAGTGGTTAATATAACTCATTCCAAGTTAAATACTGATTTTAAATAATCTATTTATAATGGTCCCAATTGAGTTAATGGAACTGAAGAAGAAAATCATAAAGAATATTGATTGTGGATTTATTTCGCCATGTGTGTCACTTTATGCTGCACTACTTCATTTTTTTTAAGAAGAAATATGGATCAAAATTACTTTTCATTTATCATCAATATCATAAAAATGTCACTATCAAGGAAAATTTATTCTCTCCCTTGTTTTGATGAATTTTTTAATCAACTATTCCGAAAATAAAACATTTTTTTTATTGACCTTCATTCTGGAGATCATCAACTAAAGGCCAAGAAGGAATTAATTCCCAATTCATCATTCTATTATAGGTATGGATATTTGTGAATTTATACTGATTCCATTTGGTCATACTAATTTCATTTCTATCTTCCCGGATATATTAAATAGAGTCTTTATATATTTCCATTATCAGTTTGTGATTGAATTTATTGTTGACATTCTTAAATATTCAATGATCTAATAAAAAAATTATATTTCTTTAGAATTAAACATAATTTCCCAAAGAATTTTAATATTTATGAACAATTTACGAGGAGTGAATTCTATCTATGGAATATTTATTTCATTGGTTATATAATCTCATGTGTGGGTATACTAGTGGATCAATCAAAGAAGTATGTTAGAGAATTTTTTCATATAACAACCTCTATGAAAATTTTCCATAGATCCATTGATTTTGAATGATATTATCTATTCATTGTATATAATATATTATGAATATCCAAACCACTCACCATGTTAACTTGGATGGGTGATACGTTCCATCGGACTTATAAATGTGTTGAAAATTTTCAAGGAACTAAATTGAAGTTTAGTCAATGCTCCAATTTTTACATTAATATATAGTTGATAAGGGTTTTAATATATTGTTGTGAATAAATTAATTTATTTATATTCATTATCATGAAGAAAAATAATATTAATAATTATGTCTTATTCCAATTTAAGGTTCATGATAAAAATTACACTACAACTTATTTATAGTTATCTATAGTAATTTTTTCAAAAAATATATAGAGGAATGATCTTTATAGAGAAAAGTGTGACTTGTATACTGATAATAAATTTTTAATGTCTATATTCACACATAAATATTATAATAAGAAAAAATAAGATGGGTGAAGCTGATTAATGATTAAGAATTCTCAATATATTATAACGATAAGAATGAAAATATGCTGAAATATGCTTGGAGATGAAAGGACCATGAAAGATTATCTTTTAAAAGGATAAAAAAGTTCTAATATTTCAAGATTTTTAATTCTGGGATCTTTATTTCATGGATGGAAAAAATATTACCTTTCGTAAATGATTGTTCAATTGTCTATCTATGTAATGATTAAAGAGGTACAATAGAATATAAAGAACTAAAAAAGTAGGTGAGAAATGTTCCCGAATTTATCCATGATTATATTGTGATGATAATTTTCAAGAACCATGTATATCCTGCATATAGCAACCCATTATTTTCTTACATTACTATTACATCATTTTAAAGATAAATAACATAATAGTATTACACATAAAGTATCCAATAATTAAGTGTCTTGGGAAACTAGGACCATAGATAACAATTACTACATTGAGCATAAGCATTTATTCAATTTCTTCTTCTTTGTATTCTTAATAGAACTTGAACTCTCCATAGTACATGTAGTCACTGGAGGATATAAAAAAATAGAGGTGAGCTAGAATCCTAGTATGGGGACAGATAAGAATAATATAGCATTGGGTGAGAATAATAATAACATAGGAAAAGGATCGTGATCATAAGAGGTAGCATAAATATAAGACTTGAAATGTGGAAATTTATAAAAATTAAACATCATGTCTTATTGGTTAACTACCACACAAAATTTTGAACAAAGATAATATCTTCTTCACACCTAATTTCACATTTACTCATGAGATTCATCACATTACACAATGCATTGGAGCGTTGTATAATTCTGGGTGCACCTGTCACAACAAAACATTATCATTTATCATGCATTCCATATAAAAAATGAACATAAATAAACCATTAAAAGGAATGGTTTTCATCTCATAAGAACACACCCATAAACATCGGGTTCCCAAAATAAAGATGGAATAAAATACATATTACAAGAATCGTCAATCTTGAATGAGAAGTAAATGGTGTGTTCTTAAAAGAAGAGTTCTTTTGGAAAAAATTTGGTATGACATAAATACCAGTGGAAAATGTTTATATCCTTGAAAAGGAAATACAATGATTATCAAAATATTTTTATGGAGTAACCATATCAAAAAAAGTTTGAAAGAGGGAGATCCTGAAGGATGAACGTTGGGTTTTAGAAATTCCCCTTACCTTGTATCCGAATGCTTCCTTCACTTTAATGACCTATATAATGACATTATATTCATTAATTAGAAACTGCATAACATTTTATAAAATAAAATATTTCATTTTGGTTCCATTATGTTATTTTATGGTCCTATTTATGTGTTATAGTGTATAAAAACTTTTTTCGGGAATGTTTGTTTTTACAGTTTTCTTGAGCGGTTCACTTGTATTCATAAATTGATGTTCGGGTAGAACATGGGTAAACATCCAAAACTAATATTAAATTTTATTAATAATATTTAAAAAGTTAAAATGATCTTATAATGAGTTATATTGTATACCATGTGGATGAATCATTAGATAATAATAAATGATGATTTTTGAGTTAATTTGGACGGTTTTTCGACCACAATGAACTTGTTTTGATAAATAAATTAGTAACATGTACCTAAGATAGTTACATAACCTTAAATAGGATTTAATACACATTAAATATTCTGGTTCAACCATAAAAAAGGCTTAATGACCAGATCTGAAGGTAGAAATGAAAAAATAAAACATGCCATTCTCGAAGGTGATAGATTAACACCTCACGAACAACGTTTTCTTTTATAAAATAAAAGGAGGAGGATAAGGGGATTGGATGGTATAATATCCAATTAGTTTTATAAAATTGTATAATATGTATTATATGGGAGATACAATACCATTTGGACAAAGATATGTGGGGAGAGAGTAAGAAAAGAACTTGAAATTGAAAGAAATTTAAAGGAAAACAAGGAGAGAAATTACCTCTTGAATCCTCCTCTTGAGATCCTCCTTAAAACACCAATGCTTGGTCTTTTAATGAGACAAGAATATTTTGGATTTGGGGAGGAGATAGGGAAGATGAATGGGCAGAGTTTAGAAAAGGCTTGAAGCATGAGAGGTGTGAGGAAATGAGGGTGTGAAGGGTGGTTTTTATAGTGGAGGGGAGAGGAGCTTTCTTAATATAAAATTTATTAATTTATTATTTCTCCGCAAGATAAGGAATAGTGAGTCTTCCATGACCAAGAATAGTAATTTTAAAATGTAATTCCGAAACAAGTGGGCTTACATCAGCATAACATCATACATGACTCTATAATTAACTTATTAAGATTATTTTGTAAATTATGGTATTTCACTATTCATTAAAAAATCATGTATTTTAGAAAAATATCAAAATCTCACCACAAATTTTTTTTGATGTGTGTAATCCAAAAAGGAATTCCATTTTTCAAAAATAATTTTCTAAATATGATTAATTTAATATTTAATTAAAATATTAATTTACATGAAAAATAATGTTTTTAAAATTAAAACTGCTTTTATAATGATTTCAAAAATTATGTAGGGTCTTATAAAAGTATTTAAAAACTAGAAGACATAGATTTGTTAATTTATGAACATATTTTATGAAAATAAATTTTCTTTTAAATTAATGAATTAATTATAATTATTTATTTCAGACTTACAAAAATACCAAAACGTTTACTATGGTCAAATTGTCACTTTCAAATATGCCTAAATTTTATTTAATTATTCAGGGGTAAGGTTACTCTTATTTTGAACAATTTATTATTCATAAGGGTCGTACTACAACTCATAAGGGTATGTTACTTTTCAAAAATAATTATGTTTTTTATATTATACCCCAAAATTCATCTTGAACACAACCGTGTATGTCGGATTATCGAAATTCCAAACATAGAAGTCAAAAACTTATTTTCGAAGGTCACTTAGCACATAGTAGTTAATTTTTTTGTGTTTTCATGTGATTTTATGACATATTTTTATGATGGTAATTTCCATTTAAAAACATTGGGTTGTTATATTCTTCCCCCCTTCTAAAATTTGACCCCCAAAATTACACTTTAACCAAATAGGTGAGGGTACTTCTCTTTCATTGACTCCCTTAGTTCCGAAGTAGTTTATTCAAATTTATGGTTCCTCCATTACACATTGATAAGGTGGGTTGTCTAGTTGCATAGAACCTTATCTTCCAGATCCAGAATCTCTACTGATTTCTCCTCATATTTGAGATCATCTTCCAACTGTACCACCTCTACGTTTAGAACATTTTAGGGGTCCAGTATGTAATTCCTCAAAAGTGATACATGAAAAAAATCATGAACATGAGCCATATTTTATGGAAGTTCATTCCAATAAGAAAAAACTCATATGTGGTCAATGATCTCAAAGGGTCCAATGTACCTTGGTCTTCACTTCCCTTTCCTTCCAAATTGCATGACTTCTTCCATGGTGAAATTCGAAGGAAGACATTATCCCCAATGTTGAACGCCATGTCTCTTCGACAGCTGTCATCATATATCTTTTGCTGAATCTATGTAGCTTTGATGTGTTTCTGGATGACATGAACCTTCTCTGTCATCTTATGCCCAAGATTGGGTCCAAGTAACTTTATTTCTCTAACTTTAGCCCAATAGGATAGAATTCTACATCACTTTCCATACAGAGCTTTATATGGAGCCATATGAATGCTTGAGTAGAAGTTATTGTTATATGAGAACTCAACCAAAGAGATATGCTGATCCCATCCACCTTTGAATTCTTGAGAGCATTCTCTTAGCATATCTTAGAGCTTCTGAATAGTCCTTTCAGATTGGCCATTGGTTTCAAGGTGATAGTTCACGCTGAAATTTAATTCAATACTCAAAGCATGTTGAATTATCCTCAACAATATATATGTGAACCTTGGATCATGGTCAGAGACAATTGAGAGTGGAACACCATGCACTTTCACCACATCATTCACATATATCTTTGCATGTTGTTCAAGTAAGAGACCCTCTTAATAAGGATAAAATGGGCAGTCTTGGTGAGTCAATCAACCACAACCCATATAACATTATTTCCCTTTGACATCCTTGGGAGAAACGTCACAAAGTCTATAGTAACATTTTCCCATTTCTACATGAGTATAGGTAGTGGGTGCATCTTCCAGTTTGACTTTTTTCACTCTTCTTTAACTTAATGACATACCAAGAACCTTTATATATATTCGTAAATATCCTTCTTCATGTTATCCCATCAGAAGTGTTATCAGAGACCGTGATCCATCACGGTGCAATGAGGATGGATAGAGAATGTTGAGAAATGTGTGTTGTCCAATAACTCCATCTTTATCATAGGTAATGAAGGCACACAATGTCGCGTTCAAAATTGAATCACACCATCATCATCGATATAAAACTCGTGCTGCTTCCCTTCCTTTACTTCATTCAACCTCTTTTGTATCTTCACATATTCCCTTTGTGCTTCGTTAATCTTCTCTTAGATGGATGTTTGTGTAATAATTTTGTCAGGGTAGAATTTATCCCCTGCCCTTATGATTTCAACATCTAATCTTTGAATATCCAAGAAGAGATGGTCTTTCCCAATCCATAACATGGATAAAGTAGCAGTTTCTTTTTGTCTTAGAGCATTATCTACTTTGTTCACCTTTCCAGGATAGTAGTGAATAGAGAAATCTCAATCCTTAATTAGCTCTAACCATCTCCTTTGACGCTTGTTGATCTCCTTTTGTGTGAATTTATACTTTAGTTTCATTTGGTTGGTGTATATGTCACACTTCTCACCATAAAGGTAGTGTCGCCAAATTTTCAAGGCAAAAATCATGGCTGCTAGATCTAGATCCTGTGTCGGGTAGTTCTACTCATGGATCATTAACTTCCATGAGGTGTAGGCTATCACCTTATCATTTTTCAGGAGTACACAACACAAGAATTTCTTTGAAGCATCACTTTATATCACAAATCATTCTCCACATTTTGGTAGTGTGAGTACAAGTGCAGTGATCATCCTTCTCTTTAGCTCCTCAAAGCTTCCCTCACATTCTTCCATCCAGACATACTTTACCCCTTTCCTTGTTAACTTAGTTAGCGAGTTTGACAATCATGAAAATTTTCTCACAAAACAGTATTATTTCCTAGATAATCCATGAAAACTATGGATTTTTGTGACACTTGAGGGAAAAGGCCATTCCTCAATCACATTTTTTTAAGGATCCATAGAAATTTGCCCAATTGTGATCACATGTCCCAGGAAAGTGACTTTATTTATCCAAAAGTCACACTTGATGAACTTGGAGTACAACATATCCTTTTTCAATTTCTCTAATACAAATATATGATGTTATTCATGTTCCTCCTTGATTGGAGTAGATGATATTATCATCAATAAACACTAACACAAATTTTTCGAGGTATTGTCTAAATACTCTATTCATCAAGTCCATGATTATTGTAGGGGAATTAGTAAGTTCGAAGGCAATAACCAAAAACTCATAGTTCCCACACCTTTTATGGAAGGAATTTTTCTGAATATCTTCTTTCTTCACCATTAGCTGATGATATCCAGAATGAAGATACACATTTGAGAAGTATTGAGCTACTCATAACTGATCGAACAAGACATCAATCCTTGGAAGAGGATACTTGTTCTTTATGGTTATCTTGTTGAGTTCCCAATAATAGATGCACAACAACATTGTTCCATCCTTATTCTTCACATAGAGCACCGGCGCACCATAAGGGGAAACACTTGGGTGTATGAACCCTTTGTCCAGATTATCTTCTAGCTTCTTCTTTAACTCCTCCAGTTCGATATGAGCTATCCTGTATAGACACATTGAAATAGGATTAGATCCATGTATTAGTTCTATTGAGAACTCTACCTCAAGATCTTGGGGAATTCCATGTAACTCTTCTGGAAATACATTACTGTATTTCCGCATGATGGGAATTTCCTCAAGGTTGGAAGTTTCATTTGACTCAACCATTTGGCAGAGGTATTCTTCTTCATAGGGAATCGACACCCACACAAATGAATGAATTTTCAAAGGATATTCATGATCATCCTTTCATTTATAGAGGAGAATGGGATGGTTCAGAATATTAAAAGATATTTCCTTTTCCCTATAGGTGATATGTGCTCTATATAATGAGACCCAATCCATTCCCATTATCGCAACGAATTATACCAAGGGAAGTATTAAGAGATTTTCTAGAATAATTTTCCCACATATAAAAATAGGAGAAGAGTATAACACTTGGGTTTCAATGATTGAACCACTTTTTGTTTTTACAGATATCTCTACTTCATGGTTTCGAGGTTTTTGATTCTATAGTTCTAGCTAACTTGTATGAAATAATGGAATGCATAGAACCAGAATAAAATAATAATTTTTCCATTCTTGAGTGAATAAGAAGTGTACCTTGTATGGAATAATTATCTTGCACCGCTTCTCCTATAGTGATGGCATAATCCATCCCTTTTCCCTTTGGTTTTGGTGGATGCTAACATTGATTACCCTTGAGAACATTATTTTTAGTGCACTCGCTTGCATAGTTCCCTAGCTCCCTACAGTTGTAGAACTGAACCATGGTTGCTTATCTCCTTTCCTTGAAAACAAAATCATTCCTTTTTATTTCTTTTAGACAGTCCTAAGCATGGTATCCTTTCCCACACTTGAAACATTTCCCCATCCCATTAAGGTAGTTCCCATGGTGAATGTTCCCACATTTTTGGCATGTGGGTCGTTGGGTTTTCCTCCCACCTTTTTCATTAGATCCACTAGCATGAAACTCCATCTTTCATTTCTTATTACCATAGCAATGGGACCATTCTCTAAACTCCATTTTCACTTTGAGATCACACTAAAAAATTTCTTCATAACTCCCAAAGTCTCGAATTGCAAGAGCCTTTTGAAGGTGTGGTTTTAATCCACTAAAAAATCTATCAATTTTGTTATCATTGTTGATAACAGAACCCAAAGAAACCCATGCAAGCCTTGTGAAATTATCTTTGTAGGTTGTGATGGATTCTCCATATTTTCGCTCTAACTCTATGAATTCTCTCTCCATCTCCGTGCGAAGGGTTCATTGTAAATACTCGTTAAGAAAAATTATTTGGAAGTCTTCTCATTCCATCTCTTGAATTTCCTCCCTTGGATTGGTGTTCTTAATAAAAATCCACCATTAATCAGCCTCTATATCTAGACGATAAATGGATAGTGTCACCTTATCTGTCTCATAATAGTGAATAACAGAAAATATCTTCTCCATGGAGTTGACCCACTATTCTGCAACTACTGGATCAAAATATCCACTAAATGGTGGTGGTCGTGGCCGTATAAAACATTCGATAGCCAGTTTCTCTCTCTTTGGTTAAGGAGGACATTATAAATTATTATGGTTATTGTTCATACCCTGAGATAATTGGGTAAGCATCCCCATGAAGTTTTGAACTCCACCTCCCAAGTCATTGTGGATGTCATTCAGGAAATCATTGTGTTAACCCTCGCACGAGTTGTTGTCCTGGTTTCTCCTAGTTCCCACCATTTTCTAAAATAAAAAATGTTAGAACAAAACTTAATTCAACAAGTCACGAATAACTTATTCATTTAAAAAATTTATACTAAAATCATAGCATATGGGATCCCTAGGTAAAATTCTTGTGCGCATATTTGTACATAGTCTCATGCAAGAGGCTTTCTTTAGGGTTCACTAATCCTAATTCCCAAATTAACTAAACCTTTCCTATGATATCAACTATAGAGACCTAACATTTCATTCATTACTATTACATAATTTTAAAGATAAATAAAATAATATTATTACACATATATGATCCAATGTTTTAGCGTCTTGGGAAAACTAGGACTATACATAACAATTACTACATCAAGCATAAACATTTATTCTATTTCTTCTTCTCTAGATTCTTACCGGCACTTGACCTCTCCTATTTACATGTAGTCACCTGAGGATATACATCAAAAGGGGTGATATTGAAGCCCAGTAAGGGGGAAGATAAGAAAAATGTATCATTGGGTGAGCATAATCATAACATAGGCAATGGATCATGAACCTAAGAGGAAACATAAATATAAGACTTGAAATGCGGAAATTCATAAAATTTAAACATCATTTCATAGTGGTTAACTACCACACATACTTGTGAAAAAATATATCATATTGTTCACAAATTATTTAACATTTTCTAATGAGATTCATCAATTTACCCAACGCATTAGAGCACTGTAAAATTCTGAGCACAACCATCACATTTAAACATTCATATTGCGCTGTATAAATCTCGACGCACCCATCACATCATAACATTTTCATTTATCAAGAATGCCATATAAAAAAATGAACATAACTGACCCATGAAAATTAATGGGTTTCATCTCATACTGAAACATTAAAAAACATTGGGTTCCCAAAATATTGAGGGAATAACATACATATTACAAGAACTGTCAATCATGAATGAGAAGTAAAAGATGTGTTCTCAAAAGAAGAGTTCTTTTTGAAAACATTTGGTTTGAAATAAATACTAGTAAAATTTTTGAATATCCCAAAAAATGAAATAAAATTATTATTAATATAGTTTTAATAAGTAACCATATCAAAATGGAGTGAAAGAGGGAGAACCCAAAAGATGAATGTTGGGTTCGATAATTTCCCCTTACCTTGTATACGAACGCTTCCTTCGCATTAATTTCATGTATAATGACATTATATTCATTAATTAGAAACTAAAAACACTTTTATAAATTAAAATGTTTCATTATGGATTCATTATTTTATTTTATGGGCCTTTTTATCAATTATAGGTTTTAAAAACACTGTTCGGGAATGTTTGTTTTTACAGTTTTCTTAAGTGGTTCACTTGAATTCATAAATTGATGTTCGGGTAGAACATGGGTAAACATACAGAACTGATATTACATGTTATTAATTATATTTGATAAGTTAAAATGATCTTATAATGAATTATATTGTATTCCATGTGGATGAATCATTAAATAAGAATTAAATGATGATTATTTGAGTTAATTTGGACGGTTTTTTTTTACCACAACAAACTTTTTTTGACTAATCAGGTAATAATTTGTACATATGTTAGTTTCAGAACATTAAATAGGACTTAATACACATATAATATTCTAGTTAAACCATAAAAATGGTTTCATGGCCATATCTGAAGGTAGAAATGAACAAAAGAAAACATGTCATTCTCAAAGGTGATAGATTAACACCTTACGAACAACGTTTTCATTAATAAAACAAAAGGAAGAGGAGAAGGGGGTTGGAAGGTATAATATCCCATTAGTATCATATAATTACAGTATATGTATGATACTCAAGTTACCATACCATATAGACAAAGATGGGTTGGGAGTGAATAAGAAAATAGCTTGAAACTGAAAGGAATTTAAATGAAAAGTAGGAGAGAAATTACTTCTTGAAACCTCCTCTTGAGATCCTCCTTAATGGGCCTATGCTTGGACATTGGATGAGACCAGAAGCTTTTTGACATGGGTTAGGGAATGGGGAATATTATTGGGATTATTTTAGATAGGGATTGATGCTTCAGATGTGTGAGGAAATGAGGGTGTGAATGGTGGTTTTTATAGTGGAGGGGATAGGGGTTTTCTTAATATAAAATTCATTAATTTATTATTTTTCCATAAGACAAGGAATAATGAGTATTCCTTTACCAAGATTATTAATTTTATAATTTAATACCAAAACATGTGATCTTAAATCAACATAAAATCATACATGACTCTATAATTTACTTATTTAGCTTATTTTGTAAATTATGGTATTTCAATATCCATCAAAAATTCGATTATTTCAGAAAAATCCAAAAATTTCACCCCAACCATTTATCGACATATAGAATCCAAAAATGAATTCCATTCTTAAAAAATAATTTTCTTAATAATATTAAATTAATATTTAATTAAAATCATAATTTACTTGAAAAATACAGTTTTTAGAATTAAAACTGATTTTATAATGCTTTCAAAAATTAATTAGGGTCTTATAAAATTATCTAAAAATGAGAATAAATAGATTTTTTAATTTATGATCACATTTTAAGAAAATAAAATTTCTTTTAAATTAATTAATTAATTATAATTAATTATTTATGACTTATAAAAATACCAAAACGTTTACTATGGTCAAATTGTCACTTCCAAAGAAGGTTAATTTTTTTTAAAATTATTCTTGTGTAAGGATACTCTTATTTTGGATGATTTAATATTCATAAGTGTTGTACAACTATTCATAATTGTAGGTTACAATTCACCAAACATTATTTTTTCTTTATTGGAGACCACAAATCATCTTAAACATAACCATGTTTGTCGGATTTTTTAAATTCCAAACACAGAAGTGACAAATTTATGTTTAAAGGTCACATAGAAGTTATTAGTTCATTATGTTATGTTTTCATATGATTTTATGACATATTTATAAGAAGGTAATTTCCATAAAAAACATTTGGTCATTACACTCCATCTATTAAAGATGCAATGAAATAGATATTATGTTATGTTCATAGATAACCATTCAATATTCATATGATAATTAAAAAACAATTATAGAGATCTGAAAGAGTATTATTTTTTGGACATCATGAAGATATATATTTCAATATATATATTTCTATTCTTGGTGTGTCAAAATTTTTAGATTGTGAAAATTCATTGTAAGGTTATTCTATAACCATTACTCACGAATAAATGGAAATTTGAAAACTTCTCCATGGATTTTGAAGTTAGACTAACAATAACACCAGGAGGGAATAATTTTATAAGGGTGGTATTTGATCACCTTATGAATTAAAATCATGTTATTTCCATTAGAAAATATTTATATCTGGATAAGTCTTCTAGAATTCATATTAAGGAAGTGGTATTATTTTATAATGTAAAACATTCTTCTGTATCAGATAAGGCTTTTTTGTTTACCATGACATTCTAGAGAACTCTTCAATATGCTTCGTATACAGAGATGTGTTTCCATGCGTTATGTCATACCTAGATATATGGTAGGTCTAAAATAAAAATTTAAACCCTAAATGATATTATGATATTTTATATTAGGGATTTTAGTTGTGTTTTAGATCGAAACATTCCTCCAATTTAGTTTTTTTATGATATTATCTTTTCCTCATAAATTCAAATGGACCCTTATAAAAGCTTCTATGGAAATTACTGTTGAAATAAAACATGTTAGGATGATATTAGAGAATGAAAAATTTTATTAGCTGGTCCAGGTGAGAAAGTGACCTAGAATTTCTGATTCATTTATTAACACATAAATCCTTCTCGAAGAATACATAAAAATTACAATGTTAATAATCTGGGTGATCTAAAATTTTATGTTGGTTAGAATGATTTACTTTGAATTTATCCATCTAAAATGGAAATGGGATTTATATATAAGATAGATCTCATAATTAGTTATATTTTCCCTTTGAATATTCTTTAACATGTATGGATGGTCTCTTATATCATTGCACTTCCAATAAACCCATCTCAAGTTGAAAATGTGTCCCTTGTATCTCTTCTAAGGAACTACATAATTGATCCATCACATGAACTGAACTCAATGGTTGCACATCGGAATCATGATCTCTCTTAAGATGAAAAATTGGTATAAATCTCGCATCATATATCTAATGTTCTACAGAATAAGATATCACACCTACAAAATGTTCTTTGTAGAAAAATTAAATTTTGAAAAGCTACATGAGAACCCAAGGATGTGATGAAAGTTATATATTATAAATTGATTGTATGATATAGATGAATTTTTAGGGGGAAATTTATTCCAAGGGTTTTATAATTAAACACCATGATATTTTATGAAATTATAGTTTAAAATAAATTTAACATCTTTAATATATTGCATTACAAGGAAAACATTGTTTAAATGAACCACGATATACTATTAAAATATTGTTATTTAAAATGACAGTTATCAACTACCCATTGAAATGGATTGTATAAATAGGACTAGATAAATTGTAAAATATTTATGGTTACACCTCAATTAAATTAATTTATTGGAACTATATTAGTAATAAATGAAAATATAAATCATTTAAATGTTAAATAAATATTTGCATAAAAATAATTTTTTTATAATGTAATTTTATCTTAATAATTTAAAATTTTCACTACTTCTGAATGATATTAATGAAACACATATATATTATAGTTAATAATAAAAGTAATATTAAATTAATATTTTTTATATGAATGGGACAAAAATAAACCAAATTTATGCAAAAATATATATTTTTTCTAAAAATCACTTTTCATTTCGTGTTGTGTGCTTATTTAAAATTTAATTTATTCCAATTATAAAAAAATTATAAAATTGATGTAAAATATTTAATAATTTGGGTTTAATTATTTAAATGGATCCCTTTAATTTTATGTATATATTTATATTAAACGTGGTAAAATAGTTCACCAAGATAAATATAATTTTCCAAAACCCGTACTATAGGAACTAGTGTTGAAATCTATAAAATTATATATCGGGATATCTGATAATTGTGACCCATTTTTTCATCAAGCCATAAAACTTCAAAAGGAAAATTTGTATCACATATATACTAAAAGACATTTTATGTTTAGAGTTTTATATAATTATGAAAATCTCTAACATAAACAATTAAAATCAACATAGAATCATAGAAAACATGTTGATGGAGTAAAACACCATCTCTGATTATACCCATAATATTTTATTTCACAATATATGCTTTTGGGTGCGGCGGGGTTGCTTCGGTTACAGTAGCGGTTCATCATCTTTGGAGTGCAGTGTGCGATTTGGGATCTCTGATGGGTTGTTTTGTTGGTTTTTGTTGAATTATGTCATTGATGAATTGAAGAGATTGAGTTTTGTGTCCTTGTGATTTTTGATTTAAGGGGATATTCTAGTTCAACATCAAGGGGACGCTTCAGAAGAGGTTCAGAGAAGCAATTTTTCATATGATCATGGCTTTCAGATTTGGATGTTTGAGAGGGTATGACAATTAGCATAATTACCAGGCATGTGCATCCTTGCATGGGACAGCATGCCGAGCATCAATGAGAAGATGGAAACTGGTACTATGATTTTTTATTACTGGAAAGGAGTGTTTATTTATTTTCTTGATCTGGAATGGGCCTTTTGATTTTGTATTGTGGAGGTTTGATGGTATTTTATGTGTTTATGTCTCGTTGGGTTCCACCTCACCCCTTTAAAGGGGCTTATGTTTCAATAAAAAATTAATTCTCATTCAAAATATGTCATCAACATCTTCCTAGTGGAATCCTTTATAGACATAAATCATTCACCATCATTCATTAAAAATGGTGGAGACGGAAACATAAAATGGGTGAGCATAGAAGGTTGCTAAGGGAAATTGAAATCATTAATAAATCCATATAATCATTAAACATATGAAGTGCATAACTGTATTATGGAATAATCAAAATGAATTTCTAGAACGTCTTAATATCCATACCCATCAATACCTGGATCTGGAAACATGAAAACTTAAAAAAGAATATAGTCATTATGATTTATAAACATGATCTATGTGATATAAATATTGTTCATTAGTGACATTATAAGAATATAGAAAATGTAATGAAAAAATATTTGTATATAGGAACATAATACTATTAAACCCTTTCAGAATCAGTACAATGTCCTTACAAATTGAATAAAAAATAGGTTTACATCCATCTCTGAAGTGCCCAATGTGTTAGAGTGACATCTAGGTTCAACCATCGTTTAATCTATAATGGGATCAACTGAAACTATCATGGTGAACACATTATTTATAATGTCCATAAACTAAATATATGTAGAGTTCATAAAAACATATTGAAACATCCTTTATTCTTTTCATAATATTGTTGTCCTATGAAAAGAGAACATATCCCACTGAAATATATTGGAATCATGAATAAACCAGAGAGAAAAATTGTGTTCCATAAAAATATATTTTAAACATGAATAACCTAGGTAAAGTAAATGTGTAACATAAAAATATATTTGAAACATGAATAACCAATTTAAAATAAATGGGTTTCATATCAATATATTTGCAACATTATTAAAAATTTGGAAAAAATGGGTTCCATAACAATATATTTGAAACGTGAATACCCCATGGATATAAAATGGCTTCCATAAAAACCAATACGAAACATAAATAACCTATGGGAAAGAAAGAGGGAAAAATAAATATTTTTAAGATATATTCAACTAGTGGAAAAGAAAATGGTTTCACAATAATCACTTAAATTAAATATTATATCCTAATAAGGAATTATAATGGTATCAATAAACAATTTCACTAGAGAATATAAGTAAAAACATGGGATATTGACGTTTCATAATAGTAATGACCATAAAATTTCATTGAAACTAACATGGGGAAAATTAAATATAACTATATTATATATCATGTAAACGTATAATTATACACTTAACATAAAAAATAATATGGCGGTATAACATAATAAATTTCTCAAAGAATGAAAATTGTGACAAAAATCAATTACCTATTTCGTAATGTTTAAACCATAACCCCCATGAAATATAGATAATAAAAAGGATATGTAAAACCCCATAAATGTATAAATAATAACCAGAAAATACATTCATGTTATGTATATACACCAAACAATAAAAGTGTTTGGTGGATACAAAATATATCTCATAGAAATAAAAGTAAGATAATAAAAACCCTTACAAGGATCGTATCATTATTGTGAAAATAATTAAAATATATAATTATGTGTAAAAATTTTAAATCCAAAAAAATACAATAAGAAATACATAATAACACAATCAGATTCCATTTCATACTTATTCATGTCATATCATAACCAATGACATATATGTCGAACCTGTTGAACAAAAATTGACTTAGGAAATCCCTTACCACATGAGAAACATGTGAATTATAAAACCTATTAAATAATAAAATTTAAAAAATTTAAATATCATGAAAACATATATACTCATGATATAACATAGAAAATTGGTTGTACGTACATCTTATGATAGAATAAATGTGATTATCCTCAAGATATACCTCAATGAAATGAGATTGAGAAGAAGTTCCTTATTACAGGAGAAATTTTTGAATCATGAGATCCATGATATAATAACATCAATTGAAACCTTAAATATAATTTATTAAATTAATCTCATGATATAAAATGTCATAGGATTGAATATACTCCATAAAAATTACTAGGTGCCTAATAAAAATTAAACCTTGATGGAATGTAAAATGAGACAAAACCTCTTACCTTGAGTCATATTTTTCTTGATCACCCTCTATATTCATGAATATTATAGTAATTGGGAATTATTTTCATTATTTATGACCTCTTCTATGTTAATTATTAATTTTATTTAACTTATAATCAATTTATATACAATTACTTAATCAATGATATTTATGTTGTATGTTTTGACCATATTCAATATTGGTGTAAAAATTTACATTGATAGGATGACTATGGTCAATGGGTCCATTATTTAAAAATATCAAGAATAATAAAAAATAAATTATTATCATATGTGTAAATAAATTTTCCTTTTTAAAAAAATATAAAATTATTATTATGAAAAATCATCCCACGTTACAATCATGGAGATAGTAGGATGTATGTATGTATAAGTAAGTGTCTCAATTTTCAATGATAATTATGGAAAGAAGGTAAGTAAAAATTTTCATTAGATAATTACCATTATATCATAAATACCATGTAATTTAATAATATATACATATATATAATTATTGGGATGTAAAAGGACTCATATCATGTTGAGGAGGTGGTATTCAACACGTCCACGAACAACCTTATAAATTTTTTAGTGCGTAAAAATGTAAATAAATAAAATAATATATTATAGTTTTAGAAAGATAATTATCTCGTTAATATAATATATATTTCATTTATATCTCATATTTTTTCAAAACCATCCTTAATAAATTCAATTTAAAGAGTTAACATATCAGATTTCTTGGAGGAGGCATCCACACATCCACAATTGATGTTATCGTATTTAAAAAATTAGATAGCATGAAGATATGTGTTATATAAAAATAAAATATTTATTTAAAAAATTGATATCATATATATCAAATAAAAATAGTGTGTTCATCATAATTCCCAACCATGTGTAGTAGTAAATGAAAAAATAAATAAATGACATCATTTCGCAAAGTGGTTGTCTATAATACACACGAACTGTAATTTAGTTTCCCATTTGATGGAAGAATGAATATATATAGGTAATGTCCATAAATTAAACACATATATGTATATTTATTTTAATTATGATATTATATAAACATGTAATAATAATAGTATAATGAGTGGAGGAAAAAATAAAACATAAATGCATGTTGGAGAATGTTACCTCTTTTTTTAGAAACTCCTTATGGGTTTCCCCAAAGGGATCCTGTGGAAGGATATTGGAAAAAATTGGACTATATGATTTGGGGAGGTATTTTGGTATTTTTTTATAGGTTTTTTAAATTCAATAGTTCTTGATAGGTTTGAAAAAATAGGGAAGGTAAAGTGCCTTTTTATAGTGGAGGGGGTGCCATTCTTGTAAATATAAAATGGTAAACAGTATTTAGAGGTATCCCTTACATCATGTAACACCAATAATGATCCCAACTATATTAAAAAGGTTAAATGGTTGAATAATATCAATAAAATGGGTTTTATACCTTTTTCTATGTTATTCGGCTCCATATGATTAATGTTAACTACTAAGTGAAGTCATTTTTACCTCAATATTTTTAAGTATTTTTAATTAATTAAATTATTAATTTTTGTTATAATATATATTTTACTCTTCACAAATTAAATTTTAATCTTACTGAAACCATGTAATCTGTAATTTCAAATTAAAATCATATAAGTATCAGAAATTAATTTAAAATTTATCCCATAGACATAACTACAAAGGGGGGTTTTAAAGTGAAATTGTTCAAAAGGTTTCCATGTTTTTATATCTAAAATCAATATTGAAATGATAAATATTAACTAATTTTTATTAAATGATATAAAATTGATCTAATTATACATTAGGACTAATTAAAAATATAATCTAACAGTATAAATTATTTATATGTAAATACAATTTTCAATTAAAATTCGGGGCCATTCAGTATTCATAACAATGTGAATGTTCTCAGAAAATAACAAATATTCATCCAGAGTAATTTTTTATATTCCAATTTTCAAAAATATTATTTTTTAAAATAAAAATATAAAATTTCTAATAATTGTGTTTAAATTAGGTTCCCCATTAAAATTCATAAAAAATTCCTTTTAAAAACATATATCTTTTTGTGCTTAAATTGGACTTCTCATTATTTTATCCATAATAATATAATTTTATGAATTTTAAACAAATTTACTAAATATATATCATATAGATATCATTGATGTATTTCAATAAAAGTTATTAATAAAATTTATTAAAATAAAACACCATTATGTTCATAAAAATAGTATTCATAAAAAAATTTCCTTTATTTTCAATTTTTCTTTGATTTAAATTAAAATTAATTTTTAAAATATTAATTTTTTTCTAAAAATGTGTAAAATATGATTTCATAATTTAGTTAATCATATTCGTTTATTCCATTCCAATTGATAGGTGTTTACTATTATATTAAATATAAAAAATTAAAAATATATTGTTATCTATTAAAACCTGGCCATTCGTGTAACATAATCATCAATGTGACTTGGTGTTTCATGAAACTAAAGTGAAACATTGTTTTGTGTGTGATTAAAGCTAAAATATGTTTTTTTGTAACATAATCTTTGAAATAATTTAAAAAAAATTCAAAAAATATATTTCTTCAAATCTTGGGATTTTATTTCTTAGTACCCTTAATATGATTTTTTCTCACAAAATACAACTCATTTATCAAAGGATTATCATTTTTATAATAATTTTATTAAAACTCATATAATAAAAAAGGTAAACAAAACTACCACTTAAAAATAGAATGTGGGAAACCTAATGGACACTAAATGTTACACATGACTAGTATTCATTATAGGGAGAACATATGTGTGAAATTATAAGATTTATTTGGAAGAGAAAACTAATCTAAATTTATTATGAGAGAGTGTTATAGAACATGATCAGGAGAATTCCAATGACAAAAAAATCTCATGCTAAATAGTTATTGAAAATTCCATTGATATTATCATAAAAGATTGTAATATGATAAAATTTTATTTCAAGATACTTTTCTGAATGTTAAAGAATTATCTAAGCATCTACACCAAGTAAAACAATTAATATTCTTACTTGATGAGTAAAATTTCAACCATTTCCATAATTTCTTATTTTTCTCCAAATTATGATTATTTAAGAGGAATTTTTTTCCCACATGAAGCACTAAATTCAAATTTTGAAGACCACATAATCATAAGGTGTCTAAAAAGTTATTCATTTTTTATTAAACATTTACCAAACACAAAATGGCTATAAAATGTCATTATAATTCAGAAAAATTATAAAAATTCAATTAATAAACTAATATTCAAAATAAAAAAATAGAACAGAATGTTCAAAATAAAATATTCAATAAATAAATATCCTTGATAATCATCAAATGTATCATCCCAAATATTGAATTCCAATGCTTATAAGGATGTTATCTTATATTATTCCAATATATATAAACCAATATTCCTAAAATAAAATACCTTATGTTTCTAACATGATATTTAAATTTTAAAATATTCCATGCTAACTAAGATATCATGTAGTCTAGAAGTAGTGTGTGAACCCCTCATCTTCCATCGGTAATGGGTTCAAGACCCACCACCTTG
This sequence comes from Viscum album, assembly GCA_963277665.1. NCBI lineage: Eukaryota > Viridiplantae > Streptophyta > Magnoliopsida > Santalales > Viscaceae > Viscum > Viscum album. The sequence goes on from OY728151.1 coordinate 299,150,783, forward strand.
ACAGATGCTACTGGATATCATTGTGAATATGATCTATAATTTTTTTCCATTAAACATTAAAAATAACACCACCCTAAAAACACATCATCTTTATACTGGGGGTTAAAAAATACATCATCCCAAAAAATAACATCTCCAAAAATTACATCAATAAATTATCACTTAAAACCTCAATGGAGTGTCTAAAAATTTGATAATATGACCATAATAAATCATATAAACCAATGAAGTTACTTATAACTCTTATATAACCACATATGAAAATATCCTAATATCCAGAGTAATCTCATTTGACCATTGATAAAAACTATAACAGTCAGAACTCGCCCTCTCATATCCTGTGATAAAATCCAGAACATTAAATTTTGGGCTATGATACTTATAATTGTAACCATATTATTTTCAATTAATCATTACAACATCAATAAGAAAACATGGATTACATAAAGTTGGGATTACCTTTTATGATTAGTGTTTTTGATAATTAGGAATTACTTCTAAAAAATAATACACTTCAATATAGACTCACAAACAATGGGTTCATATAGTTGAACATAATATCCTATTATACCAATATATTTATTATTTTACATGAATTAATCAACATACTCCTGGTGAAATCCTTTATAGAGTTTTTTTAATTCATAATAATTCTTTAAAACCTAAGGAAAAGAAACCATAATAAGAATACTCTCATATGCTTAATAAGGGAATACATAAGCATTAACAAATGAATGACATCGGTGAACATAATATGTGCATATGGGTATGATTACATAATCAAAATCCATTATTATAACGAATTAATATTCATACTCATCAATACCTAGATCATGAAACAATATAACAAGTAAAAAGAAAGAGTTGTTTGAATAAATAAACATGAGACATGTGATATTAATATTGATCATTAGAAACATTATAATCATTTATATATCATTTTTAAAAAATATGGTAGTCTCATTACATCATCTCATTGAACCCTGACAAAACCCTTAATGAACCCATACAAATGTAATAACAAATATGGTCGATTTTTTTCTCTCATGTTCCAAATGCATCATAGCACAATCAAGACATGCCCATTGTATAAGCTATAACGGGCTCAACCAGTGATATTTAGCTGCACCCATAAATTAAAATGTATAATAACTAAATATATAATAAATTAAGTAAAACTCCTTCAAACAACCTCTATTATTTTCATAACATGATTAACCCAAAAAAATGAAACATGTTCCACAAAAATGTCATTGAAACATGAATAACTGATGGAAATAAAATGGGTTCCAAAAAAATGTATTTGAAACATGATCTACCCTTGGAAATTAATTGGGTTCCATAACAATAGATTTGAAATAGGAATAACCCATTCAATGAAAATGAGATATATAACAATCTCTTTGATGTATGATAAACCCATTGCAAATAAATGAGTTCCCTAATTGTAAAGACCTGGTAATTCAATGAATTTGTTTTTCTTAAATTCTTTACAATATTACGAGTCTGCAGTTTCTGAAGGTGCCTAATTCTGAGGCCCAGTGTGCCCAGAATCAATTTTTTATGTTTTGTTGGGGTACATTTAGGAAATTTACTTGCGGGTTTTCCTATATTTTAAACTGATGCTCGTAATTGATATCTGATGGCACTAATGAACTCGCAGTGCCGGTTTTCACTTAAGAAGACCTTTACTGCAGTTGCGTTTGGTCAATAGTAGAAGTTATAATTTGGGGATTCATAGTAACTTAAATAAAATTGTTTTATTGTACAATATTATTTAAGATTTGGTTATTTCCACCAAAGGGAAGTTGGGGTGGGGCCCACACCCCACATAACCTCCCATGAGAGTATAACGAGTGGTGGGACCCACACGAGCACCTAACTCTTCATCTTCCCTTTAACTCCCAAGAAACCCCTTTTTAACTTTTGAACTCCCACTTAATGGAGAAGCCTCTCCACCTCCCTCCATTAATTGTGCCAACCCCATCAATTTAATTAATTAAGCACCCTTAATTAATTGGTTCATTTGAATTAATTCGAAAGGCATGGAGTTATTAAATTAGGTAGCTTTTGTTATATATTCATTGGAAAATATTTGATTGGAGGAGGCTCTGAAGAATTAGAAGAAAGGTGTTCCTCTCTTGATGAAGAACATTTTTCTTCAACAAAGAACATCTCTGATGAAGAAAGCGAAGAACTTCTCCAACGACGCTTCCTCTTTGGATGCACCCCGACGTCAACAGAATCGATGTCCGTATTCCATGATGCCCAAACTCTGCGATGCTTGTCTTCTTAGGATCATTGATGTGCACCGTTCTTGAAATTGAGGTAGGGGTTTTAAATAATTTTATGTGAATAAATTATCTCGTTCTTGTCGAATCCTTTGGGGTGTCCTCAGCTAACTGCTATAACCTAACGTGGAGGGCGTGGGAAGAATGAACACGGACCGACGACCCTCCGTTGGTCCTTGACTTTATTCGTGATGGAGGCAGAGATGGAAGAGGTGGCGGTGACCGGAGATGACGACGACCAATGGAGGTGGTGGAAAAGGAAGCCATGCGTCGTCCCGTTAGAGGACTGCACCACCAGGCGTCGTGCCCGTGGAGGAGACCACGGCCCGCAACAGGGCCGCTCGGCCGAAGAAAAAACCGGACGGTCTCATAACCAGCCGGGTTGGAAGAACCGGCCGGAAAAAGTCGGCAGGGCTGGAGAACCGCATCGCCTCTTGGCACAGCACTGTAGAAAACCGCATGCTACTTCAGTTGGAAAACCGGATAGCCGGATGATGTCTGGGTTGATGAAGGCCATGACACACGAAGGTGCTGCGTGGGAGAATAGCGGCCCGCCTATGCGGGCCGCTCGTTGCGGGGAAGACCAGACAGCTTCGGCCGGCCGAGCAGGAGGGGTGGAGCCACTCGGCGCCGTCATTTCAGAAAAACCAGGGGCTGCACCCCCCGCTTTGCTCGGCCCACATGCCGAGTCGCGGCCTGCCGCGGGCCGGGCTGCGCCGCGCCACACCGGGCCGAGCTGTGCCCCACCGGGCCAGAACGCGCCTCCCAAGGCTAGGCCATGTTCCACTGGGACGGACCGACCCCCCAACCGAGTCAGACCCGCCGAACCAGGTCTGGCTGCCCTGCCAGCCCAATGGGCTTGACGTGTCGGGCCCGTTTCGCTTATACGCGAATATCTTCTTCACCGTGCATATGATTGACATGTCATCTACGGCACTAGGAACCTTGTGACAAGGAGGTACTTTTGAGATACTCTAAGCGATTTTTGGAAAACATTAGAAAACGTCCATGTTTGGAACGAGCGTAATTTCAACCGGGCCCCTTGAACAGAAAAGCCAATAACTCTCAGACCGGGCGTCCGATTGACACACCATCTATCGTGTTGGGTTCCTTTTGATGAGACGGAACTTTGGGATACATAAAATCAGGACTTCGTGATAGTTGAGGTATCGACCCCCTTTGCTTGAGGAGAAGACCCTCCTAGAATCGAGTGTGTTGTGTGTGGGAACCCTAGAGCTAGTTGCGACTGCGTCGACTACTGTACTGGAATCCTTCGTGAGTTCGACAACGAAGACTATTATACTGGAATCCTATGTGGGTTCGACACCGATGATTATTGTACCGGAATCCTCTGTGGGTTCAACAGCAATGACTACTTTTCTTGTATCCTGTGTGGGTCCGGTAGTTTGACCTCTCTACCTATATCATGTGTGGGTCCGATAGAGTAGCTAGTCTTGTATCCTGTGTGGGTCTAACAGCTTAGGTGGTCTTGTATCCTGTGTGGGTCTGACAGTTTAGATGAATCATTGACTACATCTGATCATCTCTATCGCTATACGAATGATGTGTTCCTGTGTGATCTGAGTCATGACTTTTAATCATTTTCATCGATGTGATTAACTTTACTTCCTGTGTGGACTGGGTTTTGCTTTGGATCGAGAGTTAGAGCCGAACTGAAATTGATAACATAGGTATCTGTATGGTCATATACATAAGTAGGGTGGTTTGATACTCGTGATTTTTTACTTTACTTCTATGGTTTATCCTTCGTGGATTCTAGGAGACCTTCGAGGGTCTCGGGGTCCCTACTAAGTATCGTTATACTCACCCCTTCACGGGTTTTGCCCGGACCTCGTTGTGTTGTATGCAGTCATCAGACAGCATTGACGGAGGCTGAGAGCGAGTCAGGACCGAAAGGTACTCGGAGGTGGACCACACGATGAGACGGTACACAGAGTGGACCGATAGACGTGGAGTGCTGAGGTGGACAACTATACCTACCCTTCAGGTAGGATACTCGGTGGACGTCCCAAGGGCATCCCTTTTTAGCTGTTGTCCCTTTTTTAGTTGTACTTGTTTTTCGTTGTACCTGTACATTACTGTTGGGATTGTATTTCCAGACCCTTTTACTTTTAGTACTACTTTTTGAATACATTTTTTACTTAGTTTGTTTCTTCTATCTTACTCTGTTGGTGTGTCTGTCACTTATATAAAGGAAATTCATTCCTAGCTTAGAGATTTACGCCTTTGGTGCTAGTCTCCAGCCCCTGGCCTATGGAAGGCGGGCTTGGGGTAGTCACGACACGGGCCCCGAGGATGGGTCATGGCAAATTAGTATCAAAGGAGTCAGTTCTACCATAGAACTCAAGACTCTGATAATTATTTTCTATGAAGCAACATTGTTAAGAGTGTTGAGTGTAGTTTTCAGTCTAGGGAGTCCAGTGTTGGTACAACGGCCGATATATCCATACACCAGGACCCTGACCTCTGATTTCCAACTCAGTGCATGAAAACACTAATTGCAAGTGTGTTTCCTTTGAAAAAATTTTCATTGTGATTACTTTGTGTAAGCACACCATGTATACATTTTTACCTTGGCGCACCTGTTTCTTTTCCGGATGTCCCCACGAAGGCAGTCAGATAGGGTTCTGAGTTACGTACGAGATGGTAGCCCACCGAGCGACGAGGCCTCTGTGTAGGGCCCCATCATAGAAGAGGCGCCAGTGGTACCACTACCCACTGTGCAGCCGATACCACCAGCTCCAGTAGCAGAGAATGCACGCTGCCGGAGTAAGTTGCATGAATTCTAGCGACATAGGCCACCAAGGTTCCGCGGAGATATGGACCCACAGGCAGCAGAGGATTGGCTGGAGGTTGTTGTGAGAGTTCTCAGATTGGTATGGACAACAGCCAACATTATGGTGATCCTTTCCATGAGTCTCTTCCACGCAGCAGTAGGTAGATGGTGGAGCCTGATTCTTCAGGTGCATGATGAGGCTTCTTACTCTGGAAATACTTTGAGAGTCTCTTCCCCTCAGAGTTTGTTCCAGCAACCCTTCGTGTGGTGTGGATTCAAGAGATACTACATCTACAGCAGGGCAGCATGACAACAGCTCAGTAATCACCAAGGTTTACTGACCTCTCACGCTACTCTACAGATATATTACGGGACCTGTTCTTCAGGGCCAGAACCTTTGATCAGGGACTCAGGCACGATATCAGGGCTTCGATGATTCCCCTCAGCATCCCGACATAGGCGGGGGTGCTGGAGCAAGCCCTTCTAGTGGAGAGATTTCTCACTGAGCAGTCACTAGCGGCGAGACCCACCACTGGGTGTCACGCAGCGGAGTCTTATGCAGCCGGTAGTAGACAGTTAACGCAGAGGTCCAAGTGGACCAGGCCATCAGGTGGGATACCTCAGGATACCGGTTTGGTGGTGCGGGGCTCACGAAAAAAAGCCAGCCTTACGAGGAGCAGGCAGTGCTATGCATGTGGTGGGCAGAGACACATGGCCGGGGACTGCCCGACCCGACATGCAGACGAGCAGCATATTGTGGAGGGGCTTCCTAGGCAGAGGCAGAGGTTTGACTGTGGTGGTCCGTCGGGAGCAGGCAGACGTGGCAGAGTATCTGGCTAATTAGCGGGTGGTGGACGACGTTTCGAGGCTTTACCACCACCACCATAAGGAGGTCCACCATGAACACAGGGAGCTAGCGGACAGAGGTAGGCTCAGCTCTAGGTAGTCGAGGCATGCGATCACAGTGCACCTGAGATGATTCGAGGTACAATTTATGTTTTCTCTACCCTTGATGTAGTACATACAGACATAGGTGCGAGTCATTTATTTATTGCCGCTGCCCTTGTTTGGAGCTCGAAGATTCCAACGGAGCCGTTGGTTTGATCCTTACAGCTAAAGACTCATACGGGAGCAGACTCGACGATTACGCACTGGTGCCGGTAGTGTGATCTTACTCTAGAATGTGAGAGCTTCAGTTGGGATCTTTTTGTAGTGGTGTTGAGGCCTTATGATGTCATCTTGGGTAGGGATTGGTTATCTACAGTTCATGCCCAGATCGACTGTATTAGGCACAATGTGTGGGGTATCCACCCTGATGGGACCAGGTTCACCTTCACCGACGAGAATGGAGGCTTTGCAGTGCAGGATGGACTTACGCAGAGGAGAGGGCATCTGATAAAACACTAGTTGGCTAGTCTCATCCTCGGAGCGGTTGATGTGTAGAGTCTGAGTTTTCCTTGCAACACCCCAAGATTTTATGAAAAATATTCTTTTTAATTTCAATTATGTCTTCTGTTGTATTATACACTAAAAGGATCTTGCACAACTCGCATCCTTTACTTGCCTTGCATTACACGCAATCGCGACCTTCCTCGATAGTGTGTGTAGTACGCAATAACGAGTTTCACTAAACAACGATATGCTATTAAAATATTATTAAAACTAGCCATTATGAATAGTAATAACCACTTTTTGAAATTTTGTAAATTTTATTTTTCAAAATGGACTTCATTTTTGGATTCGGAATATCGAAATTAGCTTAGGGTGAAATTTTGGTACCTTTCGGATAACTTTCATTTTCTGATGAATAGTGAAAATTACTAAATTTTAATTAAAAACAACATTTTTAATCAAAATAATTAATAGTGATAAATTATTAATTTTAGTGGTTTTAAAGTATATTTAGAATATATTTTTACAATTTAATACAATGTTGGTCATTGGATGTAATTTCACATTTAAACCAGACATAAACAAGTGTCAATCTTTTGATAGTTATTATCTCTTAAGAACACGCTATTTGTTTTGACGACGGAAATTAATTTTTAAATTAAGTAATGCAACTGATATGTTTTTAATTTGGTAAAATAGACATCATTTTTCAGTTCATAATATCAAATATAGCTTAGGCCTAATTTTTTGTATTTTTCTGGAAACTTTCATTTTTTGATGAATAGTGAAACCACTAAGTGGTAGTTAAAAAAAATGAATTTTTCATAAAAATTAATTTTACCGCTTCTGTGAGTGGAATTTCAAAAATCCGAGAGACACGGTTGATGTCAATAAGTAAAATGTGGTTCAATGAGATGAAAATAATATTTTTGAATAGTAATTTTTTTCTTTTTTTTACCACGGTTAAAAGTAAATAGGGTAATTAAGGGTAAAAATGATATTATTATTACCCTAAAACATGTCCTAATTATATTGGATAAGATTAATTCGACCAAAAAAACCTTAGGAATAAAATATGACCATTTAGGCCCACATGGATTAGATTAGGACATTTATTATTAATTTATTTAAAGAAGGGTTAAAATAGTTAAAATCAAAGTTTAATAAGTATATCATTTTTAATATAGGTTTATACATAAGATAAATTCGACTATAAATATTAATTAGAAAGATAAAACGATTTCCTACATTATAGTATTTTATTTTTAATTTTTATACATTAAATAATTTAATTTATTTATGACATAATTATGATGCAGTAATTATCTTATTAATGAAATATTGACATAATTGATGTTATAAATACAAAAATAAATGTAATTTGAGACTTTTTATAAATTAAACTAATTTTCTAGGTTAATATGACATGTTAGTATTGATATATTTATCTTTTTTCGAACTAATCAGTCTGTTATAATTTTCACAAAAATCAATTACTAAATAGTGTCAAAATTGACATAATATAGTTTTTTAAACAAATATTATATTATTAATTGTTATTTTATTCCTAAAAATATAAGGTTAGGCCAAATGACTTAGATAAGGTTATATATATTAATAATAAACAACTTTTAGTTCTTTTGGCTACTTATAGTATGTTTATTAACCTTATATTGTAAAAACACAAAAAGACACGGTAAAAGTAAAATTATCTAACTTAATGTTAAATCTAAATGATATGGTTAAAATAGGAACATAAACTTGTATAAATTCTATTGGATGAGATTATTTTTACCCATCCCCACCATAGCTTAGAAATAAATCAATTTTGAGCTATTTAAAACCGAATTTGGCTTTATAAAAAAATAATATTTTTAGTTTTTTCAAAAGATCCCCTCTCCTCCCTTATAAAAGGGCACCTCCTCCCTCTCTTCCTCATACCAATTTTAGCCTTCAAGCTCGGCCAACCCCTGAAAAATTCTATTATCCACTTCCCTTGAAACATCCTAGAGGTCCTGGTCTTCTTCAAAGACCAATTTTAGTCCCCTAAAGGGGGGGACTCAAAGAGGTGCTTCAAAGAAGAGGTAATGTCTGTTACCGATTCTTTCAACTTTATTTCTTCTTCCACTTCTTCTTCTTAGGTTGTTTCATTATGAAGTAATAACATCAGTATCACTCATATACTGATATGTTATTATAAGTATGAAACAACCCTATTTCACTATCTATCCATCCTACGGAAAACGAAATCACTGTGTGTGCGTACGTACAGAATACCGTCTCCACGCCGTGGTGTAATCTATTTTCCACCACCACCTTACTTGGATGGGTATAATGGTGTAAATAATAACTATATATGATTATTGTAAAGTGAAATTGATTCTGAAATAGTATACATACACTCCAATACAATTCCACGATCATGAGAATGATATCATCGCTCATGCATACGTACGGACTACCCTCTCCACAACGCGATTAGATTCATTCTCCACATTAACCATTCATGAATGATTATTAAGTATATATAATAAGTAATCATGAAATATATGACATAATTATGATACTGTATTTATGTGTATATATATGTATGTCGTCTACTTAATTCCATTCAACTCAATAAGGAAACGAAAACAGCGTTCATGCGTACGTACGGCCTACCGTCTCCATGAACGGTGTATTTCTTTCCTTTTAAAGATATATTATATATATATTCTGAATATATATTATATATAAATCATGTTTTATAATCTGGAATTAAGTAATCATGATGTAAGTAATCATATGGATAATTACTAGTAAAAACACGAACGACAAATGAAACGATTTTACCCAAAACTCTCTTTAACATTGAATTTACAAAAGAACGGGTAATATAAAGTCATAAGTGAACCATATATGATATCATAACAATGAGTAGGATTTTGGAATAAGTCACTGACATTATTTAAATCATTATACAGGTGTTTCGGACACTTATGAAGAAAATCAGACCTAAGGTAAGGGATAATTGTGCAAATCTCATTTTTATCCGAGATTACTTATTCGTAAGTATTTACTAGGGTTAATGCTATCATCCATGTCCATGTTTTATAAAAGTGTATTCATGTATGTTTAAAGTCCTTTTATACCCATTTTGACTTTTACCCCATGGTATGAAAGGAATCATTCTTTTGTTTACCCTACGAGGTACTTTTTTAATTTTTCTGACAAAAGTACAAGAAGAATGTTTTTTAACTTATACGGCACGAATAGATTTTTAGAGTTTTATAAAGACTTATTTTCAGTATGCTTCCTAAAAATATTTCCTGACTATTTTCAACAAAATCTCTTTCTTTTAAAATAGCATGACGTTTTGTGAAAAGAAAATGATTTTGAAGAAGAAAGGATATTTTCCTCAAGAATTCATTTCAAGTGATTTATCAAAACCTTTTTCCATCTAAGATGACATTATTTCATATATGTATGTTTAAAGTATAAAGTCTCTATGATTTACATGGTTTCACTTTTATTATTATGAAATGATATCCATTTCTTTTATATGGATTATGTGATTATGGGATGATGTTTTTGAAACCCATTTTATTTATTGGGTTACTATGAATGATGTATGTTTATTTTGTGGCACAAGTAAGAATGATTTCATTATGAGATTGGTGGGACCTATATCTCCCTCCAATGAATTGGGTAAAGATTTATATCTCATGAGATAGACATGGCTGGAATGGCATGTTAAACCAGTTCAATAATACAGGACGGGAACGAGGAGTGAACTCAATTCAGAAAGGGACTTTGTCCACTAAGATGGTCTTGGTAGAAATTCCTTGGATACTATTGAAATCATATCTTTTGTTTAATGGTTTACACAATAACATGTTTTATTCCCATGCTATTTATCATTCTTAATGTTTCTATATAATCTATGCCTTACGTACTTCCATGTTTTGTGTCATTTCTCAAGATTTTGATGTTTAATCATTATGTTCATGTTTTTAAGTTCAAATGTATATGGTATGTTTTATTTTATCCATTCTTACCCTTACTGAGCATTTGAGCACACTCTTTTTATGTTTTATTTTCCCCAGGATATAAATAATGGTTTTAGGTAAGAAAAAAAGGGAAGATCTTTATGGGAGATGTTGGAGAGCTTTTACCACGATTAGAAGATTACGTTCCAAGTTTCCAAAGACACTAAACTATTACGGTCCTTCTGTGTCTGTTTTTGTTATGTATTAAGTATTCCTCTAAAGTAATTTAATGTCCATGTACGTCAAGATTTGGTTCTCTACAGTTGGTATCAGAGGAAAATTTTAGTCAACCTTTGGAAACTAGGATGCGAAAACGTTAGTGAGATCCCTAGATATATTTCTAAGGTATGTCTATGGATGTCTCTAAGGTTAATTATACGTATAGGTTATAGTCCTAGAATTGTGCTGACGATCATAGAATTTAACCTAAGATGTTAGATATTGATGGTACTCCCCCTTTACTATGTTGTTTCCCTAATATGATTTTTTCCTCTCACACTATTCTTTTTGGGTTTTAGAAAATGGTTGGAAACAGGAAGATTCATGATAATAGAGGATATGACGGACAATGGAATGATATTCTTCATGAGAAACCAAATGAAACGGGATTTGGAAGTCCAAAAATTGTTATTATGACTAATCAACAATCTCATAATATGATCAATAATCACAACTTTGGTAAGTTTCCCGACTCAGATAATAAGTGAAAGATGGAGTTTCATGATGATCATAGAGGAAATAATGTTCAATTTTCCTCATGTAAATCATGTGGGAAGAAGCATCGAGGAGATTGTTTCAAGGGAACTGGAAGATGCTTTGGGTGTGGAAAAGAAGGAAACAAAGCCAGTAAGTGAAAAGGAAAAGGTTAAGTTAACACCATGGATGAGGATAATGGTATTTCTACGACAACAACAATGGTTAAATGTTTTAAATGTGGAATGTACGAGCATTATGCAAACCAATGCCCTAACGGAAAGTCTCATGAAGAGAATCAGTATGGCCGTATGGGTAGTATTTATGTTGATGATGACGAAGATACTTCAAATGATATGTGAGATGAAAGAATTGTTGAATCTCAGTCAATGGTTTAAGAAGGTAGTGGAATGATTACATGTTTATCAAGTATAATGTTGTATAAGTAATGTCATGGTACTATGGAATAAAGAGACATCTAAGGATTGTTACACTGTTGTCTTTCCTTGAATTTTGAAAGTGTATGATTAATGGTACCAGTATATATTAAAGGTTATTAAGATATTTTTGGAATATAGATGATATGCGCATAATGAAGGGATAAGGAGAAAATTAAATGTTTGATAGTATTCATGAGCTTATGACTGATATAAGGAGAAGGTTATATCATGGTTTGAGTATATAGAATTTTTGGATTTTGGTACGTGGAAAGAGTTAACTTTTGACAGCATTCATGTTTTCACTAAGGTTTAATGGGTATTCATTTTTCAAGAGAATACATGATTAAGGTATTCACAAGATTGGAATGTGACCAACAAGATATATGGGGGATAAATGATGGTATTCACATGCTTGGTTGATGACATTTCAAGTAATCCTTTTCTTTATACTATGATCCTGGACCGAAGTATTTTAGATAAGCCTAAAGATTGGAATGGATTATGTTGGACATAAGTTAGTATTGTTTAAGGATAGAACTTTTTTTGATATTATTTATGGGATGTTATAGTAATGTAGTTTTAGAAAAAGGACAACCTGCAGGACGGGCGACAACCCATCGCATCGGACAAGGCTGTGGGAATCGAACCCACAACCGAAGTGCAACTGTCCCTTATTTCCTACCACTGGCCTACAGGAAGTCCATGTTTAGTAAAAACTATTTTTTTATATAAAGAAGTATGATATATGAAGTATAAGTCCATTTTAGGAACCATATATTATTAATCTCACTATAGATGGACTTATGTATGTTTTGATAACTTTTCTAACCTTTTGTTTGAGACAGATGGAATGACCCATCATTCAATCACATGATCTGCTAACACATCATGAATGACAAATTCAACTTCATTTCATTAAGATATGAAGTGGAAATTGTCCAAAGAACGACCAACGGTGAGACTATACCAAAATCACGAAAGTATTTCTTCTAATTCCAATTTCATCAACTTTAGGGAAATGATCTTGAAAACCAAAAATGTTGTCCTAGTGATCTTATATCTGATGAATCATATGGCACCTTAGATCGTCACAAATTTATGGATTTGTGATTTCTGGCTTTTCCATAGCCATGTTCTATACCACTCTCCATCAGAACATGATGGTTAGATTTCTCTTCCATATCCACATTTTCAACTATGTGGAAACCCAGTGATTAGTTTATTTGGGTAACCGTTACATTTCATACATTTGTTTTTGAAGATTGGTTTTGGTATTCCATTTTACGATGTGGGTTTCTATTAAAGAAACTTTCGAGTAGTAATCAATTTATAACCCCGACAAATTCTGAGGGTGAAATTCATTTTAAGGGGGGTAGAATGTAACACCCTTAGATTTTATGAAAAATATTCTTTTTAATTTCATTAATGTCTTGTGTTGTACGCTAAACTAAAAGGATCTTGCACAACATGCATTCTTTACTTGCCTATCATTACACGCAATCACGATCTTCCTCGATAGCGTGTGTAGTACGCAATAACGAGTTTCACTAAACAAAGATATGCTATTAAAATATTTTTAAAACTAGCCGTTATGAATAGTAATAACCACTTTTTGAACTTTTGTAATTTTTATTTTTCAAAATGGACTTCATTTTTGGATTCTGAATATCGAAATTAGCTTAGGATGAAATTTTGGTACTTTTCGGATAACTTTCATTTTCTGATGAATAGTGAAAATTACTAAATTTTAATTAAAAATAACCATTTTAATCGAAATAATTAATAGTGATAAATTATTAATTTGAGTGGTTTTAAAGTATATTTAGAATATATTTTTACAATTTAACACAATTTTGGTCATTGGATGTAATTTCACATTTAAACCAGACATAAACAAGTGTCAATCTTTTGATAATTATTATCTCTTAAGAACACACTATTTGTTTTGACGACAGGAATTAATTTTTAAATTAATTAATGAAACTGATATGTTTTGAAATTGGTAAAATAGACATCATTTTTCAGTTCATAATATAAAATATATCTTAGGCCTAATTTTTGGTATTTTTCTGGAAACTTTCATTTTTTGATGAATAGTGAAACCACTAAGTGGTAGTTAAGAAAATGAATATTCCATAAAACTTAATTTTACCGCTTCTGTGAGTGGAATTTTAAAAATTTGAGAGACCCGGTTGATGTCAGTAAGTAAAATGCGGTTCAATTAGATGAAAATAATTTTTGGTGAATAGTAACTTTTTACTTTTTTTTACCACGGTTAAAAGTAAATAGGGTAATTAAGGGTAAAAATGATATTATTATAACCCTAACACATGTTCTAATTCTATTGGATAAGTTTAATTCGACCAAAAACAACCTTAGGAATAAAATATGACCATTTAGGCCCACTTGGATTAGATTAGGACATTTATTATTAATTTATTTTAAGAATGGTTAAAATAGTTAAAATCAAAGTTTAATAAGTATATAATTTTTAATATAGGGTTATAGATAAGATAAATTCGACTATAAATATTCATTAGAAATCTAAAAAATTTTCTTACATAGTGCTATTTTATTTGTAATTTTTAGACATTAAATAATGTAATTTAGTTATGACACAATGATGATGCAGTAATTATCTTATTAATGAAATATTGACATAATTGATGTTATCAATACAAAAATAAATGTAATTTGAGACTTTTTATGAATTCGACTAATTTTCTAGGTTAATATGACATGTTAGTATTGATATAATTATCTTTTTTTGAAATAATCAGTATGTTATGATTTTCACAAAAATCAATTACTAAATAGTGTCAAAATTGACATAAAATAGTTTTTAAAACAAATATAAATTATTAATTGTTATTTTATTCCTAAATATATAAGGTTAGGCCAAATGACTTATATAAGGTTATATATATTAATAATAAACAACTTGGGGTTTTTTTGGTTTCTTATAGTATGATTATTAACCTCATAGTTTAAGAACACAAAAAGACACGGTAAAAGTAAAATTATCTAACTTAATGTTTAATCTAAATGATAAGGTTAAAATAGGAACCTAAACTTGTCTAAATTCTATTGTATGAGGGGATTCCGAACCATCCCCACCTTAGCTTTGAAATAAATCAATTTGGATCTATTTAAAACCGAATTTGGCTTTATAATAAAATAATATTTTTAGTTTTTCCAAAAGAGCCCCTCTCCTCCCTTATAAAAGGGAACCTCCTCCCTCTCTTCCTCACACCAATTTGAGCCTTCAAGCTCAGCCAAAACCTACCAATTTCTCTTCTCCGCTTCCCTATAAACATCCTAGAGGTCCTGGTCTTCTTCAAAGGCCAATTTTAGTGCCCTAAGAGGAGGGCTCAAAGAGGCGCTTCAAAGAAAAGGTAATGTCCATTACCGATTCTTTCAACATTATTTCTTCTTCAACTTATTCTTCTTAGGTTGTTTCATTATGAAGTAATAAAATCAGTATCACTCATATACTGATATGTTATTATAAGTATGAAACAACCCTATTTCACCATCTATCCATCCTACGGAAAATGAAATCACCGCGCGTGCGTACGTACGGAATATCATCTCAACGCCGTGGTGTAATCTATTTTACACCACCACCTTACTTGGATGGGTATAATGGTGTACATAATAACTATATAGAAATATTGTAAAGTGAAATTGATTCTGAAATAGTATACATACACTCCAATACAATTCCACGATCATGAGAACGATATCATCTCTCGTGCGTACGTACGGATACCGTCTCCACGACGCGATGAGATTCATTCTCCACATGAACCATTCATGAATTATTATTAATTATATATAATAAGTAATCATGAAATATATGAAATAATAATGATACTTTATTTATGTGTATATATATGTATGTCGTCTACTTAATTTCATTCAACTCATTAAGGAATCAAAAACAGCGTTCATGCGTACGTACGGCCTACAGTCTCCATGAACGGTGTATTTCTTTCCATTTACTGATCTACTATATATATATATATATATTCTGAATATATATTATATATAAATCATGTTTTATATTTTGGAATTAAGTAATCATGATCTAAGTAATCATATGAATAATTACAAGTCAAAACACGGACGACAAATGAAAAGATTTTACCCAAAACGCTCTTTAACATGGAATTTACAAAAGAACGAGTAATATAAAGTCATAAGTGAACCATATATGATATCATAACAATGAGTATGATTCTGGAATAAGTCAATGACATTATTTAAATCATTATACATGAGGTTTGGACACTTATGAAGCAAATCAGACCTAAGGTAAGGGATAATTGTGCAAATCTCATTTTTATCTGAGATTATTTATTCGTAAGTATTTACTGGGGTTACTGCTATCATCCATGTCCATGTTTTATAAAAGTGTATTCATGTATGTTTAAAGTCCTTTTATACCCATTTTGACTTTTACCCCATGGTTTGGAAGGAATTATTCTTTTGTTTACCCTATGATGTACTTTTTTAATTTTTCCGACAAAAGTACAAGAAGAATGTTTTTTTAACTTATACGACACGAACAAATTTTTACAGTTTTGTAAAGACTTATTTTCATTATGCTTCCTAAACAGATTTCATGACTATTTTCGACAAAATATCTTTCTTTTAAAATAGCAAGACCTTTTTTGAAAAGAAATTGATTTTGAAGAATAAAGGATATTTTCCTCAAGAATTCATTTCATGTGTTTTATCAAAACCTTTTTCCATCTAAGATGAAATTATTTCATATGTGTATGTTTCAAGTATAAAGTATCTATGATTTACATGGCTTCACTTTTCTTATTATGAAATGATATCCATTTCTTTTATATGGATTATTTGATTATGGGATGATGTTTATGAAACCCATTTTATTTATTGGGTTACTATGAATAATGTATGTTTATTTTGTGGAACAAGTAAGAATGATTTCATTATGAGATGGGTGGGACCTATATATCCCTCCAATGCATTGGGTAATGATTTATATCTCATGAGATAGACATGGCTGGAACAGAAAGTTAAACCGGTTCAGTAACACAGGACTGGAACGAGGAGTCAACTCGATTCAGAAAGGGACTTTGTCCACTAAGATGGTCTTGGCAGTAATGCCTTGGCTACTATGGAAATCATATAATGTGATTAATGGTTTCCACAATTACATTTTTTATTCCCATTCTATTTTATAATTCTTAATGTTTCTTTATGATCTATGCCTTACATACTTCCATGTTTTGTGTCATTTCTCCAGATTTTGATGTTTAAACATTATGTTCATGTTTTTAAGTTCAAATGTATATGGTATGTTTTATTTTATCCATGATTACCATTACTGAGCATTTGAGCTCACCCTTTTTATGTTTTATTTCCCCAAGGATATAAAGAAAGGTTTTAGGTAAGAAAAAAAAGGGAAGATCTTTATGGGAGATGTTGAAGATCTTTCACCACGATTAGAAGATTACGTTCCAAGTTTCGAAAGACACTAAACTATTATGGTCCTTATGTGTCTGTTTTTGTTATGTATTATGTATTCCGCTAAAGTAATGTAATGTTCATGTACATCAAGCTTTGGGTCTCAACATTACTATTGTGGTGGATCAGTATGCAGATGTTTTTCCTAACTACGTTCCAAGACTACCTCCTCGCAGAGAGGTAGACATATACATTGACATGTACCCCGAGACAGCACTGATAACTACTCCAGCGTATCGGATGGATCCCGCCGAGCTTCGTGAGCTGCAGGTACAGCTGGAGGACTTACAGGGGAAGGGATTTATCCGACCTAGTGTTTCACCCTGGGATTCTTTGATTTTTTATCACCAAGAAGGCGGATGGGAGCTTACGACTGTGTGTCGACTTCTGTCTCCTGAATCAGGTGACAGTGAATAACAAGTACTCACACTAGAGGATTGAAGACCTCTTTGATCAGCTCAAGGGGGCACGATAGTTCTTGACGATAGGCCTCAGGTCAGGCTATCACCAGCTCAGAGTTTGAGATGAGGATGTGAAGAAGATGGTCTTCAGGTGTCGGTATGGTCACTACAAGTTCTTGGTTATGACCTTTAACATAACCCACACACTAGAAGTGTTCTTGAGTCTCATGAACAGGATGTTCCAGCCTTACCTCGATCGATTTTTCATAGTCTTCATCGACGACATACTGATTTACTCGGCCACTGAGGATGAGCATGGCTACTACTTTCCAGTTGTACTGGATACACTCTGAGGGCACCAACATTATGGTAAGTTCTTGAAGTGCCAGTTCTGCATTTGAGTGGTACACTTTCTAGGACACGTCATCTCAGAGGCTTGGGTAGTAGCGGATCCAGCGAAGATCGAGGCAGTACTTTCTTGGGATCCACCCAGGAGTGTGATGGAGGTCCGGAGATTCCTGGGTCTGGCTGGGTACTATCTGAGATTTTTTCCAGACTTCTCGAGAGTTTCAGCACCACTTTTAGCTTTGAAAAAGAAGGTTAAACCCTTCATGTGGTCAGATAGATGCTAGCAAACCTTTCAGAAGCTGAGGTAGAGGATGACCAGTGCGCCCATCTTGAGGCTATCGGTGGAGGGCATAGGGTACGTAGTTTACTGTGACGCATCAGGGACCAGACTCGGGTGCGTCCTGATGCACGAGTGAGTGGTGATCGCATAATGTTCATGAAAGTTGAGGAATCATGAGAAGAACTACGCTACACTTGACCTGGAGTTAGCATTAGTGGTCTTCTCATTAAATATAAGTTGGTACTATCTAATGGGCGGGCTCTATAAAATCTATTCTGACCACCAGAGTCTCATGTAAATCTTCGCACAAAAGGACCTGAACCTAAGATAGCAGTGATGGCTCAAGTTCTTCTAGGACTATGAATTAGAGATATTCTATACTCTTGGGAAGGGGAATGTTGTAGTAGATGCTCTCAGCAGGAGATCAGGCATTCGGCTGCTGGGAGAGGCAACGGAGGAGCAAGCCGCATTGCAGATATCAATTGGGGATAGAGATGGATCAACCTTTCTTTAGTCACTCCACTTCTTCAGCGAGTTATAGAGGCACATTGTGGGGATGTTGACTGTGGGACGCGACATGCTCAGATATCCATAGGGCAGGCGCCTGATGGATTTTTTGAAGGAGGGGAGCACATCATCCTCTTCAAGGGATGAACCATGGTACCAGTTGCAGTACATGAGGAAGTGCTGAGGGAGTTTCACACTTCCCCTCTAATGGTACATCTAGAAGTGGCAAAGATGTATCAGGACCTCAGATGAAAACACTAGTGGCCGAGTATGAAGAAGGTTGTAGTAGAGATTGTTTCACGATGCCTCACATGTCAACAAGTGAAGGTGGAGCACCAGGTACCAGCAGTCTTGGTACAACCCTTAGAGGACCCAGAGTTGAAGTTGGATGGGATATCCATTGATTTTGTGACGGGGCTTCCACATACATCCATGGGACATGACTCTATCTCAGTGATCGTAGACCGAATCACCAAGTCGGCCCACTTCCAACCATTCAGTGAGCATGGCTCAGTAGAGAGCTTGGGACACCTCTACATTCTGGAGATCGTACGGCTTCATGGTGTGCCATCGACTATCATCTCTGATCGAGATGCTTGTTTCACTTCTTGTCTTTGGAAGGGATTATGAGAGGCTTTTGGGATGCAAATCTTCTTGAGCACTGCCTTCCATCCTCAGACGGATGGTCAAACTGAGATAACCATTCAGACTCTCGAGGACATGCTCCTTGCATGTGTCCTCGAATTTTGTCAAAGCTAGGAGGATCAATTACCCTTGGTGTAGTTTTCGTACAACAACAGCTACCACTCCACCATCGGGATGGCCCCTTATAAGGAACTGTACGGACGACCGTGCAGATCACCTATGTGTTGTACTGACCCAAGAGAGTCTGCACTTGTAGGACCAGAGATGGTTCAGGCTACGATGAAGATGGTGCAGATCATCCAGTTGTAGATGAAGACTACACAGAGTATACATATGCCCTATTCTGATAGGAGATGAATACCACTAAAGTTCGAGGATGGTGACCACGTCTTCCTACAGGTCTCACGTCGATGAGGTCTATGGAGATTTGGATGGGGCGGAAATTTATCTCTGTGTTACATCGGGTCGTTCCTGGTCCTCAGAAGAGTAGGTGAGGTGGCTTACCACCTGGACCTTCCACCTCAGTTGAACTGGGTGCACGACGTCTTCCACGTGTCTCAGCTGAGGAGATATGTGCATGACCCATCCCACATTATTGACCACAGGGAGGAAGACATTGATGATGGGGAAACATTCATGAAGGTCCCAGTGGAGATCGAGGATCGACAGGAGTGGTTCCTACATGGATGGTTGATCCCTCTGGTGCGCATTCACTGGTAGTACAGAAACCTCTTAGAGATCACAAGGGAGTGGGAGGCTCAGATGCATGCCCAGTACCCCCCATTTGTTTCACTAGTGTTTTTTGTAGCTTTACGGGGACGTAAATCCCTAAGATGGGGGTAATGTAAATACCCAGAAATTTCAAGGAAATTTTTTTCATAAATTATTTAGAATATTATGAGTCCGACGTTTCTGACGATGCCAAATTCCAAGGCCCGGTGTGCCCGAAATCAGTTTCTGAAGATTCATTTGGGTACGTTAAGTAAACGTGCATGCAGATTTTTCTATCTTTTAAACCGATGCTCATAATTCAACTGTTAGGGCACCGATGATCTTGCAGTGTCAGTTTTCTCTTGAGGTGACCTTTACCGTAGTTGCGTTTGGTCGAGATTAGAAGTTATAATTTGGGGATTCATATCAAATTAAATAAAATTGTTTTATTGTACAATTTTATATAAGAGGTGGTTATTTCCACCAAAGGGAAGTTGGGGTAGGTCCCACACCCCACATAACCTCCCATGAGAGGATAATGTGTGGTGGGACCCACACAAGCACCTAACTCTTCATCTTCCCTTTAACTCCCAAGAAACCCTTTTGTAACTTTTGAACCCCCAATTAATGGAGGAGCCTCTCCACCTACCTCCGTTAATTGTTCCAAACCCATGAATTTAATTAATTAAGAACCCTTAATTAATTGGTTTGGTTAAATTAATTTGAAAGGAATGGCATTATTAAATTGGGTATCTTTTGTTATATTTGCATTGGAATATATTCGATTAGGGGTGGCACTAGAGAATTAGAATAAAGGTCTTCCTCTCTCGATGAAGAACACTGTTCTTCAATGAAGAGAATCTCTGATGAAGAATGCAAAGAACTTCTCCAACGAAACTTCATCTTTGGACACACCCCGACGTCAACGGAATCGATGTCCATATTCAACGATGCCTGACCTCTGCGATACTCGTCTTCCATGGCTTGTTGATGTGCACCGTTCTTGAAATCGAGGTAGGGGTTTTGAATAATTTTAAGTGAATAAATTATCTAGTTCTTGTTGAATCTTTTGGGGTGTCTTCGGCCAACTGTCATAGCCTAACATGGAGGGAACGGGCTGAACGAACACGGCCCAAAGACCCTCTATTGATCCTTGTTTTTATTCATGATGGAGGTGGAGATGTAATAGGTGGAAGAGACCGGAGTTGATGAAGAATGAAGGTAGTGGCAGAAACGGAGGCCATGCACAGGCCTATTAGAGGACCGCACCACCGGGCGCCGCATGGGCAGAGAAGACCGCGGCCAGCAACCGGGTCGGTCGGCCGAAGAAGAACTGACTGGTCTCATAACTGGATGGGCTAGAAGAACCGGCCGGCTAAAAGAGACCAGGCTAGAGAACCGCGGATCCACATGGCACTGTGCTACAGAGAACTGTGGCCCACTTTAGCGGGCGAACCGACTAGCAGGCCGCCAGCCTGGTTGATGAATGTCGCGAAACCCGACGGTGCCGCATGGGAGAACAGCGGCCTGCCTGTGCGGCCCGCTTACTCTGGGGAAGACCGGTTAGCTTCGGCCGGCTGGGTATGAGGGGTGGCGCCACTCGGAATCGCTGTTTCAGAAAAATCGGGGGTCGCCCCCCCCCCCCCCCCCCCTCCCCCACTCTGCCCAGCCCGCAGGTCGAGCCGCGGCCTGCCGCGGGCAGGGCCGCCTGCCGTCGTGTTGGGCCGCTCCCGGCCGGGCAGCGCCTCACGGGGACAGTCTGAATTCCACCGGGCCAGGCCGCACCCCATCAGGCCGAGGTAACCCCTCATCCGGGTTGGACCGGCCCAACCAGGTCGGGCCGAACTGAGAGCCCACTGGGCTTGACGGACCAAACCCGTTTCGCTTAAACGTGAATATCGTCTTGACCGTGCGTTCAATCGACGCGCCGTCTGCGGAACTGGGACCCTTGAGACGAATTGGTCCTTCTTCTATACTAAATGTGAGTTTTGAAAAACATTGGAAAACGTCCGGGTTTGGAATGAGAGTAATTCCAACCAAGCCCCTAGAAGGGAAAAGCCAATAACTCTCAGTCTGGCCGTCTGATTGACGCGTCATCTGTCGCATTGGGTTCCTTTTGATGAGACGGAACATCGGGATACATTAACTCAGGACTTCGTGAATGTTGATTTTTTGACCCCCTTTTCCTGAGGAGTGGAACTTCCTGAAATCAAGCATGTTGTGTGCGGGAACCCTAGAGTTGGCTGCGACTGCGTTGATAACTGTACTGGAATCCTCCATGCGTTTGACAGTGAGGAAAACTGTACTGGAATCCTCCGTGGGTTTGAAAGCGATGAGTACTGTAACTAGAATCCTTTGTGGCTTCGATAGCGATGACTAATGTTCTTGTATATTGTGTGGTTCCAGCAGTTTGACCTCTGTACATGTATCCTGTGTGGGTCCGACATAGTAGCTGGTCTTGTATCCTGTATGGGACTGACAGCTTAGATGGTCTTGTATCCTATGTGGTTCTGAAATCTTAGATGAATCAGTGACTACATATAATCACCTCTATCGCTATACGAAAGATGTGTACATGTTTGAGATGAGTCTTGAATTTCAATCATTATCATCGATGTGATTGACTTTACTTCCTGTGTGGACTGGGTTTTGATTTGTCTCAAGAGTTGGAGCCGAACTGAAATTGATAACTTAGGTATATGTATGGTCATATACCTAAGTAGGGTTGTTTGATTCTCGTGATTGTATCTTTCCTTCTGTGGTTTATCCTTAATCGATTCTGGGGGACCTTTGAGGGTCTCAGGGTCCCTACTGAGTATCATTATACTAACCCCTGCACGGTCTATGCATGCACCTCGTTGTGTTGGATGAAGAAGTCGGACAACGTTGAAGGAGGTCGAGAGCGATCGAGGACCGAACAGTACCCAGAGGTGGACCAAACTGTGAGACAATACACGGAGCAAACCGA
The DNA here is from genome assembly GCA_963277665.1 of Viscum album. Taxonomy (NCBI): domain Eukaryota; kingdom Viridiplantae; phylum Streptophyta; class Magnoliopsida; order Santalales; family Viscaceae; genus Viscum; species Viscum album. Next base: position 299,173,786 of record OY728151.1, read on the forward strand.
TAGACCTAGAGTGCCAAGTTGGAAAAATGTACATACCCTTCATGAAGGATAATCGGCGGACATCCCAGGAGCTTCCCTTTTCGAAGTTTTCCCTTTCTCAGTTTTACTTCTATTCCGTTGTACCTGTACTTTACTGTTGGGCGTGTATGTCCGGCCCCTTTAACTTTTAGCACTACTTTTTGTATACATTTTTCACTTAGTTCTTTGCTTCCAGCATACTCTATTGTTGTGTGTGTTACTTCTATAAAGGTAATGCCTTCCAAGATTAGGGATTTACGCCTTTGGTTCAAGTCGCCAGCCCCTGGCCTATAGAAGTCGGGCTTCGGGTAGTCACGGCACGGGCCCCGAGGAAGGTTCGTGACACAAATAATATATTTGAAACATAAATTAACCATGGAAAGGAAATTCCTTCCATAATAATATATTATAAACATTAATAACCCATTGTAAATAATGGATTCTAAAATAAACTCTTTTACATGTTTACAACCCATGTAAAATAAAGGAAATTCATAAAAATTTATTTTTGATATAGTCAACCCGTGGGAAATAAAATAGTTTCATAAAAATACCTTTAGAAAAAAATAATACTAAAAAAGAATGAATGAGGATTTTTTTCAAAAAACAATACACATGGTGGTTGATATTTTAGAATAAGGTTTCATTATTTTTATTAACATAAATGACAATAAAATATCTTTAAATCATTTTTTAAGAAAATAAACATTAAACATTTCAAAGAATCACATACCAAATTAAAACATTTGAATCATTATATCCATAAATTGGTTATCATTAAATTAATATTATAATTTCATGAGAATAATTTGATTCATGATATATAATTTCAAGGGAATATTATACAAACCACCTAAAATAATATAAGTGTATAGCATAACAAATGTGTTAAAGATGGAAAATTGTGACAATAATTCATTTTATATTTGGAAATATTGAAACCATAATCCCCATTAGGATTGACCAAAATTTTGATTTTAAAAAACCCCACATATATAAGGATAAGAATAATAAAATACCTTAATGGAATGTATATTCACCACACAATAAAAATAAGTGGTGATTATGGAAGATATCTCAGTAAAATAAACCTTGGATAAGAGAAACCCTTAAAAATATCATATAATTGGAGTGAGACTATATCAATTATATGATAATGATTGATTGATAAAATTCCCTTACATAAATTTGTAAAAACATAATAATAAAATCAGAGGTCATTTCACACATATTCTCTTCATAACATAATCATTGTCAATGAAATTCAACCATACAATAATAAATTGAGTTAAGAAATCCACATCACATGAGAAACATGACTATAAACTCAGTAAAGAATAACATTATAAAATTTAATATCATGATAACATAAAAATACATGATATAACATGTATAATGGTTCTAAATAGATCTTATAAAATAATAAAATTTTATCACATCAATACATGCATCAATGAGAGGAGACTAAGACAAAGTCCCTTATTATATGAGTAACTTTTGAATCATGATATACATGAAAGAATAACATAAATGGAATTATTTAATATTATAGATTAAATTAAACTCATTATATAACAAGTAATTGTGTAGTATATACACTATATAAATGTATAATGAATCATAATAACAATAATGTTTCAATGTTATATAAATTACGATGAAACCCATTATCTAGAGTTCAGTTTATCATGATTGCCCTCTATCTCCCAAAATATTAAACAAATTTTTATTATATACCTTATTTGGAACCTTTTATATGTCTATTATTTGTTTTATTTGACTAATAAACATGCCATGCATAATTAATTAATGTATAATGTTTAAGTCTAATGTTTTGACCATATTCAGATTATGTGTAAAAAATGATGATGATAGGTAGACTATGGTCAATGAGGTGACTATTTAAACATAATAAAAATATTAAAAATGAAATATGTATTATATTTATACATAAATTATAATTTTAAAATCAACAATTATAGGTTTTTTTGAAATATGGACCAATGTTACAAACATGGCCAGAATAGACTGTATGTACACATGAGTAACATTCTCATTATTCAATGACCGTGATGGAAATAAGTTAAGTAACATTAATTTTTAGATAAATATTACTATTTATTACATAAAAAGATATTTAATCATATATAATTATATATATAATTCTTTTATTGTAAAAATAAGCACATCATGTCGAGGAGGTGTTAGTCCACACATTCACCGATGACGTTATCACCTTTTTATTCTATGAAAAGGATAATAAATAAAATGATATATTATAATTAAATAAAGTTAATTATATAAATAATATCATATATATTACATTTACACTACATAATTTTATAAATATCATCCTTAATACATTCCATTTAATGTGTGAACAAATCACATCTCTTAGAGGAGGAGTTAATACAAACATTCACAAATGTTGTTGTCGTATTTATACAAAATGGAAAGCATTAGTTTATGTTGAAAATAACAATAATAAAATTATTAAGACAGCATATATACAATATATATCATATAAAAGTATTTTTTCCCTCAAAATTCCCTACCATGAGGGTGGCGATGTAAAAATGAACCATATTGTTTCTCAAGGCGGTAGCCAGCCATACATGCTAACAATAATTTTGTTGCCCATTTGATGGAAGTGTCTATAGGTGTAGGTAGTAACCTTAACATAAAACAATTTCATTATAAATAGTATAATGATATTAATATATAATCATGTAAAAATAATAATTTAATAGGTGGAGAAATAAATATAACATAATTACACGCTGAAAAATATTACCTCTTTTTTGGGTAACTTCTTTTGATTTTCACAAAAGGGATTCCTTTCCTGGATTTATGACCAACGTAAGTAAACACAGGTTAGGGGATGTATGTTGGGATTTTATTTTGGTAGGTTTTTTAGTAGACAAAGTTATTTATATTTGTGATGAAATAGTGGAGGGTGAGTGCCTTTTTATTGTGGAGGGGGAGTGTCATTCGTGTAAATATTGAAATGTAAACACTATAGAGAGGTATAAATTACATCATGTGAAACAAATAATGTTATAAATTCTGTAATTATATGATATGTTCGAATAATTTCCATAAATTTTTTTTTACATGTGTGCAAATAATTATGACCCATAATATTAATGTTTAACCACTTTGTAAACACATGTTTACCTTAATCTCTATAATTACTCTTAATTTCATTCAATAATATTTTTATATAAAATATTACGTTGAACTTATTATAAATTATAATTTTTTTATATTCCAAATATCTAATCCATTTTTTCAAATTCCAATAATTGAAGTGGAAGAAATTAATTCAAAAGTAATCCCGTAGACGGTACGACAAAGTTGGATTTAAAAGTAAAAATATTCCAAATATTTCTATGTTTATATATATATAATAAATATAAAATATATAAAAAATTTCTATATTGTAATAAATAATATATAATTTATCTTATTATAGAGTAAAAAAATTTTAATTATAATATATCACTATAAGAAAAATAAACTAAAAAGATGTTTTCAATTAAATTTTGGGGTCATTCACTATATCTCAAAACATGAAGGTTATCCTAAAAATACAAAATATTCACCCAAGTTAAATTTTGATTTTAAACTGTTAATTTTTTTATTTTCCATAAAAAATTACCAATGTATTAAAAAATGAAATTTAAAATATTTTCTCCATTAAAAGTGGTAAAACAACCTTTTAAAAACATACAATATTTAATTCTTAAAATCCGATTTAATTTAAATTTAACCCTATTAAATTGATTGTATGATTTTAAAAAAGATAAATATATAGAATATTAACTTAATTAATAAATTTAATAAATATATATTAATTTATTTTATTTTGATTAAACTCAATTTTGATCATAAATTGTTTTCCTAAAAACACATCATTAATATTTGATTGGTATTTATATTCTTTTTTAAATAATTAGTAACCAATGAATTTATTTTATAAAAATGTGTAAACTATTATTTAATAATTTATTTAATAATATTAATTTCATCCTTTCCAATAGCTAGGAGATAACTATTATGAAGGATATATAGTATGTGTAGTATATTGTTATCTGATAAGACATGGCATTGCCTGTAAAATAAGTCTCCAAATGGAAACAATGTTGCATGAAACCCATGATAAAGATGGTGATATGTGTGATGAAAGATACATTATTTTGCACATTTCAAAAAAACTATTAATGAAACTAAAATAAATCAAAATAATATATTTCCTAAAATCATGGGATGTTATAGTAATAGGTAAATCCTGTAAATATTAGTTAAAAATAAGTAACAATACAATAGTTTTTCAATCTAAATATTATTGGATGAACATAGTTATAACCTTATATCATTATAATTTAAATTTAATTTTTTAATGGACATGTTTCCATGAAAATGAATTATATATTTTTTAAATCAATGAATGTTACAAAATGTCACTCTCATTGTTTTAAAAAACTATTAAATGTCCAAATAGAGAAAAAAGAAAATTAATTAATGAACAAAAGTACTTATTGTTATATTTATAAAGTAACAAAAACTATATATATATATATATTGTTTTTATAATATATATAATATCCTTAAACTCTTAACCAACATTATTGATGTATTTCTAAAATTAATAAAATTGAAAATAAATGATATCAAAAATATTAAATGTAAAATAATTTGAGTAGTTATTTTTGTTCTAATAGTATAGTAGATTATTATAACATATTACTGTTATTTTATATAACTATATTCAAATTTCATCTTCTTATTTATGTCTTTTATGTCAAATTAAATGAATTGTGTGAAAAATAGGAAATAATGCTATTTTTTTTAAATAGTATTTTATTAAATTACATAAAAATATTAAAATATTAAAATAGGATATAGTGGTTATGATTTGTTTTTGAAAATTACTCCCCATTTCCTTTTATAGTACATTTGGAATAATTACACTTGAAACGTCCTTTAATATATTTTAATCTTCTATTAATTTACAAGAGTTCCCCTCCCCTCAATTATAAAATGGTACCACTCATTTCTATTCATCAAGCCACATTGATCCATCTATATCAAGGAAAATATAAAAATTTAACTTATCCAATACCATATCCAAATTATAGTGGATTTCTCGAAACAATACCAACCCTATAGTACTTAATAGGAGACGTAAAGGTGTTATTTCAGTTTAAGGGAAATAGCATTAATCAATAATATTATTCATAATAATTCTTTTTATTCATATAAATATATTATATTATTAGTAAAATATTAAATTAATTATCTTTAATATAACATAATATTTTTGTTAATATGAAACCACATTTATTCACCCACTTTCCACTAAATATGTTGTGAAAATATTGATCATTCGTATATATGTATAATCATGTCCATATTGTGATGCAGTTTATTTCATATCACCATATTTTATGGATTGGTATTATAATGGTTTTAATTATTATATATAAAAATTATGAAATATTTATACTAATTTAATGATAATATCAAATCTACCTTTTTACCATCCAAATCAATGAAAAATGATACTGTTTATCATTAATACATGTGGAAAACCACCACATAAAAGTGATGCAGTTATTTTTTATTTAATATTTTACTTCAATGTCAATAAAGATGGATTTAATAAGTATATATGATATATATTATATTATAATTATGATTAAATAATATTTATTTTTTCTTTTTCTTTTTTTCCATCCCTTATAAAATTGAAATAGTGTTTATGCATACGTATGTTATACCATCTCCATGAACTGTGGATTTCATTTTTCTATATCTATGTTTTATTAATGATTGTAAACATGGAAATATTGAATATATATAATATAAATATCATTATTAAAATTATGATGATGATCAAACTGAGATTAAAATACATGGACCAAAACTATCGAACTAAAACACACAAGAAAAATGAAGCAGATATCACTTGGAACATTAGTTTTACAAATAAAGTGTTATAAATAGGTGATAAATTGATATATATATATATATATATATATGTAAATCTTATATGGTATTATATATATGATTTTGTTTATATAATAAATTTATAAAAAATTTATATTTATTTTTCAGGAGTTTTAGAGATTTCAAATTAAGGGGAACTCATGTTGAGGAATTTTTATATCACTTTTGTGTCTGGGAGACACATATCATATTCACCAATTATTACTATTATGTGCTATATATAATAAAAATGAATGTGTTTAATGATTAATCTTTTGAAACATATTTCTATTTAAAAATTAATCTATTTTTTTTTCTTTAATGGGTGACTCGATTCAAACATTACCAATATGGTAAGGGTTTTACGTTACAATCTCATTGTCTATAGGAATTATATATTATTAAGTCTCCTATAATGAAATATTATGATATATATATCATTAAAATATTTATATTTCTTCCCATATATTTATATCATAAGAATAAATGTTTTCCTTTCATTTTGATTTCCATATGTACTCAAAAGAAAGAATTTTTTTTAAAGAAAATCGACTTTATTTCTCTTTTTTTTCAGATTCATTTTTCTTTCTTGTTATTTTTTTTAGAATGTTTTAATGATTTTTTATAATTATATAATAGTATTAATTAATGTAAATAGAAAAAAAAAATTGTTTTTTAATATAAAAATAATACTTTAAAATTAATATTTTTGTTCTTTCCCGAACAAGTTACTTTTCTGACTTCATTAAAAAAATATATAAGAAACATTTTTCAACTTATGTGGAATGAAAGAAATTGCTTGGATTTTTAACCACTAAATTATTGGAAACAAAATTCATATGTTTTTATGGATATTTTTAATAAAAATGATCTCTAATATATATTTTTAAATTCTGTATTTTAAAAGTGTAATTTCAAAATGGAAAATAAATTTTCCCTAAGAATGCGTAAATGATATTTTAATGGTGTTTATATTCAATGAGGAAAATGTCCTTTAGTTTTATATATTCACTATGGGGGATAGTATCCAAAGATACCATACCTTTTCATTATCTTATTGGTTTTTTATGAAATTATGTTAATTTTACTCATTCATTCTACATGGGTTTTACTATGATTAAATGATGAATTTTTTTATGAAAATCATAACTATTCCATTGGTTATTCTCTATTGAAATTTTTATGAAACCCATTTCTTTTCATGGGTAATGAATTAACTATGGCTGATTTTATTTTGAATCACATATGTGTGATTTTCATTTTGTGACTTTTGGTACATATATATCCCTCAATTGAACTCAGTAATGATTTATATATAATAAGATAAAAAGAATGGAATTGAGATAGGTACTAGTTAAGTATGGGGAATTGTGCATTATGATAGTTAGGGGAGTGACCCTTGACTCATATAATAGTATTTTCGGTGAACCCAATCAACTATGATAATATTCAAAATAATAATTTACTACTATAGAAATAATTTTCTTTATTATGTGTATACCATAGTTCCGCATCTAATAATAATTTTATTATCTCATGGCACATGTTCTTTAATTCAATTAGGATTCATGTCTTATGAACTACTGAGATTTATTTCATGACTCTATATTATGATCCATGATATGGAAGGTATTTTTTGAGTGTTATACTCATTGTCTCAAAAACATATGATTATGTTACACATGTATGAACATTGATATATCCATTACTTATCCATAATAAGATTCTAAGATCGGACTTTCTTATGTTTAAATTCCTTAAGTTCTGAAGAATGGTAGTATGTATGATATGACTAATAAAGGTAATAGTTATAAAAAACTTATTGCATGATAATGTATATATTTTATGAAATAGTTGTTTATGTGTCCAAATTTATAATAGAACTAGAACTATATAATTATTGAATGGATCATTACGATGTGTAACTAATTATCCATCCACAATGATGTTATTTCTATATAGGAAAAAGTTTGGGTTTCTATAACAATAGTCTACTGAATCTAGAACTATTATTTTGAGACACTCAATTTTTAATAGAATTAAATTATTATATTTAAAGTGAATTCTTTGAAATGATTTTCATAAATACCATCAAAAACTATTTAAACATGGGATTAGTAGTTGATACCAAAAATGGTATACTTTTATGTGAAAAGGTGATTAAAAAATTAACCTTGCGTTCAAAAAAACCTAATGAGAAATTATTAGAGGAAGTGGTTGAATCCAATAATATGTGGGAGGGATTAAGAATTGTTAATATTTCAGTCATTTATTGAAACATTTAATCCTTAAAGGGTTTTATTTCTTATCCCATTGAACAAGATCTGATACAATTTTTTCACTTTAATTAATGGATAACATCATTCAAATTTAGACATAGCCACATTCCTTATAGGGTTTATATAGATCATGTCTATGAATCATATCATCAATTGTACAAGATTGAACTCTTCATATTCTAGGTATCATTAAACATAAAATATTGAAAATAAAATTAATGCTTCTATGAAAAATATTCTAAATCCACCAATGTTTTCTTCCATGTAATCATGTAAAATAATTCCCACATTTTAATCATTAATTGGGGAGAATTCATTTTTTTAATATTTCCCCTGTCATTTAACTATAAAAATGGTCTTCATGGAATCATGTATGGTGTTCTTTAAAAGTAATATTCAAAATCCAAAATTTTAAAACACTAGTCATTTTTTTGAAAAGTATATAATATATCTACTATTTATATAAGTAACTCCAAAAAGGATCAGAAAATTTATAGGAAATTTAACAAAATTTCTAGGAATGTAAACCTGCATCAGGCCTAATGTATTTAAAAATATGAAGTACTATCAAAATTATTGGTTGTTATAATATCACTCAAAATTCTAAAATAGAAACCATATCAAAAAAACATCATAATTCAATCTAATTATGTTATTATATATTAAGTTGTATCAATAGTATAAATTTCATTAGTTAAATCCCATCCCATAGTGTTTTTTAATCCTGACATGGAATCCACTATGTAGTCCCCCGAGTCAGTTGGCCCCATGACTATAAGTGTGCCTCCCATGATGGAATATGTTTCTGTCTATAAGAGAGGGTATATGATGTAATAGTGGTCAAAATATACTGTCACAATCATAGTAAGACACATTTGTAAATAATAAATGAAAATAGTGGAAGAACTAACAAATAATGACTACATGAAATATAATAAATCATCCAACACAACCAATAGGTGGATTCTAATTCAATATCACATTAAAAAAATTATGATGATCATTTAATGTAGAAATAATAATTTGGAGTACATAGAACACATGTGAAACAACTATATTTAACTTTCTAAAAAATGAAAAAAGACAGAAGTCCACTAAAAAGATAATCACAATTATAGTGTGTGTACTCTACTCTCGTACACCATCCCACTACTCAGAATCAAAAATTGGAAGCTATATTATTCCCTTTAACTAAACATAAAATCATTATGTCTCATTTGGTACCAAGGGAGGCCCGAGTAGAGTCTGAGATATAATTAGTAGGCCATGACCAAATGTGTCTAGAACAATCAATGTTTTGAATATATGGAGAGTAGTGTGCATGAAGTAATTATTCTAAGAGTGTAATAAATAAACGAATCACATTGAACAGATCTCCTCATGGGACACCAGATTAGAACAACCTAAATTGACCTAAGATGAATATATTTGAACAAAAATAAACCTATATTGAGAAAATATATGTTTATGAATTTCTCTATCTTAAATGTATGAAAGAAAAATTGAGCTTGTGCATTGGGAAATTGTCACGTATGGACCAATCCTAAGATTTTTATTTGGATTGATGGACACATCCTTTTATTTAATAAACATCCATTCATGGAATTAAATAGAAGGAATCCCTAGAATTCAAATAAGTGGCATCTTTGGCCAGTTTAAAGGGAACCATTTAGAGGGACACAAGTATGACATAAGGATAACTATAAATTCCCAACACCATAAGATTCTATCCACGTTAATATATAATTTCATACCAAGTATCAATCTTGGTGTAGAGTAAATCATGACCTTATATTCTTATCCCTAATATCTCAAATAGGGGACTAAGTGTCACCCATGTCATGGTATAATCATTTTTCTCTCTAACTCCATCCCTGATTACACCCCTATGGTACATGTATCTCTCATAGGTAGGTATGTAATCATCCATGTTATCTCATCTATGGAATTATACAAGAATAAAAGTATCACTCAGAGTATATAAATAATCCAAAAACAAACACTCATTATAAAGCACAAAAGTTCCATCCAAGGAATCCATAATTAGGGAACCTTGTATCACCCTCGACTTGATATGAATAATGGATAAGATATCAACATCACATGTCATTTAACAAGCATGAAAATGAAATCACATTATCCATGTTGTACAATTAATATAATTCATAATATTTATGCTATGGTATAATTTACAAGGTATTATCTCCTGATCAATCAAATGCATCGATCATTTCATATTCCTATAAATTTACGTCAAGGAAATTAAAAAACCTAAAAATATGTATATTAAATTCAAATACAAGGAAAATGATCACAATCCTTTAAAAAGAGATACAACCATAGTGGTGTCTCGTGTTGATTAAAACACCCCCATGAAATTGATTATTAGTTTGTTAGGGTCCTTCTATACATGAGAATAACCATTAATTTAATTAGTTATTATTTATAGAGGTTCAAATGGAGGGTTTCATAGTGAGGAAGAATGATGAAAGAAAAATACGATGAGACCTTTATGATAAATAACCATACCACATACCTATGGAAGTTTTCACTCCCCTAATCCAGTGTTGGCCCTTGAATCGATCTAGAATTAGAGAAATTTTAAGAATAGATGAAAGCCTTGAAAATATGTTACATGATATTTCACTAAAATAGGTAAAATGGTTTAAAGATAAAAAATGAAAAGAAATAATACTGATTGATGAGAATACCATTCCAGATCTTATGAACCATATGAAGAATCAATCAAAACATTGAAAGAGGTGAAAGGGATGAACCATGGTAAGGCATGGGTAGAATCACTCATGCGGCAACCCTCGGTTCCAAAGAATAAATGTTGTCTATTTCAGAAGGAGTTGTGGCCCCTTTTTAACAATACCCTATAACTTACATGGAATGTAAATATAGTACACTTCTTATAATTATTAGGTTCGTTTCCCCCAATAAAAAGAAATTAAATGGTGAGTAAATTCATTACATGTCATGTAATTCTATGGGTATTCCCTATGTGGGGAATACCAATTCATGGTGTGAAAGGAATTTTTCCATCCTAATACATATCAAGTATTCAAATACATTACATATATTTAATATACACTATGTATTTAATACATGTCATGTAAAAGTCTAAAGCCAACCTCCAACCCTTCATTCCAATTCCTTTCTAGATAAAGCCGACTGACGAAAGAGGCTGATGAACAAGGTCGCGGAAAAATGAAAAACACATCATGTAAAACTAAAATTAAATTTAACACACTAAAAATTAAGGTTGTTACAACCTCTCCTCCTAAAAAACACTTCCCTCTATTTCCCTTTTGAGGCTTGTAAAGAATTTTCTAATGAAATTTCCAGCCACTAAGAATGCACCCGGTCCTCTCTCTCCGGAGTCTTATCCTTCACATGGATGTGCTTCTATAGAACACATAACAGAAGAAATTACCTTCAATAGAGATAAATATTTCTTTTATCAATTATGTGTATTGGTTATTTATAAAATGATACATATACCATCATCTCTGAATCCTCAGGATCAAATGAATAAGTCTAGCTAGAGTGAAAACATTAAGGCTGAGATAAATAGAAGATGTGGTTTATATAATGGTACCTCTGAGGTAATTATATATGATAGGATAATGGACTAACTCCCTCCACCATCTTTAAAGGAATGATGTAATGAGGAGAGAGAATTCCCTATCTATGAATCTATCTATGAACTAATATAGGAAAAAATCCCAGAAATACATGATGTCCAACCTCAAAACCGAAAGGTCTCCAGTGATGATTAGTATAACACGTCCAAGTAGAATATGTTTTTTCCATGTGTTGTTGAATCATTTTTACATTATTTGAAGACTTGTTAAATATATGGGGACCTATTAGCGCTACTTCCCCTTCCTTTAACTAGCATATATGTAAATGTAATGGCCTACCATAAATGGCCTCATAAGGATCCATCTAATTAATTTCATGAATGTAATTATTTCATAAAAACTCAATGAGAGGTATTTTTTATCAACATATCCTCCAAAATAATGAAAATATTCCAAGAGAATGTCTTCTAAGATTTTTGTCTTACACTTGGACTATCCATCGATATGAGAGTGATATGATGTACTCTGAAACACTTGTGATCCCCATGCATTCTATTACCCCTTCCAAAACAGTGATGCAATACGACCATCTCTATAAAATATGAAATAATGGTTAGCACCATGATGACATAAAATATCTTATATATAAATCATCCTAATCTCTACTACAAAGAGGAACTCTCTAATTGGAAGAAAGTGTGAAAACATGGTTAACCTATCTATGCTCACCCACTATTAATTTCTAACAGTGGAACACCTTGTGATAAAACCTAAAATCTACCTCATGATACCTGGACTCCAATATTGATGATGTATGTCTCAAAACATCTGGTAAATCCTAGGGTGTACTATCCATATTGGTGCATGAGTTTCCAACATCATATTTTCTAGTATATCTACAGGCACCCATATATGCTTTTGGAACTTCAGGATCGCATTTTCATCTTTAACCCAAGTAGGTGGTCTTTCCTTACAAAAGACACTCTCTCTCGAGATTGGGCTATCAAAATTGGAATGTTTTATCATCATCTCCCACTCTATATGGGATTATGTCATTGGAAAATATTCTAAAATTGGTTTCAATGACACTCATAAACCTCTAATTGTATCTTATAATTTAGTTCCATCAATATCCTCTCACCGCTAAACTCTCAGGCGACCTACGTCAGAGTCTTTCTGATCGGTGAATCATCCAATGTAGTTCAATTTTTTAGGGAATTAAAAGGTTAAAAATAAAGAATAATCAAGTTAGTATTCACACCTACATTTTACAATATTTTAATAAAACTATAAGAAAATATATTTTAGACTTTTATATTCTATGTAAACAATAACCTTTTATCCCAACAAATAATGTCTCCAATAGTGTAAAGCATGTTCCATGCCTGCTTGATCAATCTCATACATATGGTAATTATAATTATGAGCTATAAACTAGTGGAACCTATTCACTACCATATGATTTCCCTAAATCCAAACTACTCCAAGACTAATTCCTACTTCAGTAAAATAACCAATATTTCTTCTACATGATTCTTGAAGAATTGTGGTCTTTTCTGAAGATAATATCCCTTTCATCTCCTTAAAGGCTATCTCATTGGATTTTGACCATGAAAATTTGAAACCCCTCTTATTCAATCTCATAAGAGGCACTTCTAGGATTGATATTTCAAGAATAAAACACTCAATATCCATCCAACCCTAATAAATTTCACATGTCAAATACATTCTTGGGATGCTCCTCAGAAGCTAATGTTATTAACTTCTCTAGGACCATAGACACTACTATAACCAAAATTATATGACCTTGGAAGATGTTTTTATGGATCCAAAAGTGGTATTTAGTTTTCATAGCATAAATATGGTGCTCTCCCAATGTATTCATAATAATATCAATATGTTTGAAATGGTCATTTCTGCAATGATAATACAAAACATTTTCCACCAGAATGACTACGAGAAATGAATCTATAGATGGGTGGAAAACATGAGTCTTCAAAGAAATAAAAAATTCATCTATGTTTTTATGGATGAATGAAATAACAAGGTACTCATGGACGCTATATCTAATTTTGAAAGATTTATGTGGTAAATATGGTAATCTAAAATTCACTAAGTGGTAGCCTAACATCAAATTGATCTTAGAGAAAACTATTTCTCCTCATAGGTGGTTCAACAGGTCATATATATATTGTAGCCGATATAAGTTCTTAACTATAAGATGGTTTAACATATGATAATCCATCTACATTTTGATTTTACCATTCTCTTTCTTGGTGGAAATAACTTTTGAACCCCAATGTTATATTCTGGGTAGTAGAAAAATGATAACCTCCAAAACATCAAACTGCTTCTTGAGTTCTTGGAGAATTTTCGGTGCCATACAGTATGGATGAATAGATATGTGAATCTCCAAGCACTATATCAGAACAAAAAGATCTTCCTCCCTCCTATTATTTAATCCAGATAATTCAACAAGAAACATTCATATGATAAATCCACTACCAAAGGAAATTTCATAGGTTGTATTCACTAGTTGTTCAAAAAGGGACTATCTATCTAGGTTGTCACTCCACCCATCCAATGATGGTGTCTTATATGTTGACCTTCATGGAATTCCAATTCATCATTATGAATGTAGGAACCACTCTATGGTGATTTGAATGAAACCCTATGTTTATTAAAATAAACGTGTGAATGAAAAGTAACTAGAAAGTCCATTCCAACTATGAAATAAAAACCTATCATCATGAAGAAAAAAGTTCCCAAAGAAATAGTACCCATCTATCTCATAGAGAACTACTTGATCAAGTTTAGACTCTAAAATAGGATCAATAATGGAGTATTGAGAGTCATTATTCCAGAGATGTACTCTATCCCGGACCCTAGAGATTCTGAAATTCCCACTGATATAAATGTGTGTGAATCACATGTATCAAACAAGGCAGATACTAAAGTTGGGGATACAAGAATATTACATCAAACTATAGCAATCTAAAAATGATTTTCCTCTATTGTTTGTTTCAATGTATAGACATATCCATATCCACATCCACATCCATGAGTTCCAACCTTTATAAAAAAGTTGGTTCTCTCTGCTAGCACTAAACCATTGATGTTTGACTACCGCATCCATGACTGCCCCCAGAAAAAATTGGAAAATATTAGACTACCTCCATACCTAATGTGGAGATACATATCTAGGATCCAAATACAGTTCTGATTTATGTCCCTTCTCACTAATAATAGGATGGAATTTTTGGAAAAAACATTGAAGGTAACACATCATACAATAATATCATCAGATGATAGGATCCCTCATACACTGGGGATTCAACCATTTGTAAAATAGTATTATCACAAAACATAACTAATGGTTCTTATCATCTGGCATGTTCTTCTTCATGGGAAAACTTGATTTTATGTTTCATGACATGAGAAAATATAAAACCACTCATGTATAATTAACTTCCCTAAATTACACTTATATCTTCCCTTAGGATCTACTAAGTTATGAGGTTCTAGTTCCCAATCACCAAAATAGTGGTTATCCAAAACACATTTACCTACAACAGCTTGTTGTATGCAAGCCCATTCTCAAACCATACCATAGTCATCATCTCATCACAATACAATTTTTGTAAACAATGATGATGTTTAGTGAAATGATCAAAATACTATATCGTGGATATATAACCATGTATCATAGCCATGAACTTTATAGTGTAGTCTACACTTAGTGTATGGGGAAATAAGTTACCATATAAGGATTTCTAGAAGTGTTACAAGACCATACCCTAATGATCATCATCTAGGTTGATAATATCCCAAAAATGTTTAGAGGATTCATGAAACAAATTTGTGGTGATCCTGACCATTGTCTTTGGATGCTTCTCCAAATTAACGGATATGGTTGGAATGGCCTCATTACATGATTGTGAATCTTGAGGAATGAAATACAATAATAATGTGGGAGGATTTTTCTAAAGAAATTATAGAATTAACTTTACTATAGTATGGGTTGGTCGCAAAGATCCCTATATATATTTGATAAAGTAAATGAAGTTGCTTCAGAAATAAGCATATCACCAAGTGGATGAAGAACATGAGGTTCTCCAAGTCACACTATTAGAGGTAACACCGATGGTTACGGGACCACCACCACTAGAGCATGGTCGTTAACCGCCTCTTGGAGCACAACTTTAGGACTTTTTGGAGGAATTGATCTAAAATTTCCAAACACACACCTCAAATAAGATTTAACATTAGATAAGAGAAAATAAAAATTGAAAACGGTACGTGAATATCCATCTAATACCAAGTCACGCCTCCCTTCCTACTTCTAATGATAGGTAAAGATGATAAGAGAGATCAAAATTGATCATAATAGACATATCCTACTTCTAAATTCTATAGTCAGGTAAGGGTCAGGTTTTCACAAATAATAGAACAGATTCTGTTATATGGAGTTTCAATTTCAAAGTACAGAGGAAAACACCATTTTAATTGAA
Source organism: Viscum album (assembly GCA_963277665.1). NCBI lineage: Eukaryota > Viridiplantae > Streptophyta > Magnoliopsida > Santalales > Viscaceae > Viscum > Viscum album. The sequence continues at coordinate 299,190,175 of OY728151.1, forward strand.
ATTGGAGTCCCCAATTAATGGTAAACATTTAATATATAATAATTAATTAACATATGTTCATACTCATTTTTATGAACATATATATAACATTCGAATTATTTTTATCACTATTATAGTTTTATTAAATACAATGCTCTTTATAAATTTCAATAGGAACATCAAGTAATTTCAACCTTACCATTAAATTAGTTATCATGATGTAATAGGTAACATATAATGATTATATTAGATGAATCATTATTCATATTTTGTAGAAATACATGCTTCATAAATTACAATTAGAATTCATAAACTGAAATCCACTAATGGTTTAGTCCATAAAACCACAACATCATGGATAAAATGTGTCATAATTGTTAAATTAATGTTGTATCCTCATTATATGTTGGAAAATACCCTTTATATTGATAAAAAATATTTAATAAATATAGTTATTCTATCCCTATAAGAAACTTTAGAACAGATCCATATATAGAATTCCAGGAACAAACTTGATGCAACAGGAAATGGATGTTGACATTAAACATGGATTTAAATATTTTTATACTGATTCAAGAGGTGATAAATCTATTTCATATCAATATAAGGGGAATATTCCACAATATTAATTTGAAAAACAATAATGACACAAAATTTGTGTGTCACCCAATAGTGAACTCAGTATTACTGTAACATGAAGAATAAAAATTGAAATAACCCATTGAATGTAATTTGTGTTTCCCCAATATGTGGGTTAGAAACTTCTAGTCATAGTCTCATAAACATTATTCCACATTCCTAGTTTCATGTCTATTTCAAAAAGGTAATCCAAAAGAAATAATATCACTATGATACCACTTTTTAACATCCTAATACAGAATCCATTGATTGGTTCCCTAATCTGGTTGGCCAAATGACCTCATGTTCATCCCCACCAAAACTTCATAGTCCCAAACCTCTAGTGATATGCCTCTAGCACATGGGGAGGAGTTCTTGAGGTCTCGTGACAAACTGGTTTGTTGCAGCACTTAACGATTTTTGTTTTAGAGGACTATAGGAAAATATGTGATTTTTAACCGAAAAATAGGTATCTATATGTTCAATTAATCAAAGATATTCCTGATTCAATGATATGACTCTTCTATGAAATTTAATTTTCACAATGTTGGGGGATTTGTTATTAATGTGTTTTTGAATTTTTTTAAATATGTCCAGGATAGTTTTTTTTAAAAAAAAATTTACTTGAGAAGCAGAAGGTGCACTACCGCCTTTCAGTTTATATCGAAAAGAGTTTGTGGGGATACCGCCTTTCACCTAAAAATTACTAAATTAAATATTTATATATATATATTTAAAAAAAATTATTATTATTTTCTTTTATTTTGTGTATATATATATATATTAATAAAAAAAATCAACATAATTTATATTATATTTAATGAGTATACAATAGCTCTTCCATTAAAGAAATATTTATTATGGATTCTAATAGAAACCATCACAGAGGGCTCTATTTTATAAGAGGGGTTTCCCTAAAATCATTCTTCATTTCTGATGTGGGATTCAGGTTCTCCCTTTCCTACGTAAAACAATCTATATTTCTAATGTAAGATTCTATTTCCAGTATATGAATTTTAAAGAACGTAAAATATATAATATAATACCAATATAAATAAAACATAAAGCATGTATTAAATATATAATAAATAGTTGAAAAGAAAAACAATTTTGTAAAAAATGTTGATGAAAAATAATTTATAAGATTTCAAAACCACATACATAAAACATAAAAATGATTCATGTATATTGATTTAAATGACTATAAAATATAAAATATAATAAGAATATAAATGAAACGTAAAACCTGGATTAAAAATATAAAAACTATTCAAAATAAAGAAAACATTTGTAAATAAGGTAGATGAAAAATAATTTAGAAGCTTTCAAAGTCACCAACTTGAAACACACAAATGTTTTATGATTGTGACTTTGAAATCCTATAAAATATGAACTATAGTAATAATAATATAAATGAAAATTAAAACATTTTCTAAATATATTAGATATCTTTGAAACAAAATAATTTTGTTAAAATTTTCAATGAAATAAAATTTATAAGATTTTAAAAATACCTAATTAAAACTTAAAAATGTTTCAAATATGTGTATTAGAAAGAATATAAAATAAAAACTATAAGGTGAATATGTTATTATATTTATTAATATTAAAACATTTATATTATATATATATTGTAATTGTTTTATTTTATTTAGAATTATGTCAATAACATTTGAATGTGAAAATGTTATGTTTTTTTATGAAATAGATTTTGAACAGATATAATGAAATGCTACTGACTAAAGGGTTTAAACAAAAAAAGCATTGGATATAATCAAAAAATTTCATCATGGTCATCCACCTAGATCATGATAACAACATGGTTGTTCATATATGGCACTTGGAATTTGGTAGTTCATCTTGGTTATTTCACCACTACCTCTTTATAAAGGGATTTGATTATGCCATTGTAATTCTATGTATTTTTTGGATACTAATTGATCATATTTTCTTTGAAACATCCTCTGCATTCCTTTTTTCTCTAACTTTTGTGTAACCCCAGAGAGACTTTGGAGAACCCTTGTTTTCATCCATGTAACTATTTCTGAATGACTTATATTAGAAAACCTCTAACAACTCTATTATCTTAAATGAGATCTCATCCTCATGTACATTTATGATGGAGATGCAGTTCTCATATTCTGTGTCTAGTGTTTTACATGCATTCATTAGATCTGGAGACATTTGTATCCAAGGATCATCAATGTGTATATGTTATATTTTAATACATAGATTTTGTGGTGCTCAAAATTGAGACATTTCTATGTACTAAATATGGGCCCTAGTTGACTTTTGTGTTGATATAATTATTATTCTGTGAAAATGGGAAGTTAGGAGAGAAATGGTCATAGAAGATAAAATGTGTCTTTAGAAGGGTATAATATCTAGAGTTGGTGTTAATATAAAATGTTACAACTTCATCAGTATTTTATTAAAAATTAAATTTTGTATTTTTTAAAACCATTATAATGGTATATACAATATTTTTTTTACATTCCCTTCATTTTCATTTATTTATTTTATTTACGAAACTCTTTTTATTTTCATCAAATTTTTAGATGTTTAGGTTATCTTTTAAATTTATTTAGATTGTTTTAATACTAAATATTATGTATGATTTTAAAGATAGCTACTTGAAGTTCAATAATTATTCATATGTTTCAAGTAGTTAACTTTTAATTCTTATAATATATAAATTGGGCCAAAAGATTAATGGAAATTGAAACACTGGATAAAAGTGTAAAGAGGACTGATAGTAATAATAGTATCATGAATTAAATGGACTTAAAACATATACATAAACAAGTAAAATAAATTCCAATGTATATTTCATTGGGGTGGGAGATTTTATGCCACATGGTGGTCTATGAAGGGGATTCCCAAATCGATATCGTCAAGCTCCGTGATGGGGTGAAGTCTCATGACCTGCATAGGGTTGATCCTCAAGTACTGAAACGTTGACCATCTCAAGCTCCATCAATGTGTCAGTGGAATAAGGTGTCAACTTCATGTTGTAATTCACTCCCGATCCTTCACTCACTATGGTAGTAGAAGTATATTCCATCATCATAGTGGAAAACCAATTCTGTGAATGATATAGACCCCAAGTCTTCAACAGACTAGAATTAAAGATATGATGGATATGGACACCAAGATAGGGATAATTATGTATATACTACCAAGAAAGATGGATCACATGCCGCCTCTGGAACATCCTCAATTGGTTATGTTTGGACTGCTAGATTACTGACCACTAGAATAGATGAGGCCTCACATGCATCACGATGGTATCTAAATCATTTTTTGTGGGGCTCCTCAACGCCAATAACTGTAAAAGGACGTTCCTCTAGATTATGAATCTCTTATATTTGGGATGGACTATCTAAGATTCTCTTGGAAAGATAATGATAAAATGACATCATCTCTAGCAATTCTGCATGACCCGTTGCCCTGCTAAAGTCCCTCTCTGCATCTTCATCACTCATGAATACAAGATGCTTTGAGTGAATTCTCTATAAAGAGATTACAAATTAATTAGAAAATTTTTAAATAAAGAAAAGATTGGAAATTTATTTTCTTATAATATTATGAATCTATCTAATGTGTCATGTAATATGTAGTATAGACTTCATTCTATACCTTGGATCATACATGACCCACTCTGAAAGAAATAATCGCATTATTGATATGTCCTGGATACAAAAATCTTCATGTCTATTCTAGAAATCGAGATAGTCAGCATCTACTTGGCACTAGTTCTCATCTTGTCTTCTTGTAAACATCACTTAATGAAACTTTTATGTCTGTCTTGGTGACTATGGGATTATCTAAACATATAAAACCAGGGACATGAATCTATCATGATTTTTTAACTCAATAATATTGATGTGAATGATGGGTATGACATCCATAGCACCATCAACTCTAGTTGTGCAGTATGGTGGGAACTGGTCCAGTATAGTCCAGTATGGAATCCCTTTAATATGAAAGGAAACGTGTAATTTCTCAATAAATATCCTTAATAAAAACCAAAATTGATATTATTAATACATTTCTTAGACAGTGATAGATTGTATATACATACATGGTCAGGTAAGAGACATTTCAACTTGAGGTGATATGCACCCAAATGGTGTGTTGAAACTGTGCGTAAATTGTGTATCTAACACCACATATAAAATACCACAATGAAAGTGAAATAATAATAAATTCAATTCAATAACTCCTAGTATAATCATAAACCAATAGAGATGAGTGATCATATAAGTGTCCAAGTGAAGCATCATGTGACACCTCTATAGCGAGCAGCGAACTATCAGGCTAAGGGAAAATTGAGGGGATTAAGTCCCATTACCATATCTAAATAAGTATTATGTGTCCCTTGAGATCTGTTTAGTCACTATGGGATACACTGTATAATTCTATCTATAGGTATACCAAGTAGGTCGATCCCCAACTGTGCATACTGGCCCAATCAAAGTCCTCCAGTAGATCTTGACACATCATGTGCACATGCATCCCTGAGTGATAAGAAAACATGGTCCCTCCAATGTTTCATAATATATATGCACAGTCATAACTCATGACAGTTTTCTCGTAAGCATCATTGGGTAAATGTGAAATCTTCAGCTTCAACAATATCATTGATATTGACCCGCAATCTATAGCCCTATGGTCGGACATAATTTCAAGGGATAAAAATTGAAGAGCAAGGTCAAGAAAATATGCACATGTTGGTCCAATAACGGCTTCCCCCTAGACAGAGAATCTGAGAAGCACTTCCACATCCTAGAGGGTGATGGTCATCTCTCCATCATGCAAGTGGAATGTGTGTGTCTCTGATCTCCACCTCTCCATGAGGGCAGTAAGCAGGTGATGGTTAAAAAATGTGAAATCTGATATGGCAATTCCATAGAATCTATCACAGAGCAAGTATGGTCAAATGGCATGTAGAGGGTATCTATGATGTAAATGGTTCTCTCGACACAGCCAAATAGGTCGAATCTCACCATAGTCTAACAAGACCCTAGAAACATTCCAATACTTTTTTGTGAGTATTATGGTATCATCCATCTATATATAAAAAAATTAAATGAGTTATAAGTGTAAAATTTAAATATAATGTTATGGTCAACATAATATTATGACTTGAATAATGTAAGACATGCTATGATTATTCATATTGTTTTATGAAGTAATTTCTTACCAAAAGAAAGGTACGTGTCTTCATTTTTTTCAACATATATTACTAAAGTGTTTTTAAGATATGATTTACCTTGAAAATATTGTTTTATATATATATATATATAATTGGACTTCATTATGTAATTATTTATAATAAAATGGTGTGATTTTTAATTCTTATATGATTTTCCACATGATGGTATGTTTCATGATTATTTTCTCACATATTTTCATTATGAGTTAGCCACGGACATATTGATTATGAATTAATGTAACCTCAAATTAACTATTCATATTATTTTAAATATTAGTTTGAAATGATTTTTTATATTTGGTAGTAAATCTATTTGGTGAAGTCTGAAATTTATACAAAATGAGGATTCTTATTTACATATTCACATTCTATGATGTTGATCAGATATCAAACAAAAATTTGTATGTCTCCAAATAGAGCAAGGAGATTCCACAAACAATTGTAATTAGTACAAAAAATTCTAAAACACTAATTTAACATTAAGAAATAAATAGTGGGAAATGAACCATGATTTGGGATGAACAGTGACAATGATGATGGTTATGGAATGGGTTTACAACCTCACCATCGTCATTGTCACCATTCCTCATATGTCGTGGTTCATTTCCAATGATTTCATTCGTGATGTTCACTTAGTGTTACTAAATCTCCTATAATAACCACTTTTTTGGTTTCGTAATAGAAAAAACTCCATTTTATGTTTAAATCGCCTCCCTTTAGCATTAAACATATGAAAAAGATGACTATCTACATCAAAATTGGTTTTTGAACATGATTATGATAGTGTAACTAATGTTTACAAATATGGTTTACCATATAATCTTTATTATACAGAAATTTTTAAAAAACTTTTTATACCTTAATATATGATACTATTATTTCATTAAATAAAATTACCTTCAAATATTAGACAAAGAATGTTTTGGAAACTGAGGTTAGAAGAATATATAACACCACATAATTTATAATATGAGAATATCACAATGGAGAAAATATATCATTGTTGCTGAGAGTGTGAACTCCACCCAAAATGTTAGGGAATAATTTTTGGTTATGATTTTCTTGATTAAAAATGTTTCATGTAAAACTTTTATTGTGTTCTTCAAGCCAATCCATCTCAGTCCTCCTCATTTTTTCCTTTGGTCTTCCATTGGTACGCAACCGCTGTATTTCATGTATCACTATCGTTTTTACTTTAGGAATTGGGAAATAATGAAACTCTCTAATAATAATCCACGGTGTATCATAATTGTTAGAAATTGTGTCAATTTAGTATACTGGATCAACATATGCTTCCCACGATATGTTCACAAGGGCACCTATTGTGATGGCATTCCCACATGGAAACTGAATGTATTAAAAGTTTTCATATTGACATTTCCTTTCATCTATTAATAAAACTATTTTTTTCACCGATGTTATTTGTAACGAGGTTTGAATGATCTTGATCTTGAAATTGAGAGTCTTTTAAGTGGAAATGTATAACATGATAACCAGAAGATTCATCAATGTTCTCTTTAATATCTCCTTGAAAGTGTATTTCATACCATATCCCCTACTTAATTCTGTCTGAGGATGGTTATTTTCTATTAATAGATTAATTTACAAAATGATATAATTTTCCTTGAATGAGGGAAGTTATTGGTAACTTGTGAATCCCCTTGAATACGTCATTGATACAATCCATAATGTTTGTGCTCAAGTGTACATACCTCTTCCACCCATCATATGCTAATGTCATTTTTTTCTTTTGTAATCTGCATGTTTTAATCATGTACTACTTGATTAGCCTTATATATCTGTTTGAAATATTCTTCAAACCCCCATTGATCAAGCTCATATTCTACATAGAAGTGATCATTTTTAAGATAATTTTTTTTATCATTACGTTAAAATGGTAAATCATAAAGGAGACATTGCATACCAACCCCATGATTTCTCTCTTCATGGGTTGGTTGTAGAATGGTTTAATCACATTGCTATATGTGTCTAATGAAAACCCATTGATGTTCATTTGCGAGTCTCCTTATATTATGGTCTGCATTGGTTTCCACATTAATTGTCCGATGCTGATCAGATATCAAACAGACACCCTGAATTCAACTGAAATGGTTGTTGCTACATACTATAAACAAACTATTTGATTGATAGTCTTCCTTCTACACAATGGAAAAGGAAATTAGGAGAGGTGAATAGTTTCCATCTTGGGTTGTTGTAATAAACAATACACCATTTTATTTTCAATATAGAAATGTTCCATCAATATTAATGAACAGTTTGATGAAATGAATTGTAGAGATACATGGGAGGAATGCCCAGAACTACAGATGAAATTAAACAGCAGATGGATCAAGATGGTTATATAGAGGAACATTTTCATTTGTATCAATATGGATGAAAACATGGGTATGGTGCCTTATTATGTCTAGAAATTTTGGTAACATCTGATATGAGTCATCCAAATAACCACAGACATTCAAATTTGACTTTTGTTTCTCCATACATTCCTTATTAGTTGAAAGCTTATAACCCGATGTTTATTGTATTATCTCTTGGGAAAGGTAAATAAGAACATATTGGAAAGTCCTAATCATCTCAACGGTAATGGATGATAGAAATTCTACCTCCAATTAGGTATGATATTGTGCCAGGCTTGGCTGAACGCATGTATGAGCTACCTAAATCTTAGAGATTCTCGAACCTCCAAATGCAATGTCTGGAATCTCCCTCAAGATTAATCTACATTCTTCCCAATAATTCTCACACCTTATGAGATATTTACTACATAATGATTCTTGAACTATATATCAGTAGTCCATCTCAATATTAATTCCCTTTAGCAATATTTTTAATTGATATTTAATTAAAAAATACTTTCTCACATATAAGGTTTTTTATATCTTTCTTAAACCTATCTGGTACGACACTTGGAAACTCATTTTTGGGTTTGAGGGCATTGTAGTCGAATTCAGGAACATGTGTCATTTCTTCTGACCAAGATGAAAATATTGGGGGATAATTTATTGCATTTTGAAGCTATTGTACAACAAATTCTTTTCTAGAAACATCCTCCTCATCACTCATTGCTCCCTACTCATCAACAATGATTTCACCATCTATTAAATCATTTCTAAACTACTCATCGGAATTCAGTTTGACATGTATATCTAGAAGGTCATTTATGTTTTACTCTTCTCTATCATTTGGAATATGCATAATTTCATGGGGTAGAACATCTTCAACCACTCTTGTAAGTCTTCATCATTGTAAAAATAAATGTTGTTTTTGAATAGTAGAAACATCAATATATAACTCTATCATGGTACCATCTGAAAGTTGAGTAAAAAAATTTATTAATCGGACCCACTACACATCAGCAACCAAAGGAAAACCTAGATTTTACAATGTTTTCGTAAACATAAAATATATATAGCTCATAGACTTGATCACTTGATTTGGTCCAAGATTTAATGAACAACAAATTCTATCTTAAAGATCACTCATGGATAAATATTTAGTGGTACCAACCACAATTGTTTGTTGTGTATAGTAAGAAGATCCTTGCTCAGTTTTAATAACCTCTCTATAGTAGTACAAATAGGAAAACATGACTCTCTATGTAAAAAAATAGATCAATATTATGATAATGTAACTAATATTAACAATGATGGTTGACCATATAATTTTTATTATAATTTAATTTTAGGATAACTTTTTATAACCTTAAATGTGATAATAATGTATCATTATATGAAATTTTATTAGAATATAAGTCACAAAATGTTTTGGAAAACAAGGTAAAAAGAAGATGAAGCATAAAATGAGTTTATTTTTTATTGATAAAAACAATATTATGGTCATATGATGTGAAATAGAGAAGAACAATGTCATTAAATAACACATTAATTCTTTACAACATAACAAAAAATTTAAAAATTTTAATAGAACCTGGTTTGGATGAGATGAGCCTCGCTTCAGATGTGAGTTAAAATCCAAATTATTTTCACATAGTAGCTTAATAAAATAATTGAAATATATTAATTTAACTTTAGAATTTCGAAAATCTTTCGACCTTCTAATAAAATATCATAGATATTATCTTAGATGTTATTAGAAGGCTGATAAAGTTTCCAAAATTCTAAAGCTTAATACATATGCATCGAAGATTTTATTATTCTACCAATTGATAATAAGTTGGATTTTACCTAATTTATGAAGTGAGGCTCATCTCATCAAAACCACCTTCTATTGACAATTTTCAAGATATTTCTTGTATGTAATAAAGAATTCATTTTTTATTTAATGTGTTTTTTATTATCTATTTCATATTATATGATCATTAATACCATTAGCTAATCATTATATGTATTAATTTGTTAATACTATGTTATTCATTAATTAATCTTAAATTTATTGTTACTAATAATAACTATTAATTCTAAACTATATAATCTTTAAGATACTAAAATTTGGAAACATTTTTTTATATCCTAAACTATGATACTAATTTTTCTTGGTAATGTTTTTACAAAGTTAATCATTATTTAATAAACAGTTAAACATTATAAAGTTATTCATTAGTTAATATTTCTTCAACCCCTATATAATCATTCCATATTCAATCATTAATCATATAATATTAATTATTTAATTATTATTTGTGAATCATTATATGTATTTAGTTTTTAATCCTAAGTTATTCATTAATGAAACTATACTTAATCATTATTAAAAATTTGTATTACTTCTAAACTATATATTACTAATTAAACTACATATTAAATTACATATTCAAAACTAACTAATAATAATTCCATTACTAGTAATAAATTTCATTCTTTAATGTCTTTTTCCTTGTCCATTTCTTTTTAAATCAACATAATTACCATTTTATCATTGATAAATATATTTATTTTAATGTTCTATTATTATTTATTATAGTTTTTTATAGTGAAAATATGAATCATCTAATGCATATCCCCTTGGAGTGTTAAACTATGAGTGTTGGAAGGATTGTTTTCATGCACCAATTCCCATTATAGTATACCTTAAAATGTTATTTTCGGGGTTTACCCCAAGTTACATCTATGCCAGAGACAAATCCACTTGTTTTTATCTATACAATTATTTGATTACTTAGACAACCACATTATATTTATGCTAATAAATTTTTTGAACATTTAATCCTATGTTATTCTATAGTCAATCTATACATAATCATTAATGATAATAAATATTATTTCAAACTATATGCAACTAAATTAATAATTAATGACCAAAATATTTATAACTAACTAAAATAATTAAAATGACATATTTAGAAATAAAAATATTTCACTTAAATAAATAAATAACATTAAATTAAATAAAGAAATACCTCTATAAGATGATTAAAAAAAACCCAAGACATATTTTAGAACATCGAATCCACTAAACATGAGAAGGTATTTTTTAGAGATAGAAGCAGTGGAATTAAGAGAGATGGGAGAAATGGGAGTGAGTAGAAGGGGGTTACCTTTTATATGGTGTTGTAGAAAAGGCGGTAGTGGGGGTACAACCTTCTGGCTAACATAAAGGTGAAAGGTCATACCCCCACTATCACCATTATCATAATGTAAAGGTAAAAGGCGGCAGACCTACTGCCGATGCATTATCAACAAGTCGGGCCAAAAGAATTGGGGGGAGGAGGAAGGTGGATACATGTATTCTTCCATTCAATAATTTTTTTAAATAATATTAATGTGTTTTTGAAAAAAAAAGTTAAATATGTCCATGTTAACTTTTTTTGGAAACTATGATTGAAAGGTGGAATGTGCGATGCCACCTATAAGATTATGTCCAAAGGTGGTAGTGTGGCTACCGCCTTTCACTTAACAAACATTACTATTTCATATACTCTTTTATATATGTTTAAATTTTTTATTTTTATTTAATTTTTTTTTCTTTATATGTATATAAATAAAATAATATCTTTCACCAGAATTGATCTTCTATTTAATGAGTATCTAGTAAAACATAAATTATAGTAGTCTAGATTTTGGATTCTAATAGAAACCATCACCTAGGGATCCCTTTTATAAGAGGACTTTCCCAAGAAATCATTCTTCATTTCTGATGTGGGATTCAGGTTCACCCTTTCCTACACAAAACAGTCCGCATTTCTGATGTAAGATTATATTTCAAGTATGTGTATTTGGAAGGCTATAAAACATAAACTATAAGACCAATATAAATGAAAATTAAAAACATGACTAATAATATAATAAATAGTTGAAAATAGAAATAATTTCGTAAAAAATGTTGATGAAAAATTACTTATAAGCTTTCAAAACCTCCTACTTGTACCTTAAAAATGATTCAATTTTATGGAATTGAAAGAAAATAAAATATTATCTCTAATAAAACTATAAATGAAACATATAAATGGATTAAAAATATAATAAATGTCTAAAATAAAACGAATTTGTAAAAAAAATTGGTGAAAAAAATTATAAGCTTTCAAAGACACCAGCTTGAAACATAAAACTGTTTCAAGTACGTGACGTTCAAACCCTGTAAAATATAAACTATAAGATAAATATAAAATTAAATTAAAACATAGATTATACATATAAGAAATAGTTGAAATCAAAAATAATTTCATTAAAAATGTTGACGAAAAATAATTTATAAGCTTTCAAAACCAGATACATGAAACTTTCAAATGTTTCAAGTATTTTTCTTTGAGAAACTATAAAATATAAACTATATAGAAAATATTTTATTATATTTATAAATATATATATATTTATATTATGATATATAAATATATATTTTTTGTTTGTTTTATGTTGTTTAGAATTATGTCAATAACATTTGAAAGTGAAAATTTTATGTTTTTTAAGAAATAACATTTAAATAGATATAAATAAGTGTCGGTGACTAAAGGGTTTAAAAAATAAAAAGGAATTGATACAATGAAATTTTTTCTTCCAATCCAACCACCTGGATTGTACTTACCACTTGGTTTTTTCATCTGTGGTATGTGGAATTTAGTATTTAATTTGTGTCATTTCATCACTAATTCATTGTCGGGGGAATTGATTATGCCACAATCATTCTCCCTATTGTTGATGATATTAATCGATCATTTTTTGTTGCATCCTCCTCTACATTGCATTTTTTTCTCATATCCAGGTAACCCCAAGGAGACATTGTAGAAAATTGGTTTTATTCATATAAATACTTTTTAATTACTTCTATTGGAGATCCTCGAACTACTTCATCATTCAAAATGATATCACATTCCATTTTAAATTTATGATGGAGATGAAGTTCCCATTTTCAATGTGTAGTTTTTGACATGCATTCATCAAATCCAAAACCAGATATCACCAAGGATAATAAATTGGAATATGTTTTGTTTGTATGAAATATATTTTTCAGAACTCAAATTTGAGACATTTTTAAGAACTATGCATGGGTTTTGGTTGATCTTCATGTTGATATAAATATCATTTGGTGAAAATGGGTCATTTAGAGTGAAATGGTCATGGAAGAGAAAATGGGTCTTTAGCAGGCTTCAACATCTAAGGTTTTTTTATGTAAAATATTCCAAAATCATCAATATTTTATTAAAAATTAAATTTTAGTAATGTTTTAAACCATTAAAATGTTTTTTATAATCTTTTCTATGTTTTTTTCATTTCCATTTTTTATTTTATTTATGAAACTCATTTTATTTTCAAAAACTTTTTAGATATTTATGTTATCTTTTAAATTTTATTTATATTGTTTTTATACTTTATATTTTATAAGATTTTAAGGTTGGATACTTGAAATTTAATAATTATCTATAGGTTTTAATCAATTGACTTTGAAAGCGTATAAAATATAAATTATTCATAAAATATTAATAAAAACTAAAACACTGGATATACATTCCAAAAGGGCCGATAATTATAAAAGTATTCTGATTTCAATTGATATAAAACATATACATGAATAATTACAACAAATTTCTATATATGTGTCTATGGGGGAATATTTCCGCCCACATGGTGGTTTGTGAAGGGGTGCCTAAATCAAGATCTCCGACCTCTGTGCTATAGTGGATTCACAAGTCCTATATAGGGCAGATCCTCGAGATCTGGAACATTGACCATTACATGCTAGACATGAGTGTCAGTAGTAGGAGGTTTTATTTTCATGTGTAACTATGCTGCAGATCCTTCTCCCACTTGGGTAGAGGAATTATTTTCATTCATCGCAAAAAGGAACCAAGCATGTGATGGATGTGAAACCCAAGGCTTCAATTGATCTAGACCCCAAGGTGGTGATGGATCTTGACCCCAAGATAGATATAACTATGGATATCATATTAATAATGATGTATCACATGCCTCTGGATGAGATTCTTCAATCGACTAACGCTGGACTGCTAGAGGTTCAGCCTCTGGAACAGGTGGGGCCTAATGTGTTGCACAAGGTTGTCTACCTCTTCATCGTCGTGGATCCTTCGCACCAGCAGCTACTAGCGGATATTCCCACATGTATGGAACCTCCTCTCTCTCAGATGGACTCTCTAAGATTCTCTCAGAAAATTCCTGATAATATGGCATCACCTCCAAAGCTTTAACATGGACTGATTACCGGTAAAAACCTCTCCTCCTCTTTATCACACGTGTGAATATGTTGTTATGAGTGAGTTCCCCAAAAAAATATCCAAAATGAATTATAAAATAGATTACTAAAAAAAATTAAAATTTTTTGACTTACACTCTTATGAATATCTATGACATGTCAGGTAAGATACAATATAGACATCTGTCTATACCATGGTTTATACTCAACCTACTCTAAAAGAAATAATCACACTGTAGGTACTACATGGATATTAATCAATGCACATCTACACCAGCAGTCGAGATAGTCAGCACGTACTCGTCACTATTCCTTATCCGACCTCTCTATCAGCTTCACATAATGAAGCTTCCCTTTCTGTATGGGGGAAATGGAATCAATTGATCATACAAAAACCGGTGCATGACTCTATTAGGAAAATTACACTAAATAATATGGAATTGAATTATGGGAACTACAACCATAGAGTCATCAAGTACAGTAGTGCATCATGTTTCCAACTGGTCTAATATAGTCCATTGTGTCATCCATGTAATCAGATAGAGCAAGGGACCTTTGTCCAAAAATGCCTTACTAAAAACCAAAATTGATTCTATAAATAAATTTTTCAGACGGTGGTAGATTGTATATACATACTTGTTCTAGTGATGTATAGTCCAACTTGAAGCGATATGCACTCAAATGGGGTATTGGAACTGTGAGAAAATTGTGTCTCCGACAGCACCTGTAAAATAAAACATAGAATGTGAAAAATAATAATAAATTAAATTAAATAACTCCTAGTAGAATTAGAAACCAATTGAGTTGAGTGATCATACTAGCATCCATGTGGAGTGTCATGCAACACCTCCATAGTGAGCAGCAGAACAACAAGCTATGGGTGGAATAAGGGGATGCACTCCCATTCCCACATCTAAAGAAGGATAACGCATCCCCCAATATCTGTGTAGTCACATTAGGATACCCTACATAATTATCTATATTTTTATTCCAAGAAGGAAGATCCCCAGTTGTACGTCCTGGCTGGATAAAAGTCCTCCAGTATGACTAGATACAACATGTACACGTACCTCCCTAGGTGATCGGAAAATAGGGTCCCTCCAATGAGTCTAAGTATATATTCATGGTCATAACACATTATAGTCTTCTCGTCAGTGTCATCAGGTAAATGTTGAATCTTCTATACATGCCAGATCATAGATATTGACCCTCTATCTATAGCCCTACAGTCAGACATAATGTTGATGCCTAACAATCCCAGAGCAATGTCAGGACAATATGCATGGGTGGGACCAATAACGGCTTCACATAGTATATAAATACCAATAAGAACTGCCACATAATAGAGGTTGATGGTTATCTCTCCCTCAGGAAGGCGGAATGTGTGTGTCTCTGACCATCACCTCTCAACAGGGGTAGTAAGTAGGTTATGGTTGAAAAATGTAAAATCAGATATGGTAATTCCATAGAAGCCATGATGGTACAAGTATGGTCTAATGGCATTTGGTGAGTCTCTATGATGAAAAATGGTGCACTCGACGCACCCTGGTCGGTCAAACCTCACCATCATCCAACAAGACCTAGGAAACATGCCTATAATGCTGAGTGAGTAGTATAGTATCATCCATCCAAATATAAACAAAATAAATGAGTTGTAAGTGTAAAATTGAAATATAATTATATGTTTTGTAGAATATTATGACTTTTTAATGTAAGACATTCTAGGTTTATTCATATTGTTTTATGAAGTTATTTCTTAACAAAATATAGGTCTATATCTTCATGTTTTTCAAATCATATTACTAATGTGTTTTTAATGTATGATTTTACCCAGATAAGGGTGTTATATATATATATATATAAAAATTTTGTCAATGTTATATAAAATTTTATTAAAAAATGGTGTACTTTGAATTTTGATGTTTGATTTTCCACATGATGGTATGTTTTGTGATTATATTCTCAAATTTATTCTTTATGATTTACCTATAGATATATTTATTATGCATTAATGTCACCTCAAATACACTTTCCATATTTCATTTAATGTGATTATGAAAGGCTTGTTGTTCTTTGATAGTAAATGTATTTGGAGATGTCAGAATTTTTTACGAAATGAAATATCGTACTCACAATTTAGAATGTTTATATGTCGATCAAATTTCAAAAAAAGGGCATATCTTTAAATTGAGCATAAAGATTCTTTTAGTACCCAATCAACAATAGTGGTAAGTACATCTAATTCAATAACACCAGGTGAACATCAAGAATGAAATATTTGGAAATGAACCACAGTGTAGGAGGAACGGTGACAGCGACAACGGTGATGGAATGGGTTTACATCATCCCCATTGTCATTGTCATTTTTCCTCTAACATCATGGATCAATTGACATGATTTGTTTCTTGATGATCACTTAGTGTTATAGAATCAGTTTTACTAACCACCTTTATTGGTTTGGCACTAGAAGAACCTCCTTTATCAGTTTGAATAACCTCCCTATAGCAGTACACACATGCAAAACATGACTATCTACATCGAATACGGTTTTTCAACATTATTATGATAGTTTAATTAATATTGACAAAGATGGATGATCATATAATCTTTGTTACACTAGAATTTAAAAACATATTTTTATACCCTAATATATGATACAATTGTTTTGTGATGTAAAAGTTTATTAGAATAGCAATCATAGAATATTTTAGAAACATAGGTAAAAAAGAAGAGATAACACCATATAATTTACAATATTAAAATATCACAATGGAGATAATGAATCATTGTTGTTGATAGTGTGAACATGACCCAACAATGTTTGGGAATATTTTCCATTTAGGTCCTTCTTGATTACATATGGTGCATCTCAAACTCATCTATTCTTCTTGATGCCAATCCATCTCATTTCGCATCTTATTGGCCTTCGGTCTTCCATGGGTACGCAATCAGTTGATGTTAGGTATCACAATCGGCTGGCCTTTGGGCATTGGGAAATAAGGAAAATCCCCAATAGGCATACATGGTTTAGTATAATAGTTATCAATGGTGTCCATCTGGTACACTATGTCAACAAATGTTTCACATGATATGTTCACAAAGGCACAAGTTGCGATGCGATGCGCGTATGGAAACCATAAGGCCTAAAAGTTTCCACATTGACATTCCTTGTTTTCCATTAATAACACTATTTTTAACTAATTATATTTTTTATTGTTTTCAAAGGCTATCAAACATAAAATTGAGAGTCTTATCAGTGGAAAACTATGACATGATAATCAAAATCCTCTTTAAAGTTCCTTTCTATCTCTTGTTGAAAGTGACTTTTGTACCTTAGCCCCTACTGAATTCCATCTGAGCTAGTTTTTATATATCAAAAAAGTACTTCATGCAATGATATAATGTCTCTTGAACTAGAGAAATTATAAGTAACTTTTAAAGCACCATTAAGACTCAATTTGTGCACTCCAAAATGTTTGTGGTCATGTTTACGTAGCACTTTCCCCAATCATATGCCAATATCCATTTTTCTTTTAGAATCTGCATCATATAATCATAAACTTCTTAATTAGACTTGAGGATTGGTTTGAAATGTTCTTCAAACCACCATTTACCCAGCTCATATACAACATATAAGTGATCATATTTCATGTAATTTGTAATTATATTTACGTTGTAATGGTAATAAATAACAAAGAAACTCCATAACTATCCCCATGATTTCCTTCTTCATAGGTTAATTGAGGAATGTTTTCCACACATTAATAGAAATTCGTATAATGATGAATTGATGATTTGAATTTTGGGTTCTCCATGTATTAGGTTCTGCATTGATTTCCCGATTCCAATCAGATAGCAAACAGACACCCTGAATGGAGGTGAAATGGATGTTGATACATGCCAATAACAAACTCCATGATTCATATATTTCCACCTCCATAATGAAAAATTAAATGGGAATAGGTTAACAGTTTCCATCTGGGGTTTCTGTAACCAAGAATACACCCTTGTATTATCCATATAGAAATGTTCCATTAATATGAATGAATGATTTGGTAAAATGAAATGTGGAGATACACATGAAGAATGCCCAGAACAACTAATGAAATTGACCATGAGAAGGATCCAGTTGGTTATCTTGAGACAAAAGTTCTTTTGTACCAATATGGAATACATCTGGGTTATGGTTACTCAATATGGATAGTAATTTTGGAAACACCAAATACAAGTAATCTCAATCTGTAAAGACCGGTAAAAATTCAAGTGAAATTTTTTCATAATTTTCTTTGAGATTTTACAAGGACGCAGTTTCTAACAGCACCTGGTTCTGAGGCCCGGAGTGCCCGGAATAATCTTTCGATGTTTAGCTCGGGTAAGTTTAGTGAACGAACGATCGGGTTTTCCTAACTTTTGAACTGGTGTTTGGAATCGAAATCCAAGGACACCAATGGAACCGTAGCACCGGTAATTGCTTAATAAGACCTTTACTGGGGTTGCATTTGCTCGGGAGGAGTTTCTAAAAATTGTGTAAAGTGAAATAAAATTGAGCTACAATTTTATTTTTCTTTACTAAGTGGCTGTCCATTATGTGGAAGTTGGGGAACTATCCTAGATAGGATATTTTTGGGGTGGGGCCCACACGAACCCCACCCCTTCATATTCCCTAACTCTCTTAACCCTCCATTTAATGTGACAACATAAGTTTAATTAAATAAGTGAGTTTAATTCGAATGTTTGAATTTCAAAAACATATGGCATGAGTAATAAAATAAGGGGTCAGGCCGGCCAGCCAGGCCAGGCCACACCTAAAATGGCCGGAACCGGACCCGGTTCGGGTCGACTCGGTTCGGGCCGACCCAGGGGGTCTCGGGCCGGGTCGGACCGGGCTCAAAACCCCCATTTTCGGACAGAACTGTTCAAACACCCATAACATGGACTACAGACCTCCGATTGATGCACCGTCAGTTGTGATGCGATCCTTGGATCGAGGCGGTCGTTTCAGTATATTACACTCAAAGATTTGGAGAACATTGGGTTCGGCCGGGTTGGTTCGAACACAAAACCAACCGGGCCCTCGGAGCGGAAACGCTTATAACTTGAGCTCCGGACGTCCGATTGACTTGCCGTCAACTTTTGTGGATTCCTCTTAGGGAGGAGGACCTTTTGTCTTACTCCGCTTGAGGTTTGGACGCAGTTGGACTATGGTTGGGTTGGTTTTGACTTAAAAAACAACCGGGACACTGGAACAAAAAGGCCAATAACTCTCAGACCGGGCATCTGAATGACGCACCGCCTGTCACGTTGAGTTCCTGTTGACGATACGGAACTTTTGGATACATCAACTCTAGACTTCATTTCATTTGATGTATCAGACTTTCGGCTCGTGGAGCGGACCCTCCCAAATGAGCGTGCTGTGTGCGAGAACCCTAGAGCTGGCTGCGACTGCGACGACGATGACGACTGTACAGAAATCCTCTGTGGATTTGACGGCGAAGACTACAACACTCAATAATCCTACGTGGATCAGTGCTAACGATCCTTTGTGGGTCAGCGCTCAGTGGTCCTGTGTGGGCCAACACATACCGATCCTGTGTGGGTCAGATCCTGTGTGGGTCATGGCAGGGGTTAGTACCTATCGATCCATTGTGGGTCATTGTGGGGGTTAGTACTTATCGATCATGTGTGGGTCCGACGGCTTAGATGAATCAGTGGCTACATCTGATCATCTCTATCGTCTTATGAAGAAGTACACCTGTGTGAGCTGAGTCTTGACTTCCAGTCATAATCTTTGATATGACTGACTTTCTTTCCTATGTGGATTGTGTTGTGTTATCCTGTGTGGACGTGATCGAACTTGGGCTCGGATGTTTGGATCCAATCTGGAATTGATGACTTAGGTATATGTTTGGGCATATACCTAAGTAGTGTTGGATGTTACTTCGTGATTGTATCTTTCCTTTGTGGATTACCCTTTGTGGATTCTGGGAGACCTTCAGGGGTCTTGGGGTCCCTACTGAGTAGCGTATACTCACCCCTGCACGGGCTATGCCCGCTCTACGTTGTGTTGGATGCATATGACAGACAGCGCTGATTGTGGTAGAGGCTAGTGGAGCAGTCGGTACCTAGAGGTGGACCACTGGGCGGGACGTACAGAGAGTGGACTACTAGACCCGAGGAGCAGAGGTGGCTATCTGTACCCACCCTTCAGGTGGGACTTATAGTGGACGGCTTGACCATGCGGCTTTACTTTTCAGTTGATGTACATTCTTTCCAGTTGTACTTACATTCAGTTTGGGTTTGTATTCTAGACCACTTACTTTTCTGCACTTACTATTGTACCCAGTTTTTACTTAGTGTTTACTTCTTCTTGCTTAGTATGTGGTTATTGTTACTTTACATAGGCAATGTCTTCCCTTTTTGTCAGGAATTACACCTTGGTTCTAGTCGCCATCCCCTGGCTTATGGAAGGCGGGCTTGGGGTAGTCATGGCACGGGCCCCGAGGACGGGTCGTGACACAATCGACATACACCTTAACAATTGCCTTCAGTTTTTTCATCCATGCCCTATTATAGGAATTCATATAACTGAATGTTTGTTTTATCATTTATTGGACAAGTAAAATAAGAACATTTTGGAATGTCCTGATCATATCAAGGATAATGGATGATACAAATTCTATATCCAATGAGGAATGATCTTGCGTTAGGCTAGGATGAACACAAGTATGATCAGCCTCAATCCTCAAGATTCTTTATCCTCCAAATGAAATGTGCAGAATCTCTATAAAGCAGAATGTACAACCATCCCCATACTTCTCACACCATAATAGATATTTACTAAGGCCTAATTTATGAACTATAAATCTATAGTTCCTCTAAATGTGAAATCTATTTACCTTGTTTTTAATGAATCTTTACATATAAAATTCCTTCCAACATATAAATTTTTGTCCAACTCACTAAACCTATCTGGTACAACTCTTGAAAACTCATTTTCTGGTGGGAAAACATTGCAGTCAAATTCATAAACATGTTTCATTACTTATGAACTAGATGAAAATAGTGGTGTATGATTTATTATTGGTTGAGGCTACTGTAACTATAATTCATTTCTCTAAAGTTCCTCCCAAACTCCGTTGCTCCATCCTCATCAGCACGGTTGTCACCATCTCTTTCATCATTACAAAACTTCTCATCAGAAGTCAGATTTAAATGTGTATGTGGGAGATCATCTAGGTTTTCCTCTAATGTATCATTTGGAATAGAATCAATTTCATTGTTCAGATCATCTTCAACCACTATTATAAGGTCACATCTTCATAAAACTAGATTTTGTTATTGTACAATAGAAAAATCAACATATAACTTAATCACGGTACCATCTAACTGCTATGAAAATAAATTTATTTCATGGAACCATTGTTCATCAAAAACCAATGGACAATCTATATACCATAGTTTTAATTGGAATTGAAATTTCTATAGATGATAGACATGATCTCTTGATTGGGTCCCAGATTTAAGGATCCACGAATTCTATCTTGAAGTTCACTTAGGTTTAAACAATTTTCTATACTAATAACTATAGTTGGTTTTAGGATGTAAGAATCTCCTTGTTCAGTTTGAATAACCTAATTGTAGCAGTACTCAAAGGAAAAGATGACTCTCTATGTCAAATTTTTTTATCATGATTATGGTAGTGAAACTAAAATTAAAAATTATGGTTGAACAAATAAAATTTATTAGAATTTACTTTTATGATGCTTTTTTATACCCTAAAATATGATAGTAATGTTTCTTAATTTAAAATATTATTAGAATATAAGTCATATAATGTTTTTTAAATTGAGTTACAAATTAATGGAAACATCCAATTGTTTTCTTTATCATTGTTAAAATGACAATTATGATCATATAATGTGAAATGAAGATAGAAAAAGACATTAAATAACACCTGAATGCATTAAAAAAAATACACAAACCCCTTGAAATGTTTTTATAGATCTTCTTTTTGGATGTGATGGCCCTCTTTTCGGACATGAGGTAAAATCCAGCTTATTTTCACTTAGTATATTAATAACACCTTCAAAATATTTGTATTTAACTATATAATTTTAAAAATAATTCGGACTTCTATTAGCATATGTCTGATGTTATATTAGATGTTATTAAAAGGCTGAAATATTTCTTAAGATTCCAATGATAAATACATATCCTTAAAATATGTTATTAAGCTACCAATTGAAAATTTGATGGCCTTTACCTCATGTCTAAACTGATTCTCATCTTATCCAAACCATGTTCTATTAAAAAATTGTCAAGTTAATTATTGTATATTGTAATGAATTTATGTGTTATTTAATGGGAATTTTCTTCTCTATTTTACCTCATATGATCATAATTATCATTATATAATCACTATTTGTATGATTTTTTAATCCTATGTTATTCATTCATTAATCTATAATTAATCATTACAAATAAAAACTATTATTTCTAAACTATATAATCTTTATGATACTAAAATTTTAAAACATTTTATTATATCCTAAACTATGATACTAATGTTTCTTACTATAGTTTTTATCGTGTTAATCATTTTTTAATCTCTATATAATCATTACTAAGTTAATCATTAATTAATCATTCTTCAATCACTCTTTAATATTTCTTTATTCAATCATTAATCACATGTTATTCATTAGTTAATTATTATTATCTACTCATTATTTTCATTCATTTTTAGTCCTATATTATTAATTAATTAATCTATAATTAATCATTACTAATAATAATAATTATTTCAAAAATATATATATCTAATTAAACTACTTAATAAATAACATCTTTAAAACTAACTGAAAAGAATTCAATTACTAATAATAACATTCATTGATTAATGTCTTTTTCCATGTCTATTTCATTTTATATCATCATAATTATCATGTTATCAAAGATAATTATACAATTATTATATTTATTGATTAATGTATTTTAGTAGGTTTTATAGAAAATATGAATCATCTAATTTGTATCCTCTGGGATTATCAAAACAGGAGTGCAGCAAGGCATGTTGTCATGCACTAGTTCCCGTTGAAGACTAGATCACGGTTGTGTTCTCATGTTTTACACCTAGGTACATCTATTACAGAACCACATCCACTAGTTTGTATCCAGACAGGGATATTATTTCATAGATAACCACATAATCTTTATACTACCAAAATTTTAGAACATTTCATCATAAGTTATTCTATAGTTAATCTATACTTAATCATTATAATAACAACTATTCTTTTGTACTATATAAAACTAAATAAACTATATAAAAAATATTTAAAAAAAACAAAACAACTTTAAAAATGACATATTAAGAACTAAAAATTATAAATTTAAATAAATAAATACATTTAAATTAAACAGAAAATTCCTCTAAATGATGCTTCGTAAAAAAATCGGGACTTCATTTAGTCCACCGAATCCACTGCACGTGAAAAGGACTTTGTTTGGAGAGAGAAGTAGTGGATTGAAGAGATATGGGGGAAAATGGATGTGATGATAATGTGGGTACCCTTTTGTAGGTTGTTGATCCAATGGCGGCAACAGGGCTTCCATCATTCACCTAATGTGAAGATGAGAGGTAGTACCCCCACTGCCACCATTCACATAACATAATGGATAAGGTGCCACCACCTTTTTTCTTTTACATGCCATCAATCTTGATCCAAATTTATGGGGGTAAAAAATGCAATAGTGGGGATATCGCCTTTGGTCATAAACCGAATGGCAGCAGCACCCCTACCACCCTTCATGAATATTTAAAAAAAATAATCAGTACATATTTAAAAATATTAAAAACACATTAAAAACTGTGGGAAACTCCATAGATAATATATGTGGGAACCCCTCCCATTGGATCACACTCAGTAGTTATTAGAGGAAATTCCCCTACAATCCCTTATCATAATATATTTTTCTACATTATCTCAATAGGTGAATGACAGGTGAAACAAATCCATATGTCCATATCAATGGTTAACAAGAATGGATTATTTTTTTCAGTACCATGATGGATAATCCAAAACCAATGACTACCCATACAACACACATATATATATGAAAACATCATTCTGTGTTAGAAAGAATTGTAATTATTGGCCTTATCAATTCTTTAAAACATAATACGGATAATTATTATGAAATTTAAGAAGTATATGTAGATAATTACATTCATAAAAAATATGTAAAGAATTAGTTCACCCCTAAAATCAATTAGAGTCCCATGAACTAGGATCACTTCCTGATCTGTCACTACAAACTACCTAGAGTTTCACTGAAAATGGAAAAGTTATCACTATATCCATAGACCACCCACCACCAAAAACAATTGAGGTTGACTATACAAGGAACAAATTTCATAAAAATATCCCATGCTATAAAAAAACCCATTAAATTAATATTAATTAACTTAGGGGAATCATATCCATTGAACAACATTTATAACCCAATGACACACATTTTTTTAATCCACCTTATCCAAAAGAAACCAATTGACTCAAAAAAGACAAATATGTCTATAAAAATGTCTCAATACCACCTTCCCTAATATTTTATGTCATTTTACAAATATATTATCATAAAAATTAAATTTTTGGTTGTTATTAAAACCATGTTTAGGTGTTCCTACTAGGATATACCATATCACATGTAATAGCTTCAAAAATAAATATAATTGTTTCCATAACTATTTTCATAGAGGCTATTAATGAATTTTTTTCACAAATTTGTCTAGAAAAAATTTCGTATTCCAAGTGGGTTTGAGTGAATCATCAGCTTCCATGATTTGAAAATAAAAACTACTCCGAATTTAATGGATAATGATACACAAAGAAATATCATATTTATTTTTCTTCATGATCCGACCAGACATTAGCGACCCCAAAATAGTATGAGGTCTCCAAGATATGATATTTTTTATGAACGATTTATGGTCATAAATATAACAAGTAAAAAAATTTATCCCCTAGTTTCGGAATCCCAAACATTTTATAAATAAATATTAAACCTTTTTATGTGAGTATTCATTACATTTATTTATAATCCATGCAAAAATCTTAATGGATTGATGTCTTTGGAAAGATGGACACATGAAAAACAATATCATAAAAGACCTAGATTATCTCCCACATAGTCCTTAATAGCTATGAATCTTCTTATAAATATCATACTTAAACCCATTCATTGTATTATGGAGGAAACAATACATAATTGAAGTTCAGATAAGATTCATAGTGAGGATAAATAGTTGGTAAATCAATGATTATTTATGTATATTATAAAAAGAGAGGCATGATAACATTATCTTAACATTAAAAATTGATACCCAACAATTCATGTATCATATTAATAACTCATGGAATGAATTTTCATTTCTCATAATACATGAATCGTGATGTAATCAAATAAGATGATCCATGAGAGCATAAAATTGTCCAAATATCATTCATAGAAGAGTGGAATAAAGTGTGGAATAATCATAATCATATATATATATATATTATTTAAAATATACCCTCTAAGACATTAATCACATATTATTGTTTGGATAACTATCCATCTACCAAACTCATGATCAGGATAACCTCTCATGTAGCCTCTTCTGGCCTTGGGATAACCTCTTATGCACCATCTTATGGGCATGGGATAAACTTTAGTGTACCCTTGGATCTCATTAAAAATTAATATTTACCCAAATAATTTGAATTTAATAATAGAAAAACCATTCACATAATCATAATCCATTCATGTTTATTCCAAAATATCATGAAATCATTTGTCATTTCATCACTACATCCGATATAGAAAATAAAATGGGTTTTATCAATATTTCATCATTATAATAATAATACATATAGAAAAATAAATTAATATTGTATAATTAGAATATATCCCTAGATAAGAATATATCACATCAATGGATGTTTCTATAGATGAAAATTTCATTTAAAGACCACTAAAACATTTTTATAAAGAAAATAACCTTTTCATTTTCATATAATTATTTCAAATTTAAAAATTTCTAAAATATTATGTATTTTTTCAAAATTAAATATTAAATAATCTAATTTATTTTTCAAATCATCAACTTCCCATGATGGTAAGAAATTCCATTCATGTCGTTATCATCAAAAAATAATATATTCACACATTTCATAAAACGTACAACATTACAAAAACTAGAAGATTAATTTTTAAAAAAAATATGTAAAATAAAACATTGGTAAAAATAAATTAAAAAATTAATTTTACATTAGTAAATAAATTCATGAAAATTATATAGATATCAAGGATATGGAAGAAAAATTATTTTTGAATTATGTGATAGATAAATTTGGATTTCATGGAAAACATTCTCCAGGTCTCATCAGTTTATACGGACAAAAAAAAGAAAAGAAAAAATATATTCTACATAAACAACTACTGTATAAAAATATATATAGGTTTTTTTAGAGATATATATTATACTTCATCAATTTAAATTTTATCACAAACAATCCTTATAAAAGGAGATTGTAACATAAAACCCTTACCATAAGTTTGACTTGCTTTGTAAGATTTTTAACCTCTTATAAAAAAATATAATTTTATTTGAAATATATACAAAAGAAATTTAAATTTTTATAATATCATATTTTATATACTTAAAACATTTAAACACTCATTTATAAATAATTCCATACTAGAATCATTATTTAAAAGTATTGATTATTTTTTTTATGAATGTTTTGGTTCTATAGTTATGGTACTTGGGATTAAATTATTGTTCCATCATCCAATTTTTTTTAAGAAATATATAAATATAATATATATTAATTATATATTTATATATAATCATACACAGATAATAGAGATAGAAAAAATTATTACTTAATTTATAGATATGGTAGTCCATACCAACACATGAACGTTTTTTTCATTTTCTAAAAAAATATAATAATGATAACTAATATTTTATATTTATAATATCATTATAAAATCATATATACAATATTTTTTTTAAAACAAATTATTATAGACAACTATGAATTATGATTATGAAATATGATTCATATCATTTTTTATAGGTGATAGTAAACAAGTACTCATGAGTAATACATTAATTACCCATTTAATGGAATGAAGGTGGAAATGTGTTTTCCATAATCATAATAATATCTCATTATATTGATGAAACTATATTAATAATGTCATAAAGGATAACATAGGTTTGTATAAGGTGTAATAAAAAATGAAATTGATATTTATTTGTTAAGAGTTTCACCTATTCATTGAGGAAACATCATTTTTTAACAATATAATCCTTGAAAGGATTGTTTTTTGAACAAAAAATCACTACTAAAATAGGGAGTATGTTTTGATTGCATTTGGTAAAGTATATAATGTAGATAATGGTGTTGTATTTTCTGTAAATAATGCATCAATTTTCAATAGGTTGTCAATATGTTTGTGTAAAGGTGATGATAAAAGTTGTGCCAATGATTGAAGTGAAGAGGTTATTAATTTAGTTAAGAACACACTTTTATTATAGATTAAGATTGAGGAAACAAAATTAATGATGGTTGAACTAGTCCTAAGTTCCAAGACCTGTATCAAGGAGATACATTGTTAAACACTTGAAGAATTCAATGCAATACTCAATTGCATGTGGAAAGAAGTGAAGATCCATCCAATTACTTTTAATTGGATGAAGGTTATAAATCAATTTAAATGATTATTCAGAGAATCCTATGTTCAAAAGACTTGTATCAAAGAGATACATGTGTGAGAAGTATTTGAGAACCGCATGCAATCCATGCATAAAGTGAATGAGAATAGAGACTGAAGCCAGACTGAATTGATGAATATCCTCTATTATAGTTGATAATATTTTAGAATCCAAGAAGGAAGATAGAGATGATATTGTTCGGAAATATGTTCACATTCATGAAGAGGTTTTGTGCACCATTGACACAAATCTTAGTGAGGCCAATTCTTCATTATAATTATAAATAATTTCATGATCATTGTAGAGAGTCATGACTGATCATAAATGTGATCAGAGTTATTGAGAAAGGCTAAAAGAACTTACCAAAGGTTGTTACAGTTCACTAAAGAGATTCACAAGCAAGTGTGGTTCAGAAAGCCTGTGTGGAGATAGTGTAATATAATCTATAGTGAATCTTGAATGATTTAAAAGGAGGATGCTTCTCATGTGACTCAGAGCTATAGGACCCCTGTGAAATTTAAGTAGGAGAAGAGGTCTTCAGTGGGACTCTGAAGTAGGTCAGTAGACTCTGGTAACACTGTGGGATATAGAATAAAGGCCCTAAAGTGGTACTTAGGAGAGATACAGTGGGACTTTGTATTGACCATTGTATTTGATAAAAGATAACCATGGAGATCTATATTGGGGGGAATAACCAACACATTAAGGAGGAGGTCTTTCAACCGTACCATGTAAATACTTAGGTTCAATGAATTTATATTCATAGCATCATTCGAGTTAAGTCTGAGAGAAAAAATAATATTGGATCCTGGATTTAACCTGCCATAGAGTTTTAATTGAAAAGAATAAATTTGTATAAATTTTAAAAGGGATCACAGATTCACCCCCTCCCCCACTCATTGATTCACACTGATCTGGGAACTTCATTTACTATGATAAGAGGCTAAAAAAGTGGAAATTTTTGGAGAGGATGTTCCATTTTATAAATGAGGGAGATAACACAATTAAAATTACAAAAAATTAAATATAATTAATGTATTTCTCGCGTATAATCATTCAACAATTTAGATGATTAAAAAGTAGGATAATATAGGTTTTAAAAATCACTATTAAAAATAATTATACACATTTATGGGGAAATATTACCTTCATTACTTTTTTCAATCCCTCAATAAACATGTTTTAACCTTAACCGTGGTAACACACTTTTATATTTTTTATTATTCAATAGACCATAAATTAAAATGGCCTCATTTCTAAATTTGGAAATTCTATTTAAAAATATGAAATCCATTTTTTCAAATTCAATTTATGTATATCGTAAAAATAATTTTACAATAAATACATGAAATGAAAAAAAAATCCATTTTTAGACAAATGCAACATTTAGCATAAAAAATTTATAACCATTCAATTCTTAATAAAATATTACAACCCTACATTTCATACATGAAAATTATGTAATTCTAATGATAAAAAACATAATATTTATAAATTTTAAGATCAAAATTTCAAGTATATTTGGAAAATTATGATCAAACATTAGTTATAAATAATAATGGACAAACATTATTAAAATCCATCTTCACTGTCCACTTAAAAGCATTCAAGTTATCCTTAGTACATATAGTTAATTGAGGAAATATATAAGATAAATTGACGATCTAAAACCTGAGTAAAATGATGAATAATAAATATGAATCAATATTACATGGGTGTTTATAATCATCATCATTGTATAATAAGAAAAATTTAATCCTCATAAACATGAGGAAGACTTTTTTAAAAGGCATGGAATGTGGTGACACATAAAAATAAAACATCATGTATTAGTAGACAAATATCATGAATAGTTTTAAACAAATATAACATAATGTTCATGCATAACATATGTGAATAAAAAATTAAATCATCATTATGAACAAATACAACATCATCTTCATGAATAATGCCCCATATCTCATGAGATACATCACATTAACCAATGCATTGGAGAACTATGTAATTTTGGTCCCACCTGTCACAGTATAATATTTATATAATTATGCGTGACACATAAATCATATAACAATCATAGTCATGAAATAACCCATTAAACGGAATTAGTTTCATAAGGGTTTTATAAATCATGATTTCATAATAAAATAGGGGTTCCCAATTGAATAAGTAAAAAACATATTTTTCATAATAATCATCATTCTAGATTAAATAATAAACAATAAAGGGGGTGTAAAATATGTGTTCTGGAAAAAAAATTAATTTTTTGTAAAATAGTTATATTTGACTTGTAAATAAAGTAAGAAACATATTCAACCCTTAAATAAAATTATAAGAATAGTGAAATTATAATTCCTCTATATTAGAAAAATAAGCATTCCAAGGATTTCATGAAATAGAGATATCTAAAATAAAAGCAGTTGGGTTTGAGAATCCCATTACCTTAAATCACTATTTATTTCATCTCTTATACACCTCATTAAAAATAAATATGGGCATGTTTAAAAAATTAATCCATAATTGAATTATGTTAATTTATATCACTATTTATTGATTTTAATTATTTGAATATTTTTTCCCCTTTATTAAAGAGGAAACATTTTGATATCATGCTTTCCTTAAATATTATTTATTTCGCTTCGATTTCTCTATTTTGATCAAGGATACATATAAAAAAGTATAATAAATTCACGAATAATAAAATAAATGTATTTATATATTTTATGTCAATATTATTTATAATGACCAACCATAAGGTCGGTGATAATATATGAATTGGAAACATCATTATTGGTGCTTAATCGACTCATAAAGGTAACATTGTCCATATATAAAGAAAAAGAGGTATAATTTATAAATAGATCAAAAATATATTTTAATAGTATGTTTAAATGTTTTATATAATGTTAAAATGATTCTTAATTAAATCATAGAATAGATTTTTTTAATGCAACTAGTAAAAGAGAGAGAATATGTAATATATGAGAGAAGGGTTAGAAAAATAACATATTAATTCCTTAGTGAGGATTATCATGTACAACACTGTAATTACATGATGGATGGAGTTCATTAAGTCTAGAACATAGGAAATGTTTCAAAGTTATTAATATAGAGTATTTGGGTATATAAATGGCTTTGAAAATTCTGTGAGGTACGGTTTTTTTAGGGGTGGGAGAGGGTTTGTTTATACATGAGTAGAGAGGAATTTATTGAATAAAATATTGAATAAAATATTATATCAATGGTAAAAAATTCTGAATGTTTGAAAATATAAATCATATAAAAATATAATATAATTTTCTTCTTCTTTAGTATGATTTATAATTTGAAACCACATAATTTATTAAAAATTAAACTAGAGAGGGAAAAAATTATTAATTTAAAGGATCACTTTTGAATTTAGGATTTGGAAAATGATTTGTTATGTTTGGAAATTATGTTAATAATATTTTAATGTCTCTTTTTTGAAATTAAATATATTTTTTCCAAAACTAATGTTGTAAAAATTATTAATTCATGAATGTAGTAATTTATGATTCACTAGTTATAAGAGAAACTGTATTTTTACTATTCACTGTAAATTTGAATTATTTCAGAAAAGAATAAATTGAAACCATGTGGGAAAATTTAGACAACATTATTTTATAAATGTTTTTATATTTATCAAGATAAATTTCTAAAAAATCTAATTCAATATTTTAATATAAAATTTATGATTTTATAAAAGAAATTAAGATATAATTTTATAAAAAATTTGTTTATATTTTTATTGAGTTTTTTAATAATGATAATTATTTATTGGAATTATAGTATTTTTATTTAAATAATTTCTCATAATAACTATTAGCTATATAAAATTTTTAGGTTTATTTACTATTCTATCATTTAAGTTACTATTCCCAGTTGTCATCTTACCATTCCAATGGGTAGGTTACTATTTTGGAAGTTAGATTACTACTCCAACAGTCACATTACCTCCTATAAATACTTCTTAATTAATTCATTCATTTTTCAACATAAATATTTTCAAGGTAATACATTTCAATTTTTATAATATTGATTGGCTTACTAATATTTTAATTCTTTTCTATAGTGTTGTTCATGAGAAGGATGATTCTAGACAATTGGGGTGATTTTTATTATCCCATTATAATAATATTATTTTATATTTTTTTTAAACCCTTGTAATATTTTTAAATTTGATGAGTTTAGTCATTAAATAATATAATTATTTTTATTACTTAATTAATGTTTTTTTATTATATATACCCTCTATGTTTGTAATAATTATATATTATAATATAAAAAACTTTTATTCAAGATACAATTATCTTTAAAATTCCTTGGTCAGTACCTTATTCCCGCATTTATAAATTGAATCCTTGATATCTAAACTCTTATTCCTAGTTGAGAATAAGTGAGGGTATATTTGTTTCATTTTTTTCTCTAGTTCACATGTATCATCATAATACTTATGGTTACTCCCTAACACATTGGACTTGTGAGTTATTACTGTGATGTTGTTTGTCAATGAGGTCCTAGATATTTACTTTATGCTCATCATATGGGAGATCATTCTACAATTATATCACCTTTGGATTTAGTATATGTGAGGGGTCTAGTATCTTCCTTCATTGGAGAGATAAATGTAAAACATATTTTAAATGATCCATATTTTAAATAAGTTCAATCCAGCCAGCCACTGATCCAATGAGATCAATGATTTCAAATGGAACAATGCATCTTGGGCTAAGGTTCCCTTTGTATACAAATCAGGTTACTCTCTTTAATAATGTTAATTTAATGAAAAAAAATCCTCTAACTTCAATCTACATGGTCCTTTGATAGTGGTTAGCATGACACTATTTCAAACTATAAGAATCTTATATATGTTTTTGGATGGCATGGACCTTATCTTTAGTCTCTTTCACAACACCAGTTCAATATAGCATTCATTTAAGAACATTATCCCAATAATTATGAGTCATAATTCATTTCATTTTCAAATCATCATATAGTGACATCTAAATGCTACAGTGGAATCTATTGTTATATGGAACTCAAATAATGGGAAATGGTGATCCCATACCCCTTTCAATTCCATTGATAAGGATCACAGTATGTCCTAAAAAATATGAATATCCTTTTACATTGGATATCAGTTTTGGGGGGATAGGATTTATTGAAATTCAATTTATAATTCAATGTGTGTTGAATGATTCCCTATAATTTAGATGGTAACATTGGATCATGATCTAAGATGATTTAAATTTTTAGCCCATGCAGCCTAACCACTTATATTACATATATATTATCATGTTGTTAAAGAGATAAATACTTCTGAATATTGATGAAGTGGGTAGTCTGGGTGAGTCAATCGACCACAACCCGTATCGCATTTATTCCTTTTGTTTACTTTGAGATACTAGTAACAACATACATAGTCATATACTATCATTTTCATGTAGTTATAGGATATTTTTTCATCACCACCTGGGAATTTTTTTCCTTATTTAACTTTCAAATATACCAAGAACCATAAGATATCTTAAGAACTATCCTTCTTTTTTCTTAATAAAAGGGAACTCAGAGATCACCGAACATCATGGTGCATTGATTATAAATGGAGAAATTTGTTTTATGCACATTATTTGATATATCCATATTTATATCAAGTGATGAAGGCACAAAAATAATTCTTACAAAAAAATTCACTCTATATTCATAAATATGGATTTTATGAAGCTTCCCTTCAATAACTTCTTCTGACTTCATTTTGAAGCTCAATATCATATATTTATTCCTCATTAATCTTCTCTTGGATAATTGGTTGAGAAATATTTTGGGTACTGTCAAATGTGTTCGTTTCTATTTTTATTTTACAATACATACTCTACATATCCCTGATGATATTTTCTTTCCAAATATCCAATAGGGATAGAGTAATAGGTTATTTTCTAATGAGAACAACATTTACATTGTTGGCATTTCCAAAATGGTAGTGAATAGTGAAATCATAGTCTGGATTAGCTCTAACCATCTTATTTTATTAATTTAGATATCTTTTAATGTAAATATAGATTTTATAATATTTTTCTTAGAAGGAATGTCACACATCTCACCCTAGATGTAGTACCACCATATCTTCAAGACAATGTTCAGAACATCAAACACTAGATCGTGCATCACATACTTCATAAAATGGATCTTCAAATATCAAGATGCATAGTCTAACCCATTTTCATTATGCATGATTACACAACCCATTACATTATTTTAAGAATCTATATATGTATATAAAATAACCCTCTAAGTATTGGTAGTGGGATTGTAATCTCAGTTATTAAACTCATATTTAGATATTTATACGTCTCATAAAATTATTCCATGCATACATAAATTAACTAATTTTATGTTAACATATTTAAATGTCCAGATGGTAGTGATAAATTTTTTCAAAAATTGTGTTTTGTACCATAATTATCCTAATAAACTATGGAATTTCATGACACGAGTGGGCCTACAACATTCAATGTTTTTTTCTTTGAAGGGTCTAAAAAATATCCTCACTTGTGATAAAAAGACCTAAGAATGTAACACATGGAATCCAAAATCCAAACTTTTTGGATATAGAATAAATTTTACACTTCTTTAAAGTCCCAAGAACAATCCTTATATTGTAACCATGACCCTACATTACCTTATATTAAATAATAATATCTATTATAAAATCTAATAATAAATTCAAGGAAGTCTCTAAAGACTATATTCATCAAAGATATGAATATTTTAGGGGAATTAGTGAGTAAAAATGGAATCACTGTGAACTGAAATTCATTGTACCTTGTAAGAAATGTTGTTTTCTGAATATCTTACTTATTTAACATCGCTTGATAATATCTTGAACAAAGATCCATCATGGAGAAGTATTGATATATTTAATACTGTATCAAAAAAAGTAAAAAATACTAGGTAGGGGATATTTGTTATTTATGGTGATCTTTTTGAGATATCAATAATTGATACACTAGTACATTGTTCCATTATACCTTTCTTAATAGAGCATTTGCGCAACCTATGTCGATGCGTAATGGTGTATGAAGCCTTCTCCAAAATGATCTTGTAGATTTTTCTTCAACTCTTCCATTTCTATTGCGGAAATCTATAGGGATATTTATAGATATAAATTTCTCATTGTATAATTTATAATGATAACACTACTTCATGGTTTGTGGGATGTTTGGGTAACTCTTATTTAAATAACATAGTGCATTACCTCACAATGGGAATTTCCAGCAGGTTGATACCTTCCTTTGACTCATGCATTTGAGAATGCTCTGATTCCTCACAGGGAATCAACACCCACGTAGTTGAGGGATTTTACAAAGGAGATTCATGATCAAAACTTCATCTGTAGGGGATCATGGTATAGTCTAGAATATAGAAATATATTTAATTTTCCTAAAAATTAAGGTGTGATCAATATAAAAAGACCCAATACATACCGAGTGTAACATCACATTCCACCAAGAGAAAGGGTATGAGAGTTTCTAAAATAATATCCCTGCATACTCTAATAGGAGAAGAGTCCTACATTTGGGTTGCAATGATCGCACCACATAGTGTTTTACAGATATATTTACTTTACGGTTTTGGGACAAAAATTCAATAGTTCTAGAGAACATAAAGGATAAAATGGAATGAGTAGAATCCGAATCGAATAATAGATTTTCCATTATTGAGTGAAAAGGAAGAGTACCCATCACGAAATTATTTTCACACTCCAATTCAGAATTATTTATGGAATTATCTTTCCCTGGCACCTTTGGGAATGATGGTTTCCGATGTTAATTACTATAAAGAACCCATAGTGTTTCGAACAAGCTTATATGGTGTCCTTTCTACCTATAGATGATGCAGTGAACCTTTGGAGGTTCATTTAGAGGTTATTTCCTTTCCTCAATTATTTTAGCTATATTATTCTATTTTCTTTTACATTAATGATCTTTGTGTCGTTCTCTCCTACACTTGAAACATTTTATCATCCCTTTGAGGAAATTCCCATGATTTTTATTCACACATTTTTGACATGCGGGTGATTAAATCCCCTTTATTTATTTTTAGTTCGACTCACTATCATAAAAATCCATTATTTTATAAATTTCCCCTTGTAGAAAGAACCAATATCAAAAATTTATATGTAATTTAAGAGAACATTTATCTACTTCTTTGTAATTTCTAAATTCATGAATAGCTAGTTCCTTTTAAATGTGTGGTTTTAAAAAACAGAAAATATATATCTCTTTTTCTACCATTGTGGATAAAACTCCCAAGGTGTTTCTTGAAATCCATTTGATTTTTACCTCATATGTCTTCAGAGATTCATCTTTCTATTTGTTTTTCTCAAATAATTATATATCCACTTTTCTGATCAATTAGAGGGATATACTTATTAGAAAAAAAATCTTAATGACTTCTTATTCCATATATACCATTTCATCCTTAACCATAGTATTCTATATTAATTATCACCATTGATGTGTTTCTAAATAAAAATGATATATGACAATATTCACCATTTCCTTATAAAAATAGTGGAGCATAGAAAATATTTTCCTCATTGTGTTAACCCATAATTCAAAAACAAGTGCATCAGAAGATTCACTAAATGACGGTGGTCAATTCCACATAAAGGAATAAATAGATAATTGTTCATTCTTTGATGAAGGTGGATCCTCTATAAGGTTCATGTAAAATTTTAATATCCAAATATAACTAAGTAATAATATCCATACGTTTTTTTAACACCACCACCCATGGTATTAAGGATGATTGTAGGAAAATAATTACATTCTCCCAAACACTAATTGTTGGACTAGCTTCTCCATGTTTCCAAAATTTTCTAAAGTAGAAATTTTTTTAACATAAATAAACAAATAAAGATTAAAAAAATTAGTTTTAGGTGAAAATGAATTCTAAAAACTGGTCTTATAGGATACTATTGTTTTGACTTCTTAAAGATTGATTTTTAGGATTTTTACCACTGCATTGAATTATCCAATATATTTTTACTAAAATTAGAAAATAATAATCTTCAAATTAACTGAATAGAACCACTGATTCCAAATACATATACTATACTTTTTCATACATGAATTTTATATAATTTTAAATATAAGAAAAAAATATTTATACATTCAAGGATCGATAAGACTAATATATTGGGGAAATTAGGAAAATATATTACATGTAGATAATAAATCATAATGACTATATAAATCCACCTTATTTATCCTAATTAAAATAATTCACAATATCATTAGTACAAGTAGTCACCTGAGGATTTACATCAAAAGAAAGGGGTGATTTGAAATCCTAGTAAGAGGATGAATAGAGAAGATGAATCAATATAACATGGGTGAATATAATCATTATAATTATATTATAAGAATATCATTGTCATTAGAGACATGAGGAAGAAATTTTAAAAGTTAATGGGATTTGGTGAGGTCTTGAAACAAAACATATTATCATGTTGGTCAAATACCACACTTAGTTGTGAACAAATACAATATTATTTTCACAAATAACATATTTTCATAAATTATAACATCATTTTTATGAAAAAATAAAGAATTATGATCACGCATAATACATATATATCATAATATACATAAAATTATCAAGTTCATTGAGGGATATAAAAATCCAATCCCACCTATCACAACATAATATTTACAAAATAATGTATGCAACATAAATTTTTAAACAATAATTGTTTTGAAATAACCAATAGAAAAAAATGATTTTCTTAAGAATTTAATAAAGCATAATTTATTATTTAAAATTGGATTTTATAATTTAAAATGGAAAAATATCTTTTCATAAACATTATCATTCTTGAGTGTAGAAGAAACATCTCAAGTAGATTAAGATATGTGTTTTGTAATGAAATGTGTTTTTCAAAAATCATTATATTTGAATAATAAATCTAGGTGGAATCATGTATATCCCAAAAATAAAATTGATGTGTACATAAATTATATTTAGTTAATGTTAGAGTAATATAAATACTAAGGACCTCAAAAATTAATGTTAACCTGATTAAATGGAGTTGGGTTCAAGAATTCCCTCGATAAATCCCAATTTATTTCACCACTTTTACACCTCCAGAATAATATGTATAGTTTTATTAAAACATTTTTCCATAAGTTAATTATGTTAATTTATATATATATTTATCAATTATAATAGCTGGGTTATCTTTCTAAATTCCATTCATTAAATTTGAAACATTTTGATGTCTCTTTTTTCTTCAATATTTCCCTTTTCTTAAGATTTCTGAATTTTGATCTAGGTAATTTATAAAAATGAAGAATAAATTATTGAAGATTAATAGAAATATATTATTAAATTTTAATATCATAAATAATTTAATATGATTTTTCACAATATTATTTATATGAAATTAATTGGAAGTGTCCTTGTCGACGGTTTACCGACAATTAGTAGAAATATTGTCCAAATATGATAAAATGAGTTATAAAATATAAATACATAAAAATTTTATATTAGGTTAATATCCTTAATATAATTTTAGAATCCATAATAATTAAATAATATAATATTTCATATTGAACTAAATTGATAAAATAGATAGAATAAATAGAATACAGAGATAAGAGTGTCAAAAAAAACATACTCTTTCCTCACTATGGATACTCACGTTTGACACTATAATATCATGATTAATGGATTTTATTTATTCAAAAAACATAAATTAAGATTATAAGGTATTAATAAATACCATTTTGGAAGGTGTTTGGTTCTATAAATAGTGTGTGCATTGGTTTTCCATGGGGAAAGAGATAAGTTATTTATACATTAAGAGAGGGGTATTTCTATAATAAAATATTATATGATAGGTAAAATTTGTATTATTTATTTTTTCCAATATAAATATTATATAAATATAATTTATGTTTTTAGTAAATCAAACTAATTTATAATTCTAACCATCATAGTTTATTAAAATGGAAAGGCAAAAAAACATTTATTTTATGGATTTACTTTTAACCTAATGCTTTGGATAATGTTTGTTATGTTGGGAAATTAAGTTTATTGATAATTTACTAAATTAATTTTATTTTTTATAAAATAATTTTCTATAATTTATTGCATCATGAATTATGTAATTTGTGTTGTATCGATTACAAGGAATACTGAATTTTTATTATTCACCTGAAAAATAATTTATTTTATAAAATTACCAAAAAAACCCCATAGAAATTATTGATGTGTCGATTTAAAAATTGAAATTAATATAATAAAATATATATAAAATTATTTCATTATTAAAATTAAAATTATTTTTTAAAAATAAAGTAAAATATAATTTTAAATAAAACATGCTTATATTTTCTTTTTAGTTTTTAATCATGATGTTTATTTTTAAGAATTTTAAACTTTATTTTTACTGAAATTACACACGATAAATATTATATATAATATATTTTTTATACAAATTAATATTCCAACAATCAGGTTACTATTCTCCACGTTTATTTTATTACTACCTACAATCAGGTTACAATTCAATAGTCACATTACTATACCAACATTCACATTACCTCCTATAAATACATCTTCATTCCTTCTTTAATTATTGGCCTTAATTCATCTAAATGGCATATTTTTTCATTTTCTATAAGGTTCATTGGATTACTAAAAAATTCTTTTGAATAGTTTTATTCATGGGGGGTGATTCTAGCTCTTCAGGGTAATCCATATCATCCCATTATAGTATGTAAATTTTTTATTTTTCCCTATAAAATATTTGGAATATTGATGGGTTTATTAATTGATTAATGAAATCATTTTAATTAATTAAATAACATGTTTTCTATTTCTCTTGGTTCTATATGTGTATAATACTTATATAATATTGTAAAACAAACATTTATTTTGGAAAGAAACTAACCTTTAAAATGGCTGGGTCATTACAAAAAACGATCCAATAAATTTTAAAATATTGTATTTATATTATAACATATATTTAATTAAAATAATTATGTATTAATTATTATATTAATTTATTGTGATAAAAAACATTGCACGCTTAAAAATAATTTTCTAAAAATAACTCATTTTACCCTTAAATGATTTTATTGTCATTCATAACCATTAGAAAAATAATGAATTAATGATTATTTATTTATTTTATAAATTATAAATATATTTCATTAGAATCATATTTTAGTATTTATCAATATAATTTTTTTTATAAAACCACATAATTTATAGAAATATACATTTCCTTCAAAAAATTGTCTTTAAATCCTTAAATGATTTCATAAAAAATTTTTCTAATTCCTTAATCAATGCATATAAATTTATGAAAAAATTTATATATATATATATCGTAAATATCTTAATCATATTCATACACACCATTAAAATTTATATTTAATAATTTTATAATATATCATGTATTCATTTAGATTTAGTGGGGTGTGTAAAGAAAGTTACCAAGTACTAGATGTTTATTTCAATGTAAACACAAGTAAAATCAAGGTTTGTTATATTATAACCTCCTTAAAATTTAACTATCCCTAAATGTTAAATCAAATAAATACAAGAAAAATGAGTATATTAATGTTTCATCACATCTTCATGTTCCAATGTTGCTTTTTCAAATTTCATGTTTCATCAAAAGAAATTTGACATGGGGAGAAGTCTTCTTATTTAGCACATTATCACTAAAATCCAATATTTATAGTAAAATTTATAAATAGAAAATAGCTATTTCTAGTGGTTAAACTTTTTAATTAAATTTATGTGATTTATCAGAAATAAAGTTCCTCAAAATAGATTCAATGAATACATCATGAATTTGAGAAAGTCTTAGTGGATGCATGAAGTAATGGTTTATTATCCCCACACGATCAAGAATCTAGATGTGTCTAATAAACCTAGCGCTAATATTTAACATATTTTTGAATCATATCACCTTATTCCTCTTGGAAATTCATTGGAATAATTTCTCGCAAACTTATAATACCATATGTCATAGAAAATTGTTAGTTCAAATATTCAGTTTATTCTAATGAATCAGGATGTACTGCTAAATGGATCCAATCTCCACTACTATTTCCTCACCTAAAATAGTTCCCAATTCATTCTATTATCTAACTTCATTCATTAATGTATGAGTTCTACACA
Source organism: Viscum album (assembly GCA_963277665.1). Taxonomy (NCBI): domain Eukaryota; kingdom Viridiplantae; phylum Streptophyta; class Magnoliopsida; order Santalales; family Viscaceae; genus Viscum; species Viscum album. The sequence continues at coordinate 299,231,595 of OY728151.1, forward strand.
TTTTCTGACTAATGGATTCATAAGTAAACATATTTAATTCTTGGCTAGAAGTTATTATTATAAAGAATATCAACTAGAGGAAGATGTTGATCCCGACCACATTTCAAATCCATAGAATAGAATCCAAGAATATCTGCTATGGTTTTAATTTTTCTACAAGAAATACTATATTATTGATAATGATAAAATGTAATGGAACCCAACTCTACATATATATCAGGATGAAGACATCACTATAACATCAAGCTAAATTATGGATCTTGATCCAATATAATTTAATGTTGAACATGAAGAAACAATACCAATTAAATAATTTATATCATTAAAATATAATTAACAAAAAATATTATTTCATATCAATGAATTATGATGACTTCATAAATTGGTCAATTACAATACAATAACATTATGAACATTAGATGTTTTAGTAGGAAAATGATGAAATCCATGGTGAGGATTTCCAATTTCCATTCATTTATGGGTAATGGTTATAATATCTCTTTATACATATATCTCTTAGGCTTAAATTTCTCATAGACCAAGCACCAATATACATAATCTTAAATATTTATCTTTATGCTTTCCAAAGATGTACTCTTTCATGTGTCTATACATCTTTGTACATAATGTATGAATAGTGAATTATGAGTTCTGGTCTTCTTATAATATCTCCGTCAATATCTATATTGATGGGACACATACACAGTTATTAAACCATATTATTCCATTTCAATCAAGGTTTATGTCACATGAACATCTCATCGTCAATCATATCATTATGTCATTATTTTTCACCTATTTAATCTTTAGATGAATAGATATTTTAGTGCTAATTTGATATTTATTTCATTTCAACTCTCCCTTAATTATTTAATTTTCCATCCCTTGAAAATATATAAATATTTTATATTTTTCTATCATCATCGTAGATAGTTATCATGATCCTTTTTAACCAATTCATTTTCTACATTATTTTCATTCTATAGGAGGTAGTTTGTTAAGGATAAATAGTCATTAATCGCCTATAAAAATATTATATGGTTTATATAAAAATCATTATTAGTGAATATATAATTTAAATTTTTATTATCATTGTAGATTTCACACATTTATCTTTAATGGAAATTCCTTGACATCATTAATTAAAAAAATAACTTCATTTACTTAGGGTCCTAATTTGAGTAATTATAATTATGAACCTCCAATAAGTGGGAGGAATAACATATCAATATATCATCACACATAATTATTCATCTTATATCCTTCTTCTTTTCATCATTAAAAATCATGAATTATTCTCTAATATTGGTAAGTGTTCCCATATGTTCACTAACAATCTTTCATTTATGTTCCTTGAAATTTTCATCACCTTAATTAGTAAAAAATACCATGAATTTCTTTTGAGTTAATATCATGTGTGTATTAGACGTCCATGATAAATTTTCGAAATTTTGTGATCATATCTAACTAGTCTTTGAATATTATATATCTTGATCACAGTGATTTACTTGTCCAATATTCAATAACATTCCTCTTGGATGGATCCACCTATATGCCATTTATTGAGATTATCTGATATAAAAATGAATAATCATGTATAAAAATGTGAAACCTGATTTTTTTTCATAAATCATATCCTTCCATAGGGTATTTTGTAAAATCCTTTAGTTATCTTCATGCCCTTTAATACTCTATAACTTTTGTAAGAGTATCATCTATAATGACTACCACAAACTAATCAAGGAAATATTTAATAAAAATATTCATTAAATTTCTAAATATACTATGGTAATTAGTGAGGAAAAAATAGAATCAATATAAATTCATTGTTTCCATGGATTTCATGGTTATTTCTTTACTTTCTACCCTCAATAGATAATATCAATGTTCAATATCAATTTTTTGTAAATATTTTTCTCATAGTAATTCATTTATAAAATAATTAATATATAGAATAGATTACTTATTCTTGGTTTTTATATTTTTATGCTCTCAATAATAAATTCATTGTTTCATTGATCCACTATTATTCTTAATATAAAACAATTGGTATATCCCATAGTGTTGAACAAGGCCAAGTGAATCCCTTGTCAACAATCTCATGGAGTTTCTCCTTCATGTACTACAAATCAATTGGGACCATTGTATATGGATTATATGAAATCGTTGTACAACCTGGTAAGAGTCCAATTGAAAATAGACACCAAAATTACTAAGAAAAATGGGAATCTCTTATAGAAAGACATATTAAAACTACCATATATTTGGAGTATCAATGATTTTGATTTTCTAATTAATTATCAGAGATCAATAACTTATTTTAACAAAAATCAAAACCCATAAAATGGATTTCATTGCCATTAAGAGTTTAATATTTATCCTATTAATGATTTATGATCATAGAATAGTTCATAATGTCAAATATTACCCTAAAAAGTTTATTGATATCTATATAGAGAGAGACAATCCATCCCCAAAATCACATCAAAATCAACTAGATGTAGAATAACCAGGTGTAAAGGAATCTCATTCCCAAAAACATTAATAGAGGAAGAATTTTAATCTTGATAAATGGTCATCATAACATTGAGATTTTTCAATAATAATTTACCATCTAATTATTATAGTTGTAATGTTATAACAATATCAAAATCCTTTTATATAAAACAATGGGTTGAACAAGAATTAAATATGACATTATTTGTTTTACTATAGAAAATATTTGTAACTTTACCCACATCATTTTTTTAACCCATATTTTAAATAGTGATCACATGATATTCCTTTTTTTCATGGGAGTAAGAGTATTCTAACATCGATCAATATAATTTATATTGTGATTCATGCCTGAGTTTCTATAAAAATCATAGTTTGAACCACAATAATCATAGTGAGCAACAATAATAGAATGATAAATAATTCATTTTCTTTTTAAATAACGATTATTTATTATCAATATAATAAAACCATAGGATTAACCATAGTAATTATTTTTTTCATTTATTCAAATCCATTAATAAGATATGTAATGAAAATGTGAATTATCATATGCATATACTTATGGAGTGTCTATATAATGATCTAGTGTTTGGATCACACATCATACACAGGAGTTTATTGTGTTAAATACCATTCTAACTCATTGAGATATATTACTCCTAGATGAATATGTGTCATAGTCATATCCACTTGATATTATCTAGACAGGGATGTGTTTTCTAAGAAAACCACACTAATTCATTTTCTATAACATAATATGTTCTCTTATACTTAGTCTAATCCAATTGTTTATCACTAATTTTTTAACATATATACTTCTTATAATAGATAAATACTCTCAAATACCATTTGAGATGACCCAAACATTTCATATATAAATATCAAATATTATTAGACGAACATTTCATACATATCATTTCAATCTATGCGGGAAATTTAATGTTTTAGTTTCATTGGAAATGTTAATTCATAAAAAACTAGTATATAAAAGATCAATATAATATTATTCTTATTACATCACAACTAAGTCCCTTCTTAGACATATCATACATAAAAAATTTCTTCATATACTGGTGAACATGAAACATAATAAATGATGATCATATATTAAAATTAAAGGTCAAAAAGATATATATAACTTATCATTTATTCCTTACATGAGTATAAGAGTATGATAAAATGAGTTTAAAATTTGAAAATCATAATCCTTAATTCATATATCATAATAATCGGTCATTTAATAAATATTGGAGGTGTGTAAGATAATAATATTAATGGACACAATGAAAATAAGACATGGGAGCATAAAATCTTCATAAGATCATATCATAATAGAGTGGAAAAAATTTTGTAATAATAATAATAGGAATATTATTTTCCAGATACCCAACAATATATTCCATGCATGTTAGGATTCAAGTATTATCCCTTATACCTACTTTGGGCTAGGGATAACATCCCAGGTACCCTCTTTGGGCCTATGATAACCTCATGTGTGCCCTCATTTAGGTTTGGGATAACCTATCATGTTCCCATTGTGATCTTACGCCATTCATCATTACCCAATTCAGTAAAGTGATATATCAGTCCCATGCATCACTTAATCATACACAGTTCATATGTATACCATAAGAACTTGAAAAAATATATATTTTCATTATAACAAAACCAATATAAAAAATGGGGTTCACCAATATTTCATTATAATAATAATAATCAATAAATAGAAAGAATAAATATTATATTGACCCTGTCCTTTTACACATATCATTGCATTATTTTAAGCATAATAAAACATCATATTACAAGAAATTTATCTTTAAGTATATTGTCTTTGATGTCTAGGTACATAAAACTAAAAACATGGGACTAAATAAAACAATTACATACTTAATATTCATAAAGATCTAATAATTTACACTATGCTCATACATCCCTATAGGATAAACCATGGTTAAAATGAACAAATGGATTATCTAGAAGTCTACTAAGGGAATACGCATAATAATAAAGCATTAGCACATGGGTTAAAAGTCATGGCTTAGTGATATAAAAAGGTATGAAACACATGGAATCGTAATATATAAACATTGGATCATATAAAAATGGATTCATAATAATGGGGAAGAAATATAAAACATGATTGTTTCATGAGTCAAGGCTCATTATACATAGAGGATCACAAGTTAAGGTTAACCACCAAGACCATTGCACATGGTAGCACGAGTCAACGATAACCGCCAAGACTGTTGCACATAATGTATCATGACACTCAACTTTACCCAATGCATTGGAGAACTATATGGGATCACCCATAATAAGATGTTAATAAATTTTATTTATACTTGTAGAATCATACACAATCAATCATACATAATCACATGGGTTCCAATGGAAAGAAATGAGTGTCATATTAATGTCATAAAACATAATTAAATTTAAGTATCATACACGTGTCCTCAAAAAAAGTGAAATATAATATGCATGATAATTCATAAGGATAAATAGGAATATATCATGGTATGTGATTTCAAATAGGTGTGATAACATGTAAAAAGAGTGTTTCAGAAATTTTATCAATAAATTATTTTAGTGTGGTTTTAACGAAAACAAAAATAAAATTTAAAATAAAAAAGGGAATAATCATTTATATAAAACCAGAACTAAAACAATATGATTTTCATAATAAAAATTCTGATTTTATAAATATATTCATGGATTAAAATACATTATATGGTGTGCTTGAAAATGCGTAAAACATTCAGGAAGTCCCATTAAATGGGTTTGCTTATCAGGATGTATTTGAAGAGGGAACCACACAAAAACATGTAAATCCTAAAAATATAATGATGAATATACCTTAATACATGATTTTTCAGAATTTAAATATAATTTATTAGATGTACATAAAAAATAAAATATAACTTCATTTGGGTAAAAAGAACGTTAGATTAACCCGAAGGAGTAATGGAGTTTCGGGTAGAATCCTTTACCTGAAGTCCAAAGTTATCATTCACTATATCTTAATACCAAAGATTACAAAATTAAGTTCATTTATTAAGATTTCAATAACCTATTTTTCATGTAATAGATTTAATATAACTATATTATGTTCATTCTTGGCCTTTTTGATGGGTCAAGAGGCAAAATTTCATTGTTTAGGAGCGTTTGATTCCTTAGTTTTCATGATTTGATTACTAATTATACATTCAAGGATAAACATGTAAGATAAAAATGGTTTTATTGAATATATTTGTTATATTATTAGTGGAAATCCAAATTATTACATCGTTATAAAAATCATTCTTTTATTTGAAGTGAATATGAATCATTATATAAAAAATTAATGGTAACTGTTTTAGTTAATATGCGTATTTTTGATCACATCGAACACATTTTACATTATAAATTCATATCATGAGTACAAAAGATCCCAAAATCATAAATTAGAAATAATAAATATATTATATTCTGGTTCAACCATCAAAATTATTTCATGACCATATTTGAAGACGGTAAAAGTAATTTGAAAACTCTTCGTCCTTAAATGTGATAAATTAGCACATCTTAGACGATGTTTTCATTTCTAGTGAAAAAGAAGGGTAAAGAATAGATTATGATGAATTTTTCCATTGTCATAAAAAAGTTCCATTACCTTTAATGTAATGTAGTTTTCATAAAATTTGGATGAAATTAGGTGGAGAAAGAAATAGAAAGAAATGATCTTCGAAGAAAATAAAATAAATGAAAAGTGGAATTTACCACTTGAATATATCTTCCCTGAGGGCCTATTTTTGTTAGAGGATTTGGTATATTGAATATAAAACGGTCTTTTGGACAAGGTATAGGGGATTAGGGATATAGTTTTTTAGAATTTGGCCCAGGAACAGGGCTCAAGAATAGTGTGGTAAAAGGTAAAGAGGGGTGTTATTTACAGTGGAAGAGAGGAGGGGTGTCTCATTATTTAATCATTCATTTAATATTTTTGCTCAATATTATGAATAGTATTGATTATTATGATAAAAATAGTAAATAGTGTATGTGAATTCAATCCAGTGGCGATTTACATTATCCATGACTCATGCATGATGTTGAAATTCAGGTTCTAGCATTTATTGTAAATTATCATATTTTACTATTCATATAAAATTAAAGTATTTTAGAAAAATCCCAAAAATCTACCCCAACCATTTTTTGTTTTTTATAATTCAAAAATTAACTCCATTTTGTGAAAATATTTTTACAAAGACTATAAATTTAATTTTTAATTAAAATCATAATTTACTTCAAAAATTCAAATTTTAAAATTAATACTGCTTTTCTAACACTTTGAAAATTTTACTGAGGTGGCTTAAAATTATCTTCACATTATAAGACATAAATTTAAAAATTTAAGAAATAATTTTGTGAAAAAATTATTATTTTTTTCAATTAATTATAAAATCGGAATTAAATATAAATGACATTAAAAAATACCAACACATTAATAAAAAAATTTAAAAAAATTATTTACTTATACTATGGTATAATTATACAATATTATCTCTTATAATAAGGACAAATTTTATTCATAATTTCATTTGGGGTTACTATTTCGAGTCCTGGTTTTCTATTCATAAGGGTCACATTACTATTTCAAAGGTCAACTTACTATTTTATCAGTATAAGTTTGTTAACATCGAGAATTTACTTTTATTTAACTCATTCATTATTTATAAGGCTTTTATTGTGTTATATATGTAATATTATATGATTATACTATAAGACATAATTATAATAAGGTATTTTCATTGATAAAACATTAATTAGTTAAATTATCCCCCCTAGTTGTGTAGACCCTTATCTCTATGATCCAGGATCTTCACGGGCTGCTCCTCCTAAGAAAGAACATTCTCTAACTATACAACCTCTGAAGAGATTACAAGTGAAAGATCAGGTATGTACTTCCTTAAGAGGGATACGTGGAAAACATCATGAACATTAGACATTATAGGTGGAAGTGAAAGTCAATAATCTATATCTCTAACATGATCAAGAATATTGAAGGGTTTGATGTACCTAGTACTTATATTTTTGTTCTTCCCGAACCTCATGACCTTTTTCCATAGGGAAATATAGAGGAATACCATTTCTCTAAATTTGAACTCAAGTTCTCATCAACGATTTTCTACATATCCCTTATATTTACTATGAGATGCCTTAATGTTCTGTTGAATGGGTTTCACCTTCTCCGTCATTTCTTTGTCCATTTTAGGTCTTATAACCTTACGCTCTCCAAATTCATCCCAAACTATCGATGTTCTTCACCTTTTCCCATAAATTGATTCTTATGGTTCCATTCATATGTTGAACTTGTAGCTGTTGTTGTAGGATAATTCAACTAGTGGAATATGTTGTTCACATACTCCTTTAAGGCCCATAGAACACACTCTCAACATGTATTCTATTTTTTGTATTTTTAGTTCAGATTATCCTTCAATTTAAGGATGATTTGACTTACTGAAGTCCAAGTCAGTGGTTAGAGCATGTTTGATAATTTTTCCGAACGTCGAGGTGAATCTTAGATCACTCTTAGATATAATAGATAGTGGTACTACTTGAAGCCTAAGAATTTATTTGATATATATCCATTAAATTTAACTCAATGAGATGTCCTTTTTAATGATGATAAAGTGAAATATCTTTGTTAGATGATCCATAATGATCCATATAGAAATGTTTCCTCTGTATGACCTTGGAATTCCAGTGAAAAAAGACCTTGGTGATGTTCTCCCGCATCTATGTTGATATGGGTATTGGTTACATCATCTCCTTACACTTCTTTCTACCAGTTTTCACATGTTGACAGACCAATCACTTTGATTTATAATATTCAATCCCCTTCTTCATATTGTCTCGCCAAAATTTCTCTAAGATATCTTGATACATCTTATTTCTCCCTAAGTGAATAGAGAAGGTTGAGTTATGTTCGTCATTCAAAATATTATTATTTATCACTGGATCATATGGTAGACATAATCAAGACACAGATCTAATAACTCCTTCTACAAAAATATTGAACTCATACGATTTCCAATTTCTAACATCTTCATACCTTTTCAAAATTTCCACATCATTTCTCTGATCATCCTTTGTTTTCTCCATGATGAATGGTTGAGAAATCATTTGAGAAAGGATTTATGGTGTTCCTCGCTTATTAATTCCCATGTATATCCTATAAAAATATAATAATATTGAATCCTTTCCAATTATCATCATTGATAAAGATGCATGATCAAAACTACATTGGGCATCCACCACTATATTTTCCTTACTAGGATGGTAGTTGTTTGAGTAGTCATAATCCTTGAAGTGATTTAACCATCTAATATGGTGCATATTAAACTCCTTGTGTGTGAAAATATATTTTATTACTATTTTGATCAATATATATCTCACACTTCTCTCCATAGAAATAATGATGCTAAATTTTCCCTGAGAATATCCCAACTTCCAACTCATGACATGTGTGGGATAATTTTTCTCATGGATGTTTAGCTACCTAGGGGTGTAGGCTATCAATTTATTAGTTTTCATCAGCAAAAAGCCTACGCCTTTATTTGAATCCTTCATGTATACCATAAAAAGGTATCCACTTATTGGGAGTTTGAGTATTAGCACAGTAATTAGCCAATTTTTGAGCTCCTTATATCATTCCTCACATTCTTGAGTCAAGACAGACTTCACTCCCTTCTTTGTCAGCTTGGTCATTGGGTTTAAAATGGTGATTTGTTCTCCAAAAATCATCTATAATACCCAAATAAGCCTATAAATGTACGAATCTCTGTTATATATTTTTGAATGGGACACTCTTCAATTTATTTTACTTTTAAGGGTCCACAGATATTCATTTTAAAGTGATAACATGCCCCAATAATGATACTTCCTCTAACTAGAACTCACATTTATTTTACTTTGCATAATTTTTATCCCTTTATAATGTCATCAGCATAATATTCAAATACCCCATGTGTTCCTCCTTACTCGTATATTAAATCAGAATATCATCGATAAAGACTACAACTAATTTGTCCAGGTAATATCAAAAGACTCTATTAATTAAATCTATGAATATTTCTAGTGCATTGGTGAGTCTAAAGGGAATATGTATGAAATCATAATGTCCTTACCATTTTCAAACTGATGTTTTCAAAATATTTTCCTTCATGCCCTGTATTTGGAGATATCTCAACTAAATGTCTACTTAGATAAGTAACTAGACCAATGAAGATGACTAAACAATTCATATTTTAGATGTAGGGGATAATTTTTCATTATTGGGATTTTATGGAGATCATTATAATCAATACAGAGACACATTGATCCATCCTTCATCTTGTTTAAGAGGACTGGTGCACCCCATGGTGAAGCACTCGGGAATATAAAACCCATCACGAGATTCTCCTCTAACTGTTTTTTCATATATTCCATCTCTATGGTGGCCATTATTTAAGGTTTCATTGATATATATAGGGATCCTGTAATAAGTTCAACTGAGAACTCAACCTCTCAATGAGAACGAACACCATGAAGTTATTTAGGGAATAAATGAGTTTAATCCATCATGATCGGCATGTCCTCGAGCATTATTCTCTCCTTTATCTCAATCATTTGAGCTATACATTCTTTCTTATAAGGCAGTAATATCCACATGTGAGATAATTATTTTAAAGAAGATTAATCTTCCTCCTTACACTTTTAAATAATTAGATGACGATTTGGGATGTAAATAGTGATATCTGTTTCCAAAAATTTGATTTCATCTTTGTATAAAGATAGTCCATCCATTCCCATGATAACATCAAACTCCGCTAATGGAAGTGTGGAGATATTTTCTAGGAGGTTCAGTCCAAAAAAAATTACCATGGAGGAGTTATAAACCATGGATGAAATAATTTACTTATTCTCTATTCTCATATATAACTTAAACACCAATTTTTGAGGTGGTGTTTGAATAGTTATACTAAACATACAAAATATGAAAGAATGTGTAGAACTAGAATCAAATAGTACATTAGCATATCTTGAATGAATAACTAGTGTACCTGTCAACACATCGTTGTCTAACTCCATCTCAACAGTAATGATAGCATAAGACCTTCATTATGTCCATTGAGGTTGTTGTTTATTTCCACTGACAACCCTTTGATTAGGGAGGATTGTTCACATAATTCTCATGATCCTCGTAGTTGTAACATAGCACTATAGGCTGAGTGTAGATCTGAACCTTCCATTATTCTTCAATATTAGTGGGATTCATTATATCCCTTTGGAAGTTTTTATTCAGATGTCCCATCTTTCCACATTTGAAGCAATTCTTGGTTCTAGTTATATATTTTCTAGGATGTTTCTTACCACTATTTTGACACATGGGATGTTTGGACTTCTTTCTATCATGGTATTTATTTTCCAAACCACCCATTTTAGTCTCCATTTTAAAATTTTTGTCACTAGGACTGGGAGACCACTTAGAGTCTCCGGTCTCCATTACATCCTTGAGGGCACAACAGACATTATCTTCATAAATATCAAAGTCACGAATCGTAACAACTTTTCATAAACATGGATTTAGTCCAATAAAGAAGAGATCAAACATTCATTTTGTGTTAATGAAAAATTTATAGTTGTATCTTGAAAGGCTTGTGAAGTTTGTTTCATACGCTGCGATGGACTCATCTTTATTCTTCTTCAGTCCAAGAAACTCTATTTCCTTATTGAGGTGGAGGGTTTGGTGAAAATATTTATCAAAATACATTTTCTTTAATTCCTCCCAATACCAAGAATAAATTTCCTCTTGGTACATCCAATTATTGTTCACTATCCACCATTTATCAGCTTCCCCATCAAAATGATAGACATCCAGTACAAATTTCTCTTCTTCTAAGCAATAAGGGATATAGAATATCTTTTAAATGGAGTTAATCCACTATTTTATAAGTAGGGGATTGTAAGATCTACTAAAAATGGGAGGTCATTCCTCATGATGGATTCAATGGGAACATTCTCATTCCTTAGAGGTGGAGGTTCATTCCCTTTATTCGAGTTATTATTCATTACTTTAGCAAGATGAGCAAGTACTGTCATAATGGTTTGAGAACCTGTTCCCAACATATCAGGTATATCATTAGAGAAATATTCAAATTTACTATCACATTGATTGTTAGGAAATGTTCTTCTATTAAACACCATTAACTAAGAAAATGAACAAAAAATTAGGGGGCATGAATACATAGATAATAGGAAATAAAATTAAATATAAAAGGATAAAATATTAAAGGAAAAGTATATACTAACTTGTGATTCCCTAGGATTCAATATAGGTAATGCTTGATTTTTTTTCTTTAATTATATTCTTATGGGATATTTTTTTACTCACTTTATAATGTTTCATGATGAACTTATTAGTTTACCAAATAATATCCCCTAGGAGTGTCAAACTAGGAGTGAATCAATGCATATTGTCATGAACTAGTTCCTATTCGAGTCTAGCTCAATGTAGTATTTTTGGGTTTTACCCCTACATACATCTGTGAAAGACCCACATCCTATATTTCTTATCCATACAGTGATTTATTTTCATGATAAACTACTTATTCTATACTTACCATAATTTAGGGTTGTTTTCTTATACTTATTCCCATCCCTAAGGCTCCTACTGAAGTCCTCTTTTCTAATTCTCTAAAAATAACCAGACCATCCTCTGATACCAACTATAGTGACCCTATCCTTTTACAGACATCATTACAAGATTTTAAGTATAATAAAACATCATATTACAAGCCAAGGATCGTGAATTCTAGTTTCGTGGAAGACTAGGTACATAAAAAGGAAAAAATGGGACAAAAGAAAATCTTTATTTATTTAATATTTATAAATACATCCTAAATTTTAATTTTATCATAAATATCATTTAGATAACATAGGGATAATATGAAGAATGGGATGATCTAAATACATAGTAAGGTAATAACTATAATAATTAATCTTTGTCACATGGGTTATAAGGCATGGCATAGTGATATAAAAAGTCATGGATCATATGGAATCCTAACATATAAACATGGGATCATATAAACATAGAGTCATAATAATGTGTAAGAAATATAAAACATGAATTTAGAATGAGTTAAGTCTCATTGAACATATAGGATCACAAGTTAAGGATAACCATCGAGAGTGTTTCACATGGTAGCACGAGTCCATGCTAACCACCAAGATCATTTCACCTAACGTCTCAGGAGACTCAACTTTACCCATTGCATTGATATTCTATCTAGGTGTACCAATCATAACATATTCATGAATATACTTTCACATAGAGAATTATACACAATCAATCATACATATCCTAAGGGGACCAATTAAATGAAATGGGTATTATAATCATGTCATAAAGTGTAATTTAACGGTAGTATCATACAAGTTCCCATGAAAGAATGGAATTAGAACATACATAGAAATTAATATGTTAAAATAGTAATATATCCTGCTATGTGATTTCAAACAAAACTGATAACTTGTAAAATGAGTATTTAAGAACTGTATTTGTTAAAAAAATGTTAGTTCGATTTTAAGGAAAATTATAAAGAGAATTTAAAATAAAAAATTGAATAATATTTTATATAAAACCAAAAGTGAAACAATGAGGTTTTCATGATAAAAATACAGATTGTATAAAAACAATGGTGGTTTAAAACTTCTTATATAGTGTACTTTAAAATGGGAAAAATCATGATTTTCCCTTAAATGGGTTTACTTATCAAGATGTATTTGAGGAGGAAACCACATAGAAACATGTAAATCCCTGAAAGAGAGCGATTAATAGACCTTGATACATGAGTTCGGAGAATATGAAAAGTATTTATAAAATATACATAAAAATAAAATAAAAATTCATTTGGGTAAAAAGAAAGATAGATTAACCCAAAAGAAAAATTAAGTCTCTGGTATAATCCCTTACCTTAAGTTTGATGGTGTCTTTCACATGATCTTAATGTCCTGGATAGAAATATTACATTCAATAATTAATATTTCCAGAACCCATTTGTGATTTAATTGATTTAATATAACCTTATTATGTTCAATAATGACATTTTTGATGTGTTAAGAGGTTTAATTTCATTGTTTTGGAGCCTTTGTTTCCTAGGTTTTCATGATTGGTTTACTTGTTAAATGTGTAATGATAAACATGTATGATGGGAATGGTTTTCTAGAATTGAAGTTTTATATTATTAGTGAACATCCTTAAGGTTACATTGTTATTAAAATTGTTTGTTTTTTTGGAGTGAATATTAATTTTATATAAATCATTAATGATAACGGTTTTCATTAATAGTTACTTTTTTATCACAATGAAAAAAATTGCATTATAAATTAATATCATGAGTACATAAGATTATAGAACCTTAAATTAGACATAATAAATATATTATACTCTTTTTCAGCCATCATAATTGTTCCATGAACATAATTGAATATGGTAAAAAAATTGAAAACCAGTCATCCTTGAATATGATAAATTAATCCATCTCGGTTGGGGTTTTCATTTATAGTACAAAATAATTGGAAACAACGTATGATTATAAATTATTCCATTATCATAACAATATTCTATTAAATGTAAGGTACTATATTTTTCATAATAATTGGATGATATTAGGTGAGGAAAAAAATAAACGAACTTGGAATAGAATAAATGAAATGAAAATATGAATTTACCTATTGAATATATCTCCCTTGAGAGCCTTATTAGGTGAGAGGATTTGGTATTTTTAAGAGAACAAGGGCGGCTGGATGTGGTAGAGGGTCTGAGTGAGATATTTGAGTAGAATTTGGACAAGGAACAAGTTTTTATAGTAGTGAATATAAGGGGTAATGATGGGTGATATTTATAGTGGTGGAGAGGAGGGGTTTCCCAACATTTTAAAAAATAGTTTAATATTGTTTCCCAATAATAAAAATATTATTGACTATTGTATCCAAAAAAATAAACAGAGCATGTGTTTTGTACCAATGTCCCTTTATATAATCCATGACACAAGCATGATTCATAAATTTAGGTTTAAGAATTTATTGAAATTTGTCATATTTTATTATTCATCTATAATTCATATATTTTAAAAAAAATACCAAAAATTCAACGCAAAAATTTATTGAAATTTAGAATTAAAAAAACTCTATTTTATGAAAATAATTTTCTAAATTTGAGAAATTTTATTTTTAATTAAAATCATAATTTACTTGAAAAAACAAATTTTAAAAATAAAACTACTTTTCTAACACATTGAAAATAAATTAAGGTCTCTTAAGAATATCTTACGATCATAAGACATAAAATAATAATTTATAAATTCATTTTATGAAAAAAAAAATCGTTTAATTTTTTTAATTAATCATATACTTTTAATTAAATATACTTTACTTAAAAAAATACCAACACTTTATTAATAATTTTAAAAAATATTTAATTACTTATACTATGATATAATTATATCATATTCCCACTTATAATATGAATAAATTTTATTTATACTTTCATTGGTGAGGTTACTATTATAATGGCTTGTTTTTTATTCATAAGGGTCACATTATTATTCCAAATCTCAAGTTACTCTTTCATTAGTATAATTTCCTTACCTTCTGGAGATTCCTTTAATTTCACTAATTATTTATTTATAAGGATTTAATTGTGTTCTATATGTAATATTATTTCATCATACTATAATACATACTTATAATAATGGGATTTAATTGATAAAGAATTGGGTCATTATAAATATGGTATAATTGGAAAATGTCAACAGTGAACCATTAACATGTGAGGAATTATTATTTTTACCATAATAACATTTTTATTTACCAATGTCTGAAATATAGAGTGCACACCCATGGTTGATTTCTTAAGTTGGTATCTTACACACACTGTATTATCTATGGTCACTAATATAAATAAAATTAATATAAAACAAAATGAACTAATATAAATGGGGGATTCTAAATGAATGTAATATAAAAATTATATATATTGAGAGATAAATGAAATGCACAAAAAAATGAACTCAAATTGAAGGAAGGAAGACAATTTTCTTTAAGAGGCAATGGTAACTAATATTATTCTTCAAAATTAATTTTGATACTCGATTCAATGAGGGATCATGACCTATCAAACCTAAATTATCATTTCAATTTTCATTACCCTATAACCAGACATATGGGTAAATGTCAATTATATTCATAAAATATGCTAGGATACCTCCTCACTAACTATAATTACTCATTCCACGATACACTGTATGAACAACAAAAATATTAAAGGAATGTTTGTTTAAACAACAAGAAGAAGAATATGATTGCATAAAAAATAGAGAAACCCCTCATTATTATCGATTCAACCACCACAAAAATTAAAATAATTTAATAAATAAAAGATATTAAACCACATGAAACTCTATCAAACCACTATTTCATCCATATAAAAAATGAAAATTGTAGTTCTCTATTTTTTATGTTTTTTTTAGAAGGGTTATTTGTGGGAGATATATATAATGATAAAAATGGAAGAATGGAGATATTAAAAATAATACTAATTGTTTAAAGTATTCTAATTTTAATGTAAAACACAAAAAATATTCTTAAAATGGATTATAAATTTTTTCCCCCTAATTTCCAACCCCATTAAATGATGATGAAGTGTATTTATATAGTGAGATGGGTGAAAATTTTACTCCAAAAACATGCCTAACATTTTTGGCACATATTATCCACATGAAATGAAATAATTGTGAAATTTGGTATTCTTACATGTTTTTACTCTATATGGTTTTCTTCAAAATCAATATTTCATTTTTTTTCCATAGGATTAAGGAGTTATTTGTGATTTACTCAAGATTATTAATCTTCTTGTGAAGACTCTTCATATTCACCACATCTGGTTTCCTATTCATTTTGGCCATTAAATATTTAGAAATAGGCATGGAGTTCTGTATGAAAGTTATTCAACAATTACTGCTCTAGGCACTTGTTGAATTTTAGCTTCTTGGGTCATGTATCTCTTGAGATATGGTCCCATACTTAAATGTTTCTATATCTATGCACTATTTTTATGACCGAATAGCGATCTAGATTTGGGCCCCTAAACGATGAATTGGGTTTTCATTAAAAAATAATTAAATTAATCCCAAGATGTATGGAAGCCTTATAACTTTTAATTTCATCATTTCAATCAAAAAATTAAAGGTTTTATTTTTGAAATATATAAATTCATTATAATATATAAATCCAAAATTTATTCCATTTTTTAAAATAAGATCAAAATACTTATAAAAATAATATGTGACAATATAACCTAAAATGAAAAAATGATGGGAGAATAAAATTTAATCATAGTAGAGAATTTATAAAAATATTATCTTCGTCACTCCTACAACCATTACTATTTCACTTTCCGGAAATCATCAAACATTCAAATCAAAATCTAAAAAATAATAAAAAATGATCCTTTCAAAAGTAAAATTCAATCATGTCTCTTAAAAAAGAAACAATTCCCTCTCATTTCAATTCCTCATATTTAAATTTTTTAAAACTAAAAAAATCCACCCATGGACTAGTCACAACCTTAATCATCTTGAATTTTATGTCACTCTTCACTTAGGTCAAATAAAATATTATGTTATGATCTTGCTGGTAAAAATGCATGTATCGCCATCAAATTTTAAAAAATTTCATTTCTCAACTGTGTGACACCTAAAAATATTTTAAATCACAATGTATTTTCTATGGTGGAATCTACTATTTAGGGTTAATGGAAAAATAATTTACGTAAAATTATGTTTGAAAATAAGAGATTTATCTTATAAGTACAATTCTTAAACAATAAAGTGAAATCACTAGATATAACTCACCCAAATTCCATTTAAAAAGTAAAAAAACACCAAACACATTTTATAACAAGATAATTACATCAATTAGTGATTATAATGAATGATATCATACATTTTATTCTCTTTTTTAATTTTAGAATCTCCAGAATGAAAAATATTTAGTTTTTTGCTTTTTATTTTTCAATCTTTTCAAGGAGGATGAGCTAAATATTAAATAAAATGAATGAAAAAAAAATCAAGAACATTATTTTGGTCGGGTAAATAATTCATAAAATAAAATATAATGTGAAATTCAAGATAACCACTCTTTTTTCTTTTTAAATATTTTAAATTTATTTTTATAATTTTTCAAATGAGTATAAGATAAAATAAATAGATCATAATTAAATGATGAATAATTTCTAATTAACTCATTCTACACTACCCAAAATTTTTACACCCACCTCTATCCATCCATAAATTAAGTACATCCCAAATAACCGACATGAAAGACCCTTCCCCACACTCAAATATGAAATATCCATTGGATAATACTAAGAGTGCTAAAAGTTAAGGAAAGTTATCTTTTAATTTGGGTTAAACCAATATAGAAATACATATATTATTAGGTTTAATTAAGGATACATTTAATTGTATGTCTCAAGTAAATATTTGTTTATCCATATAAGTTCCTCTATTATGTAAAAAACATTCCATGAAGTCCACAACATTGTACGAGAAAAAACACAGGTTCAAGTTCATACACAAAATCCATGTTTGAATCAAGAAAGTATTGGTATTAGAAATAATATTTCAATATGGTCCAGAATAACTCACATGAATATAAAAATATTATGATTCAATGATTCAATTTAATTGGTTTTTAAAAAATCTGGACACCTAAAAATCTGGGAAAATTCTATTAACAGAGAAATTTTCGACATCAATAATAATTTAAAATACTGTATTCTATAAATAATTTAAACATTATAAAAATAAATTGTTATCTAAAAAATGAGAAGTATATTCATCAAATAACTAGTAAACAAAGAATTAAAAAAATTAAAAAAATATTCTCTTAAAAAATAATTTTTCTACTCCCGCCCCCCACACATAGTTTCTACAACCCCTTATTTAACCATAATAAAAAATAAGTATTAGGGAAAAAATATAATGAGAAGGAATATTATAAGAAGAATTTATTTTATAGTGGAACCCATGAGATAAGATCCAAGATAACTCTACTTCAATCATAAAATTAACAAAGGAAAAAAATGAGAAAATTAAAAAAATGATTGGAGAAGTATAACGGATAATGCCAGATTTTTCTCCTAAGAGGGTGTTAGGTTTTTAAGACCCTAGTAAAACAGTTTTAGTCAATTATCCATGATTTTATGGAGGAATGGGTAACATACATAAAATATACTAGAAAATATATCATACAATTCAATTTATATTTAACTAGTTTGGGATTATCCCATGGATATAGTAAAATAAATGACCCCCCTTTGCAATTTTGGTATAGCTTGGACGATTATGGAAGGTAGAATAGTGGGTCCTCTTCTTCTTCTAAAAAAATATTATTAGTATTTTATTTATTATCTAGGACCTTGTAATTTTCTAATAAATTAGAAACTACATAAAAAATTGTGTCCAAAAATATTTACATTCAATAATATAATGACCTGATGAATCAATAAATAAATATTCCATTTCATGTAATGAATATTTAATTTTGACTACTAGCGGCAGGACCACAAGGAATAATTTTTTATTGGGGAGTATTTATCTTATTGCAAATAAAGAGAGAGTTGTTTTATAGTATATTATTATTTATAAAATATAGTTGGATCACATAACCATTTTTAGTAAAAAATAATCAATGTTCATAGAAATAATGTTGATCTCCCACAATTGTATAATAAAGAATGAAATCTTCATGGACCTCTTAAAAAATATCCCAAGATAGATGATTATATCTTCAAGTTTCAACCTCAAGTATCCATTGTGTTCTAAAACATCAAATTTTGGTTTAATAGTTTTTTCATTATCCTCTACATTACCTTTTTTCTATTTCATCAATATAACTTTTACTTCTTCAACTTCATAAGCTATAGATTCTATTATATTTATTTCTTTTTCCATATCATTGAAATATTTTTGAATTATCAAGGAATGTTATTCCATTTTAAACATAAATGAACCTAATATGTTAGGATCACTAAAAAGTTATAAAAATAAAAATTTTAATGTAACAACAATAATGACTCATCCATAATTTTGATTCAAAAGTAATGCAATAAATTTCTTATTTTAGTTTGTGATTTTTTTTTGTTTTCTTTCTGTTTTATACATGAAAAAAAAATTTGAGAGCTCTTGGGATCCTTGAAAATAGTTATAAATTTTCATGTAATGATTTGATCATTTTATCCATGTAAAAATTTTATTAACATGACTATGAAATATAGAGTGTACACCTAGGATCAATCTCTCGTGGAGGCCTCTTTCATGAACATTATTTTCTATTTTCAATATTATAAATATAACATATATAAAATAAAATTATCTACTAAAAATGGATGGTTTGAAATTATTGTATTATATATATATTATATATATATTCAATAGAAATAATGAGGTAAAAAATAATGAATAAAATTGTTCTTAATATATTTTGTTGAAGGATATAATTTTTCAAAAAGAATCTAAATATTAAATTCAATGATAAGATCAAGACATGTTACACTTCACCTTTTAGTTTAAAATTTCATTTCCCAATACTGAGATCTCTGTATATAATTAAATTACCTTCCGATAATCAAATAAGAGATCCGTTAACTAACCATTAATACCATTTCAATGATCTAACATTTTCATTACACAAATATTGAAGGGAATGAAGAATAATAAAGAGAAAAACAATACGATGGCATAGAAAACAATAAGAACACTCACCATAACCAATTTTACCACCATATAAACTCACACAATGTAATTAACAAAACAATAATTCATATTAAACTTTATCAAACCACCATTCTCTCCCTCAAAAAATGAGGGGTTAGTTCTCCATTTTTAGGGGAGTTGAGAGGGGAACTTGGTAGGAGAGACAAATAAAAATTAAAATGGAAAATTGATATATGAAGATGAACACTAATATATTAAAAGTAAAATAATATTAATGTATATATTTTACTAATAATATTATGATAATGTTAAAAAAAATTGTTACCCCATTTTTTCAAGCCCCGTGAAATGATGACGAAGTACATTTTTAGAAGGAGAGGGGCTGAAAATTTCACTCCATATATATCTTCTTAATTTGAGTGCTTGTTATCCCCATTATGGTTTAGACATGGGAAATGTGGTATTAATCATTGTTATTTCAACATTTTCACGTAAGTTCCATATATATAATTTAACCTCACTAGCCACCATATGTTGGAGTTATAGAAGATTTACTATATAAAATAAATATTCCTAGGAAGTCACATTATATTACCCAAATCAATATCACATGCATTTATGGCCATGAGAGATAAGGAATCATGAATAGACACCTTTATTAATGTTTATAAATAATTAATTCTATATATCAATGTTATATTTAATTTATTTTGGGCTTGTATTTTGAGAGATATAGTTCCATCAATAAAATATTCCAAATTAGTGCACTGTTTTCAAAAACAGACTTATGAAGGGGTTTTGGGACTTTAAATGATGGATTGGGATTTGAGTATAAAATATTTAAATGAATCCAAAGAAGTATGTAATCCTAAAAAAATTACATTCACAATTCCATTTAGTTTATAAAATCTAATGGCTGAAATATTTAAAAATTAAGATTTCTAAATTACAATATTAGACCTGTTTTGCTAATAAAAACAATATATGTCAAAAATATTAGACAATTTCCCAAAAAACTTTGGTCAGAGAATAAAAATTTAATTATATTATAAAATTTATGAAAATATTGTCTTTATCAATAATATGTTACCTCAGTGGACGTTTTCATAGAAGAAAATAACTTTTAAAAGATCCCTAGAATATTTTCTTGAGTAAATTACCCTTTTCAATTTGAAATCACTTTTTAAAAATCTAAAAAAATTCCAAATATTATAGAAAAAATAAATCATCAAATCATTTAGTGGTCCTGGTGGTGCGAAATTTGATTCATTCTATTATCATTGAACAAATTCTTTTTTCATACTATTGATAAAAAATTCCTCCTTTATAAAATGTGGAAAATATTGGTTTTAAACATTATTGTGAAATTCAAACATATGGAAAATTAACTTTTAAAAAATATTTAATATTAATAGAAATATTTTTTTAAAACATTTTATAAATCATAGATATAGAAGAAAAGGAGTTTTTGATTGAAGAGAGAAATAAATTTGATTTTCCATAAAAACAATATTTTAGCCACTTAAGTACTTATAGAGAGAATAGTGAAAATAAAAAATATATTCAAAAGAAATAACTAGAGTATAATAAAAAAAATTATAGATATTTATCATAGAATTTCATTTATAAATTTAAGTATATACATTCCCCATTCAAAATGAGATTGAAACGAAAAAGCCTTTCATCAAGTGATAATTGATTTGTAATCATTTTAACATCAAGTATGATATATTTAAATTTTTATTAATTATATAAATAAACCACTTAGTTACTTATAAAATCATATATATAAATTTATAACATTTCAGACCCAATTTTTTAAAAAATAATTATTAAAATGATCATTTTCATGTATTAACATATATTCCTGAATGATTCGGTCTAATGGTTTTGATCCATGAACATTGATCATGGTTTCACCATATAAAAAATATTATTTATAATACAAATATCATATATATTTGTTATATAAAATTTATAATCATATATAAAAGGTAGTAATATAAATGTGAATTAAATTGTTCATGGGGACGGTAGTCTGAATGTACATGTAAAAATTGTTTTCATTTTCTATTAAAATAAGATAAGAAATAAAAATAATATTGTATAATTATAGAATAATTAATATATAATAAACCTAATACAAATTTAATAAATCCATTCTTATATAAAATCATGAATGGTGGTGATCGCAAGAGAATTATATCGCTACATGAAGGTTGTAGTCAACACATACGTACTAGGAACACTTCTATTTATCATTTTTTAATTAGGCGAAAAATGGGAATTTTATAATTATAATAACATCTAAATATGTTATTGATTTTTAACATATCATTATATTATAGATTTAGTAAATTTAGATAATGTGTAATAGTAAGTAATATTTAATGTACTTAGTTAAGAGTTATACCTCTTTGTTGATAATCATCCTTTTATTACATCATTATCCTGGAAAATATGATAGAATAATAAAACCAATACCTACATAAAATGGGTAGGAATGTCAAGAAATTATTATTTTATTTATTTTATAAACTAATATTCACAAATATTTTGAATAAGGATGGATACGAGGTTCCCTTTTATAAGTGCGATAGTGGACACACATTGAAATACATAAAATATTAAAATATAATTAACATTTTCCCAAATTATAATGATTCCAAATGGTAAATTATTTGATTTTTGGATGATATATATTATCAAAATATCTATAAAATAATAAAAAAAAATTATATATCTAAATATTACACTTATCACATTGATCAACCCCCTTAGTAAAACAGTTTTAAGTAGAACATTTGTAATAAATTTTCATTATTTTTACTAGTCGTTATGAAAAAATGAAATTGGACTCAATAATATTTTTGGAAAAGAATATTAAAAATATAAATACATTTTATAATATTCTCTATATATAAGTGTATGAAACTGATTCTAAAATATTGACACTAAATCAAATGGGAACCGATTTTTAGAGAAATATATTTTTAAGAATAATACTAAATTTACATTCATTAAATTCATTGAAAAAACACAATAAATGAATGTTAAAATATTTTAGTGAACTTTTAATATATAAATTTCATTAAAAATATTAACCAGTAATGATTTATTTCATTTATTATGATAAAAATACATTTTACATTTAAGAACAATTTTCTAAAACAATAATTTTACCTTAAAATGATTTTATCATTTTTCATAACCATTAGATTACTAATTAATTAATTAATATTTAGTTTTTCATATAAATTATCAAATAATTTTACTTGAATCATTTTTAAATAGTTTATAAAATAAATTAAATAAAGAACATTCTATAATGAAAAATAAATTCATCCAAAAATAAGTCTTCTAATTCATAAAATGATATCACTAAAATTTTAATGATTATTTCATAAGAATTAATAAATACATTTAAATTTTGTGAAAAAAATTAATTATTTATTTATATAATAATTTTGAT
Source organism: Viscum album (assembly GCA_963277665.1). Taxonomy (NCBI): domain Eukaryota; kingdom Viridiplantae; phylum Streptophyta; class Magnoliopsida; order Santalales; family Viscaceae; genus Viscum; species Viscum album. The sequence continues at coordinate 299,255,370 of OY728151.1, forward strand.
AATAATATTCATAAATATCAGTCAAATGGGTAGGTTATAATGATATATTATATCAAGTCTCTTGTTAGACTTAAGGATATGTGTAAGGAAAGTTTTCAAATACTTTAATTTTATTTCAATGGAAATAAATTAAAAGTATTGGTATGTTACACATATCTATCACTATTTGGTAGGATAATTTCTATAAATTTAATCTTTAATTAAATCTTTAGCTAAGGAAAAAAATAACACAATATCTCTCCTAGTGTAAATAATAAAATAATGAGCGGGTTTAAAATTTTATTTGAAAATGACATTTTCGAGAATACTCTCTAGAGGAAAAGATTTTATAATAGAAAATATTGGATATTTTTATAAAGAACAAACAAGTTGAATTGGTAAATAGATTAATACCATAGAAATATTATGATCCATTCACTGAATTAAAAAAAAGAATAATTTTGTGAAGATAAAATTTATCAGACTAGATAAAATATTAAGAAAAATTCCCATCGTAAACAAGTAAGTATGAAATTATTGAAACAATTTTCATTTATCTGAAATAAAAAAAATATACTTCAACCTATAATCCATAAAAATATAACGTAGTTCCCCCTTATAGGATGAAACAAAAAATTCACACACCTTAATTGAAATAAACATGATCTGAAAAATGAATAATGGAATCCTGGTTTTTAAAATTAAAAAACATATTCTATTATTTTCAAAATGATTAATTTATTGGTTATTTCGTTTATTCCCATGAAAATAAGTTGAACATACTATCATTAGTCATGAAAGCTGAGGAATTAAGGAAAACTCATCTAATTATTATATTTACTAACAAATGTCGTGATATAAAATCTATTATTGTTTTTTTTCAAAGAATCAATATAAAATATGGTGGATGATGTCTATGTATTTTTAGATATTCCCAAATCACATGTTATTTTTCTCAACAACTATACCTTAGAAAAGTCCAATTATAGAGGCTATAAAAACTAATTCACAGAAATTTGACAACTAGATAGATCATAAGTTAGGGAATCATGAACATGAAATCATCAGAGCATGGTAAAATTAACTAGTTATGATCTCAATTCTATTATCATCCCTGGTTTTGATTCCCACCACTCCATATATTTTTGGAAGTGATCATAATATATGTTGATGAAGAAAATAATAAATTGATAACCTCAATGGGTTCCCAAACCATTCCAAACACTCATGAACATCATACCCCCAAAATTAGGATAAAGGGTTCCATCCTGGAAAATGAAGCACATCTCATATGAAGAGTTTAATACACACTATATTAATGTTATTTGATATATGTATAGGTAAATATATAAACTAATATAATAAATTTGTGATTTTTAAAAATTATCAATGAAGTATTTGAGGTAGATGAAGTTAAAATCAAGGAAAAAGTATGAGTCATTAAGTAATTCATGAATATTCAATACATAACACCAGAATTAGAACAAATACAATTCAATAAAAAAATAGAAACAATATAATAATTTATAATAATTCTCTCCATAATAATATTTACTTGTGATTAAATTATTTAACAAATAAATACCAAGATATCATTATAATATTTTTAGATTTAGTCATCCTAAAACACATTTAATAAAAATTTCCCTTTATTTTGGATTCTAAATTTTATCTCCACACATAGATTTTCTATTTATTCTATATGATTGAGAGAAAGTGCATAGAAATAATCACAAAATATTCTTTCAATAATATGATGTATTGAATAAAATATTTTTTATTTTAGTTAGACTCTTATTCATTGAAACTCTTTTTCAATCAAAATATCATAGAGAGGACCTTGTTAAGACCATTTAATATACTAAGAACATTGAGATTAAATTGTATTTTATAGATAATTGTTATAGTGAGAATAGATCATTAGAATTTCATATGGTATATTCATTTATATAATACATCCCTAATAAAACATTTTTCAAGGATAATCCTCATTTAAACACAATCCTATAACATTTAACATATAAAGAAGTTGATTTAGATCCTTATAATTTAAAATTTTATTGTTATTAAAATAGTGAATATAACCATTCATGGAAGTACAATTTAAAACCCAATTTGGGGATCTGTTTTTGGAAATTCAGTTTATTTGTATTCATTAAGAAATCACCTCTAATGTCTGACTAGTAAATCCCCATCAACTTATGAAAATTCCCTATTTATTCCATTAATACTATAAATTTTCTCAAAATAGACAAAAAGGGTTCTTTTTATTGATAATTACCCTTTCAATTAATTCAAATCTCCAAAAATAAATATGGAATAATATAATAAATATGGGAAGAACCAATAGATAAAATGTAACGCCCCGACCCCAGCTACCCAGAGTCGGTGCATTAATTACATAACATTGGCATGATCATGAGAAAGATCAAGTCTCGAAAGACCGATTAGTTTAGTAGCCTTGGAATAACTAGATACATCCATAAATTTTTACATTATATCATAAAAAAAACATCTTGTCTTCATATCCCCTTATACTATCCCTGCAGGTCATTCATAAATTACTTCTTCATAATCCTGGAAAAAAAATAAAACATTGAAAGGGGTGAGCTCGGATGCTCAGTAAGGATAACATTATAGCAGAAGCTTTCATAAATAAGCATAAACACTTAAGGCAATTTATAACTAAAACAAAAGCCTTTTAAACTTGAACTTCAGCATAAAATGGCAAAGGTAAAATGAAATAATGCCATTTACTTACTCACATGGATATTATACTAGTCGAATGATCACATGCAATATCAATAACCACTTTCATAATGATGGAATGCATAATGCCAGACTATCATAACCACATAGCCAAGACCTCGTGCCAAGACTATAAATAAGATTTTGCCAAGGCCTTGTGCCAAGACACTAGTTTGTCTCATGAGACCTACCGATGCATCGAGGAGCTATAGCGGGCTCCACCCGTCACTTATTAAGTCCAATGCATTCCCATATGAAAAGGTTTAAACATAACGTAAACATTCGTATTAAACTAGCATACGAAATGTCAATACTTTCACCACAAACCATGAATGGTATAAAAATAGCACATCCACAGTCAAACATAATTCATTTGATACAATATGGAAGATTGCATTGTATCACATTAACCTCAATCAATAATAATGAAGGATGTTGACATAGATGAAAATAATCATCAAAACTATTTGAGAGAAATATCCCCCTTTTCTTGAAAACATTTAAAAGTCACACTATTTGTCAAGAAGCCGTTTAAAAGTATATTTTTGAATAAAAGTGTCCCATACCACTTTGAAACTTTTAAAAGGAGTTTTAATTTTAAAACTTTAATGTCCATATAAATAAATCCTTAAAACCATTTTTTTAAAATATGGACATTAATGAGCATGATTTAGAAGAATAATTCTTTAAAACAATTTAAAATGGTATTTTGGTTAGAGTTTCTAACCAAAAGAGAGACACTTGAATACAAATAATTGAGGTAATCAAAACATTGTAATATCATGAGAATAAAGGAATTCATGATATAATATGTCAAAGTACATTATATACACCACATAAAAGTGATTTGGTGTATATCATCAAAGAAGTCTCAATGGAATGTAAATTGAGATGAAATTTCTCAAAAAGGTTGTATCCTTAGGTTAAGGATAAATCAATGACATAATTATGTGTGACAAATATAAATACACTAAATATGATTGGATATTCAGTGTAAAACAATCAAAGGACATTCACACATATTCTTGTAAAAACAATACCAACAAATTGGATGTTTAACTCAACAAATGGAGAATGAGTTAAAATTACTCTTATCAAATTCATATCAATGACTTGAGAATTACCAATGGAGTGATTATATGTACCAAACTTCTATCCACAGGAAGGGGAGTGGAAATTATGACATAATCAAATGAATAGTGATTCCACACATAATCTTGGGGTAATATAATCAATGAAATATGTGTAAGGCCAAATGAGTGGAAATTGAAATCTCAAATTCCCTTATCGATTAGGTAACTTACGAAACATACACCCATGAAAGAAGTATCATACCATGATGATGTAAATACCCATAAATTAAAGTATATTACACAATGAATACGATCATGGGCAGTACACATACACCACATGCAATAATTAAGTGGTGATCAATGGAATTCTCACGGAATTAAAAGTGAGATAAGAAAACCCTTACATTGTACTTTTTCCTTGGTCGATGGTAGGTTTACCTCCTGTATAATGGTGAAACAATTGTTATTGAATAATAAAAGAATCATTTACATTAATATGATATCATATATGATCTTTTATCATTGATTTGTTAATAATATTTTAGAATTATCGTCATTTCGGGTGTTAACGGGTTCATTTTACTTTATATTCTTTGTTATGTGAGACATATTCGTTATTAATGGGATGTATATTATTCATATCCAGAATGGTATCAAGTTCTTAAACATCATTTTTAAATCATCAAATGATAATTATACTTGAATGGATACGATGGAGAATGAATCTCATCGCGTTCGTGGAGACGGTAGTCCGTACGTACGCACGAACGCTACTTCCATTTAATTTTTATTTTAAAAGAATCGAATACAAATTATACATAGGTATATTACTATTCCAGTATAATATAATATTTTATATATGTTACTTAAGTTCATTTACACCATCCTTTATACGTTCCATGTGTGGTATGAACGAGTCATATCATTTTAAGGGGGCGGTAGTCCGCACTTCCTCAAATGAAATTATCGTATGTATATACAACATGAAACGAATAATGGTATGAAATAAAATGGAATTACAGAAGCTTATATATAAAATATATATCATTAATATCATATTTAATTACAGTGCCATCCTAATGGCCACCATGAGAGGCGGTAAGATGTATTTGAACAATCATCGTTTCGTGAGGCGTTAGTTTTCCATCCACAGAAACATTATGTTCATCATCCATTAGATGGAGTTGTGTGAATGTGTAGTTTGAATCCTTCTTATAACAACATCCTAGTATATTGAGGATACTGTTGTTGTTACAAAAGAAGGGAAATAAAAAGATTTTGGGGGTTGGAGAAGCAAAATAAATGAAAATACTTTAAGAGAAATTGTTACCTTTAATTTAGGTAACTCACTTTGGTTGGAACCAAAGGACTTCTTGAAATGATTTCTGCCTAAGGGGAAGCTTCAAGGAGGAGGAGAGGGATTTGGGGAGCTTAGTTGGGCAGAGTTTGGATGAGCCAAGTGGCTTGAGAGGTGTGAGGAATGAGTAGAAATGGTCTCCTTTTATAAGGGAGAGGAGGGGCTCTTTAGGAAAGAGTGAAAGTATTACTTTATAATATAATTATATTCGGTTTATAATGGTCCAAAAATCATTGAGGTCGAAGATAAGATGACTCTTATTCTAAATAACATCAACCAATAAGAATTGGACAGGTTTTAGATAATATTTTAATCATTATAATCTTATTTATTTAAATGATTTATTAATGAGGTAAACATTGCATCATTATTGTGTCATTAATAATTTAAATTATTTGATGTCTAAAAATTATAAATAAAATATCATTATGTAGGAAATCTTTTTATCTTTCTAATGAATATTTATAATCGAAAATCCAACATGTATAACCCTATGTAAAAATTGTTCTTCTAAAAGATGTAAGCTTATGCCATTTTTATTTTTATTTTAACTTTATTAATATAAAGTGTCATTATCACTTACAAGTGGATCAATGGGGTCCCAAAATTGACCCAAAGATGCCCATGGTCGACCATGTATCAACCAATAGGGTTAAGACACGTTTTAGGGTAATTTAGTATTATTATAATATTATTTTTTAACCCTTATTTACCGGATTTACCCTTAACCATGGTAAATAAAATATTTACCGCAGTAATTATTCAAAATGTCTAAAAATAAAAGTTACCTATTTACAAAATTTGAACATCCTGATTCCAAATATGGAATAAATTTTTCTAAATTCAAAACACAGAAGTGGCAGAAATTAATTTAAAATTAATTCCCGCTGTCAAAACAAAAAGCGTGTTTTTAAGAGATAATAACTATCAAAAGATTGACACTTGTTTATGTTCGGTTTAATTGTAAAATTATGTCCAATGACCAAAATTATATTAAATGGTAAAAATATATTCTAAATATTCTTTAAAACCACTCAAATTCATAATTTATCACTATTAATTATTTTGATTAAAAAAGTTGTTTTTAATTAAAATTTAGTAATTTTTACTATTCATCAAAATATGAAAGTTATCCGAAAAGTACCAAAATTTCACCTTAGGCTAAATTTGATATTCCGAATCCAAAAATGAAGTCCATTTTGAAATATAAAATATATATAATTTCAAAAAATTAAGTAGTACTATTCATAACGGCTAGTTTGATCGGTTGTGGTGTGTGTTAAAACTCGAAGTTGCGTACAACACACGCTGCTGTTTTATTCAAAGGAAAGCGTACTGTGGAAGCTTGGGATGTTTTATTTTAAATTTTTTTTGATGTCCCCATGTAGTCAAAAAGTTTAAAATAGTTTATTTAAAAAGGGTTCACTATTAAAAGTTGGTAAAACTATAATACTGAAGATGAATTTGTTCTTACATTATGTCTAAGAAACTCATAATATGGATTCTAAAATTATAAGGATTATATAAAGTTTAAAATTTAGTTAATACTATTCATAACCTTTTTTGAACGGCTTGTTTGGTAAGTCATGGTGCGCTTGAACTCGGTGTTGCGTGTAGTGCAAGTTATTGAATTATTTTGAAGAAATAACACACTATGAATTCTTGGGGTGTTACATTCTCCCCTCCTTCAATAAATTGCGTCCTCGCAATTTGAAATTGTTCTTCGAAAATAAAAGTTTGAAAATAGAAAATATATTTGTGGGAAAACCCACATCGGAAATTGGTTTACTAAAATTTAGTCTTAATATGAGGAAAAGAGAAATGAAAGGGTCACCACCAAATTATGATCTCGATTAGGAGAACATTGGTGGCAATTAGAGACATATAATTGGAGGAAAAACGTAAATATTTATAAGTAGTGGTTGAGGTCATCAATCACAAACAAGTATAAAATTGAGGTCCTTAAACTCATCAATCTATGATGATTTGAAGTACCATCGGTTCAACAAAATATAGGGTATTGGGATCACACATTTTTGACATTTCAAAATATCTTAGTTGAAATCCCACATCGAAAAATGAATTAATGAGGCCTCTATTTAAAATAAAGAGTGGAAAGTATGAAGATTACCGAAAATAACACATACTAGGGTTCCATGTAGGAAAATATGGATATGGAGGAGAAATCTAACCATCAATTATCTGATGGAGAGTGGTAGAGAACATGGCTATGAAAAGGCCAACAATCCCAAAGCCATAAATTAGTGATGATTTAAGGTACCATCTAGGACAACATTTTTTTTAAAGTTACATTACATAAGGAAGAGGAATTCATTTATGATATTGACTAATAACATTATGAGATATACTTAAATTTTAAGTAGATTTTCATTCTTTAATAAATTTCCACCACTAACTCAATTTTTTTTAAACGATGAGTATTCAAGAAGACTTGGTCACACTGGGAGAGCTAGAATAAACTTCTATAGAATCACATGATCCATGCAGGATAAACCATATATTTACATTGTCTTTGAAGATTAATCAAAACCAAAATGGTTAGTGAATGATCTAATGATCCCCCAAAAGGATATTCATTGAGATAAATATGCACTAATCTTAATTTCTAAAATTAAACCAACAATACCCCAAAGTTAAATAGATACCATTCAATAACCAATTGTCCTTAAAATCCTTTAATATAATCCAAACTAATATTGAAACCCAAAACATAGAAGAATTTGATTATGTAGTCTCCCATGTTACATTGTATCTCCAAATTACATCAAATACTCTTAAAGTCACATACTTAAATGTAATCAACATCATCACATATTCTCTGTTATAGGTTAATCATTTCCATAAATAACCCAAATCACTATAAATCAACAATAAAAATGTAGATAAAAATCCACCATTACTCTACAAATGAAACCTCATTGTATTCTATTTTCCTTGGGCATATAGTGTTCCTAACAAAATGAACATCTTCCAAAATAACATTTATCACTTAATCACCAAATCATTTTCCTATACCAAGGGTATTCATTTGATAAGACATAAGAACCCAAATCATCTTATTATTGATCAATAAAATCATTTAACAAAAAAATAGCCATACTAACCAGGGACTTCACGTAGTCCAGTGGTAGGCGATAAATCCCAATCGCACTTTGGTTGTGGGTTCGATTCCCACAGCTTTGTCCGACGCGACGGGTTGTCACACGGTCTACGTGTTGTCCTTTTTCAAAAACTATATTCTATAATATTACCAAAATGAGATAAATTTTTCAAAATAACATAATTTAACCACAAATGTTATATCATACTTTGCATTTTCATCCTAAATTATAATAACTTATCATTTTCTCAAACCCCAATGATCATATAAAACCAAATGGTTATTTATACCTATATCCACAAGAGAAGAGACAATTATTCCTCAAATATCATTCTCACATGGAAAACTGAGGGGTTACAAATACAAAAGAAAATTATTCCAAAGTAAACCCATCAATAAAGAGCACTAACACTTTTAAACATTTCACCATCCATTTATTTCCACATAGGTTCTTCATCATATGTTCCTCGGGTTCCCACATTGCCTCTTCCATCTTATGATTTATCCATAGATCTTTTACCAGACGAGTCATCCGGTTTCTCAACACTTGATCTTTGGTATGAAGAATTCTGATAGGCTCTCCACAATAAGATAGATCTGGTTCCAGTTATAATTCTTCATAGGTGAGTACATGCGTTGGGTCAGGCATGTATTTTGTCAACATGAACTCTGGAGAGACTAGGCGGATTTTCCTTTTGGTAGAATGCGTTCATGTGTCACAATGGTACCTCAGGAATTTTTCCAAATCATCTACTTCCTTTACCCAAAAACTCCTCATCCATTTTGGATTATATCGATGGAAGCATCGATGCATCATAAAAAAATAGGTATTTCTTATATATAATTTGGAGACATCGTCTTTAACATGTTTTTTTAGGAAAATTCTCACTGATTCATCTTCAAATATTTTAAAATAAGGTTTTGGTAAATTAGTTTTCGTATATCCCAAAAGACATAAATATATAATTTGATACATGTAGGCTGCTCGAAGGTCTCCCTCTTCTGCGGCATCTAAAAAATCATTTAGTGCATCGTAATTTTGAGATAAAGTGAATAATTTGAAAAGACCCTGATGGTACTTCCCACGCTTAGCGTGGTAAGAAAGTTGAGAGCGCAACATTATCCCACAGTCGGTACTTGATCCTTGAAAGAATCGTGCAATGCTAGAGGTATTGGATGTCTCATAAAGTTGTTTGCATGTAACTTGGACATTTGAAAAAGTTTCAACATCGTCTGCGCATGACTTCTGGATAATAATTGTAAGTAGTTCTTCAGGAAGAGAGAGAAGAGTTGTTCGTGATCTTGCTCCCTCCATGTTTCAACTAACAAAATAAAATATAATTAGGTTTTTTGAATACTTATCTAATAGGAAAAAAAAGACATAATAGGATATTCTTGTAATTGAACAATATATCCTAACTTGGGGTACCCTATGTTAAAATCTACATTATCCGCTATCTATTTGCCGACATATATTCTTAGGGGCATTTTTTGTATTCCCTTAATAATGGTTTATACTAATCTTGTGAATTTACCAAAGCATATCCCCCGGGAGTGTCGTAACCAAGAGTGCAGCAAGGCCCGTTGTCGTGTACCAGTTCCCGTTCGAGTCTAGCTCAAAGCGGTGTTTTCGGGTTTTACCCCTAGGTACATCTGTGCCAGAGCCACCTCTACCTGCTCGTATCCAGACAGGGATGTATTGCTTGGAAAACTCACAAAATCATTACAATACCAAAATTCTAGGAAGTTCTTCTATACTAATCCTCAAAGTTCATCTTAGGTCTACGTGCTCTAATCAGAGTTTATCTAAATCTAGCTTCCAAGGTTTGTACTAAACTTCCTCTGATACCAACTGTAACGCCCCGACCCCAGCTACCCAGAGTCGGTGCATTAATTACATAACATTGGCATGATCATGAGAAAGATCAAGTCTCGAAAGACCGATTAGTTTAGTAGCCTTGGAATAACTAGATACATCCATAAATTTTTACATTATATCATAAAAGAAACATCTTGTCTTCATATCCCCTTATACTATCCCTGCAGGTCATTCATAAATTACTTCTTCATAATCCTGGAAAAAAAATAAAACATTGAAAGGGGTGAGCTCGGATGCTCAGTAAGGATAACATTATAGCAGAAGCTTTCATAAATAAGCATAAACACTTAAGGCAATTTATAACTAAAACAAAAGCCTTTTAAACTTGAACTTCAGCATAAAATGGCAAAGGTAAAATGAAATAATGCCATTTACTTACTCACATGGATATTATACTAGTCGAATGATCACATGCAATATCAATAACCACTTTCATAATGATGGAATGCATAATGCCAGACTATCATAACCACATAGCCAAGACCTCGTGCCAAGACTATAAATAAGATTTTGCCAAGGCCTTGTGCCAAGACACTAGTTTGTCTCATGAGACCTACCGATGCATCGAGGAGCTATAGCGGGCTCCACCCGTCACTTATTAAGTCCAATGCATTCCCATATGAAAAGGTTTAAACATAACGTAAACATTCGTATTAAACTAGCATACGAAATGTCAATACTTTCACCACAAACCATGAATGGTATAAAAATAGCACATCCACAGTCAAACATAATTCATTTGATACAATATGGAAGATTGTATTGTATCACATTAACCTCAATCAATAATAATAAAGGATGTTGACATAGATGAAAATAATCATCAAAACTATTTGAGAGAAATATCCCCCTTTTCTTGAAAACATTTAAAAGTCACACTATTTGTCAAGAAGCCGTTTAAAAGTATATTTTTGAATCAAAGTGTCCCATACCACTTTGAAACTTTTAAAAGGAGTTTTAATTTTAAAACTTTAATGTCCATATAAATAAATCCTTAAAACCATTTTTTTAAAATATGGACATTAATGAGCATGATTTAGAAGAATAATTCTTTAAAACAATTTAAAATGGTATTTTGGTTAGAGTTTCTAACCAAAAGAGAGACACTTGAATACAAATAATTGAGGTAATCAAAACATTGTAATATCATGAGAATAAAGGAATTCATGATATAATATGTCAAAGTACATTATATACACCACATAAAAGTGATTTGGTGTATATCATCAAAGAAGTCTCAATGGAATGTAAATTGAGATGAAATTTCTCAAAAAGGTTGTATCCTTAGGTTAAGGATAAATCAATGACATAATTATGTGTGGCAAATATAAATACACTAAATATGATTGGATATTCAGTGTAAAACAATCAAAGGACATTCACACATATTCTTGTAAAAACAATACCAACAAATTGGATGTTTAACTCAACAAATGGAGAATGAGTTAAAATTACTCTTATCAAATTCATATCAATGACTTGAGAATTACCAATGGAGTGATTATATGTACCAAACTTCTATCCACAGGAAGGGGAGTGGAAATTATGACATAATCAAATGAATAGTGATTCCACACATAATCTTGGGGTAATATAATCAATGAAATATGTGTAAGGCCAAATGAGTGGAAATTGAAATCTCAAATTCCCTTATCGATTAGGTAACTTACGAAACATACACCCATGAAAGAAGTATCATACCATGATGATGTAAATACCCATAAATTAAAGTATATTACACAATGAATACGATCATGGGCAGTACACATACACCACATGCAATAATTAAGTGGTGATCAATGGAATTCTCACGGAATTAAAAGTGAGATAAGAAAACCCTTACATTGTACTTTTTCCTTGGTCGATGGTAGGTTTACCTCCTGTATAATGGTGAAATAATTGTTATTGAATAATAAAAGAATCATTTACATTAATATGATATCATATATGATCTTTTATCATTGATTTGTTAATAATATTTTAGAATTATCGTCATTTCGGGTGTTAACGGGTTCATTTTACTTTATATTCTTTGTTATGTGAGACATATTCGTTATTAATGGGATGTATATTATTCATATCCAGAATGGTATCAAGTTCTTAAACATCATTTTTAAATCATCAAATGATAATTATACTTGAATGGATACGATGGAGAATGAATCTCATCGCGTTCGTGGAGACGGTAGTCCGTACGTACGCACGAACGCTACTTCCATTTAATTTTTATTTTAAAAGAATCGAATCCAAATTATACATAGGTATATTACTATTCCAGTATAATATAATATTTTATATATGTTACTTAAGTTCATTTACACCATCCTTTATACGTTCCATGTGTGGTATGAACGAGTCATATCATTTTAAGGGGGCGGTAGTCCGCACTTCCTCAAATGAAATTATCGTATGTATATACAACATGAAACGAATAATGGTATGAAATAAAATGGAATTACAGAAGCTTATATATAAAATATATATCATTAATATCATATTTAATTACAGTTCCATCCTAATGGCCACCATGAGAGGCGGTAAGATGTATTTGAACAATCATCGTTTCGTGAGGCGTTAGTTTGCCATCCACAGAAACATTATGTTCATCATCCATTAGATGGAGTTGTGTGAATGTGTAGTTTGAATCCTTATTATAACAACATCCTAGTATATTGAGGATACTGTTGTTGTTACAAAAGAAGGGAAATAAAAAGATTTTGGGGGTTGGAGAAGCAAAATAAATGAAAATACTTTAAGAGAAATTGTTACCTTTAATTTAGGTAACTCACTTTGGTTGGAACCAAAGGACTTCTTGAAATGATTTCTGCCTAAGGGGAAGCTTCAAGGAGGAGGAGAGGGATTTGGGGAGCTTAGTTGGGCAGAGTTTGGATGAGCCAAGTGGCTTGAGAGGTGTGAGGAATGAGTAGAAGTGGTCTCCTTTTATAAGGGAGAGGAGGGGCTCTTTAGGAAAGAGTGAAAGTATTACTTTATAATATAATTATATTCGGTTTATAATGGTCCAAAAATCATTGAGGTCGAAGATAAGATGACTCTTATTCTAAATAACATCAACCAATAAGAATTGGACAGGTTTTAGATAATATTTTAATCGTTATAATCTTATTTATTTAAATGATTTATTAATGAGGTAAACATTGCATCATTATTGTGTCATTAATAATTTAAATTATTTGATGTCTAAAAATTATAAATAAAATATAATTATGTAGGAAATCGTTTTATCTTTCTAATGAATATTTATAATCGAAAATCAAACATGTATAACCCTATGTAAAAATTGTTCTTCTAAAAGATGTAAGCTTATGCCATTTTTATTTTTATTTTAACTTTATTAATATAAAGTGTCATTATCACTTACAAGTGGATCAATGGGGTCCCAAAATTGACCCAAAGATGCCCATGGTCGACCATGTATCAACCAATAGGGTTAAGACACGTTTTAGGGTAATTTAGTATTATTATAATATTATTTTTTAACCCTTATTTACCGGATTTACCCTTAACCATGGTAAATAAAATAATTACCGCAGTAATTATTCAAAATGTCTAAAAATAAAAGTTACCTATTTACACAATTTGAACATCCTGATTCCAAATATGGAATACATTTTTCTAAATTCAAAACACAGAAGTGGCAGAAATTAATTTAAAATTAATTCCCGCTGTCAAAACAAAAAGCGTGTTTTTAAGAGATAATAACTATCAAAAGATTGACACTTGTTTATGTTCGGTTTAATTGTAAAATTATGTCCAATGACCAAAATTATATTAAATGGTAAAAATATATTCTAAATATACTTTAAAACCACTCAAATTCATAATTTATCACTATTAATTATTTTGATTAAAAAAGTTGTTTTTAATTAAAATTTAGTAATTTTTACTATTCATCAAAATATGAAAGTTATCCGAAAAGTACCAAAATTTCACCTTAGGCTAAATTTGATATTCCGAATCCAAAAATGAAGTCCATTTTGAAATATAAAATATATATAATTTCAAAAAATTAAGTATTACTATTCATAACGGCTAGTTTGATCGGTTGTGGTGTGTGTTAAAACTCGAAGTTGCGTACAACACACGCTGCTGTTTTATTCAAAGGAAAGCGTACCGTGGAAGCTTGGGATGTTTTATTTTAAATTTTTTTTGATGTCCCCATGTAGTCAAAAAGTTTAAAATATTTTATTTAAAAAGGGTTCACTATTAAAAGTTGGTAAAACTATAATACTGAAGATGAATTTGTTCTTACATTATGTCTAAGAAACTCATAATATGGATTCTAAAATTATAAGGATTATATAAAGTTTAAAATTTAGTTAATACTATTCATAACCTTTTTTGAACGGCTTGTTTGGTAAGTCATGGTGCGCTTGAACTCGGTGTTGCGTGTAGTGCAAGTTATTGAATTATTTTGAAGAAATAACACACTATGAATTCTTGGGGTGTTACATAAAATAGACAATTTTGGTAGAATAACTAATAGAAAATAATTGATCATATTTTTTTGGCACATTTTTGTTGATAGTTATGTTGAATAATCATCCAAAAAGAGTCAAAGGATTAAGGTGAATTGGTTTCATGAATTTTTTAGATTCTAGAAGATTTTTTGAATATATTCTTGGGTGTAGAATAGAGATCATGCAACTATGGGGTTTATTCAGGACATAATTGTCATATATTAATAAATTATTACTACATAAGAATAAACATAAAAGGATCCAAAATATTACAGGCACCATATTTTGTTTTTTTATGTATCTATATGGTCTTAATATATAGTTGTTGAATATATAATGATTGAAATTCCACAAAATTTTTATCTGTAAGAATAAATAACCATTATAAATATATTTTATATATGGTTATACTATGTTAGTTTTATCATTTTGATACAATATGATAATTAGATATAGATTTTTAATTCTTGAGAAAAATATCGTGGAATAACACTGGTGAACATGATTTTAAGTGGTGGTTTACACAATGATATAGAAGAAATGTAATTTTGGTGTTTCTCTTGAATGATAATGTTATCTCTTGAGACATGGATTTCATTGATATGAATTAAATAGATATATATTCCTTAAAATTAAACACTTCACAAATTTCAATTTTTATGTTATGATTCTTATAATAATGTGTCATTGTGCTTTAATGATTTTTATCATGTCCTGATAGTTTTTAATGTGAAATATTTCATAGATTTCTAATTTCATATATTTTGGGGATTATAATAAATATTAATTCGATGAGTTGGAGAAAGATCTAATGGATAATTTTGGATTAATGTAACTGTACAAATTATATAAAAGATGTATATCATAGATAAGAGAAATTTGGGTATTATCTTAGGAATAAAGTGTTATATTTCTACACAAAAAGATGAAGAATCACAATTTTTGATCATGGATAGAAAGAGATAAATTCTAGATAATTTTTATAAGAAAAAATGATTATCTATGAGTCTACTTCATATGAGTATTAGGGATATTCAATATTTTGAGGAAGGTGGATTAGAATAAAAATCCATTACTGGGTAAATATTTATTATAGTTTAGTGAAAGAGAAAGCCATTTCTTGGAGGAGTAATAAGTTTTCTAAATGATAGGTATTATTGTTTTCATACCTATAATATGGGTTTTAAACATAGAGTATCAATTCATTTGATTTGAATTATAATGAAAAATTACTGTTCTTAGTGGATTTTTTACAACAACACACCATTATTGTATGAACTTTGGATGTAGATGGCTTGAGTTAAATGATTACAGAATTGTAATATATTTATTTGATACTTTATCAAATTCTATATTTATCATTAGTGAGAGAAGGGTTATTTTTTATGAGACACGAGACAATATTATTGGGATCGATCATTCGAAATTTACATCTCAGATTTACCCCTCCCCCTTAGGATATATTATATTTTAAAAAATAATTGGTACTATAGTGGACTATTAATATTATTTGAGAATTTTCTATCAATTCCCATTGAATTAAATTTCAATAATAAATGGATTTTGATTATGGTTGAAAAAAATAGTTATAGATAAATAAAAATCCAACATAAATTATAATTATTATTTTCTGGTGTGTATAACATTGTGAAACATTTAATATTGTTCAACATAGAGAAAATGGGTTTATTAGAAATATCTCATAAGAATATATATATATATACATAATAAATGAATTAATGAATTAGGGAGAAAATTGATGAAATTTTTGGGCTTATGGGAGAGTATACCCTCTTTAAGAGTGGTGAATCAGTGGTCACTAAAAAGACCAAATCTATATTTTATATAATAAAATTCTCCTCACTAATCAGTTTCACATAATATTCATGGTGATTATTTGATAATGATAATTTGAGTGTGAGAGAAAAAAATCGACATTAACATTTTTACAAGGTTCACTCTCCCTTATTACTATGAGTAAAATCATTGGTCTATAGTGGATATAATAACTTTACACATAATTTGAATTAATATTCAAAGAATAATGGATATGTGAATGAGGATTATATTTAAAACCAATTACAAGAGGAAAAAAAGGTTACAAAAAGTACAATATTTTTTACCTCAAGTTCCTCTAGAACTTTGGATTTATGTGCACCCATTTTTCTTCACCACAAAAGGATACTAAATCCCTATTAGAATACACCTATAATAAAAATCCATCTCTTTATTTTACCAAAATAACTTTTATAGGGGGGTTTCCAATCTAAATATATAAATATCACTCATTTTGGTGTGACTCACCAACTTGTGGTGTTATTCTTAGATTAAACAGATATTAAAGTTTAAATATTATGAATCATATAGTATCTCAATATGTCTTTGAATATATTATTTGTATAACAAATCTATAATAACATATAACCATACATTTTTTTAAAGATATTAATCTTGAAATATTCCCCATGTTATGCTCATTAAAAGGTGAAACCTTCACTATGTTATATCCATTTTCACTTAACTGCATATTATATTGTAAACCATGGGTTTACAATACAAAATCTACATAACCCCAAAAATAATGAGAAACCTAACTCTATTGGGTGGTCTTTATGATGCAGTCCTCATCTAGTTAACTTCTCAGATTAATCATTTCAATAAAATTCTCTCTTTTGTGGAGAAACACCATTTTCATAAGATTCCTTCCTCTTTCCATTATGTTAACTCTTCTATCATGTCAGATACACTCTCCAACATAGTTTCTCAAATAAGATGAACTCATTTTTATATTAATATAATAATATTGATACCTATTTGAATATGTGGTGATTATTCTCACCTCTGATTAATCAATTTATTCATAATAATAACATTGTAATACCACCCTCTAATGTAAGGGAAATTAATCCCCATGTGATATTAACTCCATATGGTAGAGGTGTAATTATCTCCTTCTTAATGTGACTGAACAATAGTATTATAAATTTTATAATTCCATTCATATCCATCTCTTCTCAATTATAAGTTATTCTAACTTATTAAAGAGTATGTTTCTAATAAATAAAACAAAAAACCAAACTCATGAATTAATTTTACTAAAAAAACAATTCCAATCATGCCATAAATACAATGAACATACTAATACCTAACAATAATATAAATTAGTTATTATTATTAAACATAATCCCTTAGTTTGTTTTCAATTCTATAATGACATTGTATCAATTAAAAACAAGTCTTCTAATCATAGCTCCATATTTTTAGATTCACTTCATGAGGGTTATTTAAGATTTAATTTCTAAAAGGGTGATTATATCCTCACCTTTAATTTTTTCCAATATGAAAACCCAATGATTATATCTTATCCAAACATATTCTATCATCATATCATGATCCCTCAAATTTGGAAGACTTATAAGATTCTATGTAACTTTATGATAAATATAAAAAACCTAGAGTGTCCCCCCCTTTGAATTAATAGATACTTTTTTATTCACCCTTTTATAATAAATGAAATGAAATCCTGGATGGAAAATAATAAATAAATTTTACAAGTTATTTTGGAATGAACAAATTGCGTAGATTACTCTCTATTGGTAGATGAAATTTATTATAAGAGACTCTATCAAGGTATCTATGAATTATTCTATATATGAAACCTATTCTAATCAAATCTCACCATGTATCACCTTATACATGATAAAGTGTTTCTTGATGTCAATATTCTTCAATCACAAATGTTGGACCAGATATTTTGATAAAATAACTACACTATACTTATCACACCCCTTCACAAATGAGTATGATAAATCAAAATTAAATTATTAAATCTCTATATTCATCAATATAATTTTATTTGTTTCAAATTATTTAGTAATAGAATCCTCTTTTATTGACTTAAAAGTAACTAAATTATTATTCATAGAGTATCATGAAACATATATTTATCTAATAATGAAATCACATATAAAGTAGTGTTTTTATCAACAATAAATACATCTCTTCCTAACTTTATACATATATAATTTTTTCATGGAGCACCTTTTTTATAACTTAATCCATAACTGATAGCCCAAATGTTTTATAGAATGACCCACATTTTCTTCCGTGAAAATTGACACCTCTAAATTGCATTGCAATAACTCAAAATGTGTATCTAAAAAAACAATGTATGGTCATGACAATATAAAATATATTATACGACCAATGATCCATAGAAAATATGTTTTATTTATTCTATTTGGTTCACCCTTTGTGAGAAAGTTGGTTTGATTATAGATTCTCGATATTTTTTGGCTCTTCATCTATTTGATTCTCTCTCCAAATGTAATTTTAGGCTAAATATATTTTATAAATCTATAAAAAAAATAATTTTCTTTCCCTATATGTTTCTCATTTATGAAATTTATAGAATCACCAGTTGAATTATGAATGTTTTATTGTATATCAGATATATTATCCAACTATCTAGCATCCACATTAAAGTCTTTTTCAATTTTTAACTTGATGGGAAATGATGGTAGTGATAAATTTTTATTTTATAACATAATTACATAAATTAAATAAATAATTCTTTTCTACCAAAATTTATATAACTAGTACCATTTTCAATCGAGTGTATACCCACGAAATCTTCCTTTCACTACCACCTCATGGAACATTTGAAAATTATTTCCATTAATATTACTAATTTAATAGAGAGTTAATATATTAAAATTATTCATGCATTTATTATTTCTAAATAATACTTCTTAATGTGTTTCAAATGAATTTGGTTATAGTAAGAACTAATTTATAATTTCCTCAATGGTAATTGTGGCTTTTATATTATTTTATTTTGAAGATCTATCCTTTAAACAATTATGATTATAATATATACAATAATCCAATTATTTCTCTAAATGAATATATTTTTTAGGTGTGAATGCATCAATATTTTCCAGTTCTTATCCTATTATTCCAATGATATTCCTATGATTCGTGGTATTTTTATTTGGATCAATTTTATAGTGAAAAAATATTTTGATATAATGTCATGTTAAGTTCTTAGAAACCATAAATTTTTTATAAATTTTCCATAGATTTCAATTTTCTCAACAAAATTATACAAAATTCATATTATTAAATACATTACATAATGAATGAAATAAGTATCTATATTTTTTACTCTAATATTATCAGTTCACGCACATTTTGTTGTAGTTACTCAAGTTGTTTATTTGTTTCCATTTCAATAATTTTGTAATAATTTATAACCAATTATCTGATTTTTATTTTCTAGAACAGAAATTTAATCATGCCGACCTATAATACATTTATTAACAACTAAATAAATCAAAGATAAACTCATTCCCATTATCACAATGTTGTAAAGAACTATAAGGATTTTACCTCAAATAAGTTATTTGTAGAAAACCATTCGACTTACTCATTCTAATATTGGTGTATCAAATGCCTTTTATATTGATTGATTCATCATTTATAAAATTAATAATGACTCTATAATACCAATGTATGTTTTTAAATGTATTTCTATTTCATTTCATGTGTGAAAATTAATCACTGTCAAATAACTTCAATTTCTCTCCATTTTCTACCTTACAGGCTCCCTCAACCCCTGTCACATGTTCTTGATTATTTCTACTATAAAAATATTTTGAACCCTTTTACATAATCTAATCTTGTGGCCAGGAAGGAATATTATTTTTGGTGTATATGGGTTTATCAAAACCTTCCCCTTGTATCATTAATTGAATCCAAATAGTTTTGAAATTTTACCTTCTCTTTTAGACAGTTTCTTTGTGGGAATTTAATAATTTCATGTTTACTTACCGTAAATTTAATGCCTCTCTTATAATAAGGGAGTGATATATTATTCTAGAACAAATAAATTTTTTTCCTTATACACCGTAACACCAAAATGTTCCCGTAAATTGGAATCTTTTTAGACTGAAAAATAGTTATTTAAACAAATATATTATTTTTCATTCCATGTTAATGTACACTATTATTTTCAAACTTTTCAGGAATGGAATCCTTCCCTTTTAACTTATCATTTTTTTATTTCTATAAAAAATCATTTCTCTCAAAAAATTATTATTTTCTCAATTATTTTTACTATCACTTATTTTCTCATTGGTTTCCTCTTTTTTTTGGAATAAATCCCTTTATCATTTCTTTTAAAATTTCTTCTAATACGAAAATATCATTCCCATGTGTTGAAAATTATTTTTTTTGGAACCATAGATCAATTACAAGGTTGTATAATAAAATTAAAAAACTTCTTCACTATTTTATGGCTCTCACATACCTCATTCACTATGTTTTTATAGTTTACAACATTATATTTTCACATGGAATTTTCAGATTTAATTATATTTTCAATAATAGAATTCACATATTCATTGAAATTAATTTTTAACTAGTACCCTCAGTAATTTTATCTACAAATTATATAATTTCATCGATATTTCCCATATAATGTTTAATAATCACTTTCTTCTCCATGATAACATCATATTTTGACTAATGAAGGGGTTTACATAGTGAATAATTATCTACTTCTAGGGGGTTCTAATCTCTTTCAATTATCATATTTTCTTCATTGACCACCATAACCTCCATTCAATGTCAAATTTATTTTGGTGGCTCCTCATCACTAATTTCAACTTCATTTAACCCCTTTATTCTTTATCTCTCAAGGCATGTTTAGTGTAATTATTTAGACATAAATGTAATTTTACCCTCACCCTTCGAATCATCATATTCACTTTCAAATTCCCCATCATAAGATGTAGATTTATGTTGTGATAATAAATGTTTATTATTTTGTGAATTATTTTATTTTCCACTAAAAAAATAAATTTTTCAATGTTATTACCATATTTATCTTCCATGATTAAATTTTGTTTTATAATCACCCTCTCTCATTCTTATTAGGAAAAGATAGTAAAAATTTACAAATCCTTCCGTAATTAAAAAATGTATTTCTTCAGCTATATATACCTTTATCTCTCACCCTTCCTTTTAAGAATATAGAGTTAAATTACTCAAATTAACTCAAATAATAATTGAGATAATTTTCTTACCATGAGATTTATTTGAATCAACATGATGTTACTCTATTATTATAATTAAATATGTCTCCTTTTTTATTTCCATTTTTTGTTTTTGTTTTCTCTTCTCATAGTGTAATCACACACAACAATATTAGTTTTTGGTCTGACCATCAAAGTATTAATCCCTAAGGGGATATTTATTGCTAAATTATCTCATTGTATTTTTATTATCGTATTTAGTACACTAGAATATTCATTTTTTACACTATTTCCACAATTCACTATTACCTTTAACAAAGTAATAATTTATCCACCAATTTGAGTTTTCATATTTAAATTTCATCAAAAACAAGCTTAGATACATGGTAATAAAGTTTATTTAACAATATTGTCTCTTTGAAGTATATTATTTCTATTTCTTTTCATTTAATTTTCAATCCTCATTATAATGAATCATGAATATTCTAAGTGTGATGAGTGTATCACATTTCATGCTTCTCTATCATCTTTGATAATAAACTTATCAAGTAAATTGTAGTATATCTTCTTTTCAAGAAGATTAAAACCACTCTTAATGATCTGGGAAATTTAAAAATGAAGTGATATAAGATACATAACCATCCTCTCCCACTATAGATGGAATATTTTTCCATTTAACATTAAGAAGTCCTATATTTTTTATGGTATTATAATACTACATAGATATAATCAATAATATATATATATATATTATAAAAAAAATATTCAGGTCTTTAATATTTTTATGAAGAGTATCATCCCATGAATTTCTTTAAATCCAATTGAAGTAACATATACTGGGATTTCATTGAAAAATATATTCATGAAACATCACTCTTATACCACTAGTTAAGAATAGGGTTGATTTTACCACAACTAAGAGGGGTTTAAGTGAACCAATGGTCACTAAACATCAAAATTACCCCTTTATAACAATGTTATTTTCATTTCATATAGTGATAAATCAGCTCGATGATGATGATCTAATGATAATTGGTTGACTTGGCCATAACACACATGGATAAAAGGTTTTTTAAAATTTGATCATTCCCTTGTTATTAGGTGGATAATTCATAGTGTGAATTTGTTCTGATCCTACTTCTCATGATTTAAATTCATTATCAAAGTAACGATAAAATGTGTAATAAAATTATCCTGAACTCTGATAACAATATGAAATATGATCACTAAATATTTTATAGATCTTCACTTCTCATTCCTCAAGTGACTCTTGATTTTGGGATTGGATTAAACCATTGTTATTATTCTCATAAGAACAATGAATCCCATATCAAATAATAATTGAATATAAAAATATATCTTTGTTTTATAACACATGATTCTCATGATGGGTGCCTATATTTATATAGTTATTTTTTGAATTTCATCATCACATCTTTTCATGTGGTGTAATTCACATATCCAAATGATATAAATGACTGAATCCATCTTATCTTATAATAGCTCAACATATCCTTAACTATATTTGTAGCACATCCCATTGATTATAGTGTGACACCATTAATTTCTCCTAAAACATATATCTACCAGTATTCCCTAGTTAGACTCATTGTGGCATGTTTCTATTACCATGGATTTTAAATCATCACATCACCATATATTGTGGTGCGGACGACTAGTTCATGACACACCATCCTCTTTACCTATAAAATATTGTGATACATAACTCCCTATGAGTGGTCTTCAATGATATGTTGTCATCTCTTTATATGTTTGGAATCACCAATCTGGTTAAATCCACTCTATTTTTATTGAACACATATCATGTTAGATTTGTTCCTTCATGAGTTAGGTGAACTGGTCAATTGTGTAATATAAACTCAGTAGCACAAATTATCAGATAAGGTGATCCCATTCTTTCAGCCATAGAATTATGGTAAAAATGAGTGATTAAATAATGGTTCACATAATCTAATGTTAAAATATTTATATATATGAAAAAATTAGGAATTTTACCCTCTAAAATTAGTTGATTTATTTCATCCAAGATATTAACTCCAACTAGCGACAATGTGAATATATCTTTAACAATATGATTGAAAAATTAGAATATAAATTCAATTCATTCATTATTATATATATCCAATAAACTCTAAAGTAATTCAAACTCATCCATGAGAATGTTTCCAGTATATAATACAAGAAAAAATCCTTTATTTATGAATGTATTGTTCTCAACAAAAAATTCATTACATTTTTTCAATTAAAAATTAATCTAAGAAAATTATCATAAGATAACATTGTTATTGTGAGATAACTCCATCCACCAGTATAAGAACAAGTCTATACTTATAATATGTCAATTAAGATCAAAACATATCATCTCAACTCACACATTTTCAATACAAATTATTAGGGATCTTCTAGATTCAATTTTTCAAATAAATCTTCCAAAATATACCTGAGGTTGATGTAATATATGTCCTCATATTTGATGTAGGAAGAGTTACTTATAATATTTTCAGATGACTCAAATCTATGAGATGCTAAATTGAACGTTTTTTATAAAATTTATGAGTACATTATTATTAACATAAATTATTCCCTTAATTTATTATTCATTCAGGTGAATGTAATTTTTGATGGTAAGTGTGGGTTTTATGAAACCACTAATGATATCCTGATAATGGGGATAATTATGAGAATATTAACATCTTTAATAATCTAGAGCAATTCTTTTCAAGAGTAAATGAATTTAAAGGATGTAAAATTCGTAAGTATTCATAGCATTATATTTGTATAAGAAATTAGTAGAATATTTTTTCCTTTGAAAATAGAAATTACATGGAGTGGTGTTTGAGGAGATGATAAATTTTATAAGAAAAGATGATAATTAATAAAAAAAAGTTAATTAAGTGATTTTATTACATTCTTCAATCCTAAAAATAGAAAGGAAAAAATTGAATGATAAACTACCACTCACATGTTATAGGTATGTGAATATATTTTTCCCTTTATAATTTGTCCTAATAAATTCTATGTTGATTATGTCATTGATGAACCCAATAATGAATACTCAAGATATGTGAAAAGTTATAATATTTTGTAGAATGTATACTGAAAAAAATTAGGTCTTTATTTTCATAAGAAGGTTATAGATTTAAGAAAATGTATGTTTAAGATATTTTTGAATTTAGAGACCTAAATAGCTAAATAATTATCGAAATACCATATAAAAAATAATGTGAATATCCATGTTGGGGTTGGATTAAGATTTAGTTTAGCATTACATTTCACTGGAATCCACATACTTACGAATATGATTTCCATCTAAGTTGTCCCTTGATTAACATATGTTGTGTGTATTTTTTTAGACACTTGGTGATGTAAGTGTGGATTTAGATAGGGATACTGTTGCAGTGAATGGACTAAGGGACAAACAAATGGACATCCTATATGATATGTAATGGGATTTAAAGACACTAGGACTTATATTCATGTATTAGGTTCCCCCAACCTAATTAAAATAGGGGTGTTCCCTTTTCTCAATAAATGGTTCTGACCGTAAAACATTTCAAATTAAAACAACCATTAAAGGGTGAAGATGATTATGTGGAGGTAATAGTTTACCAAAAAGTGTGTGTAGGGAATGAAATAAGTGATATATATTTTTTCTATGTTAAAAAATAAATTTGGTTTTTCATGATTTCAAACTCCATGTTATACAATAAGAATATAGGAAATCCATGTTAAAGGATAATATTTGGAGACTCAAATAATGATTTGAAAAAACCATGAAAATGGTAGTAGGGTGAAATCTTACAATTGAAATAAGACTCAAATTATAAATAGTTTACTAACTCCTTGAAATATAGAGTTAAGAAAATATAGGGGCTTCTTGGATAATTTCTTGGACTATAATGAAGGTCTTATGATCAATAGCGACTCTTAAGATCCATTATAAAATAAATTAATTGGGCTGTGGGGGATATATAAATTTTAAAAGAATATCAAAGTGATAAAATTGAAAAGTTATAAGATTTTATCCAGCAAAAAAATAATTATCCGAAAGAAAAATATAGTGTGACGATTGATCATAATAAATTAGTAGTTGAAGTTGATATGAATCTATGAGCACCCACACCATAGAGGTATATTGACATGGGTAATACTCAAAAGATCTAAAATTTTCCAATTTACCAAAAAATTTACAAAACTAAATACACCATAAATAAAATATTATTATTTTTTAAATATAGTCCACAAAGAATATATTTATTTTATTGAGAAAAGGCACTTCAATGCATAAGATAAATTAATATATAATGAAATTCATACACCTTCTATTTATTTGATTTTTTTGTGTAAACAATAAAAAAATCCATATATTTCTCATCATGTATTTAAATAGTATTACAAGGGAGACTCATAATCCAAATTCTTAGCTAAAAGAAGCATAATCAATATGGTTGAAAACCAAAAAATAAATTTTTGACCATGAAAAAAGTTGTTAATCCATCATATCGATAGGGTGAAAAATTATTCCTACAGATGTATTTATATGTATTAACAAACACATTATCAATACAGTGAAATTTTTTTGAATAAATAATTCCAATTAAAATAATTAATGAAAATAAACCTCTATAAATTATAAATAATGATGAACTATTCATCATTTTCAGTTGATACTACTTCATTAATCATAGTGATTTTTGAATTTTACAATGGAATAAATAAAGTATATTCACTCTAAGGTGTATCCACATGCAAAAACACATCACTCAAGTAGTTTGGTAAGGATTTTTTTTTGACAGTCAAGGTATTCCAGTACCTCTCGATTCTAAAGAGATAAGTAAAAAAAGGGAGCCTTCGGATGGAGGTAGCATCAAATGACAGCTTACCTGAGAAATTCACGCCATTTAATCTCATGGATAATCCACCTTCATAATATCTATGTTGATTCCCCCAGATCCTATCCATTTACATGTAGGTTTGATAAACATACAAGTAAATTAAACAAGTTATAACCCTTGTAACCATGAATAATTACTATTATCCACTGTGTTTAATCTTATGAAATGAATCAATTGATGATATCCATTATTATAATATTTATAAAATTTATCAGTTTATGTTCCAATTACATTTTATCAAATATAACCACTATACAAATCATACAATATGATTCAATATATCATAACAATTATAATGGTTTTATGATATATCCATATGATATATATGATTAGGATATGGAAGTGGGGAAATATATTTCATTTATATTTATGATATACCCAATCCAATAAATATGATATGCCTTTTAATTCAGTAAAATAATAGCATATAAAATGTATATTATACCACATGATATATTATGAATGCATCACATGAAAATTAGCTTTATTGTATATCTTCATCAGTATCCTGATAATAAAAAATAGATATATAATAATATCAAATTGACTTAATATTGTCCCATGTAAAATAACTTATGAAACCACATTTATTCATTTAAAACACCATTGTAATGATATCAATAATTTCACTAGGAATCACATCATATGAAATATGAGGTGAATAACCATCCAAAAATCAGTTTTCATAAACATTAAAAAAATTTAGATAATACCTATAAGATTCATAATTCAGAAACTCCATTAATTAAACCTAAACATGTGACCCCATGGTCCATTTCAGAATTGATAAAAAAATATATAAATTCTTAAATTCAAAATTATATTAAAATTGTGGCCTCTTTAAAATAATAATTACTACACAAGATATAAGGGTATTTTGTATGATCTCTATTGAACACATATATCTATATACCTATGTCCAGTAGATGCATTATTTGTAAGAATAAATAATAATATATTCTATTAATCTAAGACATCATGTTATCATAAAATGTGAAGTATGTCAATCCAATATATCTTCCTCATATGTTATCAATTATCTCAGTATAAACTGACTAGATAGATGGATACATAACATGTAATTATTATAAATGGATGAGTATATCACAATCCCCACAAAAAATTAGATGATAAAATAAGATGTAACTTTTAATTCCATCCATACCCTACCTTAGTAAATCTTTATTAAGGAAACATATTTCAAACTCTTTATATGAAGGGATAATTTCCATCTCGATTAAGCTCTAACCAATAAAATGATAATCTACATATCCAACCACCCATAACTTGATAATCCTAAATTATTGTGTATGAAATTTATCAAATTATAAATTTTATAATTCTAGGAATCTTATAACATTAGGTATGTGAATATAATATGAATATTTTATACCGAGTATAGCAAATTCATAGTATATTACAAACTATGTGGAATATTTAATTGTAATCTAGTACTCAGAAAATGTTTTACATCTCTTGAATATATTTTATAATATGATATAAGAATACAAAACATTTAAACCTAATGATATCATCAGAACATATAATACTCTATGATGAACAATTTTTTGGATAACTCAACTTCATAGTTTTAGAGGTCATGCATAGTTTCACTTTAAATAATATATGCAAAAAATGTGAAATAATGATAAACTGGATACATAAATTCATTTAACAAAACACATTTTATATTCATAAAATCATTTATGAATATGAAAAAAAATAATACATAAGAAATTTCCTTATATTATCATGTCTGATTGAAAGGATGATCATCCATATACTTTCTACAGTTTCTGGGTTTTATTAAAAACATCACATCTCTACACAATTCCTTACACAAATCTATGTGACCACCTAATCAAATTAATCCCACTAAGAACATCTATTGAGTAATAGAAATGATGGAATAAATTTTGAATAATGGTGAGACATAGAAATCCTGATTGAAATGTTAGAATCCTTATACAAGTTAATAAAAGTATTTTACACTATAACAAAATTTCAAGGTTAATAGTTTTTTTCTTGTAATTATTATAATTTCAGCTTCATAATCATTTGTAGAACCTTTTCAATTAAATAATTCCTTGAAATATATTTTTATCTTATATAACTCTTTTCATTAGTCTATTCTAAATATTTCATAAATCTTTTGGGATATTAATTGATTTCCACATTGTATTTTAACATGTATATGGATTTAATTGTTAATTTTGAACATGTATATGTACAAAAATACCTCGAAAAGGATCAGTAACATTATATTATCTTAATAAAATCATTTTAAAATTCAGAAATAATTTATTTTTGTAAAAATACTTATTTCCATAAGTTGGAATATTTAGAAAGTAAAGTACAAACTCTTGTATCATATGTGGTATTATTTATACTTGGAGAATTATTCCACATAGAAGAATTTATACTTATCATAAATGTGATATAATTCGATCATTCATGATAATGTTTATGAAAACTATTATCTCAAATATCGATAACTAAACATTGTTTGAAATAACAATTCATATCATATTAGAGGTAACAACATATAATATTAACAATTTTTTTGTTCAAATCCAATCAAAATTTTATGAATATATTATATTTAACTCCTAGATATAATAACCACTTACTCCATCAATTGAATTCATATTTTATGCTCTAATATTAAATTCATCATCCATTTTGATCTCTTATATATTTACAACAATTTTAAAACATATAGTTGGTATCATATACAATTAAAAATATATGAATTTAATTCTATAGACATAATACCTATTAGGGAAAATCCATGTAATTTATTTCAACACTTTGGGTATTATTGAAAATTACTTATCCATTTTCTAGTTTTCCATATTTAAATCACATCTCTCTATTACTTTTCTTCGATTTATATGTTTGTGTGGACTCTCTTATGACACTCTTTGTTTGTTTATAGCAAATAATATTATGATTTTGTTTTGGCAGAATCATTGTAGAACATTATCCATGAACATAAATGTTTCAATCATCTATCCTCAATATATTGAGGAGATATAGTAAACATTTTTACACTCATTATTATTGAAATTTTAAATGAATTATAAGAACCTTTTTTGTAGTTTTTGAAAAATAAATATATTGGATAGATCATGATTGATAGGTGAACTGAGTCCCTCAAATTCATTGATGTATTAAATCATATTGATTATATCAGTAGATAATGATATACCCACTATTATCTTGAATTTAAATATATCATTGTCACATCCTAGCTCTTATTCATATTTTTATAACTGATGGATTATTTTCAATATTGTATATTAACTTGAATTCATCCTTGTTAACTATCTTCTCTTAAAACATGAGTTCTCTTATTAAAATAATGAGTCTAGACATCTAATAAAAAATATATGCTTATCATAAGTACTTAAATCTATTTATTTAATGGATTCATGAGTGGGATACTTAGGAATAG
The DNA here is from genome assembly GCA_963277665.1 of Viscum album. Classification (NCBI taxonomy): domain Eukaryota; kingdom Viridiplantae; phylum Streptophyta; class Magnoliopsida; order Santalales; family Viscaceae; genus Viscum; species Viscum album. Next base: position 299,285,415 of record OY728151.1, read on the forward strand.
GTTTCTTAAAACCCAAAAATGTTTCATGTAACTTATGAACTATTATTATGATTTGATGCCAGCCTAGGAAATGAAATCTATTAATTTTTCCCTTATCTAACATAGAACATAATGTTAAGAATTATGATGATGATGAAAATGATTCTATTTTATACTCATCAAAATCATTTATTAAATTTTTATCGTGTTCTATAATCAATTACTGTGGAATTTTATTAAATGTGATCCCATTAAAATAATGACCAATTTTATCTATCATATCCTTTAGAGATCCAAGATACCTATTTCATCCCGACATACCCATGTTTTTGACATAAAAATTATATTTATTTTTAGTGAAAATTTATGTTTATCATATCTCAATTGACTCTTGTTTAGTTGAGTGGATTGTTTTTCATATTAATACATCACATGGATTTATTAAACTATATTACTCTAATAACATAATGGTTATGATTACCCTGATAAGTGTAGAAGTAACCATATTCAAAAAATGAGGCACCTAATAGTTAGGGAAACCCAATTACTTTCTTTTCTTACAAAATATAATTCAAAGGCTCCCAATGATTAGGGAAGCCCATATAGAATAATCATGGTCTTGAAATTATTTTACAGTTAATTACTAAAATTAAATACCAACAATGTTCACAAATATTAAACTGTATACTATACATAATGTACAAGAATCCATTTCATGTAAATCCATTATTTCTTATTAAATTAATAATCCTCACAAGGGTTGTCTTAAAGTGATAGGTATATAGTTTGTACTTTTCTATACAAAGAACAAGACTCCAATCCAGTGAGTAGTTTGACCTCAATTACTTATACCCAATAATACTTTAAAAATAAGAGACTTTAATTCCACAACAATTCTAACACCTACTATATATAAACTATAAGAAAAATTTAATTCCAATATCATAAGCTTGTTTAATCCATATTAATTCTTGAGGGAAACTAAATAAAATTACTATACATATCATATAACTCTGTAACCATATATATCCCAATTTAGTGAACCAATTTAACATGTCATACTAAATAATACACAAATTCATTGTACAAAAATATTATGACTATCATTTATAAATGGAATATAAATAATAAATGAACCATTAATATATTGAAAAATGAGGTAACCATATTATAAATAGTCAATAAAAGTTGAAATTATAAAAAAATAATTCTAACGTAAACTTTTTCTATTCCTTGTTTATATTGAAATATAATATATATATATATATGATATTAAATGAAATAAATTTTTTTAAAGAAATTATTTAAAAAATTAACATAATCTAAAAATATAATATTTTATATATTGACCATGATATATAATAAAAAAAATTATATTATTCAAATAATATTTAAAAAAATCCTTTAATTTGAACTATGCAAATTAAATAATTATGAAACATTTATATTTTACATAAAATCACACTTATATTTTATTTTATTTTTTTATTTATAGAATTTCTATAATTTTCTCTTATAATTTCCTTATAAACACTTTATATCTAAATTATAAGTCTTTCCTTATATATTCCAGAATATATTATATTATTAACAGTTATTATTATGGAATATTTATTTAATAAATATTTTATTTACATTTAATTAAATAATTATAAATTTATTATAATCATATAGTTTTACAATTTTATTACAAACTATATAATTATCACCAAATATATTATATGATACTTTAAAAATTAAAAATTATAAAAACAATTAATAATTGAAAATTTAGAAAAACTAAAATTTTCATGATAACATAATTTTTTATATACATTATTTCATAATATACAACTTTTCATATTATCTATACAATTTTACAATTGATATTTATCAATTATGATATTATTATTTGTTGCCTAGTTGTCATATCATACAATATAACATATATCACAAGGTTGAAAGGATACTTGGTTTTTGAAGAATGGGTAACACTATTTACCCTTAGATATCTTCAATTATATGCTATGATATTTTAAAATCTGATGAATTCCAAAAGAGTCTCTACGTATCATAACCCATATTATAAGTCATGAATGTATCATTGCTTATGATATCACGTCCTATAGAGCTAAATAGAATAACTATTCGATCCTTTTTTAATGATTGGAATTCTAACGTCTATACGATATAAATGTTTTTCATTTTCAAAGATGATTTCTTGAATCAAAATTAATTGCATGTATTTGATTCAAATTTTTGGTTATTAAGTATATATTAACACTTTGTCATCACAATAAAAAGAACTAGTAAAAATAAATTCAAATAAAATAATTCATGAAATTTAATCCCTGATATCTATAGATACACTATGTCTATATTCCACCATCATTGGTCGATCCTTCCTTCATAAATAATATTGGTTAATGAAGATCGATACAGAATAACTAAAATGATCTTTCCTATTATGTGTATCCACAAGTTAAACTAATTCACTGAAATAGTTTGATAATGATTCTCCATGCCTTTTAAGTTATGTTAGAACCACTCATTTGTAAACAAGGAATGATAAAGATAACTTTTGTTAGGAGAGAGTGTTGTCTAACAAGTTTATTAAGGAATAAACACCAAAAAAAATTTATCTGAGACTTCTTTATATAGGATATAATGATACTCCTTAATCCCATGAATATACTGATTCAATTAATAAACATATGTTTAAATATATTCCTCTCAAACTCTTATAGAATCTATCTATTAAAAATATCACCAACCATACATCTTATGAATAATTTAAATTCATGGTAAACATCAATGGAAGATTTAAAATGTTTTACCCATAATATTAAAATACCATTATATAAATTATAAAAGCCATATGAAACATATATTATAATTTAGTATATCGAAACCATTATAATAAATTAATGACACATCCATATCATAAATATGATTTGTCTATGGTAGTAGGGATATATCACAAATTCCCATTTATGATATCCCCAATTCATGAACTATGATATTCCATGGATTTAATGAATTTATTACTTTATAACATATATTTTCACAATTAATTTCACTCATATAATCTCGTAAGTAGATATCCATCACTTATCACTAAATAAGGAAATGTATTGGATGTAAATCGAGAAGAAAAGGGATAAAATGTGGTTATCATGAATATTTATTAAAAATTACTTGATTTTATATATGTATGTATTCATGTATGTAGGTTTAATTCCCATAAGGATAGAGACAATAATATTATCATGATAATCAAGTATGAAAATGATTTATTTTTTATATCTAGTAAATATTAAGTCTTAAAGATCATTATATGTGAGAAATAAAAAATTGGAAGTAAATACATAAAGTGATCAAATTTCCTAGTGATTGAAGTCATTTTCCAAAACTTTCTGACTATAAGAATATTTTTTGACATGATGCTTGTTATTAGTTTCACCAATAAGACATATATTATCAATTAAAGAGACTATGTAACTATTATTACTGAGATATCGAAAAAGGTGAATCTATATATTATTAATCGATAAGAATATTTTTTCCCATCTAATAAATAATAGAACAATTTGTGGTATAAAGATTTTAGAAATTAGATCCAATAATATTTATAATATTTAGAGAAAAATAATACTATTTAGGATATCTGAATATATTTATATGATTATACTCGTAGGTGTGACACAAGATAAAATGGAAAGATCGTTTGGATGTGTTAAAAGATGATGGAAAGTATAATACAAATAATAAAAAGTTGGTACATGTTTATATTTATAGGGAAATATCACCCACGACCATTAATATAAATAAGTATTATGTTATTTTCATGACAGTCAACCGTGGAATGTAATAGTTAATGTTGATATCACATGGGTTCAAGGTGTTCAATTTCATTACTTTTTGTCGATGGTTGCGAGAAAAGAGTGGTGGGTATATGTTTTAAAAACATTGGAAGGACAAATTCATTGGGTTTAATAATATCTAAGTGGTGTACAATCTCAATATTATTGGGAGAATGAACCAAGATTCAGTGATAATGACTCCTCAACAAAATAATGCAGTTTAGAGGAGGATCCAGTTATTTTACATCCTTTCTTCGATTATAATGATCAGAAATGAACATCCAATGATATTTTGAAAGGAACTAATATTAACATTTATTTATATAAAAATCATTCTTTATATTGATATAATATAATAATTCAAATGATATAATGTATAAGAATACGAAAAATATGAATTCTTTAAAATTATTGGAAGTTAATTTTTTATTCATAAAAATTAAAAAACCTAAATACATTTAAATATAAAAGAGATAAGATAATATTTATAGGCTACATTGGTAAATGAAATGTGTAAAAATAATTTAACAAAAATCTTGGTTGTATCATATAAATTAACTATGCAGATATCATTAATATAAATGTAACATCCCAAGTAATTAATGAATAATAGATATTCTTATCTATGTCTATTTATGAATTATATAGTGTTTTAGAGGCTTAAAATGAGACTAAATCCAATCTTAAGCATGGAATACACTAATATTTTTAAAAGATTGTTTTACTCCCTTTTAATGGCAAAACATTTTTTTAAATAAATCTTTTGAAAATTTTATAATCTCTATTTTTAAAATTAAACTTATTATTTATGATTGGGACATTGAAATTTACATTGGATAATTTGTTTTATTTTTTTGACAATGTTCATTTTTTAATGAATAGTAAAAATACTGCATTTTTCATCAAAACTGCTTTTTCATCAAATTTAATTATATGGGTAGATTATCTTTTTAATTGGTATTAAAGTGTAATTTGAATATATTTTTACCATTTAATAACATGGTGGTAATTAGGATTAATTTCACTTTTAAATGGGAATAAACTAATGCCAAACTTTTCATAGATATTGTTTCAAAAAAAACCCGCTATTTGTTTTGACAACGGAAATTATTTTTAAATTAATAATTGCAATTTATATGTTTGGAATTTGGTAAAAAGGATTCCATATTTGGAATTATAAGGTACAAATTATTTAATTAAGACTCTCTTTTTTTGGACATTATGAATAGTAACGACGGTAATTATCTTTAATTATCATGATTAATGAGTAATCGGGTAGTTAAGGATAATAAAATAATATCATAATAATAAAAAAAGTCACCAAAATATGTCCTAATGATACTGGTTGTCTCATGTACGACCATATGATGCCTTGTGCCAAACTTGGGGACCCCATGGAATCAGGTTTGTGTGAAAGTGACTTTTTATCTTTTTATTTTTAAAGAAAGTTAAATATAACAAAGAATGTATCACCTGAGTAAAGCATTTTTAATTTTGTCTACAAAAATAATTTGTTGGAATATAAATAGACATTAGAAAGCTAAAAATATTTCCTACATCATGATATTTATTTTATAATTTTTAGACATTAAATAAATTAAATTATTTATGGCATCATGATGATACATCGATTACCTCATTAATAAATGATTTAAATAAAATGAAAAGACCATGTAAAATCTAAGACATAAGCTTATAAAATACCCATTGGATGAGTGTATTTAGAACCTTTATCACCTTATACTTGAAATAAATCAATTTGGGACCTCTAAAATTCTAAACTCATTTGAAAATAAAGGCACCTTTTATAACTTTCCAAGAGTGCCCCTCCTCTCCTCTTATAAAAGGCCCCCACCTCTACCTCCTTACCCACACCTCTCAAGCCTCTGGATCGGCCAAACCCTGATCATTTTCTCTCTCCACATCCCTCTATTACTCCTAGAAACATCACTTTTGGCAGAAGACTTCCCAAGGAATCCTTGGAACTCAAATCAAAAAGAGTTAGCTATTTTAAAGGCACTATTTTCTCTTGTGCTCTTATGTTTTATTTTGCTTCTCCAACCCCCTAAACTATTATTATTAATTTCTTTTGTAACAACTCCAGTATCTACCATATACTAGGATGTTGTTATAATAAGTATTAGAGCTACACTTACACACACCTACATCTAATGGTTAAAGAACATACTGTTTCCGTGGATGGCGAATTTCTGCCTCACAAAACGATGATTGTTCAATATTCTTTTAACGCCTTCAAAGGTGGCCATTAAGATGACACTATATTTATATATGATATATAATATTTTTATGTTCTACTTTATCTTCTGTATTTTTTCATATATGGAATAACTTTATGGCTTCCATTATGGTGTATACGCGATATCTTCATTTTTTGGAAGTGCGGACTACCACCCCCTCAAAGTGATTTGATTCGTTAATACCATATGTGGTATGTATAAAGGATATATTTAATGATATTATATATGATAACATACTGGAATTATAATACTATTATGTATCATTATGTTTTAATTCCATTAAAGTATGATATAGAAATTAAAGTAGCGTTAATGCGTACGTACGACTTACCGTCTCCATGAACGGTGCATTTCATTTCTTATACCCAAATGTAATGTACTATTTTAAGTACATATATATAATGGATATATATGATTTATGTTACATATAAATGATGAATACAATTCTTGAATTAAAATATACATATCTCTCATTTAGTTTTAATTCCATTAATATGACATAGAAATGAAGTAGCGTTCATGCGTACGTACGGCTAACCATCTCTATGAACGGTGCATTTCATTTCTTACCTCTAAATGATTATGTAATATTATAAATGCATTTATATACTGGATATATATGATATATATGGCATCTAAATCATGAATATAATTCTTGAGATATTGGATATTTTACTACGTGAACAACTTGTAAATATAAGAAGTTCATTTTTAACTCAAGTACCAATGTTCGTTAAAACGACCGTTATTAACATAAATAATTACATAGTGTTCATGACATGGAAATAAGTGATAAGGAATAATGAACTTGAAAAAGGTTCTTAAGAAAGTAGAAATTTACTCAAGTTTATTATTCAGGAGGTTAAAGAACGATCGAGTCAAGTCGGACCCAAGGTAAGGGAACTTCTTAACTCAATTTCTATTCACAGGGTTAATCTCCAATTTTCAAATTATTTCATTATATTATTATGTCCATTATTGTATTTATATTTTCTTTATGTGTACATATAGTGAAAACACATAATAGATCTATTTTATTTAAAAATGATCTTTGTATGGGACTTCATCTCAATCTCCTTTCATTGAGGCATATTTTGTTTTATACACAACGTTCTTTTATATGGTGTATAAACCCCTTTGACTTTTACGTTTATCCAAAAGGAATCTTTTTTTATATGAATAATTTTACTAAACGAAAAAAGGGAATGTTTTTGTCATACGTATGCGGCGAAAACGACTTCCCCACCGTCGTGACCATTATTAGAGTTTCGGCTTCCTCTACAAGCCATGCATTTTTTTTAAAGAAAAATATATACCATGTTTTACTTTTCTTTTATTTTGGTATTGAAATTGGTTTTCATAATTTTTTTATATAAATGTGTTGTATTGATATCATGTGATTGAAAAGTGGAAATGTTATGTTTCCTTTATGCATGTTTTATGTGATAGGATTATGTGATGGTTCTTGGGCATTGTTATGAAGACGGGTGCTTCCGTGATAAACTAAGGGTGGGTGAGCCCGATATAGATCTCCAATGCATTGGGTAACGTGAAGGAGTTAAACGTTAAGGTTTCTCTGAAGAGATTTAGGGAATATACTGTCATGGGTATTCCAAATGTAATCAAGAGGGTTACTCCCTACGTAAGAATGTTATGAATTCCTCAAGTTACCTTTATGTCTTATGATTTCTATGATTTATTCATGATTTGATGAGGTATGTTAAAGTGCTTATGTTTTATGAGTATAGTATGATTTCATTGATTCTTATGTATACATGTACTCATGGTTCCTTTCCATATTTTTATATCCCTTACTGAGCTTTTTATTCTCATCCCAAGTTTTTGAAATGTTTTTACAGGTCAAGGGAAGGGTACATGATATGATGATTGTGTCAAGGAAGTGTAAAGAAAGAATCCATGATTTATTTTAAATATGTTTCTATTGATGGGAAAAAATGAATACTATCTTTTATTCTAACCACTTTGTTTAAATGTGGGATGTAATGCATGTTTTATGATTTAATTCTATAAAACTCTAAACCTGAAAAGATCCTCAATGTGTAATCTTGTAATAACTCGAGATTAAGTAAGGTTTAAGGCTGGGGACATATAGTTGGTATCAGAGGTCGGTTTAGAAAACTTTAAGAGTTAGAAAATTGTTAAATTATAAATTAATTTATGGTATGATTGAAATGATATAGCATTTGAAGATTACCATGTTGCTTCATCTAATAAATGTTTGTTAAGAATGGTTTTTCATAGAGAAAACATAGAAGATTTTCTGGGAAGGCATACAGTGGGAAATGACCTTTCAAATCAGTATCATGAGATGGTCAGAATCAGAACTAAACAGTTTGTTACAGTGATGGCTCAGTTTACTCAGGTGAAAAATGTTGGTTGTTTTTATTGATGATATTTTTATGTTTTCTAAAAGTAAAGAGGGGCATGAAATTCATTTAAGGGTTATCTTGAAAACCTTAAAAGAAAATAAATTGTATGGGAAATTCAGAAAATATGATTTGTGGTTACAACAAATTTCTTTCCTTGGTCACATTGTTTCAAAAGATGGCATAATTGTTGATCCTTCTAAAACAAAATTTGTTGAAGAATGGCCAAGACCCATGAATGTAACTGAGATTCGTAGATTCCATGGATTTGCAGGCTATTACCGAAGGTTTGTGAGAAATTTTTCACAGTTATCTAGTTCAATGACTAAGCTAACTCAGAAGGGTGTTAAGTTTATTTGGACAAAATAATGTGATGATTGTTTTCAGGAATTGAAAAGAAGATTAGTGAATGCTCCAGTTTTGGCACTACCTTCTAGGAATAGTGAGTTTTTTATCTATAGTGATGCTTCATTGAAAGGACTTGGTTGCATCCTAATGCAGGATGATTAGGTAATTGCTTATGCTTCACGTCAGTTGAAAACTCATGAGATAAATTATCCTACAAATGATTTGGAATTAGCTGCTATTGTTTTCACTTTAAAAATTTAGACGCATCATTTTTATGGAGTAAAGTGTGAAATATATATTGATAAAAAAAATTAAAGTATATATTCACTCAGAAATAATTTAACATGAGACAGATGAGATGGATTGAATTAATCAAGGATTATGATTGTACAATTCATTGCCATCCGGGAAAAGTAAATAAAGTGGCTGATGCTTTGAGTTGAAAAAGTAATGATTAATTAACAATGTTGCATTTGGAACATGATCCTTTGGTTAAGGATTTGATGAACTTTGGCATAGATTTTTTTAGTGCAGGATGTTCTTCTGTTTTTTTTCAGGTATCAGTGAAATCTTCTCTATCAGAAAGAATCAAGCAAGCACAGAAGCAATACAGTGAGTTGCAGAAAAAGGTAGAGCTAGTTCAGAAGGGTAAGTTTCCTGAATTCAACATTGATAATGATTGTGTTTTGAGATTTGGGAAGAGATTGTGTGTGCCTTGTGATTCCCAGTTGAAGCGAGAGTTGTTATGTGAAGCTCATAGTTCTCTATTTTCAGTTCATCCTGGCAATACTAAGTTGTACAGAGATCTGCGGAAGTATTACTGGTGGGATGGAATGAAAAGAGATATTGGTGATTTTACTGTGATGTTTTTTAAATGTCAACAGCTTAAAGCAGAGCGGTAGTTACCGAAAGGGATGCTTTATCCTTTACAACTTCCAGAGTGGAAATGGGAGAATATATTCATGGACTTTGTTGTGGGAATACCGAAGACATATCGAGTTAATAATGCAATCTGGGTTATTGTTGATCGCTTGACTAAATATTCTCATTTCCTTGCCATATGAGATACTTTTTCCCGAGATCAACTTTCCCGTTTGTATCTTAAAGAGATAGTCAGGTTATATGGAGTTCCTCTCTCCATTGTATCTGACCGTGATCCCAGGTTCACTTTTATTTTTTGTAAAGGCCTTCAGAAGTCGTTGGGTACTAAATTAAATTTTATTAAAGCTTTTCATCCTTAATCAGATGGGAAGTCAGAATGGGCAATTCAGACTTTGGAGGATATGCTACGTTCTTCTTCGATGGATTATTAGGGATGTTGGGACCAACATCTTTCTTTGGTTGAGTTTTCTTATAATAACAGTTTTCATTCCAGTATTCAGATGGAACCATTTGAGGCGTTATATGGGAAGCGGTGTCGAACTCCAGCTTTCTGGGATGAAGTGGGTGAAAGGAAGATAATGGGACCAGAATTGGTAGAAGATTTGGCAGAAAAATTTTAGCTGGTACAGAAACACATGAGAATAGCTCAGAGTAGGCAGAAGAGTTATGTGGACAATAGGAGGAAGGATCTCTCTTTTGAGGTTGGTGATCCTGTTTTTTTTCAAAGTATCACCATGGAAAAGTGTGACGTGATTTGGTAAGAAAGGAAAATTGAGTCCAAGGTTCATTGGACCATATGAAATTCTGGAGAGAGTTGGATCAGTTGCATACCGAGTGGCTTTACCTCCAATTTTATCACAGGTACACAATTTTTTTCATGTTTCAATGTTAAGAAGTAAATGCCAGATCCATCTCATGTTTTGAGTCCAGGGGTAGTTTCGCTGGAAGAGAACCTATCTTATGAGGAACAACCGGTTCAGATTCTTGATCACAGGGAGCAAGTTTTATGGAATAAGGTAATTCAACAGGTAAAGGTTTTGTGGAAAAAACCATATGGTTGAAGAGGCAACGTGGGATTCTGAAAATGCAATGAGGGATAAATACCCCCCACTTATTCGATAAGTAAATAAATTACGGGGATGCAATTTTCTAAAGTGGGAAGGATATAACATCCAAAGTAAGTAGTGAATAATATATATTCTTATCTATGTCTATATATGAATTATATAGTGTTTTAGAGGCTTAAAATGATAATAAATCCAATCTTAAGCATGGAATACACTAATATTCTTAAAAAATTGTTTTACTGCCTTTTGATGGTGAACCATTTTTTTAAATCAAACATTTGACAATTTTATAAGCTATATTTGTAAAAATAAACTTATTATTTATTATTGGGACATTGAAATTTACATTGGATAATTTTTTGGTATTTTTTTGACACTGTTCATTTTTTTAATGAATAGTGAAAAATACTGCATTTTACATCAAAACTGGTTTTTCGTATAATTTAATTATATGAGTTAGTTATCTTTTTAGTTGGTCTTAAAGTTTAATTTTAATATATTTTTACCATTTAATCCAATGGTGGTCATGAGGGTTAATTTCACTTTGTAATTGGGCATAAACTAATGCCAAAAGTTTCATAGATATTGTTCCAAACAAACCCGTTATTTGTTTTGACAGCGGGAATTATTTTTAAATTAATTATTGCAATTTATATGTTTGGAATTTGTTAAAATTGATTCCATATTTGGAATCATAAGGTACAAGTTATGTAATTAATACTCTTTTGTTTTTTGGACATTAGGAATAGTAACGACGGTAATTATCTTTAATTGTCTTGATTAATGAGTAATAGGGTAGTTAAGGCTAAAAAAATAATATCATAATAATAATAAAAGACACCAAAATTTGTCCTAATGCTACTGGTTGTCTCATGGCCTACCATGGGATTCTTTTTTCCAAACTTGGGGACCCCAGGGATTCACTTTTGTGTGAAAGTGACTTTTTTTCTTTTTATTTTTAAAGAAAGTTAAATATAACAAAGAATGTATCACATGAGTAAAACATTTTTACTTTTTTCTACATAAATTATATGTTAGACTATAAAAAGTCATTAGAAAGATAAAAATATTTCCTACATCATGATAGTTTTTTTATAATTTTTAGACATTAAATAAATTAAATTATTTATGACATCATGATGATGCAGTGATGACATTATTATTTAACAATTTAAATAATATGGAAAGATAATGTAATATATAAGACCTAAACATGTCAAAAAACCTATTGGATGAGTGGATTTAGAACCCTTATTACCTTATCCTCGAAATAAATCAATGTGGAACCTTTAAAACCCGAAACTCTTTTGAAAATAAAGTAACCTTTTATAACTTTCCAAGAGTGGCCATCCTCTCCTCTTATAAAAGGCCCCCACCTCTACCTCCTTACCCACACCTCTCAAGCCTTTTTCTCGGCCAAACCCTGCTCATTTTCTCTCTCCACATCCCTATATTACTCCTAGAAGCCTCAATTTGGGCAGAAGTCTTCCCAAGGAATCCTTTGAGGTCAAATCAAAAAGAGTTACTCGTTTTAAAGGTAGTGTTTTCTCTTGTGGTCTTATGTTTTATTTTGCTTCTCAAACCCCCTAAACTCTTTTTATTAATTTATTTTGTAAAAACTACAGTATCTACCATATACTAGGATGTTTTTATAAGAAGGATTCAAGGTACACTTACACACACCTACATCTAATGGTTAAAGAACATACTGTTTTCGTGGATGGCGAATTTCTGCCTCACGAAATGATGATTGTTCAATATTCTTTTAACACCATCAAAGGTGGCCATTAAGATGACACTATATTTATATATGATATATAATATGTTTATTTTTTAATTTATCTTCTGTATTTTCTCATTTATGGCATACCTTTATGGATTCCATTATGGGTATATGCGATATCTTCATTTTAGGAAGTGCGGACTACCGCCCCCTCAAAGTGATTCGATTCGTTAAAACCATATGTGGTAAGTATAAAGGATAGATTTAATGATATTATATATGATACCATACTAGAATTATAATACTATTATGTATCATTATGTTTTAATTCCATTAATGTATGAGATAGAAATGAATGTAGTGTTCATGCGTACGTATGGCTTACCGTCTCCATGAACGATGCATTTCATTTCTTATCTCCAGATGTAATGTACTATTATAAGTACATATATATAATGGATATATATGATTTTTGTAAAATCTAAATGTGGAATATAATTCTGGAATTAAAATATACATATCTCTCATTTAGTTTTAATTCCATTAATATGACATAGAAATAAAAGTAGCGTTCATGCGTACGTACGGCTTACCGTCTCCATGAACGGTGAATTTCATTTCTTACCTCTAAATGATTATGTAATATAATAAATGCATGTATATACTGGATATATATGATATATATAGAATCTATATCATGAATATCATTCTTGAGATAATGGCTATTTGACTACGTGAACAACTTGTAAATATAAGAAGTTCATTTTTAACTCAAGTACCAATGATCGTTAAAATGACCGTTATGAAATTAAATAATTACATAGTGTTCATGAAATGGCAATAAGTTATATAAAAGGAATAATGAACTTTAAAAAAGTTCTTAAGAAATTATAAATTAACTCAAGTTTATTATTCAGGAGGTTAAAGAACGATCGAGTCAAGTTGGACCTAAGGTAAGGGAACTTCTTAACCCAATTTCTATTATCTGGGTTAATCTCTTATTTTCAAGATATGTAATGATATTATTATGTCCTACCATGTATTTATACTTTCTTTATGTCTATATATAGTTAATACACATAATAGATCTATTTTATTTAAAAATGATCTTTGTATGGGACTTCGTCTCAATCTCCTTTCATTGAGGCATATTTTGTTTTATACACATCCTTCTTTTATATGGTGTATAAACCACTTTGACTTTTACATTTATCCAAAAGGAATCTTTTTTATAAGAATCATTTTACTAAATGACAAAAGGGAATTTTTTTGTACGTATGCGGCGACAATGAATTCTCTACTGCCGTGACCATTATTAGAGTTTCGGCTTCCTCTAAAAGACATACATTTTTTTAAAAGGAAAATAAATACCGTGTTTTACTTTTCTTTTATTTGGTATTGAAAATGGTTTTCATAATGTTTTTATATCAATGTGTTGTATTGATATCTTGTGATTGAAAAGTGGAAATGTTATATTTCCTTTATGCATGTTTTATGTGATACGATTATGTTATGGTTCTTTGGTATTATTATGAAGATGGGTGGTTCCATGATAAACTAAGGGTGGGTGAGCCCGAAATAGCTCTCCAATGTATTGGGTAATGCGAAGGAGTTTAACATTAAGGTTTCTCCGAAGAGATTTAGGGAATATATTGTGATGGGTATTCCAAACGTAACCAAGAGGGTTACTCCCTACATAAGAATGTTATGAATGCCTCAAGATACCTTTATGTCTTATGATTTCTATGATTTATTCATGATTTGATGAGGTATGTTAATGTGATTATGTTTTATGAGTAGAGTATGATTTCATTGATTCTTATGTATACATGTACTCATGTTTCCTTTCAATATATTTATATCCCTTAGTGAGCTTTTTATGCTCATCCCATGTTTTTGAAATGTTTTCACAGGTCAAGGGAAGGGTACATGATATGATGATAGTGTCAAGGAAGTGTCAAGAAGGAATCCATGTTTTATTTTAAATATGTTTCCATTGATGGGAAAAAATGAATACTATCTTTTATTGTAACCACTTTGTTTAAATGTGGGATGTAATGCATGTTTTATGATCTAATTCTCTAAAACTCTAAACCTGAGAAGATCCTCAATGTGTAATCTTGTAATAACTCGAGATTAAGTAAGGTTTAAGGCTGGGCCTTATAATAAATATACTTTTATATAAAATAGTGAGGAGATTTAGGGGAAAATTTATAAGTATTTGTGATGACTATGTGAATTCCAATGAGTAGTTGATAATTATAAATGATAAAATAATGATATATAGTATAAAAAGATCATTTTCTATCATAAAGTCGTGAATATTGTCTTAAATCATGAAATAATAAATCATTTTTGAAGAATAATATTCATTGAAAAAAATAATGAAGACTCAATATCAAACCACAATTTTATTAAAATTCAAGCCTAATAGTATTAAGAATGTTACAAGGTATGTTAGTAGGTCTAATGTAATTCATGATTTTAAAGACCTAATAAAAAAGAATCGTATATGAGATAAAAATTATGTTTAAAATATAACAATATTATCAAAAACTAAAGGGTTTTCTATAATAAACAAATTAAAGAAGGTAGGATGATTAAAAAATAATGAATTTTGTAAAAGAGATATTCTCAAATGTAATGAATTGATGTATATATGACATATACTATTATAAATTGGTTACAAATGGTTCAAATTTCCTTGAAATTATTGGGGAAATGAGATTCAAGGTGTTTCTAATGAATGTCAAGTCAATGTTTTTTAAATCCATCATTTAGGAGGTGGTAGACATTGTAAAATTATATATAACATTTAACCATGAATTTGAAATAAATGTTTTATAGTTTATGATCAATATTTATGTATGGATGAGAGAAATAAGATCTTGGTATTCTATAAATAATCAATACATGAGAAATATTATATTCTGTAAAATATGAGTCAATCATAATCTCTATTTAGAGAAGATACTGATAAAAGGATGATGGTGTTAATTTATATTGATGATATATTTTTTCTTGAAATAATGAATAATAATTTAATATGTTTTTTGTATATTATTATGTGTGAGTTTAAATTTCATTAATTAGATTTTTTTTCTTTTACTTATTTAGGTGATTCAAATAAGATATGGAAGATTTATTATTCAATAAAAATATTCCATGGATGAGTTGTAATGTTTTAAAATGGAGTATTTCAAGTCAATGAGCACACTATTTGATATTCAAGTGGATTTTTCATGGTATAATAGTGAAAAGTGGTCAATGTGATAGAGTATAGATAAATTATTAGGAGTTTACTACAATGAAAACTTATATGATATGACATTTTGTTTTTTAGTTTTCAATACACGTGGTAACAAATTTATCCAAAAATGTTAAACATGAAATTATGGAAAATTAATACTAAGTTATATCAAAGTTAATGTGTATAATGACTTACACACTCCTTATATAGGTAGTGAATCTTACTAGATGAATATTCATTACATAAGATAACAATACATGGAATAATCCAATAGGTCAAGTATCTTTTGAATCATGGAATCATAAATAGTGGGTTCATAAGTGAACTACATATTTTCCCAATATATTTATCATAAATAGAACCCTTATTCCAAATATCAAATATAACAACTTTCATCAGAACCAGGGGAAATTAAACCAAATAAAGGGTGATCTCTCATCCAAGTAAGGGTAAACAAGGGTGATAACAAATATGAGTATTAGAACAAGATAATAAAAGATGAAAACAATATACTACATATCATATATCAGAAACATTAGTGCTGGAAGAAACCATACCAATATATAATACATAAACTATAAAGTAATAAAATAACATAATCTATGATGACATAAAATTATCATAAGACAAAAGTTTCTGGAATACACATAATAATAATAAAAAATTTCTTTAATAGTTTACTATAATTTCCAAGGATGTCATAGTGTAATGGGTTTACTCCCCAAACAAACATAGTAGTCAAGGTGCACTCCCTAGACTATCATAGTGCACATAGTCCCTTACTAAATTCCTTACCCTACCCATTCCAATATTATTTATCACATGATATATCAATATTTAACAAATGTATTTTAGGGATATATAATTATGGTCCAAACCATAAAAAAATAGAAATGATAAATATGTGTTCGAAAATATCATAAAACAGACATCATATCCTAAACTATTAAAATAAATTGGTTTTCAAATCATTTCTTCAAGATATATCCATGATTAGAGAAACAAGTTTCATAATCATTTCATCAATTCATCATTGAAATACCAGTTGAAACGAAATGGGTTTCATAAAAATATTTTATTCATAAAATTAAAACAACCATATATATAATAGTCATGGTATCATTGTATTATATCCATAATATATAGTAAGTTATATTAAGGGTTATTATCGTTGATGAATATAAGTACAATTAAAATAACGTTAATACATTATTTATGAAAATACACTTTCTACATCGAAAATAATTTATTTAAAAATAAAAATATCCCAAATATTAAATAAGAATATTCATTAAAAATAA
The DNA here is from genome assembly GCA_963277665.1 of Viscum album. Lineage (NCBI taxonomy): Eukaryota > Viridiplantae > Streptophyta > Magnoliopsida > Santalales > Viscaceae > Viscum > Viscum album. The sequence continues at coordinate 299,302,452 of OY728151.1, forward strand.
CATTGAAAAATTATAATGTATTCTTTAAATGATATATTGTTCATGATGGTGGGAAATATCATCAATTATGTACTCATTAAAACAAAAAAAACCCTTTCACAATATTAGTAATTTTCAAAAAGTGCCACATTTATGAAATAAAGAGGATATTTGTTTTATAAAAAATTTTAAAAAGAAAAATATTATTAAAATTTTCTTTAGAAACGCAAAGAGTAACATTAAAAAAAATTTAAAATATTTTTTTAATTTATAGACAAGGAAGAAAAAAATACTTTCGAACGAAGAGAGAAATAAAGTCATTTTTCATTAAAAATTATTTTACAACCACATGTATATTAAAAGGGTAAAATTAAATAAAGATATTTAATTTATATGAAAACATGGGGATAATAAAATTAATGATTTTCTTTGGAGAGAGATCATAATATTTCATCACCAGAAATCGAATGATAAACATTCTTGATAAATAATGAGATTACAATATAAACCCCTTACCTCTTGGATAACATTTGAATTATAAGTCCCATTAAAAACATTATCTAGATATTTAAATCCTAATAAAATTAATAATAATAAATATAAATTAAATTCAAGGTAATTATATACTCCTCACAAATGAAAAAATATGTGAATATTTCATGTGTCTCACAAAAATAATGATGTGACAAAATTCCCTTACCTCATATCTACCTTCATTGGTATGTGTTCAAACCTAATAAATAATTAATATTTATTTATTATAATTATAATAAAAATACAATAATATATGTGTTACAATATATTTATTACATATATACATTTCTCAACATATTCCTTAGTAATTATTTATTAAAAACAGTGTTTTACGTGATATGTACTTCATTTTATTGTATGTTTTGGTTCATTGGTTTGGGTACTTATACATTTATTATGGTTCCATAATATACATAATGATAAAAATGGTGTAAATATAATAAATATTCATCATATACTTATTTATATTCATCCATAAAAGTAATAGATATAAAAATGAATTTCATCATCCATGGAGACGGTAGGTCGTTTGTACGCATTAAAGCTGTTTTAACTTATTGATAGATAGATATTAAATAATTATAATACTAAGTCACCATTAAAGAATCATATTTATATCACAATTACCATATTTATAAATTAAACCAATTCTTTTTTTCATCAATTTACAATTTTAAATAAAAAAATATCACATCACTTTGGACAGGAGGTAGTCTGCAAGTAGAGACAAGTGACATTACTATTTTATAAATGATAGGAAGCTAAGAATATATATGTGATATTATAACTATATATGTTTAATTATGTAATAAATATGATATATATATATATATATGAAAACATTATATTCATCCTTGAGAGATAGTGATTGAAAATGAATTTAATTGGTTCGTGAGGTAGTAGTCTTCTATACACATGATTAACAGTTTGGTTTCCCATTTGATATAAGAGGAAAAAGATATAGGCTATTACATTTACATAATTAAATTTAATTATATGGAATATACTATTTTTAACATTTCATCATACTAGAATAATATTTTATCGACTTTGAGAATGAAATAAAAAAATCATAGTTAAGAATGACACCACTTCTTCAGGCATCCTCTTTCAGTATTCACCAAACCCCATTATATAAAGGATTGATAATAAAAATATTATTGTATAATGTGTTAAATAAAGTTATTAGGGTAATTTTATCGGTATTGGATGAAAAAAATATTTTTAAGTGTGAATAGAAGAGGATATAGGGTTCCCTTATATAGTTGAGGTGAGTAGAAAAACTGTAATTTTTCAATGTTTTATAATAATTACGTATCACATTACTGAAAAAAAAAAGAATCAAAATTCTTTAATTTTTTATCCTTATATGTGATAGGGTTTAATTACTTCCATAAAGTAGAATTTATACATGTTTAAAGTAATTTAAACACTTATTATTATTTTTAATACCTTGTAAATCGGTTTTAACCATAACTAGAGTAACAAATTATTCCTATTTTTACTATTTATTATTTCAAAATATAATGTTAAAATTATTACATAATATTAAGTATTATGATTAAAAAAATTAAACCATTTTACCAAATTCATTTCACATATTGGGAGGCATTAATTTTAAATTAAACCCAAAAACACGATGAACCAATAGTTTTCAAAAGAAAAAATATCAGAAGTATAAAAAGATTATACATCAAAATTAACATAAAATAGTTTACAATAACATAATTAGGATTAGTAATAAAATAATTTATTTTTTTAATTTTAAAATCTTTTTAAAAATATATTTTTTAAATTATTAAATGATATAATCATTTTTAATAAAAAAATACAACTTTTCAAAACTCATAAAAAATTAATCATTTAAGAATATTTTCTAAAATTATATATAAGATAATTTTAAACTGTTGAAATAAAAAAATTAGTTCATTTTAAAGAATTTGAAAAATAATAATTATAATTAAGTCTGCAAAATATGATGAAAATTATTTTTATAAAACAATACAATTTTTAAGCATAAAACTAGATTTATTCTTATCACATTTCTAGAGAAGTATTATTTAAATGGAATAAACTTTTATTAAATATTTAATATTAATATTTAATTAATTTAATTCAAACATGGTGATAAATTTAATTTATTTAGATAAACACACATTACATGATTAAAGATATTTTTTTTGGAAAACATCAACATTATTTACAAAATTATTTATTTTCATATATAATTAATTTATAACCACATAATTTTATTTATTCATTAAAACCCATATCTTTTATAAATTTTTTAGTTATATCTATCCCTTCAAATAAAATAGTTAGGAGATAAATTTTATATAAAATAATAATATTTGAATATTATATCATAGTTCGTTTAAACTAAATGTTGTTTAAAATGAAATATATCAAATTAATTAATTTTATTGAAAAAAATATTTGATAAATTAAAGATTTTATATTTTACACAACCCCAAGTAAAATTCCCATGAAATCAAATTTCTCTGATAAAAACAATTGTGTATACTTCTACCTCAACATATTCTCAAGTTCCTATATAGCTTCCTCAAGTTGGTCGGTTCTCCACAAATCTTTGACAATGTGAGTGGTGTTTCCTCATATATCATTATCTATATGATACTGATTCCATACCAATGGATCCTCATAAGAGAGAAAACTCTCCAGTGTAATTACCCCTAAGTTCAATACATGTTAAGGGTCACCTATGTACTTCCTTGTTAGAGATAAATGGAACACATCTTAGACATGAGAGAGGTTCGGGTGATGTTCCAAGTGATATTTTTATCAACCTGGACTCTAATATCCCAAAGTCAATTATTTATTTATTACATGACATAAGATATAGGTAATCACAAATGTAAGGACCATTTATTTTATTACTCTTGGTACACTTGATAAATACTTTCATCTTGTGTTACTTCTAAAAATAAAAATTACAACATAATATTTTTTTTTAAATGACATCATTCCGTCTAGAATATACATTCATAAAAATCATATTAATATTCATTGATTCCTAGGAAAAGGAAATAAAATAATGGTGTTATAAAATTATCAGTAATGGTTAAATACAAAAAAAAGATACATTGAATCAATGAAAATAATCAATATGGAATGATAAAAAATTGAACACACATCCCATTTATATAATTAGACTATTATTATCTTTATCAAAAGGAAAATAACTAAAAACACGATTAATTTAATTAATAGCATTACTATCATAACATGATAAAGCATAATCAATATAATAATGTAAATCATAAAAAACACATTCCATTTAATAAATAAATTGAGAATAAAAATAATCCATATATAGTATCATTATGAAAATTTCATTGATAATAATAACCAAATTCTTAATTATGAAAATGCTAAATTATTTAACATTAATTTTACTAGGAACATGAGACTGTTAATGTCGAAACCATTCGCATGATGGTATAGAACTGATGGGTATAAACCAATTTAACTAAGAGTATATAACCATATCATCCCATGAGACTACCAATGTGTCGTGGAGTAATCTATAATTAGCCCAACCCATGAATTGCCTAAAAAAATAATTCTCATATATTGATTAATTATTTTAATTCATTAAAAATTCATTATCATCAAATATCAATATTGATTATAGAAAACATATTTATCAATATTTCCTTATATAATCATTTTTCATTCAATGTAAAACATTGTGTGTAGAAATTCATTATGTTTTAAGTAATAAAATTATCCATGATAACTGATATATTTTTAGGGGAACATTAATTTCAATATTAAATTGAATATTTCAATGTAAATTTTATGACTATAAAAACAATTCAAGGACGTTAATGTCAATAATTTCCTTGGTCGAAATGATCAAAAACCATCTAGATGAAAACCCAAAATTATATCAATAGAGCATGTCCTCATTGGAGAATGAATAAATGGTTGTTTTCATTGATGAATAGAAATTTCATATAAACATTGTTAAAAACATTATTGGAAAAAAATATCCTAAGAATTTTAAAAATCTATTTTTAAAACAAAAAAAACATTTTTAAAATTATTTCCTATAAAAATCACATCTAAAACTATGAATTTTCATAATATTAGAAAAATTTATTTAAAAATATAATTATAAACTTGTGATGGATTCTGAAAATAAATTATGGTGTGTAATTTTTTACATGTCTTTTAAGTGAAAAATAACATTCATATTTAATAGTAAAAACACTATAAAGTTTCCTTTTTCATAAAATGATAACAAGATTCCTTTCACAATTTCGATAAAATCTAAGAGGGTATTGTTTTGAAAATGAAATACTAATTCAACCGAAATTATTTTTTAAAATTTAAAAATGGGATAAAATTAAATTAATAAATAATTTTTAAAATGTGAAAAACTATATTTTATACCATTTTAAAAGTAAATTTATGAACGAAAACATAATTTTGACTAATGAAATAATTGAAGACAGATTTTATTAAAATATGTTTTCAATATTTTTTGAACCAAAGAGTGAAAGTTTTAACTATAACATGAGATATATCATTAAAAAATATTGGAGAAGAAAAATAAATATATATATTATAAAATAGTCAAAGATTTTCATTCAACTAAAATTCAACTATTAGGATTCTTAATGATAATGAGATTGTGAAATAAACACTTAAAATGATCATAATAATGAAGTGATTATAAATAAATGAATAAATTTTGTGTATCAAGTGTAAATAAAAATAAACAATGTGCAAATACAAATTAATATATTCAAATGTCATCATACACATAATGTTAAATTATCCTGATGATGAATAAGTTATATAACCAAATGAAAAGAAATTGAGTTATTGTAACACCCCAAGAATTCATAGTGTGTTATTTCTTCAAAATAATTCAATAACTTGCACTACACGCAACACCGAGTTCAAGCGCACCATGACTTACCAAACAAGCCGTTCAAAAAAGGTTATGAATAGTATTAACTAAATTTTAAACTTTATATAATCCTTATAATTTTAGAATCCATATTATGAGTTTCTTAGACATAATGTAAGAACAAATTCATCTTCAGTATTATAGTTTTACCAACTTTTAATAGTGAACCCTTTTTAAATAAAATATTTTAAACTTTTTGACTACATGGGGACATCAAAAAAAATTTAAAATAAAACATCCCAAGCTTCCACGGTACGCTTTCCTTTGAATAAAACAGCAGCGTGTGTTGTACGCAACTTCGAGTTTTAACACACACCACAACCGATCAAACTAGCCGTTATGAATAGTAATACTTAATTTTTTGAAATTATATATATTTTATATTTCAAAATGGACTTCATTTTTGGATTCGGAATATCAAATTTAGCCTAAGGTGAAATTTTGGTACTTTTCGGATAACTTTCATATTTTGATGAATAGTAAAAATTACTAAATTTTAATTAAAAACAACTTTTTTAATCAAAATAATTAATAGTGATAAATTATGAATTTGAGTGGTTTTAAAGTATATTTAGAATATATTTTTACCATTTAATATAATTTTGGTCATTGGACATAATTTTACAATTAAACCGAACATAAACAAGTGTCAATCTTTTGATAGTTATTATCTCTTAAAAACACGCTTTTTGTTTTGACAGCGGGAATTAATTTTAAATTAATTTCTGCCACTTCTGTGTTTTGAATTTAGAAAAATGTATTCCATATTTGGAATCAGGATGTTCAAATTGTGTAAATAGGTAACTTTTATTTTTAGACATTTTGAATAATTACTGCGGTAAATATTTTATTTACCATGGTTAAGGGTAAATCCGGTAAATAAGGGTTAAAAAATAATATTATAATAATACTAAATTACCCTAAAACGTGTCTTAACCCTATTGGTTGATACATGGTCGACCATGGGCATCTTTGGGTCAATTTTGGGACCCCATTGATCCACTTGTAAGTGATAATGACACTTTATATTAATAAAGTTAAAATAAAAATAAAAATGGCATAAGCTTACATCTTTTAGAAGAACAATTTTTACATAGGGTTATACATGTTGGATTTTCGATTATAAATATTCATTAGAAAGATAAAAAGATTTCCTACATAATTATATTTTATTTATAATTTTTAGACATCAAATAATTTAAATTATTAATGACACAATAATGATGCAATGTTTACTTCATTAATAAATCATTTAAATAAATAAGATTATAATGATTAAAATATTATCTAAAACCTGTCCAATTCTTATTGGTTGATGTTATTTAGAATAAGAGTCATCTTATCTTCGACCTCAATGATTTTTGGACCATTATAAACCGAATATAATTATATTATAAAGTAATACTTTCACTCTTTCCTAAAGAGCCCCTCCTCTCCCTTATAAAAGGAGACCACTTCTACTCATTCCTCACACCTCTCAAGCCACTTGGCTCATCCAAACTCTGCCCAACTAAGCTCCCCAAATCCCTCTCCTCCTCCTTGAAGCTTCCCCTTAGGCAGAAATCATTTCAAGAAGTCCTTTGGTTCCAACCAAAGTGAGTTACCTAAATTAAAGGTAACAATTTCTCTTAAAGTATTTTCATTTATTTTGCTTCTCCAACCCCCAAAATCTTTTTATTTCCCTTCTTTTGTAACAACAACAGTATCCTCAATATACTAGGATGTTGTTATAAGAAGGATTCAAACTACACATTCACACAACTCCATCTAATGGATGATGAACATAATGTTTCTGTGGATGGCAAACTAACGCCTCACGAAACGATGATTGTTCAAATACATCTTACCGCCTCTCATGGTGGCCATTAGGATGGCACTGTAATTAAATATGATATTAATGATATATATTTTATATATAAGCTTCTGTAATTCCATTTTATTTCATACCATTATTCGTTTCATGTTGTATATACATACGATAATTTCATTTGAGGAAGTGCGGACTACCGCCCCCTTAAAATGATATGACTCGTTCATACCACACATGGAACGTATAAAGGATGGTGTAAATGAACTTAAGTAACATATATAAAATATTATATTATACTGGAATAGTAATATACCTATGTATAATTTGGATTCGATTCTTTTAAAATAAAAATTAAATGGAAGTAGCGTTCGTGCGTACGTACGGACTACCGTCTCCACGAACGCGATGAGATTCATTCTCCATCGTATCCATTCAAGTATAATTATCATTTGATGATTTAAAAATGATGTTTAAGAACTTGATACCATTATGGATATGAATAATATACATCCCATTAATAACGAATATGTCTCACATAACAAAGAATATAAAGTAAAATGAACCCGTTAACACCCGAAATGACGATAATTCTAAAATATTATTAACAAATCAATGATAAAAGATCATATATGATATCATATTAATGTAAATGATTCTTTTATTATTCAATAACAATTATTTCACCATTATACAGGAGGTAAACCTACCATCGACCAAGGAAAAAGTACAATGTAAGGGTTTTCTTATCTCACTTTTAATTCCGTGAGAATTCCATTGATCACCACTTAATTATTGCATGTGGTGTATGTGTACTGCCCATGATCGTATTCATTGTGTAATATACTTTAATTTATGGGTATTTACATCATCATGGTATGATACTTCTTTCATGGGTGTATGTTTCGTAAGTTACCTAATCGATAAGGGAATTTGAGATTTCAATTTCCACTCATTTGGCCTTACACATATTTCATTGATTATATTACCCCAAGATTATGTGTGGAATCACTATTCATTTGATTATGTCATAATTTCCACTCCCCTTCCTGTGGATAGAAGTTTGGTACATATAATCACTCCATTGGTAATTCTCAAGTCATTGATATGAATTTGATAAGAGTAATTTTAACTCATTCTCCATTTGTTGAGTTAAACATCCAATTTGTTGGTATTGTTTTTACAAGAATATGTGTGAATGTCCTTTGATTGTTTTACACTGAATATCCAATCATATTTAGTGTATTTATATTTGTCACACATAATTATGTCATTGATTTATCCTTAACCTAAGGATACAACCTTTTTGAGAAATTTCATCTCAATTTACATTCCATTGAGACTTATTTGATGATATACACCAAATCACTTTTATGTGGTGTATATAATGTACTTTGACATATTATATCATGAATTCCTTTATTCTCATGATATTACAATGTTTTGATTACCTCAATTATTTGTATTCAAGTGTCTCTCTTTTGGTTAGAAACTCTAACCAAAATACCATTTTAAATTGTTTTAAAGAATTATTCTTCTAAATCATGCTCATTAATGTCCATATTTTAAAAAAATGGTTTTAAGGATTTATTTATATGGACATTAAAGTTTTAAAATTAAAACTCCTTTTAAAAGTTTCAAAGTGGTATGGGACACTTTGATTCAAAAATATACTTTTAAACGGCTTCTTGACAAATAGTGTGACTTTTAAATGTTTTCAAGAAAAGGGGGATATTTCTCTCAAATAGTTTTGATGATTATTTTCATCTATGTCAACATCCTTCATTATTATTGATTGAGGTTAATGTGATACAATACAATCTTCCATATTGTATCGAATGAATTATGTTTGACTGTGGATGTGCTATTTTTATACCATTCATGGTTTGTGGTGAAAGTATTGACATTTCGTATGCTAGTTTAATACGAATGTTTACGTTATGTTTAAACCTTTTCATATGGTAATGCATTGGACTTAATAAGTGACGGGTGGAGCCCGCTATAGCTCCTCGATGCATCGGTAGGTCTCATGAGACAAACTAGTGTCTTGGCACAAGGCCTTGGCAAAATCTTATTTATAGTCTTGGCACGAGGCCTTGGCTATGTGGTTATGATAGTCTGGCATTATGCATTCCATCATTATGAAAGTGGTTATTGATATTGCATGTGATCATTCGACTAGTATAATATCCATGTGAGTAAGTAAATGGCATTATTTCATTTTACCTTTGCCATTTTATGCTGAAGTTCAAGTTTAAAAGGCTTTTGTTTTAGTTATAAATTGCCTTAAGTGTTTATGCTTATTTATGAAAGCTTCTGCTATAATGTTATCCTTACTGAGCATCCGAGCTCACCCCTTTCAATGTTTTAATTTTTTCCAGGATTATGAAGAAGTAATTTATGAATGACCTGCAGGGATAGTATAAGGGGATATGAAGACAAGATGTTTTTTTTATGATATAATGTAAAAATTTATGGATGTATCTAGTTATTCCAAGGCTACTAAACTAATCGGTCTTTCGAGACTTGATCTTTCTCATGATCATGCCAATGTTATGTAATTAATGCACCGACTCTGGGTAGCTGGGGTCGGGGCGTTACAGTTTGTATCAGAGGAAGTTTAGTACAAACCTTGGAAGCTAGATTTAGATAAACTCTGATTAGAGCACGTAGACCTAAGATGAACTTTGAGGATTAGTATAGAAGAACTTCCTAGAATTTTGGTATTGTAATGATTTTGTGAGTTTTCCAAGCAATACATCCCTGTCTGGATACGAGCAGGTAGAGGTGGCTCTGGCACAGATGTACCTAGGGGTAAAACCCGAAAACACCGCTTTGAGCTAGACTCGAACGGGAACTGGTACACGACAACGGGCCTTGCTGCACTCTTGGTTACGACACTCCTGGGGGATATGCTTTGGTAAATTCACAAGATTAGTATAAACCATTATTAAGGGAATACAAAAAATGCCCCTAAGAATATATGTCGGCAAATAGATAGCGGATAATGTAGATTTTAACATAGGGTACCCCAAGTTAGGATATATTGTTCAATTACAAGAATATCCTATTATGCCTTTTTTTTCCTATTAGATAAGTATTCAAAAAACCTAATTATATTTTATTTTGTTAGTTGAAACATGGAGGGACCAAGATCACGAACAACTCTTCTCTCTCTTCCTGAAGAACTACTTACAATTATTATCCAGAAGTCATGCGCAGACGATGTTGAAACTTTTTCAAATGTCCAAGTTACATGCAAACAACTTTATGAGACATCCAATACCTCTAGCATTGCACGATTCTTTCAAGGATCAAGTACCGACTGTGGGATAATGTTGCGCTCTCAACTTTCTTACCACGCTAAGCGTGGGAAGTACCATCAGGGTCTTTTCAAATTATTCACTTTATCTCAAAATTACGATGCACTAAATGATTTTTTAGATGCCGCAGAAGAGGGAGACCTTCGAGCAGCCTACATGTATCAAATTATATATTTATGTCTTTTGGGATATACGAAAACTAATTTACCAAAACCTTATTTTAAAATATTTGAAGATGAATCAGTGAGAATTTTCCTAAAAAAACATGTTAAAGACGATGTCTCCAAATTATATATAAGAAATACCTATTTTTTTATGATGCATCGATGCTTCCATCGATATAATCCAAAATGGATGAGGAGTTTTTGGGTAAAGGAAGTAGATGATTTGGAAAAATTCCTGAGGTACCATTGTGACACATGAACGCATTCTACCAAAAGGAAAATCCGCCTAGTCTCTCCAGAGTTCATGTTGACAAAATACATGCCTGACCCAACGCATGTACTCACCTATGAAGAATTATAACTGGAACCAGATCTATCTTATTGTGGAGAGCCTATCAGAATTCTTCATACCAAAGATCAAGTGTTGAGAAACCGGATGACTCGTCTGGTAAAAGATCTATGGATAAATCATAAGATGGAAGAGGCAATGTGGGAACCCGAGGAACATATGATGAAGAACCTATGTGGAAATAAATGGATGGTGAAATGTTTAAAAGTGTTAGTGCTCTTTATTGATGGGTTTACTTTGGAATAATTTTCTTTTGTATTTGTAACCCCTCAGTTTTCCATGTGAGAATGATATTTGAGGAATAATTGTCTCTTCTCTTGTGGATATAGGTATAAATAACCATTTGGTTTTATATGATCATTGGGGTTTGAGAAAATGATAAGTTATTATAATTTAGGATGAAAATGCAAAGTATGATACAACATTTGTGGTTAAATTAAGTTATTTTGTAAAATTTATCTCATTTTGGTAATATTATAGAATATAGTTTTTGAAAAAGGACAACACGTAGACCGTGTGACAACCCGTCGCGTCGGACAAAGCTGTGGGAATCGAACCCACAACCAAAGTGCGATTGGGATTTATCGCCTACCACTGGACTACGTGAAGTCCCTGGTTAGTATGACTATTTTTTTGTTAAATGATTTTATTGATCAATAATAAGATGATTTGGGTTCTTATGTCTTATCAAATGAATACCCTTGGTATAGGAAAATGATTTGGTGATTAAGTGATAAATGTTATTTTGGAAGATGTTCATTTTCTTAGGAACACTATATGCCCAAGGAAAATAGAATACAATGAGGTTTCATTTGTAGAGTAATGGTGGATTTTTATCTACATTTTTATTGTTGATTTATAGTGATTTGGGTTATTTATGGAAATGATTAACCTATAACAGAGAATATGTGATGATGTTGATTACATTTAAGTATGTGACTTTAAGAGTATTTGATGTAATTTGGAGATACAATGTAACATGGGAGACTACATAATCAAATTCTTCTATGTTTTGGGTTTCAATATTAGTTTGGATTATATTAAAAGATTTTAAGGACAATTGGTTATTGAATGGTATCTATTTAACTTTGGGGTATTGTTGGTTTAATTTTAGAAATTAAGATTAGTGCATATTTATCTCAATGAATATCCTTTTGGGGGATCATTAGATCATTCACTAACCATTTTGGTTTTGATTAATCTTCAAAGACAATGTAAATATATGGTTTATCCTGCATGGATCATGTGATTCTATAGAAGTTTATTCTAGCTCTCCCAGTGTGACCAAGTCTTCTTGAATACTCATCGTTTAAAAAAAATTGAGTTAGTGGTGGAAATTTATTAAAGAATGAAAATCTACTTAAAATTTAAGTATATCTCATAATGTTCTTAGTCAATATCATAAATGAATTCCTCTTCCTTATGTAATGTAACTTTAAAAAAAATGTTGTCCTAGATGGTACCTTAAATCATCACTAATTTATGGCTTTGGGATTGTTGGCCTTTTCATAGCCATGTTCTCTACCACTCTCCATCAGATAATTGATGGTTAGATTTCTCCTCCATATCCATATTTTCCTACATGGAACCCTAGTATGTGTTATTTTCGGTAATCTTCATACTTTCCACTCTTTATTTTAAATAGAGGCCTCATTAATTCATTTTTCGATGTGGGATTTCAACTAAGATATTTTGAAATGTCAAAAATGTGTGATCCCAATACCCTATATTTTGTTGAACCGATGGTACTTCAAATCATCATAGATTGATGAGTTTAAGGACCTCAATTTTATACTTGTTTGTGATTGATGACCTCAACCACTACCTATAAATATTTACGTTTTTCCTCCAATTATATGTCTCTAATTGCCACCAATGTTCTCCTAATCGAGATCATAATTTGGTGGTGACCCTTTCATTTCTCTTTTCCTCATATTAAGACTAAATTTTAGTAAACCAATTTCCGATGTGGGTTTTCCCACAAATATATTTTCTATTTTCAAACTTTTATTTTCGAAGAACAATTTCAAATTGCGAGGACGCAATTTATTGAAGGAGGGGAGAATGTAACACCCCAAGAATTCATAGTGTGTTATTTCTTCAAAATAATTCAATAACTTGCACTACACGCAACACCGGGTTCAAGCGCACCATGACTTACCAAACAAGCCGTTCAAAAAAGGTTATGAATAGTATTAACTAAATTTTAAACTTTATATAATCCTTATAATTTTAGAATCCATATTATGAGTTTCTTAGACATAATGTAAGAACAAATTCATCTTCAGTATTATAGTTTTACCAACTTTTAATAGTGAACCCTTTTTAAATAAAATATTTTAAACTTTTTGACTACATGGGGACATAAAAAAAATTTAAAATAAAACATCCCAAGCTTCCACGGTACGCTTTCCTTTGAATAAAACAGCAGCGTGTGTTGTACGCAACTTCGAGTTTTAACACACACCACAACCGATCAAACTAGCCGTTATGAATAGTAATACTTAATTTTTTGAAATTATATATATTTTATATTTCAAAATGGACTTCATTTTTGGATTCGGAATATCAAATTTAGCCTAAGGTGAAATTTTGGTACTTTTCGGATAACTTTCATATTTTGATGAATAGTAAAAATTACTAAATTTTAATTAAAAACAACTTTTTTAATCAAAATAATTAATAGTGATAAATTATGAATTTGAGTGGTTTTAAAGTATATTTAGAATATATTTTTACCATTTAATATAATTTTGGTCATTGGACATAATTTTACAATTAAACCGAACATAAACAAGTGTCAATCTTTTGATAGTTATTATCTCTTAAAAACACGCTTTTTGTTTTGACAGCGGGAATTAATTTTAAATTAATTTCTGCCACTTCTGTGTTTTGAATTTAGAAAAATGTATTCCATATTTGTAATCAGGATGTTCAAATTGTGTAAATAGGTAACTTTTATTTTTAGACATTTTGAATAATTACTGCGGTAAATATTTTATTTACCATGGTTAAGGGTAAATCCGGTAAATAAGGGTTAAAAAATAATATTATAATAATACTAAATTACCCTAAAACGTGTCTTAACCCTATTGGTTGATACATGGTCGACCATGGGCATCTTTGGGTCAATTTTGGGACCCCATTGATCCACTTGTAAGTGATAATGACACTTTATATTAATAAAGGTAAAATAAAAATAAAAATGGGATAAGCTTACATCTTTTAGAAGAACAATTTTTACATAGGGTTATACATGTTGGATTTTCGATTATAAATATTCATTAGAAAGATAAAAAGATTTCCTACATAATGATATTTTATTTATAATTTTTAGACATCAAATAATTTAAATTATTAATGACACAATAATGATGCAATGTTTACCTCATTAATAAATCATTTAAATAAATAAGATTATAATGATTAAAATATTATCTAAAACCTGTCCAATTCTTATTGGTTGATGTTATTTAGAATAAGAGTCATCTTATCTTCGACCTCAATGATTTTTGGACCATTATAAACCTAATATAATTATATTATAAAGTAATACTTTCACTCTTTCCTAAAGAGCCCCTCCTCTCCCTTATAAAAGGAGACCACTTCTACTCATTCCTCACACCTCTCAAGCCACTTGGCTCATCCAAACTCTGCCCAACTAAGCTCCCCAAATCCCTCTCCTCCTCCTTGAAGCTTCCCCTTAGGCAGAAATCATTTCAAGAAGTCCTTTGGTTCCAACCAAAGTGAGTTACCTAAATTAAAGGTAACAATTTCTCTTAAAGTATTTTCATTTATTTTGCTTCTCCAACCCCCAAAATCTTTTTATTTCCCTTCTTTTGTAACAAAAACAGTATCCTCAATATACTAGGATGTTGTTATAAGAAGTATTCAAACTACACATTCACACAACTCCATATAATGGATGATGAACATAATGTTTCTGTGGATGGCAAACTAACGCCTCACGAAACGATGATTGTTCAAATACATCTTACCGCCTCTCATGGTGGCCATTAGGATGGCACTGTAATTAAATATGATATTAATGATATATATTTTATATATAAGCTTCTGTAATTCCATTTTATTTCATACCATTATTCGTTTCATGTTGTATATACATACGATAATTTCATTTGAGGAAGTGCGGACTACCGCCCCCTTAAAATGATATGACTCGTTCATACCACACATGGAACGTATAAAGGATGGTGTAAATGAACTTAAGTAACATATATAAAATATTATATTATACTGGAATAGTAATATACCTATGTATAATTTGGATTCGATTCTTTTAAAATAAAAATTAAATGGAAGTAGCGTTCGTGCGTACGTACGGACTACCGTCTCCACGAACGCGATGAGATTCATTCTCCATCGTATCCATTCAAGTATAATTATCATTTGATGATTTAAAAATGATGTTTAAGAACTTGATACCATTCTGGATATGAATAATATACATCCCATTAATAACGAATATGTCTCACATAACAAAGAATATAAAGTAAAATGAACCCGTTAACACCCGAAATGACGATAATTCTAAAATATTATTAACAAATCAATGATAAAAGATCATATATGATATCATATTAATGTAAATGATTCTTTTATTATTCAATAACAATTATTTCACCATTATACAGGAGGTAAACCTACCATCGACCAAGGAAAAAGTACAATGTAAGGGTTTTCTTATCTCACTTTTAATTCCGTGAGAATTCCATTGATGACCACTTAATTATTGCATGTGGTGTATGTGTACTGCCCATGATCGTATTCATTGTGTAATATACTTTAATTTATGGGTATTTACATCATCATGGTATGATACTTCTTTCATGGGTGTATGTTTCGTAAGTTACCTAATCGATAAGGGAATTTGAGATTTCAATTTCCACTCATTTGGCCTTACACATATTTCATTGATTATATTACCCCAAGATTATGTGTGGAATCACTATTCATTTGATTATGTCATAATTTCCACTCCCCTTCCTGTGGATAGAAGTTTGGTACATATAAT
Organism: Viscum album; assembly: GCA_963277665.1. Classification (NCBI taxonomy): domain Eukaryota; kingdom Viridiplantae; phylum Streptophyta; class Magnoliopsida; order Santalales; family Viscaceae; genus Viscum; species Viscum album. Next base: position 299,318,585 of record OY728151.1, read on the forward strand.
CACTCCATTGGTAATTCTCAAGTCATTGATATGAATTTGATAAGAGTAATTTTAACTCATTCTCCATTTGTTGAGTTAAACATCCAATTTGTTGGTATTGTTTTTACAAGAATATGTGTGAATGTCCTTTGATTGTTTTACACTGAATATCCAATCATATTTAGTGTATTTATATTTGTCACACATAATTATGTCATTGATTTATCCTTAACCTAAGGATACAACCTTTTTGAGAAATTTCATCTCAATTTACATTCCATTGAGACTTCTTTGATGATATACACCAAATCACTTTTATGTGGTGTATATAATGTACTTTGACATATTATATCATGAATTCCTTTATTCTCATGATATTACAATGTTTTGATTACCTCAATTATTTTTATTCAAGTGTGTCTCTTTTGGTTAGAAACTCTAACCAAAATACCATTTTAAATTGTTTTAAAGAATTATTCTTCTAAATCATGCTCATTAATGTCCATATTTTAAAAAAATGGTTTTAAGGATTTATTTATATGGACATTAAAGTTTTAAAATTAAAACTCCTTTTAAAAGTTTCAAAGTGGTATGGGACACTTTGATTCAAAAATATACTTTTAAACGGCTTCTTGACAAATAGTGTGACTTTTAAATGTTTTCAAGAAAAGGGGGATATTTCTCTCAAATAGTTTTGATGATTATTTTCATCTATGTCAACATCCTTCATTATTATTGATTGAGGTTAATGTGATACAATACAATCTTCCATATTGTATCGAATGAATTATGTTTGACTGTGGATGTGCTATTTTTATACCATTCATGGTTTGTGGTGAAAGTATTGACATTTCGTATGCTAGTTTAATACGAATGTTTACGTTATGTTTAAACCTTTTCATATGGGAATGCATTGGACTTAATAAGTGACGGGTGGAGCCCGCTATAGCTCCTCGATGCATCGGTAGGTCTCATGAGACAAACTAGTGTCTTGGCACAAGGCCTTGGCAAAATCTTATTTATAGTCTTGGCACGAGGCCTTGGCTATGTGGTTATGATAGTCTGGCATTATGCATTCCATCATTATGAAAGTGGTTATTGATATTGCATGTGATCATTCGACTAGTATAATATCCATGTGAGTAAGTAAATGGCATTATTTCATTTTACCTTTGCCATTTTATGCTGAAGTTCAAGTTTAAAAGGCTTTTGTTTTAGTTATAAATTGCCTTAAGTGTTTATGCTTATTTATGAAAGCTTCTGCTATAATGTTATCCTTACTGAGCATCCGAGCTCACCCCTTTCAATGTTTTATTTTTTTCCAGGATTATGAAGAAGTAATTTATGAATGACCTGCAGGGATAGTATAAGGGGATATGAAGACAAGATGTTTTTTTTATGATATAATGTAAAAATTTATGGATGTATCTAGTTATTCCAAGGCTACTAAACTAATCGGTATTTCGAGACTTGATCTTTCTCATGATCATGCCAATGTTATGTAATTAATGCACCGACTCTGGGTAGCTGGGGTCGGGGCGTTACAGTTATGAAATTATTTCCCAATTGGTAATACTTTAGTTAAATAACATTTTATGAAATAATTCAAATTGAAACTTATAAGAACATGAATAATTATTTATTCATGTTATTATGTCTAAAATAGTAAGTATATAAAACATATAAATGAAACTAGGTGTATACTGATTCAATATGCCTCCCTGAAATGAAATTGAGATAAAATTTATTTCCTTAGGCTTACTTTTGGATAAATGTTAATTAACCTATTTTATAGTAGTTTTAAAGACATATTAACTATAACAGATCAATATTAACTTTTATAATATCAAATATGATTCTTATATATCATCTCATCACCTATTATTATTAATCATTCATTATTTTCATTATTTTGAGTGTTAATTGCCTCGTTTTCCCATGCATGTTTCATCATTTAATGTCAATTTATTTCATATATTATATAGTTAAATCATATGATTATTAATAATCATGACATAATTTTCATATTTTTTCATCCATTATTATTTTATAACTAGTCATGGAATATTTTTTTGAGAAATGAAGTATGATATGATCATTAAGATGGTAGACATGTGTACACAGGAGTAATGTTTCCATTTATCATTGATCATTAAGGTAAGGAGATAAGTAATATATTATCTTTGTATTGTGATAATAATATCATATAGACCATTATATTTCTTTAAATATACATATATATCATCTATATGGTTTTGTGATGAAAAGAGAGTCACATCATTTCCTCAAGGTGGTAGTCCACATGTACATGATTGACGTTATCCTAAATCATTGACTAAAATTTTATGACATAAAATGATATACATTATATTTTGTAAATCATAATTATGTAATTAATATCATAATTACGCCATATATGTCACATAAAATCATTAACATTATCTTTATATTCTTCCATGTATAGCTTTGGTGAAAGACGAATCACATATCCTCACGATGCAGTAGTCTTCCGTACTCACGAGCAACATTATTATGTATCCTAAAAATGAAAATTAATATGGTATATAAAATATAATTACTCCATATGTATAATTATGTTATAAATATCATAAATATTCCCTACATCCATCATCGCACCAAACCTTTTGTGGTGGTAAGTAATAAATTAATTTCCTTAGTTTGTTTAGAGGTAGTCTGTTTTATATTAAAATGATGATTTTTTAAACGATTTGATGGATTTGGGGGTGGGTTTATGTCATTAAATTGTTATAAAATCATACCATTATATCTAATATATTTATTATACAATATCACCATGTTTTATTAATAATTTAAAAAGGTGTATAAAGAAATAGAATAAAATTGTTCCTTGAATAACATTACCTCTTCTTTTGGTATCCTCTTTATATTGGAACCCAATCCATCCTAGGATAAATTTATACCAAAAATAAGTCTTCAAATGTGTATTTATTTAATTTTTGAATTGATTTTTATAGTTTTTTTGTGATTAAAATTGTCCATTATGGGTGAATAAGTGAGGGGAGTGAGGTCCCTTTTGTAATTGGGGAGTAGCATTCTTAAAAACTCCAAAATATATTCACTATTGGTGGGTCTCTCATAACCCAAGTAGATCTAAAATTAATAAATAATGGAGTGGAGGGGTTATATATTTCGTTAAAACCTACAATACATAATGAAGCATGTGTTTTTTACATTTTTCCCCTTAACATCCTTGTTTCATTACTTTTACCATTTTGGGTTTTAACTATGGTAAATAGTATTTTTAAGCTATGTAATTTATATATTAATCCTAATATAAAATTATAATTATTAAATAATTTGTTCCCCATGATACAAACTGTGATAAAAATTTTATAAAATATAAATCATATATGTGTTGGAAATTATTTTTAACACTAACGAATAAATCGTGCAAAAACACCACATTAACCATAACCTCACAAGCATAGTTTTTAATTTTTAGGGGTCAATATTTTCATTATAAAATTAAAATTACCCCATAAATGTAACCTGTATTATATTTATTAATATTTAATATTCACTTGGATGAATATTTGATTTTTATTTTTTTATCATTTTATAAAATAACATTTATTATAATATTACACTATTGTCAATTTTATTATTTTTCATTTAATTAAAATTTAAAAATATCAATAAAATTATAGAATTAAAATATATCATTTATTAATCTATATAAAATGATACATTTATATAAAAAATTAATGTAACATAATAATTCATTCAATTTACTTCATTTTTAATATTTCTAGAATTATTTATTTTATTTTTTTAATAACATAATAGTTACTATGTTGGTGTTTATCAAGATTTTGAAGTATTTATGTCATCTATAAAAAATTAAAATATATTATCATGACAGAAAAACTCATTCATATTTTGAAATAATATTTATAACCAAACATATATTTTTTCCCCTATCCCAAATCTTTTAAGATATTAAAATCCTGGAAGTTTCCTTTTTTACCTTCTTTGTTACATAACATATTATACTAGTCACATTCATGGAACAATGTCCTAAAAACTCATAAAATATTGAATTTCTTCATTAGGGTCTAAATATATCTATAAAATGTGTTGTAGACAAATTTGAATGTCCATTTATTTATTAGCTTATTTGTTTATCCCCAGGTAAATCCATTTTTATCATAACTACAATCAATAATTTTTTTCATTCATAATTAATGATGGTCAAATATTATGGTGAACATATTATAAATTATAAATTAATATTATTACAAATATGGAATCATGTTTTAAAAATTCAATTCACATAAGTATAAATTTTTAATTCAAAAGTATTCTTATAGATGCAATGTGAATTTTTATTTTTAAAGAGAAAATTAGTGAATGTTTACAAAGGTGTTATATTAAAATTCAAAATTAAAATTACTCCAATGACTAAATTTTTATTAATAGATATATAATTGAAATAATTTTAAATTAAAACAATTAAATTATATAATTTAATATTATAAATTATTTAAATGATAATGTAGTTTTTAACTACTATTCAATATCTTTCACTATTCATCTAAAAATGACTCTTTTCATAAGAATACCAAATTTTAACCCTGAGGTAATTATTAATTTAAATATTAAAAAATGAAGTTTATTTTTTCATGTAAATATTCATTGTTTGGTACCATAATGTTTAAATGCTTTTCTAGAATGTTTGACTAGCCGTCTTTTAAAAAAAGTACATCTTTTCAGAAAACATTTCATTTTATTTTTAATGGTTCTTATTTTGTTAAAAGATAATTAATAAACATTAATAAAATATATATTTTTTATTTTTTAGTTATGTTTATTCATACCTTAAATTATAATGGATTTTCAATGAATGTCATATTAGATAATAATGTTAATAGCCTATTATTTTTCAAATAAAATTGGCCTTTTATATAACACAATCTATTAAAAATTGTTATTTTTTAGTGTAGCACAAGATAATTAATCGTTTTACATGTAATAAAATATATTGAATAAAATGTCATTATTTTATAATTGTGGTGTTTTACATTCTCCCCACATAAAATTTATTATATCCTCAAAATTTAAACATCATATTGTAAATAAATGTTTTGACATTTTAAAATTATTTTTTTGGAACCCACATTTTAAAAATATATAAAAAACATCCTCACAGTAAGTGTGAAATGGATGTAAAAAGGTCATATGTAATAATACATAACCAGGTTTCTATGTAAAATAACATTATTGATATTTGAATATATGGACATAGAATAAAATCAAAAATATTTATAAATTGTGATTAAGTCATTTGATCACAAGAAAGTGAATGATCACAGTAATATAAAGGGCCAAAAAATCATATATATATTAAGATATAAAAGATAATTAGATTCATCATATATGAATGTAATAGGGGCAAATGTCCTTTTTATATTTTTTTAGGGGTTAAAATTTATTTTATAATCTATAAATATGGGGAAATATACTCCCTTGATAATTATCCATTTAATAAGAACAATTTAATCATTTTGATGTGATTAAATCAATTTATAATTAATCACATTCAATAAGAAATTAATATCTATAAATTAATTTTTTATGCCTCAATCACTAAAATTCACTTTTAACGAATTGAAAAATACATAAAATTGTTAGAAGTTTTTCTATATATCTATAACTACATTAGAAATGATGTAAGGTTAGAAAAATGTATCTAATATAATACATTAAACACTAAATATCAATGGTAACACCATTGGTTCATTATTAATATTTAATTATCAAATTTTATTACTGTAAAAAATGAAATTTTAACTAGGTTATATCACATTCCAGTGGTAGGAACATATACACTCATTGTCCTTCGGTCATGGGTTCATGCCTCTAGACCTTACTAGACATGAAGGGTTTGTCACCCTCCTATGAGCATTCCTTTTTTATAATACCATATGAATATAATTCTTATTAGGTTCCTAATAAAATATTATTGACATTCTTGAAATATAATTAATAATTCAATATGTCTTTTACAAAGATTTTTGATACAACGGTTATTTTCCATAGAGTATAATAATAATATTAAAATATTATTATAATTTCATTAATGATCGTGTTAACTGTAATGTTTATGATTTCTGTTAAACTTATTTCAATAAAATATAAATTCATTATTCCTCAAAAAATAATCCACTAAAACATATAATTGCCATATATTTCGCCAAAATGACCATAATAATTATAGACACTCATCATATAAAAACTAAACATGTTTTCCTATGAATTTGAACGTATGATTAACAATGAAATCATAAAACCATGATGGTATACATAACTCTTAAGTTTATAAATACATATATGCTTCTAAAATTTTACAATATCCTTAAATTCTTTATTATTATTAAAATCTAATACCACTGGAAAAACATCTAAATGAATAATTTATCTATTTAATTTTCACATAATTCCTTCCTTGGCATGTGGTTTAACCTCTAAATTAGAAAATTGACTCAAATAAATCCCTAAATCCCAATATTTAAAACAAAGATATACAATTGGATCTTTATGATGTGATTTATTTCCTTTATTTTACTCTTTATTTTCCTCAAAATTCATTATATCATTCCCTTTTTTTCCACACATAAAACATTTTTTCATTATTTTGAGACACCTTAATTTTAATATAAGACATCGTATGTTTTACATAGTTAGTTCATTTTCATAATCTATTCAAATCAATCATAATGGTTTGTAATGAAATTGTGAATTACCCAAAGCATATCCACCTGTAATTTCAAACCAGGTATGTAGTAAGGATTGTTGTCAAGCACTATGTGATGATCATGTTACATCCAACAGACCCTTTTCAATGTTATCAATATTAGGTACCTCTATTCTCAGACCATTTCCATTTGTTTTATCTATATGATAATTTGTTTCTAGAAAACACTAAAAAATATATACCTTATAAAAACATTGATATTTTCATCTATACATACCCTCAATGTCTATCTTAGGGTTTCATGTGTTTTTATAAATCTATTTCTTAAGGTTTCTAATAAACATCCTCAAATAATGAATGTATTAACCCTGAATCTAATACACCTGAGTCGATTCTTGCTCTATTATATTTATATGAGATATATGGAATCACATCCTGAAAGGATGAATAGTTTAGTAGTCTTCATAAATTAGATACATATTTGAGTCTTAAATTACTCTCAAAAAAATAACAACATATTGTTTTGTTGAATATAACATTATTCCGTCTACAATTTTCCTTTATAAAAACCGTAGTAAACTTCTTGTTTCTTTGTAAATTTAAAAAAATTAATGGTGATCCCAATTGTTATGTAAGGGTTATATAGAGGACAAGTTATCATGACTCAATGAAAATAATAACCATTGAAGGGTAAATGAATGAACACACATGAAATTTAAATAATTTGAGTCACATAATTGATATGGGAAGGTAAATTAGTCAAAATATCTTTCCATTTAATCAATAACAAGACTATTATAATTCTATAATACATAATCAACATAGAAATGTGAATAAATTAAAACACATACCATTTTGAAAGTAAATTGAGAATTTATTTCATCCTGATATGATATCATTACATAAATATCATAGATAATAATAACTAAATTATGAATTAAGGAATTAATTATTTATTCGATATCATGTTTCCCAAGTACATGATACCATTACCATCATGACCATTCACAATATGGTTTAAAACTAATGGGTATAAACCCATTTATGAAAGGATAACAAACATTATCATTTCATAAGATTTCCATTTCATTGAAATACTATCCATAACCGGGTCTCTCCAATTAATTTCATGTCCAAATCAAACCTGATATATCCAATAATCAATTAAATACAATAAAAAAGTTCTTTATCAGCAAATATCTGTATTGGGTAAAAAAAATTCTTTTTCAATATTTCCCCATATAAATAAATTAATTTTAATATAAAAACTGTATATATAAATGATTAAATGTTTAATCAATAAACATATGCATCATAATTAATATAAAAATTAAGTGTAAATTTAATTTCAATAGGATTGTGAATAATTCAAATGAAACTAAATGACTACAAAAAAGAGTCAATAAAGGTTATTTCAATACTTTCCTTGGTCAAAATAATTAGAAACCATACAGTGGAAGAATTATGAGGATATAAATAAAACATATCCCCATTGAAGTAATAATACATATGTTATGCCATCTATGTATATAAATACCGTAAAATATATTGTTAAAAATTCTTGAGGAAGATATTCTTTTCATTTTCTAAATCAATTTTTAAAACAATTTTTTTTTTACATTCTGTTTCTTTGAAAATCCTAGTAAAAAAATAAAATCCATAATATAAGAAAATAGTGTTCTTTAAAAAGAAAAATTAATCCTTAAATTTAATATTCAATGAAATTATGGGATGTAATTATTAAATATTGTACAATTTAAAAAGAATATTCTTTTTTAACTGTAAATTTTTTACAGAATTTGCTTGTTTGGAAAACGAAAATATGATTCAATTTTCAATTTCTGTAAAATCCAAAGGATAATTATTTTGAAAACAAAATAAATTTTTATTTTCAATTATTTCTTAAAATTTAAAATGGATAAAATTTTCTTCAATAAATCGTTTTTAAATGTTAAAAAACGTTTTTTAAAAGGCATGTTTTTTAGAAAAATAGATTTCCAACCAAGGAGATAAATGATGTCAATTTTTATTAAAACATAGTTTTATTATTTTTTAGTAAAAAAACATAAAAATTTACAATAACATGAAGAAAATCTTGTATTATTAGTTTATAAGAAAATTAAATTGGTTTATCTTATAATGATAAAATAATATTCTTTAAGATAAATTGAAAAACAAACATTCTCATTGAGAATGATGTTGTGAAATAAAAATTCACAATGATCATAACATTGAAGTTATACTCAATCAATTAATCAATTATATGTATTAACTTTAAATCCACATAATATATTTAAAAATACAATATATGATAATTAAAATTCATTATACACATAAACATAGAATATCAAGATGATGAAGAATTAATATTAACCAATTCAAATTAAATTGATTTATGAAATTATTTACCACTTTATATACCATATTTAAAATCCCCATAGATGAAATAATTCAAATTTAATCTTAAAATTTCATGAATTGAGAATTATTCATTATATTATACATCAAACAAAAAATATATACACCATATAAAATACAAGGTTGATAATATTACAATATGTCTCAATGAAATGAAAATAGGATGAGATCCCTTACTTTCCATGTCTATTCAGTTAAAAATTATTCAAACTCATGTATAGTGGTTTAAAACATGCTATAAAATTATCTGATTACCATATTTACCTTTATAATATCATCTATTATCATTTTATAACATCAAATCTCTCATTTTTTAATAATATATCATTATTTTCAATTTATGGGAATTAGTTTACATATTCTCTCATTCTTATTTCATCAAGAAACATCCAATTCGTGTGAATAGTATATAATTAAATCATCACTAGAATTTTAATAAGGAAAAGACTATCATATTTTTACAAATTTTGTTTTTCATACAAATGAGGAATGATTTTGTTTATAATTGAAGTATGTTATGATCATGGATACTGTAGGCCCCACATAACCATGAATGACATTTACCCTTTTCAATGATTATTATGGAAATGAAATAATTAATATAATATTATTAAAATTATTATAATATCCTACAAAACATATTTTTTCATTAAATATATTTTTATATATCATCCATTGGTGTGGTAATGAAAGGAGTGTCACATCGTTTCGTGAAGGCGGAAGTTTACTCATACATGAAAAAAAATTATATTTCATCTTGTTAAAATATAAGAAATAAAATTAAATATATTTACATTTTATAATGAAAAATATTTTAATAATAACATAATTATTTCAATTATATCACAAGTAATAATTAATTTTTTCCTTATTAGCTTCCTTGTTAAGAATTAGTGAAATCAGAATTAAATCGCTTAGTAATATGGTAATCCTTCATAACTCCGAGCAATGTAATCATGTCACCTATATGATGGAAATTAATAATGTATATATTATATAATTACTCCATATGTATAATTACATTATATATATCATATATATTTCTTAAATAAATTATTATACACAACTGCGAGAGAAGGTATTGTAAAGAATGTATGACATTGGTTCCCATGGCGGTAGTCTACTATAAACTAGAATGATGATTTTGTAAAACATTTTATGGAAGTGGGGATGGTTATAGGTAATTATCTTATTATAAAAACATATCATTATATGAAATATACAATGGTAATTATATAGACATGGTTTAATTATAATTTAAATTGGTGGACAAATAAATTAAATAAAAACACTCATCAAAGAACATGACCTCTTAATCAGTTATCCTTGTTAGGTTTGCAGACATACATTTTTATGAAGGATATATCCAATATAAGGCTTATTGTAAATGGTTATGGATGTTTTGAAGTGATTTGGGTAGGTTTTTATCAATCCAAATGGCTTCAGAGGAGTAATGATGTGGGGGAGTGAGTGACCTACTATAATTAAGGTGGAATGATATTTTGGTGAATGGACAACACTATTCATTATTATGGGTATCTATTACTCAATGTGAAAAAAATAACAATTAAAGTTTTAGAAGTTTTTTATTTTCAATCCGCACATACACCACATAATTAATCCTTGGTTTTAAACATTGTTTCCATAACATATGTGTTTCATTACTTTTACCATTTCGGTTTTTCATTTCGTTAACTAGTTTTTAAACGTTGGTAATTTATACATTAATCGAAAGATAAAATTATCATTACAAGATAATTTCTATCCATGAATTATAAATATTATTTCGAATAAATAAAATATATATCCTATGTGTATTTGAAATTTATTTTCACACAAACTCTTGTAACATAAAAAAACACCACTTTAACCATAACCATGCTAACAATGTTTTTACAATTTTAGGGAAAATATATATATAATAATATAAAAATTGGTCCACGAATGGAACAGAGATGTTATATAAAAATTAATAATAATAAAATGGCCGTAAATATTTTTTTAATAATTTTAAATCAGTTTATAAAATATTACTTATTATATAATAAAATTAATATCATTTTCCCATCATTTATTTAATTTGAATTTAAAAATATTGACACACTTATGTAATTATAATCTGTCATATTAAAACCATTAAAAATGATTTAATAATCTAAAAAATTAATGGAACAAAATAATTCATTCAATTTACTTCACTTTTAATATTTCTAGTATCTTTTATTTTATTTAACTATTAGCTAAATAATTATTGTGTTCTTGTTTCTTAATAAATTAATGTAACTATTTCTTCTCTAAAAAAGGAAAATAATTTATCATGATAATTTGTATCTATTTATTCTGAATATAATGAAAATATTCCTAGTTATCAACATTTCAATCATTCTAAATCTCATACCCTTCTAACACGTATATATTCATGGAAATAGTTTCTCACAAACATCAAATTCTGGTCTATACTAATGATTGTTAGTATAAAATTTATGTGGAATATGGGACACCTAGATGTGTTATTGATATTATCTAAATTTATCTCATAATTATTTAGATATCTTAGGTCCCAATATCATTGTTTCTCTAATCTAATCTCATCATGTTTGAGATTTATACTTATTTTCATAGAGGGATTCATTAGGATCCATTTGAATTTTCTAGTTAAATTTATTTAAACAAGAACACTAGACAAGGATATTTTGATGATATTAGACACCTTTTTAAATCCATATATCATGTTATAAACATATCCTCTAAGGTATGAACTATTTTCTTAGACTGGCCATCTATCTAATGATGATATATAGTACGGAAACTAAATTCTATATCACCGGTTTGTTGAACAATTCACTAGAACATCAGGGTAGACATCATATCCTGATTCTATACAATATAGATTTGTACTCAATGAATCCATACCAATTCCTTAATTTATATATTGAAAAGATAATTCAGAGTTAATTCATCTATAATGTTAATTATGTTTTTTGAATTTATAAGATGAGTGACATCATCCCAAATATCAGCATACCCTTTTTAATGTTTCGGGATTCCAATGATAAAATATATGGTGATGTTTTTTCATTTCCATTATTGTACAGATAATGGTTTTAATATAACCTTATATTTTTTTCTCTAATCTATAACATTATGACAAACCATGCATTATGATACCTATATATAAATATCTCTGTTCATGTTTTCCAACCAGAAATATTCTTTTAGATCATTATACATCTTCATATTTCAAGATAACTAGGGAATATTGAACTATGTTACTCATCTAATGTCTCCCTCTTTAGATATAGAACATATATAACATTTAGAAGTTTACTGAACTTTATCTTTTAATAATAATCAAGGTTAAATTTTGGAACATTTCTCCCTATCTTCCACAGTTCTATGTAACCCCTTTTCACCCCTTTAATCGTCACTTGGATAGATAGTTGAACACTCATTTGAGGAATATATGATTTATCCCCATAGATTATGAATACCATATATATTCTTTTAAACTCCATAAATATTTGATCCGTTTTTTCCAAATATTATTATCCCTTATATTTTATTTTGTGTTCGATTCCCCACTAATTTATGTTAGGTGTTGCCTCTCACTCTCACAATTGTCTGACTTTTCACTCCTTTCTATTTTTTTACTTAACACTATAAAATTGTGGTTTCTTATCCACTCATTATGATTTACTCATGTGATGGCATAATTATAAATATATATATCTATTTATTACTATTGTTTCATGCTATAATGATATATGAAAACCTTTTCTTCTAGGCCCAACCATATTTTCATCATATTCCATTTTATAATTTTGATGCTTCAATGTATTATTCATTAAAATAAGGTTCTCTATTCTAGAATTTTGAAATATCTATCATATAATATACCTAATTGTCTGATTATAACAATTTAAAATGGATTTTATTAGTTATTTCTACAACAATATGCATACCCCATTTCTAGGGCTTTGTGAAGCATGATTGATTCTACCGTTTGATATGTAGTTATGCTTGAATCTCTTTTTTTAGGACACACCATGAATTCTAATCAAAACCACACCATTTTTATTACACATTAATTATGTTATATATTTATTAATAAATAATTAGTATTAGGTTATAATTATTCACAAGGATACCTTTTTCCATTAGTTTTCTTCTTTATCGTTTCAATACATTTTACTAGATTAAATTTATAATAATAAAAATTTTTATGAACACATTTCTTCCTACATATACCATTTTTTTATACAATAACATTTTTAATGAACATAAAACACCTTTGGATATTTTTATTGAGATAATTTGATATATTGGGGAACCATTTTTTATAGTGATAGCACATGTACCACAAATATAGCAATCTATAGCCATAATAAGTTATAAATTGTTGAATATTTTTTTACTATATAATAGACCATGATGTGTTGAGTGTTTCCATATCATTGATTGGGTATCCCCATGGTTCTCTGAACCACATCATGGTTCTCATGTGGAATGATATATGATATCATTCACCTAACTCTCCCATGTTTATCATTAAGATTATTCATCTTATTAACACAATTTATGATTTTTTGTAGATATATTATTAAATATTCAAGGAGTTTGATAATCATATTAATCAATTGGGTGAAATCCAAGTGGTTCTCCTATTTCATTATTTATAAATCATTTGAACTCAATGAGGATACTTCATTAAAGGAATAATTTCTATAAATTAGAGGACATGAACCACAACCTTTATATTATTAGATGCTATTACCTATTAAACAAAACTCGGCCTATTCATCCCTTTATTTCACTTTATTTAACATTAAATTAATGAGGATTCTCTAAAATGTGAATATTGATAATAGGTTTGACATTTTAGTTCATATATTCAAATTTATATTGGATACCATAAAAAACAACATATTTGTTATAGTTAATGAATCTCAATCAAACACACTATGAGTGATTATCATAAGACTTGAAATTAAGTTATGTTTAATTTCTTGTTTTTTATTTTAGTTTTTTAGTTCACTCCCAATATATCTTGGTATGGGAATGGTATTTCCATCCACTATGTATGTGTATAAAGATATCCCCAAAAACCTCTTCTTATATTTGTACTAAAGATAATATTTCCCAATACCATACACATTTTATGATATTACTGTGGAACTCATCATTCAAATTTGTTGATTGGTCATCCTAAATAAATATGTTTAATGGAATAATAACATACCCATTACATGAATGTGTTCAATAGTCCACTCTATTTTTATTTCATCATTTGTAATAAAGATATTATAAGAATTATTTTTATCATTAAATACACTTATGTTGAAGGAATACAAATTGGTATCAGATTTTATATATTTATTCCATTTTTAAATAATTAAAATAATTCATAATATAAATTTTTTTATTTATTATACATTTATAACAATGATTTTATTAATTTACATTATATTAATTTTATTCTTACTTGGTGATTCACCACAAACATTTTGATCCTTATTGCATGGGAATAAATTTCATGACACTTATATCATTGTAAAATAACCTTAATTTTTAAGAAAATATTCACGAGATAAAGAAAATTATGTTTTTTTGGAATTTGATTGATTATTCATGTGAGGTTTTGAATCAATTCCAAGGAATGAAAAATTTAATACCATGATGAATAATTTTAAGAATTAATATTAACACCACAGTATCAAAATCATTGTAGTTAACATGATTACCTATTCGCATTCACAACAATTCAACTTTTTTCTATCAAGTGGACTGCTTTTTTATTGGGAAATTCTTGTCAAAATAGAATAAACATTTTTTAAATTAATTAAATGTAATAGAAACATAATTTTTAGGAACTTATATTTTTCAATGTGATATAAACTTAAAGTCCAGGAACAAAAACAGTATAAAATATATGACCTTTAACAAAATGTTAGTTTCCGCTTCGTGGTTTCTTGAGCATTCATTGTGTTTATAATTTTCCTTGGGAAGAATTCAATCTTTTTCACTAGTAAAGTGAAATAATTTTATTCCAAAATATATTAACTTGTTTTAAGATAACCTTTTTTTCAATCTTGAAAATCTGTAAACTTTATAGATATAATTTTGTTTTAAATTTAAAGGCCTTAGACTACAAAAAATGAGAAAAAGCTATTTTCGGTTGATAACCCTCAAAGGGAGATCTCAGAGAAATTAAATTATCTAATCAATAATATTGAACCTTTTAATGTAATAATTAATATTTGGAGAATGTTGTAAGAAGTTATAAATCTGAAATCTTCCAAAATTATTTGTATAAAAAGTTAAATATAATATTTATTGGTGTCCAGATCTATGAAATAATTCAAGATCTTTCATATTCTATCCATGAATTGATTTTATTAGTATGACACAAGAATACTAATGTGATATTAGGTTTCCTTATATCATCTTATCTTAGGTACCACACACTGGTGCCCTGATCTAGTCCGCTAGGTGACATCATGTGTGCCTCCTCGTATGCCAGATGTTGTCGACTAGCAGTGAGGATCTATTATCCGTCATGGGTGGGTTATGAAATATTTGTAATTAGAGTAATACACTAGTAGAAAAAAATAAACAATAACCATTGAATAAATAAATGATATCATAAAAAATGGTAGTATACCATGATAACCAAAACTGTGAATAAAATCACAAAACTGAATAGTAGATATTCTTCGCTAGAATATGTGTGAGTGTATAAATGAAACTAAATGTAAATAAATTAATGACTCCCATGTGTGACTCGAATATTTTCTAGTTCCCTCACACATTCCTGAACTTGACATATCCACCTATCATAAGGACCTTTCCCATATCATATTTTTCAACCATGAAATTGTTTCGGGTAACGATCAGGAATCTGGAGTAGGGAGTGAGTACAACTCAGTATCCCACCACCAATGGTGTCTAAAAAGTATTTAGTAAATATCAATGGCAGGAACCTATATAAAGAATTAAATACAATTCAAAAATAAATAGTTATCACATTATCAATTTAATATTCATTTAACCACATAAATCTTTTAGGTTTTACAGGATACCCAATCATAAATATATTCTTCGGGCCATGCTAGAGAATACTCTCTCTACGGGATATCATGTTCAATAATGATAGTACTACCATTATATTTCTTATCACAATATCATAATTCCATTATTAACATTCTAGATATAAGTTTTCATATGAATTACATTGTTACCATTCACCATTTCATTAATTAAATTGAAAACTATTTAATCTTGTTCATATCAATAATTAACTAAACAACCAATTAATATTCTAAATATCAATAATTACCCCAAAAATTAATAAATATTTCAATTTAATTAATGAACTCAACAATTAGTTAATATTCTCAGTCAAATTAATTATATCAATATTTAATTAATCTTGTCAAAATTATTAATTAACTAAATAAATAATCTTCTTCTAATCCATTAAAAAATCAATAATTAGTTCATCACATCAAATCCCTTAATGAATTTCCTAATTAATTAAGTAAAATCTATCATACCAATAATCCAATAAGTAATTCATCAATTAATCACACTATTTCACATTTTCATTATCCTATAATTAATAAAACATTCAAGTATTCAAATTAAAAATATCAAAATACAATAATTAATTCCTCAATTTAAAATTCAACCTCCAAATCTAAACATCATATAATTAATTATCTAGTTCAAATTTTAAATTCATAATCTCAATACTCGAATAATTTATACTCCAATTAATTATTCAAATTCACATACTTATTCTACATTAATTAATTCATCAATTAATTTCCCTAACTTCACAATCCTAATAACCCAATAGTTAATTTAAAAAATAATTCTACAATTCCAAAATCAAATTATTCAAGGAAATATCATATCCATTAATTAATTAACTTAACACATTAATTAATTCAATTTAGGTGTTTCTAATTTCTATGAGAACCCTAAAAATACAAAAAATTAATATATGGAAATATAATCATGACTGTGGTATTTAAATAATAGACCCCCTACGTAAAATCAATGATGAACTATTGCCTAATAAAAATCTCCAAATTTTGAGCAGCACAACAACATACAATGATTTATAGATCTAAAAACTTTAATAATGATTGAAAAAATTAAGATTCATAAATTATATATCAAGATATATATTCCTCGATCTAGATCTAATCCAGAAAGGAATAACTACCCATTCTTGGATGGGTGAAGAAAAAAAGTGGAAGAGGAACCCAAGCGGAAAAGGATTCTCTTATAAGGAGGGATGCAGATATTCAGTTTGGGATTTGATTCATTAATAAAAGTGTTAGGTAAGGAATGGAACCAGTCCAAGAGGATCCAAAATTGTGAAAGAATGCCTAGGAATTTATGAGGTTCAAATTAGGTGAGCTTTAGGGGTTCATGTGAATTATAATCCAATTTTCTGGTGAATTATATTCCTAGGAATGGTTTGATTGGAAGAGGGGTGCATGGTTTTCCCAAATCGTGGGCCTAAACCATGATACTCCACTATAGAGTTTCATAGTTACTACTAAAATATGGCACTATTTGAAAAAAGTGTGCCAACTATGAAGCACCCCACTATATATAGTTATTGGGTTTTCTATGATGGGTGCATACTTTTCCATAACCATGTGCCAACCATGCAGTGCCTTATTTCTTACATTTATCTCAAATTTTTACTCAAACTAAACCAAAAGTAAATCCCAAACAAATAATACTCACCATAAAAAAAATAGTACCTAAAATCCAGAATGGGACACCTCCCAAAAAAATCTATATCATACAATCTCCCCACATTATAACAGCTCACCCTCGAGCTATACTCACAAGAATCTATTTGATTCCAAGACAAAATGATCAGGCCACTAAGACCTCATTTATTCTTATCTATGAATATTTCATAGATGCAAAAATCCTTTCTACCATAATATAAGACCCTCAGTGTGGTATTTCCCCTCAATACATTCTCACTATGGTCCAACAGACGTGTCAGATGCTCCTCGAAAGAGGCATCTAACTCCGGCTCATCATCGTCCACCTCTATGACATAAAAAAGGTCAGGGTGATATCTTCATATTTGAAACACGGGGAAAATTCATTAATTTCAATGTATTTATGTGAAATATATCCATGGTACACCACCAACATGATTCTCTCCACAACCTGAAATGGTCGAATGAACATCGGTGTCAGCTTTAACTATCTCTATATCCAGCTGTGGTCCAACAGTGAAGATACATAAAGGAATACATGATCACCCTATGTAAAAAATAGAGGTCATCCATGACTGTTAGTATCTGACTTCTGTCTACTCTGGGTTATAGGCATATATTTATAAATAAGTTATATCTTTTTTGACATCTCCATCACATGACACGGTCCCAACAAATCTGAGTCACCAACCTCCAAACAATAAAGAGGTGATCTTTATAGTCTTCAATAAGGATACATGTATGGTTTCATATGTATAGAGGCATGATAATAGTTTTTTAAAGGGATAAACACCATTTATTGGTGCTTTTCCCAAGACCCATTGATGTATTGGACACACACGCATGACATATCCTCAAGAACTAGAATAGTACACCATAGCTACCCATAATTATGTGGGTGGAATGTTTTACTCCTTAAAAAATGTATAAAAAGTTCATTTAATAAGGGATAATTGAATCTCATAGTAATAAGAATATCATGATATGAAAATATAGTCCAAGGAACACCATGGGTATGTACTATCTCCTAAGCATATATGTCTAAAAACTAATCCACTAAGAAGGTATTCCATATATGTAAGAAATGGTCTACCTTTGTGAGCTTAACCACAATAACCCAAATAGAATCGTTCTTCTTAGGTATCCTCGGGAGACCCACCACAAATTATATGGTTACATCATCCCACATCCACTCCAGAATGGGAAGATGCTATTATAATCCTCCAGGTAGTTGATGCCATTCTTTCACCTTATGATAATTTTATGATTGTGTCATGAACCATTCTATCACTTTTTTCATTCCCAAACACTAAAACTATCATCATAGGTCATTTTAAATTTTGGTCACACCTCTATGAACTGGCCACTACATGCCATGAAATTCCCACATCAACTCCTCTCGCAAAATCATAGGCCAAAAAACCATATTTTTGAAGTAGATGGTCCAATCCTCATTGATAGACTACTCAAAATGTGTCTCTTCACCTTCAAGGAATTCCCTCAATGTTTAAAATTATGGGTCCTCATACATCATATATCGGATCTATCTCAAAAGTGTAGACTCCACTTAAACTAGAACTAGATTCCTCTCATCCTGATTCTATTCATCCATGAAATAAAATCTCTGCTACTGGGTTCACTTCCTCCCACTTAACACTAGATTCCTGAATATCCAGAGTTTAAGTATTTATGCTTAAATCATTATCAACAATATTATCCTTCATTGGTATATATTTTAATTCAAAATCAAATAAATTCATATACTCAACCCATATCTACTACCTAAGATTAAAATATCATTGTTTAAGATATAATTTACTCTCTTATAATTGGTAAAAACCATAAACTTCTCTCTGAATAGTTAATTATACTAACACATCAATGCATAAACCACCATAGGTAACTAGAGGTCATGTATAGGGTAATTGTTTTCATGTGGCCTCAACTTCCAAAACTCATAAACCACAACTCGATCACCCTACAAAAACACTGCACCAATACCTATCCCAAAAGAATCACAAAACACCATGTACTCTACACATAAATCTATGCATGAACAATATTTTTGCTAATGTTATGTGGTTATTTAACTCTTATAATGAATTCTCACATAAGTTAGAACATCATATCTTTATCCCCTTTTTAAAATTTTTAATAGGAATTTCCAATCAGGAAAATTCTTAGATGAATATTCGATAATATCCAGCTAACCGTAGAAACCTATAGATGTCAAAAAGATACATAGTCTACTTCCAAGAAAACCTGGTATGCACCTTCTCTGGTTCCAATAACAGACCTTCCTCTAAGATGATATGTCCCTATAATTGTATATGATCAATAAAAAAATAACATTTAGATAGTTTTTAATATAGTTGATACTCTCTCATTTTACTCATGACGATGTCAAGATTTTGGTCATGATATTCAAGAGTCTAAGAGTACACCGATATTTTGTCCACAAAAATTACCAAAAATGGATCCAAATAGGGATAGATGATTCATTTCTTTAAAGACATCAGCACTATTAGTATGTTCATTAACCCAAATGACATTACGTCAAAATCATATAGGAAAAACCTGCTTCTGAAGGTAGTCCTCCATAGATTAGAATGTCTAACACTCCAATGATGAATACATTATCTCATATTAATATTCGACATGAAAGAAGACCCACATTACTAGTCAAATATAACATCGCTTCACTAAAGTTGATATAATTTATTCACTATCATCTAGTTCAACATTCGGTAATCCACACACAGGCACACAATCCCTTCACCTTTCTTTGAATAAACACCGGTGATCCCAATGGTTACGTACTCAGATGGATAAACCTCTTATCAATCGAGTCCTCCATCTAAGTCTTGAGATATTGATTCTATACGATTAAAATTTCATATGATATAATTGAAATTGTTTTATCTCCTGGAGTAAGTTCAATATTTAATTCCACATTTCTCTCAGGTTGAAACATTGAGAAATATTTAAGAAAATCATATTAAAATAGATCCTCTACATGTGGAAAGAAATGCTTCGTCACACATCCATCATCCAGCAATAGACTAGGAACCTAGGCTATGATATATTCTAGTTATTGAGTAATAATAACTAATCTACCTACCTAGATATCCCACTCTCCATTGGGAATATTTAACACTTAGGATATTTAAAAGTAATTATCCTTTTGTAATAATCAATATGAGATTGGTATGATATAAATAGTCCATACAAAAAATTAGTTCAATGCCTAAAAATTATTTTATGTATAGGTCCTAAATTAAAATATTCAATCCAATTTATATAAAATATCCCTTCCATAATAATATGTCCCAATACCACATTTTGAATGATGTATATTACATCAACACCCCACTCACAAACTCCACATCCATTCTAAAACTATACACAATTTGTGTAGAAATAGACAAATGAGTGCAATTAAAATCAAATTGGGTAATAACTAATGTAGAAGATACAAGAATAGTACCACTAATTATCAATGTTATATCCTTGATATCCACAATTATAGGCTATATTGTATGAAACTATCATCCCCCTTCACTCTATGATGCAATCTAACACCACTAAGCTATACCACTTTGTTGATATGGGAGCTCTTTCCTAGAAGTTCCACATCCACTTCCTCTACCAACACAGATAGTGGAACTCTAACTACTATATTGATATGGTGTATAATATCCCCTTCATACACTCTCATGTTGTCTAGCTTCCCCATAATTATATATTTTTCATAGGTCCATCTAGAACATTTATAGATGTTCCATCTTACTGAAATATCGGTACTCCACTCATGGTTAGGGAAAAGATGAATGATAGTGGTATGGCCTATATTACTTTTGAAAAATCACTACTGAAATGTCTTCTGTAATTGATTTCCCCCCTACACACCTTGTTTTTTACTACTATGTCTAAGGATCTCATAACGATGATTCCATCTCTCAAAAGACATTCTTCCAGATCTTCTATAAGAAACCATTTGTTCTACCCTGTAAGAATCCTCTGGCTTTCCCTCAGGAATGATAGTTAGACTCACCACTTCTAATAACTTATTCAGTCTATAGATACTCAAATTGAACCTAATTTCACACTTATTTCATTCCTAAAATTGTTTTTTCTGAACTAAATTGTGTCGAAGAACCCTCTTTTTTAGGGTCCTTCGGTATTTTTTAGGGGTTCATTTTATGAACTTAATATAGTTTCCTTCATTTTATTCCGTTAAAATAGAGGTTAGAATAACTCTTGGGATATCCAACTACCTTTCTTTTTATACAATTGATCTAAGTAGATGCTTCTATGTTATTCCAGAAGATTTGAGGAAATGTCACTCTGCCCCAATCTTTTATATTTATTCATTAATTATTTATGATGTTTTTTGAAATATTATTGGATTTTAATAAATTATTTCTTCAAATAATGGTTAAATTTTTAATCCTGATGGGGCTTTCATATATAGAATTTATAGGACATCTTCAATGGGGTAAATCAAGATTTTGTTCATCATTTTACATATGGTATAATGTGTGATGATTTTCCTTAGGGTTTCAATAATTTTGGGTGAAACATTTTATTGATTTAGGATGGTAATTTGGGGATTTGGAATTAATTACTTTGAATTACATGTTAGAAGGGGACAATAACTCATTATATAGAGTTTCTGTATTGTAAGATTGTTTTGTGAATTTAGTTTTGGTTATTCCATTTTTTTAAATTGTTGTTAATTTTTATAAAAAAAATATTTATAGTATTTTATTATGATATAGGTGTAATGGGTCCACCACCCATGATCCCAAAAAAGGACCCTCATAATGATTTTTGTAATAAAAATGATTGAAACACTCTATATGATGTATAGGTTAATAATGAGATTATTATTATGTCAAATATGTTCCAATAATAAATTAATTGTATTATTTAAGGACAAAGAATGGAATAAACCTACATGGGTTATAATATACAAATACCATAGTTAGATAACAAGTCTATGGGGTGATGGATACCCCTGTGTTTAATGAGGAATTTCAAAATATGGATACTAATACTGGTGTTTCTCAGGAATATAATACTCTTGATCTATCTATTATTAATTACAACTTTACTAAGGTATCATATGAAAATGATTCTAAGAGTAAAATATATGATAGTTATTCACATGATCTCTCATACAAGAATTAATTTTTTATCATAAATAACGATGATATCATGCAAAGAAAAATTTGGGTTGATGAGATGGTGGGGATGGAAAAGCAGAATAATTAAAAAATCTAAAATAAGCGTTGAAGTAGTTTAATGTTGTTTGTGTTTGAAGTGTGTAATGAGAATAGTCCCCAAAATAGGGTAGGTAGTGCATCATAAAAAATGTATTATATTTTAGTTATTTCAAGGGATCAATAGTAAATATACCTTCTAATCCCTTATGAATTTTATAAAATCGAATAATAAAATTCTTATTGGAATTACTAGACCCTTGCTACAATTTGATAGTTTCAAAATATTCAGTTGGTAAAATATTGGTTATAACATGAAATAAAATGTTATTAGAACAAATTTTGTTGAAACCCTATGGGTTCGAAAAATGAAATAGATTATTTCCTCTAATATTCATGTTATAAAAGAAATAATACTCTTAGTTTTTCTTTTAAAATTTACAAATTCATGATCTCTTATGTTTATTATCACTATTTATATATTAAAAGAAAGAATTATTGAAGATATTTATATAATCGTTTATTTGATTTAATTTATAATTGGATCTTGTTAGGTGGAATCATATCATTATTAAACACTAGTAAAAAAATTAGAAATTTTTTTTGGGTTTCTTCTATAGAATTAAGAAGATTCATTCATATATTTCTCTCACCTAAGATCATATCAGTGGATGGAGGATTTACAGCTATAATGATCAATGTTAATGTAAGAACTGGTCATGAAGTAATCTATTTAGTGGTGTTGATTCATTTTAAGGTCTCCGTTGTAAGGATCTTCATATACTTTTCTAATTCCATAACCAACTTCTGGTCTATATGATTTTCTTTGTTAAAATATATCAATATAAATTCATGTCTAATATCTCATCGATCTAAATTATAGATATTAGGGGTAATTTTGAAAACAATGGTAACTAAATGAAGATTTTTTTACCTTTAAGATAATTCAAATAAATATTAGGATTCTATGCTATATTTAAAACTCTAGAGAAATGATAGGTTCTGAAATATGAATAGAGATATTATTCAAGATGATTATTATTTATAGGAATGATTTTATATATGCATCTCTCAATACATACCTCAAAATGAGAAATATAGAAAATTGATGCAAGATAGATGAACTAAAAAAATTCAAATAAGGTATTCTAGAAGATAAACTATGGTCATAATGTTTTAGATAAGGGAATATAAACTCCATGTTCTTCCACCTAGTTCATTGTGAATTAACTATGAGGAAATAAATCAAATCTATCTTAGTTAATGGTTAATTTTTTAACTCTAATGAGGATATTAAAATATATTTAGCTAACTAAATCACCTAAAATTTCAATAATGATTTTAAATATTATTGATAATATTATCTTAACTTTCACAAATATCTATATTGCATATCAAAATTCCATTCCTTTAGATGGGGTGATTTAGGATTGAATTTTTTTTCTAAACAAATAATGTTTTTCTATGATTTAAAAGACATCTTGTCAAGGGAAAAATTCTCATTAAGGATAATTAATAGTTAATAAACCCTTATATTCACGTTTGATAATGAAAATGATGTCAGATATTACAAAACCACTATAGTGGGAAATATATTTCCACAGATTATTAATAAAATACGTGTTATGAGGATTGGTCGAAATGTTAATAACATTTTTCCTAGGGAATTATTCCATAATAATTTCTATATGAAATATCCCAAAATATTACTACTCTTCATTATAATTTATTACATTATTATATAAATATCATAAAATTGGAAAATTGTTCTAAAATTTGATATGGCCAATTATTTTGACACTATTATTTGGATATTTATTCTTCAGATCCATCATATTAATTTATTTCTTATTATTTTTTTCTCATTAAATATATTCTAACTAGCTCATGAATATCTATTTTCATGAAAGGATCTATAATAGGTTTCACTAATTTATCTAGATGAGTGATGTAGGGAGACCCACTATTTTCTCTACTCATTAGAATTTTTTAATATTACCTTAGAAAATGCCTTCTCAAAGATACAGTTCATGGTTTAGTAACTCCCATTAATGAATATAAAAACCTCAAGGATCCTACCCAACTATGTTTTATTGATAATTTAATTAATTCCATTTTATATGATGAAAAAAAATCATCCTCAATAAATTATATATCCAAGAACCATGAGAAAGTATCAGGGCAAGTTATATACTAGAACAAATATTTTGTTTTTTTAAATGGTTTCTTAAATGTAGAAAAATACTTTTCAATAACTTATTTAATGTTAAGAAAGGTAATTTAACATAAAAAATAAATGAAAATCTGATTAGGATAGTGTATCCTAATAAATTTAGAATTATTTGGGATTACCACTAGTTTCATGGAAATTACAATAGACTAAAACATCTTGGTGAGATCATTGGGTGTTGTAGGTGGTAGCATGGCCCTGCTCCATGGGTCTAGGGGTGAAAGGACCCTGACACAAATTTTGGGTAACCATAGTAATTATAAATCACTATATAATATATGATACGAACCATAGAAATGGAACTATTATAGAGTAGACTTATTATTTCATCATAAGACTTATCTTTGTATCTTTGCAAAACTCTTGGCACTGATCAATATAGCTCCATAGGATTCAATCCACTAGAATTGTAGTAGTAAAAACTTTAGTGGATGAGATAATATATCAGAGTGGACATAATAATAAGTTGGTTTGATAGGGCATCATCTTCAATATTAGGTCAATTGAGAAACGTTTTATGTGTTCTTGAAACTCTATTTTCTCTGAGTAATCACACTCTAAAATTAGTGATGTTATTATTCCTCTCTGTAGATGTAGGTATATATCTCAAAATAAATAAATTTCTTTTCCCATCTTCATGATCATATTATTCTCTTGTTTATATATTTTTCATCATCTATACACCAACATATCATTGTGAATGCTAGTTTTCTAAAAAATCCCCTATTACTTTTTAAATTAAGAGTTATCTAGGAAAAACTTCTTAGAAGACCACCAAACTATATAGTAGTTTGGAAGGATGAATTAATTCACAATATGATTGAATTTATCTTATTAAATTATTTATCAAAACTATTTTTTAATTTAATACCATTTACATTGGACTATGTAATTACTAAATAGTTTTGAAAACAAAATAAATACCATTTTCTAGTCTATTTTTGTGCATGAAATGTAGCAAGTCATAGTTTATTACAATAAATTAATCATTACATTTAACATGGATGGGGTTAGCATCATGAACATGAAACTATTTAATTTTTCTCTTCATGAAAAATTTATGTGGATCATTTAATCCCAAATAGTGAGTTTATAATGTTACTAATACAACATTTCATTGTGAAACTCCAGAAAAATAACCCATTTTTCATGGCCTCGTCTTTTTAGTCTTTTATCAAGGACTCTTACTGTGATATTGTTCATCATAATCTATAGATACCATCAAGATCCTCAACTATGATTTATATAAAATACAATTGGATATATAAATAAATATTTTTTTATCTATATGTTCCACATACCTTAAAATATGTGTTTATTATTAATTAACATAATAATATGTAGTAACATGAGGGTATTTTTCCTAGTGGCACCACCTAGTAGATCTAGAATTATGGATTTATATCCATTGATAAATATATCTCATGCCTGATCAGTTTGGGAATTTTAACTCTAGTGTACATTATAAATTATAGGTGGGGAATTATAACATCCTACTAGAAATGGTGATATTCGTCAAGAAGAAATTTATTCCACCTTCAGGGTAGCTGTATATCTGGAAAAAGATTCTTAATGGATTACCAATTTAGGACAGGTTAAATGAAATTAGTCTTAATGATATATCTATCTCTATTCTTTTTTTATAAATGTGGTTCGTGTTTTCATTATTTATTCATTTATTATGTCTTTGTTAATTAAATTTGGGTTCATTTTTAACCCATACTTCAATGCAACCTTTCTGCAAATTATGATATTTCTTCTTTAAAATAATTTTTTCATAATATTGAGTAGAGAAATTATTTTAATACCTTAATAATGGAATCCATTTAATCCTTCCTCTCACATATAAAAATCAATTTAAATTTATACAATTTTTATGTAAAATGAAACAATAGAAAATGCATCCTCGCATGTATTACAATAGGCATTCATAGGACTACAAAAATTTAAATATTTCATTATGCACAATTATATTGAAGTACTCATTAACATAAAACATATTATATTTTATCAAATTAAAAAGAATATTATTCATCCCAATTATATAATATTGATACCTTCTTTTCCCTCTGGAATCTTGAATTAAAATGAAGGTGGATCACAGTGTGCTCTAGCACGTTATGGGTATAGTGAATTCATTATAACATAGAGGGGATTCATTATCTATTTTCCATAGAAACAAAATTACCTTATAAGTAGAACCCTGTGACTTTTTCAATTCCACCATGTATTCCAAGATATTTGGAAGGATAAAAATTTATAGTTAAGGTGATTCTCAATTTTTGTTCAACATCATTTAAACCATAATATTTATGTTCACCTAGAAACATTTTAAAAATTAGAGTATATCATCTACATAAAAAGCCTCTAATACATGGTTACGCACAGTTATAGAGAAGGAGATAAGGTTTATGAAATTTTTATGAGGAAATAAATGGGGGACATAAATCAATTTTTATTTTTACGATTAATGAAAAATAATTTGATTTTCAATAATTGAATGTGTGAGGAAATACATACACCATCCACTGAATGCTTCTATAATATTATATAAATCCATTTCTAATATTAATTTTATTATATAGACCTCTATAAACCATTATCCCCACCATCTTTTGTAATTATCAAGTAATAGATTTGGAATAAAAACAATGAATTTTTTATTTCTTTATATGGATTCCTTAAATAGATAATTAATAAAAAAATATGTATTATTTTATATTAATTAAATGTAAAATTTAATGATGGTTTATATATTTTATAATGAAAATTTGTTATATTATTTTTATTATTGATGTTGAAATAATAAGTTTAAAACAAAGATATAATTGTAATGTTATTTTTAAAATGATATTTAAATGTGGTAAATACATATATATCAGAAATATATATATGGTATGATTAGTTCTATTATTATTATAGTAAAATTAAATATATGTGTGTGTTATTATTGTTATTATTCTTTTATTTAGGTGGATGGGATCATGAGTTGGTCTACTAGGTAATCGTGATGGCAGTCCAAAGGAAATCCCTAATTGGGTATCTCATTCAAAATAATATTATTTAGTACATAATCATATGGAACTCCTTATATTTTTTAAATCCATAAATCAATAAGTTGAGTAATTAGATAGAAATTACGGTGTGTATAAGTTCAATAATGCAGTCAAATGATGAGCATTCACTAATCTCATGAATTTTTTTATTAGAATAATCACAGGGAAGGTTAATGTTCCGCAAGATGAATCCTATCAGGGATTGATCATTGAAATGCTCCAGTAATGATAATATTCTATTGTAGTGAGTCTGATCTTTAAAAAAAATATTGTTGGATTAAATCTAGTTGAGAATACTGCTTTTTTTATTTTTTTAGGGATTTTATGATTGAAATATAAATCTTATCTGCTATAAATTATTTCACATTGTATTTCAATATGATATTTTTATGAGTTGGTCTAGATGTTTTTATTCATTGACTAAAAATATAGGTATTTTATATGTTAATTAGTAGGATATTTATTTTAATTCTTTTTATTTTATGAACATTTAAGCCCATATTTTCATTAGTGTGTTTTCTTCGAATAAGATCTACTAACATCCCATGATACTATGGGATGTTTTTACAAAACATTGGGGTACAAATTAAGTTTAATAATGAAAAAATAAAAAGGCTATATATAGGAATTTTACATGTATCCTCATGGAGGTTGATCATTTTGGAACCTTGATTGATCTGATTGTCCTGTCAAAAATAGATTATAACATCTTTATCATAATTATTTATAAAAAAAATACCATTTTTTATTTTGGTTGTAATTTAATTATACATAAATATAAAAAACTATAATAGATAAAATGCTTATGAATTCTATATTTTATGATGTAAATCTATTAAAAATTAAAGGTATATGATAAACATTGATAAAGAAAATTCTAAGAATAATGTGGTACCCACTATTTCAGTTGTTAAATTTTATAAAAAGGCATGACTTACCTCTAATAGTGTTACAATATAGGTGAAATCACTATACCAGGATCCCACACTATTCAGTAATTTAATCATACCTTAGGTAAATAATTATATAGATACCATGGAAGATAATGACTTGTGGGGTTAAATTATATGTCTCTAGGAAATGAATGTGGAAAACCACATAAGAAATTTGAACCCTTATGTAGTGAAACACTTATAGAGATCCTTATTCCGAATAATATGATTATATACCCTACACTAATCAAGTAGTGGAGTTATATATACATGTTAATTTTACCCTATTAAACTAGAATCTATGAGTGGAATAGGATGATGACTTTATCCATAATAATGAGGATATTTTATGGGATTAATTATCACATTTACATGATTCTGAATAATTTCATTATCCAGTAATGAATGGTGACCAGGTTAGCACTATATATGATTATTCCAGAATATTAAGATAATTTAAGGACCATTTTTAGGATGAACATTGTAATAATAGTGTTCAAGAGGATAAAACTAATGAAATTGGCATGCCCAATGTTTAGTTTTATAAAGAATCTAATATGAATGTAATGAAATAGGGGACTGGTACTACAGCACCAATGATTCTAGGATAGGATGGTCTCAAATAATCTTTTTATGTTGTGGATTGAATAGGATTCAATTGAGGAGGATTTTGGTTAGTTTTGGAATAATTTACAGGTGTCTTTGAGGCTCTATGACTTGAGAATAAATAGGTGAAAATTTCAATATTTTCCCAGTATCCATGTAATAAGGAATACCGTTTTTTGAAGAAATATAGTTGATTCTTTGTTTGGACAAACCTTTTTTTGAAAATACGACCTTCTAATTTTCTATGTTGTGATGATTCAAATTTTTGGTACAATGTTTTTCGAACCACCTGATTAAACTAATTGAGTACAAAAAAATTAGCCTATAATTTGTCTTGAAAACCACATTTCTCTACATTGACCTAGGATCATGAATACCCAGCTTCCTCTCTCTAATTAATTACATTCCATTTATTTTGGAGGCCGATTCCAGTGAATTTGAGGGGATTGGATCTATGTAATCTAAGGTAAGAGTATTTTGATTCCTATCCTTCTATATCTCATTGTTATATCTTAGGAAAATCCCTAGTATGGGGATTCCATGACCAAATATTGTGGTAATTATACGTTTTAACTAGTTTATTATGATGGGTTATCGTAGGATGGTTTCTGGAGCCTGAATCTATTAATGTATGATGTGATTTCATTTGAGAGAGTGGGTTTTAGGTAGGTGGATTCACATTTACACTACATTCTCCATTACATGTGTTATTAATATATAAAAATAAACTATCAATATTCATTGACAATAACCTATTATGATTATCCATGATTTTATATCTTTTAATCCACGTGTTTTGAGCATCACCTATAACTTCTATGATGAAATGTCTTAAAAACGTTTTATAGAAATGTGTGGTTGTGAAAACATGATTTGGAATAGGTTGGTGTGAAATAATTCCACATTTTTATTACGATATGATGGGTTAAGACATGATATCATATACTGAATATTAAAGGAATAAGATATTTTTATACTATCAGGTGACAACTAGGGTATGGAGGAACAAGGTTCCACTCATGAGTTGGTATGTTTAGTGGTCCTAATTTTATGTAATATTCATGCATGGGTGTGTAAATTTCATTGGTGTGTAAATTCCATGTTTGTGTAAATTTCATGGGTGTGTAAATTTAATGGGTGTTTGTATTTATGGCATGTCTGTGTGACATATTTAAAAAAATTGTTGTTGAAGGAAAATTATTTTAGTGTGGGTTATTTATTTTATCTCCTCTGTATTATTTTTTATATTATTCTTATCTATTATTATATATAAAATTTTGTCTAACTTGTTCTGGATTTAGTGGAGTGTATGGAAATCTATTGGATGATTTCTTACTAGGTTTTTATATTGACCCCTACATATAAAACATGGTACCTATATAGTTCTTAATTAGTATGTTGCAGATAAATGGAGATTTGACAATTTTTTAATGGAGTGTAGGCAGATAATGGTCCATGGTGATAGATTTAGGATCTTTATGGTGCCTTTTTAGAAGAGTATAGGGTAGTTCCATGATAGGAACATTGTCTTTAAATTTTCGTCCCATTTCCTATATTATATGTTTCCTACAGAAACTCTAATTATACTTTAGGATTTTGTGTTATTCATCATATTGTTCATTTTTTTATGGTCAACTTCCAGGTTGATTGTTTAGGAGAAAATAACCCAAAAAAATTAGTATATTTATTGACATTCATTGTCATATTTTGGTTCACAAAGTATCTCACCATTTTTTTGTGAAAATTCAATCCATCCCAAGATAATGGGATTAGTTGAGGTGTAAGAAATTTTATCCATTTTGTACAGTCTAAGATTTGGGATGGTAGGTGTAGAGATTGGATGTGTTAGAACATTAAATATATTGAATAAATGGTGTATAATACTACCATTTATAACAACATAGGCTGTTATAAGTTTAATTATTTTTAATTACATTTTAACTAGATGTATTTTTTATAGAAATATTAGTTATTTTTAGTCAAAAGGGAGAAATGATTTATTTCTAACTAAATTGGATTTTCATGTATTATATGGTTTTATTTAAAATCATGATTTAAAAATTACATAATTTTTATTTTACATAATTAACTTCGTTTTTTCAATTAGTTTGTCAAAATTATATTTAAATGAATTCTTAATAATTTACAAAAATTATGATTTTCCAATGAATAGTGAAAATAGATATTTTTATTGAAATTTGATTTTATTTTCGATAATTTATATATTAAAATTATATTTATAATTATATTTAATATTAAATAATTACATTTTATTTAAAATAATCCAATTATTTTTTAAATGAATCTTATAACAAAATTTAGTATAAAAATAGTTTATGGTTAAAAAAGGAATATATCTGAAGAAAAACAATTCAATCGCATTTTATCGATATAAATTTTATATTAAATTATACCACATATTTATTTTTAATTTTGAACATTGGATTCCTTATTTTTAATTATTATATACTTTTTAAAAATTATACAACCTTTTCTTCCATTTGGATTTGATTATGACCTTAATAATATTTTATTTAATGAAAAGTAAAAAATGGAAAACAATTTTTTTTATAATTATAATATTTTTAACATTGGAATAATAATATGATATGTTTAGTTATAAATTTTCATTTTAGAAACAAATTTTTTATCTTCACCATGGAAATTTATTTGTAATTTTAATTTGAGAAATAATTTTCTTAAATTTTTTTCAAAACACATACACAGTAATTAATCAATTAATGAAAAAATAAAATAAATGATTATAAACATTTTAAAATAAAAATATTTTAATAATTATATGTGTTTCGTAGTTTCTTTATATAAATTTAATATTATAGTGATCTTAATAAATTGGATTTGAATTCCATTTTCAAGACTCGTCCTAGTGGTTCCCCTATTGTGACTCCCCAAGCCCACCTCTAATAGGTCGGGGGCTAACGACTACCACCGATAAAGAATACCACTATCTTGGGAGGCCTTATACTATGTATATGTACACATTCACACATCTCAAAGCCTATACATTGAATAAATGTAAAAAAACAACTGAGAATCCACATGTTCATACATATATATCCTAGAACAAGAGTATGACAAGAAGTAATGGAAAGTAAATAGGGCCAAATAAACCTCAACACAAAGAGTATGAATAAATTCCAACCTAAATATAAATGTAATACTGTCTGAATATCATATGAAAACTCTTCAATCTCTCTAGTCACACTAAGAACTTTCTAGTCCTGGTCTTTCAAGGACTCTATCGAAATCTCAGTCAAGTAAACAAAACACAACATGCATGGTAAATTTTTGTTGAGGGGTGGGTATAAAAATACAAGTAAGAAACACTGAAATTACAAAGAAATCAAAAAATAAAATATATTCAGATCTATGTGTATATTTTTCTACATCACATATATCAAGAATATTTTGATATGCTCAAAAAATACACATCGTATAAAGGTATGTCAAAACCGTAGTGTACCGACCTAAGATTCAAGCTCAATGTATCCACATAGTACTCATCAAGGAGAAAAGACTTTTATATCCAATAATAATGATTATGTGTGAAGAGATGTGATAAAAAATGGAACACTCCCAAGGCTAAGGGGTGATACAAACAAACTAAATCTCTATTAACCCACTAAGTAGAGGATGGATGCCTACATATTTTTTGTCACTATAAAACCAATAACTATACGTGGGAATAAATATGGCTAGAAGATCTCACTCTAGACCTCATATAGAGATTCCAAAAACTCTGTCTAGTATATCCAACTGAAATGATATATTTCGTTGGAGTAGGTGATGATACCATACTAGCCCACAAGAAATGGGTAACGAGAACACACCCTAACAAAACTTCTTCAAGATACATTGGAAAATGGTTCTAAATTATGTATAAAAGTGTAAATGACAAGAATTAGGGGTCACACCCCATATCCTATGACCCTAAGTCCTACCCATGTAAATGGAACATGTTATAACGTTGTATCTATGTAGACTTACATTCCTTTTAGGACTCCCATGTAGTCTATCCATATTCTAATACATGGATTCATCCTCTTTACATGTTCCCATGAACTATTACACGGATTATCCTATGTACTTAGTCAAGGATAAATCCATGTGGAGGATTACATAGTATGTAGAATGCCCATATAGTATACCATGTGTCTGAATATCTATGAAGTAATCATTGAGTTCACTATAGAGATACCACATTCCGTGTAACATGGGTCACATGAGATGTGATACTTATGTTTCTCTCAACCCATACTCACTACTAAGAAGGACCCACCCATTCTGTAATCCCTTTGTACATGCCATGTGGATTGGGATTTCCCAAAAAAACTTTTCCATCCTTATGTGCACACTTGCACCACCTTAGCCTTGAATCAGGGCTCCAATCGTTATGTAAATCAAAAATCTACCTCAACTGAACCTCTCTTCCACCATCTCTAGAATCTGGGCTTGGAATCCATTCAGAAAATAGATTTCACTCATCCCAATTAACATCTTCTCACCCTAATCGAATTTTGGGTTTCCAAACATGACAAATCCACTCTCTTCTAACACCATCTCACCAATATTTCATCATGATGATCTTAGTGATACAAATTCAGATCAGTGCGCCATGGAATGAGTGTGCAACGATTGATTGATTAGGATATTTCAAAGTATGGTCCAAATGCAAAATCCCATTATAAATGCATTATTTGGGGATAATAATAATAATATAGAAAAACTAACATTGATAAGTGTTCATGTTGATCTCTCTCTATTTCCATTATAAAAACAAACTGAGATTCAACAAGTAGAATCACGATGATATTATCACAAAATATCCCCAAAATAAACCCACCCAACAATTATGGATGATCCACAGATAAACATGTTGGATGATTGATCACTTTTCATCATAGGAATCGTGATTTTGTAAAGGAATCAAATAAAACAACCATGATACCTTGATTATAATTGATCATTGAGGAATAATGATGTGGAGTTACTATCGGTGAAAAAATCCTTCAATTCTATTATATTGCGATCGTCAATCCACAATCAGTTCATTGTTCGCCAACAGGATCTCCCCCTATGCCTACAATGGCTATCATCAATCACATGATTATGGGGATAACACTGAAAACATTCTATAATAACTTATTTTAAGATAGAATGTATAGTTCATTGTCTGGTTGCATCAAAAAAATTATTCATTATTGTATTCATTTTTCACCAATAATGTATTTTCCATAAATCACCCGTGGTGGTTAAGGATAAGTCAGTCCTAGGTTGAAACATTCGTTATAAATTAAACTATGTCCTTATATTTCTAATAAGGCATCCCATTTAAGAAATATCTAATTATTTCTTGAAATTTGTTTTCCTGTTATTTTTAATACATTTAATATATTTTAGACATTTATTTGGGAACATCAGACCTCATAATCTCATGTCATCTCAGCACCTGGTCTCAAAAATAATCTATAAAATTTCCAAAAATAATACATAAAACAAATATGATTCATTAAATTCTCCCCAACATGGGGTCTTCTATCCAAAAAATACAAAAACTGTTATAGAAAGAGATGTGGGAAGTGGTCAGGAATATGATCATCCCACTCACATGTGCAATCTTGATGATTCTCTTGTTTCCACTGCACATGCATTAAATTAATCGATCACCCATTAATTATCCTCTCCTGTTGATCCTTAATCACTATGGTGTTTTCAGAAATTGTATCTACATCCTTGATTTAAAGTTTACCCCAGTCAATAATGTGTGATGGGTTATGTAGGTTCCTCCTCAACTATGACACATAGAAGACGGAATGTACCCGGTCTAACTACGTTGATATATCTAATATGTATGCAACCTCTACAACTATATATAGAATCAAGAAAGGGACAATGAATCTAAAAAATAGATTACTTCCATAGCCAATTGTTCATATACCTTGTCACTTTGAAATCCACAGGAACAATGGTATCCTTTTGTGAACTCCAAATGCATCTTTCATCTATCAAAATAGGATTTATGACAATGTTTTTTAGTCTTCATCCTTTTTTTGGAATATTTTTACCATCACATTAGTTTATTTCACCAACTCGTGGCTTGTGAGTGTTGAATCTCATGGGTCATTCTTGTAATGTGGTGGCATTCATGGTCTCCCCTACAAAGCCTCAAATGGTGCCATACAGACTAGGAAATTTTAGTTTTTTAGAAAAACATAACCAGTGGTTGTTAATATTCCTAATGATGGCCAAATTCCCACATATAATCTCATAACATTTCCTCCATAACCTGAATATTATGCTCAGTCTTGCCATCATTTTGGGGTGATATGATGTTATTGAGTGTAACTAATTCCCAAACAACTCTTTCAATACCATCAAAAATAGGGATGTGATGTAAGCACACAATAAAAAATGATCATCAATATATCTCCCTGGAGTCAGACGATCTTTTTTATGTATATTCATGTAATTCTGTCTACATAACTCTCTCTCTGATAGTTAGGAACTGGTTCAACTTGGTGATTCGGTCTATGATCACATAGATGGAAACATGTCCTTTAGAAATATATTGTATTCATGTCATGAAGTCTATGGATATCCAATACCACATTCATTCTGAAACCTCATGGGATTGAGCTAAACCCACTGGATCTTGGTGTTCAACATTCACTTTATGACTTGTATCGAATCGAGACACAAACTCTTCTACTCCAATCTTCATCCCCAACCAACAAAATAGACATCCAAGGAGTTGGTATATCTTTTACACACCTGAATGTATCACCAAATAAGACATATAAAACACTCTCAAAACCTCCTCTTGTGATGTCATCGGTACCATCATGCATCATTTGGAAAGAAATACATACTCCCCACATTTATAAAATCCATTAGAAAAATTCCCTATGGATATTTTTGTATGTAGGGTCTCACAGTTGGTATTTTAGTGAGAGTAGTATCTCAATAGAAATATCATAAATGGTGAATCAGGCTCTCATAGTTATTAATTTTTGGAACAAAAATGAGTTATGAAAATAAAACACGGGAATCAAAACCAATGTAACCCTATCATAAAGAAATGATGGGCTATACTTTATTAGAGAATAATTTAGTATTTATTTTAAATCATCATTGAAAGTTTAATTATATGATATGAAGTATTGTATTTTAATTTATTTCTATGTGGATTATTGAATGAAAATATGAATCCCCTTCCATCCCACATCATGGGCTTTGGAAGGAGGCACATGTAAATAAGGAGGGTAGTAATCGTATCAAATGAAAAACTACATGCAATAGCTTTGAAGTGAATAAAACAATTTGCTATCATTAGTTGATATATTTTGGAGTCTCTCTTTGTACATATTAATGGATGATAAAACCACATGACGATACTTATAATATGGTGAGATGATTGAAGAGAAAAATAAACTCATTGTAATATATAATTTTTCAGTATGGTTTGGTAGACCAATTTATGAGAAAATATCAAAGAGAACTAGTAGTGGAACAAATATCTGCAGATGAAACAAATTATTTAGAATTACCACAAAACTTGTGGTAGCTAGGAAAAGGATTAACTCCCTTATGAATATATTTTCTCTCCATAATAAATTAAACCCTATCCATGGATATGTCTCAATGGGTATTTGGATCAATCCATCCATTCTTTACCACTAGGGTTATTGTCATCCATCGTCATGAATGTCACATATTCCCTCATATGAACATACCTCCTTGATCCACCCTCATTGGGTTTCATAATATACTAAATTTTTCTCCAAAATATGTTAAATTTGTTCCAATGATCCACCTCTATAAGGTGTTCTAATCCATTAGTAAACCTTACTGGTGCTAAATATTCCCTCCTTGGGACACACCTCAATAATAAACACCAATGTGGTGTTCTGATCAACCAAATCCATCTCTGAAAGTTGTTAAACTCATGCCACATATTTCCCTTTATGTGGTCTCTTAATCAATTGTTAAACCTTAAAAGAGTGACATATTCTCACATAGGGTGGATCCTCTTTAATCTTGACCAACATGGTGTCCTAATCAACCAAATGTTTCTACAAAATAAATTAAAATCCTTCTTAGATTATTTTCATGGTGTGGTTTAATCCATCTATCCATGGTTCCCCTCCAGGTATGTTCCCACCCATCAACCTAGGTGTGAGGTATTCTCTCTTAGGGACTCACCACCATGATCCACCCACATGGGGTGTCTTGATCAACTATATACATCTAAAAAATGTGTAAAACTCATTCCATTATTTATATCAACTAAATTTTTTGATCTGTCTCCAAAGGATTTATAACATTGAACATAAACCCAAATAAATTTCCCATGGATAAGTGTTGGATTAATAAGTTAAAAAACCATAAGAGTCCATAAAAACTATAGTTTTTACCTCATGATCGACATGATATGTTTTTGGTATCATGCCTTATGATTCTTTATATAAGATTACCTCTTAATACGAATAATATGGTTGACCAATGCTCCAAACATATAGACATTCCCAATGATGAAAAATGTGACTTCTACCCTATATGAATGTTGGTTCCCTGTCAAGAAGAATAATAAACATTCAAGATAGATGAATTTTAATTTACCATCTTACGAAAAGATATGTCCATGGGAATCGGTTCCACAAACATGAAATAAATCTATGAGTGGGATGTGGACGAGGTGATCATTTCCATGGAAGAATCAATGTTTGGAGGAATCGATATATCATCATCCCATTTCAATCATAGATTAGACATCTCAATTAAAGGTTATGAAATCCACCCACATTTGGAAAGTGGGAATCTATTTCTACATCACGCCAATGCAGAAAAACATTATGTAGACATGAAGGCAGGCCCTGATTAATTCATCAAAAATAGAAATGGTGAACTTGACATACTCAGATATCAATAGGGCATGCTCATGCTAGATTTTCTAAATGTGGGAGTTTATCTTCCTTATCAAAAGATGCATTATGGTACCAATGAAGTTGTGAGATGAGGTTCTAGGAATGTTTTATACATCCCCTTTAGTGGTGCATTCAGGTGTTCCGATGATTTACCAAGTTCTATGACATCATTTTTAGGAGTCAAGAATGAAGATGGGAGTTGAAGGGTTTGTCTCTCTAAGCCTTGCATGTCCTAAATTGAAGGTTGTGTGACAAGTTCCAGTGGGTTTAGCTTGACTCCATGAAGTTCCATAATGGATGTGGTATGGGATATCCATATAATTTATGATGGGATTAAAATGTTTGTCCAGAGGACAAGATTCTATATGAATGATCCTTGAATGAATCACCTTTCCATCCCACTTCATTGATATAATAGAGAGAGTTTAGTAGAGAGATTGGAATGGTTCTATGTGAAATAGACAGTCTAAATCCATTTATTCCCATTGACGATCATTTCTCACCACGATTCTCTCTTAAAATACCTATTTTAGAAGGTATTGAAGGTCGTTTGTGGGACTTAGTTACATTTGATCATAGCATTTCGCCCCCAAACTCATGGATAGTCCGAGCTGACTATTCAGGTTCTGAAGGACATGATGTGAGAATACATGTGGGATTTTGGTCATCATTGGGAGGATAACCGACCACTGGTGGTGTTTTCATGAAA
Organism: Viscum album; assembly: GCA_963277665.1. Taxonomy (NCBI): domain Eukaryota; kingdom Viridiplantae; phylum Streptophyta; class Magnoliopsida; order Santalales; family Viscaceae; genus Viscum; species Viscum album. Next base: position 299,358,174 of record OY728151.1, read on the forward strand.
AAAAATATGATTCGTCTATTGTTGTGGAACCATTCAAGGATCTTTATGGGTTACCCTACATGTCATCACATTGGTTGAATTACCCACGAGAGTCATCACACATAAAGATAGAGTTGGTGATAGAAAAAAATGGGAAGGTTTAGATCATATATAAGTGGATGAAGACTATAGAGGGAAATCAGAGGTCTTATGATGATAGATGGTAGAGGACATTGGATTTCATGGAAGGAGTCCATGTTTCCCTACGGGATTCAAATCTACATGGATTATATAGATTTTTATGGGGTGGAAATATATTTTAGATATTCACTGTCACTTTATAGATACTGTATAGAGTTGGTGATGTGGAATACTGCTTAAATTTTCCACACTAGTTAGACCGAGTATGTGATGTCTTCCATGTGTCAAAGTTGAGGAGGTTCATACATGACCCATCACACATTATCGACTATGGAAAGCTTCATAACAAGGATGGAGATGAATTTTATGAGTACTCAATAGGGATTAAGGATCAATAAGATATGATCCTTCATCGTTGATCAATTATTTTAATGTAGGTTTAGTGGAAACATGAGAATATTCAGGAGATAACTATGGTGTGAGAGGTTCAGATTCATGCTCAGTATCCACAACTCTTTTTTTAGACCTTATTTTGGATTTTAGGGACATAAATCTAAAAGGTGGGGAGAATTTAATAATTAATATATTTAAATTTATTATTTTTAGATTTTTTAGGGATTATTTTTGGGAAAATAACTAAGACGATGTGCGATTCTGAGGCCTGATTTTCCAAAAATAAATGTTTGAAATATATTAAATATATTAAATATCACGGGAACACACTTTTCCTAAAAAAACTGAATAACACTTAAAAGGGTTCCCATATCAAAAATATGAGAGAATAGTAATATTTAGAATGTGGGTATTATCCTATAAGAGACTTAACCTTAGATGGTATGGGTTGATTGTAGAAAATAAAATGTGGGCATAAAATGAATGAAATTATTTTATTATTGACGTAGAGACACAACAACCTAACCCTTATCTATTTAAATGCGTGCTTATAGAAAATTAATAGGGTTGCTTACATGAACCTATGATTGATGAGATACATTGGAGCCATTGGTGTACATCTCTTTGGCGAATGATGACCTAATCGTAGATGGAAGTTTGACATGAAATAGAATTAAAGGATATCACTTGGGACAATGAATCTTCCCCATTCTTCTTCCATGATCGATATGAATCATGGTAGAATATTTTTATTTGATTCCCATACCTATTCAAGATTCCTAATATAAACACAAATCAATCAACCAATAGATTTATCCGTGGATCATGAATATTTGTGGGGAGGGTTTATTTTGAGATTATTTCAAGATAATTTCCTCACAATTAAACTTTTTGATTATTTATTTATTTTTATAAAACAAATAGATCAATATTGACATGAAAATAAATTGTGGTTGGTTCATCTATATTGTTCAAATTATTTTCTCCCCAAAATTCTCTTTTATTGTGGGCATTTTTTCATTTGTACCATGGTTCAATATATCTCGATCAATTGATAATTGCACACTTTTTACTTGGAGGAATGATATGAAATTGTATAATTGGGTTCATCAGGATGCAATGGAGGTGCAATGGGGGTGGCGTTGGGTGGATCGAACCAATTTTGAAACCCACAATTTGAGTATAGAGAGAATATTATGATTGGGATGAACGAAATATATTTTCTGAATAGATTTGAATCCTATATTCTAGTGAATTGTAGTAGAGGGGTTTTGACAAGGTAGATCCATGATTTAATGAATGATTGGTTCCAAGATTCAAGGCTCAGGTGGTGTGGGTGAACATGGAGGGAAGGACAAGGGTTTTTGTAAAATCCTGAACCACACGGCATGTAATTTAGGATTACACTGTGTGTGGCTCCCTCTTACTAGAGAATAGAGATTTGGGGGAAACATAAGTATCATATGGTGTGTGAACAACATTACACAACATGTGGACTGTTCATAGTGAACTCAAAGTTTACCTTATAGGTACATGGACACCGGGTGGATTATATGGGAAGCTTATATGCCATGTACTTCTCCACATGGAAACAGCCAAGGCCGGGTACATGGGATAGGACGCATACTAGTTCATGGGTATAGGTACATAGGATGAAGCCAAGTACTGGAACATGGTTAGACTACATTGGTAGATTACACGCTGTGTAAGTCTACACAGGCACAACTTGATGACATGGGTTGTTTACACAAACTGGACTTAGGGTTAAGGGATATGTTGTCTGACCACTACTCCATATCTTTCACACTTCTATAAATATTTTAGATAACTTTTCCTCTATAACATTCACATTTTTTCTAGGTTTTGTTCCCCTTACCCTTTCCTTGATGGCTATAATTGTATCATTTCTTAATTCTAGGAAATTTATCCCTTTAGTAGGACATCTTAGATAGAGTCATTAGAATACCTCTACGAGGCTAGTGTGGGGTCCTCTATTCATCATTGTGCCCATGGTAGAGTTCCATGTGTTATCGTGTCAAAAAAATATGTGAGATTCTATCCACTACTTGGTTAGTTAATTCAGATTGAGTTTGTGCGTATCACCATGTATCCATGTGAGTGATTTGTATTTGTGTATCACATCTCTTTCAATGTAATTAGTGCAATTAGAATCATGAGTGGGTTATCTTGGGTGAGTACAATGTGGAATCTTTGAGCTAGAATCCGAGGTTGGTATACTACCATTGTAACTTGACATTATAATATGAGTATTTTTTTGATTATATCAGGGTGTTCTTGTAATATGTATTGTAGACATATACCCCTATAGAGGTGACTATATTTCCTTTTTTGTTTTCTTTGTGGTTTTTGGGTATCCTACTAGTTTTGTTTATACTCACCATCCATAGGCTTTCCCCAAATGTGTTGTGTCCTATGGAGATGACTGACCTTTCAACATAGTCTTTGACAGACCAAAAACATATGGTTATAGTGATACCAAATAGACTGAGGAGTTTTCATGTGGTATTCAGAAAGAAGCCCCTTTACATTCAGGATGGAATTGTTCATAATCTTTGGGGTGGGATTCATTTGAACCTATTTACTTTCGTTTACTTCTTGCCACACTCTACTTGTGGGATTTAGATGTATTCCTATGTGTTTGTTCTGTTGTTTTAGATTTTATCAATGTATAGGCTTGGATATGTGTGCATGTGTATAGATACAAAGGATATAGCCTCCCCTGTTAATGATATTCCTAATCATTTATAGTTGTCATTCACTGTCCTATTTGAGGCGGGCTTAGGGATTCAAGACATGGGCCCCACTAAGATTGTTCATAAAAATGGAATTTCATTCAAACTCATTAACAACACTTTAATATGAAATTTTTATCTAAAAACTATTGAACACATATATTGATAAAAATAATAATTTTTTTAAATTTTTATAATAATTTATTTTAGTTTTCCATTAATTGAATAATTATCATGTCTGTTTTGTGTAAACATTTATGGAAATTATATCTTATATTTAAATTATAATAAATTTCTATAATTTAGTTTAATAATTTAATATTAAAATTACTATTTATAACCGAACATGTCCAATTTTTATCTCTATGCTATAAATATTATATTTAGTAAAAAAATTGTGACATTTTGGACTTCTAATTACATAAAATATTATAAATGTCAGGATAAAATCCAAATGGAAACAAAAGGTTATATAACCAAATAAAATATTAACATGGAAAAAATTTAATCATAAAATAATATTAATTCAATTATCAGTGTCATTTTTTAGTCCTTATCATTTTAGTAATATCTTTAATTACCGTATTTACCCTTTACCATTATCATCATAAAAAGTATTTTTTTTATTCACATATAAAAAGGAAACTGAAAACACAAAAGGAGAAAACACCCCCACCCTGACCATGTCCCTGACCAAGGAAGGCATCTACGGAGGCCTAAAATGGAGGAGCCTGAGATTTTCCTCTTTAATGAGGTTAATCCATCCAGCCTTCTTGCTAGCCTCAGTATGCAGACATGCATCCATTAGAGCATCAAAATCAACTAGGCCAAATGCTCAGCAAATGTGTCCCCCTCCCTCCAGATATGAAGGATGCGAGACCAGCTACAATGTATTCTTTTACACATTATAATAACATATCTAACTGACCAAGGAGAGATGACATAACCCTTCAAGGATTTGTGCACAATCAAGTAGTATTTTTCAACTTCTGTGATATCCAAACCCAGTTTCTTGCATAATCTGAGCCATGTGAGCATCTCCAAAGCCTCTTCTTGTAGGGAGGAGCCCTGGCCTAGATTTACCAAGAATTCCAAATAGACCGACCCATTTCCATCGCACAAAACCCCACCTCCTCGCATTTACCTAGAGACACAACATCCATCTGTATTTAGTTTCAAACCATACAAAGGTGGATGCCAGCAAACCCAATTATATGCACTGCTGTTGGTCTAGAAATCATCACAAGATCTCACATTAAACTGGATTAGGGAGGTATCCTCCTTCTAGTTTCTCACAACCTCAGACAAATTGAGGAGTAGATTCATATCCCACACAATATTAGAATGAGCTAAAACTAATGTGCCTTCATACCTTACCCTGTTATACACCTTCTAGAGGTACCAGCACCCCGAATGCAGCACCACAGAATGATCCAAACGTTCTAGGCCTCCTCCCCATGAACCTTGGTACCATTTTTCAAGAAAAGGAAGGCTCACCTCAACCATGGTAGGGACCGTATTGAACTCCCCAAGGATCTTTTACACTTCGCACACCCAATCTCTATTGAAGAACAAGTTGTTTGAGCCCTAAACACTATGGGCCTTACATCACATACACCTCAAGAAATAATGAATTTATTTTTAAAGATCAGGGCATAAGGACACTTATATAAGATAATAAAAAATGAAAATTATATATGGGGAAAAAGAGCAGCTGATGTCCAAAAAAACAAGCCAAACAAAAGAAGAGAAAATTCATACAGCACGAGACCAGGTGTTCATGTTGTGGTGCAGGGAACGACTACCCCTACCATGAAGAAGCCTCCCTCTTTGTCATGTTTTCACCTGCTCCCAGGTTCCTCCTCTTTCTTTAGGGAGTCCATCGTCTACAACTTCTTTCGTTTCTCTGTCTTCAAATGCATGGTTGTAATCTTGTCCATCCACTTCACTGATTCTAATTGCAAGCAGAGCAAGATCATTTCGTGTGCTTACCTTGGTATGAATTTTTCTTTTAGCCTATTTTGATGTATCATGAGACATAAGAGAGGAAATAGTTTCATTTTTTGATCCCTTGTCCTTAACAGATTATGACAAGCCCGCATTAGGAGTTTGTAAACCTCCTATGTCATGTGAAGAATCAATTGGCTGCATACAGGACACCAACATATCAGTATTACCAAAGTCATTCTCCTTCCTAGGTGGTATTTTACCAGAAAATATATATTATATTTCCATGAGAAGGTAAAAGATAATGATTCTTACCCGATATTTGATCTAGAACTAAGGGCAGCCCTTATTTTGAGATAAGGGGATGATCCAACTGTCGAATCACAGCATGATTATAGATTGTTTGAGGGTTCACTACTGAAACTGCAGGAATAAAATCCCTACTATGTTTAGTTTCACCCTTCCCAACATGTAACTTGGGGGAGGCCAATTATAGTTGTTTATTATTAACATCAACCTCTGCATGGCATTTCTTTGGTGTAGGCTGTCTTGTTTTCCCTTGTTCAGATGTAGCCCTTTTGCATTTGGATTTCAATGAAATAGCAGACTACATTTTTTTCGTTACCCTTTCAACCCTTTGAGGCTTTTTATTTTTGGTGTTTCCACATTTCTAGATCAACAGCAGCTTGAATAGACAATTTTTTAGCACTCTGACTATCATCTGAATCATTATCAGTCTGTTCACCATCTGAACCAGAATAAGAAGATTCTTTCCAAGACATGGAGAGGTGTGACTCACTTAAAAGATCACGCCCATGACATTTTTTAACCTTGATTAAACCTACACTAATAGGAGTCAAGGTTGCAACCAACTCTTCCCTCCCCCCCCCCCATCAGGCCTAATGGGAACTTCAGCCTCATCTATAACCTGAGACTTAGGGGGCTCCATTAAAACATCAATACTATGAATAACATTAGTCTATAGAATCACTTTTTCCGAGGAGGCTTTAGCAGTAGTTCCATCTATCTCTTTAATTAGTGTAGTGGAATCAGTTGCTACAATTTTATTTCTTCTACATTGGCTAGACTCATTCCCCTTTAAGAGAAAATTTGAGAAGAATGTTTTACATCTACAATTTGAGATCAAGTGACCTACAATACCATAAATAGTGAAGAAAGGAGGATTTCATATATATTAAATTCTCAAACTAGCCTTGCATTTGGGGGTTGAGAGAATTACATGGTCAATTATAACAGTACTTAGATCAACTTCTACCAGTATTCTTTCAATGTGACCAAAAGTTTCCATTTTCGTTGCATTATCCATACGGATTGGGATACCAATAGCCGAAGCTATGTCATAGAGAATTATTGGTTCCATATTACCAATTTTAGTACATGTAATTTGACCCAGACCTAAGAACATGTCTGTTTAAAATCATTGAGGTTAAAATTCAGATTCGAGTCATGAATTCAAAGAACACATGGTTTGAGATTAATCGACCCAACACCCCAAAAAATCCATTTTAACTCAGTAGATGGGAAGAGGACGTGGAAGAATCCATGACCTAAGGAAACGCATTTGACGTCAGAAAACCCCAAGTCATAGCTAATATAGAAACCAAATCGGAGACCCTCCATGTCTTCATACCCTTTGACAATGAAATAAATGCAATAAAAGAAAACATAAGAAGCTCAATTATCTCATAAATAGCTCTACAGGAGGCTAAGACGTTTGCATTTGAACCTTTTCAAATGATCTGTTGGGAAATATGATCATTTAAGAGTGAAAATGAAGCCCCCAAGGAACCAGTGTGTGGAGTGAAATATTTTTGCGGAATCACTGTCATCAACCATGGAAATTGTCTCGTGGCGTTCGATGCAGTGATTGGGAACATATGAATACAAGTTGAGGTTATGGGGATGGTTGTAGCTACCACGAGATCCAAGAGCCACTATAAGGTTGGGATTTTTCCCACCCAAATAGCCTCATCCCTGACATTATATTGTCCCTGTTAATTGAATATGTTCCGAAATTCCTTCGATATTAAAAACCCCAAGGAGGAAAGAGTGAAAACACATTTGTGCAGTTCCAAACTCAACTCAATGATATTGAACAGATACTACTACTCCTTTTTAAGAATAGATTTCATGAAAGAGGGGAAAAGGTTGTATTCCCTAAAAGAAAAATCCATGATAGCATAGCTCTTGAAGCCCAGAGTCTCCCTACACCAGTTCTGGTGCTAGAAGAAGAAGTCACCTCTCTCGATGATCCAGTGAGAGTGGGGCCGAAGGATCGTGACGAGGGGACTGATCATCGACCAGAGAGGCAAGGTCTTTCCCTCCATATTAACTCAGATTCTTGAGGCATAACTGTGTATTATATTCTCCAAGAGAGTCTATCTCTCAAGAATGATCCATGCATTCTCTGTGTGTATGTTGTAGATGGTATTTTCTAGACTGTTCACATTAACGGCACCCTCACCCACCAGCTTCGCCATCATACTCAAGGAGACCTAGTGCCTCTTACCATCAGACAAAAAATCCCATATTAAACTGGAAAGGATCCTATCGTTGTTCTATATGAAAACCTTGGGACCCTTCATTGGTGAAAGACCATGAACTGGAGATGCCACAAGTACACTGTTAACTAGATCTATCCTCCTGCCAAAGGACAAGAACATATTTTTCTTGTTCCGCAGTCTATCGGTGATCCTAGATCAGAGTGGGTCAAATTTCATAATACACAACCTTCCAGATGAAATGGGGGGCCCATGATAGTCTATTGCAAAATTCACCATTTACATGCCTAGGTCCCTAGTAATAGTATTAACTTGCTCGGGGTAGCACATGATACATATATAGAAAAAATATCTTTCAATTGTTGATGATCTGACTATCCAGAGACAATATTCCTCCTACACATTCTTCATTCCATGAATGGATTTACTCATTGCATTAAAAAAATAAGATGGCATCTTCTACAAACATGTTGTGAGAAATAATCGGTGCCTTCAACCGACGACGATATGGCATGATGCCCCCTTGGTTAATGCTTATGTGGAGAAGATGATTGAGGATATCCTGAACAAGGTTAAAGAGGCTCGTTGATATGAGGTCCCCTTTCCTATGACCCCGAGGGGACATAAAGAATCCATAACATTTAACCAAAAAATTCACTGACAACCACAAAGAGATGAAACAACAAAAAATGATATCAATGTTCCAAGAATTGAGTTCGTACCAACCCACACATTATTTATAAAACATCATTAAACCATATCATTGGCCTTGTTCATATCTATCTTGATAATCATGTTAGACCTGCATTTCTTGATGTTGATATCGCTGAGCATCTATTGAGCCAGGGAATTGGTTTCATGTATCGATCATCCTTTGATAATGCCATGTTGTTCCTAGGACACCCAACAAGGAATATGAATAGCCATCCTATAGTTAATAATACTAGCCAAGACCTTGTAAGGTACATTACACATGCTCACCACATGATAATGAGAGATCGAAGTGGGGTTATTATTATTTGGAAGAAGCCCCATGATGGTGGCACTCGAAACTCATGGAAAACTACCCTTACATAATTATTGAACAAAAGTGATCATATCTTCATTCAAAACGTCCCAAGAAGACCTATAAAATAATCTATGGAAACCATCAAGCCATGCAACCCTTTCCGGATTCAGGTGCATGAGTGTGTCTTTAATATCATATTCTCTTGGATCGGCCCCCAGGCTGTTGTTTCCCTAATCAGTTACAGAGTTAGGAATCACATAAAAATATATGAGGGTTCTATGGGGTACCCATTAGGTAAGAACTCATTGATTCCAGTCAGAAGATCCATGAATAAAAAATTAGCCATGCTACCTGCCACATCACGGCACTTCGTGAAAGAGTCGTCCTATAACATAATATTCGTCTAGAATAAACTTTTCCTCTCATTAATTCATGCATTAAAGAACACAAAATTGCTATTTCCTTATTTTTTCCATTTTATTTGAGACCGCACCCCGGAAAGTCGTTCCTATTTCAAGATCATGTCAGCCAAAATGTATTTTCTCTCTGAGAGTTTGTCATAGACCAGTTCATCCCATAACTCTTCCAACCGGCCCTCGAGGCATTCATCTTCCCTCATGGTAGCCTCTAATTCCCCATTAGTATGGGGAATCTCTTTGGACCACAAAAGAAGCATAATTTTAATCCAAAACAATTTTTTGTGAAGCGTGACCCATTTGTTTCCCCGAGAGGGGTATCCAAGGTGGCTCTCACGAGGTCATGATATGCTAAAAATACCTACCAAAATCTAGCTAAATCTAAGCCTATATTGAGGAGACTGAGGGGAAGAACGAGAAATAAGAAGAGGGGAGTGGTCTGAAAGGCCCCTATATAGATGAGTGACCTTTTTACTAAAGAAAATAGAGATGTCTGGCATATTTTCTAGGCATCGATCCAACGGGCACCATGAGCAGTGTGACCCTCAATGGCTGTTGAACCAAGTGATCTTTTCCAACACAAATATAGGATCAGAGAGCCCAGTGGATGCCATGTAACATACAAAATTGAGGGAATATTTCTTGGGTAATGGACCCCCACCATTATTTTCCACCATATCTTCCACAACATTGAAGTCACCCCCAACTATACATGGTTCGGGGCCATGCTCAAACTTGCATAGAGCCTCCCATAACGTCTCCCTTTGGAGATGATCACATCTACCATAAACCAAGGAAATTAAATAAAAATAAAGTCCTAGGGTCACCTTAACAATGGTAAATTGATCCCTAGATTGGATCATGACAACATTGCAACTCGTTTGCCAAAAAATCCGGAGATGTTTATTACAGTATCTTCCTGCATGCACTCATGCATTATGATCTTTATAGAGAGGTCTCCGGTTCTGGAAGGATATTACTTGTGTACAAGGATATCCACACCTACATCTTTGTGATTGGAAATATCTAAGTCCAGAATGTCTGATTTGACCCAAGCTCTTATACCCTGAGCATTCCATGTGATCTTGGGATTCATTTAAATGACAGTATCCTATTTATTAATTTTTTATCTCCTTATTCTAAATATGGAATACTTTTTTCAATATTCAAAATAAATATGTAAAATAATTTAATTTACAACTTATACAAACAAGATGTGATGAACAAATTTTTTTTAGATAAATTTATTTTTTAACATAAAAATGTTTTCATACTAAATCCAATTATTAGATTCATTTAAAAATATAATGGGTTTATTTTATGTAAATATAACTAATTAAATTTTAAAAAAAATTAACAATGTAATTTTAGTTTGTAAATTATCAAAAATAAAATGAAAATTTCAATAAAAATATGTATTTATCACTTTTTATTACAAAATATTTTTTTTCATAAAATTATTACAAAATTCTCTAAAGATAATTTTGACATGACAAATTAAAAAATTAATATAATATTTTAAAATAAAAAATAAATATTTCTAAAATCAATATTTTAAATAAAACCTTATAATTCTGGAAAATAAAAATTGGTTAGAAATAAATATTTTCTCCCTTTTAACTTAAAAAGTACCATATATTATAATATTGAATATAAATCCATGAAATCCAATTAAAACTGGTTTATCTTATAAGTACCTATGTTGTTACATAATGAGGTTAGATACACCATTTATTTACAAAATTTAATGTTCCTACACATCCAATATCTACACGTACAATCCCAACCCTCAAACTGTACAAACAGATAATGTTTGTAACATCTCGACTCAACCCATTTTCTTGGGAAGGGGTGAAATGCCACTAAACACTTGTAAAATCCTATGGTTACAAAACTATGATAATTAATATCATCATATTTACTAATTTTTTTGGTCATTTTCACCTAAAAAATCTACTAAAAAGTTGACCATAACATAGAGGAAAAAATATGATGCAGAATACTTGACCATAAATAACAATTAGTGTTTCAGTAGGAAACATATACCATAGTAATAGAGATGAAAAATTAAAGACAAAGCTCATAGCATGGAACTACCCTCTTTCTCTTCAAAAAGATAATATAAATCTATTAAATCCATCCCCATATACAATAGTATTCCCCCCACTCTACTTGAAAATTGAGGAATCACCCTTTATCTCTAGAATATTGAATTAGGACTCTATAGTTACCATTTTGTATATATAGGCGTAAGTATAACAACATAGAAGGAAATCATATAGAATCTTTCCACACGTACCAATAGATCAGGATTATTTTAGATTTTATTATATAAAAAATAATAGAGAAGTATAATATAAAAAATAATATATAGGATAAAATATAAGTAACACACACTAAAACCCCATTTTCCTCAAAAACCATTTTTCTTGAATAGGACAGACAGACATGAAAAAAATTATGAACACCCATGAAATGTACACACACATTAAATTTGAACACCCACGGACAAATATTATATAAAATAGGGACAACTAAATAGTCCAATTCAGGAGTGGAACATTGTTTCTCCTGACGCAAGGTGTCGCCTAGTAGTATAAAAATATCTTATTCCCTCTATATTCATCATAGGAAATCAAGTCCGAACCCATCATTTCCCCATAAAAACGTAGTATAAATTCACCTATACAAATCCCAAATCATGTTCTCACATGCACACATTTATTTAAAGACATTTTACTATTAAGACATTTCATCGAACACGTTGTGAGAGATTCCAACAACCCAGGGATTGAAATATATAAAATACAGGATATTCATAATAAGTTATCATCAATGAAAATAAATAGTTTTTTAATAAATATCAATACCTCATGTTGTGGGACATATAGAGTACATTTGAATTCACCCACCTCAATCCAAGTCTCTAAAATTAAACAACATCATGAATTCAAAAATCTGGGCTCTAGAAACCATCTTATGATAACTTATCATAAAACCCCAATCAAAAAAATCAATTACCACATTATCTGGTCATGTAATCCAAAAAACATGACTTTTCCAAATATATAATAAGGTCTAAATTGAGAGGAATAAAATGTATCTTATCTTCAATTACCTAGATCCCACACTCACTGATTCATTGAAATTAGCCTCCCAGAAAAATGGAATATAAAAATTAACTAGTGGAAGATAGGGATTTAAGAGAATAGGTCAATAGAGAAAATGGGTGTTTCAAGAAATATTATAAATTAAAAAAATAATATTGGACTCAATTAGAAAACTATGTACAACCCTTTTGAATCATTACTACACCAAAAATAATAAAGTCATATTGTCAACACATGGTTTGGCCAAACCATGATCGAACTATGTTCCTTCCCAAAAAACCACATGCCTCATCACACGGTTACCTATAAAATATGAACATTCTCACCGAATCATTCTCAAATCGTGAAACCTCAAAGGCACATTCAAATCCTTCCAAAACAAACCAAAATCATCCTCATTTCCCACCACTTCACTCCACAACATAAAGAGATTTTATGATACCATCCTATCCCAAAACCAGGGGTTCTACATTATTAATACACTCTTTAATTACTGTCTTATTCGTTTCCTTTATCTAACCTAACATTGGGTAAGTAGATTTCATTAGTTTTATCATATTTAGATCCAGTCTTACATTTCACAATAAACATGGTCCTTACATTAACCTACTCTTTTTGAATTATACTATAGAGCACCAACCCAGTCACCAACCATTACTTGATGACAATTTTATTTAGAATCATCTAGATCTTCCAATTGATCCAATAAAATATCCCACTTACTAGGGATAAAATCATGATCTTATTCCATACTTGTAGTCCACTACAATAGAGGGAAATTGGAGAGTGTCTTTATCACCACTACTTCATTAGTGTAGCATATAAAGTGATATTAATTGGAATTGATATCCCAATCATTGTTTCACATCATAAGGGTATCAAATTTCTTATGTTTTTTTCTTCCATTATTTTCTTCTGGACCTATAATTTATACCCTCAATTAATTATATTCATTGGTATCTATATAATTTTTTACCTATGATCTGATTAAGGTTGTGAGCTATATGGCGGCCTTAGATGATTATTTCACTTATATTCTAACACTATAAGATAGAGTTAAATCATCCCCTAATTTTTAACAACCACTATAGTGGGTACCACATTCTTCTTACACTTTTCTTTGTCAAATTTTATCTTCTACCTACATGATTCAATATAGTTCCCTTGTAAATGACAAAAATCGCAATATTTATATCTATGAATTTTTTTTTCTTTATGACAAATTATTTTACCAGGAAAAAAAACATTTGTATTTTTATATAACAAAGTATGATTATGATATTATCATCTGGTTTAGATAGGAAAATCATATCAGTCAATGTTCCACAAATTATATCTTCCATGAGGATACATGTAAAATTTTGGTATCTAGAATATTCTGATTACTTATAAAGCATAATTGGTACCCCAATTGTGTGGGAAACAACCCATAATATCATGGGATGTTAGTAGATCTTATTCAAACAAAACATAATAATTAAAATTTTGGATTTAGTGTTTATAATATAAAAAGGATTAAAATTTAAATCCCACTAATTAATATGAGAAATATCTACATTCATGGTCAAGGGACCAAAAGATCAAGCCCAAAAATTCAAACTATCATATATAAATATGATGTTGAATAATTTAGAGTAGATAACATCCATATTCCAACTATATAATCCCCCAAAAAAATCTGGTACCCAGTAATCTCACCAATATTTAATCCATCTAATTTTTATTTCAAAAGAGACTCACTACAATGGAATATATTCATAACATAATCCCTTCAACAATCACTCCTAGATTGGCTTCATCATGTGAAACATTACCCATCCATGGGATTCTTTTGATCAAAAAATTTCTGACATTAGTGAGTGCTCATCAATTGACAGTAATATTGAACATATACACATCCAAATTTATATCCCAATCATCAACTATGGGTTTTCTAGTTTTATAGAAAGCAAGGGCTTCCTTATAATTGAAAACTAAATAATTTTACTTTGAATAAGAGACATGGATAGGTTATTCCTTTCATTCACCATCACGATTTCCTAGAAGACTAGCTCATAATCACATCCACCTCAATCAAATAATAATAATTACAATAACACACATATATTTTATTTTACTATAATAATAATCAAAATAATCATACCATACATATATTACTGATATATATGTATAGACCACTTAAAAATATCATTTTTCTAATAATATTACTAATATATATTTGTGTTTTACTTATTATTTCAACATAAAAAGTAATAATAATAATAATAATAATATAAAAAGATTTCTTTATAAAAAATAATAATCATAATTAACTTTCATATTTAATTCATTTAAAATATTACATCATTTTTTGATAAATTAAAAATTTAAGACATCCATTTAAAAAAAACATTTTAATTCAATATACATTACATGATAAAAATAAAAGAGAATAGGGATAGTGGTTTTAAGAGGTCCATAACCCCAAATTAATATTAAAAATATTTGTAGATAATTTTAGAGAATCATTCATAGGAGAGTGTCAAAATTTCCTCATACATTCGATTAATGAAAATGAAATAATGTATGATTAAGGGTAAATAGACAAAATGATTTATGTCGCAAATCTCTTTTTTTTCATTTTCATAATCCGGTTAGAGGGATCCGGAACCCTAACCCGGTTTGAGGAAAAACCGGGAACCTCACATGGCGGTTCCTCTGAATCAAATACGAAATTCAAACAACACAGGAGACATCACACATAGACGCCTCGAGACACGAGCCACGTGTCCCGCCTTGATCCGCGAACCATCATCACGCGTCAGTCACCGCTCAGACGCCTCGAGCCACACCACCCATCATGTCACCGGCATGGCTTGCCGAACCGACCATCGTCAACTTTACCGGCGACCGTCTACGTCTCCACCAGCTGCTGTCATCGTCTTCACTGGCGAGCTTTGCCGCTGTCAAAGAACTCGCCGTCGGAGACACCATCCGATACCAGATCGCCAACCACAACACCCGAATCACCAAGATAACAGAGAAAATGCCTAAAACCTTCACCCCCATCTCGCATAACCGAATCAATCGCAGAACCTTTGCGATAACACAAAAAAACACACAGAATAACGAAATGAAACGAAAAACAGAAAAATATCCCTGCCTCCACAGTAGCTTCAACGGCGAAACAAAATCAGCCGAATCATCCCCAAAACAGCAGCCCAACCCCACCAAAAACCTACAACCAGAACCAGAACCCATCGCCACCAACCAGGCAACCCAAGAAGACCGCACCCGACCACCTGTTGCTTGCTGACGATAACGAATGGCTCCCTCAACCCGCGGAAACTGGGACTCGATCTCTGAACGAACGCACCGCCATGAAAGGCTGAATCAAGCACACCGTGAGCGATGACCGAGCCAAGAGAGCCTTTGCAACGTATAGCAAGCAAAGGGAGGCGAACGGGGGGCCAGACCAGGGCGAAACCCGGGGGCGGCGACTGGAGAAAACCCTCTCAAAGCTTCGCCCCTTACGGGCTCATCTATTCCCAAATCCGACAAAATGATTTATGTCCATCCATTGATTTCCTCGTAATAGTTTCATAAACCCTATATCCTTATCTATGTGTGTGTGTAACCATATATTATAAGCTTTTGATATAGATGATACACTCCAATTTTTATAATGTTTCTACGTGGCCATAATTGTTCTTAATTTAATGAAGTTATAAACAGATTAAGAATCACATTAAATCTAAATTTGGATATTTCCAAATTGATTAGAATACTTGGTGGAATGGACAATAAGAAAAGGTTATATTTATAAAGTAATGTGTTTTCTATGGAAAATTGATAATTAATCCCCTATAAGGTATACTGATTTCACAACACCCCAAAGTTAGAGGAGCACACTGTGATGAACCATCATTGTTAGTCTTCATCCATGAGGGAAAAGAAGATATCTCTATTTTATAATTTGGGTGATTAGGATTCCAGGTAATTCCATTAATTATAGTAATTTTAATGGTAATGAGGTCTTCAATTGAATTTTTCATAATTAAATTTTGAATTTTTTTATCCCTATGAATGCCTCTCATAATACATGTGATACTACCTTTGATATTTTTTCATTTTACATAAAAATTGATTGTATTTATGTCCATATAGTCATGTGAGATTCACAATTCAATGGCTTATATGATGAGGTTATTTGACTAATTACTATACTCAATATTAATAAAAAATATTTAAAGTAAGAAACATCATCATTTTTAGTAATTGTTCAATGAAATTTCGATAAAAAATATCCCAATAAATTTTACGAATACATACTATAACAATAAATATTTAAAACACTAATCACATATATAAAAAATATATATATAGATATATCATTGAGACTAATTTCTTTTCACCTATAAAAATTGGTAATACATGAAGCCACATTTAAGATATATGTAGCTACGTGGAAGGTTGAATAGAGTTCCTCTAGAAGAAGCTCACCCATTCAGGTGGGATGTTATAATTTTTACCTTCAATTTATAATATAGACTAGAATTTATAATACCAAAATTGATCAGGCTTGATAAATTCTTATCAATGTATATGAATCCAAAATTATGGATCTACTAGGTGAGTTGGTTATCATGAATACCTTCATGTTATTGCATATTATTAAGGTAATTTCTAATAAATTTCAATAAGATTCATTTAATGAACACAATAAGACAAGAAAATTTTATTTATTTTTTTGTGTCTAACTTATTGATTAATTACCTAGGTGAAATTTTATGGTATAGAAGTATGAAAATATAGTGTTGATAACTAATTTAACAAGACATATTCAATCATCCTATGATATAATTAGTCCTTCCCAACTGATAAATAGTAAGGTTATCCTCTTAGAAGTTTTTCCAGATAAGTTGATTTTAATTTCCGAATGAAGAGGGGTAACTTGTGAAAAAAATATGATTCACCGTGATATATTGGTTTTGAGATGAAGAAAAAGGGAAAAAATAGAGGAAGATGTGGATTAATGCAGACATATAAATTTTTGCAATTCAAGAAATATCCCTACATCCACGAAGAGGCATATTAACTTCACTAATTTTGGAGAATAAATAATTAAAGAAAACAGAGTTTAAAGCACACTAAAAACATATCTCAAATGAGATAACAATGATGATGATTCTCTATTTCACCAACCTATGATAAAGTACAATGTGCTAGAGTCCAGAATCCACCCAAATATGTACTGCTATAGTGGTAGTGGAGTAAATTATATAGAGTTTTAGTGATCAGGGATTAGAGGTCTTCCGAGTTATAAATATTGGTCACATGATTCAATATAAATTCTACACTTATAGAGTTCCATGCCTCTTCTACTGGACATCTCCTCTATATTGAGTCAGCATTTCTATATTTTCCAAAAATCTAGGTTTGGGGCCTTCTACCCCTAGACCCCTAGAGCAAGGGAATTCTTCCCCTATAAACCCAAACAACCTCACCAAGATGTTTCATTCTATTGTTGAGTCTATTCCACTAGTTTTCATCCCAAATTCTTCCAAATATATCATGATACATAATTCTAAAAGAAATAACATGGTTGTTTTAGGGTAACATAAATTTCTTAATATTCAATAAGTTATTGGTATGTATTTTTCAACTTTTAGAAAAACCATTTTCAAAAAGAACCAAATATTTGTTCTATCATATAGTTTCCCCAATACATTCTCATGGTTCTTGGATATATCATTTATTGAGGAAGAATTTTTTTCATTGTATTAAATATAATAAAGTAAATATTTAGTATAAAATAGGTTCATAGGATCATTTATGTTTATGGAATCTTTCATGGGAGTTAGTAAACCAAGGTATGTATCTTTGAGAAGGCATTTACTATGGTAATATTAAACAATTCCAATGAGTAGATAAAATAGTGGGTATCCCTACCAAAAACTTATAGTTCAATTAATAAAACCCAATGAAGATCGTTTCATAAAAATATATAGTCCTAAACTAAATAAAATATATTTAATGAGAAAAAAATATAGGTAATCCATACGTAGCCAGGATCTAAAGAATCAATATCCCAAAAATCGTGTAAAAATAATTGGATATAGAAAATTTTATAGCAATTCCTCAATTTTTAGTATTTCTCTATAACATGTTAATAAATTATAATGGTGTGTATATAGAGTCTTGGATATTTATTATTGAAATTAATATAGACTAATTCACTATGAAAATGTGACTATAAATTCTACCAATCCCAATAACTAGTATTTTTCTGATAATGCATGGAAAATTGTTTCACACTAAAATGGGCCTATAATTTCTAACATCTTTTTCTTGATCAAACATGGATATAATGCAATTCCCTGACCCCAGTTACCCAGAATCGGTGCATTATTATGTATCATTGGTATGATCACAAATGATCATGTCTCTAATGTCCGATCAGTTTAGTAGCCTTGGAAATACTAGATACATTCATAAGGTTTACATTACATAAAAAAATGGAAAACTACAACAAAATTGTTTCCATAGAAAAAACTGAGATTCCATAGATTGTCCCTATAGGTTAGTCATAATATACTTCTTCGCATCCTGGAAAAAGTGAAACATAGAAATAGGTGAGCTCAGAAGCTCAGTAAGGATTACAATATACCAGAAATATTCTTAAATAAGAATAAACATTTAAGGCAATGTATAATACTAAATCAAAATCCTTTTAAACATGAGCTTTAGAATAAAATGGAAAAGATAAAATCAAATAATTCCATTTACATATTCACAAAGACATTCTACTAGCTGAATATTCACATGCAATATCAATATCCACTTTCATAATGATGGAATTCATAATTCCAGACTTCATAACCACAGAGTCAAGGACTTGTTCCAAGACTACAAATAAGATTTTTTCAAGGCCTTGTGCTAAGACATTAGTTTGTCTTATGAGACCTACTGATTCATCAAAGAGCTATATTTTCCTCCACCTATCACTTACTAAGTCCAATGCATTCCTCATATGAAAAGTTTTATACATAACATAAACATTCATATTTAAAGTAGCATACGAAAGGTCAATAATATATCCATAAACCATGAATGGTGTAAAAATAACACATCCACATTCAAAAATATCAAAAAATATTCAATACAATATGTAAGTTTTGCATCATAATAAATCAAATTCAAATAAGCTTACAATCCATCACAGGATGTTGACATAGATGAAATCAAAAAAAAATAGAGAAATATCTATTTCTATTTAGAAATCATTTAAGAGTCACATAATTATAAAAAAAAATTCATTTTGAAAATATTCTTATAAGCTTGTAAGGGAAGCTTCAATGATGTTATAATGGAGATAAATAGTTGCACCCACCGTATAAGTTAAAAAAACATTCTTACCATAATTTTTTCGAAAATGTCATAAAGTACCTTGTTTAGAAAATGACAGAAAGATTCCTTTCAAAACATATATGGTCAAATAACAGTTAAAATTAATTTAACCCATTGTATACTAAATATTAAAAATGTTTTGAAATACATTTTTAAGAAGCATGGATGTGGTTGATAAAGAGGTCCCAGTAGATAATTACATATAAACAACCTCGGATAATGAAGGGATTCTGAAATTAACCCCTACATTATGCTTTTCCTCGGTCGAGGGTAGGTTATACTCCTGTATAACAGTGAAATAATTGTTATTAAATTATACAAGAACCATTTACATTAATATTATATCATATTTGATCTTATAATAGTGATTTGTTAATGATATTTCCGTAGTATCATCGGTTCGGGTGTTAACTGATTCGTTTTCCTTTATATGATTTGTTACATAAGTAATGTTTGTTGTGGATATGATGTATATTATTAATATTCACAATGATATTATTTATTTAAAAAAATTAATCATTAAATGAAAATTTGTCTTGAATGGATACGATCGGTAATGAATCTCATCGCGTTCGTGGAGACGGTAATCCGTACGTACACATGAGCGACAATATCATTCTTTTGATATTAAAATAATATATAATTGGATGATATATCATATATAAAAAATCATTATCTTGTTATATTTATTATTTACATCAATTACACATAATTTTTATACCTATCCAAATAATAATTTATTGATTAACAATTATACCACGACATGGAGACGATAAGTCTTACGTACGCACGTATGGTGACATGTCATTCAATGGATGTATAAAATAATGAATATGGTTGTAACATATTTATAATAACATCAAATTTTATAGAATATACGGGATTAATTATTTTATAATGGAAACAACAATGAAAGAGGAAGTGGAAGAAGAAAGGAACTTGAAAGAGGTGATGAAATATTTACCTCTTCTTCGGGTTCTTACTTTTGATTTGATCAAAAGGGATCCTTAGGTTGAATTTATGTCTAAAGTAAGGCATCTAGGATTATGGAAGGATAGTTGAGGGGGTATTTGTTTGGTTTTTGGCCGAGCCAAATGTCTTTGATGGTGTGAATTAGAGAGAAGGGGGAGTGCCCTTTTATAAGAGGGGTGAGGGGCACCTTAGGAAAAGCTAGAAATATTATTTTATAATAAAATAATTTTTAGTTTCCAATGGATCCAAAATAATTTATTTAAGGTCTAAGGTGGGTATTGAATGAAAGTCACTCAAACATTAGGTTTTAGATAGGTTTGATTCACTATATTAACTTTATCTTTTAGATGTAAGTCTTTGTTAAATAGTCTGACATTTACCATGTCTCTCGGTATTTTATATTATATTGTTAATAAAATTACTATATACTTCCAAGAGAACCCCAAGTGATTCATTAATGAAATTTATAATATTATTTAAGACCTTTGGCTGAACCTAAGATTTTTAGGAATATAATATCAATTAATAATATAACATTTGTTATAAAAACTTTTTTATGTCAATTTTTACACTATTTGGTATTTTGTTTTTTTCTAAATTCAAAACAGCATTATTACTCTGAAAATAATTCATCTAACCAACCCTAACATGTCATATTAACCTAAAAAATTAGTGGACATCATAAAAAGTCTCAAATTAAATTTATTTGGATATTTATAATATCAATTATTTTAATATTTCATTAATTAGGTAATTACTGTATCATCATTGTGTCATAAATAAATTAACTTGTTTAATGTCTAAAAAATACAAATAAAATACCATTATATAGGAAATATTTTTGTATTTATAATGAATATTTTTAGTCAAATTTATCTAATGTGTAACCCTATATTGAAAATGATTTTGTTATTAAACTATGAATTTATCACTTTTAACTCTTCTTTTAAATAAATAATAATAAATGTTCTAATCAATTCCAAGTGGACCTAAAGCATCATATTTTATTAATAAGGTTTTTATGTCGAATTAAACTTATCCAGTAGAATTTGGACATATGTTAGGGTAATAATAATATCATTTTTACCCTTAATTACCCTATTTACTTTTAACCTTGGTAAATAAAAGTAAAAAGTTACTATTCAACAAAAATGATTTTCCTCTTATTGAACCACATTTTAATTACTGATATCAATCATGTCTATCATATTTTTGAAATTCAACACATAGAACCAGTAAAATTAGGTTTTATGTAATTTTTCAAATGCTCATAGGAGGTGGGTAAAAGATGGTTAAAAGTTCAATAAAATTTTTATATATCTAAAATTAATATAAACTGACTCCAATGAATTACATTAAACTTATATATTTATTATGTATCTATTTTGACCAAAAAATTAAATAAAATAAATAATTATTTAAATAAAAATTTAGTTTTCAACTATAACTCCATTTTTTTAAGTATTCATCAAAAATAGAATGTTTTCAGAAAAATACCAAAAAATTCACCCTAAGTTAATTTCGATATTATGAATCCAAAAATGAAGTCCATTTTGAGAGATAAAATTTATATAATTTCAAAAATTGGGTATTAAAATTCATAACGTCTAGTTTGATTGGTTGTGGTGTGTTAGGACTCAAAGTTGCGTACAACGCACAGTATTGAATTATTCAAAGAGAAGAATACCATGGAAGCTGGCGGTGTTACATTCTCCCATCCTTCAAATAATTTAATCCTAAAAATTTCTAGAATGTTACTGCATAAAAAGATTTGGGTGGTTCTTCATTATAAGTTCCTTGGGTTCCCACGTTGCATCTTTCATCTTATGGTTTCTCCCTAGAAATTTTACCAGATGAGTCATCCGGTTTCTCAACACTTTTTCTCTTATATCAAGAACCTTGACAAGCACTTCACAATAAGACAGATTTGTTTTCAGATCTAATTCCTCATAGGTAAGTACATTCATTGGTTCAAGCATTTATTTTCTCAATAGTGATACATGGAATACATCAGGAACTTTGGAGAGACTTGGAGGCATTGCCAAATGGTAAGCTACAGTCCCAATTCGTTCTAGAATTTCGAAAGGTCTGATGTACCTGGGAATCAATTTACCCTTCTTAGTGAAATGTATGACACCCTTACATGGAGATACCTTCAAGAAAAAGTGATCTCCTACCTGAAATTATAAAGCCTTCCTTCAATAATCAGCATAGCTCTTCTTCCTACTTTGAGCTCCTTTGATATGGGTTTGGATTAGCTTTAACTTTTCCATAATTTCCTCAAAGAGTTCTCAGCCTCCAAGTTTTCCTTCACCAACATCATCTCAATAGGTTGGTGTGCGACATCACTTTCTATATAACACTTCATATAGTGACATCTCAATAATTAAATGGAAGATATTATTATAGGGAAATTCTCATAGAGTTAAATACTGATCCCACATACTTTGAAAGTCAACTAAGAAATATATCAACATGTCTTCTAAGGTTTGAATAGTCCATTCTGATTGTCCATCAATTTGGGAGTGGTAGGCAGTTCTCAAGCGAAGATCAGTATCCAGGTATTTCTAAAGACTTTTCGAGAATATTGATGTAAAATGTGTATCACAATCAGAAACAATCTATAGGGGTACTCCATGAAGTCTCACAACTTCATTAATAAATTGTCTTTCTAAGAGTTCAAGGGGTAAATCTTCTCATATAGCAAGAAAATGTGCTGAATTGGTAAGATGATGAACAATGACCCATATTTCATCATTCCTTCTAGGTTTCTTTGGTAGCCTAATGAAAAATTCCATCATAACTTTATCCCATTTCCACTTAGGTATGGGAAGAGGTTGCATGACTCCTCCAGGTTGTCGCCTTCCAGCTTTCACTGGTTGACAAACCATACATCTTGACACAAAATCTAAAATCTCTCTATTCATGTTGTCCCACAAAAAAATTTCCTTCAAGTCTCTATATATATTAGTGCTTCTAGAGTGTATAAAGAAATTGGAGCTATGAGCATCATCTAACAATTATCTTTTAAGATCAGGTATATAGGGAACACAAAGTCTCTTCCCAAATTTCAAAATCACATCTTCATATATGAAGTCAATCAATCTCCCATCATTCAAAGCTTTAATCTTCTTTTTAAACTCCTCATCATCGGTCTGAAACTCGTTGTCCTTTTTAGTAAATATGGTTTGGAAACCATTTGAAAAATCATTAATTCTTCACCTTCCATGGTTGTTCTAATATCCATATTTACTAGATCCATGTATATAGGACCATTTTCAACTCTCATCTTGTTCAAAATTGGATGATCTTTTCTACTCAAAGCATCTTCCACCTTATTTTCCTTCCTCGGGTGGTAGTGTATAGTGAAATCATAATCCTTGAGTAGTTCAATCCATCCCCTTTGCCTCATGTTGATTTATTTTGGTGAGAAAATATACTTCAAACTCTTGTGATCAGTATAAATCTCAGATTTCTCACCATATATATAGTGTATCCATATCTTCAAAGGAAATATTACTTTTTCTAACTCAATATCATGCGTAGGATAGTTTTATTCATGAATTTTTAGTTTTCATGATTCATAGGTATTAACTCTATCATTTTTCATAAGGACACAACCAAGTCATTTCTTTGAGGCATCACTATAAAAAACAAACCCATAATTTTTTGACGGTAGATTCAATATAGGATTATTCACTAATCTTATCTTCAGTTCTTCAAAACATTATTCACACTCTTTTGTCCAAACAAATTTTACCCCTTTACGTGTGATCTTGGTTAATGTGTTAGCCAATCGGGAAAAATTATGGAAAAAACATCAATAATAACCTTCTAAATCAATAAAACTGTGTACCTCAGTTATACTTGTCGGTGCTGGACATTCTTGGATTGCTCTTGTCTTAGAATGATCAATAGAGATTCCATCCTTATAGATGATATGGCCATGAAAATAAATCTCTTGAAGCCAGAATTCACACTTGATAAACTTCCCATATAATTCATTTCTTCTAAGAGTATTCATGATAATGTGAAAGTGTTTTTCTTGATCTTCATATCTTTTGGATTATACCAAGTTATCATAAATAAGAACCGCTAAAAATACATCAAGATATTCCTTTAAAACTCTATTAATTTGATCTATAAATACAGAGGGTGTATTAGTCAGTCCAAAAGGCATTACTGTAAACTCGTAATGCATGTACCTGGTTAGAAATGATGTTTTTGGAATTTTATCCTTCTTTATACACAACTTATGACATCCAGATCGACGGTCAATCTTTTAAAAGTATTGAGCTCCACGAATTTGGTAAAATAAATCATCAATGCGAGGTAGAGGATACTTGTTCTTTATCATTATAGAATTGATCTCCTTGTAGTCAATGAACAACCTCATAGATCCATCTTTCTTCTTAACAAAAAGGATAGGGGCTCCCAATGGAGAAACCCTAGGGAGAATAAATCCCTTATTACTCAATTTATCTAGTTTTTTCTTTAGTACTAGTAATTCCATAGTGGCCATTCTATAAGGGGTATTCGATATGGGCCTTGATCTAGGAATTAAATCAATGGTGAACTAAATTTTACATTTTGGAGGATGTCCAGGTAAATCCTCTGGAAATACATCAACATACTCTTTCACAATAGGTACATCCTCTATTTCAACACTCTTTTCATCACCCACGGTTATTTCATTCTCTTCTTCTCCAATAATTGAATTTATTTGATCTATTGGGGGTGGATATAGGTAAGAATTAGGTTGTGACATTTCTTCTTTAAAGATAGGGTTCTCTTTATCATCATAAAAAATTGTAAATTTCTTCTTCTTACAATAAATATTCACATCATAGTCTGAAATCCAATCCATACTGAGGATTATATCAAATCAAATCATGTGTATGACGATGAGATCAGCAGACAAATAACTTTTATATGCCTTAATGGGAAATGATTCACAAAACATTGTTGTAATGAAACTTCCCTTACAAGTTTTGACTGACAACTCCCTTGTTAAATCAAATTCGAAATATCTAATTTTTTTATCAAACTGGGAAGATTTGAAATAATCCGATGATCCATAAACAAATAAAGCATTGGATAAACTTGAGGAAACCATTAAATCCCCTACCACTATGTCTTTCAGAGCTTCAACCTCAGCAGTAGTGATAGCATATGCTTGGCCTTGATCCCTTGTCCTTTTCTGAGGTAAGTTCCCCTGACGCTTAGGACATTCATTTTCATAATTCCCCCTTTCTTTACAATTTTTTCACTCAACATTGATAGCCTCTTTCTTCCCCATGCAATCATGACCTTGGTGGTCTTTTTCACCACACTTGTAACTGACTCCCATTCCCTTCAGGAAATTACCTGGGTGTTTCTTCCCACATTTACTATAGGATGGGTTTTCAACTTTTCCCTTCTTCCCCTTATTTACATTTCTAGAGTGTTCAGTAGATCTCTTATTCTCTTTCTTTTCTTTAAAGTCATAAGACTTAAAGAATTCATTTTCTATCTTGATAGCACATGATACAATATCTTTATACGATGAAAAGGATTGTGAGACTAATTCTCGAAAGATAAATGGTTTTAACCCATCAAAGAAACGATCAATCTTACTTCTTGGGTTACGTATATAATCTGCAGCATGCCTCGCTGACCTTGTAAAGTTATCTTCATAATTTGTGACATTCTCATCCTCTGTTTTCCTCAGACTCAGAAATTTACTTTCCATGTCTGCTCGATAGTCATGAGGAAAGTATTTTTCTATGAAAATTTCTTTAAACACACTACATTCCATATTTGATACTTCATCATCTTCCTTTGTGTTTTGAATAAATGACCACCATTGATCAGCATGTCCAGTGAGGCGGTAAACTGCCATGACAACTTTTTACCTTTCACTACTCCCTAAGTCTTGGAATATTTTCTCTATGGAATTTATCCATATCCCAGCTACTAGTGTTGATTTTTACCCCCATTGAATGTTGGTGGTTGTTTCCTCATGAAGTGATCTAACATTGATCCTCCACGCTACGGATTAGGGTGCTTTATACGGGTAAGGTTATTATTCATAACCTGAGTGAGTTGTCCAAATATAGTGATTAGCTGATCAGCACGAGTTGTATCACCAAATCCTCTATAATTATCTTGAGCTGGAGGGAAATCCCTACATGGAGTGCATGCATTGATATGGTTTTCACTCCTTATAATAGGCACCATTTCTAAACAATGGAATAAACTAGATTAGTTTATGAATTGAAATACATAATTCAAAAGTTGTAAAACACTTAACATAAATTGAACAGTTTATGGATATAATCCACAATCATAAAAAAATAATTGAGGAAGTATATACTCATAAAACCATCATAATGGTTTGTAAATAAAATGATAATTATCCTAATCATATCCCGAGGGAGTGCCGTAACCATGAGTGCATCAAGGCTCGTTGTCGTGCACCAGTTCCCATTCAAGTCTAGCTCAAAGTGGTGTTTTCATTTTTAACCCTAGCTACATATGTGCCTGAGCCGCCTTTACCTTCTCATATCTAGACATGGATGTATTGCTTGGAAAACTCAAAAAATATCTACAATATCAAAATTCTAGGAAGTTCTTCTATATTAATCCTCAAATTCTATCTTACGGCTATGTGCTCTGATAAGAGTTTATCTAAATCTAGTTTCCAAGGTTATTACTAAACTTCCTCTTATAACATTTGTAATGCCCCGACCCCAGTTACCCAGATTTGGTGAATTATTACGTATCAATTGCATGGTCACAGAAGATCATGTCCCAAAAGACTAATCAGTTTAGTGTCCTTGGAAATACTAGATACATTCATAATGTTTACATTACAACATAAAATGGAAAACTAAAACAACATTGTTTCCATATACAACACTGAGATCCCATAGTATGTCCCTGCAGGTCATTCATAATATACTTCTTCACATCTTGAGAAAAATAAAACATATAAAGGGGTGATCTCAGATGCTTAGTAAGGATAACAATATAGCAGAAACTTTCATAAATAAGAATAAACATTTAATGCAATGTATAAGATTAAAAAAATCCTTTTAAACGTGAACTTCAGCATAATATAGAAAAGATAAACTCAAATAATGCCATTTACTTATTCACATGGTTATTCTACAATTCGAATAATCACATGCAATATCAATAGCCACTTTCATAATGACGTAAAGCATAATGCCAGACTTCATAACCACATAGTCAAGGCCTTATGCCAAGACTACAAATAAGATTTTTTAAGGCCTTGTTCTAAGACACTATTTTGTCTCATGAGACATATCGATGCATCAAGGAGCAATACTGGGATCCACCCGTCACTTACTAAGTCCAATGTATTCCTCATATGAAAAACTTTAAACATAACATAAACATTCATATTAAAACTAGCATACGAAATGTCAATACTTTATCCATAAACCATGAATGTTGTAAAAACAACACATCCACAGTCAAACATATCACAAAACCTTCAATACAATATGGAAGTTTTTTATCATAATAAATCAACTTCAAATAAGCTTAAAATCCATCATTGGGTGTTGTTATAGATGAAATAAAAACCTTTTTTAGAGAAATATTTATTTTTATTTTAAAATTATTTAAGAGTCACATAATTATAAAGAAAACATTTATTTTGAAAATATTTTTATAAGAATTTAAGGGAAGCTTCAATGATGTTATAATGGCAGAAAATAGTCACACCCACCATATAAGATAAAAATACATTCTTACCTTAGTTTTGTCGAAAAGATCATAAAGTTCCTTGTTTGGAAAATGACGGAGAGATTCCTTTAAAAACATATAAGGTCAAATAATGGTATAAAGGAGTTTAACCCATTGTCTAGTAAATAGTAAATATGTTTTGAAATACATTTTTAAGAAGCATTGATGGGGATGATAAAGAGGTCCAAGTAGATAATTACGTATAAACAACCTCAGATAATGAAGAGATTGTGAAATTAACCCTTACCTTATTATTTTCCATGGTCGAGGGTAGGTTATACTCTTGTATAATGGTTAAATAGTAGTTATTAAATTATACAAGAATAATATACATTAATATGATATCATATATGATCTTCTAATATTTCTTGGTTAATGGTATTTCAGCAGTATCTTCATTTTGGGTGTTAACGGATTCGTTTTCCATTATATGCTTTGTTACATAAGTAATGTTTGTTGTGGAGATGATGTATCTTATTCATATTCATAATAATATTAATTCTTTAAACATAATTTTAATCATCAAATTAAAATGAGTTTTGAATGGATATGATGGGGAATGAATCTCATCGCATTCGTGGAGACGGTAATCCGTACGTATGCACGAATGAAAATATCATTCTTTTGGTATTAAAATAATATATAATTGGATGTTATATAATATATAAAAAATCATTATAGTGTTATATTTATTATTTACATCAATTACACATCATTATTATACCCATAAAAATAATAATGTATTAAATAACAATTACACCACGATGTGGGCACGGTAAGCCGTACGTACGAACGTATGGTGACATGTCATTCAAAGGATGGACAGAATAATGAATATGGTTGTACCATATTTATAATAAAATCACTGTTTATATTAGATATTGGAGTTATTATTTTTCAATGGAAACAACAATTAAAGAGGAAGTGGAAGAAGAAATGAACTTGAAAGAGGTGATGAAATATTTAACTATTATTCAGGTTCTTCCTTTTGATTTGATCAAAAGGGCTCCTTATATTGGATTTATGAATAGAGAAAGGCCTCTAGGATTAAGGGAGGAAAGTTGAGAGGGTATTTTTTCAGGTAATGGCCTAACCAAATTTCATTGAGGGTGTGAATTTGAGAGAAGGGGGAGTGCCTTTTTATAAGAGGGGTGACAAGCACCTTAGGAAAAGCTAGAAATATTATTTTATAATAAAATAATTTTCAGTTTCTAATGGTTCAAAAATTAATTACATAAAGGATAATGTGGGTTGGGTCTAAAAACACTCAAAAAATAGGTTTTATACAGGTTTGGTTCACTATATTAATTTTATCTTTTAGATTTAACTCATAGTTAAAAAGTTGGACATTTACCATATCTCTTTGTATTTTATATAATATGGTAAATAAACTTACTATATACTTCCAAGAGAACCCCAAGAGGTTCATTAATGACATATATGATATTATTTAAAACCTTTGGATAAACCATAGATTTTTAGGAATAGAATATCAATTACTAATTAATTATTTGTTTTAAAAACTCTTTTAGGTCAATTTTGACACTATTTGGTATTTTTGTTTTTTCTAAATTTATAGCAGCATTATTACATCGAAAAAAATTCATCTAACCAACCCTAAAATGTCATATTATCCTATAAAATTATTTTAATTAATAAAAAGTCGCTAATTACATATATTTGGAATTTTATAATATCAATTATTTTAATATTTCATTAATTAGGTAATTACTGCATCATCATTGTGTCATAAATAAATTAAATTATTTGATCTATAAAAAATATAAATAAATTAAAATTATGTAGTAAAGCTTTTTATATTTATAATAAATACTTGTAATATATTTTATCTTATTTGTAACCCTATATTAAAAATGTTTTAGTTATTAAACTTTGAATTTAACAATTTTAACTCATCTTTGAATTAAATAATAATAAATGTACTAATCTAATCTGAGTGAACATAAAGGATCATATTTTATTCATAAGGATGTTTTTGGTCGAATTACACTTATCCAATAGAGTTATGACATTATTAAGAGTAATAATAATATAATTTTTACCCTTAATAACCCTATTTACATTTAACTGTGGTAAATAAAAGTAAAAAGTTTCTATTCATCAAAAATTATTTTCATCTTATCAAACCATATTTTACTTACTGATATCAACCTTTTATATTGTATTTTTTAAATTCAACTCACAGAAGTGGTAAAATTATGTTTTATGTAAATTTTCATATGCTCCTAAGATGAGGGTAAAAGACGGTAAAAAGTTCAATAAAATTTTTATATATCTAAAATATTTATAAACTGACTCCAATGAATTACATTGAACTTATATAGGTATTATGTATCTATTTTGACCTAAAAAAAATTTAAATAAAATAATTAACTAATTAATTAAATATTTGGTTTTAAACTATAACTTGATGTTTTTCACTATTCATCAAAAATTGAAAGTTTTCATAATAATCCCAAAAATTCACCTTAAGATAATTTCGATATTCCAAATCCAAAAATGAAGTCCATTTTGAATGATAAAATTTATAAAATATCAAAAATTCGGTATTACTATTCACAATGGCTAGTTTGATAGGTTGTGGTGTGTTAGAACTCGAAGTTGCGTACAACACACGCTATTGTATTATTTAAAGAGAAGTGTACCATGGAAGCTTGGGGTGTTACATATAAGATTCATGAAATATTATTTTACTCTAATGAATATTAATTCCCTTGATAATATGTATTTGACTTCCTGGAAAAACATTCTTGGTTTAGAAAAAAATTGAATCCTTAATCACTCCATCGAATAGAATGGTAGTAATTCTATATATCTGTGTTGGAGAAGTTAATATTATATATAATATTTATCAAAATTATTGAAATTTGGGGTGAAGTATTTATCCAAATATCTTTTAATATACTCATTAAAGTGAACAATTAATAATCAAATAAGATAGATTTTTTTTATTTCCTCACCGTTATTTCCCAGTGTACCTGGTGGAAGAATGTTAAATTTCTATCAACCTCTATAAAACATTATTCCCTTATTTTCTCCTTTATAATACCTTCTTTGAAATTGATTAGTTCATCTATCATTCATCCAATTTTTATCTTCCTCATATGGAGAAAATTATTGAGTGATACTTTTATTATAGAATCTAAATAAATCATCTTCGGCTCTATTAATATCTCTATCCATGTTTCCAAACCTATCATTAATATGGAGTTTTAAAAATATCATGGACCTATAAATATTCTTTGGAATATTTTTTTAATGTAAAAACCCCATCATTTACTGAATATTCTATTTTAAAGTAACCCTAAGATCTTTAAATGAGAGCCATGAGTTATTAATCATGAATTAATAGGGATAGGTTTTACCAAAGGTCATCAGAAAGAAAAAAGGTAGGTTAAGGTAATTCAAAAGTATATGAAGAAACCTATATGGGAGACCAAAAAATCAATCCCCACCCACCAAAGAGATAAATACATGACTATTTCTACCATTAACATTAATCCTAGTTCTTGTAAATCCTCTATCCAGTAATCTGATATTAGTGGAGAGAAACATATCAATTAATATTCTGAATTCAGTGGATAAAACCCTAAGTAATTTAATAAAAATATATTCATTTGGGTTCAAGACTGATATGATTTCACCCAACATGATCAAATTAAAAATGAAATAAAATAAAATATTATGTAAATCTCTTCAATCTTTCTTTCTTATGATACAGAAAGAGTGAGAATAAAAGAACATATCATGAATTTGGAAATATCAAAAGTAATGCTATGATTACTCTTTTTTTTATACGATTAATTATAAAGGAAGGTACATATTTCATTTTGAGGACACCAGGTCATAACCAGTATTTTACCAATTGAAGAGTTTAAAAATATCAAATTTTAATAGGGGTCTTGTAATTCCAATAAAAATTTGATTATTCTATTTTATTACATTTTTTAGGGATAAATTTGTATACTTTCTATTCATCCCACAAAAATTATAAATTACCAGAATTTATTGTATGAAGTATTATCGAACCTGTTTTGGGGAATATTCCCCTTTTACGCATCATCTACAAAAAATATTCCACTACATCATCCATTATTTTAGGTATTTTAATTCCTCTCCTTAACCATTTCCTCCATCTCATTAGCCTATATTTTTCTATGTATGGTGTCATCATCATTTAAAAGAATAAAATAATTCATGTATTATAGATCATGGAATAAATATTCAGAAATTTTTATCTTAGTATCTTTTTTATATGGGAACTTATTAAAGGTGGCCTTCGAATTTGATATATCAAGAGTTTCACATTTAGGAGAAACACCACTTTTAGTATCAAAATTTGGTAATTCTTTATTAACCATATGAGTATTCATCATTACCATAACTTCATTATCAAAATGATGTATTTTATATTATACACCATGGTGTTTTATTCCTTTCCTTGGCATTGACTAATTGAATTAATTGATTCTTGGAACATATTGGAAATATTAATAATCTCATTATGAACCTATTTATCCTATTGGGGGATTAAATCCTTTTTATTACCATCATCATTATGAGGGTAGTTCTTAGGGATCATGTTTGGTGGTCCAAAAGTGACACTATGAATTCCCTACGAAGTTATTTGGTCAAGTTGATCATAATTCACCCTTCATTGGATTATACATAGGTATTTGAGGGATTTGGAGTTATCTTATTTGATTATGGAACATATAATTTCCCATTCCATTTCATCTTATGATATCTACATGTTATTTCAACATGACCATTAATATTTCAGATCATATATGTCTTAAATAATTAAAAATATGTATATTAATGACCAAAATGATTTTGAAACATAAAAAATATTAGTAATATGTAATATTTTTTATGAAAATATATACTATATTTTATTTTCACCAAACCAACCTCAATAAAAATTTATAGAGAGGTTATGTTTAAAAAGAATATTATTTTATTGGTTGATTCATTCCATTTATTTTTCTTTATCCATATTTATGGGAACCACCACTGATGAGGAAATGTCCCAAAGTATTCTTCGGTTCCAATGGATCCAATTCACTCTATAAATCAAGAACTTGGATTGTGAATAAGAAATAATGATACTCATGGGTAAAAATTATTATACCATTCTGGAATCCTAAGATCACAATTATTATGTAATAAAGAACAAAAAACACTATCCCTCTTTTTTAATTATTCATATATATTTAAAATTTGTTGAAAATGTTATCTGATCAATGTGATCATACAATTCATAAGGCCCCAAAACTCATAAATACTCTTTAATAGATCATTAAACTTCAATGAATTTTAGCCCAATCAAAAAAATGTTGATTCACAATAAATAACATCAAAATGTAAAATCCTTCATATATCACTTTTTGATTTGAATACAAATGATAAATTCTACCCATTATTATAATTCGACTCACTATTATATTAACAAGATCAAGGAAGGAACTCTTTGAAACATCCTTTATTGCACCAAATATTTATTTCTTCCTATTATTATCATAGTTTATCTTGTTCGGTTGGGGATGGATTCCCATTTAGGGGGTAGATTTCTTGAAAATTGGTTTGTTGCCATAGTGATTTGAGTTATTAGAGGATAACAATGCCTTGAAAATTCTCTTTCCCTTGAGTTCTTAGTTGATAGTTTGTTCACCACAACATTCCTACCCTCAAAACATCCCAAAAGTATCATAATAAATTAATAATAATAATAATAATAAATTTATTACTTCATAAAAAAACCCTAGAGTCTACTGGTGCCTAGTACCTCACCATTGGGCACTTTTTATTCTTCCTATACCACACCCTCTACTAGGAAAGTCATTAGATACTTAGTGGACCCCTATAAGTTTTCTGGTGGACTATATTGTTTTAAATTGCATGTCATCACCAACCCAACATTCACTCACTGAGATATCCAATTATACATAATACTATCGAAGGGTCCATCCAATTAATTAAACATTAAATTATAAATCTCAAAAGTAAAAAATAAACTCATGATTTTATATTTTATATTTTCTAATATAATTAAAATATCTCAATATAAATAAATAAACATAGGTTACAAGTCCCAAAAATATGTTTCAATAGAAAAACAATTTGAATAGCATAAATTAAAATATTATATTACAGTACCACAAAATTTCTATTATAGATTTCTCTATATAATAACCATTTTTAATTTTAACTCCCCATTTGCAACATTATTTTTTTAGATTTTTGTTGATGTCATGGTTTAGTTTTAGTTATTATGGTGGAATAAAGAAGATTTTTGAATTTTCTAACAAATCGATAGACTTTGGAATGTTTGACAATCCAAAAAAATGAATGTATATCTAAAAATACTATGTAGTGTTTATTGTACATGTAATTTCTATGTTGTCCATAAATTCCTAAATGAATATATATCCAAGTAGTTTTCAACCATATAAGAATGCCTAGACGATTCATGGTTCTCTAGATCAGGAATAGTCATAATAAATCACTTAAATTTTGTTATTTGTTTTTTTACAAATTTAAAAATACCCTCTAATCTCTCTCACATCAACCAACTGTTTCAATTTCTTGGATTCGAGAGCCTATGAATGTTTTTAGTGCAGTCATCCATTCTGGAACATTATATCTTCTATCATCGAGTCATAAAACCTTGAATTTAAATTATGTGGTTTTTTATTTTCAACATTCATATCTTTTCACTCTTTGAGGAAACCAAACTATTTGGGTTTGATGATATTTAGTGAAATATTGAGGATAAATCCTGGATTTTGTATCTATTATAGAGGAGATCAGTAAGAAAGGTCTGATATTAATGGATAAATCTCGGTTTCAATCAAGTAACATATTTCAAGGAGGATACTTCTATTGTTTTTTACTTTTTTTATGATGATTATTTAAGACGGTTTTTAGTTTGTTAATTCAGTTTTTTATTGGATTCAAAATAATTTATACATGTGTATTGAATTATATTTGTTATTTGATTTTTTGGGTGTGTATTTTATTGAAATAAAATTATGGATTTTTATGATTGTGTTTTAAAAAAAATTATTTTGGAAAATTTTTATTTTAGTTATTAATTTTTCAATTTATAAAATGAATTTTAGAATTTGGATTTTAAATATTACTTGGTGTAATAAGAACAATTAATTATTTCCTGCTTTAGTCTGGTAAACCCCTCCTCTATTGTGGGAGTTGATTATTTTTTTGTACCTTCATCTGATAGCAATGACATGGGGTATGATTATACTCATGAGAAGGTTTACACAATATGTTGAAAAATGGTACTTATTATTTTGGGACCCCTCATATTTTCAAATAAAAAAGGTCATCTAAGTGGATTTATCTTTATATGGTAGGTTATTACTTTCGTATTAGTTTTTTCCATTTATTTATTGTTATTTTTTGTTATTATTTTATATTATATCAAATCGAATGGAATATAAAATTTTTCACAAATTGTATTTGAAATTTACAATTTTTCACATATATTGGGGGCATAAAAATGTTGTTTGTGGATATCTCACTATGTTTTTTAAATCACCCCTATATTCATGCTTTTGGGAGCATGTGTATTGATTTTTTCTGGTTATAGGAAAATGAAAACATGTTATTTCACCAGTGATGGGTTATAAACACTTAATAGAGATTAAAAATATGATTAAACTCCCTAGTCAGTAATGGTTTCATTTGTAATTTTTCTTATATGAAGAGAAGTATATAAAGACTCTTTCTTTTTTATATCAATATAAAATAATTTTTTACCTTTATTATTTTGTTTTGGTTTTCGTTTTGTACACTTTATACACTATGTGATTTTTTATAAGTAATTTATTTAATATATATGACATCAATCATATATTATTTTAATTATTAAGGTTTAACTCCATTTTTTTAATTTAACTTTCACAAGTGGTTGGTATGTTTGAGTTATAGACCCCTCATGCTAAAATTTTAATAAGATCGTAAAATAATTATTTTGAAATTTCATGGGAGAAAATTATCCCAAAATAATTTTTTTATACATTGGAATTTATTTCTGGCCTATGGTAGTAAGGGACCTAGCTAAACCATAATAATTCTCCATCTTAACCACGGTTAGGTTAGGGATGTGGGTTAGGTCATGATTTTTCAAATAGTATTGTTTTGGATCTATTTAGATATAATCATGGGGATTGGTTGTGTTGGAACTCCTGATGTAGTGATACCTTGGTATATATGACATATTTATGGGAAATTATGAGTTAATTAGATATGTGGGTATAATATGAATTTATTTCGACCCTTATAGAGTTATTATTTATTTTTATTAATATTTCATCATTACCTGAGAATGTACATATTTTTCTTCAAAAAATAGAATTTATGGATTGATATAACATCATCATTACATTAATATTTGAAATATTTATGGATTTTTATTATGAATTAGTATTTAAAATTGGTTTTCTAAACATATAAAATTCAAAATGAAATCCTGACAGGGGAAAATTTATGTTGGGTTATTGAGAGAGTAATCTTATATAACATGAGAAAACTAAGTTTGACATTTTGGATACCATATATTTTTTTATATTTTATCATAATTATCCTTACATGAAAATTATATAACATCAATTACAAGAACCAGATGATAATGTCTTGGATAATGATACTCCCTTGGATCATAAATTTTTTGTATGCTTAGTTTAAACTTTCCAAACATTTGGTGGGTAAGAGAACCTTGAAAATACCCTCACGAGAATCATTACCTTGCATCTCAAAGACAAATCCCAAAAGTATTTTGAGAGAATATAGTGTTTGAGGGTATATATATGTTTCTAAAAAAGTACATGAGAATATTTTAATTCATTATCACTACTAATGATGTTAATGTAAAGTATTCTCTATACTTGTTAGATAGATTTACTATAAAAATGGCAAAGCCTAGTAAATATTAATAAGATACACAAATAAATATTTTATAATGGATTTAAATATATACATATATATATATATTATTTATAACATCACAAATTTCAAGAATATAATACCATGTAATCCTTTAACTTATAAAAGTTGAAAATATCCATTATATAATATATTTCTCTTTTCACTAACCTTTCTCAATATTCATCTAAGGATTGTGTTAGTGATTATATTAAGTGATGGATTTATGAAACTATTGTTAAACCTAAGATTCAATCTGAAATATTGATATTCTACATAGATTAAAATATTGATCTGGTGAATATATTTGTACTAGATGAAAAATATACAATGGGTAACCCTTTTATAGGGAACCCATTACTTAGATAAGTGGAGGGAGTATCTCGGGTAGTGGGAAGAATAGAATGTGTAATGATTTATCATAGGTAATTGATGAATCATTTGAACACAAAAAAAGAGACATGTTATTAAACTACATAGAGTGATGTGAATTTGGGATTCCTCTAATGTAAATATTTTGAAAAAAAATTGAAGAAACATTCTAAAATATTATGACACTATAATCAATTTGACAGTTTGGGTCATTTAAAATTATAAAACAAGTACTCAAAACCCACTTATTATGTTAATGTCTTTAATTTGACTAAAATATCATTGAAAAAAATGGAATGGTAAATATAAATAACTCCCACCCATAGAAATTATTTTTATTGAATGGTTATATGATAACCCATGAATCAAAATAGGAACCATATCAGTTATGTGATGACTTTAATTTGATAATGTGTAGAGTTTTCAATTCACTTCTACAAATAATATACAAAAGGTCGAAGTAGAAAACTCTACATTTAGAGGTAAATTTTTTCATGATTCTATTATTATACATGTAACAATTATTTATTTTATTATAAGTAATTGGTTTGTTGATTAGGTTGAAAATTTTAAAACAAGACACATTTAATTCAAATTGAAATATCTCTTGGATAAAAAAAAATTGATAGAGATTTTCATGAATGTCATGTATTACAGACATAGGTTGCATTCAATTCCTATATATATTTAGAATCCTTGATATTATCATGTTTAAAATCATAATTGCATTGGAATAATTGACTATATACAAGATGATTATGTACTTATATATTGAAATGGTTGCCTTTACCTTTATAGAGAGTAAAATTCATACATTTAATGGACAATGGGAGTTGAACACTAGTAGAACTATCCCTATTTCAACATGTGTGGGGAATAGGTCATGAAAGATACTAGATATTGTTTTGGTGTTGATAAAATCTTCTTTACAAGTAGAATTTCCGTATATATTGAAAATGTTTTTATATGTTTTTTCTTAATATTTTTTGTTTGAACAGATCCTAAGAGAGGTGAACTTTGTTATAAATTCTCTACTAGGTAATAGTCTAGTATGACTTACTTATTACTAAAAAACATAACATATACATAAAAATATTAAATAATATTTATAATCATTATATATTGATGGATATGTCATTTTATTAAACATTCACTTTTCTTTCCTACTTTATTTTTTTCAATAATTCTAATAACATATTTCAATCATTCGTCTACTAATTAAAATTAAACCATGTCACAATAAAAATGAATAACCTATTCAATGAATTTATAACCCAATTTATCAATTAAAGGGAGAATTTTGATTTTCATAAATCAACATCATATCTCCCTATCACTAAATAAATTTAAAGTAGTTATTTCCTAAAATAACTCTTTGAATCCTTATTACAAATAAGAAATTAAAGTTTTGAATTTTAGTTTTTCTATCACTCTATATGTTTTTATTATATTTATGAATTTAATACAATATTTATTTATTGAATTGTTTATCATGGAACTTCTTGGATATTTAAATATATATTCACTATAATTACCTCACCCAAACAATAAATTTCTAGGACCAAAGAAAATTGACAATAAAACGTCAAGAACATTATTTAATTAGCTAAGGCTCCTAATCATAGGGGAATAATTGACTAATAACTTATACAAAGAAGTATAGAATATAAAGTCCCAATTTTCAACATGAACCAAAACCATAATTATATATACCACTTTAAACTAATATATGTACTTAATTTTATGTGGTGTAAAATATAATACTATATTTCCTAAATTATACATAACCAAAATAAAGAATAATATTTATTTATATACATTTTATATGGTACCAATCATCTAATAAAAAAATAGTAAACACTAACACAACTTTTCACTAATATGTCTCATATAAACCATCCTAATAAAATAATATACTTTTACCTTTTGTTGAATCATATAAAAATACACCCCTCACACATATCAGGGTCTATGGGTGGGTTTGATCAAATGAATACTCTACATAATTTCCCCATATCACATCAATGAATTAACATGAATAATATATTCCAAACCATGTAATCAATTCTATTTGGAAAATAATTAATCATATTTAAAACAATTGATTATAAAAAATTTTATTTGAACAAAAATGTTTTTCCTTCATTCAAATTAACTTCATGTTATTTTCACACAAATTTAAGGAAAAATTGTGAAACCTCATAAGTTTAACCACATAGTTATCATAAAAAGAAATAAATATATGACCCATTAAAATTATGTTTGATCCTATTAGAATCATTATCACAAAAGAATTTCCAATAGAGACCAGTGAACTTTGTATCAGGTACATCCTTGACCATATCATTGAACTGATAAGGAATTTTCCCCATATTTAAATATACTCCCTATATTTATCTTCCATTAGTTTAATTATATTGTTAGAATAATATTTTTCTTGTTTATCCAATCACATTTATCATTTTTGGTGTCTATTAGATCCAATATCTCATACATCCATCATATACCCATTGTGGTGCCTTCATCAGAAAGGCCACCTCTATTTTTTTTTACTCTGAAGGGTTAATGTGCTCTCATGATGTCCCCTTGTATTTGGCATCTTTTCCAACCTCTCATTAAGAATCAGACATACCATATGAAGACTCAATGTTAGTAAGATCAATGACCATGGATTCTTCCTTCATCAAATAACTTTTTTTCTTGTTCCTTTAGATCCCCACCTTCATGTTCTTTCTCATTTATGAACATATCCTTGGGCAGTGACATTGTGATAGGAATTATTTCAATGGGTTTTAGAAGATAGGAATAATAATTTCCCCTTTTTTATTTCGTCCACTTGACCAGTGTGTAGCTCATAGAGTCCTGATTTCTCTTCAGCCACTAATGTCTCCACATGAAATGATACAATATACCTTAGAATCCCTTTACATTATCACCAGAGAATTGTGTACAAGTATCATCACTTAGATCTTTCCTGGAAAATAATTTCCCTTCCTTGGTGATATTAACCAATTTATCCCCACTATGATCCATAACATGTGCTTCGTATTCTATACCATCAAATAGGTTACTATGAATTAAGCGAGACATGTTACTACTTGGAATAATCCTATTTTCATATTTTCTACAAGATTCAGCACATTTCATTGAGTCATTCATATCCTTATAGACTAATGAGTGTCCCTCACTTGTCTCTTGATACACCACTTCTTTTTTATTTCTCTTCAAATATCTCATAGCCCTGCTATAGGATCCAGAATTCAAGATATTAGGGATAGGTTCTAATATAGTAGCACCAACCCCACTGATTCCCACGGAATCTATTGGCTCTTTCACTATAAATGTATGTTATTCTTCAAGTAGTAGAATAAATAGAATATCTTCATAATATTATTCATGGATCTTGGTTCTTTTAAAAAAGAATTACCCTTTTCTAAACCTCCATTACCCACCTGGTATAATGAATGAGAAATGACCTTCTATGTTACATCGGATTTCATAATGTGTCGGTAGATAGTGATGGAATGACCTAGAATATTTCAAGATGAACAAAAATAAACCCATAATTCAAAATAGTATTTTTGATTCCATTTATGTTACCAATTTAACAAAATGCATAATTCAAATCCAATCACATGGTTTACAAAAATAAATCAGTTTCTATGAATAAATGTACACGATTTCAAAAACCCATGAACAATAATTTCTATTAAAATAAAAAAAATTCATTTCCTTATATATTGAAAGTCCATAATTTTGTAGATTAAATTTAATTATATTTTTATGAATGAAAATTATAGGATAAGAATATAGAAAATACATCATTTATATAATAATGATAACAATCAAGTGGGGAAGGAATATGAGATGAATACTTTTAGGTTGAAATCTTGACATCAAAAATAATATTATGCCCAATGTCAATACTATTTTTCAGAATAATCAAAATCAAGAAACAATAGCATACCATCCTGAGTGTTGGATTAATGAAAACAAATTACTATAATCCAATAAAATCATCATGAATCCAAATACATAGTGCAGATAATATATGGATATTAATGAGTGTCCAATATGGATAATAGGTTTTATAACGTCAAATGATATAATTTTTACTCAACTGAATGGTTTGACCCCCATGGTTTCAGCAGTCACATAGCTAAATGTGCAAGTTGTATAAAACAATGTTTTAAGAACACATTGTTGGGTTACTTGGTCTAGACAATGTAACACATAAGTCTCAATTATATTAGGTGAAAAATAAATTTTAATAAAAATATAACACAATTCACACTTAAAAATCTCATGGAAAAATAATTCTAATTTTTTTGAGGAATATCAATTTGTTTTTACTTGGTCAAAATAATCCTACACTTATTTTTTAAAATTTTCCCTTCGAAATGATCTCTCATGAATAATAAAAAAATTTGTATTTAACACTTTCGAGTTTTAATTATAATAATGTATAAAAAAATTTAATTACATTTTTAAAAAAATAAATTTTATAGAAACAAATATACAATCATTCAAATATAATAATGGGTATTTTTCAAAAAAAATATTTTTTAGAGAAATGATTTTGTCAAAAAAGGCATATTGTATTTCTTTTATAAATAATTAAAATAATATTTAATATGGAAATAATTAAATTAAATTCATATATTATATTTCAAAATATATTAATTTACAAATATCTAATTATTATTTCTTGTCATATAGTTAATATTTTATAATCTTGTACTTGAAAATTATATTTCATACATACTGTTTTTTTTTGGTTGTTTTAGTGTTTTTTTAAAATAAATTAAAAATGGTGAGTTGAATTTAATAAAATGGATTCCATATTTCTATTAAAAATATTTATCATTAGGTAATAATTATATATAATTTTTTTCATAATGATTAGTAAAAATTGAAAAAATTAACAAACGCAGTTATGGTTAAAAAGAGGTATTGTGTGTAACATGTTTTTGTGTTAAAATTAATTTTCCAAAAAAATATAATTTTAATTTGATATATTATACTTAATTAATATAATAATCTGGTTAAAGTTAACAAATAAGTGTCATTTTATTTTATTCCTAAAGGATTAATGACCCTGCTTAAAATATAGTTACTATGGTGATACCTAAAATAGTAAAAGTAAGTAAACTAAGATGACAAGAGAATAAAGTTGTTAAAAATATTTTTATCTATTAGATGTTTTTATAGACCATAAATTCAAGTAACTTAATTATTCATCAATTTTGGAGGAACTTGGGATGAGATTGACTTCCCATTATTGAATAGTTTTGGGAATTTACAAAAAAATGCCACTCCTCCTCAATTGTAAAAGGATGTTCCATCTCCTCAATTATAGACACCTCCAAGCCATTTCGATCAACAAAAACCTAAGAAAATACCTCCCCTAAATCATAATTCACATTATATATATTCCTCTTTTATAAAAATAAAAACCTCATATTCCTTAGAGATCCAAAGTAGGTTTATCAAAGAAAATTTAATCATCTTATTGAAGATCATTATTTTTATTTCTCCTTTTAAAAAATTAATTTATGTCTTAAAACATACTATATAATTAAAATTTAATCTATCATATTATAATATTTTTGATGTTTAAGGAATAATATTTATCCATATCATTCTCCATCAAATGGAAGACAAATCCAACACTCATGTGTGTGGGGAACTAACACCTTGGTAACTAATGTAATTTTTATTCCATCACCACCTCAAATGGATTTTCATAATGATTAGAATAGTTAAAATATATGACATTTTTAACATTATATTCATTCTAGAAGATTAATTTATCATCAAAAACATTAAAAATTCACTTGATAATGGAATGAAATTACCATTCATGTGTACTTATAAACTTTCATCTCCTCGAATCTATTCAAATCGTTTTCCTTTTAAAATTTTCATGAATGGTTTTAGAAATATATTTAATTATTAAATATTGTATATATATTTAAAATATTTTTTTTTATTATGATTATATAATATATACCTAATAACTTTTAACATTCACAGTAAAATACACCTGAGAAAAACCTGAAATTAACACCAAAAACAATAGTAGTAATACAAATTGTCAATGAATTGTTCAAAAAAGTTATAAGATGATAATATATGATATTATTAATTTGAATGTGGTTATTATATCAACTAATAACATTAATAAAACCATTATATAAGAGGAGAAATCATTATCCACTAAATGGAATCATGAGGTAAGAGATTTCATCTCAATTTCTATTTCATTTATACATATTAGTTACTATGAACCTACTTTTATATGTTGAATATAATATTGAATTGATGAATTTAACATCAATAAATATTTATTCTTGATGTTTCATGTTTCAATAGATGTTTATTACTTAAATGTTTTATAATTTTAAGGTAACCAATGATGTAATAATATATTTTTCAATCTCAATTTTTTTGATTTACATTTCCTTTTGTTGAAGGAATCATTTAATTTATCCTTCAAAATCTCCAATAAATTTTTTATTCACTAGATATTTAAGTATTTTAATATTTTAATTTTACATTTTCCTCTCTTTGGTGATTGAATCCATATAATAAATGTTTAAATAAAAAAGTATCATTATTTCTATTTAAATAATATATATTTTTCTTCAATGCCTATGTTTTTTAAATCTATTTTACAAAAGTGACATTATTTACTAAAATGAATTATCAAGGAAATTTTATGTTATGCTAGAATTTTAAAAAGCTTATGAATGTTAAAAAAATTATATCTTTCAGTATGAATTTTTCTAACAAAATTTTTAAAATGAATGTTTTTTAAACTATATAATCACAAAAGACTTCCCCACTACCATATTTGTTTTATAAAATTTAGATTCTTCTATATATTTAGTGTTTTAAAAAAATAAAATTCATTCATGAAATATTAATTTTATAATTCACATATATTTCCCTTATTCTTCTATGGTTCATTAATTTTTTTGAAAAAAACCTATATTTCTAATAAACTGATGGTCACATCTAAAATCTTGGTAAATTCCGTGATTGTTAATATTCTCTAGAGAAAATAAATTTATTATGATCATTGTCCATTATAAAATAAATTTGTTTTAAATATAAAAATTCTTTTTGTCATAGATATAATTAACTTTAAAACATTTTTAGATACAATTTTTACTTTGAATGTGATTTGAT
Organism: Viscum album; assembly: GCA_963277665.1. Taxonomy (NCBI): domain Eukaryota; kingdom Viridiplantae; phylum Streptophyta; class Magnoliopsida; order Santalales; family Viscaceae; genus Viscum; species Viscum album. Next base: position 299,403,093 of record OY728151.1, read on the forward strand.
TAATTTGAGAAATATTGATAAATTTGTATACATTTATCAATATATATATTTATTTATTAGTAAAAATATTTAATGAATTATTTTGAAAACATTATATATGGTTAATTTATTGTAAGTGGAGTGATTAGTGGGAACCAAAATAATATAGACCCTCAAAGCTACAGTATGGCTTTTGAGACGAATTTTTTAGAAAAATTAAATGGTGTTTTACTAATAGTTAAAAACTATTTTTGTGAAAGGTATTGGAAAAGTATATCTCAAGATGTATGAGATAGTGACTTTAATTATATTTCATCTCCTTCATTAAGAATTCATTTATAATTATCAATGAAATTATCTCATTTATATTATACTTAGAAGCATTTTTTCCATGTTTTTGATAAAATGACATGTGTTTTCAAGTATTTTCCATTCAATATTAATTATCCCTTATCTAATCATGGTATTAATGATATTAATTAAATAGAATGTGTGTTTATTTACTTAACTTCACATATTGATTATTCCTTATTAATTCATGATATATTTCATTATACCAAACCCTTACAGATTATTTTTTATCATTATTAATTTGTTTCCTTTTCCCAGGATATGAATAAAAATTATTTGAATGAGGTCAAAGATGATGAATTTTTCTATTACTCTGTTTTATATTATATTACAAATATAAAACTTATACCATGTATGTATCTGGTTCACAAAAATACTAAACTGATTTGTCCTATCGGGTTTGACCATTTATATCTATGCAAATATAATAAAATATACACTAAATATGGGTTATTATAGTCCGGGTTATTATATTTTGTATCGTTGGAATTCATTAATATACCTAAGGGAACAGGATGGCAGAAAATATAGATTATATAACATAAAACTATAGTAAATTTTGAAGACAAGTATAGAAGAACATCCTAATGTTTTCATACGAATGAGATTAAATGGTTTTTTCTTGAAATACATCTATGTTTGAATACAACAAGTTTTAGAAGTTCGGAAGATATTGAACCTAGGGATAATAACTCTCAAAAGGGTTCATTCAGAATCAACTCGATCATCAACTATCCAATTATGATGGGCCTGAATACTCGCAAGGTTTGACACACTCCATGTATATGCTTTGTATAACTCAAACATTATTTATAAAGAATTATGATCTTTTTAAAAAATATTTTTATGATATAAATATATCCTCAATGAAATAAATTATAATATTTTGAGATTATAAATTATTATATTTTCGATTTATGTAATTTTTCACACCATATTTTTAATTATATATTATTATTTAAATATTCATAATGTTATGATAAAATTTAGTATAACCCATGGTGATGAAAGTTAAAATGGAATAATGATTAGTATCAATACTCATGGTCATTGTATACAACTTGGAATTTTGATAAAGTTTGTATTCGATTTAGGAATACAATGTCTATATTAGGGAGGTTTACTCATGTTATTGTGAATAAACTTTCCCAAATTAAGCAACCTAATTTCCCATAGAATGATTTATCAATGTTTTACAACTTCATATCATAGAAGACACCATAATTTAGTGTGGATTCTACACCTATGGTATATTAGAAATGGATTATGTCCCTTGAGAATATATTTTTTCCTTGGGATGTGATTAAGGGAAAAGGCCACAATTTTATTTTGATGTCTCAAAGGAAATGTTGATCAATGGTGGTTTTTAATACCGAATAATAGAGAGGATAAATATATAAAATATACATAATGGAGGTATTTTAAATAAACATTATTTTAAAAATATTTATCTCATGAGAATTAAATGAAATAAAGATAAAGTTACATAGAAGAAATAAATAATAATAATAATTGTTTTTTGAGTCTTAGGAAATATTTTAATGGTTATCCATGTATGTTGTGGACTAAATACGCAATATGGGCTGAAATATTAATAATTTCGTCGAAGATCATAATCGATGTCTTTGAATGAACTACTCTCCGAAAACAATTCATCATATGATGAATTAGTTTTATGTGCCATGGAAATAGAGAAGGAGTTTTCTAGATACTATATATTCCAAGGGAATAAAGTGGAGAATATTTTGTATGAACACCAAGAAAAATGGAATGTTTCAAAGAATAATAATAATGGGAATCAATTAATATCATGTGAAAATTGTGGAAAGAGAAATAATGGGAAATTTTTTAAGGAAAATAGAGTTTTTTACAAGTGTGGTGTTAAGGGTAACTTATATAAAGGATGAATGTGTAAGAAAAAGATAAATTATTTTTAGTGATTCATCAATAAATAAATATTCTATTTTTTATATTAATTTTTCATTAATTAAGTAAATATACTGCAAATGAGGCCAAGGGGAGAAGACCAATATTATTAGATCAGTAAACTGAGGTGGAAGTAACCAATGATGTGGTGGAATGTACATTCATCATAGAATAAAATATATCCAACAATTTATTTGATTCTAGATCATAAAACTCTTTAATATCATCCTTTTTTCCAATAAAATTAGATATATTCCTTGAAACATAATATGGTATTTGTCTATCAAAAATTTTATTTGAAGTGTCACTCTATTATTGATATACCATGAAATCGCTATTATGACACATATACATTCTATATTTACTAACATTATTATAATACTTATGGTTGACATATATATAATACTTAATGTGGACGAGATATCAAAATATAACCCAAAAAAATATTACAAGGATAAGAAAATTTAACTTCAAAATGATGATATGGAATTAAATATATTTTTATTTGAGAAGTCATTGTATGATTCATATCTTGATCAATTAGTAGTATATCTTCTAAAAGAAATTTTTGAGGATTAATATTAGGAAAAATCTATGGATGTAAAGGGTAATCCTCAAATTGAGGATATACTGATTTTAGATGAATACATTGATGATTTTAATAAACAATTACATTGACATCCATCGGTTCATGAATTCATGTTATCCATTGATTTAATCCTGAATGAAATAAATTTATAAAAGAACCCTATAAAATGACCTCTATGGAGTTAGTATAGTTAAAGAAATAGCTAGATGAGTTGTGTTATAATTTTTTTATTCACCAAATTATTTCACCATGGGGGGACCATATTCTCTTCATTAAGAAGAAATATTTATTCATGAGGCTATATATTTATTATGTTTAAGTAAATTATATTTTGATAATGATATATTTTCATCTACAAAACATTGATGAATTATTCTATCAACTTCATATGTATCAATATTTTTTAAAGGTTGAACATAATTTTGGATATAATTGGATGATAGTAAATAATTAATACATTAAAATTATATCATTCTGAATAAGGTAAGAACATTACTATTTTATAGTATTTCCATTTGGATTGACAACCATCTTTTTTTATGGATCATGATAACAGATTTTACAAGGACCATCTTGGTTATTTTTTATGTTATTCATTGGTGAGATATTGGTTTATTATAAAATCTATGAGGACCATGAGAATAAATTTTTGACCATTATTTATACACTTTTAAGAAAAGATATATATGGGAAATTTAGTAAGTGTTATTTATATCTTCCATATGTTTCTTCCCTTAGACATATTCTATGCATGGATAGAATCTCCATTGAACCTATAAAGATGAAGGAAATCATAGAATTTCTTACACTAATGAACATTATTAAGGTATATAGTTTCATTTTTTTGGTAGGTTTCTATCATTGATTCATTTGGAATATTTCCTAGTTGGATAACATAGTATCCAAGATTACTCATAAAGGGATTATTTTCATTTGATAAAAATAATGTGGAATTTTTTTTGAATAATTGAAGATGAGATTTTTCATTGATACAATTGTGAACCTACAATTATAAAATTATATTTTTGTGATATATAGTGTTTAATTGAAGAAAATACATGGTTGTGATTATATAAAACATTATAATGTTATTTCATACGCATCATGTTAGTTTAAAAATCTTGAACATAGCTATCCAACCCATGATCATGAGTAGTAATTTGTGGTATTTTCTTTGAGTATATGAAGAAATTGTATCAATGGTGAAATAAGTGAGATATACACAGACCATAAAACCCTAAAATACATATTTTTAAATAAATAGTTTTTCATGAAGTAATGATGACAGATCTAGCTACTCAATGATTGTGATTTCTCAATACAATAAAATATAAGAATGTAAAATAAGGTAGAAGATTCATTGATTATGAATGATCATCGAGTTCTTAAACAAAAAGGGATTTAAAGGGATCCTATATTCATCAATCTAGTAAATGTGGACATGGTAATTATTAAAAAGGGGTAACATGAAAACATTTTTAGATGATTTTAAAAAACATATTTTTAAAAAAAAGATAGATAGTTCTCAATATGATTGATGTTAGTTTTATGGATAGAATTAATGTTGTTAATTATGGGATGTTAGAAAAACTAATTTTTTAATATGGAATTATAAAATTTGGAAATATATTATGTGTTCTATTGATACCTAATTAACAAAATGAACTATTTGATGATTCTATCAACTAGAATTTATCTATACACCATGGTATCAAAAATATGTTTAAGGATTATCAGTACATTATTGGTTGGATAACATAAAGAGGTAAATATTTTATTTTGTGTCAAGAAAATTAGTTTTCCAATATGTGAAGGAAAATAAAAAACATCATCAAGGATCCATGTTTTAACGCCCCGACCCCAGTTACCCAGAGTCAGTGCATTATTACATATCATTGGCATGATAAAAAAAGATCAAGTCTCAAAACACCGATTAGTTTAGTAGCCTTGGAATCACTAGATACATTCATAATTTTTACATTACATCATAAAATGAAAACTACAACAAAATAGTCTCCATAGTCCACAATCATATCCCCTCACAGTATCCATGCTGGTCATTCATAAAATACTTCTTAACATCTTTGGAAAAATAAAACATAGAATGGGGTGAGATTAGATGCCCAGTAAGGATAACAATTTAGCGAAAACTTTCATAAATAAGAATAAACATTTAAGGGAATATATGACTAAAACAAAAGCCTTTTAAACATGAACTTCAGCATAATATGGAAAAGATAAAATGAAATAATTCCATATACTTATTCACATGGATATTCTACAAGTCGAATAATCATATGCAATATCAATAACCACATTCATAATGATGGAATGCATAATTTCAGACTATCATAACCACATAGTCAAGGCCTTGTGCCAAGACTAAAAATACGATTTTGTCAAGGCCTTGTTACAAGACACTAGTTTGTCTCATGAGACCTACTGATGCATCGAGGAGCTATAGAGACCACCACCTGTCACTTATTAAGTCCAATGCATTCCTCATATGAACAGGTTTAAACATAACATAAACATTCTTATTAAAACTAGCATATAAAATGTCAATAATTTCTCCATAAACCATGAATGGTATAAAAATAACACATCCATAGTCAAACATATCACAAAAAAATCATTACAATATGGAAGTTTTGTATCATAATAAATAAACTTCAAATAATCTTAAAATCCATCAAAGGATTTTGACAAAGATGAAATCAAAACTATTTGATAGAAATGTATATTTTTTTAAAATCATTAGAAAGTCACATAATTATAAAAGAAAACATTTACATTAAAAATATTCTTATAAGCTTGTAAGTGAAGATTCGACGATTTTATAATGGTGGAAAATAGTTGCACCCTCCATATAAGTTAAAAAATACATTCTTACCTTAATTATGTCGAAAAGGTTAATAGGGACCTTGTTTGGAAAATGACAGAAATATTCCTTTATAAACATCTTATAAAAATTCAACAAGGTTATAAATGACTTTAACACATAATCTCTAAAATTGTAATAATGATTTTAAATACATTTTTAAGAAACATAGATGTGGGTGATAAAGAGGTCCCAGTAGATAATTACGTATAAACAACCTCGGATAATGAAGAGATTGTGAAATAAACCCTTACCTTGTACTTTTACTTGGTCGAGGGTAGGTTAACCCCCTGTATAATAGTTAAATAATTTTTATTAAATTATAAAATAATCATATACATAAATATGATATCATATATGATATTTTAATATTGCTTTGTTAATAATATTTTAGTATTATCGTCGTTTCGGGTGTTAACTGATTCATTTTCCTTTATATGATTTGTTATGTAAGCCATGTTTGTTATGAATAGGTTGTATATTATTCATATCCAAAATTATATCAAGTCCTTAAACATTACTTTTAATCATAAAATGAGAATTTTTCTTGAATGGATATGATGGGGAATGAATCTCATCGCGTTCGTGGAGAAGGTAGTTCATACATACGCACGAGCGACAATATCATTATTTTGATAATAATATATAATTGGATGGTATATCATATATAAAGAATAATTATAATGTTATATTTATTATTTACTTCAATTACACATCATTATCATACCCATACAAATAATAATGTTTTGAATAACAATTACACCACGACGTGGAGACGGTCAGCCATACGTACGCACGTATGGTGACATGTCATTTAAAGGACGGATAGAATACTAAATATGGTTGTACCATATTTATAATAACATCACAGTATATAGAAGATACTGAAGTTATTATTTTATAATGGAACTATCAAAGAAAAAAGAAGTTGAAGAAGAATGGAACATGAAAGTGGGTGGTAAAAACATTACCTCTTCTTCGGGGTCTTCCTTTTTATTTGATCAAAAGGGGTCATTATGTTGGATTTATGATCAAAATAAGGCCTCTAGGTTGAAGTGAGGGAAGTTAAGAGAACATTTTGTCAGGTTTTGGCTGATGAAAAAGGCTTTGAAGGTGTGAATTATAGGGAAGGGGGAGTGCCTTTTTATAAGAGGGGTGAGGGGCACCCTTGGAAAAGCTAGAAATATTATTTTATAATAAATTCATATTCGGGTTCTCATGGATCCAAAGTGTATTATTTAAAGGTTAAGGTGGGTATGGGTTTAAATCCTTTCAACCAATAGATTTTAGACAGTTTTGGGTCACTATATTAACCTTATAATTTATATTTAACTCTTAGTTAAATAGTTTGACATTTACCATATCTCTTTGTATTTTTATATTATATGGTTAATAAACATACTATATACATACAAGAGAACCCCAATTGGTTCATTAATCATACACCTATCATTATATAATTCCTCTATCTGAACCTTAGATTTTTAGGAATAGAATATGAATTAATAATATAAAATTTGTTTTAAATAAAATTATGTCAATTTTGACACTATTTGGTATTTTGTTTTTGCTAAATTCATAACATCATTATTAAATCTAACCTAATTCATTAATCAACCCTAACATGTCATATTAACCTATAAAATTCTCTAATTAATTAAAAGTCACAAATTGTATTTATTTGGGTATTTATAATACCAATTATTTTAATATTTCACTAATAAGGTAATTATTGCATCATCATTATGTCATAAATAAATTATATTATATAATGTATAAAAATTATAAATAAAATTCAATTATGTATGAAATATTTTTATCTTTCTAATGAATATTTATAATCTAATATATCTTATGTATAACCCTATATTAAAAATTCTTTAGTTATTAAACTTTGATTTTAACTCTTTTAACTCTTCCTTGAATTAAATAATAATAAACGTCATAATCTAATCCAAGTGGACCAAAGAGGTTCATATTTTATTCCTAAGGTTTTTTCTAGTTGAACTATACTTATCCAATATAATTAGTAAATGTGATATGGTAATAATAATATCATTTTTACCCTTAATTACCCTATTTACATTTAACCGTGGTAAATAAAAGTAAAACATTACTATTCATGAAAAATTAATTTTATCTCATTGAACCACATTTTACTACTTGATATTAACCTTTTCTCTCAGATTTTTTAAATTCTACTAACAGAAGAGGTAAAATTAAGTTTTATGCGAATTTGAAAATTCTCCTATGAGGTGGGTAAAAGACGGTGAAAAATTTAATAAAATTTTTATATATCTAAAATTATTCTAAACTAAATACAATTAATTAAATTGAACTTATATAGGTATTAGGTATCTATTTTGACCTTAATTAAATTCAAATAATGTATATAATTATTTAAAAAAGATTCGGTTTTAAACTTTAACTCTGTGTTTTTTCACTATTCATCAAAAATTGAATGTTTTTTGAAAAACACCAAAACTTCACCCTAAGATAATTTAGATATTCCGAATACAAAAATGAGGTCCATTTTGAAAGATAAAATCTATAAAATTTCAAAAAGAGGGTATTACTATTCATAACGTCTTGTTTGATTGGTTATGGTGTATGTTAGAACTCGAAGTTGCGTATAACACACGCTACTATATTATTCAAAGAGAAGCGTACCATGGATGCTTGAGGTGTTACACATGTAGAAAATTAAGATTCTTCTATGTAAATGGGATAACATTACTATAGACATTTTCATATTACTACCCATGAATTATATAAGGAATGTAACAACGTATACATTTTAAATGTTAATATTTTCCAAAATAAATATTTATTATAATATATTATATTATTATTATACTCATATAGAACATAGAGAAACAAAAAAAACTTTAATTCATTTATGAAACTAATTACATTATCCAATAATTGAACCCGTGACAGTGATAGATATTATAAGGGGACAAAAAATAGAAATCCTAAATACTACAATAGTGTAATATGGATCACCCTGGTTTCCTAAAATAAACCCTCCCATGAAAAAATGTATTGGGAAAACATATTATTAAGCCAATAAATACTTTATTAAAAATAAATATAGAACCATGAAAGGAATTTACTAGAACAGTGCATAATGCAATGAATAAGTATTTATAGGTGGTAATGTTACTGTTAGAATAGTAATATGACCATTGGAATAGTAACCGGATTGTTCAAAATAGTATCCTGGCCATTGGGAATAGTAATTGGACCGTTGGAATTATAATTTAACAATAGAATAATAAAATTTAATATAAAAATATTAATCAAGAGTGATTAATTTAAATATTAGTTTTTTAATTCTTAAAAATAAATATCTTTATTAAAAACTCAAAGAAAATATAAGCCCCTTTTTTATAAAATTGTATTTTACAGTATTTCAAAAAAGGAAAATAATTATATTAAAAAAATTTAAATTAACTATGATATAAATTTATTTCAATAAAATGGACATAATTCTTTAAATCGTGACATCAAAATCCTTATAGGGTGTTTTTTTGTTAATTTTTTAAAATACTACAAATTTCAGATGAATAGTAAAAATATTGTTTTCCCATTATCAGTGTATCATAAATTACATAATTCATAGTGTAATAATATCTAGAACATTAGGTTTATAAATATATATTTAATTTCATAAATGTATCATTAAAATAAAATAAACATAATTCCCAAAATAAAATAAATCTTCAAAACCTAAAATCAAAAGTGATACTTAAAATAAGAAATTATCTTTTTTGCACTTTTCGTTTTAACAATCTAACTAATTAAAACTATAATGTGGTTACAGCCTTAATACTGTTATATTATATTTTTATATGGTTTTTATATTCTAAAAACTCACTATTATAAGGTTTAACATATATATAGTATTTTCTTCAATAATTTATTTTAAAAATAGCATGCTCCTCAATTATAAATAACCCCTATCCTTCCTAAGGAAACCCACTATGATCATCAATGTGAAAGGAAAATATAATGAAAAATACACTCCATTAATCCTCTTATAATCTATAATATTGTACTAGAATAATCCAACTCCATTAATCAATAAATTCTACTATCATATAAGATAATCCACACTAAGGTATGAGTATGTTTTTTTCAAACTCTTCTCCCATTTTCATCATATTATCTCTCCTTTTCAGAATTTTTTCAAAATAAAATCTCCTAGTAATTAATTACTATGAATTTTTACTGTATATTTAATAACTAAAAAATAATTTATAAATTATATTCTTCATATATTACTATTTTATTCAATTTTTTATTTATATTTGGGCAACAGTCCAATTAACGGTTGGTTAAACACCAATGAAGACGTCTATAATTTTTTTCATATAACCAAAATTGTAGATGGTTTTAATAAATTATTTATTATATAAATATGTATTCATATATTTATTTAAATATTATATAACTGATTGTACTTTTGTCAAAATTACCTTGAACAAAATAGTGAAATCAAAGCGAAAAGGGGAAAATCTAAGGAAAACATGATATTAAAATGTTTCCCAATTGATTAAGGGAATTAATGAATATTATAAAATTATTATAAATTATAAATAGTGATCTAAATTAGAACAATTTCCATCTATATCAATGTTTTAATAAACCTATGTTTATTTATTAGGAGGTTTAAAATTGATAAAATAAAGAGGGATTTATGGTAAAGGGATTTAAAAACCAAAACCCCGTTTCTTTTAGTTATCCTTATTTCCTAATAGATTCAATATCAATGTTCCTCTAATTTTCTTTAAATTTAATTTCAAATTTCATACATTTTATTTATGGGATATACATGTTTCCACCTTGATTTATAATCTAGATACAATTATTTTCTAAAATGGATTTTTTTGTTTAAAAACACATTTTTACTCTACTTGAGTTGTTTCTTATTCCCTAAAGAATGATGGTGTTTCTTTCAAATATTTTTTCAACTTTCCATTGGGAACCCCATATTTTTCATTAAATCGCACATTATAAAATAATAATGAAACTAATTCCTTTCCATGGGTTATTTCATGATAATGATTGTTATATGCTCTATGTGTCATGCATGATTATGTAAATATTATGATTATACAAGTGAGCACAGAATAATATAGCCCCCCATTACATCAGGTAATGTTCTATATCTCATGATATAATGTGTATTATTCAGGAACATGATGTTATAATACTGTATAGTGACTATTTTATCATTTATGCGTATATATTTTTCAGGAACATGATTTTAGAATTGTTCATAACAATTTGTGGTATTTGTCCACTATGACATGATGTTTCATTTTTATGAATAATCACATTGTATTCCCTTTCTAAATATCTTCCTAATATGTATGATGATTATCCAATTATTATGATATTCCGATTAGGATTTATCTCATGAATTTGATATTGATTCATGTCTCTTATTGATCCTCTTACTGGGTTTTTAACTCACCCTTGTATCTGATGACTCATGAATATATGTACTATAGAAAATGTAAAAACATTTTATATAGATAAATAATAATTATTTTTATTATGATTATAATTTATCATTTATATGTTATTTTTTATCCAAATATTCCGAAGACACTAGACCTTTTGATCATTGAATGTATAAATATCATGTTTTTTATCATTAAAACTATGTAATATCCATTTAAGAAATATTATTGTTGTTATAGTTATTATCAAAGGAACACTCTAGTAAATTTGGGAATTAGGATTTGAAAAAATTATTGAAAACCATAAATATAAGTCTATGTATAGGTAACCATAAAAAATCTTTCTTTTAGAATGAGGATAAACATAGGAATCCAAAAACAAATGCTGATAGAGTGAATTGGAAAAAAATAAAAAAAAATTATTCATTCATTCTTGGATGACATAGGTTTTTTTTTAAACCATTTCTATTTTTTAAAATGATAGGAACTAGGAGAAACTAGGCCCACAACCAATGTAATGGACAATGGAATGACGTTATGAATAAAATCTTCAATGCCATGGCAGGTTGAGTTCAAACAATGTCTAAATTCATACAGAACAATCTAATTCAATAAAAAATAACCTAAACCACATGGATCATAAAACATCACCAAATAAATTACAACTAGATATTGAGTCCTTTAGGAGGCCAAAATCCCCGACACTTAGTGGATCTTCTTATCCACGTTTCATATAAATGTGGGTCAACTCAATGGAGAGATCATTTTTTCCTCCACTATTTTGAGAAATATAAGGTGAAAATGGTCCAATATCATTTTTATGGAGAAGCTAATAAATGTTGGGTGTTAATAAAAAACACTATTCTAAATGATAAAAAGGAAGGGATGGAGTGGTAAAACTATAATAAAATATTTCTTCACAATTATTTCATGAAAAATCATTGAAAATAAAAGATATAATTATTAGATATGAATAAAAATTTAGATGAATCTATCAATACTAATGAGGAAAACCACACAAGTAATATAAGAAATCCTTAGGTTTTTTTACCATCATTGATAGAAAAATAGATATATTATTTAGTGGCTTAAAATCACCTAATAAAATATATCTTGTTTTTCGATAATTTAGGAGTTTTAAAGAAGTGGTTCGATGTTACCTTAAAGTGTAGATAGAATTCATAGATTTTCCTTAGAAATTCGTATAAGAAGATAATTATTTAGTTTCAAGCAAGTGGGTCAAATGAAAAATTAGTAAAGGGGATTTTACCAGACACATGTAAAAAGGTTGAGAAGAAACATCATGGAAATTATCTCAAAGGGATAGGAAAAATTTTAAAGTGTGAGAGAGAAGGCCAAGAAGATCATGAATGTTGAAGAGACATGATGGAACTATACAACATGATACAAAAATAGAATTCACCTCTTTTTGTACCACCCATGGTTCAATTATTAAACTATAGGGAGAAGGGGAACAATATAAGAAAGTGAAAAAAAAACTATGGGTCCTTGAGGGTAATTAATATCAGTAAACACCTAATACATAGGATAAAGGAAAAATTATTATTTCACTGTAAAAAAATGATTAAATGTAAAACAAATTCGTATATGGTAAACTTCCCATTCACTCGATAATATAATTTTTTTTATCTTATTCTGATTATATTTAATACTATATATCTAGAAAATATGTTTGAATTATTAAAATGAAACCATGAATCCCTGATGTAGAGATATTAGTAAAAAAATGTAGTGATGTGATCATTGTAACCCATTTGTTGGCATATTATTAAATTAGTTTATATGTGAATATTGTTCTATAAAATCTCATTATCCTTCCCTTTGTGGAATTTTATACTATAATGGGCTTGGATTAGATCTCATTAAAGATATTACATATCAATTCTTTGAAAAGGAAAATATATTTCTATATTTATAACCATTGAATTGTCCTCTACAAATTTAATGAAGGTCAGGAATCTATTTTGTAAAATCTATCCATGGTTATTGCATTGTTACACTATGAATAATAATATATTTTCCAATTGTCTGAGTCAAAAGAAGTAATCTACCTAGAGAAAATTCCCATCTTGAGGGAATATATTAGCGTATTTGATAAAGAGTTACTTAGAATTCCCCTAGATCATGAGGTAGAGTTCACAATAATGAATATACCTAGGGATACTCCTGTCTCTTATTTCTCCTATAGGATGGCTTAGACCGAACTGGAGGAGTTAAAGAAGTAGTTACAAGATCAATTGGACAAAGTGTTCATATGTCCTAGTGCATCACCATGTGGTGCACCAGTTCTCGTTGTCAATAAGAAGGATGGATCAGTATATTTGTGTAACAATTTCTAGGATTCAAAGAATATCACAATAAAAAAAATTCCCCTTCCAAGGATTGATGACTTTTTTGATCAACTATGATGAGATTGATACTTCTCAAACGTGGATATTCATTATGGATATCATCAAGTGAAGGTGAAGTAGAAAGATATTCAAAATAAAACCTTACATAAAAGGTTTAGAAAATATGATTTTATTATAATTCTGTTTACACAAAATAGTTCCCCTAAAATATTTATTTATTTGATTAATACAGTCTTTAGAAACAATCTAGATTATTTTTTTGTAATACTTATAAATGATATTCTCATTTAATACAAGAGTAAGGAAGAACATGAAGAGCATCTAGGGATTGTTATTGTGATGTTAATTAAGGAGAAATTGTATACTATGTTTATCAAGATTTCTTTTTTGATATTGTATGTCACAATCTTTGGGAATGTGATCAAAAGTGATGGAATTTATATAGACCCCTAAAAAGTAAATGCTTTTTAGGAATGGACTATACCCACCAGTGTGATGGAAATCCATAATATTCAGGGCTTATTAGAAAACTACTGATGTTTTGTGAAATATTTCTTATGGTTATCTAGCTATAATGATATGTTAACCTAAAAATAGGTTATTTTTTTATGGAAGAGGGAGGTAAGTTTTAATTAACTTATGAATAGGATAATCATGGTACATATACTCACACTTCCAATAAGTGGAGAAGGTTTTATGATATAAAATGATGATTTAAAAAGATTCATATTTTTTTTAATCGTGCAGAATGAAATACTGATAGTATATTACTCATTAAAATATAAAAATCCATGAGAAAAAATACCAGATGCATGATATAAATTTAGTAGTTATAATATTTTCCTCGTAGATTTGGAGGAACTGCCTATATGGTGAAAATTTTGATATATATACTAACCATAATAGTCTAAAGTATATATTCTCAAAGAGGGAGATCAAAATTTAAAAATGAAGATGTTTAGATATAATAATGGAAAATTATAATTCAATTCACTACCATCATAGAATTTAAAACAAGGTAGTAGCTGATCTTAGAAGAAACAAACTTGATACTTTATCCGTGAAGTGGACTGAGAAAGAACCTATCTTAATTTATATAAAAAAAGATGGATCTATAAATCATAATGTATTGGAATATATATAAACACATGCAAATTATTTCTCCATAATCAATCCAATAGAGATAAATGAGGTAGAAAGGGTAGATAAGGAGATTCAAAAGTAGGGGAAAACTGGTAACGAATGGAAGATTCATGAATTCATTATCATGATGATGGTGTAAATTTTTTTGGAACTAGGAATTGTGTGTAATTATCCCAGGAGATAAATATGGATATATTGGTTATTTCACACTTCCCATCTTTAACTACCCATTATGGATGTACCATGATGTAAAATGACTTTTGTGAGTACTTATTGGTGGAGAACATGAAGTAGGATATTGGTGAGAATCTCTAATGATTCTTGGTATTTCAAGAAGTTAGATCATAGAGATATAATTCTAAGGGGTTGATAAAACAATGGACCATACCCAAATGTCAATAGGATAAAATCAGTTTTTTCTTTGTCATGATCCACCTTAACTCATTAATAGAAAACAATGTCATATGCTTTTTAGTGGATCAACTAGCCAAGACTTCCCACTTCATCGCCATTGGGGATGATTTATCTCTTGAAAAATATTACATGATATATGTAATGGATGTGGTGAGTTTACATAGGGTTCAACTTTCAATCTTCTCTAATCATGATCCAATATTCACTTGTAAATTATAAAGAATCATATAACCTGATTTCAGTATTGAAAATAAATTTAGTATTTCTTATCACCCCCAACCCAATGACTAATCTGAACGGAATATGCAGACACATGAGAATGGGTTGAGATCTTTCTCAAGGGAATTCAAATTTGGTTGCAATCAGAATTTACCATTTTCCAAGTTCTTGTATAATAATGTCATAAATTGGAGTATTTATATGATTCTATATAAATACTTATATGGAAAGTGAATCAGAACTCATAATTGTCTGGATGAAGTTGGTGAATTAAGATACATGGAACAAATATTGAAAAATAAATGATAGAGAAGGTCCAATCCATCCAACAACATATTAAATATTCTCAAAGTCAGAAAAAGAGATATGATGACTACTATTTATGGGGAACAATATTTTAATTTGGAGATAATTTTTTCCTTTGAATATCAGCATGGAAGAGAGACATGTGATTTGGAATGAAATGGAAGAATAGCCAATGGTATATTGTCCCCTTTGATATCTATGATCAATATGAACCAGTGGCCTGTCATCTTACACTTTCATCAAATTTGGAACAATTTCACTATGGGGAAGTTGGGTTTTCTCAAAACTTGTATACCAACGGTTCTGCAGAACGGTTGGTATTGGGGTCCTTTATGGATGGTTTTTACAAACCATAGGTAAAGGTTGGTTTCATGAAGTATTTCCCAACGTTTTGAAGAAACCGTTGGGAAATCCACAATATTTTCACCCTTTACCAACAGTTTATACGAACCATTGGAAAAGGCCATGATTTTAAAAAGGTTTTTAAAAACTGTTGGGAATGGTCTCCCCAAATACACCCCATTACACAGAAGCACAACACAGAACTAATTTCCCCTGATTTCCAGAATCCCCCACGCACAGGTGAACCCAAACCTGAGGTCTTCTATTCGATCGGATGAAACTCCCCCATCCATGTTAGACTCTATAATCCTCTTCCCAAATACAGACATAGAAGCCCTCTTCCCCCAATTTCTCCATTTATTTCAATATCTAGAGATATCACGTCATTTTTATATATTTCATGGGATTTGGAAAATTTTATTATTCACACTATTTGATATTGAATCAATGATTAAAACCTTGATTGGTATATTTCTGTTATTATATATAATATGGTTTATAAACTATCCCTTTAAAGTATCACTATTTTGTGTTCTTTAGGATGTGTATAGTATCATTGACATACTTTATTATTAATCTCAAATTTAAAAATATATGTTTCTGTCCATACTTTATGAAATAAAACCTCTTCAAGATCCATGAACAACTTATTAGTGTAGAAGCCTAAACTTTATCCACTCATGGGGTGCGCTTGACTTGGGAATGTTTTTCCCCCAAATACCTAGCACCCTATCTCCTAGTATGTCCTATTGCAGACCTAATCTAGACCTCCTCCCGATGTATTCTCAGTTGTGAAATACCTTTTAGCTAAATATCCTTCTTCAATCCAACAAATATTTATTTATACACCTCAAATAAGTAAGTGTTATCTTAGTTTTAGTGTTCTTCCTCTTTTTATTTAATGTTTTATAATTTTATTTTGGTTAAATTAGAGTTATTATTGTTGGGGTACCAAACCATTTTATTGTTTTATGGCTTTTTTTGTTCTACACTTCTTACATCGTAAATGGTCTATTTAGTGGGGTTTCATTAGTGTAGGGGGCAAAGGGTTTGTTTTATGTTTTTTGTTTAGTGGGGGTGGGATCTCTAGGTGGGGGTGTGGGGTGTCTAAGGGGGTCGGGTGGGATGTCTTGGACACCTCGTACCCCCTGGACAGCCCCCCACTCCTGGAAAGTGCCCCCCCCCCCCCCCCCCACGCCCATGGGTAGCCCGCCCACCCCCCTGGACACCCCGTACCCACTGGACAGCCCTGCCACCCACGTGGACAGCCCGCCCACCCACCCAGTACTCCCTGGACAGCTCCGCCCAGCCCAGGACACCCCCTCCCCACGTGGACTTCCCTCACCCCTAGGGATAGCCTGCCCACCCCCATGGACACCCCGTACCCCCCTCGACAGCCCCGCTACCCCTGTCACCCCATGGACACCCCCGCCCACCCACTGGACACCTCATACCCCCTAGACAACCCCCCTGAAATCCCCCCCCCCCCCACCCACTAGACACCCCCGACCCCCTGGACAGCTCTGCCACCCATGTGGACAGCCCGCCCACCGCCTAGACAGCCTGTACCCCCTGGACAGCCCCCCGCCCCACCCCACCCTTCGGACACCCACAGACCACCCCCCGGGACAACCTGCATCCCCCTGGATGCCCCACCCCCTAGAAAGCCCCCCCCCCCCCCCACCCTCTTGACACCCCCGACCCGACTGGACAGCCCCGCCACCCCCGTCGATAGCCCAACCACCCCCCGTAGACAGCCTGCCCACCCCCTGGAAAGCCCGCCCACCCCCTAGACACCACATACCCCCTGGACAGTCCTTCCACAACCATGGACAGAACTCCTACCCCCCGGACACCATGTACCCCCCCCCCCCCCCAGGACAGCCCCACCCACCCCCTGGACACTGCGCTCACCCCCTTGTACAGCCCGTCCACCCCCCCTGGACTCCCCTACCCCCCGGACAGCCTGACCACCCCCGTGGACAGCCCGCCCACCTAGACACCTCGACCCCCCATGACATCTGCCACCCCCTGAACACCTCTGACCCCCCTGGACGGCCCTTCCACCCCCCTCGATACCCTGCACCCCCTGGACACTCCCTCCCCCCCGGGCAATGTATGTGATCACTCAAATTATCAACTAAAATATAAAATTTCATCGATCTAAAATTTAGTCAACTCCTGAATAATTCTCCTCTACAACTGTACATGATCTTTTACACTCATGTATAGTTCTTCAACGATATTTTGTTATAAATATAGAAATTTTTTGTCTTTTATATTATAATTATCATATAGATTAGTGTGTCAGTTATGGTCTCATATAAAGTAAACAATTATCATTTACTTAAAAATATTTTCGATGAAAATTTAATCTTATTGAATTTATTTTGACAAAATGACTTATAACAATTATTTTTTTTACATAATTGATAGATGTTGGATGTATGAAACTGATGGGATCTCAAGCGATTTTGAAAATAATTTGGAGAACATTTAAGATTTTTCATTTCACAATGCTTTAGATAGTGGTCGCATACACTGCCCATGTTCCATTTGTGTTGGTAGACCTTGGTTGAGCTGGGAAGAAGCCAGCTACCACATAAACAAATATGGTTTTTAGGAAAACAACTATGTGGGGTATCACAATGGGGAGAAAATAAAATCTCAAATTGCGGATGATCCAAATGAGTGGACTGGATTGGAGAATATTTTATATGACCGGTTTCTGTTTATTCGTAATCATGAAAAACAAAGAATTCTAACCCAATAATACATCAATATGAGAACACATGATGCGTATAATGAAAATGATGATGTTGTCAGGGTGAAAAGATTGAATGATACTGCCACGACTCCTATATATCGACAATGCAATAAAATGAAAAGGCTAGATTTTTTAATCCAATTGTTTCATGGGAAAACTATGTATGGGATTTCTAATACAAAAATCGATTAGATTCTCACCTTCTTGAACGATTTAATTCCAGATGATGTAGATATTCCTTCAAAACACTATATGAATGGATGTTAGTTGAGGAACATGGATTTTCAAGAAATAAAATTCATGCTTTCCCGAAAGATTTTAGTTTATCCTGGGAGGAAACCTGTCACGTACCAGATCTGGTCGCCACCATTAATGGCACCAAACCCGGCCCATGAAAAGGCCCGAAGGGCATTCCCTATCCCCACGGGCTGGCAGAAGTTCCCGGGTATAAAACAATATGATTTGGGAACGATTTACCCGAGTATGAAAGCATAAAACAAATAAACAATCAATAATAAGAATCTGAAATTTCCATGCTGAACCATTCTTAACAAAACCAGATCTGAATACATATGTTTAAATACACTACAAGTGGTCCAAATACAAATAATGACAACATCAAGAAATCCCCAATCACTTCACACAACAAGGGTGTCATCACCCGCAAGCCTTCTCCACAACCCTGCCCCAACGATGGGGACTAACACCCTGAAGCGCCATCACCCTTAGCCTTCCCATTACCTGAGTCAAGCATAAGAAGTTCTACTTACACCCAAGGGGCGTAAGTAGGGTGTGAGCCTAAGACCAATAGGATACCACCAGATGATTCCAAAGAGGATGCAATACAATGGGAACAAAACTAGCAATTTTAACACACAAGGTGAAACAATGTTAAAAATTTCGAGAAAAGCAACTTTCAAATGAAAACAGTTTTCAATCCAAGAATTTCAGAATGATAAAACATTAAATAAACATGTGAGCTACAGTAAAGTACTTCCCAAAGATCCCACAACAAGGGTAAATACTAAAATTCTAATGAGCACAAAAATTGGGAACACCCCTAGGCAACTAGATAGTCTCGGGCCCTATGTACCTCGTACCTCGGTGTAAAGTATCCAAGTCACAATCCTTTCCCGTGCACGAGCCACTAGTAGGGAACAAACCCATAACCTAGTGGTCCCCAAATAACATCCACATAGTTCAGTTAGTGTTGTCGTTATCCATTTGCTCAGTGAAACAGGGACACAACCCATCCGGTCCACTAGCCGTACTAGTACATATCCGCCCACCTAAGTACCCAGGATTCCCCCTTTTGTGCTCAAACAATTTCAGCAAACAACACACATACTTTTTCATGTAAAGTATCACTACTGGTCACAAACAAATAGTACAGTATCTACACACATTTTATATCATTTGAAATAGTCAATAAAATATTTTGATCTTCAATAAAACAACCTCTCAAAACATCACATTGTTTTGCACCCAAAACTCTTTAAAATATCCACTTTTCACAGTATGTGAACACTTATAAGTCATAAAAACAAAATTTCAGTTCAACACAATTTAATAAAACCAAAAATTCAGTTATGGGGCAGCCCAATGTGAACCAAGAAATTATATATTTTAAAAACCACCATTTTCACACCAACATGGCACTTCATGCCCATTTGCTTCTCAAACACAATTTAAACAAACTTTTGCAGCCACAACCAAAAAGAATAAATATTTAAAACATTATTTTAATTCCTAATACAGTTCAACAAAATCAACTATGTAATTAGAGTTCATCCCAAAATGAACCAATAAAAGACTTGCATGAAAAACCCTCAATTTCACCAAAAATTGTAACATAAAATTCATTTGCATTGTAAATGCAACTAAAACAAATTTTTACAGAAACATTAAAATTCAATAAGCATTAATTCACCCTCAACACAGCAAGCAAATTCCCAAAAATTGCACACACAATGGAATCACCTACCAAAAGATTCAAGAACCGCAAATCCTAGTGCGGAACTTCAACCGCACGACCACCGCGCCACAAGGAAGTGATATCAAACCTAAAACCATAAGATTGAACCATGAAACCCAAAATGAAACCCTAGGTACGAAGCCCTAGCTTCTGGACATTTGGGGATTCAAGAAAAAAAAGATAAATCTCAAGGAAAAGGAGAGAACTAGAAGGATAGTCACTTACTTGAGAAAACTGGACGTTTTTAGAAACCAGAGAAGTTAGGCCCTAATTCACGACATATGCGATCTCCAAAGAGGGGGAAACGAAGCTGGGGGTTCGGCCAGGTACAGTGGGAGAAGGTGAGAGGTGGAATCATCGAAACAGAATAAAAATTGAATATTTTATGAAATAATTACAAAACAATTTTAAAACTGGAAATGGGCTTTCGGGTTGGCCCAATACCCAACTTGATAACCCAAATCCAAGATGCAAATGAATTTTTAAGGGGGCAAAAATTCATTGGTGGTTTTAATAGTTAAATTAAGGTCATTTTGGAAGTTGAATGAGTTAAAAATGTTGAAAAACGAGGGAGTTATTAAACAAACAAAATTTATTGTCAAAACTGGAAATGGGCTCTCGAGTTGACCCAAATTATGGAAACCCACCATTTCCTTCAAAAATGCATTGAAAACCCCCAAAAAAAGCAATAATGTAAATTAAATAAAAAAAATACCTTTAAAATATGTCTTTAGATAGTGGTCGCATACACTGCCCATGTTCCATTTGTGTTGGTAGACCTTGGTTGAGCTGGGAAGAAGCCAGCTACCACATAAACAAATATGGTTTTTAGGAAAACAACTATGTGGGGTATCACAATGGGGAGAAAATAAAATCACAAATTGCAGATGATCCAAATGAGTGGACTGGATTGGAGAATATTTTATATGACCGGTTTCCGTTTATTCGTAATCATGAAAAACAAAGAATTCTAACCCAATAATACATCAATATGAGAACACATGATGCGTATAATGAAAATGATGATGTTGTCAGGGTGAAAAGATTGAATGATGCTGCCACGACTCCTATATATCGACAATGTAATAAAATGAAAAGGCTAGATTTTTTAATCCAATTGTTTCATGGGAAAACTATGTATGGGATTTCTAATACAACAATCGATTAGATTCTCACCTTCTTGAAGGATTTAATTCCAGATGATGCAGATATTCCTTCAAAACACTATATGAATGGATGTTAGTTGAGGAACATGGATTTTCAAGAAATAAAATTCATGCTTTCCTGAAAGATTTTAGTTTATCCTGGGAGGAAACCGCTGAACAAAATGATTGTATAAAATATGGCACATCCCACTGGAAGTCAAAATATGATGGAACTCTATCCTGCGTGCCACAAAAAGTAATGTGGCACTTCCCATTGATCCCAAGACTCCAGAATCTTTTTATCTCTGATGAAATAACAATAAAAATGAGATGGAAAGATACTTAGAGAAAGAAGACTAATTATGAGTTGGTCCACCCTTAAGATGGATTTGAATGGAAGATATTTGATGGTCGATATCCTGAGTTTTCAAATGGCGTTCTTAATGTGAGGATAGGTCTTTCATGCGATGTTTTTTATCTGTTTGGGCATATTCTTACTTTTCACAGCACATGGCCAGTTTTTATACACATTTATAATCTTCCCCCATGTTTTTGTATGAAAAAAACCTTTCACTTTCAGGATTATACTCATATCTAACCCTTCTAATCCTAGCATTGATATTGATGTATACATTCAACCTTTAATAAAAGAGTTGGAAATTATTTGGGATGTGGGTGTGCGCACATACGATGCATATTTTAAAGACATATTCCATATGCATGCTGCAATTATGTGGATGATCAATGATTTTTCGGCTTATACAATGATGTCTGGATTGAGAAAGAAGGGAAAAATTTCATATCCTATTTGTATAAAGAATACATGATCCAGAAGACTGAAACATTGTTGTTGTTTCAGTTTTATAGGACATCATCGATTCTTGCCAATGGATCACCCATATAGAAATAATAGTTGAAGATTTGATAATACCATAGTGACTGATGATCCACCTTAGCGTATATCTAGAACTGAAGTGCTTAATGAATTGAAAGATTTAATTTTTTTATTTGGGAAGGGTCAAATGAAATCTAGAAAGATAAAGAATGTTTCCATTGAAACCTGTTACAATTGGAGGAAGAGGAGTATCTTTTTTGTGACTTATTGGTCAACCAATTTGTTACGTCATTTCTTAGACATAATTCACATTCAAAAGAATATATGTGAAGTGTTTCTTTTGATACTTCTAAATTTTATGGGAAAGAAAGAAGATGATTTACGGTCTCAGCGTGACTTGGTGGATTGGGGCATCAGACCAAAATTGCATCTTGTCTGTATCAGGGAAAATAAATGGAAAGTTTATTGTGATTATTATGTGACGACACCTACAGAAAAAAACCAATCTCTATAAGTATTAGAGACTATTAGAGTTCATGATGAATATTCAAGCAACATATCTAAACAGGTCAACAGAAGAGAGTTAAAGCTAAAATCATTGAAGACTCATGATTATCATGTTCATCTGCATGAGTTTATTCCAATAGCAATCCATCGTCTTTTGTCTAATAATTTAAGGGTGAATTGTATTCAGTTGTGTCATTTTTTTAGACATTTTTGTGACAAGAAGTTCTCCAAGTCTTTATTGCAATAAAATGTTGACAGATTCCCCATTAATTTTGTGTGAGTTGGAAAAAATATTTCCTCCATCATTTTTCACATGCATGTTGCATCTGATTGTCCATATTCCCACTTAAATACTTCTCAGTGGACCTGTTTCTTTTCATTGGATTTATCCAACTGAAATAAATAGGTACAAATTAATGTCTTATGTCTAAAAACAGAATCAATCTGAAGGTTCTATCGTGAACAATTACTTGGCTCAAGAATGTATGGATTTCTACTCAATGTATTTGTCTAATATTACTACAAGAATGAACAGACCAATGAGAAATGAATAAGAATAGTATAAGAATATTGAACCCTATTTTCCATCACTTCCTCAAACAGGATGAATTATTGGATTATATACATTGAATACATTAATCCTTGAAGAGTGGGAGATGGCACATCACATAGTTTTGTTCAACTGTGATTTTTTCGATTACTACATAATGTAACTAAATTGAATATGTATATCATACATATATATCTGTTAATATATTCCGATTTTTTATCTAGAGGGAACATAAAAATGATAAATAGAAAGCATCGTTCATTATCTTTGAGAAGGAGGGAGTCTTTACATATCAAAGAGTTTTCTTCTTGGTTAAAATTGAAGGTAAATATATTACTATTTAAAATAACTAAATCAATATTTAATTGAGTTTAATATTCATTTATATTGTAGGTATTTAGTTTTCCTACTAACTCTGTCTCTTAAGAAATAAGAGTTTTGTATTTTGGTCCTAATATCGTGCTTCATGACTGTAAATCAATTGTTATCAATGGGTATAAATTTATTTTCACTGAATGAGAAACGAACATGAGAACACAACATGATGGTGTTATGGTTACTTCCACAACAGATTTTTATGCCACTACATTAGATAGTAGAATGCGATTTGAAAATGTGGGTTATTATGGAGTCATTGAAAAAATAGTAATATTTGATTATTACTCTCATGGACGAGTCACGATGATGAAATGTCATTGGTTTGATTCGATGATGAGAAAAGGCCCATTTATTGATGATTGTGGATTTCAAATAATTAATATGACTAGCACTCTTTCTACCAAAGAACCATATGTATTGGCATCAATGGATAAACATGTTTTTTATGTCAATGACCAACTTCGACCTGAATTTGGTGTCATAGTTGACGTAATTCGCAGACATATTGTTGATGATGGTGATGATGGCATTGAAACTATCCCTACATACATTGGAAGCAATCCATTTATTTCTTTTGATGACTCTAATAGCTCAATTTTCAGAGTTGATTGTGAACCTGAAGTTGTGGTGGAAAATATATATAATCATTAATCCATGTTATTAATTCTATTAGTTTACCTCGAGGTGGGATGTTAAGGTTGGTACTATTCAAATTGATTTAATATTGATCACAAATATGTTTTATCCGATTTGACTGTTATGTGAATTTTCAATGTTTATTGGTTGGAATTTTTATTTGAATTTCATTTTTTTAATTTGGAATTGAACTGTATTTAAACCAGTGATTCCAAAATTTATAACTTGGTGAACATTTCCATGCTTTAACTATGATTTTTATAAAAATTTTATGACTCTAAGACCTCTCTTTAACATTTTATCAGGTAATGAACATGATGGTTTGTATTCTTTAGAAAAACATGTATTGAAACCTCCACTTCTACCTGAGCTAAAGAAATTAAAATTTTCCTTTATTTTTACAACTGTTTCACCACATATGATTCTGGTAGAATCAATGTTACATGATTTTAATAGACTGATGACACTTATTAAATAATCATCCCACTAAAAATTAAAATTTTCCCCTCATTTATTTTGTCTTTTGGGTTACAAATTAGTTATCCTTTTCTATTTACTTCCACATTTGTTTTAAAAAGTAGGAAAATAAAACCAATTGAAGAGAGGTGACGAAAAAATATTATGGACAACAGTCGTCGCATGGCTGAGCTGGGTATTCCACCACTAGTGCTTGTAGTGAGTACTTTATTTCAAATATATTTATTTAAATAATATATAATTCCATGAGATTAAATTTTAAAAAAAAATTCAGGATCCATTTATTAGGTGACAGTTATTTGATGAGAAGCCTAGTAGTGGTCCCAGTACTTGGGTTGTTCATATGAGAGGGTGGTATGGGAGCTAGATGATCTGGTTGGCATACCCAATTAGACCCTGCCCCTCCCACTAACATATCATCCATCCACATTCTGATCCTGGTGTGCCGTTAGGGACATGCGGGATTTTTAGACCTCCCATGTTTTCACCACCCTTAACATCTGATCCTCCTCACTCATTTATACCATTTCCGATGATGATTCCCACTCCCCTTCCATCATTTGTCCATCCATCCTTTTCATCTTCTTTTATTTATTCTTCCTTCTCTCAAGGATTTTATATTTCATCTTCCTCGACTACTTCCCTACCAGAGTCTATCCTTGTAGAGCATACATTGGTATCCACTCCTTATGTACATGGTGTTCCTTCAGTTTCTGTGGATCAAGCGGTTCCCATTGATCATACTACTATAGGTATACTTATACAACCCTAACAAATTGTTACACCATTATTTGTTTTCATTATAACATGTACTAATAAAATATTTTTTTTATTTCATAACAGATACATCTACTGATACGAGGTGGGGCGGGGGGCGTACACATATGATTTCCGTGTGGAACCACCACACACAGTTGATGATGGAGTACAATGAAGATGGTCATGTGATTAAAAAATTAGGGCAGAAATGTCATAGTTTTTTAGTGACGCTTGTCAAATACTCCGACATCATTCTTGTCAGCCTGCTCTCATGGATATAGCTTCCAAATGAAGTCAAGGATAAAGCCTGGGTAGATATATGGATAAAAAAATCTGTTGTATTAAATTAAATATATTAATTTTTGTATTTATATGAATTAATATTTTAGTTTTAGCTGTGGTTTAATTTCCCTGATGGTGTGGGTGCATGGCCAGCACGTCTAAAGGATTTAGGCGTGAATTGGAGATCTTATAAGCATGATTTGTACATTGGATGGCATGATAAAGTGGTCACAGAGTTAGAGGAAGTCCCTATCATGTATTATTGTCCATTAGAACAGTACCGACAGTTGATTACTCATTGGGAGACTATCCAATTTACGGTATTAATCAAATTAAAAGTATTTAAAATAAAATTTTCATGTTTTTCATTAATACTAATTATTGAATTTTATTTAGGATGCATCTGGTATAAATAAAAAACATTGATGCTAAGAAATAATTCCACACATTGGGACATACTAGGATGCCATATCATGAGAGACAGCTGGTATGACAGTTTGAAATCTTTCCTTATGACTTGCACTTTCTATTGCTTCCTCCGTAATTTATTCAATATGTAAAGTTGTTATATAATTTTTTTTTATGAAATTACTATTTTTTTGGTATCCTTTTTTTAAATATGATTTCATACATTAAATTTCATTATAGAGGCATAAATTGAATATAAAGGTATTTGTGCCTTGAGAAAAACTCTTTTTCTCAAGTAGAAAGTAGAAATATGGAAGTGTGGTTAATGAACTGACTCAGCAGCAGATTTTAAGTTTTACTTTGTATATTTAAAATTTTAATCTCTATTTTGTATGTTAATAATGTATTTATATTTGTAATAGGCTACTTTAGAGTCCCTTGATGCCCAGGAACCTGACAATTTTGGGCCAAAATATCACTTACATCAGGTGTTGGGAGATGATTACCCTGGTAGAGTATGTTGTCGGCCTGGGAAGAGTATAGTTCTGATGAGGTATTGGACCTCCTCAGGTATGAGTTGTAGTGCCACCGAGTTGCAGAAGGTTAAGGCACAGGCTGAACAGGCTGAAAAAAGGTCCATATAGATGGCATCATAGTCTGCTATGGAAAACACAACATTTATTAAACTGATGGAATCTTTACATCAAACACTTCCACCAGAGGCCAGAACTACTTGTGTGGAATATATTTCATTGATGTGTTCTATATATGGTGCACCAGGTGGGAGTTCTAGTGGTTTTCAAGATGATGCTGAGGAGGAGGCTGAGTTGGAGGAGGAGGAGTCTGAGGAGGACGCCGAGGATGAGGTCGAGGCACAGGAGGAGGGTGAGGAGGTGGTTGAGGCGAAGGAGGAGGTCGATGAGGACGAGGGTGAGGGTGAAGATGATGGTGATGATAGTGATGGTGATGAGGGACAGATTGATCCGTTACATTTTGGAATGATATTACTAACCTTTGACGTTTATTGATTTGTTGTGCCAGAATATATGTGTGATTAGGTAGGTCGCATTATCTTTAGTTTTTATCTATAAATAATGAAACTTGATTTGATGATTTTCTGTGAAATACCCATATTTTAATGAAATTGTAATTTTTTAGTGGACATCCCCCCGAACAGCCCCCCCCCCCCCCCACCCTCCTTCCAGGACCCCGAACAGCCCCATGGATACCCCCCCCCCCCCGAGTAGCCCCATGGACAGCCACCGGGCAGCCCCCCGGGTAGCCCACCAGATAGCCCCCACCCTCTTTCATGGACCCCGGACAACCGCCTCCTTCCTGGACCCTGGTAAGCGCCCCCCCCCCCCCCCCCCCCCTCCTACCATGCCTAACCCCTGCCACATATATCCTCATCCTCCACTGGGTAACTCACATAACTATGTATCACCGACATCATCACACCAATCACTACATTATAAGTTCACTGATCTCAACCTAATAACTCTTCAAAATTCACCCTAAATCCCAATAAAACTAACATCCCATTACTATCACTTTAGTACCAAGAACCGACCACCTACCTTGATTCCGGAGATAATCACACTCTTATTTCAAGCGTCTAAGATACCAATATAAGCTCTCTTCAAGATTCACTCTAAATCCCAATATAAAAGAGGGTTTTAGAGATTCAGAAGAAGATGAGAGAAGAGTGAAAACCCTAATTGAAAAGCGGAAGTAAGGAGAGGATTTTAAGTAAAAACAACAGACATTCAGAAAACCAACCAAATGCTTTCGGATTGTGTCGATACTTTAGTACAAGGATCCATGAGTCATTTGTGATGTGTTCGAGTCAACCTCGGCTCAATCTGAGGCACGATGTGGCCAGTACCACTCAAAGTGTCTCACTTTTGTTTGAATTGGACAGGATTTAAAGTGAAAACAACAAATTGCATATGAAAAACTGACCAAACGCATTTGGATTATATTTATACTTTAGGAAAACAATCCATGGGTCATTTTTGACATGTACCAGTCAGCCCCGCCTCAATTAGAGGCATGGTGTGGCTGGTACCACTCATAGTGTCCCAATTTTATTTGAAATGGCTAGGATTTTAAGTGAAAACAAAAACTTGCATACGAAAAACTGACCAAACGCTTTCTAATTGTATTAATACTTCAGGAAAATGATCCACGGGTTATTTATTACATGTATGAGTCAACACTTCCTCAATCTGAGGCACGGTGTGGCCGGTACCACTCAAATTTTCTCACATTTATTTGAAATTGACATCGTTTTAAGTGAAAACAACAACCTGCATATTGAAAACTGACCAAACTCATTAGTATTCTATTAATACATTAGGAATATGATACATGGGTCATTTTTGACGTGTACGAGCCAACCTCTCCTCAATCTGAGGCACGGTGTGGCTGGTACCACTCAAACTGTCTCACATTTATTTGAAATGGATGGGATTTTAAGTGAAAACAACAACTAGCATATGGAAAACTGACGAAACATTTTTGATTGTATTGATACTTAAGAAAAAAATGATCCATGGGAAATTTTTGATGTGTACGAGTCAACCCTACCTCAATCTGAGGCACGGTGTGGCCGGTATCACTCAATGTGTCTCTCTTTGGTTGAAAATGGGCACTGTTTTAAGTAAAACCAACAAATATTCAGAAACCCAAACAAAACTTATTTTGATTGTTTTGATACTTTATAACAAGGATCCATGGGTCATTTGTGAAGTTAATGAGTGAATCCAATCACAATATGGGGGATGGTGTGGTCGTTACCACTCAAACTGTCTCACATTTATTTGAAATGGACAAGATTTAAAGTGAAAAAAACAACTTGCATACAGAAAACCAACCAAACACATTCGGATTATATTTATGCTTTAGTAAAAAGAACCATGGGTCATTTTTGATATGTAAGAGTCAACCCCACCTCGATCTGAAGAATGGTGTGGCCGGTACCACTCAAATTTTCTCACTTTTATTTGAAATTGAAAGGATTTTAAGTGAAAACAACAACTTGCATACATAAAACCAAAAAAATGCTTTTTGATTGTATTTATGAATCAAGAAAATGATCCATGAGTTATTATTGATGGGTATGAGTCAACCTTGACTCAATCTGAGGCATGGTGTGGCCGGGGTACCACTAAAAGTGTCTCACATTTATTTGAAATGGACATAGTTTTAAGTTAAAACAACAACTTGCATACGGAAAACCAACCAAATGCATTTGGATTATGTTGATACTTTAGGAAAAAAAATATATCAGTCATTTTTGATGTGTACGAGTCAACCCCGTCTCAATCCGAGGCACGGTGTGGCCAGTACCACTCAAATTTTCTCCCTTTTATTTGGAATGGACAAGATTTTAAGTGAAAATAAGAACTTGAAAATGTTAAACAAACCAAATTCTTTCATTTATATTGATACATTAGTAAAATGATCCATGGGTCATTTTTGACATTTATGAGTAAACCCAACCTCAATTCGTGGAACAGTGCGGCCTGTATCACTCAAAGTGTCTCTCTTTTATTAAAAATGGACATTGTTTTATATAAAAACAACAAATAATCGGAAAACTAACCAAACATATTCTGATTGTGTTGATACATTAGCACAAGGATCCATGGGTAATTTTTTAAGTTTAAGAACCAACCATATCTCAATTCGAGGGACGGTGTGGTTTTTACCACTCAAATTGTCTCACATTTATTTGAAATGGACAAGATTTTAAGTGAAAACAACAACTTGCATATGGAAAACATACCAAATGCATTCGGATTATATTGATACTTTAGGACAACGATCCATGGGTCATTTGTGTCATGTACGAGTCCACCCTGCCTCAATCTAAGGCATGGTGTTGCTGGTATCACTCAAAGTGTCTCTCTTTTGTTTAAAATGGACATTGTTTTAGGTAAAAGAAACAGACATTCGGAAAACCAACCAAACATATTCTGATTGTGTTGATACTTTAGAACAAGGATCCATGGGTCATTTTTGATGTGTATTAATCAACCCCATCTCAATATGAGGGATGGTGTGGCTGGTACCAGTCAAATCAGCTCACTTTTATTTCAAATGGACAACATTTTAAGTGAAAACAACAACTAACATACGGAAAACCAACCAACCGCATTTGGATTCTGTTCATACATTAGGAAAACAATCCATGAGTCATTTTTGATGTGTAAGAGTCAACCTCACCTCAATCCAAGGCACGATGTGGCTGGTACCACTAAATCTGTCTCACTTTTATTTGAAATGGACAGTATTTTATGTGAAAACAACAACTTGCATATGGAAAACTGACCAAATGTATTCAGATTGTGTTGATACTTTACCACAAGGATCCCTGGTCCAGCCTCACACAATCCACTTCTCTTGTGAGGAAATCATACCCCTATTCTAAAACACATGACATTTGATATTCCAATCTCATCATCGAACAGGGGGTTCTAGGACTAAACCAAATTCCCTTTGGGAACCCAATACCAAAGACATAATTGAATATACATACCCACTACCCAAAATGGGGATTAATCTCACATCACACACATTATTCCAAATTAAAATTATCCACATACCCCCTTATTCCATTTGAAAATTCAAGTAAAAACATGTAGACTATTCTGGTAACCCATCTCATATGTCGATATTGGCCAATGTTTTCCACTAACACATCCAGAACCATTTGTACATGGATACATAGTCATTAGAGGAATATAAACATGTGATGTGCTTAATATAACTCATCATATGTCTATGCACTTTAACACTACCATTTTCTATCTTATGGGTATCTTGATCCTTTGTAACACCCCAAGATTCCACAATATTCTTCTCTTTCAATAATGCAATAGCTTGCATTGTACGCAAGTTCGAGATTCTAACACACCGCGACCAATCAAAGTAGCCGTTATGAATAGTAATACCCACTTTTTGAAAGTATATAAATTTTATATTTCAAAATGTACTTCATTTTTGGATTAGGAATATCAAAATTAGCCTATGTTGAATTTTTGGTGTTTTTTGAGAACTTCCAATTTTCGATGAATAGTGAAAATACTTAAAAACAACTTTTTTAATAAAAATAATTTATAGTGATAAATTATACTATTGAGTGGTTATAAAGTATAATTAGAATATAATTTTACTATTTTATCCAATGTTGGTCATTATAATTAATTTCACATTGAAATTGGACTTAAACAAATGTCAATCTTTTGATATATATTGTTTCTTAAAAACACGCTATTTATTGTGACAGTGGGAATTAATTATTAAATTAATTAATTCAACTTATATTTTTTGAATTTTTTAAAATAGACATCATTTTTGAATTAGGAATATAAAATATAGAGTAGGGTTAATTTTTGGTATTTTTCTTAAAAACTTCATTTTTGATGAATAGTGAAACCACTAAGTGGTAGTTAAAAAACTAATTTTTCGTTTAAATGAAACTTTACCACTTCTGTGAATTGAATTTCAAAAATACGACATACAAGGTTTTCATTAGTAAATGAAATGTGGTTCAATGGGATGAAAATAATTTTTGGTGAATAGTATCTTTTAAGTTTTATTTATCGCCATTAAAGGTAATTAGTGTAATTTAAGGTAAATATAATGTTATAATAATATGGAATTACCTTTACACTTGTCCTACCCTTATTTTATGAGTCATGGAAGACCAAGAAAATCCATGGGTAAACTTGGGGACCCCATGGAGCCACTTGGGTAAGAAAATGACATTAATAACTTTTTATTTAAAGTAAAAAAAAAATTGTCACAAACATGTGTTATTTTACTAAAACAATTATTACATGGGGTTATATATGTTGAAGTTTCGACTATAAATATTCATTGGAAATAAAAAACGATTTCCTACATCATGGTAATTTTTTTATAATTTTTAGGCCTTAAATAAATAAATTTATTTATGACATCATGATGATGCAACAATTACCTCATTAATGTATGATTTAAGTAAAATGAAAATATAAGGTCAAATATAAGGTATAAACTTGTCTAAATCTTATTGGATGGGTTTATTTCGAACCCTTATCACCTTATCCTAGAAATATATAATTTTGGGACCTTTGAAATCCGAAAAGAACTTCATAATAATTTAGTATTTCATGACTTTCCAAGAGTGCCCCTCCTCCCCTCTTATAAAAGGCCCCCACCTGTACCACCTTATTTACACCTTAAAAGCCATTTGTCTCGTCCAAACTCTACCCAAATACTCTATCAACTTCCCTCTCTTACTCATAGAAGCCTCACTTTGTTCAGAAGTCTTCCCAAGGATTCCTTTGGTTCAAATCAAAAAGAGTTACCCGGTTTTAAGGTAATGTCTTCTCTTATGTTCTTTTGTTTTATTTTTCTTCTCCAACCCCTTAAACTCTTTGTATTCCTTTATTTTCTAAAAACACCAGTATATTCAATATAATTGGATTTTTTATGAGAATTATTTGATTTACACTTACACACACCTTCGTCTAATGGTTAAAGAACATACTGTTTCTATGGGTGGTGAATTATTGCCTCACGAAACGATGACTGTTCAATATTCTTTTAACACCTCTCATGGTGTCCATTAAGATGTCACTGTATTTATATATGATATATATTATGTTTATGTTTTCCGTATGCTTCTTTATTTTTCATTTATTTCATTCCTTTATGATTTTCATTATGGGTAAACGCGATAATTTCATTTTAGAAAGTGCGGACTACCGCCCCCTCAAAGTGATTTGAATCGTTAATGCCAAATGTGGGAAGTATAAAAGATGGATTAAATGATATTTTATATGATATTATACTGGAATTATAATATACCTTTATATAATTATGATTTCATTCCATTAAATATTAAATAGAAATGAAAGTAGTGTTCATGCGTACATACGGCTTACCGTCTCCATGAATAGTGGATTTCATTTCTTACCTCTAAATGTTATGTAATATTATAAATGAATGTATATAATGGATATATATGATATATATGATATCTAAATAATTAATATAATTCTGGTTATAATGGATATTTTTTCACATGAACAACATGTAATTATAAGAAGTTTATTTTTGACTCAAGTACCAAAGATCGACAAAATGACCGTTATTAACATAAATAATTACATAATGTTTATAACATGGTAATAAGTGATATAAAAGTAATAATGAACTTGAAACAGGTTCTTAAGCAAGTAGAAATTAACTATAGTTTATTATTCAGGATATTAAAGAATGATCGAGTCAAATCAGACACGAGGTAAGGGACTTCGTCTCAATCTCCATTCATTGAGGCATATTTTGTTTTATACACAAACTTCTTTTATAAGGTGTATAAACCCCTTTTACTTTTACTTAAAAGGAATATTTTTATAACAGGTGTTTTACTAAATGACAAAAAGGAATTTTCTGTTGTCGTATGTATGTGGCGACAACGACTTCTCCGCCGCCGTGACCATTATTTGAGTTTCGGCTTCCTCTATAAGCCATAACTTTTTTAAAATGAAAAATAAATATCAAGTTTTACTTTTCTTTTATTTTTGTATTGAAAATGGTTTTATCATATAAATGTGTTGTGTTGATATCATGTGATTGAAATATGGAAATGTTATGTTTCCATTATGCATGTTTTATGTGATACGATTCTGTTATGATTTATGATATGTTTAAACCTTTTTATATATGGAATGCATTGGACTTAGTATGTGACAGGTGGAGCCCACTATAGCTCCTCGATGTATTAGTAGGTCTCATGAGACAATCAAGTGTCTTGGAAAAAGTCCTTGACAAAATATTATTTGTATTCTTGGCACAAGGCCTTTACTATGTGGTTATGATAGTCAGGAATTATGTATTCCATCATTATAAAAGTGTTATTGATATTTCATGTGATTATTCGAATAGTAGAATACCCATGTGAATAAGTAAATGGAATTATTTCATTTTATTTTTTCCATATTATGCTAAAGTTCAAGTTCAAAAGGCTTTTGTTTTATTTATACATTGCCTTAAAAGTTTATGATTATTTATGAATGTTTCCGCTATATTGTTATCCTTACTGAGCATCTGAGCTCACCCCTTTCTATGTTTAATTTTTCCCAGGATGTGAAGAAATATTTTATGATTGACCTGTAGGGATAGTCTGAAGGGGATATGTGTGTGGACTATGGAGACTATGATATTGTGATTTTTCACATTATGATGTAATGTAACATTTATGAATGTATCTAGTCTTTCCAAGGATACAAAACTAATCGGTCTTTTGAGACTTGATCTTTTGTGATCATGCCGATGTTATGTAATAATGCGTTGACTCTTGGTAACTGGGGTCAGGGCGTTACAGTTGATATCAAAGGTATTTTAGTACTAACATTGAAGTTATATTTAGATAAACTCTGATTAAAGCACATATCCCTAAGATAGACTTTGAGGATTAGTATAGAATATCTTCATAGAATTTTGGTATTATAGAGATTTTGTGAGTTTTCCGGGCAATACATCCATGTATGGATACGAGCATGTAGAGGCGGCTCTTGCATAGATGTACCTAGGGGTAAAACCCGAAAACACCGCTTTGAGATAAACTCGAACGGGAACTGGTGCACGACAACGGGCCTTGCTGCACTCTTGGTTACAACACTCCCAGGGGATATTCTTAGGATAATTCTCATTTTCTTTACAAACCATTATGAAGGGTTTATAATTATATACTTCCTCAAAGAAATTTTTTTTTTGATTATGGAATATATCCATAAATAGTTCAATTTATGTTAAATGTTTTACAAGTATGGAATTATGTATTTCGATTCATAAACTAATCTAGTTTATGATATTGTTTAGAAATAGTGCCTAGTGGAAGGAATGGAACCCGTATCAGTTCACGCACTCCACATAGGTATTTCTATCCTTCTCAAGATAATTATAATGGGGTTGGTGATACAACTGGCTCTGATCAGCTTATCACCGTACTGGGAAAACTCACACGGGTTATGAATAATAACCTTACTTATATGGAGCACCCTAATCAGCAACATGGAGGATCAATTTTAGACCGCTTCATGAGGCAACAACCACCAAAATTCAATGGGAGTACAAATCCCTTAGTAGCTGAGCAATTGATAAATTTCCTAGAGAAAATATTTCAGGATTTGGGGAGTAGTGAAATAGAAAAGGTTATCATGGTAGTTTACCACCTCACTGGAGAGGCTGATCAATTGTGGTCATTAATTCAAAACATAAAGGAATATGATGAAGTATCAAATATGGAATGGAGGGTGTTAAAAGAGATTTTCTTAAAAGAATACTTTCCTCGTGACCATCGAGCAGATATGGAAAGGCAATTTCTGAGTCTGAGACAAAAGGAGGATGAAAATGTCGCAAAGTATGAGGAAAAATTTACAAGTTTAGAGAGGTATGCTGTAGATTATATACATAAACCAGGAAGTAAGATTGATCGTTTCTTTGATAGGTTAAAACCATTTCTCTGTCGAGCTTTAGTATCACAATACTTCTCATCATACGAAGATATTGTCTCGTGTGCTGTCAAGACATAAAAGGAATTCTCTAACTCTTATGACAACAAAATAAAGCAAGAGAAGAAGAGAACGGTGAAACAAGAGACAGATAAAGGGAAAAAGGGAAATAAGGATTTTCCTTTATGTGATAATTGTGGTAAGAATCACCCTGGTACTTGCCTAAAGGGAATGGGAGTTTGTTACAACTGTGGAGAAAAAGGTCACCAGGCTCGTGATTGTAAGGGAAAGAAAGAGGATATGAATGCTGAATGCTACAATTGTAGAGAAATGGGGCATTATGCAAATGAATGCCCTAAGCGCCAAGGAAACTTACCTCATAAAAGTCGAAGGGATCAAGTCCAAGCTTACGCTGTTACTACAGATGAAGTTGAATAATTATAGTATTTGTGTTATTGGACTCAAGAACTATATTATGGTTATAATAATAATGTGATATTTATAAGGATTGTACTGCAGTACTTATTTTTTTCGTTGAGGTTTTAATATTATGAAGGTAATCATATTTTTAGTATGTGACAATAAGAGAAACTTTACTTTGTTTGGGGAATCTGATGTTACAATTGATTTTGGAATTTAGAGACCTTTTAGATAAATTTTGGACAGAGGTATTTTGGATAACTATAACGGTTGGAATGGATTAAGTTTAACTTTGGATAGTATTGTTTAAGGTTAAAACATTTCTGAAGATTATTTTTGGAATATTATAATACTATAGTTTTAGGAAAAGGACAACATGCATGTCGGGGGATAACCAGTCGCGTCGGACAAAGATGTAGGAATAGAACCCACAACCATAGTGCGACTAGCCTTTATTACCTACCACTAGCCTACATGAAGTCACTGGTTATTACAAAATAGTTTTCCTGATCTATATGGTATGTGTTAATATTTATAACCTTGTAGGATTAGGATAAATATAATATTTTTTAGTTCTATTATCTTTTTGAGTGAAAGATGGGTTTGTGGTAAAAATTTATTAAAGAATGAAAGTCTACATGACAAGTATGTATATTTCGTTACATTCTTATTAAATCTCCTAAATAAATTCCTCAAATTTATGAAAGGTAACTTAAAACAAAAACATTATTGGTTAACATTTCTTACTGGGGAATCAATGATCGTTTAACCAATCACAAGTATGTGATTTTCTTATAGTTAACTTTCTCCTAATCTGGTTTTCTACAGATCTCCATCAGACCATGATGGTTTGTTTCTCCTTCATATCCATGTTTTCGTAGAATCCTAGTATGGGCTATCTCGGGTGACCTTTGTACTTCTCTTTCTTTCTTTTAAAGTTATATTTTTATTAATCCTATTTCCGATATGGGTTTTCCACAAAGGTATTTTCTACTTAGAACCTTTTATTGTAGAATAAAAAATTAAAATTGCGAGGATGCAATTTATTGAAGGAGGGGAGAATGTAACACCCCAATCTTCCATGATATGCTTCTATTTCAATAATGCAATAGCTTGCATTATACGCAAGTTCGAGATTCCAACACACCGCGACCAATCAAAGTAGCTGTTATGAATAGTAATACCAACTTTTTGAAATTATATAAATTTTATATTTCAAAATGGACTTCATTTTGGGATTCGAGATATCGAAATTAGCCTATGTTGAATTTTTGGTGTTTTTCTGAGAACATCCAATTTTCGATGAATAGTGAAAAATACTTAAAAACAACTTTTTTAATAAAAATAATTTATAGTGATAAATTATACTATTGAGTGGTTTAAAAGTATAATTATAATATAATTTTACCATTTTACCCAATGCTGGTCATTAGAATTATTTTTACTTTGAAATTGGACATAAACAATTGTCAATCTTTTGATATATATTGTTTCGTAAAAACACGCTATTTGTTGTGACTGCGGGAATTAATTATTAAATTAATTAATTCAACTTTTATGTTTTGAATTTTGTAAAATAAAAATCATTTTTTGAATTAGGAATATCAAAAATAGATTAGGGTTAATTTTTGGTATTTTTCTAAAAAACATCAATTTTTGATGAATAGTGAAACCACTAAGTGGTAGTTAAAAAACTAATTTTTCGTTTAAATGAAACTTTACCACTTCTGTGAATTGAATTTCAAAAATCCGACATACATGGTTTTCATTAGTATGTAAAATTTGGTTCAATGGGATGAAAATAATTTTTGGTGAATAGTAACTTTTAAGTTTTATTAATCGCGATTAAATGTAATTAGTGTAATTTAAGGTAAATATAATGTTATAATAATATGAAATTACCTTTACACTTGTCCTACCCTTATTTTATGATTCATGGAAAACTAAGATAATCCATGGGTCAACTTGGGGACCCCATGGAGCCACTTGGGTAAGAAAATGACATTAATAACTATTTGATTAAAGTAAAAATAAAATTGTCACAAATATGTGTTGTTTTACTAAAAAAATTATTACATGGGGTTATATAAGTTTACTTTTCGAATATAAATATTCATTGGAAAGATAGAAAATATTTCCTACATCATGGTAATTTTTTTATAATTTTTAGGCATTAAATAAATAAATTTATTCATGACACCATGATGGTGTAGCGATTACCTCATTAATGAATGATTTAAATAAAATGAAAAGATAAGGTAAAATCGAAGACATAAACTTGTCTAAATCCTATTTTATGGGTTTATTTCGAACCCTTATCACCTTATCCTAGATATATATAATTTTGGGACCTTTGAAATCCGAAAACCACTTCATAATAATGTAAGATTTCATGACTTTCCAGGAGTGCCCCTCCTCTCCTCTTATAAAAGGCCCTCACATCTACCACCTTATTCACGCCTTAAAAGCCATTTGGATCACCCAAAATCTTCCCAAATACTCTCTCAACTTCCTTATCTTACTCCTATAATCCTCACATTGGGAAGAAGTCTTTCCAAGGAAGCCTTTGTCTGAAATCAAACAGAGTTACCCGATTTTAAGGTAATGTCTTCTCTTATGTTCTTTTGTTTTATTTTTCTTCTACAACCCCTTAAACTCTTTTTATTCCTTTATTTTGTTAAAAAATCAGTATATTAAATATATTAGGATTTTTTTATGAGAAGTATTTGATTTACACTTACACACACCTTCGTCTAATGGTTAAAGAACATATTGTTTCTGTGGGTGGCGAATTACTGCCTCACAAAATGATGAGTGTTCTATCTTCTTTTAACACCTCTCATGGTGTCCATTGATATGAAACTATATTTATATATGATATAAATTATTTTTATGTTTTCCTTATGCTTTGTTATTTTTCATTTATGTCATACCTTTAGGATTTCCATTATGGGTAAACGCGATAATTTCATTTTAGGAAGTGTGGACTACGACCCCCTCAAAGTGATTTGTATCGTTAATGCCAAATGTGGGACATATAAAGGATGGATTAAATAATATTATATATTATATTATGCTTTAATTATAATATACCTTTATATCATTATGATTTCATTCCATTAAATACGAAATAGAAATGAAAGTAGCGTTCATGCGTACATACGGCATACCGTCTCCATGAACGGTGTATTTCATTTCTTACCTCTAAATGTTATGTAATATTATAAATGCATGTATATAATGGATATATATGATATATACATCATGAATATAATTCTGGTTATATTGGATATTTTACCACATGAACAACTTGTAATTATAAGAAACTTATTTTTGACTCAAGTACCAAAGATCGATAAAACAACCGTTATTAACTTAAATAATTACATAATGTTCATAACATGGTAATAAGTGATATAAAATGAATAATGAACCTGAAAAAGGTTCTTAAGCAAGTATAAATTAACTATAGTTTATTATTCATGAGATTAAAGAATGATCAAGTCAAGTCGGACACGAGGTAAGGGACTTCGTCTCAATCTCCTTTCATTGAGGCATATTTTGTTTTATACACAACTTTCTTTTATACGGTGTATAAAACCCTTTGAATTTTACTAAAAAGGAATATTTTTATACGAAGCGTTTTACTAAATGAAAAAAAGGAATGTTTTTTGTCATACATATTCGGCGACAACGACTTCTCCACTGCCGCGACCATTATTTGAGTTTCGGCTTCCTCTACAATCCATAACTTTTTTAAAATGGAAAATAAATACCAAGTTTTACTTTTATTTTATTTTGGTATTGAAAATGGTTTTATCATATCAATGTTTTGTATTGATATCTTGTGATTGAAATGTTGAAATGTTATGTTTCCATTATGCATGTTTTATGTGATACGATTATGTTACGGTTTATGATATGTTTAAACCTTTTCATATAAGGAATTCATTGGACCTAGTATGTGACAAGTGGATCCCACTATAGCTCATCGATGCAGCGGTAGGTCTCACGAGACAAACTAGTTTCTTGGAATAAGGCCTTGAAAAAATATTATTTGTATTCTTGGCATAAGGCCTTGACTATGTAGTTATGATAGTCTGGCATTATTCATTCCATAATTATGAAAGTGGTTATTGATATTGCATGTGATTATTCAACTAGTAGATTATCCATGTGAATAAGTAAATGGAATTATTTCATTTTATTTTTTCCATATTATGCTAAAGTTTAAGTTTAAAAAGATTTTGTTTCAGTTATACATTGCATTAAATGTTTATGTTTATTTATGAATGTTTCCGCTATATTGTTATCCTTATTGGGCATCTGAGGTCACCCCTTTATATGTTTTATTTCTCCCAAGATTTGAAGAAATGTTTTATGACTGACCTACAGGTATAGTCTGAATGGGATATGTGGGTGGACTATGGAGACTATGTTATTGTGATTTTTCACTTTATGATGTAATGTAACATTTATGAATTTATCTAGTGTTTCCAAGGATACTAAACTAATCGGTCTTTCGAGACTTGATCTTTTTTGATCATGACAATGTTACATAATAATTCACTAACTCTAGGTAATTGGGGTCGGGGCGTTACATCCTTGTCCACTCTACCCATGTTTCTTTGTTGGTCTTAAGTTAGTCAACCCAAGACCATGAGTAAACATCCTATGTGATTTCTATTACATGTAGGTTTCTTCACTTGTGTGTATTGGTACTATGGTTTGAGTGAGGAGTGAATTCTAAATTTTGAATACTGTTATGGGTGTTATTTCATTTCAATTCTAAATTTATGAATTCTGGATGTATTGGATTCTCGCTATATTGGTAATGAATTCTAAATTTTGAATACTATTATGTGTATTGTATTCTGGATGTATTGGATTTTAATTTTTTTATTGGTGTTATGGATGTTAATACATTTCAATTATGGATATACTGGATTATGGATGTAATGGATTCTTGATTTTTCTCTTGTTGTGGTTTGAGTGAGGAATGGAATTTAAATTTCTAAATTTCTGAATTCTGGATGAATTTTAAACATGCCATGTAGCCTTTTGGATTCTGGGTGTATGTGTTCTTGGAGGTATGGAGAGCAAGTTGGAGGTGGCTGTTGGCTACTACTATTGTGGATTCTGGCTGCTGATGCTGGCTGCTACAACATATATATACCAACAGTTTTAAAAACTTTTGGTATATCCTTTCGATATATAACATATACCAACGATTTGTGAAACTATTGGTATATATATTAATTTAACACATAAACCGGCGGTTTTTAAAATCGCTGGTATATCCTTTCAATTTATAACATATACCAACGGTTTGTAAAACCGTTGGTATATCTCTTCATTTAACAAATATACCAACGGTTTACACAGAATCGTTTGTATAAGGATATACGAACGGCTTACTTGTCCACACTTTGGGAAACAATTGGTATATAATATACCATTGATTTCTAGGCCTTTGCCAACTATTTTGAACCATTGGTAAAGAGTAGAATTCCAGTAGTGTTTCATGATGTTCTATAGGTATATAATATAAGGATGTTCATACTTGACCCCTCACATGTACTGAATCCTAATATGGTACAACTGGAGAATAAACTCCAATGTGAGGAGAAGCTAGTGAAGATCTACGAATGTAGAGATAATGTTCTTCAGAAAAAGACAACTCACCTTGTCCATTTTTTTTATGGCGGAACCAAAAGTGTGAATATGATACATGGTAACTAGAGGAAATGATGAA
The DNA here is from genome assembly GCA_963277665.1 of Viscum album. Classification (NCBI taxonomy): domain Eukaryota; kingdom Viridiplantae; phylum Streptophyta; class Magnoliopsida; order Santalales; family Viscaceae; genus Viscum; species Viscum album. The sequence goes on from OY728151.1 coordinate 299,445,489, forward strand.
ATGAAATTACCATCACTTATTATCAACTGACGATATGAGTTGAAATTTTGGGTAAAATTTTTCTAAATGGGGAATAAAGTAATGATCTAGAGATTTTAAATTCTAATTTTTTTACTATATTAATGTTTATTATATTATACTATATAATTATTATACAAATTGAAGACATATTGAAATATAACATGAGCCTCAACCCAGTTGGTGAGGATTCCTTAAGGGCATCTAGGAGACCTAGGATATAGTCTAGGTGGAGGCTAATTTTTGGGGGTACTGTAGCAGTACAGTAGCAGGTACTGTAGCGGTACTGTAGCAGGAAATGTAGCAGGAAATATTTGTAATTGTAGTAGCCATGAATAATACCCCATTTGGGCCTTTGGGTCACCGATTTGGTCCCCGAGTCCTTTTAGGCCTTCAGGCCACCCAGGCCTTCGGGCCAACTCAAGGCCTTTGATCCACCTTAAGTGCCAATGCAAACCAGAAAACCTATAAGGAACAAGTTTTATAAGGAGTGGGATCAAGGATCATTCACCATATATGAAGCTAAATGGATTTCAATAATGAGAGGGTATGGAACCTGCCAGTGGGACAAGCATGAGCATGCACAAGAAAGCCTAGACGAACAGTCATGCGAAGTTGGAGAGTTGATTTCAAGATGATGTTGCTGGGGAAGAGCAGTTCCAAGTAGTTAGCCTGGGATGTATGTAATGTTTGAAGCCTATGGTAAATGGATTCATCTATGGCCTATGGAATATGTAATACTTACAACTACGGGCCTTGTAAGGGTTCCACCTCACCCCTTGAAAGGTGTATTATCAAAATCAATAAAAAGTGAATGTCTTCGGCCCATTGGAGGAAGACATGGTGAAATAAATAAAATATTATTTTAATAATGAACATCGTTATATTAATCAATGAGTAAACCCCTAAAATTTAAAAACAATAGATGGTGAAAATAGAAAATTGAAATACTACAATGGGATAATATGGATCACAATGATCAGCTAGAATCCTCTCTCCCATGAACATCACTATAGAGAGGAAATAAAATATTAGTAAAATAATCAACATTGTCGAAAATATAAATGTAGAACTTTGAAAATAGTAGAGGTGAATAATGAATGAGGGAAGGAAAATTTATTAATAGCTAGTAATTTTTCCTTTGGAATAGTAATGTGACCGTTAGAATAGTAACCCAATAGTTGGGATTTGTAACATGACCATTGGGAATAGTAATATAACCATTAGCAAAATAATATATCATTAAAATTATTAAATTTAATATAAATAATATTTATCTTGATTACATTAAGTAAATATAAAAATTATAATTCTAAATAAATAAATATAATGATTTAAAAACTCAAAACAATATAAGTTCGTTTTTTATAAATATTTATTTTAAAGTTTATCACAAAAATCATAATAATTATACTAAATATTAAAAATAATTAATTTCAAAATTCATTATTATAAAATTAAAATCATTTATTAATCATCACATATTATTTTTCTAAGGGTTATTTTTTGTAATTTTTTGGAATACATCAATTTTCCATTGAATAAGAAAAATGTAGTTTTTCTTCATAACGATTGTATCTAAAATTACTTCATTTATGATGTAATAATTGTTAAAAATTTTATTTCATAAAAAATTTATTTAATTTCATAAATTAGTCATTAAAATATAATAAACATAATCTTCTAACTGAAAAATCATTTTCCCAAAACTCTAGTCAAATTTGGTCGCTTAAAATAATACAAATTTCTTTTCTTCCACATTTATATTTAATAATCTAATGAATTAAAATTATAATGTGGATTAAAGTATAAAAACCATTCTATTGTTTTTATATATGATTTATATCTCAATAAATTCTATGTTACATGGTTTATTGGGAATATATTATTCTACAAATTTTTTTATACTAAAAATACCCCACTCCTCAGGTATAAAGAACCCCTCTCCCTCTCATTTGAAAACCACTCCTATAATTTAAAAATAAAAATATCTCCCCCAAATACTCTTCCTTAAACACCATAAAATACATTTTATTATTTTGGATTAATCTAACTCCATTCATCAAGTATTTCTAGTGTCGTATAAGATAAGCCACACTAAAAACTCTGTAAGTTTTCTTGAAACTTTTCTCTCGTTTTTTTCTTCATCATATTCTATCTCTCTTTTCCAAATTTATATCAAAAGAAAATATTAAAATATTTAATAACGTAGTATATGAAAAATATATTAATTATTTTGAAAATTTGTAAAAGTTAAATTTTGTATGTATTTATATTTTATACTTTTTCATTATATTTGGACAATGTTCTAATTAACAGTCAGTTAACCACCAACAATGGTGTTCCCAATTATTTTCATATCACCTAAAATATGGATCATTAGAATAAATTATTTTATATATAAATATATTAATTTTAATCTTCTATAATTTATTATACTTCTGTATGAATTACCTGAAACAAAATAGAGAAATGGAAGGAAAATAAAAAAATACTTAAGGAAAATATGATATCAGAATGTTTCCCCATTTATGAAGGGAATTAAGAAAAATAATCCAATAATTTTAATTGATAAATATTTATGTAATTTAAAATAATTTCACTCTTTATAAATTTTTTAATAATACTAATTTTTTTTGTTTCATAGGTGTAAATGTGAGGAAATAAAGGGGGACTAAATATAAAGGGATTCTCAAACCCAAGTACTTTTATATTGGTTATCCCTCTTTCACGTCATCATTGGTATTTCTATTAGTATATTATTCATTAAATATAATTTCATTGTTATTATTTTTTCTTTTGGGTAAATAAATATTTCTAACTTGATTTATAATTCATAAAAATGATTTTCCAAAAAAAAATCTTTCCAAAACACTTCTTTTAGTCCATTTGAGTTGTTTCTTATTCACTAAATAATGATGATGTTTATGAGAAATATGATTTCTATTATTCAATTGGGAAACCCCAATTTTTTCTATGAAATAATTATTTATTAAATCCTTATTAAACCCATTCCATTTTTTTGGGTAATTCCAAGACTATGATTGTTAAACGTACTTTGTGGAATGAAATATTTTTTAAATATTATGTTGTGACAAGTGGGATTAGAAATATATATCTCTCAACTTCATTGGGAAATTTGATATATCTCATGATATAATATACATTATTCATGATCATAATGAAAGATTTATTTATATTAATAGTATTATTATTTTTGTATGCATATTAGGAATAAACATGATTCCATCTTTGTTCTCAACTATGTGTGGTTTTTGACCACTTTGACAAAATGTTTTATTATTATACATCACCAAATTTTATTTCCATTTATAAATTCTTCATTATATTAATGATTATGATAATATTATTATCATATTATGATTATTATTATCAACCATGTTATATTTATTATTATACCATATTCATTCTATTACTAGGCTTTTAGATCACCCATTTCTTTGATATATATCCACATATGAATAAATGTGAAAAGGTTAACATGAATGATTCTATGTGGATAAATTAGAATTATTTTAATAATTTCATACTTTATTATTTACAACTGATTTATGATCCTAATTTTTCAATGATACTATATCTGTCGATCATTTAATCTATAACTATTAGGTTTTTTTCATTAAAATGATGTAATAGTCATTTAGTAAAAACTTTGGTCAATATAAGGACTGACTCTATATGGGTTATTGTTGATTTTCTAACTAAATATATACATTCCTTTATTGTATGAAAATATTTATCTCTGATCTATATTAATGAAATTGTAAGGCTTATGTACCATCTATTTCAATTATGTCTAATATTGATCCATGTTTTACATCGAAATTGTAGAAGAAACTTCATAAGTCTCTTGATATTGAGCTTCATTGGAGCACCTCCAACCATCCTCATATTGAGGGATAGTCCAAAAGGATTATAAAAACATTGGGAGACATGTTGAGGTCATGATAACATTAAATTCAAGTTATTTTAGATTAATAATTATCTTTGTTAAAGTTTTATTATAATAATCATTTCAATTCAAGTATTAAAATAGTGTCTTATGATTAATTATATGGAAAAATATATCATACTCAAACATGTTAGGATAAATTAAGTGAAATCAAACTTATAGGCCTAGAAATATATTAGGAGCCAATGAAAATGGTAAAGACTATTTTGTATCATATTAAGATTCTCAAAGATGGAAAAAGAGTAATGTCAAAAATAAGAGAATAGATTTTTTATTTCATGTGAGATATAATTTTTCTTGAATGTATATCTATTGAAGGGTTTCATAAGGTTTTATAAGAAAGAGAAAATGATCCCCAATTATATTATACCCTTTTATATTTTTAGAATATTTGAATATGTGCCTTATTATAGAATCCACATTGAAAAGTTGGATTCTGCATACTAGGATGGAGCATGAGGGAAGAGGACAAATACTATGTCTGTGATGAAAGATATAGCTTTTTTTGTCATCTATATTTTTTCATGTGGTATATAATTCTCTCACCTTTTTTCATGAGTGCCCTTTTTTATAGAAAAATGACATTACCATAATCATTATTTTCATATCTATTTTCCATTCATCTTTCACTTGATTATTTACATGGATGTTCTATTATTATTCCACGAATTATTGTTTAAAGAAATTTCACTACTTACCACTATTATTTCCCAATTATACTTCACTATAATCACAAAGTACATAGTCTTCCGAATGTCAGACCCTAGTCCCTTATAGATATTCAGATTCCTCTAGGATTCAAGGATGTGTGCTTGAGGTCATGTGTTTGACCGTCTTAGGGAACATCTAAGTTTCATTCATGGAGGGGAACTACATAATTTTGTTAGAGATATTATTTCTATTTTTATTAATTTTTCAGTGTTATACAAGAGAATAGTATGTAATGGAATTTTTAATGGTAATGTGTCTTGGTGTATCTAACCCACATATAGGGGAAAACCAATAACCCGGTATGCATTATGATTGTTACCGGTTGGGAATGTTACAGTTTTAATGATTCCAACATTGGGTGATGCACATGATCCGGGATGTTATTATTATTTATGTTGTTAGGAATTTATTTAACTTGGTTTGATGAGATGAGGGTGTATGAATTCATGCATCATACTAGGTACCATATGGCATAAAATACTAAAACTATTCCATGTCGTATTTATATTTTTTGCATGAAACTAATTTATATCTTGTTCTCATTTCATGTCCCTTGAATGTTATGTATTAAAATGTTCTCATATTTCATACATGGATGAAATTATTGGATTAATTAATGTTCTTACATCAAAATAAATGGTATTTTCCAATATAAATTGATGATGGATCCTTAATTATCCAATTGTCCCATTTTTTAGCTATGAACCACTGGTTCGGTAGTCTGGAACATTAGTTTATTTGATGGATGAATGGAAATGTAAATTTAATAATAAAGTACTTATATATATTTGTAATGGAAGTTCATTCAATCAAATCAATTTTGATGAGCTATTACATTCTAATATGAGACGTAAAATTCATATCACATCTAATTTTTTTTACCAATTGAAATTTATAATGAGTATGTACCTTTATAAAATTAGGAATGGTGTTTTATTTAACTACATTTATATACATATATCTTTATAAATAAGAACAAACTAAATTTTTTATTATATTAAAATGTAATTTTAAACACCGAATGTGGATTTCTATTGTAATTTAAATGGTGTTTTCCTCTATAACTTGTAGTTGAAACTCCATGTTTCAAAACCAAGCATATATTCTATGAGACCCTGAATCTGACTTGACCATAGGACTGGAAACTAGGATTTAACACTTTTTGTATGTCATGATCTTTTATATCACCTAGACCTATATTTGGGTATAGGAAGAGATGTGTTACTTGTTAGAGGAAGTTTGTGTACCTATCCATTCCCATTTTTTATTTTTCCTCTCTAATATTATATATTATATGAGGTGTGTTCATGAAAATTGTAGACTTATACCACCTCTCCATCCGTGAGTCATACGCCAATATGGTGGTGAAGAACATGCTTTGAAGGTGGTGGGACCCAATCCACTAGTATTACCTCATATAGTACCACCCGAGGCCTTGTATGCACATCATCCAGTAGGAATCACTGCTTAGTTCTAGGATAACATCTTCCTCTTTATGAAATCTATTTAGGGTACTATGTGACTTACCCCTAGTATGGAAGAACTAACATGGGAATTCCAACCACAACATTATCCCAACTTCTCAATCTTGGATAGAGTCCATGTTTTCAATCATTAATAATCATGATATTTCTATAGAGTGGAGGTTCCTGATCACAACCTACATGTTCTGTGATTCCAATAAACACTTGCGAGATGTCATTACCCAGGCCAGCTATAATCATGTGATGGTATAGCTGGGCTTCCAGATAGGATTATATGAATAATATTCTCCCATATGTTTCCATAAGACTATTAAAGGGAGTTATTACACCTTCACCAGTACTCCATTTCTATGATGGGATATTCATATCACATTATTAATCTAAAACGTTTCACACCAACACTAGTTGATGATGAGATGATGAATGTGAGGAATTTTGTTGATGGGATTCCATAATCCATCAGATTTCATTGGAATATTTTTTGATTGACCACCATTATAGAAAGAGTAATCCAAGCCCTCATCATAGAGTGGGACCTGATGCATAGTGTAAATGAGTGGTTGGTTAGTCCAACTTCTGGGTATGGAGAAGGGTTGTTGGAAGAAGAATGTGTTGTTTCAAGGGTGCACATGGGGGATGTTAGATCTGGATGAAATGTTTATATAGTTATATGTTGTGTCACATGTGTGGTGGTAAATGTAATAGGAACCCCAGTGCATGAGGAACCCAATCCAATGCCCAGCCTAAGGAAGTATGGGTCACCTTTAGTGTTACTACCAAAATCAACAACATGTATCCACTGAGAATGGATTTATTCTGATTATTCTTTCAAGAACAAGACCAGTAACTCTACACCAATCCGGGATCTATTAAACTACTAGCATAATAGGCTAAAGATATTTTTTTGCTTGAGTTAGTCATGCATCTGAGGTTCAATGGAAATAGATTAAACACTACTAAAAATAAGACGATTAGCGACCGCCATTGGCGGTCGCTAAAGGTCTGTAGCGGCCGCGCAGCGACCGCCATTGGCGGTCGCTGTTGCCTCGTCGCTAGAGGCCTTTAGCGACCGCCAATGGCGGTCGCTATAGAAGGCCGTCAGATCGGCCTTCAGCGACCGCCTGGCGGTCGCTATTCAAAAAAAAAAATTTTAAAAATTTTTTTTATTGAATTCAATATAAATATATATATATATTTATGTAAAAATATTCATATATATACTATTAAATACAATATTTTAAATATATATATATATATATAATATATTTTAAATGTTTTAATATATATTTAGTACATATATAATATCAAATCATTGTGTTATAATAATTTAAAAACTTCGATTCAAGAAATAATCTCATTTCAGGTCGTTCGGAGCACGTTTGCTCCGAATGGGACCGCCGCACGCCGTTTTGGTGTTTTATGGCGCCGGAAACGCATTTCCGGCCGCCGCGGTCACACGGCACCTCCGAATGAGGTGCCGTCTGGCCGACCATTTCACAATTCACGCCCCGGATGTTGTCGTACGGTTTCGTGGCATTCGGAGGTCGTTCGTGTGGTTTTGACCCCCCAACGCGCCATTTCAGCGCGCGCCGCGCTGCTGAAAACGCCACAATCGGACGTGCCGCGCGCACCGCACGTCCGATGGACGTGCGGCCTCCTCCTGCATCTCAGGAATAATATTTCTATCGTTCCCGTGCGGTTTCAGGTCGTTTGGAGCACGTTTTCTCCGAATTGGACCGTCGCACGCCGTTTTGGTGTTTAATGGCGCCGGAAACGCGTTTCCGGCCGCCGCGGTCACACGGCACATCCGAATGAGGTTCCGTCTGGCCGACCATTTCACAATTCACGCCCCGGATGTTGTCGTACGGTTTCGTGGCATTCGGAGGTCGTTTGGGTGGTTTTGACCCCCCAACGCGCCATTTCAGCGCGCGCCGCGCTGCTGAAAACGCCACAATCGGACGTGCCGTGCGCACCGCACGTCCGATGGACATGCGGCCTCCTCCTGCATCTCAGGAATAATATTTCTATCGTTCCCGTGCGGTTTCAGGTCGTTCGGAGCACGTTTGCTCCGAATTGGACCGCCGCACGCCGTTTTGGTGTTTAATGGCGCCGGAAACGCGTTTCCGGCCGCCGCGGTCACACGGCACATCCGAATGAGGTGCCGTCTGGCCGACCATTTCACAATTCACGCCCCGGATGTTGTCGTACGGTTTCGTGGCATTCGGAGGTCGTTCGGGTGGTTTTGACCCCCCAACGCGCCATTTCAGCGCGCGTCGCGCTGCTGAAAACGGCACAATCGGACGTGCCGCGCGCACCGCACGTCCGATGGACGTGCAGCCTCCTCCTGCATCTCAGGAATAATATTTCTATCGTTCCCGTGCGGTTTCAAGTCGTTCGGAGCACGTTTGCTCTGAATTGGACCGCCGCACGCCGTTTTGGTGTTTTATGGCGCCGGAAACGCGTTTCCGGCCGCCGCGGTCACACGGCACATCCGAATGAGGTGCCGTCTAGCCGACCATTTCACAATTCACGCCCCGGATGTTGTCGTACGGTTTCGTGGCATTCGGAGGTCGTTCGGGTGGTTTTGACCCCCCAACGCGCCATTTCAGCGCGCGCCGCGCTGCTGAAAATGGCACAATCGGACGTGCCGCGCGCACCGCACGTCCGATGGACGTGCGGACTCCTCCTGCATCTCAGGAATAATATTTCTATCGTTCCCGTGCGGTTTCAGGTCGTTCGGAGCACGTTTGTTCCGAATGGGACCGCCGCACGCCGTTTTGGTGTTTTATGGCGCCGGAAACGCGTTTCCGGCCGCCGCGGTCACACGGCACCTCCGAATGAGGTGCCGTCTGGCCGACCATTTCACAATTCACGCCCCGGATGTTGTCGTACAGTTTCGTGGCATTCGGAGGTTGTTCGTGTGGTTTTGACCCCCCAACGCGCCATTTCAGCGCGTGCCGCGCTGCTGAAAACGCCACAATCGGACGTGCCGCGCGCACCGCACGTCCGATGGACGTGCGGCCTCCTCCTGCATCTCAGGAATAATATTTCTATCGTTCCCGTGCGGTTTCAGGTCGTTCGGAGCACGTTTGCTCCGAATTGGACCGCCGCACGCCGTTTTGGTGTTTAATGGCGCCAGAAACGCGTTTCCGGCCGCCGCGGTCACACGGCACATCCGAATGAGGTGCCGTCTGGCCGACCATTTCACAATTCACGCCCCGGATGTTGTCGTACGGTTTCGTGGCATTCGGAGGTCGTTCGGGTGGTTTTGACCCCCCAACGCGCCATTTCAGCGCGCGCCGCGCTGCTGAAAACGGCACAATCGGACGTGCCGCGCGCACCGCACGTCCGATGGACGTGCGGCCTCCTCCTGCATCTCAGGAATAATATTTCTATCGTTCCCGTGCGGTTTCAGGTCGTTCGGAGCACGTTTGCTCCGAATGGGACCGCCGCACGCCGTTTTGGTGTTTTATGGCGCCGGAAACGCGTTTCCGGCCGCCGCGGTCACACGGCACCTCCGAATGAGGTGTCGTCTGGCCGACCATTTCACAATTCACGCCCCGGATGTTGTCGTACGGTTTCGTGGCATTCGGAGGACGTTCGTGTGGTTTTGACCCCCCAACGCGCCATTTCAGCGCGCGCCGCGCTGCTGAAAACGACACAATCGGACGTGCCGCGCGCACCGCACGTCCGATGGACGTGCGGCCTCCTCCTGCATCTTAGGAATAATATTTCTATCGTTCCCATGCGGTTTCAGGTCGTTCGGAGAACGTTTTCTCCGAATTGGACCGCCGCACGCCGTTTTGGTGTTTAATGGCGCCGGAAACGCGTTTCCGGACGCCGCGGTCACACGGCACATCCGAATGAGGTGTCGTCTGGCCGACCATTTCACAATTCACGCGCCGGATGTTGTCGTACGGTTTCGTGGCATTCGGAGGTCGTTCGTGTGGTTTTGACCCCCCAACGCGCCATTTCAGCGCGCGCCGCGCTGCTGAAAACGGCACAATCGGACGTGTCGCGCGAACCGCACGTCCGATGGATGTGCGGTCTCCTCATGCATCTCAGCAATAATATTTCTATCGTTCCCGTGCGGTTTCAGGTCGTTCGGAGCACGTTTGCTCCGAATTGGACCGCCGCACGCCGTTTTGGTGTTTAATGGCGCCGGAAACGCGTTTCCGGCCGCCGCGGTCACACGGCACCTCTGAATGAGGTTCCGTCTGGCCGACCATTTCACAATTCACGCCCCGGATGTTGTCGTACGGTTTCGTGGCATTCGGAGGTCGTTCGGGTGGTTTTGACCCCCCAACGCGCCATTTCAGCGCGCGCCGCGCTGCTGAAAACGGCACCATCGGACGTGCCGCGCGAACCGCACGTCCGATGGACGTGCGGTCTCCTCCTGCATCTCAGGAATAATATTTCTATCGTTCCCGTGCGGTTTCAGGTCGTTCGGAGCACGTTTGCTCCGAATTGGACCGTCGCACGCCGTTTTGGTGTTTAATGGCGCCGGAAACGCGTTTCCGGCCGCCGCGGTCACACGGCACCTCCGAATGAGGTGCCGTCTGGCTGACCATTTCACAATTCACGCCCCGGATGTTGTCGTACGGTTTCGTGGCATTCGGAGGTTGTTCGTGTGGTTTTGACCCCCCAACGCGCCACTTCAGCGCGCGCCGCGCTGCTGAAAACGACACAATCGGACGTGCCGCGCGCACCGCACGTCCGATGGACGTGCGGCCTCCTCCTGCATCTCAGGAATAATATTTCTATCGTTCCCGTGCGGTTTCAGGTCGTTCGGAGCACGTTTGCTCCGAATTGGACCGCTGCACGCCGTTTTGGTGTTTAATGGCGCCGGAAACGCGTTTCCGGCCGCCGCGGTCACACGGCACATCCGAATGAGGTGCCGTCTGGCCGACCATTTCACAATTCACGCGCCGGATGTTGTCGTACGGTTTCGTGGAATTCGGAGGTCGTTCGGGTGGTTTTGACCCCCCAACGCGCCATTTCAGCGCGCGCCGCGCTGCTGAAAACGGCACAATCGGACGTGACGCGCACACCGAACGTCCGATGGACGTGCGGCCTCCTCCTGCATCTCAGGAATAATATTTCTATCGTTCCCGTGCGGTTTCAGGTCGTTCGGAGCACGTTTGCTCCGAATGGGACCGCCGCACGCCGTTTTGGTGTTTTATGGCGCCGGAAACGCGTTTCCGGCCGCCGCGGTCACACGGCACCTCCGAATGAGGTGTCGTCTGGCCAACCATTTCACAATTCACGCCCCGGATGTTGTCGTACGGTTTCGTGGCATTCGGAGGTCGTTCGTGTGGTTTTGACCCCCCAACGCGCCATTTCAGCGCGCGCCGCGCTGCTGAAAACGGCGCAATCAGACGTGCCGCGCGCACCGCACGTCCGATGGACGTGCGGCCTCCTCCTGCATATCAGGAATAATATTTCTATCGTTCTCGTGCGGTTTCAGGTCGTTCGGAGCACGTTTGCTCCGAATGGGACCGCCGCACGCCGTTTTGGTGTTTTATGGCGCCGGAAACGCGTTTCCGGCCGCCGCGGTCACACGGCACCTCCGAATGAGGTTCCGTCTGGCCGACCATTTCACAATTCACGCCCCGGATGTTGTCGTACGGTTTCGTGGAATTCGGAGGTCGTTCGTGTGGTTTTGACCCCCCAACGCGCCATTTCAGCGCGCGCCGCGCTGCTGAAAACGGCACAATCGGACGTGCCGCGCGCACCGCACGTCCGATGGACGTGCGGCCTCCTCCTGCATCTCAGGAATAATATTTCTATCGTTCCCGTGCGGTTTCAGGTCGTTCGGAGCACGTTTACTCCGAATTGGACCGCCGCACGCCGTTTTGGTGTTTAATGGCGCCGGAAACGCGTTTCCGGCCGCCGCGGTCACACGGCACATCCGAATGAGGTGTCGTCTGGCCGACCATTTCACAATTCACGCGCCGGATGTTGTCGTACGGTTTCGTGGCATTCGGAGGTCGTTCGGGTGGTTTTGACCCCCCAACGCGCCATTTCAGCGCGCGTCGCGCTGCTGAAAACGGCACAATTGGACGTGCCGCGCGCACCGCACGTCCGATGGACGTGCGGCCTCCTCCTGCATCTCAGGAATAATATTTCTATCGTTCCCGTGCGGTTTCAGGTCGTTCGGAGCACGTTTGCTCCGAATGGGACCACCGCACGCCGTTTTGGTGTTTTATGGTGCCGGAAACGCGTTTCCGGCCGCCGCGGTCACACGACACCTCCGAATGAGGTGCCGTATGGCCGACCATTTCACAATTCACGCCCCGGATGTTGTCGTACGGTTTCGTGGCATTCGGAGGTCGTTCGTGTGGTTTTGACCCCCCAACGCGCCATTTCAGCGCGCGCCGCGCTGCTGAAAACGGCACAATCGGGGGGCTGTACGGGGGTGACGGGGGGCTGTACGGGGGTGGCGGGGGGCTGTACGGGGGTGGCGGGGGGCTGTACGGGGGTGCGGGGGGGGGGGGGGGGGGCTGTACGGGGGTGCGGGGGGCTGTACGGGGGTGGCGGGGGCCTGTACGGAGGTGGCGGGGGGCAGTACGGGGGTGCGGGGGGCAGTACGGGGGTGCGGGGGGCTGTACGGGGGTGCGGGGGGCTGTACGGGGGTGGCGGGGGGCTGTACGGGGGTGGCGGGGGGCTGTACGGGGGTGGCGGGGGGCTGTACGGGGGTGCGGGGGGCTGTACGGGGGTGGCGGGGGCCTGTACGGGGGTGGCGGGGGGCAGTACGGGGGTGCGGGGGGCAGTACGGGGGTGTGGGGGGCTGTACGGGGGTGCGGGGTGGCGGGGGGCTGTACGGGGGTGGCGGGGGGCTGTACGGGGGTGGCGGGGGGCTGTACGGGGGTGCGGGGGGGGGGGGGGGGGGCTATACGGGGTTGCGGGGGGCTGTACGGGGGTGGCGGGGGCCTGTACGGGGGTGGCGGGGGGCAGTACGGGGGTGCGGGGGGCAGTACGGGGGTGCGGGGGGCTGTACGGGGGTGCGGGGGGCTGTACGGGGGTGGCGGGGGGCTGTACGGGGGTGGCGGGGGGCTGTACGGGGGTGGCGGGGGGGTGTACGGGGGTGGCGGGGGGGCTGTACGGGGGTGGCGGGGGGCTGTACGGGGGTGGCGGGGGGCTGTACGGGGGTGCGGGGGGCTATACGGGGGTGCAAAGGCCATCCCATTGATTACAAAAGTGAAAAATAAAAGTGATAACATCTAATTAATACATATTTCTTTTATCGATACCATACAGAAATTTATAAAAAATATATTAATAATACATAATCTATAATATCAGATTTATTGATCTGTTGGAATTAGTTCGACTATTTCAAATGTAGAATCATTCAAGATTATCTGATCAAAAACTCAATGTGTATAAAATATTTAAAAGACCACCATGGATGGTAATAATGCATTACTTAAATGAATAAATACAGTACATCAATGTCAACCCTACCAGTAAAAACAAAAAACATATCTCGTGAATATATGGTGCGTCACGTGTTGCCATCACTGCTACCTCCTTCTGGTGGGCCAGGTGCCTACAACAAATAAACATTATAAATATTTTAATAACAAAAATAATTTAAATTAAATAAATAAATACAGTATATACCTGCGTCGTATGATCCCCTGTACCATCAGCTCGACGCACATATTCCCGCAGTGCTCTAACCTCAGCTGTCAATTGCGCATTTGTCTCCTCGGAAGCGCGCAGCCGTGCCTCAAAATCTGACATCTGCTGTGTCATATGAGCAACAGCAGGACCGACAACCGCAGCGCGTGACACTACAGAACGAGGAATCCCTGCTCCATAGGTCAAACTATAGCCATGCCCGTCCCGACCAATAATGCGATGAAAGATCTCATCCCGTCGCATGGGAAGCTGTCGCTGGTCCTCTGGCAGATGTTCTAACTCAGCTTCAAATTGATCCTGTGAAATATTTAAATATATATATGTTAATATATAGATTTATGTAATTATTGGTAAGTACAGACACTTACTATCAATGCTGCAACCTCTGGATCATTGCGATCACGAGTCCTTATCCACACCGACATTTTACCAGTTGCTGTACCTTGCCCTCGCAACTGTATATTAAAAGAATATAAACACAAAACCATATTAATTAATAAATTAAAAAATGAATAATATATACCTCATGTCGGATCTGAGACACGTGACGAGTCCCGAGCCTGTGATCTGGTCCCTGCAACGCTCGATTCTCCGAATGGCGTGTTGACACCTCCTACATTCAATTCATTCAAATTTCAAACAAATCACATATTCTTGAAAATATATATACAGAAAAATAATTAATATACTAACCGCAACACCCTCAGTAGACCAATATGCAACCAAGTCACGCCACTGAGCTGTGAGGACACCTCTCGGGACCTTTTCCAAAATGTCAAGGGCACCCACATTTGGTATCCAGTGGTCCCTCTTCACTTTGCCTTTATAATCTTTCCACAGCTTACGGCATTTGCTCATACACACCGGCCGAAACTCTTCAGGGCATACTTTCAAATTTTGCTATAATGAAAATAATCAAACATATTAGTATTATTTATAAATAGAAAATAAAGTAAAATTATTTTCTTACCTGAACCTCCCTCCATAGACGATCTAATGTGTCCTGAGGGATAGAAGCCCAATCACGCGTGGTCAATGGAAATCGATGTGGGTCACGTATGATATGACCCAACTGACGAATAAATGCTGGGGCATTCGGTCCCATGGGATGAAATACCTCATCAAATGAAACATCTATCGTCGTGTCGGAATTCCATGATAATATGCCACGACCAGGGCCTCTCCTGCGAGAGGAAGAAGCAGCCGAGTCTGATCCTGTTGAAAACAATTTTATATATAAATTGACAAATGTTATATATATATATATATATATATGTCAATTACATAAAAAATATAGACAATGACATTCAAACATACCTCAACCCTGAGACGTAGATGCCTCAGATGGATGATGTGGATTTTCTGCCTCTTCCCCTGACATGTCTGCAGTCATACAAAATATCAGTAATGAGTCCAAAGTGTTTAAAAGATAAATTGGATTGTTCTTAATAAATCAAACTTGTACAACTGTTAATCAAACATAAAATGGATTGAATAATTAGTTGTGAATGAATTTTAAAAAATCAGAAAGTTAATCAACCTAAATATTTATGACTGAATTAACTTACAAAAGTGAGGATTAAAACTTATAAGGATTTATAAAATGATTAGATAATTTATGATATCCTAGGACATTCTACTGAATAGCGGGAAAACAATTATACCTTTCATTAAGCATGCAAATCGACCGTTTCTCCTTCAACAGCCGCTCTGACCCAATAAATATCTTCTTCACGTTGAACTACGGTATGTTGATCAAGTTGTTGGTAAACAAACGGAACAGTCTCGAGTTCATCTTCTTCAAATAAAAACACTCCTCGCCGAGACATTTTGACAACAACTTGCCAACTTGGATCCGAAGGCAAAGTAACGAAGAATACTTGTTCCGCTTGTGATGTCAAAATGAAAGGTTCATTCTCAACTCGTTCATTATTTCTGTATAACATATAGTTAAAATTCACCAATGAAAACTGATATTGATCGACTTTACATCCACGCACTGGATCAACCCAATTACACTTTAACAATATGTACTTCAAACCGTGTGTATATACAACTTCAATGATGTCTATCAATTGACCATAGTAATAACCAGAATCGATAAAGGGACAACCGATGCCACTGTTTTGTGTTGCTCGTTTGTCGTCAACATCTTTAATGCGAAATCGAAAACCATTAGCATCAATAGCTTTATAACGACGAGCCGTTATAGATGGACCCTCAGCCAGTTGGATAAATACATCAGGTAGCGTGGGGTCCCCTAACTCCCTCAGCTTACGAACCTACATAATTTATAAAAATCAATACTGATATATGCAGAAAGAATTAGTTTAATACTTCACTCATAATGAAAATCAATTTATACATACATAATCCTTGAACCAATCATGAAATGTCGCATAATGAGATTGTTGAATTTGCAACTCAGTCGCACGATGCATCTCTTCTTTTATCTCATTAATGTGTTTCCTGCAAATGATTACGCGATGTTTAAAAGATCAACTTATGCAAAGAAAACATGTAAAAGTTATACAAGCACATTGATAAGATACTTACTGCATTAATGGTGCAACTGATGGAGTATTGAACAAGATATATCGATGTGCTTGTATCCACTCGATGTTGTCCATATCAAATGTGGTTCCTTCTCCAACTGGACCATCATGAATCCGAGAGGGCTTATCTAATTTTGTTTCAACATCCGTAAGATATTCTGCACAAAAGGTAGTACACTCATCCATCAAATAACCATTGGCTATTGATGCCTCTGGACGAGCTCTGTTGCGTACAAATCTTTTCAATGTACTCAAATACCGTTCAATAGGATACATCTACCTGAATTGCACTGGACCAGCAGCCATTACTTCATCAGTTAGTTGCACTGTCAAGTGGACCATAACATCGAAAAATGAGGGGGGGAAAAGTTTCTCAAAGTGACAAAGCGTAAGTACAATTCGGTCCTGCAAACTTTTTAAATCACTCATTCGTTGATTTCTTAAACAAAGCTGTCTAAAAAAATTACTCATCTCAATCAAGGGCTGAACAACATTGGGGGATAAACAATCACAAATTGCGATTGGAATCAACTGCTGAAGTAATATGTGATTGTCATGACTTTTCAACCCTTGCAATGTCTTGCTCTTCAGATTCACACACTTTGAAATATTAGAAGAGTAACCATCAGGCACCTTGACCATCTTCAAAATGGAAAGAAATGTCTTTTTCTCCTCTGTAGTCATCGAATACTGTGCAGCAGGCATATATGCCTTGTTTCCCCCAGCTAACTGTAAATGCAACTGTTTCCTTAAACCCATTTCTTCCAAATCACGGCGTGCATTAACATGGTCTTTTGACTTTCCACTGACACCTAAAATGGTCCACAATATGTTATCACAAAACATTTTTTTCAATGTGCATGACATCCAAATTATGCCTCAACATGTTAGTTTTCCAATACGGAAGACTATAAAAAATACTTTACTTTTTCCAATTGTGACTGCGCTGCCTACCCGCAGCACGAATATTACGTACTGGAGGAGCCACCAAATCCTGAATTTCATATACCGTGCGAATGTTTTCTTCCTCAATCTGCGATAACATTTCGACTCCTGTCATGATCTTTGGTGCTGGGCTGAACTCTCTAGAACCATCAAATGCCACTCTGTCCTTTCTGAACCTGTGCTGGGGAGGGAGAAAACGCCTGTGACCCATGTATGCCCATTTTTTGGAATGTTTAAGCCATACAGATTTTTTACTTTTATTGCAAAAAGGGCAAGCAAATTCCCCTTTCGTACTCCAGCCTGATAAATTTGCATAAGCTGGGAAGTCATTGATTGTCCACAATAAAGCTGCATGCAGTTTGAACATTTCATTCGTTTCGCAGTCATAAGTCATCACACCATCGCCCCAAAATTCATTCAACTCATCAATCAATGGCTGAAGGTAAACATCAATCTTATCCCCCGGACTTTTAGGTCCATCAATAAGAGTGGAAAGTAATATAAATTGTTGCTTCATACAAAGCCACGGAGGAAGATTATATGGAACCAACACCACGGGCCATGTGCTATGAGTTGCACCAACCATAGACTTGAATGGATTGAAACCATCTGCTGCCAATCCCAATCGGACATTACGAACATCTTTAGCAAAGTCGGGATGTCTCTTATCAAAATCCTTCCATGCATGAGAGTCTGCCGGGTGGGTTAACATGTCACTTTCATGAACTCTTTCTGCATGCCATCTCATTAAATTAGAAACTTTAGATGACATAAAAAATCTTTTCAACCTCGGTTTAAGGGGAAAGTAACGCATTTGCTTTACGGCAATCGGTTTCCCCTGTATCGCAATCTGACTTTGATGAGTCTTATTTCCCCTGTTCTCTTTCCACCTGGAAGCGCCACAAATCGTACAAATATCCAAATGAGCAGTTTCATTTCTAAACAACATACAGTTGTTTGCACATGCATCTATAGTCTCATATGTAAAACCTAAGTTCTCTGTCAACTTACGAGCATAGTAATACGACTCAGGAATCTTAGCGTCGACAGGAAGAACTTTTTTCAATAAAACCAAAAGCATGTCGAATGATGTGTCTGACCAATTATTCAAAGTCTTCAAATGCAACAACTCCACGATAAACGACAGTTTATTGTAAGAAGTACATCCAGGATATAATTCTCTTTTCGCATCATCATGTACTTCATAAAACCTCCTCGAATCACGATCTGCACCAGAGCGAAGATTTATCTCACCGGTCTCAAGATTCTGGATGTCAATGCCTTCAGGATCAAACCCACGTACCATTTCAGTAAGCATTTCATGCATTGGATCAGTCATCCTTGCATCAACATCCATCTGAGCTGCATCTGTATTTTGACAACGAACATATTCTTCTCCATGACGAGTCCAACTCTTATAATTTTTCAGAAATCCATTAAAGAAAAGGTGATCCCTCACAGTATCTCGTGTGAATTGATATCTGTTAGCACATTTTCTACATGGACAACTAATATAGTCACTTTCAAATCCTCTCGTGAACTCAATAAACTGCATAATGCCATTGAAATATTCTCTAGACGTTCGATTTGGAAGATCAATCCAACTCTTATCCATAATAATATCCGTATAACAAACATTTACACAATACTTATTACATTTACATTTTTCAAATCAACTATATTCAAAATAAATATTAACCATTTGTTTATGAACCATTGATAAAATAATAATGTAACTGAAAGCTCATGTTACCTGATTGAGCTACAAACCTGAAAGGGAGGGGAGCCGAAGGCTGTGCTGCGAGGGAGAGGAGGCAGCGAAGGGGAGCCGGAGCCAAAGGCGGTGCGGCAAGGGAGGGGACGGGCGGCGGCGGCGGCGGGGAGCTGGAGGAGAGGAGGCGGTGAGGGGACGGGGGACGGGCAGCGAGGGGGGGTGTCCGGGGTCGGGGGGGGCCTTCCGAGGTGCGGGGAGGGGTGTCTGGGGTGTCGGGGGCCTGTCAGGGGTGCGGTCAGGGGTGTTCGGGGTGCGGGGGTGTCCGGGGTGCGGGGGAGGGGGGGCTGTCTGGGGTGCAGGGGGGCTATCGGGGGTGCGGGGTGGGGTGTCCGGGGTGCGGGGGGCCTGTCCGGGGTGCGGGGGGGCTGTCCGGGTTCGGAGGGGGGGTGTCCGAGTGCGGGGGGGGGGGGGGGGGGGGGCTGTCCGGGGTGCGGGGGGGGGGGGGTTTCCGGGTTCGGAGGGTGGTGTCCGAGTGCAGGGGGGGCTGTCCGGGGTGCGGGGAGGCGTCCGGGGTGCGGGGGGCGGTCCGGAGTGCGCGGGGGGGTGCTGTCCGGGGTGCGGGGAGGCGTCCGGGGTGCGGGGGGCGGTCCGGAGTGCGCGGGGGGGTGCTGTCCGGGGTGCGGGGAGGCGTCCGGGGTGCGGGGGGCGGTCCGGAGTGCGCGCCGGGGGCTGTCCGGGGTGCGGGTGCCGTCCGGGGTGGGGGGGGGGGAGGGCCGAGAGGCCGGAGGGCGGCGGCCGGAGGCCCGAAGGCGGAGGGCGGCGGCCGGAGGCCGGAAGGCAGGCGGCGGGGGAGGACGGGCGGCGGGGGAGGCCGGGCGGCGGGGGAGGCCGGGCGGCGGGGGAGGCCGGGCGGCGGGGGAGGCCGGGCGGAGGGGGAGGCCGGGCGGCGGGGGAGGCCGGGCGGCGGGGGAGGCCGGGCGGCGGGGGAGGCCGGGCGGCGGGGGAGGGGAGGGCGGCGCGAGGGAGGGCGGCGAGGGGTTAGGGCGAGATCGAGAGGGCGCGGGGGGGGGGGGGGGGGGGGGCGCAGAAACCCCCCGAATATTTTTAGGGAGGTTAGCGACCGCCATTGGCAGTCGCTAATGGTGGGCTATAGCGACCGCCAATGGCGGTCGCCCGAGTCAGGGGGCCTCCACTGCCCCCTTTTCTAGTAGTGAAACCTGCCCTGGTCTATCAGGTTGCATCTCAGTGCCATGATTCATGCCACATCTAGGCAGTGCACCTGCATCTGTGGATACGTTTCCAGGGCTTTTTACAGTTATAGAAACTATTCAATTATCCTTTATATTAGTTTCATCCCAATTTGATACATGTTCATCATAGTATGTTATGAATGTGATGATAATTGGATGTCTGGTCCTAGAACTATAGTACATTAGAGGTGTCATTACTCTCAACACGCCATTAGGGCTCCAAAATGATACTGTGTTCTAGTGAAGGTAGCTTCCCCTTGATATAGAAGCGTAAAATTTCATGTGGAATTTCTTTTTCCCTTGAGATAAATGGATTTGACCTCATTTACTATATTGACTTTCTTGTCCTTTATCATTCCCATGTGGATTTATATCCTCAATGGGTTTCTTTGACATCATCCTATGGTAGTTCTAATATTAATAAGGGATAATTTTATATCTAGGTAAGTCATGTTGGACCCGAGCATACTTGGTTAGGGAAGGTGATATCCCAATTAGAGTGTCTCTTTATGATTCATTAGGGAATGTAGCCCATGGAATTCCATCCATTGGTAGACCGATTCAGGGACTTATTCCCTATTGACTTCTATGGTTTACCTATTGTGAGAGAGTTGGATCTCACTATCGAGATACATCTAGGTGTAACAAGAGGGTCCATTCATCCTTATATAATTTCACATATGGTGCTCCAGGAATGTAAGATGAAGCGGGAAGATCAAAAGGTAGCAGGGTTTATCCAACCCAAATCATCACCATGGTGTTCAGATTTCCATTTCACCTAGAAGATGGATGGTCACATTATGTTTTACATGGGTTAATGATGGGTGAACTATCTTATGGTAAATAATAATCGTCCATTTCCAAATATAGGAATCATAATTAACCATCTCCAAAGTGTGACATTTTTTACTAAGATCAATTTTAGGAGGGGATAAAATTAGGTGCAGGTCATAGAATCAAACATATAATGTAAAACATTCCTATGGTGATATGGCTTGTATGAGTATTTAGTTATTACATTGGTCCTTACAGATGTTCTATTAGTTCTCATGGCCTTAATGAATAGTTTATTCCATCCATACCTAGATTTAATTAAGGTACTCTTTTTAGAAGTCATCTTAGTTTATTCTCACACCAAACACGACCCGGAAATCCATCATTAGATCATTCTAAATACACTTATACATAACCCTCTATATATTACTCTTAGTAAATGATGCTTTTGGATCAATATGCTTCACCTCTTGGGTCATATCATTTTAGAGGTAGGAATATCTTTTAACCTAGAGAGTGTGAGCATTGTATTTTCTGGGGAGAATCACAATAATGAGTTTGACGTAGATAGTTTTTTTGGTATAGATAAAAATTATAAGTGATTAATCCTTAATTTATCATGTTTATAAACTCCACTTATAAGTATTACTAGAAAGGGTTTGAAATTATTTGGTTTTGAAGCTAGTGATATATCCTTTTAGGATTTTATATGGATATTGACATCATCAATGGTCATGATTCTTTCAGATCTGGGAAGAATATATACTTTTTATATTGATAATTTGGGAATCTTTCTAAAAAAACTTATATAGTAGGGATATCGACTTCTAGCATATGGGTCTTTCCAGCTGAGACCTCAGGAGCAGAATTAACTTATGCATGAGATTGATCATATAGTTGTGGTACATTCTCTACTTATATGGAGTAATTATTTTTTGGGTGAATGGTTTGTTGTTTACATGGATCACAAAATACTCAAATACATATCCCCACAATGAGACTTAAATCAGAGGTAGCACAGGTGGGTTGAATACATGAAATAATTTGATATCGATCATGATAATATAGAGAGGAAGGGTCATTTATTTAATAATTCATTTAGTTGGAGGACTCAGACACATACCATCTAGAAGTCCAATAGAAAGGGACAAGTAGTAGAATAGTTTTCTGAGATGTATCTTGAGGTTCAGGAATTTCACGGGTAGCCTATTTTTTCACCTCTTGTAGTTATGCCCTCCCCCATAGAGTGTGTGTGGTAGATATATCTATCAAATCATGAGGGCCCCACCCCTAAGGGGGTGTACCATGTGAGAACACATGTACTAGTTTTTTATTGATGACAATGATATATTACACTTCCAACGGTGTTTATATGTCCCTTCTTGTAAATAGTAAGATTTGAAATGGGAATCTCACACCTCTTTTTATGTTTTTCAACCAAGATTACCAAAATATTTTGAGAAATATGTTTTAATTATTGGTGGAAAATAATTAAGAAGTATATTTCAACATTCATCATGAGGTGCTCTACCTGTTAGCAGGTAATGGAAGAGGACCAGCTACCTAGTGGACTTTTACAGGCTCTATCCATTATTGATTTCAAATGGAACAACATCAACATGGATTTTAAAGATGGGATTTCTGAGAACCCCTTGATGAAGAGAGTCAATATGGTTCCTCATGGACAAGTTTACCAAAGGCCTCAAACATCCAAATAATCTGAGAGCCCTTTTATATTTATGATTATGGAGGATATATATCTGGGAAATTTTTTGCCTTTATAGTGTTCCCCATTATATAGTATCAGAGAAAACTCTCTTTTTACATTATGGATATAAAACGGTACATATAAATCACATTGTTCATAGGTTATCATGTGTATAACATATCACCCTTAGACTGATGGGTAGTCCTATCAGACAATTCGGGTGTTATTGGACATGATTTGGGCATGTATCATTGATTTTTGAGGTTCAAGAGAGAAATATATACCTCTCATTGAGGTTTCATATAATAACAGCTTTTAGGAAATGATTCTAATGGATCTTTATGAGGATGTTTATAGTAAGTCATCCTACTCACCTCTGTGATGATAATAGGTAGGTAAGGCAGCACTACTAGGTCCTCTACTTAGCCAAGGGACATCAATGAAAGTATAGATGATTTATATGTTTTTGAATATATCTCAATCCAAGAAGAAATCATATACCTATCTTTAGCATCATCATATGTAGTTATAGTTTTAACATTGGTAATTTCTATGAGTGTCACCTAGATTGAGACATAGATGAATTTTAATACAAGGAAATTTATCACCCAGTTATGTCAGACCTTTTGAAGTCTTGGATATAGTTGGTTTGGTAGCCTATCAGTTTTATTTACCTTATAGGTACTAGGCCATGTACAATGACTTCCATAAGTCATAGAATTCGTTTTATCATGATGAAACATCCCATTAGTTTGACCATGATGACATTGAGCTATAGTTGGATGCATCATTTGATAGCCATTTGATATATATCATTGGTCGAAGAATTAAATCTCTTTGAGGTAAGACAAGACCTCTAGTACAGCTGCTATGGTAAAAACCATATTTAGGATGATACCTAGAAGAGGGAGGCTGATGTAAAAGAATAGTGGTCATAAATTTTCTCAGATGATGTTTTACCACCCTTGGATGGGAAACTCAAGGATGAATTATTTTAATGAGGGGATGTTATAACATCCAGACATTTGGGGAGTTGATGAATTTTAATTTACTTTTAAAATAATCTTATTTTGTGAAAATACATTACATGGAAGGATATGGAGTGGTTCTAGATATTTAGGCGCTCATTCCAATCCCATATCTTTGGAAATTCAGATGTAAAACTGTGATTCAAAGTTATCACACAATTACTACTAACCATGTGCCCCAACTATGTGAGAACGCAGTGCACAGCACGAGGCCGCATAGTCTTTTTATGGAAATTGGAGAAAAACTGCACATTTTTGCAGGATTTCATTCCACATTGAAAGTGTATTTTTTCATGGTATGTTCATGTTTTTTCAAATAGTGTGCCTATCCAATGTGAGGGGTGTTCTTATATAGGGTTTGGCACACAGTTGATGCACGACATGGCCAATTATGAATCAAAAATATGAAACAAAACATTTATGTTTAAATTTAAAATATTCTTTAAATTTTTTAATACCAATTTTATTTCTTCCTCCTTTATTTTCTTCTCTAGTAGTTTCTGGAAGCTCATCCTTCCTCTTCTATTAAGGATTTTAGTATATCCCTCATATGATCTCTGATTCCTCTAACATTAGGTACTTTGGATCCATATTATTAGGATGTACACTCCTTTTACATCCCATCATTATTTGACTTCTCTCTTGTTGCACTATTTTGGTGATAGCTCATTTGTCCAATTCTCAATGATTTTGATGATTCTTTTAATATCTCTCAATCTAGTTTGATTCAAGTTATAAAACTAGATGATGATAGAGATATGAGCCAAAGTTAGGTTGTTTAGTTTAAATCTCTCATGTTTAGTGCTTTAATTTTTGGTATCATTTTTCTATGAGCCTTACTTCTCTAGTGACGCCTCAAAAATTCATATTAAATTAATAGAAATTGTTTCCCATGACTAATATGATCCTAACTAATGGAAGATCACATCCTATGTTGTTCTCCAAGACATGGGAAACCACTATGGGTGTTCCATTCCTTTATAACCTTCTTTACCTCTACCTCAAATTTCTAAGAACCTCTTTTGGTGTGTTTCCCTTGAAGAAAATTCCATATAATTAATGTTTTTTTAATGATAAATGGTAGGCCATGATTTTGGCCCCTATACTTCATTCCATAATAAAATTCCTATAAATTAATTTTATAATTATATTGAAGTGTCTTAAATTTCATTCCTTGATAAATAAAATTGAATTTTAATAGCTAAGCCAAACCTTACTCCAAGCCAAGAGAAATAATTGGATCTTTATGGGATGCCTTATATGGGCTCATTGAGCTTTATAATTAGAACTTTTATATGGTATTTATATACATTAGGAGGGACACTATATATTCCTTAAATGAGATCAAAATTCATTTATATTACATCCATGTGAGTGATACCATTTACATAGTAAAGAAATTGTGGATATGCTCGGTGGCTAGATGGTTAGAACAGGTTATGAGTTATACTTGGTCCCCTATGTTAGATAACTGGGATGGTTTTAGAGGGTTGATTTTAAACTATGATGTATTCGATATAAGGGATTTGATTTACAGATCACCTGGGATGAACTTTTACATTAATAGATATTAATAGTTTCCTTGGGGTGATACTTTCGATTAATTTTGATCCACGATAAATGATACCAATGTGCCTCTTGATAATTTCTAAATATTCCCTTTAACTAAAAAATATGAGTGTGGAACAAAAATTCTAGGGATAGATACTCCAAACCAAATCACATGCTTGGAGGTAGTCCATTTCTTGTTTATTACTTATAGTGAATATTTTATCACATTATATCACACATGTATAGGTCACCCTTGTCCAGAGACATCCGTAATATGCAGAATTGGGTAGTATCAGGTGGGTTTCCTGTGGGGAAGTCATTTGAATGTATTATTATTTATTTATCACCATGAAAATATTTTTGGGACACTACTCATTTTATATGCATTGAATTTATTGAACTAGAACATTTTGGTGGTGGTCAACTATGTATATCTCACAAACTACTTGGTCCACCCTTGGTAGCAAAAAAACTCATCATTGTAGGTTTAGATAAAGTGAAGTGCCCAAATTCCTATGTTTTATTCTGGGTACTATGATGGGGGTTGGGGTTAGAGGGTCGAGCATATTATAATGATTATAGTAGTTAAATCTTTTGTTCTTAATTATTTTTTTAGAATGTGTTATATTTCTATATCCTATAATCCTAGGTACTCATTTTTTATTGCTACACAAAATTACCATCATTGTTATTATTTATCTATTTATTAATCAGTTTCTGTTTAATTATTTATCTGGATATTTATTATTATTCCACAACAACTTATTTATTTGGCTTCTACTATTTTCCATTATTATTTATGTAATGTGATGCACTTTGATCAATGAGGGAATAGTTTCCCCACACACACACCATACGATCTCACTCAGAATTGGATCTCGCTTCTAGTTGGCATCCTCTTACATATGGGGAGGCAGTCTTTAAGTTATGTGGTAAAGCATCTTGGAGAACCACTTATTGGATTCAAGGGTGAGACACTATAATTATCGATTATAAATTCCACTGAGCCTCACTAAATTAAATTATGTGATCCATTTACCAGTATCAATAATGTACATTCATGACCCAATGCAGGTTCTCACCTCTAAAGAAATAGAATTCGAACATGATCTATCTTATTTTAAACATCTTATCTATATTCATGATACTAGAGAGAAACTATTGAGTAATTAGAAGACTTGAATGATAAAGATACTTGAGAGAAATAATTAAAGTAATGAATTAATGTGGTAACAAGAGGATTTTATAATGAATAAAAACCCACATTTGTTTATAAGTTAATTTCCATGAAAAATTCATGTATGATATTTTTTTTAGAATTGAATAATGTAACACTAGAGAATCAATTATACTAAATAAAAAATTATATTCTAATAAAACTAAAATAAATTCACATTTTAATATTTCGTGGCATAAAAAATAAAATTTTATATGTTGAATATAAATCCCTAGCTTACATGGACAAGATAACCGTATAATGGATTTTTTAAATTCTCCTATAGGAATGAGCTTTTATATATAATAGAAAAATTTGTATATATCTATTACAAAATTTATTAATAATAAATTTTAATAATATTGATCATTGAAAATTTGTTAACTATAATTTTGATATTAATAAATATAATATCATTTATAGGAAATAAAATTATTTTTCAAGAAACTATTTTTTCTGAAAACTATTTTTGGTTAAAAATGAATAATGTATATCCAATATAATTGATTAAAATAGAATTTATTGAGTGATTATTTAAAAAATATTATTGAGTATATATCTAAATATATTAATTAATATCCACATTATGATGGTTACATGTCATGTAGTTTATAGAGGATCATCTTATAATTGAAAATTGCATTTATTGAAAAGCTATCTTTTGACAGGATTTAGGGATTTTTTAGAAGGTGGTGCCTCAGTCCAAGACCAAGGTATAATTTATTGGTCCAAAAAATAGGTTACAAGAGTCTGAAATACATAACTTTTTTACAATATTTATCATAAAATGGGATGAAATCACCAGGAAAATCATCCTACCATGTAATGTCTTGGTTAAACCCCTTGTGGGAAAGACAATCAGCAACCATGTTCGCTTCATAAAATACATGAGTGGAAATGTAGTTGATTTCTGTGAACAAATGAAGGAAATTCATCCAACGGGATGTAAGCGGCCAGGAATGATGCACAACCCCCTACTAAATATCTTGTACAGTATTGGTTGAATCATGTTCAATACATAGATTATTCCAACCATTTTGTTTTGTCAAGTCCATGGCATGGATCACCCCCATCATTTCTGCTTCAAAAGATGAGGTCGTACCACAACTGCCAAAGTAGCATCCATGATAACTACCATGATAGTATCTAAAAATTGAACCACATTCTGCAGGTCACATGTTTCCTTTTGAGGCACCATAGACATTCACATTGATCAATCCTAGAAGCGGAGCATTCCAGAATACCTCAAATGTGCGTTCAGGCTGTCTGTATGAACCAGTAATCTGAAGTCGGTGTTGGATCTCAATGTCACCAATAGTGTATTCACATTATGCTTTCTAAATTGAGGCAAATTCCCAGATGACAATAAGTATCTGTGTCTTATATGCATTGAGCCTGAATGAGAAATTATTATAAAGAATATCATTTCTATCATACCAGATCACATGTAAGAGTTGAGAAACCATAGTAAGAAAAAGATGCTGGATTTGTTGAGAATAATTATAATCAATGAAAAATTTCAATTGAGGGATGATAGAATCAATAAGTAAACATATGAAACCGAAAATGTCAAGAATGTAATTCCATAGAGCTATAGTTGTAGCACAAGATAGAAAAGAATGATTATCATACTCTCTATGTCAGTTGCATTAGTTACATCTATAGAAAAGATAAATCCCAAAATATCGCAGGAAAGCTTCAGTGGGTACCCTTTTATGAGAAATATTCCAAATAAGAGTAAGTCTTAAGGGATTAATCCAAGGTTTTCTAAAATATTTCAACAAACATAGGCTAGAATTTGAATTTATAAAATTGTTATGGTAAAAACATTTGGATTCAAGAACACCATAATAAGAAGGTTCCTAAAAAAGAAAATCCTTAGTTTTGGAGAGGGGTAATTGTCAATAATAAGAATGATATTATTAGGGAGTGTGATGTCATGAGAATTAATAACATCCCTAATAGTGGTGTTGGAATGGTCTGGAAGAGTAGTAGAAGGAAGCCTGGAGATTAAAGGTGCACTAGTCTAGTTATCAAGAAACAATTTCATGGAGGAATTAGTATTAACCATCCATATAGTGTTTTTCATAATCTTGGTGAAGGTTTTCCTAATGAACGGCTAGATGGAAGAAGTAATGTAGATCAAATTTCCATTCCTAAGTTTAGAAATGGATCTTTTTTTGAGAAAATTAGTGGAATCATAGTTATTATGAATAAACCTCCAAGTCAACCTATATTGAAGAGATTCATTAAAAAGCTTAAGATTATTTATTCCAAGACCACCCTTGTCCAAAGGTTTACAACAGGTGACCCAAGGAATGGTCATAATATTTCGATCAATCGTACTACCGGTCCAAACAATGTTTTTAATGTAAGAGATGAGTTTATTAAGGAGACCAGTAGGCTACTTGTAAACCATCATTGAGTAGACCATTTTGGAGACAATTGTAGATTTCACAAGACAAATTATTCCAGCCATAGAGAGAGATTTACCATTCTATGAAGAAAGTTGGTTGGTAATATGATAAAAAATGTTGTAAAAGTAACTGGATTTTGGTCTTCCCCGGAATATTGGAACCCCAAGATAAGTGTAAGGGAATGAACCTTCCTTGATACCTAAATAATCGATGATATTACCTTTTCTGTTAGAAGCAATGTTCTTCTTGAAGAACACACAGTATTTTCTCCAACTTATAGATTGACCAGATATTTCTTCATAATGAGATGTGGCATTTTAAGGTTTTGGATATTCATTTTATCACCTTGTAAGAATAGAATAATTTCATACGTGTATAAAATATGGGTGGGTACATTTAAGTTTATAAAATCTTGGATAGGTTTAGTCCTGTTTTGATCCACAAGTCTGGTGAGTAATCTTCTTAAGTAATCTTCAGCAATAGAAAAAGTAATGGAAGAAAGAGGATCACCTTTACTAAATCCCTTGGTGCATTTAATGAGTCCTTTAGGTGCACCATTGACAAGGACGGAGATGGATACTGATTTGAATAATGATCTTATCAGACCAGTGAAAGGGTCATTAAAACCAAAGTTTTTGAGAACATTCATAATTAATCTCTAATCCATGGAATCAAAAGTTTTTCTAATTTCATGTTTAATAGCAATGCTACCTCCACTAGTGACTTTTTTTAAGATATTAGTTCATTCCAAATCAAGACAGATGCAATCTTGAATAGACCTACCATTTATAAAGCCAAATTGGTTCCAAGAAACAATTCTATTGAAAATGGAGGTAAGTCTATTAACAAAGAGTTTAGAGTTAACTTTTTAAATGTTATTAATAAGTGAAACATATCGGAAAAATTGAATCTCAGATGCATTGTCCATTTTTTGAATAAGATTAAGGAATCGGGAATTTATCCCATGTGGGAGAACACTTTTGGTGAAGAATGTTTTGACAAGTTTGCAAACATCCAAATGATTGATCTCCGAATACTATTGAAAGAAACCATTGTTGAAACCATCAAGTACCGGGAAAATATCAGGATTGAAGCTAAAAATATTGTCCTTGATTTCATGATCTACATGGATGATTAAAAGGTTTTCATTATCTTCAGCAGTAAACACATTACGTATTATATCAGGTAGAAGATATTTGCAAACATTCGGACCATAAAACAAATTATGAAAATGAAAGACAACCTGATTAGCAATACCCTCCTCAGTTTCAATGATAGTGATATCATCTCTTTGAAAATTAAGAGGTCTATAGACCTTTATAATTCCTTAAAGAGAATTATAGAACTTATAATTCATGTCTTCATCCGAAATCCATTTGGTTTTGAAGATTTTATTTTTCATGTTGTCTTTATGTTTCTGAAGAGAGTGGAATTTCAAAGAGGTACTAATTTCGAGTTGAGTATCTAAAGAAAAATTAGATAAAGTATGGAGCTTTGAAATTGAATATGGTCATTCCCCAGAGTGGAGATGTCCTTGTCAAGTTGTTTAGATTTGGAGCTACACCATCCCTCCATAAATTGATTAAGGTGATTTAGTATAGTGATGCAATAAAAAACATCATTATGATGCCTCATGCCATCCCAAAATGTTTTAATAGTGCTATTATATTCAGGATCCTCTTCCTAAGAATTATTAAATTTAAAATGGAGAGAGGGTTTAAAACTCTTGGTGAGAATACTGACCAGAATAGGATGATGGTCAGATTTGATCTTTGTTAATGTAATACTCGATATGGAGTCCCATGTATTGAGGGAATAGATATTAGTGAAATCACTATCATGTTTTCTAGCCACTAATATATTGTGGTGTCTTCTTTACCAAGTCAACGTAGAACATATAAAATTGATTTCAATAAGATTACAATACCCAATAAAATATTTAAATTTTCTTGAGGAGATAAAAGAGGGAGATGGTCCAATTTTTTCACTAGGGGTAAGAATGTAATTGAAATACCCAATCACAAACTAGGGATCCTAGATAACGTTTTCTTGGATATTAAGGTCATTCCAAAGAGATCCTCAATCTTGGTATCTATTCTTAGAATATATCATAGTGCAATAAGAATGTAAACCATCAGAGGAAAATTCACTTGTTAACTTCAGATCAAAAACATTAAAAACACACATAGACTGAAAGAATGAATGATAAAAAACCAAATAGATTCAAAAGCAATCCAATCCTTCCAGGAAATAAGAAAATTATAACCATTAGAACATAGATGAAAATAATTTTGAATAAAAATTCATTTTAGGCTCAAGATAGAAAAAAATTTGGTTTTTGAGTAAAAAGAAATCTTTTAAGAACAATATATCTGTCAGAGTTAGCAATATCCTGACAATTCCAAAATAAAAAAATCATTGCAACATGTGTTTGGTGTTAGAAATCTCTCTTTTTGAGCCACCAGATCCATTATTCCTTGTTGATATTCTAGGGGCTTGATAGAAGGTTGGGATGGATTTCATTCCCTGTTTACTCATAGAGAAAAAAGTAGATAAATTAGAATCACTTGTAATGTCAGCACTTTGATTTTTCTCCAATTATTTTACATTTAAATGTGGGGCTATTGGGATAACCCTTGGAGTCATGAAAGAAGTTTTATCAGTTTTAGGTGTGCATGAAGATTCAGTACCAGTGGAAATACTACGAGATCCCACTACCTATATAAGATCATTTGAAACTAAAACCTTAGTTTGTGGAGACACTTCAGTAACAGGCCTCAGAATAACCTTATTGGTAGTGTCAATATTTATTTTAACAAGTGGATCATTCAAAGAAGTAGCCATTGGGCTACCCCTTGTAATCAAGACATGGGGTTCTATTTGAGTAAGAGTATCAATGGGAAGGTAAAATGGTGGGGCAATAGGGTGTGAGCCCACTGAATCTATTATGTCATTAGAAATATCTAAATTAGAATTTATAGAGTCACCTACAGCAACATTTAGTGTCACCGTACCTGTAAGGATCTCAAAGGAATGGTCAGTATGCTTCTTGTTTTTCAGAACCTCACTATTGCCACTCCCATTATTGTTTATAGTACCAGAGTAATAACCGCTATCCACTCTATCAAAGGTGGGGACTGGACCTTCAGAGACCACCGATGTACTGAGATCCTTCCCATCATGTGATACCACAAGTACTACAACCTGCTGACCATTTCCCATAGTGTTTTTTAGGCATGAAACATGATCGATAGCCACTGCATGCGACTGATCATATAAACTCAACACCATTTTCTCAATCACATTAAATATAATTTCATCATCATTGACATTATAATATTCCTCAACCAAATATTCCCAGGTAGAACCTAATGTCTCTCTCAAATGTGTTTTCTTTTTCACCCATTTCTCAGTTTTCTTCATAAATACTTCGATTTTCTCCATAGTAGAGGACTTATCATTTTTCTTCCTTCTTACATGAGTCTAGTCATCATATTTTGTTTGATCCTCCTTGATTTTAACATGACCCTTCTTAACACTACAATTTAGATGGGGGTGACCAACTATTTTATAGAGTTTGCAGATGGTTGGATTGCGCTCATACTCAAATCGATCCTCGGGTTTTTAGTCATTTATGTTGAAGAAACCACATATAGAATAGTGTTCTCTATATTGACTTCTACCATGACCCTCACATACATACTGAGCTCAGTATTTATCATTTGTTGAAAAAACTTCAGCAGGGTGTCAATGCAAGAGGTGATGTCCTTCAAATTTTTGGGATTCGAGAAGAAGAAATTGAGACCGTGGATTCTCACCTAGATTTTAGCCATTGTTTTCAAGTGGGTGTGTGCATTAAATGTGAAATCCCATTCTGAGAGTCTGATAAGGCCAGGTTTGTTATGTAAATTTCCAAGATTCTAGATGTGATCGAGCTCCTCCTACAAGCTTAATAGGATATGAAAATAACCTCATCCGATTGGAATAAGATTCCAATCCATGAAGCCCCAAATATGTGAAATTTGAGGCTTAAGATCCATGGTCAACCATGGTTTTTTATCTTTCTGATATACAATACAACCCATAACTACAAACCTACAAATTTTAGAGCTTTGCCGTAAAGCCTCTAGATTGGCTTCTACCACATAGCATCCATCTTCCAATTTCTTACAATGCAAAATATTCCCCGAGTTAGACTTGCACAGATTCATACCATTGAGATATTCTAAGAAAGATATATATTTGGGCCTTTCAATCGTAAGGGTTTGATCTTTTTGTGCCATGATTCCACAACCATCAAAGGTTTTTTCCCATTTAGTATCGAAACCTACCATGGTGAGTGAGATCTAAAACATTTCATTGCATAGATCACATTTGTTGCGGGTGAACCCTAGAAGCTGCGAAGAAAGTGCCGCTGAGGTTTCCAATGGTATCCCTTGCACTGATCGACACTTTTACTATCGTTTCCGAAATTTTAAAATATATATGAATTGAATTTGAGAAAATTTCATTTATGGGTTTGTTTTTAAACTAAATTATGATATTTTGTTGAAATTAATTTAATAAAATAGATTCCATATTTTTAATCTGAATTATTAATATTATAAAATAATTTAAACTTAATTTTCAATCATACAGATTAGTGAAAATAAAATATATCAATTAACATGGTTAAGGTAATGAAGTTGTTTTGTGTGTTTCATGATTTTGTGTTAAAATTCATATTACAAACACATTTAATATTTATTTGAAAAAAATTATTTCCTAAATATATTAATTAGGTTAAAATCATCAAATATCAATCATTTTTCATTATTCATAAAGGAATAATTACATAGGTTAAAAAACTAGTTACTTTGGTGAAAACAAAAATGGTAAATGTTTGTAAACCTAGAGGATGAAGGAATAAAATTTTTAAAACATGTTTCATTTTATGTTTTGGATATTTTTATTGACCTTAACATCCATAAAATATAATATTTTTAAATTTTTTAGGAAATTGGTATGAGAGTGACTTCACAATAATGAATAGTTTTTGGTATTTACCAAAATGTCACTCTTAAATTATTAAAGGGTTCTCCTTATCCTCACTTAATCACACATCTCAAGACTTTTGGCTTAACCAGAACCTACAAAAATACCTTCCAAGTTCATAATTTAAGTTATATATCTTTTTCTTCCAAAAGACCAACTGTAGTGTCCTTAAGAATATATCCAAATAAGGTGCCTCTAATAAAAGATTAGAATCATAAAAATGATATTCATTTTCAGTTGTTATTTTTTAAAATTAATTTATGTCAAAAAAGCATCCAATAAAATAAAAAATTATCTTCCATTTATTATATTTTATCACATTTATTTCATAATATTTATCGATCTCCTTATCCATCAAATGGTAAATTAATCCATCACTTGTGTGTACTGTAGACTACCACCTCGCGAATCGATTTAATTTTATTCCATCATCAAATCAAGTGGATGTTAATAATTATGGAAATATTGAATATATGTGATACATATGACATGGTATTAGTTATATAAAATTATTATATCATCACCACCCTTACCTTTTCACACATTAAATGAATGATATCATTACTTGAACAAAATTACGACATACCATATCATTGATGAGATTCAAATCATTTTTCATATCAAAATTTCATCAATGGATACAAAAATATGTTTAATAATTATATATTATATTTAAAATATTAATATAATTCTGGATATGATGTAATTATATCCTTTACACTATAACTGAAACTTTCAGGGAAAACAAGCTTGATAAAATAAGGAAATTAATACCTAAAACTATATAAATAATAAAAGTTTTAAGGAAAGAGTTATAAAATGTTATAATAGGATCATATATGACATTATAAATATTTATATTGTTTTTTAATAAATTAATAACATGATTAAAACCATTATAAAGGAAGTTAAATTAGGACTAATTAAAGGGAAGAATGATGTAAGAGATTTTATCTCCATTATCATTTCATTGAGTCATATTTGTTAGTATGAACCCATTCCCAATTATGCGGTGTATATAATACCCCATTAGTGTGTTTAAAATAAATACAAATTTATTAAATTTTTTTAATGTTCAAATTCATTAGTATTATTTAAACAGATTACAGAATAGAAGTTATCATAGAGGTAGTAATATATTTTACAATGTCACATAATTTAAGGATTTCTTTTGATATCATTGAATTAATCTTATCATTTATCCTTCATAACATCCAATAATCTTCTTATCCACTATATATTTAAGAACATTTCAACTTTTAGTCCAAATTTACCACTCTTTGGTACTTGAATCGTCTAATGAAATTTTTAAATGGAAAACTGATTTAATTTATCTTTAAATTAGATAAATTTTTCATTCTATGTTCATGTTTCTCAAATTTGATTTAAAAATTTCCTTATATTTACCCAAATGATATACTAATTAGATTTCATGATATACATTAATTTATAAATTTTTTTAGGAATATTCTTACTTTTTTTTAAATGTATTTTTAATTTTAAAAAAATTCAAAAGGAATATTTTTAAGGTATATGATGATAAGATACTTCCTCACCATCATAACTATTTTAGAAAATGTTTAATATTATACAAATTTTTAGTGGTTTTACCAATAAAACTATTTTAAAAAAATATTATATTAGAATTTTTCTGTCATTTCATTTATTATTTCAAACGATATGATTTTATTACCAAAATATATAATCCTGATGAACTGTTGTAAAAATTATTACCTATGGTGTTTACATTGAATGTTATTTTAATAATTTAGAAAATATTGATAAATCTATATCTTTTACTCAATAATGATAATTTTGGATAATACATATTTATACATAATTTAAATCAATCATTTTATATATGAGAAATGTTTTGGACATGCAGGGATAGGTGGGGCCAAAAATTATATATCCCCTAGATGCATCAGTAGGTCTCCTAAGATAAATCTGATGGTCAAATGAATCGAGTTTTTACCCATAATTTTAAACTATTTATGTGTAACTTCTTATTGGTATAGATATCATTATTTATAATATAATGATATCCGATAATAATAATTTCCTTCATTTAGAATTCAGTTATTATTATCTATGAAATTATTTTATTAATTTTAGCCATGAACACGTTTTTCTCAGGTTATTGATTAAATTGAATGTGTATCCAAAATTTATCTTGAAACATGATTATTATTTATATGATCATGATATTTATTTTGTTGATTAAATGGAACTTATGTTCCATTATTTTCCTTTCTATATAGATTATTCGTTATAGATTCATGATATCTTATTCTGTATTTTACCCTTATTGTAAATTTTAACGAACCTTTTTTTGTTTTTATTCCCCATGATATGAAGAATGATTAATATAATTATTAAAATAATGCTAAATTTTCACCATTAATATGGTTTATATTCCATTCTAAAATTAAAAATGGTATAATATATGTATATGGTTCTCTAAAAAACTAAATTTATCAATCCATCATGATTTAACGTCATGTTTCTATTCAAATTTAATAAAGTAGACATTGGATATAGGTTACTATAGTCTTTGATTTTATAGAAAACCATGATCAAGTCAGGAATTTGTACATGAACCCCCAGAAATATCAAATTTCTATCTAAAAGATTCAAATATACAAATATAAACTGACTTACCAAAGTTACGATATCAAAACCATATCTACCATAGTACATTTCATCTATTAAATGTCATTGGACCTCATCATGCATGAAATAGTATAGATAATACATACACATAGGGTATTCTAACTACTACATCTATTATTAAATCCTTACATGCAATAATAATTGTATCACAATATATATAACCCATCCTCTGAACATAATATTCAAATTTTCAAAAATCCACACAAAAATCCTCAAAAATATTAGATACGTATCAAAATTATACAAATTGGAGATAAGAACAATAGAAGAATCTAGTTGGTTCCTCCTTGTTAGTGAAAAATAAAATTCATTGTTCACAACAAAGCATTTTGGTGGAAACATGAAATGATATACAACATCTCTAATAGACTCGCTAATTTAAAAATGGACCAATATATCAGGGTTCAAATTTACCTTACTTTTCATGTTATATATTTCATTTCCAAGGTGACAGTCATAAGGGGAATTGATCTCTAGTTGTATACTCTAAAAATAATCATTGGAAGACATTATAAGACTATTTTCCTATATGAAGTGTTATTAATCTAATATGTTTTAAATGAATCTGAATAGTTTTCTCATTCAACAAATTATATCCAAATAGATACCTTTCAACTATTTTAACCTAACACATTAGTGATCAACATAGTATTCAATATAGCTCGTAAGAACAATCCAACTAAATCGGTGATTGATAACTATTATGGTATAAAAACTCCACCAAAGAGGCTTGAACCTCCCATGATCTCACAAATTATTGGGAAAATCCTCCAAGAATGTCTTCATATGATTTTATATTCGATTTTAATTTTCAATATTTTTTAGGAAGATATAAGCTTTTAAATGGATTTTTCATCGTATTTTGATGTCCTATCCAGAATTACATTGTAAATCATGAATTTACTTTTGAAATAATATATTAAAGAACATTATAAAGTATGGAAACATCCTTCTCACACAACCATTTTCAAAAAAATTCCTCTTAAATGGGAAATAATTATTTGATTTCATATTCCACAATTTAATATCTTATATAATGTTTTTCTTCCATCGTTATCATCATAGAAAAACTAAAAAAATCCATTATGAAATTCTCTCACATGCATGTTTAATAAATAAATGGTCCAAAACACCCATAAGATACTAATGTTTGACCATCACCTATTAGAAAATTTGGAATCGAGAATCATAAAAAACTATTTTCCGAAACATTTATATTCACATAATATTTTTAACTATATAACAGATCATTTTATCACACTAAGATTAGAAATCTAGCATGTTACATGTTCTATGAAGCCTTTGAGTGGATTTGGGGAGAGGTAATCTATTTGAAAATTTTATATATTTAAAATAAAATAATTAGGAAAACCTACGTGAATAACCACCAAACATTAGTAAACCAACATTAATTAATGATAACTCAT
This sequence comes from Viscum album, assembly GCA_963277665.1. NCBI lineage: Eukaryota > Viridiplantae > Streptophyta > Magnoliopsida > Santalales > Viscaceae > Viscum > Viscum album. Next base: position 299,483,614 of record OY728151.1, read on the forward strand.
TGCCTTTAATTAAAAACATCCCACCAATATAAAAAACAATCATTGGGTAAGTATCCTCTTTGCCTTATGACCCAAAAAACCATCATTATCCATTCATTAAACAAGAGTCACAAGACCCTATTTTCTAATTCTTACACTGATAATGTCATGTTCTGAATCATTTTTTTTTGAATGGCTATCTAACAAACCTTCTTCTCCCTTGATATAAATCTTTCTTTATCTTTAATCTACCTCCTCCTTTCCCCATTCACACATAAGTAGATGTTGGTACCTATCCTATATCACCACTATACTAATACAGGATTAAATAGTGTATATCATATAACCCTCCAACAATACATCGAATATCATGTATATTATCCCCAAAAAATTCTAAATACATGCCCCCTAGTGTATTCTATTGTGTTTAATGATGTGGGGGTAATTTTTTCATCTATTATCATCTTGATTGATGATATGAAAATGTCATAATTTCTCTTTATTCCATCATGGTATTAATAATTAATGTTTTCTAATTGGGATTATGATGAAAAAATGTTGAAAAATAATTATTTTTACATTTCATGATATTATATGTCCTAATTCATTGTAATGTTGTTTTAAATATTACGATCCATTCCCTTCAATATTTCTTGTAGTAATTAATATCATGTAAAAAAGTTTATTCTTTTATAAAAAGTGGGATTGTATTAGGAATATCTGAATCAACTATAGGTTTTAGTGAGATTGAAAAATATATCCACATAATATGAAAACATTTTCATTCCAACTTTTTGGGGGATTCATCTTCTCCACATCAATACATATGTTTTACATTACTATCTAAGGTTCACATTCTAACTAGAGTTATGAAATTAATTAAAATGTATTTATTCAACCTAAACGAAATCACCACTGTATATTAAAAATAATGTGTCAATTAAGCCACTTGTGATATATTATCAATATTCTCCCCACTATAAAATGAATCACTAATCTTTATTGTAATGTTCTGTGTTTTGAATTGGATGAAAAATCGTAGAAATTGTTTTCCATTAGCTGGGCAGCTCAGTTTTAAAACTGGGTGTCAGAACTATTTAATTATAACATTTGATATTATGATGTGTATTTTAAATAAACTTTAATAAATTAATTGGATTAAAATTAAAATGGAAATATATTAATTTAATTGTAAAATCCTTATTAAAACTTTGGAATATTTTATAAAATATTTTCAGAGTTTGGTGATGAGTCAGCGTGGGATTCTGAGACACATAGACTCTCGGTGTTGATAGAGTAAAAATATTAAATTTATTGTATTCATATGCATTTTTTTCTTTTAAAAAAATTGAATAACTCTCAAACGGTGCATTGTATGAGAAATATAAAACCATTATTAGGTCGGTAATGCCGGTTTTACCCTAGGTAGGGTATAACCTTGATGCGTGTCGGGTGTTTGGAACCCTCACACATGATAATACCCTCCTTAATTTTAATTAATTTATTATTCTGATTTTTTTATATGAAATAATTATTTTCTCTCAAACGGTGTGTTGTATGAGAAATCAGACACCATTTTTAGGTCTGGAATGTTGGTTTTACCCTATTCATTGTACAACATTATTGTGTGTTGGGTGTTTGGAACCCTCGCACATGATAATACCCTCCTTAATATTAATTAATTTTTTATTCCGATATTTTGATGAAAAATAATTATTTTCAATCAGACGGTGCACCGTATGAAAAATATGAGACCAACAATAGTTCTTGGATGTGGGTTTTACCCTAGGTTGGATATAACTTTTTCGAACATCAGATGTTTTGTCAGACTGCACCCGAAGATAATTTATTTGGTTTATAAATATTTTTTTGGATAGTTAGAAATAATTATAAATATTTTATTATTAATATTATTATTTTCATTAAATACTACAAATGAAAATGTACCTATGTAATTAATAAATTGTGTCGCGGTGTAAATAATAACTGCACAATTTAATAAATGTGATATTATTAATTGTTACAATTAAATAAAAATTCTAAATCAATATTAATTTAATAACCGTTATCTTTTTTTAAAGTTATTGTTTTTAAATTATTATTGGTGTCATTGATAAGTTTTATTAAATAATAATATTTTTAATTATTTTTAACGTCATGACTTAAATCAATGTACAATAAATTTATGTTTTTTTTCTAAATTCTTAATTTGACTCAGGGCGTATGCTTGCGCACCCTATTGCGGGTCCCAAGCAGCTATTAAATTAATTAAATAATTTCTTGGGTTTTATGTAAAAAAATTTCATTGTTCCCTATTACTTCATTCTGGGTAAATATAATTTAAAAGAGTTTAAATATAATAAAAAGAGTTTAAAGGAAATCAATTGAATTTAAATAGGGATAATAATAAATAACAAAATAGATATTGTTGGAGAGAAATTAAAAATAATTAAAATTGGGTAAACCCATTTTAATTATTTATTTCATTTCTTCCACCATTTTATTTTTATTATTTTATTTAATTCCTTTTTTTATTTTCCCTTTTTCTTTTATTTCCTTTTTTTATTTCTTTGTTTTCTCTTATCTCCCCCCTCTTCTGTGCATGGCGCACCCCCACCCAAGGTGGTGCGCACCACCTCCTTCTCTCTTCAGAAGATCGTTGTGCCTCCATTCTTTGTCCATTTTTATCATCGTTTTGTGCACTGTGAACCTCTAGGTAAGGCTTATCCCACACACCAATAATCGTGTGATCTCATTCTATATCATTTGTGCAGCTCGTCGTAGATGGAATTTACCATATTTTTGGGTTTCACTAAAATCATCAATTTTCTTCTATTTTAGGTCAAATCAAAACCTATCATAGATCATAGTATCATATACGACCATAAGGTAGGGCATCTAATCTCTTTCCCTTTGTTTATTTGTGGTTTATAAAAATGCATGGTTGTGTCATTCGTCGAAGCCAACCGACGTTGTGAAAATTCATCCAATAATTTCAATTTCATTGTTCTGCATAATTATTACAACCCTAATTATCATAAATTAATTTGTTTAAATTGTTGCAATGTGGTCAGACACCCCTTTGGGTGTTTCAATGTCGTATGTATAAATTCTATTAGCTCGGGTATTTAGTTCATTTAAATGCATGTGTTGTGCAACCTATTATTGTTGTGGTTAATTTAAATAATTGTTTTAACTAATTATGAACCATGAATTGTTAGATAAATGATAGTTGTTTGTACTGAATTATTTATTTATTTAAATGTGAATTCTTGATCATTTAATTTAATTAACTGCATGTGTTGTGCAACCAATTTTGTTGTGTTTATTTGAAATAAAAATTTAGATTAATTAAGAAATTTTAATTATTGGATCCTGTGTTGTTGTTTTTTCTTAAGTATTTATTTATTAAAAGGTTCATTTATCTTCTTGTGTTGATGTGGTGTCTTTCCTTTTTAATATTTTTATGTTGCAATATTTAATTTATACCTTGTTATTCACGGTGGTATATTTTTAGTTTTCAAGATGCAATTTCATATGATTATTATGTCATTTCTGCCGCTATGAAAACATTAATTAAATTTAGGGTGGGGAAAGAAGGTGGGTTTTGTATTAAGGGTCATGCTTAGACCCTCCATTCCAGACTAGTTACCACTACGCACTGGGGGAGGTGTCTTTGGATTTTTTCAACTGAGACTTCCCTAGGATTTTTAAAACTTATGAGTGATATCGGTTTGAAAAGGGCCCATCAGTTATGGATCCATTGGAAATGTGGCTAATCTAGCCTTGGATGATGCTTGACCCCTTTTTGTGAGATTTGGACTAACTCAGGGTAAATCTATGACTCGAGCGATACTAGGTCTTTCGAAAGATTGTCCTGTATGGGCCTGGTGGTTTTGATTAATTTGAATGATGTTCCATAGAAATACATTCGGGATGGGATCGAACTCCAACTCTCAACATGAACCATAATAATTATTCACTAAAGGGTTATATTAATTCCTCTTTGAGCCTCTTGAGATTTTTGATACTTTTAGGGTATGTTGAAGAACACCTGTTTGACATAAGACTTATACCCCAAGTTAAAGCACAAGCTTGGGGGTATGCATCTTCATTACTTTACCTTGATTTTCTAGGCTTACATATATCTACAAATGTGTATTCTTCTTATTACATGTACTTCTTTCATACTCCTAGTTTAGGCCGAAGCAGGTGATTAGGGACGTGTGTTGTTGGGGACTTGGGCTGAGTTATTTATTTTATTTCTCTTAGTTCATTATCTACATTTATTATATAATGACACACTGTGTTTTATTACTTCACAAAATGGAAAGGTTTATACACTGTGGGTTATGGCCTACTGGGATTTTATCTCACACCCTACTTGGGTGTCGTTGACACTCAAGTGGATATGTTTGTATGTATTGAAAAATGGAAGCGTGCTTCTTCTAATGCTTGATTATTTCTTGTTGCTTAGGATGGAGACCAGGGTACAGGACTAATCCTTCCGTGATGCAGTTATTTCTTTGTGTCTTTTCCTTTTAGTGGATAGAATGCTTGGGTTTGTGTTTTACATTCTTTTAGTTTAGAGAGACATCATGGAATGACATTGTTTTGTGAGCATATGCACTTGATTATTATTCAGTTGGATTATTTACATTTTTTAAACGGTTGGGGTCAAAGCCTCATTTCTTATTAAAGCAAAGAAAAGACCTCTTTAACTAGGTAGAGGGAGACCCATTACATAGCCTGAAGGCCTAGTGCGAATTTAGCCTATTACATGGCCCGTAGGCCTATTTTTTGGCCCAAGGCCCATTCTGTCAATAATACCGCTACAGTACCCACGTTGCTACAGTACTACATTGTACTAGCTACTGCTATAGTACCCCGTCACCTCTAGAGTACCTTACACCCAATGGGTTTTAAACCCCCATTTTTCATGTAGAATTAAGGGGTTCTTACCACTAAGATAAACCCCAACTACAGTTGGAATATTTACATTACCTATGTTGTAGTTTACTCATTTATATGCTTCCGATTTTTATTATTAATAGTTGTTTCCTTTTTCTATGATAATACATATTACATATAAGGTAATAGTCTCCTCCTGGACACAAAAAGTCCCTCGCTGCTAGTTGGCCTCCTCTGGCATTCAGGGAGATGTGCTTGAGGTTATGTAACCCACCGGTCTGGCCACCATCTTAGAGGTGTGCCAGGTCCGGACATTACAAAGTGTAATTAGAGGTGGTATTTTAACTTTTTCTTACTGTTTTGGGTAGGTTGATAGGAGACTAGGAATGTGTTAGTGCTTGATTGAAATTTGTGCCTGGGACTGATCCCCCCACATACGGGAAATGACTAGGTGGCCAGGGTTGGGAATTGATATTCATGATTTTTGATATTATAGTTTATATGATTTCACCTTGAGTGATAGGTGTAATTCTCACTTCTTATGATTTTTTAACCTTATAGTATTTTACCATTGGCCTATTAAGGTAAGGATGAATCATTGTATGCATTATAATTGCCACATACGAATTCACATGCCACACATTGTGCCATGCCATGTAGTGGCATTTTTTGGTTCTTGTTGTCTCAAATTGTGTTCCTTGAATGAATGACATGTCATGTAATTAATTAGCATGCATTTTTAGATAACATGTTTCGATGTTAAATTTAGCATGCTTTCATGTTTCCCTACTGCCTGTTTAATACCTTTTTTTCCTTGTATCATGATTTTGTGCCTATTAGAATGTATCTATAATAAAAATGTGATTCTTCTTTGATTACCACATGTCTCTCTCTATTGGCTTCTTGTAGTGACTTGATAGATTGTTTTTTATGTAATTGGTCGCTTTGCTAAAATTTATTTGTTGACTTTGAATGGGAGACAGATGCCAAGAACATTAAAGTTGATAATCACTTATTAGGTTGATATCCACCCATATATCTAGGCTGATATGTGTTTGATCATGTTATAATAAACTGGTTAACTACATAAAGGCACAATTAGGACCAAGTAGGCTAGTTGGTGGATGTTCCTTATGAGATAACCCAGTATGGGTATTGAGACTTTTAATAATTAAACAAATGATTTTTTATGTTGCATTCAAATTAACCCATGTCATCTTAGTGGGACCCTTATAGGTCTCTTTATCTTCTAAACAAGAATTTATGTGATAGATTTCCAAATTAAGGATGACATGTAAATCAATGTAAAATGTTTTCAAATGTAGTTTTATAAAACATTCATCTTTTTTCCATGAGGAGTTGGTTAAGATCTTGTACCTTCTATTTTGTTTTGAAAAATGTTACTTAATGTTTTTATTAAATATTTTGATGATTAAAGATAAAATGTGATTAAATATGAAGAGATTGGATATGGAACATGTAGTGATTTCCTCTATTTACGACCCTGATATAAGGGTATTTTGAGTTTCTCCTTGTATTTCTTTGGAACAAAACCATTCACATGTTATTGTCCCTAGTCGGAGCCCCTTTCTTAAAATGACCCCCTTGTTCGGATGGGTGGTCATGTATTCCTTAACTTTTGTTTCAGTCTTGAGCATCGAGTAATGATCATTTCCATCTAGTTAGGCATTCCTTTGGATTGGTCAGTTTCTTTGTAGGCCATTTGACCCTCTCTTCTCCACAGTGATGGATTATTCAATATGTCATCCTCTGAGTTAAAATTCATCTCCCTTCTGTATCACCTTGGGGTAGTATGCTTTCAAGCATGCGGTGTCATCGAGTGCCAAATGTTGTGACGAACAGGTTGAGTTTAGTGTAATCATCAATTCTTATGCTATTAAATATGATTCAGGTCATATCTATAGTAAAATGACTATTTTGTTAAAGGAATCAAGTTTGTACCATGCTCAGGATGAATTCCATATACTTAGGTGTTTTGACATGTCGGTCAGTTTGGTTGGGTTTTCATGCCTTTTTTATGTTTTCCTTCTAGTAATATTCTAATCCTCTTTGTGTACTCTTCCTTAAGTGACAAGAATATACCCTATCTTTCCTTCATCCTTGATGCACTAAGAGGGAATCTATATTATTCCATGATAAAGCTTTAAAAGTATTTGGGCTTGTTTAGGGTGTTTTTATAAGTGTTTCATGTTGATGCGTCATTCATATCGAGGCTTTTTTAAGTCTTGAGTGACCCTTGTATTTCTGTGTAGTAATTCTTTGGATGAACTCTTGTACACCATCCATTTCTTCGGACGTGACCACTAGGTGGATGTCAATTTGGGCTCAGTCAATGACTTGTTTTGGGAATCTTTCCCTTGCACCAACATCTTACTCGTAAGCATGGAGTATGGACTACCTTGTGTTAGTTCCATTCACTCCTATTATTCCAATACAATGTTACCCAAGACTTGTTTTTTGGGCTCAGTGATACCAAAATTAGTAATCATCACTGGAAGTTAGGCATGATTTTTCAGTGGACGTGTTCATGGTGAATGTGACATACCATGGAAGAAGACATCAAAGTTCAGTTCATAAAACGTAGGTCGTCTAAGTTTTGCATCTTTTTAAAGGGTTGGCTGGAGTGGCTTGAATAGTTCTCTCTCTTGTTCGACTAAGTAGTCATTGAAGGACCTTTTTCTGGAACGTCATTAGGTGATACGGGTATAGTTTGGGTCGGCCGAGGCTTTTCATGAAAAAATAGCTTGACATGGGATTTTAGGTCAATGGGAATTGACCATTTTATCCATTTTCAAAAATCAATTAACAAGCGTCTCTATAACACTTAAGGGAGTGTCTTGTAGGATATTCCAACGATGCTAGGTTTCATGACTCAGAATTTTCCCCTTTTTAACTTTAAAACCTTAGGTGGGAAGTAACTTTGGATAAAAGTTAATGAGACGATGGCATGGTCATGTCTCTAGTTGAACATGTTTGGATAGGAATTTTCTCAGTGTTTTAGGTTGAAAATTAGTATTGCCTCATTTCTTAATATCTTAGGAGTCGCTGGCCTAACTAATGTTTTAACGTGCCTTGGGAGTTTAGATATGCAATATGAAATTTAGTATGAGATTGCATGACCCTGTAGATCAGGTCAGGGTTATGTTGTTCTTGAAAGATTCTCGAGGATGAGAATTTATAAGGTGAGAAGGTTGTAATGTTCCATGATTTGAACCGGAGAAAAAAGCATAACAATTTTTTCCTCATTAGCTAGGCAGCTCGATTTTAGAACTGAGCATTAGAACTATTTAATTCTGATAGTTGATATTGTGATGTGTCTTTTAAATAAATTTTATTAAATTAATTATAATAAAATTAAAATGAAAATAAATTAAATAAAGGGTAAAATTTTTATTGAAGCTTTAAAATATTTTATAAAATATTTTCAGAGTTTGACGATGAGTCAGCATTGAATTTTGGGACCCATAAACTCTCAATGTTGATAGAATAAAAATATTAAATTTATTTTATTCATACTCATGTTTGTTTCTTTTCAAAAAATAGAAATAAATCTCAAACAGTGCATCATATGAGAAAACAGAGACCACTATTAGGTCCAGAAGGCTAGTTTTACCCAAGGCAGGGTATAACCTTGATGTGCGTCGGGTGTTTGGCACCCACTCAAAAGATAATACCCCCTTTAATTTAAATTAATTTATTATTATGATTTTCTAATAATAAATAATTATTTTCTCTAAAATAGTATGTTTTAAGAGAAATCTGAGACCACTATTAGGTCTGGAATTCCTGGTTTTCCCTAAGAAGGGTATAACATTGATGCACATCGGGTTTTTGGCACTGTCGCACATGATAATACCCTCATTAATTATAATTAATTTATTATTCATAAATTTTAATACTAATTAATTGTTTTCTCTCAAATGGGGTGTCGTATGAGAAATCTGAGACCACCAATAGTTCCAGGACGTGGGTTTAATCCTAGGTATGGTATAACTTTTGTGAGCATCAGACATTTTGTCAGACCGCACCCGAAGATAATTTTTTTCGGTTATTGATATTTTTATTGAATAGTTACAAATAATAATAATAATTTTATTATTATTTTTATTATTTTCATTGATGACAACAAATTAAAATGTTCCCTAGAAATTAGAAAATTGTGTCATGATGTAAATAATAATAGTTTAATTTTATAAATGTGATCTTATTAATTGTTCCAATTAAATACAAATTTGTAATGAATATAAATTTAATAACTGTTATCTTTTTTATGGTTATTGTTTTAAAATTATTGTTGGTGTAATTGATAAGTTTTATTCAATAATAATAATTTTAATTATTTTTAACTTCTCTACTTAAATCAAGGTGCATACCATTTAAGATTTATTGTCAAAATTCTTAATGCGACCCAGGGTGAACGCTTGCGCACCTTGTTGTGGGTCTCAATAAACTATTAAATTAATTAAATAATTGCTCAGGTTTTATGTAAAATTTTTACATCATTCCCTAGAACTTCTTTTGGGATAACTATAATTTAAATTAGTTGATAGAGAATAAAAAGTGTTTAAAGGAAATTAATGGAATTTAAAGTGGGATAAAAATAAATAATAAAATAGATATGGTACGACATAAATTAAAAATAATTAAAATGGGTTAAACCCATTTTAATTATTTAATACATTTCTTCAACCATTTTTTTTATTATTTTATTTATTTTTTCTTCTCTTTCCTTTCCTTTTTATTTATTTCTTTTCTCTTTTCTTCTCTCCCCTCCTGTGTGTAACGCACCATCCACCCTAGGTGGTGCGCACCACCACTTTCTCTATTCGGAAGATCATCGTACCTTGATTCATCGTCCATTTTCATCACCATCATGTGAATTGTAAACCTCTTGGTAAGGCTTGTCCCACACACCAAGAATTGTGCGATCTCATTCTCTAACCTTTTCAAAGTTCGACGCGGAAAGATTATACCCTATTTTTTGGTTTTTTTAAAATCATCTACTTTCTTTCATTTTAGGTCAAATAAAAGTATGTAAGGGACCATAGGATCATATATGACCATAAGGTAGGGATTCTACTCTCTTTCCCTCCATTTCGTAGCAACTAATAAAAATGAACGGTTGTGTCGTTCATTGGTGCCTACTGATGTTGTGCAAATTCACCCAATATTTTCAATTTTATTCTTCATCTTAATTGTTGCAACCCTAATTATCATAAATTAACTTGTTTAAATTATTTCGACATGGTTAGACACATCTTTGGGTGTGCTGACTTGGTTGGTATAAATTCCATTGGCTGGGTTATTTAATTCATTTAACTGAATGTGTTGCGCAGCCTATTATGGTTGTGTTTAATTTAAATAATTATTTTAGAATAATTATGAACCTTGAATTATTGGAACTTTGGTAGTTTTTTATGATGAATTTTTTATATATTTAAATGTGTATTTAAATTCATTTAATTTAATTAACTGTATGTGTTTTTCATCCTATTTTTTGTGTTTAATTTAAACAAATAATTTTGATTAGTCATGAACCTTAAATTGTTGGATCCTTTATTGTTGTTTCTACTGAATTATTTATTAATTAAAACCTTCATTTATATTCTTATGTTTATGTAGTATCTTTCCTTGTTAAGATTGTTATGCTGCAATATTTAATTTATACCTTCTGATGCATGGGAATATCTTTTTAGTTTTCAAGCGGCAATTCCATATGCTAGTTATGTCATATCAACTACTGTGAAAACATTAATTAAATTTAGGGTGGGGAAAGAAGGTGGGTCTTGTATTAAGGGTCATTCTAAGACTCTTTGTTCCTAACTTGTTACCACTGTGCATCGGGGGGTGGTGTCTTTGGCTTCGCTAGACTGAGACTTCCCCAGGCTTTCTAATATTTACGAGTAATACCGGTTCCAAAAGGGCCCATCAAGGATGGATCCATTGGAAATGGGGCTAAGATAGCCTCAGGTGATTCTCGACCCCTTTTGTGAGATTAGGACTGACTTGGGGTAGAGCCATGCCTTGAGCGATACTTGGTATTCTAAAATATTACTTTGGACAGGCTCAATGGTATTAGATAATTTGAAGGATGTTCCATAGTGATACCTTTGGGACAGGCTTGGACTCCAACTCTCAACTTGAACCTTAATAATTATGCACTGAAAGTTTATATTAATGCTGCTTTGTCCCTCTTGAGATTTGTGAGACTTTTATGGCATGTTGAAGCACACCTTGTTGACACATGACTTAAACCCCATGTTAAAGTACAAGATTGGGGGTATGCCTCTTCTTTGTTTTACCTTGATTTTCTAGGCTTATATATATCAGCATATGTGCATTCTTCTTATTACCGTTACTTCCTTCAGGCTCTTGGCCTAGGCCGAAGAAGATGATTAGGGACAGGTTTCGTTGGGGACCTAGGCTGAATTAATTATTTTATTGCTCTTAGTTCATTATCTACATTTATTATATAATGAAACACTGTGCTTTATTACTACAAGAAATGGAAATGTTTAAACACTGTGGGTGTCGGCCTACTGGGATTTTATCTCACACCCTACTCAGGAATAGTTGACACCCAAGTAGATTATATATTTTCAGGTATTGAAAAAGTGAAGCATGAATCTTCTGATGCTTGATCATTTCTTACTGCTTAGGATGGAGACTAGGTCAGAGGACCAAGCCTTGCTCATGATGCAGTTGTTGCTTTGTGTCTTTTCTTTTAGTCGGTAGAATGCATGGTTTTATGTTTTACATTCTTTCAGTTTAGACAGACATCATGGCATGACATTGTTTTGTGATCTTCTACACTTGATTATTATTCAGTTGGATTATTCACATTACTTTGGCTACAGTTTATTCATTTATATTCTTTGGCTATTTATTATTAATTTTTGTTTACATCCAATGAGATAATACCTATTACCTATTAGGGTATACTCTCCCCCTTGGACACAAAAACACCCTTGTTTCTAGTCAACAGCCTCTGGCGTTGAGGGAGATGTTCTCGAGGTCATGTAACCCACCAGTCTAGCCACCATCTTGGAGGTGATTCGGGTCGGGATGTTACATTCATACATTTAATATCATTCATTTTTTCCAAAATTAATTTATCCCCATGCATGTAAGTAACACTAATCCAATATAACATCATGTGAAACCCCTCATTAAGAGACTCTAGTATAAATTCAACATAAATATCATCAAAAATAATTTTTCATATAATTAATTAACTACTTGAGTCTCCCCACTCATGTCATCAATTGCAACGTTAACATTCCTTAGTGTAGATGATAAAAAATTTCAATGGTCTAGAGATACATGCCCTACCAAGATTTCCAAAAATTTAGATCTCACTATGAGAAATTATACATTACACTCTCATGGTCTTAATGCACAAAGCACATATATAAAATAGGTAATTCCTCAACTGACTCATGGAGTGATTATGTGTCGACATATAAAATCCATTCATGGAATAGTTCATCCCATATGTACACAACTTGTTTTATCTAGATAAAATCGCACTAACCATTACATAACCACACATCCCAAACAATATATTGACACGTCACAATGAAAAATTAATCAATTTCCATATATTGATAAGATCAATACCAAGGTAAAATTTTACTTTCTATTTAATTCAAAAAAAACATATCTTCCTTCATAATTCCATTTTTTTAAACTATACAAAATGGGATGTTGGACACTATTTAAGTCATCCATATTCCAATAGCTGATAATAATTCAACAACAACAAACATCGAAACCCAAAAAAATTGTAATATTAGAAAAATTAGATACAATGGAAGAATATTGGGTGGAAAATGAACAGAACTTGAGCTATGTGTGAAACCTAAAAGTGGATGAATATCCAATAATAAGAAATATCATTTTATATCACTATGTCACCATATTCTATTACCATCAATTAGACCTCCATCACTATTAAGAACTCCTCACTATTTTAAAACCCAGTAAGAGTCAACGATGAATCTCACTGAGCACAAAACTATGAACTTTGAACCAGTATCTCTTCAACGAAAAAACCATAAAAATCATAAGAAAACATGAACAATGATAAATTAGTAAATAAAACCACCATAATATAAGAAAAATTTTGGTTTCAAAATATCACAATCCAAGCTCAGTAAGTCCAAAAAACAATCACTTCACCAAAGGACTGCCATAACCAACCCAAATCATGTCCCTCTTTCCCCTAACCCAATGTTTCCACCAAACAAAATTATCTCAATGGGAGGGTGTCACTAATGCACTATTTTATCTACATTAGAGTGAAAATACCCAAAAAAATACGAGATGTTCTGGCCCTAAAATCTATAACAACCAGACCTAACAAAATAAAATGCATCATAGAACATGGGATGAAAGTAATGAAAAGATCCCTTTGGAATACTAAGAATCCTTTTTCTAGAAATCTAGAAACATGTATTAGAAGAAGAAATATAATAAAATATATCTGTATTACTTGGAAGAAAGGCCAATAAAAAGAACCACCACCTAATAAAAACCAATGTATCACCTTTTTCGGAATACAAAAGGACCCCCAAAAGAAAGATCTTCATGTTCTAATTTATTTAACATTGTCAACTAAAAACCATATTTTGAGAAATCATAACTAGTGTTCCAATAATGACCTAGAAACACAAGAAACTCAAAATCATGAATAAATTTATAGGTTGTTCCTAATAAATCACCCCTTTAACTTTATTCAAGTCAACTGAAACAGACTTGATAGTACATATCCCAACAAAATTGCCTCACAATACAAAAGTATAATTTGGAAATATTTAAATATAATATATTCCCTCACATCTCTAAAATTATTTTATAATACATATCATGACCATCCTCTTATCCCATGTAATGTAGGGTATCATCCAAAAACCTAAAAAATAACATATCAATATTTTTTTAGAATTTATAATTACTGAAGTACATAATAATAATAGGATAATTTGTAACCAATGCTGAAATTTCTATAAACATAATATAATTTCACCTTAACTGAAATATATATTTGAAAATTCTTTTTAATTCACCATAAATGGTTAATATATTATTATCATATTACTCATTTAAAAACGCATTTCTATTTTAAAATAATTGAAAAACATCTTGGAATTGTATAAGTTATTTATTTTTCACTATTAACTAATTTAATATCTAAAAGTTGATTCATAATCTCAATCTCCAATCAATGTTTTTAGAAAATAAAATTGGTGTTGACCATGGAAAAACATGGTTAAATAAATCATTTTCCAAATTATTTTTCAAATTTAATATTAAAATTCCACATATCTCCAATTTTCATGAGATATAATTAAATGTATATCAGGATCATTAAGGAAAAAAATTCGGTCAATTAGAAATCACCTTATAGTGGTAGTCTAAAAAGAATGTCTAGAAACACATCAATATGTGTCAAAGATCACTATTCTAAGAAAATAGTTACTCTTTAGATCACTTGAGTATTATAATTTTTTGGAATGTAAAAACACCTCAATTGGGTAAACTAAAACTAAATATATGACTATAATAGTTAATATAGTACTGGAACATTTCCATCCAACACATTTCAATTATGTATTCATATGTGTTCATATCATGAACTAACAAGCCCCATATGACATGTACATCACTAATTATATTTGAAAATTATATACACATAACAAAAAATTTATATTTTCACTATGTGGTCTCATAATCTACATGGAATAAAATAAAAACCCACATGAAATCTAAATTGATCTACTACTAATGTTAATATAAATGGATTATTTCTACCTCTTTCAAATATACTAGATATAATAATATAAATAACAAGAAATACACCTTGTATTAGTGACATATTTTTCAATAAAATTACATTCTATATACTCAGTAGTGAAAAACATCCCTTGATTATTCACATTATGACTTTATCAAGATTTCCACTTTCCATATTCTATGATCCAAATCATGATTACTTCAATTTTTTTACTATCATCCTTAATTCATGAATTTGGATAGAATTAAAAAAACACTTATGAAAAAAAATTTAAAAACTTATTTATATTCTTATGTTTCAAAAATGTGTGACAAGTGTTTGGTTGATTAAGAGATTCCATATTCAAATGTATTACACTAGAACAATAGTAACACCCATGTTACCTTCTTCATAAAGATGAATTAATACTCCTTGATTACTTCATAAGACCACCCTAATGAGAGTAAACCCATTACGTTTTCCATAATCAATAGAAATTATTTCCAACATTAGTACAATGAAGATAAGTTGTGATGCCCCAACATTCCATTATCTCTACTTCTAGAATGAAAACATTATTCACCATCAATGCAATGGTGGGTTGATAAAATAGAAAAAATTTTGAACGAATCGTAGGATTAAGTATCATTATGAACCTTAACACTTTAATATTATCATTGGTTGTTGGATATAGTGAAAAATTAATAAGCTTCACAAAATTTTCCACATTTAACATAATCTAAAATTCATAGTTGAAATTAAAAATCAAAGCACAAATAAGATAAGGGTTAGTGACTATCTCTATGATATACACTAAAAATTGAAGGAATTACCTCTAAAAAAATTTATCACCTATTAACAAGAAGCATCATACATAATAATATAAATGAATGACCCAGAATTTAAAATAAAGCGTGTATATATAATAAGAATTTCTACATCACAAAATAATGTAATAGAATATATATTTGTATATAGTTAAAACATTCTAAATAAATGAAATGATGTATATAATGAAATATGGTGAAAACCAAAGTGGTTGTCCTAATGAATAATCCTACCTATCAAAAATCATATCTACCCCTAATACCCAATATCCAATTCCATCCTTGAGATATTCTATCTAATCACCGTGAAAAAAAGTAAAAATTTAAAAGGTGTGCATTATGATGATAAATAATACTCAGAAAATTAATCAATGAGATGAAACCCATAAAGAACTAGTGTGTATAAACATATTCAATAAAATAAGAATAATTATAGTATAATAACCTATAATGTGTATCATCTACCATTAAAGGATCAATTATATCTCCCCCAAACCAATTCAGTATCACCCCCCATCGATCTTTGATTATCTTCATTGATTCATTTATTATTTTAACAAACCACATTAAACCTTGAAGTCTATCAAAATTTGACATACACACACACACAGAGATATATATATATAGGTATGTATATATCTACATATGATTGTAAATTTAATTAAATATTAAAAAAAATTCCATCAAACTTGTTATATGCTATTAGAGGATACCTGCAATCTAGGCCCTTGACCCCATGCCTTAAATTCATCCTTGGACTCTTAGAGAAGGGTAACTAACATAACACTCTAACCATATAGATCCATCATTGAAATATATTCTATATTAGTGTTATACCATATAAATAAATTTATAAATAAACAATATATCCAAAAACAATCATATCATATTTCACATCCTATATTAAATTTTCCAAAAAATGAATCACCGAGGATGCACTATTATTTTTTGTTGAAGTATAACCTATATGATTAATTTTTCACCATTGAATCAACTATATGAATGGTTTACCTCAAACAAGTAGTTATAAGAGATAAAATAACATTAACTTGATTAATCCTTAACCAATTCAGTCCTAGCGATATGGGAGGGAAAGTTTATTAACACTCGAGTGAATAATCATTATTTTAAAACCAAATATAATATGTTATAATAATTATAAACTGAAATATCATCATTGTTATCTCAACCATGGTAGAGCGTAAGAAGATAGTAAGTGATCAGACATAATCATTTAAGTCTATCCTAGGTTAATGAGTGAGTTTTTGAATAGATACACCAGTATACTATCGTCATAGATATACACCAACAATAAAACATCATTATACATACACATAATATGACTTAGTAAATCAATCACACTACCAAATAATAATTCATCTATAAATAATATAATATTACTATATAATAATCCCCATGTCATTATTATATCCTTAAATATTTACTTTTCATGAATATATCTAATTAAAATGGAAGGTAATTTTTATTTTTATAATTATTCCAATTAATCATGTCATTATTATAATAATATCAATATGTAAATCGTCATAGGATATTCACAGCATCATCAAAAGATTCCAATGTCTATATAAAATTATTACCCACATCATCATCTCATGAAATTCAACACATTAAAGGATAATGATTATTTCATCATTCCAATTTATTATAACAATAATTCCACATCATTAAATAGTTTTTTAAAGGTTGGGTCCAAAGCCTCATTTATTATTAAATCAATGAAAATACCTCTTTTTAACTCGGTAGAGGGAGACCCATTATATAGCCCGAAGTCCTAGTGGGCATTTATCCCATGACATGGCCCGTAGGCCCAAAATATTTGGCTCAAATCCCATTCTATGAATAGTACTGCTAGAGTACCACACATGCTACAGCACCACACATTAACCTAACACCACTATATTAACATCATTTTACGTATAAAATACAAAAAATTTAGAGGGTGTATATATCTTCTCCACTATATTTCCACTATGATTCAACAATATAATTCAAAATTATTTCATTAATAACTATTGTTATTTAATTAAATAAATTATTTCCTCCAAAAGTAATCCACTTGTTTATTTTAATCTCACTCCATTTAATAGTAGTTCACAACAAATCAAGGTAACTCAAGTTATTAAATCATGTATAATTAATATCATTAATTTTTTGATGATATCTCGATTAATTTTAATCATTAATAATTCTTGACATAAAAATTAAACAATATTATCTTTATATGAAGAAAAATTCTATTATATAATATTTATAAATCATTAAAAGAATTATTTTTTTCAAATTTCAACATGAAATATAGTCTTTATAATATTATGATTTCATTTAGAGATAATTTTGTTAAATTAAACTACCAAGTTGTACCAAGATGATTAAAATAGTATTCTTTATGATTTGAAGGCATGAAAGGCAATAAACAAATTTTTCTGCCAAAAAATACCTCTTTAATAATACTCATGTATGTATAAACCTCTTAAAAAACGTGGGTACCATGTGCTAGCCTCATATTCCCCATGATCCAATATCAATGTTTTTTGATGAAAAATCTGATAAAACCTATTAAACTACTTCTTCTGAGCTGAAACATCTCCCACATTGTTACATAACCATGTGGGTAACCATCTGATCATATGTATCATATGGATACACAGAGTCTATTCAACAACACATGGATCCATGACCTAACCCATTGGGTAGAGTTAGGTATCTCACACCTATCATCTGACTATTGAACTGAATTCTCAAAATCTATTGTTACAGCCTCACTAGTCTATTTTATCTATCATCAACCTCCACCATACACCGCCACCTATGATTTTTTATTCCTTATATAATGTCTCTAAATTCATCTCAACATTAATAATGAATTTATCTCATTTCAAGGATCATAAGAATATAATTTTAATCACATGAATCAGTTTTTAATTATATTAAATGATATTGAAAAGTTGAAATTTAGTGTAAATTATATAAATATTAAGATTCAATTAATATATTGGATTATTTTATTCTTTATCTCTAAATAATTTTTTCTCTGTAAGTTAAAAAAGAATATAACATTTTAAATTTTATTCTTTATAATTAAAAGTTCTTCTCACTTTTAAAAAATGGAATGGAAATTTCTTTTATCATTATTCTCATATAATTTACATTTTTTAAGGATAACAGTATTTATAATTGGTTAAAAATGGAATCCATCAGTTATGTTATAAAAAATATATATTAATTCCATAAATATATTTATGGGCCTCATATATCTCATATAAATTACGCGAAAAAAAGATCAAAATAGTTTCCCTTCCAGATTCTCGTTAAATTGTCCCTAGGAAACCATCATAAGGCCAATAGAGTTGAAAGAGGCTACTACCTCCCCACAGAACATCGATAAGATGTAATATAACTTTAGTGATGTTTAAAGAGACTCTCTTTTACTTGGTTTTACAAACTATACTCTAGTGGATCGTAACTACACTCTTCTACCTATTCCCCAAAAATTAACTCGACCTGATTTTGCTGACTACAATGAATATATTTGACCTCCAATGGATCTATTTGACCTATATTAGATCAAAACAAAAAAAAAATTATATTTGATAAGTAATAAATAAACCATCTTGATTTTATTATATATGGGAAATGTTGTTGATTCTTCTTGAACATTATTTAAAGTTTCATTCAATCTATTTTGAGGGTTTATTATTCTTATTTTATCATATTCATCCTCTTAAACTTTTATCACTTTTTTATATTTTAAAATATTATATATGAGATATGTTAGAAACTAGTTATCAATTGGTTTGTATTAAAATAATCCATAATCTTTCATTTTTATATTCTCATGGGTACTCATCACTGTTAAAGTTAGGGTTTGTGTATCTTACTAAAACCATTAAATAGAACGTTCATTTCCATATTTTAGGTTTGACTAGATAAAATTAAATAAATGGGATTAAAGAAACCACAAAACCTTAATAATGGGAGATATATGTATAATTTGATCAGGTTTTCATCAAACTTCTATAAAAACTTCTTATCAACTTTTTTACATTCCTCTGCATAATCTATTTTTAGTTTTAAAGATAATTTTTATGTCAAATATATTATTTTTTTAATTTTATGAGTTCATTAACCTTATATTAATATTCCTCAAATACTAAAACATTGTTATCATAGTGTCCTTTTTAAATTTAAACCTAAACTTGTTTCTAGGAAATGATTGTAAAGGATTACCTTTTCCTCTAACAACCAGGGTTCTCCGGAGGGAAAATAAATTAGATGTGCTCTATTATATAATGTAATAGAGTATATTTATTATAAAAAGAACATATATATTTTATAAGTAGATGATATCCTATTTGGAAAATATTTATTTATGTCTACACACATTCTAAAGAATTAGATGCAAATAGACACCAGATGATATAACATCCTTTGAGATCAGATGAAAAATCCAGGAATAATATCCATTGTGGATTATAAAGAACTAAATTAAATCTAATTTACATAAGAAAAACAAAAATTACATATATATATATATATATATATTTATTAAATTCAAACATAAATACATAAAATGGGTTAAGGATACTATACTTTCAATGTATATAAAATACTTTAAAAGTATTTTCATTTATAATAATGTTTAAATTATATAAATATTTTCATGTTTTGGAAATACTAAAAGTGGTAGAATTTATTTTAATGGTGATCCTTGATTAGAAAACATAGTGAATAAAATCTTTGGATATTTCCAAATTCATAGCCAACAAAGTTAATCGTGATTCAACGATTAAGGTAAATAAATAAATTTCCATGTAAGAACTCATTAGATCTCTATTGACTAATGGAATAAATGTGATGTGGCATGGTGAAAATGATTACAAAGAGGTGAAATAAAATACTACCATTAATTTCATAAAAAAGATAATATATTTTTGAGAGTGAAACTAAAATTTTAATATTAGTTGAGAAGGAAAACAAATTTATGAGAAAGAATAAATATTTTCATTGATCGAGAATTGATGATTAAAAATGAGAAACCTAAGTCACTTGATTTAAATTATATCAAAAGGGTGACATAAAATCATATTATCCATTTCCCTGGGAAAAAATACTAATGAATAATAAAATCAATAAGGCACTCATAATTTTATCTTGGGGAATAAGGGATGACTCCCACTATTCATCTAAATAAATTAATGATAGAAACACACGTTTGATGGTCAAAATTGAGGTAAATGACATAAAACAGTGTATCAAGATAAAATACCACAATGACTAATAGTACGTAGAGAGTGGATTTTTTAAGCTTATGTGAATTGATGACATTATTTTAAACATACTAGAAAATCTTACTATTGGATATATATCACCTTTGTGGATTACTCAAGGAAAAAGACAACTAGTATATATGCCATTGGTTTTATTAATAAAATTATTATTTAATATTTTTAATATATTTATGGAATTAAACATAATTTTATATCAATTAGTCAATTATGTGATAATTTTCTTAGAGTTTAATTTTAAAATAACATTTTCAAAGTTTCAGACTCTAAGAATAAATTTTGTATCTTTAGTATCTTATTTTTAAGATTAATTTTATATTTATATAAAATTACATAATAGAAAATTTGTAAAATTCATGTGTGTATAATAATGTGAGTCATAGTTATGGTGAAAACACTATTGTAATTGTAGTGAACACACACCAATAAATAACAACTGAAAAAAATTATTTAATTTGACATTGTAAAATTTCGATCTCTTACGGTTATTAACTCAGTAAGAAACCAAAATGTTATATTCTTTATAATATGGATACCTTAAAAAAGATTCCTCCCAAATAATATAGGGATATTATGAATGGGAAATTAAAATTGATTGAATCCAACTAAATATTAAATTATCTAACCAATGTCATAGAGTAATATGTTCACATCAAATTTGATGATATTTTTACTAAAACTCAACCACACATTGATGATGTTAAGGGATACATACAAAATTTAACTATTATAGTTACACCTTGTTATAAATAGGATTACATTGAGGAATTATCACCCTAAAGTGTATTTCCAAAGGAATGGGTTTTATCTAAATACCTTACTTTTGATAATGTTATAATATTTTTCCAAGTCGGTACATGAAGTAGAATTTATTCCGGAAAAGTGGTTGAGCATGGAACTTTTTTTCACAAAAATAACTGAAAATTTTTAATTTCATTATTGTTGAAAATTGAGTACATTATATTAAATAATTTATAAACTGATTCAGTAGAAATAATGTTTTTATACTTGTTAAAAGTCATGAGGATCTTTTAATTTTTTATACAAAATGGATTTCTGTAAGTAAGTTTGATAAGAAAGGAAACATATTCATAAATAATGATAACATCATAGAAGATAGATATAATCAAGAAAAGGTGGTTGTTATGGTGAAAAATTTACACCCATTTCTCACCTTGAATCCATTAGAATTTTTTTCACATTCACCTATGACATTAATTTTTAACATTTTAAAATGAGTATCAAAAGATATATATTAAATGATTTTATTTCATAAAATAGTATGTATTGGGTAATCCACTAGTTTTGAGAATTGAAAATTTATAATCTGTGTGAGTTAACCAACTCTCTCTATGGATTGAAATATGACCCTGAATATTTGTATGAGTAGATTATTAAATATTCCTTGGAAAATGAATTTCAAATAAAGAAAATATTATGTTAGTTTTTCCTTAACATTTTTCAATTTATTTGTGAGTTTTGTAAATTTATATCAATGATTTGATATTTGGGTAAACTAAAGTATCCCTTTGTTTTGAAATTTTTATTTTAATGGAAAAATAATTTAAAATTAGTTTAATTGGAGTCTTGATTTTTTTAACTGTTTTGAATTTAATCAAAATAAAAATTCTTTTTTTCGTAGATAAAGACAATATAGAAATGAAATTCCAAAATTATTTATAATTAATATCATAAAAGAAATCAGTACACATGTGAGTGCTTCATCAATGTATGATTGGGAGCCTTATATTCCTTACCACAGTGGAGTCTGAAATTATGTTTATTATTTACAATTGTTCTTATTTTTAATCCAATGATAAAGAGACTAAACATAAGGATCTTAAAATGATCTTTAAAAGTGAAATATTTTGAGTTCACTAGTTTTTGAGATAATGAATTTATATATTAAAATTGGGAATGAAAAGTAAAATTTTGACTTATCACATACATTGATCCTTAGTCTCATGAGTTGTAAGAACAAAAAATAAGTTTAACTTATTACCGTTGAATCTGAATATATAACCCTGATTAATTATTTTATTAAATAATTATAATTAAGAACACAATTCTAGACAATATGCTTTCTTATTATTATGTTACAACAAAATTTGGTAACATTGGATTGATTTGTATCTCTAGGAATCCTATTCATTACTCTCCCACTATTCATACGGACCATTGGAACTAGTTCATAAGATGTCAAGTTAAAAAGGTGATATATTCTATGATTTTATATTAAATAGTCACCAACATGTAAATATATTCACAAAACCCCAAATCCCGAAAAAATTTCTTTTATTAAGATGAGCTTGGAATGAATAGAATGTGGAACATTTTTTAAAAAAAGATGATACGCATTTTAAATTAAAATGTATGTGTTTTAATAAATTTGGCCTCTTTAAAATATTTTTTTAAAAGCCATATTCTATATTTTAGTATCATTATTTTTTTATTTGTAATTTGAATATACAATAATTATTTATTATATCTTTCATGCTTTAATTTTTTCCCTTTTATTAAAACTTTTATAGATGTTATTTCAAATTATTAATTAAATTATTTCTAAGAATAAATATGTTTTTCGGGTAATTTATATTTTTTCTTATTCCACAAAATTTATGTTTTTTAGGTATATAGATTATGGTTTTAGTTTCTATTTCCTTTATTCTTATTTTTTTTGGTTTTTTCCTCTTGAAATTTTAGGAAACCACTATAATTATAGTATTGTGACACTAGAGTCGCATTACATGATATAATGAACACTTTCTTTCTCAATATACTACTAATTTGTCACATTGGTGTTCCTATGATTATACTTATATGTCATTAATGACCAACTGGAACTCTTTTTATTTGTTTTAAATCTATTTTCCACAATTATCCAAACCCTATATCAACTCATTATTGGTTTCTAATGATACCATGATCATTTAATTAATTTTTTATATTATTTTTTAAGATATAAAAATTTCTCTCACATTATAACATATTTTCCCTCATCAATATTCAAGAATTATATGTTTTTACCTTATTCATCTCATTAAAAACATAATCTCTCTTTTTAGCTTCTTTTATTCAAAATTTCCATTTACATTAATTTGATTTCATTAAAACTTTTTTATAAAATAATTGAAGGGAAAAAATTATATCCATATTTTAAAAAAAAAATAATTCAATTAACATATAATTATTTTTAAATGTTATTTTACATATAAAGATTATTGGTTTCTACTAGCAGGAATATTCATTCTTGTGTCTGTAAAAATTATTACCTTCTAAGGATGAAAATCATTCTTAAAAAAACCTCTAAAGATGTTATTTATTTATTTTATTCTTGAAAATATTATTTCAATATCCTTATCAAATTCTTTTATTCCAATTAAAACATATAACATTATATAAATAATCAACACATAGAAATATATTCTCTTATAACTGATTACAATAATAATATTTCTCACAAATGCCATTAGTTCTACTCTTCTGGAATATTTCTTGATGATCCTCACTTCAAAGTGGGTTATAAATTTAAAATTATTACTTAATAACCAAAACCCACCGAAATACATATAAATGAAATTTTAGCTAAAACTTGAGTTTTTCAAAGAGTTATTCAAACCTCAGTATCCACTTATCTTAGTAATTTAGATGTATTACCACACATTAACATTTAAATTTCATCATTTACCACTCATGGATTTCAATTTATCTTAATTATATTGTTTTTATATGAGGGAATCTATTTCTCATAATTATATAAAATTCAAACATATAACTTTTAAATTTATAAATACTTTTATTTTTTATATATTTAACTTCAATTATCATGTTTGAGGTATAAAATCACTTAAAAATGGGAAGTTATTTAAAAAGATAAAATTAATGGAATGATTTTTTATTAATACCCATAACTTCAACAATGGTTTAATTACTATAGAGAGTTATTAATAGAATATTATCCTCATTTTCTTCCTAAATTTCAAGATGAATCCATTCCACTACTAATTACTAACACTTCAATTATTTTTTACCATGAAAATTTAGTGGTTGATGAAAATGTAACCCCCAATATAGGTCAAAAAAACATTAAAACATACTGATGAAGAATTTATAGTTTGAGTTCACATAAAATCCATAAAAACCTCTAATGTAAAATAATTGTATTCATGGAAGACTGAATCCCATAGAATATATGGTACATTAATTCTTTCCTAACTAGTGGTTTCTTATAGATGAAACATAATTAATTGTGCATTCCTAGTTATGGTACACCTATTATGGATGATCTGGATATATATGAAATACTTCATACTATTATGATTTATTTTTTAAACTTTTTATATTAATTCACTTGTTTAATCGTTATTTTACATTATATGTCATCTGTTTTATCTTTTTTGGAATTACCTTTAAGCTTTTACATTAATTTTGATTAATTACTATGACAAATCATTATCTATTTTTTATTCTAATAATAAAAGGGGACATATAAACTAAATTTTATTTACTTCATTTGATGAATTTATATCATGAATGATTAAATAGTAAAAAGCTTCAAAACGGGGAAAAAGATCTTTCATAATGGTAATGGGGATAATATTAACATCACAATGGTATATCATCAATCAACCCTCGGGTATTTTTCTATATTTTCATTAGTTTTTATAGATAGTACTCATGTATTTTATTCCTAATCATTCAGAAAAATTAATAATTTCCATGTTCAATTTGGATTACTTATAGATTTGATCCCATAACATTTTCATACATTGTAATTATGTTAATCCTTATTATTTAGATAATTTATGATCAAAATAAGGATTGATTGTTTTTTATATATTCCATACACACTCTCACTAAAGTTTTACTAATAAAAAATATATTAATTTTTCTCTAGTTATTATCCTCAGTTATTAAATTATAAAATATAGATATTAATTCTAAAACGGGTGATGATGGCCCTCACAGACCACATGGAATTTACTAGGAATAAAGTTAATAATATGATTTTATAACATCCCACATAAATCAAATTAGGAAAATGTTGCAAGGAAAGTGGAGTGGATACATGCCATTTCCTTCCCCACTAAAACTCGATTGAGTTTCACCAGAATGTAAGTAAAGTCTAGATGGACTCACATTTCTTTAGTGACACCAGTTATACTACACATGATCATAAATACACCATAGTGAATTTTTTCTAGAAAATAAACCTTGATTTTGTTGACTCTAATAGGCATATTCATCCTAAAATGGAAGTCTTAAAACTCAAACTTCCCCAAACACTAAAATAAAGCACGAAAATATATAAATACACCTCCCATAAAATATTACATATAGGGAATGTTATTGATCCCTGTTTAACATAATTGAATCTAAAAATTAATCTATTTTGAGGGTTTATTATTATTATTTGTTGATATTCACCTTCCTCTACCATTTTATCATTCCCTAAAATTATAAACATTTATATTTGAGAGATACTGTAGATTCGAAATCACTGGGATTTCATTAAAATACTCTAAACTCGTTATTTTTTATATTTTTAGGGATTATCACTACCTCTTTGTGAAGTTTTGAGTTTCTTATTATAACGATTAATTATCAACATTATTTCTCTTTTTGGTGTAGCATGGGAAACACTAAATCCAAGGGATTTAATAAACCATTCTAAAATTGAGGAGATGAAATGTAGGAACTCTTTTTATTGAGTTTCGTACATATTTCTATAACAAAAATTTATTGCCTCTTTATTTTTAACATTATACTATATTTTTAGTTTAAATTTCTATTTTATGTCTAATTTATTATAGTTAACAATAAAATTTAAATTAATACCTTTATTTTTATCCCCCCAAATTAATAAATATCTCTCTAAAAATATCAAAATTTGTAATTAGGCTTTCCAAAACATTATTTCATTAAAACTATATTGACGAATATAATAAATGTATACCAACATTTAATTTTAGATTTTTTTAAGTGTTCAAATATTATAGATAATTTGAGGATTATTAAATTTATATCTTTGAATTTCCTCAAAACATGTATATAATTTATTTCATTCTAATTTAGTTATTTATATCACCATTTAAGCTATAATATTTATGAATTTCATGAAATAAGTCAAACCATAAATAATATAGGAAGTGGTGAAAAATAATGCCACATAATATTTCATAAAAGGGGCATCTAATCAAAGAAAAAAATTATGTTTCTCATCAATTCCACATACAATGGTGATTTCTCTTATCCAATAAGCCACTAACATCAAAATAATTATAAGTTTTAGGATTCCATCAAAAATTAACTTTTGTATGATTTTATTGAGATATTTAATTCAAAGTAAAATTTAAAATAAATATAATAATTATTTAAAAAATATCACTTCTATATCTAAAAATCACAATGGTCTCACACTAATAACAAAATATTACCCAAAAGTAAAATAATAATTTTATACATAATTGTGAATTAAATTTATCTATATGATACATTCTTAATTGGAAAATTTATGTTTTTAACATTTCATCTAAAAATCAATATTTTTAAACAATATTTTTGTAGTACTCAAAAGAACAATAAAAGAAATAATTTAATAAAAATTAGTTTTTATGAATCCATGGAAACTAAATCTAATGCCAAATTACCATTAAAGGGTTTGTAATTATTTAAAATTACTAAAAATACATCATTATACACCTTTTAATCTTTTCATCTATAATAAAACAAAGTATAAACCACATAATCATTACATCCACTCCTTTAAACCATTAATTTCAAAAACTATCCTTTCATAAATTAAATTTATAAATTTTAATAAATAATATTCCATAATATCGAGATGTGATACAAGTCTTTGTGACCAAAAATAAATATTTAATTAATTTCAATATCAACATCCTAATATATATATCAGGAATGAAAATTCATTCTTTTGATAAATAATGTGTGTAATATAACACAGAACCACCATAATAATTTTCAATTTCAGTACTCTAATAAAATATTTTTTTAGAAAAATACACACATTCATTTTCACCACCATCAAAGATCATTTCAAAATGTATAACCACCATAGAAATATATTAAAAACTATCGGTCATGAAATTAAATAGTAAGAATACATATATAAAATAGTCATATATTTCCAATATGTATAAAATTATCTCTACCACATTAAAAACAATGTCTGCTTAATTTAGTGTCAATCATATCCTTACATATGGATAGTTATGTTTCTCATATTCCACAAAATCTAATTTTGGTAAAGTATATAATATATTGGAAATTAAATCAACCATCAACAACCAATTCATCACTATGACCACATTGATGGTAAAAGATAAAATCATCACTAAAACATTTCCCTTAAATCTCTGTGAATTTAAATATTGAATTACCTCAAAAAACCACGTTATTGAACTTTCTGTATAACAGTCCAGTAAATAGGTAAATAACACACTAATAAATATTATAATAAGAATCATACATCATTCAAAGATAACAATATAAATTCTTAATATTCAATGTATTGATTCACAAAAATGCTATACTTTATCAATAATCCATCCATAGACTAACACCATCCTTCATTAATTTATAAGAAACCATAATCAACTCCTTAATTTTAAAAAGTAACTTATATGTTCTACACCCGATAACATTATATCATAAATAACATAATAATTAAATTATACAAATTAAATCAATTCACAATAAAAAAATTAATAAAACTCAATATATTCTCACATTGAATAGTCTTGCTGTCTGAAACCTAAAAAATATTCCAATTTAAATATCACAGTATCACATATAAATTTATCCTTCTATTTTATAGAACTATTCACAAATTTAAATTTTGAAAGCTTTTAACAATATGTCAACATCTCATTCACTCATCTTTATTGTGTCAATTAAAAACATCATCTTTTATTACAGTTCATACTTCAACAAAAATTTCCTTATAAGTACACGAGATATCATATAACATCACAATTGAATCAATAAAATCATCTCAATATAAAAACAGATAATGTTCCATTCCATAAAAATATTTATTATTTGAAATTTTATATATTACCTCAATTTTATATGATGATGATTCAAAAAATAATCATATACAATGACTTATATTGTTTCAGTATTTTTTTTACTACACTATAATAAACTGATCATTGAATTATGTGTCTCTCATGTTAATTTCTATAATAAATAGAACCCTTAATTATATCCTTAATTTATTTTCAAAAACACTAATAATAATCATTAACACCTAGGTTTTCAAAAATATAGTAAATATTACCATTTTCTTCTAATGATTGTAGTTCATTAATAGATTACATCATATAATGAACGATACTCTACTAATGGATCATTTTAATTGTATATCATTAAAATCATTAACAATTATGCAAATATAATTAATATGGACATAAATAAAGAACAAAAAACTCCTCATTTCTAAAAAAATACATCATTTTAACATCGAATAACTCAGATTTAATCTCTATTTAATCTATTCCAAGCCAATAAAATTTAAATTCAACTAACTTTGTTCATTTTTTTATTTTCATCAAATTTATAAAATTTCATTATCAAGTCATTCAACTTACTACTGAAGCTATAATAATGAATTTTTTTTATATAATAATTGAATTTATTCACCATTAAACTATAGTAAATAATATATTATAGTATATTATTGATCTATTCATCCATAATTGAAATGAATAAACTTGAATAAATTTAGATAACCATGATTATTCTAATAATAACCTCATAATTACTCCAGATAAATCTAGATTGACACTAACTTTAATAAAATAATCATGCATCCTGGCCACTATAAATTAACCAATTCTACATCTTAGTGGTTCCAATAATGAAATTGGATATATTCAAGTTATCATTCCAAAATCTTATTACTACACTATTGAATTAACATTTTGATATAATATATGGGATTTAAGAATAATATTGATATCTTAAATTAGATATTTCAATCATTTCAACATGACTGCTACTCTAATGTCAATCCACATCCAAAAAAGATTTTATTTTTTTAATAAATCATGAAAATATCAAAAAAATTATTAATATGACATCATCATTTTATTCCCTTTTAGTGAATGTTTACCCATTGAAGTGGATTCTCTAGAAATGGAAGTTTTATGTGTACTAATTATTCCAAACCATTTTTATTGTCCATGGAATAGTTTTTATGGCCTATACCATTGGATCCATTAACCATTGGGTGATATTTTATTAGGATAGAGATATACCAATGGTTTCAGAACTCTTGGTATAGTTATAAATACCTATGGTCAAATTATAATCGTCGTTATAATATTTTTCGGTTGTATGAACAACCATATTCCTTGATTTTTTGAGATATACTTTTATATATTGATATGAAAATGGTTTATCATAACTATTTTTATAGCCCCCAACATTATTCATAGCCTACATTACTCTCCCCCATAATAAAAACCCAGACATTTGAGAACATAAAAAAATAAATCGTAACACATGTATGCATTTAAATAATTTATATCATAAAAAAATTATGATATACACTCAGTTTTAGTCCTAATACACCATCAACGTGGTTGTAAGTGGAGTAATTATCATGTCGAAAATATAGAGGGTCAATATTTCCCCCATGGTCACCAATTACTAATAGCCATCACTGCCATGAAAATGTCCTCACTAGCATCATTATCTTCAATATATTTTTCATCATCACCACTAGTAAATTTATCAACTTGGACACCATTAAGACTGCCATCACCATCTCCTAGGTCATTATATAAGATTGAAATCATCACATGAATATATCAAAAATTATAGTAGTATCTGATGGATGTGATGGGAATAAGGATATCATTTATTTCAAGAACATATCATTGAAAATCATACATATTTCATTCTAACACATAAATAATTTTTTCCCTTTTATTATTATTCTAAATATTTTTTAAACTTGGTTTTAATAGAGGTGTTTGAGATACCTAAAGTGTGCCAATTCCAATGGGGGAGATACTCTTCTTAGGATGAGAGAAGACTCTTTCATAGTTATCATTACCCAATATCTATCACAAATGATCATTCATCTTGAAATTATTATATTCTTTCTCATTAAGGGAATCTAAATCGGGATTTTGATGATATTAAAGAGATATTTTGATGTACAATAATTTATTAAATATTAATGTAACTGAATATTACATACAATTTTTTTATATATCTCTATGTTTTAAACACTCCTTCATTTCTTATTTCTTCCCAAGATATTTTTTTTTCAAGGTATTTTTCATCCGATCTTTAACAACACCCACTCCAAATTACATTGATTATAGGAAAATATTAATAAAAAATATTTTATTAATATAACAAATTATCAAATTCTAATTAATATTTAACTAACTAAAACAAAAATAAATTTAACAAAATTTAACCCAAATAAATTGTATCATCCTTAGTGAAAATCAAATAAATCACTCTAAAATTAATGATAACAAATAATTTTGGTCACAGTATATTCATAATATATTTATTATTATTATATTTTTTGGGGTTTTCTCGGTTTCATTCAATTTATTTCTATTCATTTATATTTATTTTGTAACATTTCAACTAGGTACGAGTGAGTTCAATTAGAGTAAGAAATCAATTCGGATCATTTATATCAAATTTATCATTTTTTGGTTTTTTTAAATAATATATTTTGGTTTAGTATAGATTATGTCAACTTTGTTTAGTTTAAGATAATATTGTTCATGTCAATTTTGATTCGTTTATTTTTTTTTTGTTCAGTTTTTTGTTGTTTTGTGTTATTTAATATAAGCCTTGTTTAGAATGATCTATTAAATTAAATATGGTTTAGTTTAGTTCAATTTTACTCATTCATTATTGGTTAAATTTATTTCCATTATGACTCAATGACATATTAAATAAGAAAAGTTTATTCGATAGTGTATATGACACAAAACACTATGATTAAAATAAAATATAACACACTAAGACCCTGTGACATAAGTATTTTTAAATAAATTCTTTATCTTTAATAGATTACATTATATAAAATTATGAGTTTATCGTCCATCATATTTTATACTATGTGTTGTTAGTGTTACAAGCTAAAAACCAGTTTATATTGTATTACATCGAACACCGAGTGAAAATGAAAAGTGAAATATTTTTAAAATATTAATTTTTGATATAATAGTTATAAAATATCCATTAAATTGGTGAAAATGAATTAAATTAACTAATTTAAAAAAATAATATAATATTTTGATTAGTAATAAAAATTAACTACTTAGAAAAAAAAAAATTTTTCTAAAAAACATTATTTTTTCTAAGAGGTGATTTGGTTAATATTTCCATACATAAATAAAAATTAATTTTTAACACGTATATAAATCATATTGGAAAAAATGAACTTCATTTTTTAAATATGAGTAAAATTATATATTATGGTTAATTTTTTTGAATTTTCATTGAAAATTCATTTTATGATGAAGAGTGAAACATAATAGATTTTATTTTAAAAATTCCTTTTCATTTTAATTATTTATAACAGTAAATTAAATTTTGAATATATATTAAATTAAAATTAGTTATATTTTATATAAATTAATATAATTTTGGAAATTAGGATTAATTAAATATTAAATTTTGATATAAAAACATTTTACCCTTTTGAGAAATTTCTCTTTAAAAACAAGTTATCTCATCACATATGTGGGGTTAATTTTAAATTAAATTATGCCACATTTTGAATATAATTTTGGAAAAAAGAATCCATATATATAATTATCATAATTTATAAATTATAATAATTTCAAATTAATTTTTTACCCAAATTAATATTGAATATGGTAAATATTAATTACTACGATTAATAAAAAACCGATATACCCTGGGGTTAAAAAAAATGATAAGGGTGAAAATGGCCCAAAAATATTTCTAAAAACATTTTTCTGAACATATTTCGAACATTAATACTCTTATGTTTGATAACCATGTATTTATTATCCTTTTGACAAAAGAAATATGTGGGAGCACTCAATTCTTCTCTAAAATACAATGTATGCCATATCCCCCACTTCTAAAAAGCTACCTTCTCTTCTCTCTTCTTCACACTATAAAACCAAATTATTTCTACCAATAACTCCCAAAATAGTTTACCAACATCCCTATTATCATTTAGAAAGACTTATTTTGTTAAAATATCAAAAAAAGTAAGTATTTTGTGCAATACCATAGAGGATACCTGAAGTAGTGGTAATGTTCTTTAATGAACGTCTTTATTTTACTTCTTTCCATGACACCTTAAACATTTATTAGACTATAATGATATAATATAATTAGTATATTCCATATAATGGGATTTGTTTATATAAATTTCATTACCTAAATGCATATATACTTCCATCAAATTGGATAAAAATCATCATTCTTTTGTTTGGAAAACTACAGCCTCATGAAACAATATCATTCATTTTTTCATTTCCACCTCTTAAGGTTAGTTATGATGATAGATATAAGGTACATATATGATTTTTATGAAATATTTTTACCTTATTAGTGACAATATAATATATATCTTTTACCTTCCATTATGTAGGATATTCCTTTATGTCACTCGTGTGTACAACAGACTACCGTCTCGTGAAGCGATGTGATTCTTCTTTCACTAACGCTCAACCTGGAAGGCGATAAATTTTATGTTAATTATTATATGTTATATAAATAACATAATTATTATAATAGTGATATATTTATATATATATATATAATTTTATTTATTTTCTTTTCTGTAATGTAAGGATGATAACATCATTCGTGTGTGTATGGACTACCACATTAACGAAGCAATATGACACTCATTTCATCCAAAACCAAATGGAAGATATATATAACTATATAATATGATGTTATTAATAATATTATTTTTATGTAAAGGTAACGTAATACTTACCACTTTTCCATAGTGATAGGTGAAAATGAAAACGTTGTTCATGTGTATATATGACCTATCGTCTAGAACATCGTAACATACTTAATTTTTCCTAACCATCACTAATGATTGGTTTGGAATTAATATTTTTGTAATAGTGTTATAATTATATCATTATTATTATTCTAGATATTATTTATATTTATAATATATGAAAGAAACATATCTTTCATGATGAAACATGCATGAAAGAACAACACAATTAACACCAGAAACAATGAAACTAATGAAATATTATTCATGAACATGAAATAATATGTTCTAAATGGATATTATATAATAATATATATATATATTAATATATCTATTTTATAAGTTAAGAAATTATTTAAAACCACTATAAATAAGGTGAAATAATTAATAATCAAAATGAAGTTTTAGGCAAGGGATTTCTTAACTCAATTTATAATCCTTGGGTTATACTTCTACTTCATTGATTATAACATTATATGATTATATGTATTATGATTTTTTATTTCGTTATCATTTATTTGTAATTATTTTATATGTAATTTTTGTTTTAACACATAATGAATTCATTTCATAATCTATACATAAATATTATGACCTTTGTAAGCGTGTATTTCAAAATATCATTTCAATCAGGATTATTTATACCAAATTTCCATTGAAGGAAATTATTTTAACATTATTTAATAAAACAATTCTGTTTATTATACGATGGAAATTCATGATATTTTTCAATAAATAGTACAATTTTTCATTATTTTTTACTTAAAATTATCTCGATTCTGTTTTTTTATAAAAATCTGGCTAAATATCTCTCTTTGGTCAGAAATATATTATCTTCTAAAAAATTAATTTCAAAAAAAAATTAATAATATATATAACCATTAAAAATTATTTATGGAAGTAATTTTCACACATTTTTACTCATCTCAAAATTATTTCAATTTAAACTTATTTTGTTTTCAAAATAATGTATGTTTTCTTATACTGTAAATCTGAAAGTAATCATCTTTTTCTTTTCTAAACAAGGAACCCTCCTAACCTTTTTACAGTGAAAAGGGAAAGTTATATTTAAATTTTATGGAATTTACAGAATTAAACCCAATAATATACATCAATATTTTAATATTTCTATTCTATTCTACATGAACATTTTAAAATAATGTTTTTCAAGTTATTTTCAAATAAAAGAAATTTAAAAATGTTTTTCAAATTAAAAGTGAAAGTTTTCTCAAGAATGATATTAGTGATATTTTTTTGTATTTCTATTAATAAATTAAAAATCCATATTCATTAATTGGATACATTTTTATTTAATCCTTATTCAGCATTTAGATGGATTATAATTATTTTTACCAATGATTGTAGAAACATTAACTTCCCAGTTTTATTTTTTAGTCATTATCTTCCCCATGAAATATTTACTTTCATATTATCATTGGACATTACATTATCCATAAATATCTTTATTATGTATCATTGATATTATTATTTCTCAAATATTATGTCCTTTTTTACATATGGTTTCTACTTTTATATTTATTTGATTAATTGGGAAAAAAATAGAAATATATATCATTTACTCACTATGGATAGTTGACTTGAAGCCATATTGATTCATGAATTAAATCAATTATTTGATACATGAGGCATTATTTCTAAATATATGGATGGTGGTTTGAGTATAACAAATCCCATCGATACATCAGTAGGTCTCATGATACAATCAAGTTAAGATAGCACTAGACATGTTTTAACCTATAGATTAAAATGTCTTGTGAATAGTATTGAAAGTAGAGATATCATGATTCTTGATATCATAGAATATAATAATTTTTCATTACATAAATTAATATTTCGATTATATTTATATAAGATATTTTCACTACGATATTCTCTCTAGAGGGATTTCATTTTTAGTTGATTGATTAAATAACACGTGTTATCAATTATTTACCTTTCCATATTTATTATTATTTATCCAGTAATTTAAAAGGAATTTGAAAGTAGTTATTTTTTTATATGGTTATTATTCTAATTTTTTTATGATATCTTATGATATACCTAGGACTTAATTATCATTTCATATCAACCATATTTTTTTCAATTCCATAGGAGTCGATAAAGATTAATTTGATTTAAGCATTGGGATATTCTTGATTTAATAATGTTATTATTAATTAAATATTATGTTGTAATATTTTTATTCAAAATTAATATAAGACTTGTGTATTTATAGAGTTTACCAAGACTATTAAACTATTCTATTCTTTGGTATGTGTTTCCTTGTATCTTATTCAAATATAATAAATCAGGTGCTAGATACGGGCTACTTGGGTCGGGGTTGCTAAGGTTGCTACTAAAAGAAGATAGGTAAAAACCTTGAGAACTAGATTTAGGAAAAAATTGATTAGGTTACATAAATATAAGACCTTATTTTAGGATAATTATAAATGAGAATAAAAACTATTTGGTAAGGTAGATATAATTTTGTTTTTCCTAGAAATAAATCCATTTCTGTATACTATAAGTGGATATGGTTCTGGAATAGAGGTACCTCAGGGTAATAACCTAAATAAAGATGTTTAGGGTTTGACTTAAGTGTTTCATGGTACAAAAATCCCATCCTTACTTTGAAACTTGTTTGACACTCTAAGGGGATATGCTTAGTATAATCCACATCTTCCTTACAAACAATTATAATGAATTTGAATATGTAATGCAAATAAATGAACTAGGTTACCCTTTAGACCAATGAAAGACCTATGTTGAAATAAAATGAATGATTTATTTAGATTCAAAAATTAAATTATATAGTTTTTTTTACCAATGGTATTTGTTTCAAAATAATCATAAAACATCTTAGGATTTTGTTTATTTTTAGATGACTATGTTTACAAATTATAATCATATTTATGGATACCATCATTTGTTTATGAGTTTAATATTGATCATAAGTTCAAAGTATTTAAAGCCTCATTTTAGTATTTATGTGATTAGATTATATCAAGTTTAAGGATATTTATGGATAAATTTATGGAAATTATATGCTTTAGTGTAAATTTATTTGAGGAATAATGACATTAAATTTTATTGAAATATGTTTAAATGTAATGATAAACTTTAGCATTGATAATATAAATAATCATGTTTTATTAGAGGTTAGATTTTATTATTAGGATTTATAAAAAAATTGTAATAGAAAACGTAATAAAATGCATATTTAATGATTAAATTTATTTCATAGATGTCCATTTTTTGGATGTTTATAATAATTACATTTATATAGAATAGAAAGAGGAAATATATATTATTAATGATAACCCATCCTATTAAGTAAGTTAATGGAAATTTAAACCATGACTTAGGGGTGATAAGTTTGTAAAACAAACCACTAGACTATATAGTGTCCTAGAAAATATGTCTTTGTTTTTAGCGAAACACATTTAAAAAATAAATTAATGATGAACTAGTGGTGTTAATTTTGAGGTTTAGTGATTGATTTATTATGTTAGATAACTTATTATAAATATATTGGTTTTGGGATATATATATATATATATATATATATATAAGGAAAGACTTATCACTCTTTTATGTCTCTTACAATATGTCAAAAGGTGAATTTTTGTGCTTCAATTTCAAAAAAACATTTTTGAATATAAATTTCATGGAGTAAAGGGAGAATTGTATAGTGATCGATGAAAACCCAAAGGATTAACTTATACATAAGAAATATAACAATTTAAAGTAATTATATTTTCATATATTCATAGATATTAAAATAATTCCTACACTTTATAAAAAGGATCCTGAAATAAAATTCTATCATATTAATATCATTTATGATGAATTAATGATCTTTTTACACCAATATGTTTTATGGAGGTGAGGTCCTTAAATTTCCATTAATCATTCAATTTATTATAATAAATGACCCCAATAAACATCTATAATTATTTAATCTTTTATTCCATATCTATCTATTCACATTCAACTATTTTATCCAACATAAAAATCTTGTTATATATTATTCCATTTGTCCTTTGTACTTTAATTTCTCTATTATTAAGAGGGTACTTTATTAACCCTTCTTTGATTTGAGTTTTTCTATAAGGGTACTTCCAAATATAAAAACCCAGATTACTGAGATCAATATTTAATTATTAGGACACACATTATTTAATGTGGGGATAATGTAACACTTTGAGATTTTAAATAAGAACATTTTATTCGACATTATATGTGACATGAGACAACTAGATTAGAGGAACATAAAACACAATATGTCCTTAAAATATATATTTATTAAATAAATTAAATCTCATTAATATAATGAAATAAATTCAATAAGAATTTAATCTTTTTTTTAACACAATGCTATGTTTATCTTACATTATACACTACAATCTATTTAGCTTACATTACACGCAACACTGATTTTAAATGAATTGAGAAAAATTATTAAAATATTGTTAGTTAATGTAATAGGTATAACCTAGAAATTAAATCATTATGTATGAATAGTAATAACTAAATTATGAAATATATGTTTATTTATATATTATTCATAATATAATAACCATTTAAATGAAAAATAAAATATGTTTGAAAAACTCTATTTCTTAATAAATGTTTTGGTCTCTCATTTCAAACATAATTTAAAATTAATTTTTAGAACTTTTAAAAAAAAATTGGGAAGCAATAAAATTAATTTTTGAAATAGGAATACCAAAATTATCTTAGGGTGAGCTTTTTGGATTGTTATAATCAGTTATTTTTTTCTAAATACTTAAATTAATGGATTTTAATTTAAACCCTCTTTTTTTGTAATTTATTTATAATGTTAAATTATATTTTGTATATTTTTAAATTAAATTATGTTCAATATATATAAATTAATCCAATTTAGTTCGTTCAGATCAATTTATTATTTAATGTGGATAAAAAACGTTTCAAACATTTAAAAATTTCCCTTCAAAAACTAGTTTTCTCACAACATATGCGGTATTAAATTTAAATTAAATTTTCCCAAATATGTAAATTTAATTTTGAAAAATTTATTACAAATTTGTAATTATCATAATTTATAATATATAAAAATTATAAATTAATTTTTTACCAAAATTAATAGTTAATGTAGTTAAAATTAGTTATCTAGGTTGAGGTAATCATTTATTTATTGGGGGTAAACTAAAATGATAAGAGTCAAAATGACCTATAAAAATGTGTAAAAAAATATTTATTGGAAATATTTAGGCCTTTACTCCCCGAATGATTTAAAATGGTCTATTTTGGACCCTTCTGACATATTTTAAATGTGGGAGAACTCAATTATTTTCAAAAATACCAAATGTGTCCTCTGACACACTAATAAAAGGTCACCCATATACCCTATTATCCAAACCTTAAAAACACATTTAAATGTTAAATAAATGAAAAAATAATATTAAAACTTCCCTCCCCAAAACCAATATGAATTATTTTGGTCATAAATCAAACCTAGGATGTTTTTAGTGAAATCCAAAGCATGATACCTAGAGAAGATGTAATGTTATTCAACGAGCGTCTTGATTATACTTCTTTTACCACCTCATTAAATATTTATTTAACCTATATGATATAATAAACTCAATTTATTACATATACATGTATCTTTTAATAAAAATTTCATGGTATATAACCATCTATACATCCATAAAATGTGTTATTAAATCATCATTTGTGTGTACTGCAAACTACCGCCACGTGAACTAATGACGTTTGTTTTTCCATTTCCACTTCTAAAGGATGGGTATGATAATGGATATAAAGTATATACATTTTAATTATAACTTACCTATACATTTGAATTTACTATATCATAAATTAATTTTTATATTTCTTTATATATGAGATATGATAAGGTTTCTCTTGTGTGCGATGGATTACTGCCTCACGAAGCAATTTGATACGGCTTTCACTAATGCTTTATATAGAAGGTGATAAGGATATGTTTAATGATATAATGTGATATATATAAAACAATTATCATAATAATTAAATATTTATCATGATTCAAATATAATATATATATATATATACATCATTTTGTTTATTTTTATTTAACTTACATAAAAGATGACAACATCGTTCGTGTACGTGTGCATTACTACCTTCACAAAGTGATGTGACTCTATTTTCATCAACACACCACTTGGATGATATATATAGGAATATAATATGATATTAATGATAATATTAT
This sequence comes from Viscum album, assembly GCA_963277665.1. NCBI lineage: Eukaryota > Viridiplantae > Streptophyta > Magnoliopsida > Santalales > Viscaceae > Viscum > Viscum album. The sequence continues at coordinate 299,523,677 of OY728151.1, forward strand.
CCTTATTCAATGTTTAAATTTTACCTACCTATAATCCATAATGGTTGGGGAAAATGGAAATGTTACTCATGCCTACGTATAGTATACCATCTTTATGGCCGTAACAGACTTCATTTTTCACAGCCATCATTCGTCATTCCTTTTAAGATTTTAATTAATGTAAAAATATTATAAATATATAATTATTATTTTTGATATAATATAACTATATAATATGTACAAGAATCATATTTTTATGATGAAACACACTTTATAAACAATGCAATTAACAACAAAATCAATGAAAATAAGGAAATATTATTTATAAATGTAATGAGATATTATAAAAGGATTATATATGATATTATAAATATTAATATGGTTATGGAATAAGTTAAAAACATTTTTTAAAAACACAATAAAGGAGTTAAAATAATATTCCATCAAAATTAATAGCAAGGTACGGGATTTCCTAACACAATTTTTGTTCATTGGGTTAAACTTTAACTTCATTGATTATTTTATTATGAGATTATGTTTATAGTTAATTTTGATTAAATTATGTTTTAATTTAACCTTTTTTTAATTTACAGTTGAAACACATAGTTAATTATTTTATTAATTCTTGCATCAATTTTATGACCTTTAGAAGGATTTATTTTAAAACCTCATTTTAATAAAGTGATTTCTACATTCATTTACATTGAAAAAATATATTTTATAATTTATTAATAAAAAAATTTTATTTTATTCTCTTTTGGTTATTAATGATCTTTTTTAAGTAATAGTTCCATTTTTTCAATCGTATGTACTCAAAATTGTTGAGAAAATATTAAGAAAATCTGACTTCATTGCTCTATTCGATAAGAAATATGTTGTCTTCCAAAAACTAGTCTTTCAAAAAAATCAATTTTTTTTACTTTTTAAAAATGATTTATCAAAGGAATTTGCACCAATTTTTACTCCTTAAATTAATTTCAATGAAATAAAGTTTTATTTTAAAAAAATTCCTACATTTATTTTAATAAAAATGTAAAAGCAATATTCTTGGTAGTTTTTAAATAAGAAACATTCCTAATATTTTTAAATTTTGAAAGTGTTGTTATATTTATCTTTTGGAGCATGTATTAAATTACCCAATTTCTTAGAAATAGTTTGTTTTAAGCATCCTTTACAAATTTATGAGGATATTTTTAAATAAAATTAATTTATAGAACATATTTTCAAAGAAACTGTTTTTGAAAATGTTTTTAAAATAAAATGGATATTTTCCTCCGGAAAATTTAATGATATTTTTATGGTATTTATATTTATAAATGAAACCAACCCCAATTCTTAATCTAATAGGTATATGTTGATACCATATTTATTCATCCTCTTGACGGTTTATGATTATTTGGACCAAAGATAGTATTAAAAATCAATTCTTTCTTTTGTTTTGTAGTCATTAACTTCCCATTGAAGTAGTAAGTTTCTTTTGATCATTAGAAACTAAATCCCTATAAATATCCATATAATTTAACATGTATATTCTGATTTCTTATTCGATTTATCATTTTTTACATACAGTTTTTAATTTGAAAGTAATTTTATTAAATGTGTAAAAATTGATAAATACATATCCTTTACTCAATAAATATATTTGATTTTAGGGCATATTAATTCATTATTTAAATATATTATTTGACACATGAGGAGTTATTTAGACCTTAAGTGATGATTAGTCCATGGTATAATATAGAAACTTGAAAAAATTGTAGGACTCATGAAACAATCAAGATAAGCTAGCATTAAATTTGTTTTTACCTATAGACTAAACTAGATGGTGAAAGTACATGATGGTAAATCTATCATGATGATAGAGAGAATGGAATAAAATAATTAATCATTTATTATATTCAGAGAATAGTCATTATCATCCATGATATTATCACTATGATATTATCTCTGAATGCATTTTACATTCAATTTATTGATTAAATGTAATGTATTCTTTGTTATGTACCTCTCTCTATTGAGTATTCCTTATCCAGTTATTCAAATGGAACATCTTCTCATATATCTACATTTTTTTTATTAACCATATGTATTCATGAAATCTTCCATTGTACATAACCCTTACTGGGTATTTGATATCACCCTTATTTTGATTCCTTTCTCAAAGATTCCATGATGTTTAATTTGATTGATATATAAGGATATGTTATATTGGGAAAATTTATTCTTGAAAAAATATTATATTGTAATTTGTGAATTCAAATGTAATATGATACTAGTGTATGTATCTTGTTTACCAAGGCTACTAAACTATTCATTCTATTATCACATTATTCCTTTTATCGTATGCCAATGCAATAAATGAGCCACTAGATCTAGGAAAATTTGGTTGGGGTCACTACATCCATTTGGTTTATGTAAATATAATATGATTTAAATTTATTTCTATATGTTTTTTTGGTGTAATTCAGTTATAGTTTGATTCTTTTTAGTTTGGTTGAATTAAATTTTATTTAGGTCTTTTAGGTTATTGTATATTAGATAATGTTTGTTCCATTTGGGTTCAATTTGGTTTTGATTGTTTGATTTGAAATTCATTAGGTATATATAATTAGGTTTCTTTATATATAGATGTATTATATTTCCACTATTTTAGTTATAATTTTTAGCTTACAAGTTTAAATTAATTGAAACTATATAAAAGTTAATACAGTTTATAGTTTACATGTTAATAGTTTTTATGTTTACATATTAACATAGTTTGAATTTTTAAATTTTTATATTTTAATATTATGTGAATATATTTTATATTATAACTATTAATATTAATTTATACAATTTATACTAGGTCAGTTTAGTCATGTTCAATTAATTTATGTTTTATATTTTTTAAATCATATAGATTTTTTCTAGTTTATATATACTTGTATGATTTCATGTATATTTAGACTAATTTTGGATGGTGAAAATCTATTTGATTGTGGATTATTTAGTTCTTTAATTGTATATTCAGTTCATTCCATTTTTATCTATGATATTTATTTTCAGTTTAAATTTATTCAGTTCACCCTTTTTATTTGTGTCGAGTCATGTTAGTTATGGTATGATTGATTAGGTTTATTTCATTTGACGATACCTAATTAAACAAAGTTATACATGAAAAATACTTGGTTCCTTTTATGCTCTAACATAGTTGATCAACCCAATGTGTGGGTATATATCATATCACCATTATTTTTTATTTCTTTATAAGTTCTCACTGAAAAAAATTAGTAATATGAAAAAACAGACATTGTTGATACAAATCATATTCATTTTCAATAAATAACCTGTTAATTTTAGAAATATATTAAATTTATTACACATCTAAAAAATAAATCATCTCATGGTAATTGGTTATTAAAAAGTCATTGAGAGTTGGTATAGCCTTTATATTTATTCCAAATTTATCAACCCATCCATTATATAAATTATTATTATATTCTATTCTTATCTAACATAATTCTATTAGTCATGATTACCTTTCAGCTTCAGCATTGGGAAAATTATAATGAATGCACTAACAAATTGTTAATTTATATCATTTTAATAATAATGTAAAATTTATATAGTGTCCCAAAATAAAAACAACCTATTTTTTATCATTTTGATAATTTAGAAATTAAATATCATATTAAAATATCAAATTCCAAAGAATGTATGGTTTACACTCTTTGAGGATTAGTTTAATATGAATCTTAATACATAATAATTGTGAAAATATCTCAATAATTCTACTTTTATAAAAAAAAATCTAGAGTTATAATAAGTTATAAATATCTTCATAACTCAAGGATGAAAAATATATGAAAAAAGATGATCTCAAATGTAACCTCCTGGCCCGACTTACCATTCAATCTGATAGTCGGACCAGTCGCCAAATGGCCTCAAGAACATCTCCCCAAACACCAGAGGCTGCCGACTAGAAGCGAGGGCCTAGGTGAGTTCGTGGGGAGACTATGCCCTCATTACCAAAGCATCACAGCGGAATTACAATCATACAATAGTGGATGAAGGTAAACAATAGACAACACATAGACAGCAGAAACAGATAACAATAGAAGGATTCGATATATATATATGATGGTGCAGGTCAATATAACATAGTACAAGTACACAAAATGGCAAAAGAAACCAAAATGTATCCCCAGTCACATCGCAAGCCTCAACTTGGTCTCGTACACTCCTACTTCGAGAATCAAGTCAAGTACCTGTACTAGGGCCTTTCCCCTTATCCATACCTGAAATCATATAATCTTCTTTGGTCCAAAAACATGACCCAAACAGGGTGTGAGACAAAATCCCAGTAGGAAACCACCAATGATCCATGCTAATCTGTCAGTGAATATATAACAGGCAGTGTAATATGGAAAGCAGTAAACAAGGGAAACTAGCAAGACCAACCCAAATTTGTTCTTTGGCTTGGAATTTTATCAAGTATCCATTCCATTAATTAATCACTTCATTCATGTGTTCAAACCATTCCTTGAACTCGTTCTTAGAATACTCAATTCGGAAACTAGGCATCGTTTAGGGAGAAAATCCACCAACACCCTACAAGCATGTTCCGGGGAACCTCCTAGGTACCCAGCCTCGCTCTAGGTGTGGTATAGTCTATCATATGAGCCCATCCCCGAGATCCTATAAATAGGATCCAGGTATCTCCCATGACATATCATTCCCTATTGAGTCCGTCCATGGAATCTCATGTGGGATCCATTATTCACTCAACACTTTAGTAATAAGCCTCGTATGAGTCCATCCATGGAAACCCACATTGGTTCCATGGTTCACCAAAGACTTGGTTTCACATTTAAAGCAGTTCAAGAATTTCACTCACGTGGTCTAGCAATTCAAGAATTTGCATACAAGAGTCATGGGGCAAAACTCCATCCCATTCCTGAAACCATTTCAATTACAATTTCATTTTATTGCAATTCCATTCATATTCAATTTCCATTTTTAACAACCTACAAGGGAAAGTAAAAACATGCCTCAAAGGCATCCATGGCCAAAAATCCATAAAAGAGTTATTCAAGGCAACGCATCCAAGGGGTGGTTCCTGCCAAGGTGTACAACCTAACTCAAGCACATACCATCTTATTCAAATTACCTACGACATGCTATGTAATAACAGTGTTAAATTCTGAGTTCAAGAGACACCCCAAAAGTGGGCGCACGGCACTCCGGCTTATATAAATAGCTTGAAAATCAGCAAAAATCCCAATACCACCTACCTTAGGCTCGTACAAGATAGCTCGTCCAGTATCAGGCTCTGATTCATCCTGGTTTGAAATAAATCTTAATAATAGTTGAAGAATGAGAAATTAGGGCATATGAGCCTTAATCCAATCTGTGTTCGTCATAACCAAAAGAATCGAGAAGGATTAAAAAGTAATTAAGGACTTACAGTTGTGGATCCAACGAGACAAGCGGCGATAGAAATGGAGATCGGATAGAGGAGTTGGATCAAAATCTTCCAAAGCCTCCTGGAGTTCTTTCCCAGGCACCTCCCCCTTCTGTACGGTTGAATAGAATAGGTTTAAGGTAGTTTTTTATAAAATTTAATCAATTTAATTAAAATTTAATTAAATTATTAAAACACAGCAGGACGCACGGTTTACCCGCACGGCCTGACAAACCATGCGGAGACCGTGTGGACCTTCTTGGAAGGCAAGGGGAAACTGCACAACAACCCCACATGGTTTCCTCAAACTGTGCGCAAGTCGTTCCCCTACCTCTGGCAGGCTTACACCAAGGTGAACGGTTTACCTAGGCTATTCACAGGCCTTGCGCAAACTGTGTGCCAGGCCATTTCTAGCCTAAAACATCATTCTAGGCTTCGAACAAGCCCCAGAAACCTCCGTAACTCCCTTGGTCAAGTTATGCATCCACATTAGGCCTCAACAGAAAATTTAATCCGAAAATAAAAAGGATTCATACCACATATGAAAACCTGGGTTCTTACAATCTTCCCCCCTTATAGAAATTCGTCCCTTAATTTCTCTCAGAAGGGTGGTGAAGATTCATCTGCGAATAGCTCTGGCCACTGAGCACGTACGTTGGCCTCTAGATACCAAGTCTCATCCTGTAAATGGTCGTGCTGCCATAGCACCCATACTAGAGGAACTGACCTGCCTCAGAGAACCTTAGTGATCCTATCAACGATACAAATCAAATGTTCCTCAAAGTATGCATCTACCTGAAGCTCGACCTCCTCAGGATGGAAAGTATGAGACGGGTCTGAATAGTATCATTGTAACTGAGAAACATGGAACACGTCATGCATAGCTCATTACCTCTGAGGTAACTACAACCAATAGGCTATGGGCCCAACCCTCTCTAGAATCACAAAAGGCCCAACATATCTCAGCGATAGTTTACCCTTTCTCCTGATCCGCATGTGTCCTAGTCTCGGTGAAACAATCAAGACGACTTGGCCCACAACCTCAAACTCTAGGGGTCATCTACGGTGATCAGTATATGACTTCTGACGAGACTGTGCGGTAGCCATCTGCTTGTGTATCAACTCGACCTGCTCAGAGGTCTCCTGAACAAGACGCGGTCATAGTAAAGCTGCCTCACCTACCTCTAACCAGCATATGGTTGATCGGCATGGCCTACCATATAAAGCCTCATATGGTTCCATCTGTGTAGACTCTTAATAATAGTTGTTATAGGAAAACTCAACTAGGGGAATATGACTCACCCATGAGCCCCCAAAATCAAGGACACATGCTCGCAGCATGTCCTCAATCACTTGAATCGTACACTCTAATGGTCCATCAGTCTGAGGGTGGTATGCTATGCTCAGAAGCACCTGTGTACCCATCACCCTCTAAAAACTCTTCCAGAAGCATGACATAAAACGAGCATCCCTATCTGAAACAATGGTGCGTGGGACCCCTTGGAGTTGTACTATCTCTCGGATATACAACCTTCCCAGCTCATCCAAACTGAAGGTCTCTTTGATCAGCAAGAAATGAGAAACCTTCATGAGCCTATCAACCACAACCCACACAACATCGTTACCTCGAGGTGACCTTGGAAAACCAGTCATGAAGTACATCGCAACATCATCTCATTTCCACTCCGGGATAGGTAACTACTGTAAAAGCCCAGCTAGCTGCTGGTGTTCCACCTTCACCTGCTGGCAGGTGGAACATCTCGCGATAAAACTAGCCACTTCCCTCTTCATAGTCTGCCACCAGTACTGTCAGCGCAAGTCAGAATACATCTTAGTGACTCCGGTATGAACTTCCCATACCGAAGCATGAAACTCTTGCATCAGCTCCTCTCTAATATCCACTGGACCCCAAACACGTCCATGGATACGAAGAACTTCATCCTTGCCTATCGTCCAACCAGAAGGAGGGTCCTCGCCTGACACACCTTCCTATAGAAATAGGCCTTCTGAGTCTAATAGTTGTCTCATCCTTACTCTATCCAGAAGGGTAGAAGTCACAGCTAAGGACGATAGAAAAGACTGCCCTTGGATATTCTGCACATCAAGATGCATCTCAGAGATCAAGGACATAATCTTTCATTCGTTGCTACCCTGTTGCACTACCTATATTTGAGTCCTCCTGCTCAATGCATCAGCCACTACATTTCCCTTACCGGGCATATAAGAAAGCTCAAAATCAAAGGATTGTAGGTACTCCACCCACCGTCACTTCCTAAGATTCAGATCATGCAGATTAAACATATATTTGAGGCTCTTGTGGTCGGTGCACACCACAAAATGCTCTCCCAATAAATTGTGTCTCCAATATCACATCGCATGAACAATGCTGCTAGCCAAGATCGTGCATCGGATAATTCCTCTCGTGTTGCCTCAGCTACCGAGATCCATACACCACAACTCTATCTCCTTGCATCAACACTACACTCAGCCCAATACATAATGCGTCACAATAGACCATGTTATTATTTCCATGTTCTAGCAGTATAAAGACTGGTGTGGATGTCAACCTTCCTTTTATCTCCAAAAAAGCTACTTCACAAGACTTCGTCCATAAAAATTTCACACCCTTCTTAGTCAGGCCTATCAACGGTGCTGCCAAGCATGAGAAATCCTGTATGAAACCCCAATAATAACCAGAAAGCCCCAAGAAACTCCGTATGTCAAATACATTCTTGGGTTTTTCCCACGAAACCATTGATCTACCCTTCTCTGGGTCTACATACACTTCTGTCTCAGAGATAACATGGCCCAAGAAATGAATTTGATCCATCCAAAAGTGGCACTTAGTAAGATTTTCATATATCTGATTCTCTCTTAGTGTATTCTGGATAATCTCAAGATGTTTGGTATGGTCATTTTGATTTCGATAATACACCAAAATATCATCCTTGAAAACCATGACGAATGAGTCCAAGTAAGGATGGAACATGCGATTCATCAAATCCATGAAAACTGCTCGCACATTCATGAGACCGAATGGCATAACCAGATACTCATATAAACCATACCTACCACGAAAAGTTGTACAAGGTATTTCTGCAGGTCGAACACGCACCTGGTGATACCCTGACCTCAAATCAATCTTCAAGAACACCCTAGCTCCTCAAAGTTGATCAAATAGGTTATCTATCTGTGGAAAGAGATATTGGTTCTTAATCTTCAATTGGTTCAACTTCCGATAGTCCACACACATCCTAAGGGTCCCATCTTCCTTTTTCGCAAAAAGGACTGGCGAACCCCATGGAGAAGTACTGGGTTAAATAAACCCATTTTCCTCTACATCTTCAAGTTGTTTCTTGAGCTCTTACAACTCCGTCGTAGCCATCTTGTAAGGATGAATGGATACCGGTGCCACTCCTGGAACTATCTCAATAGAGAACTCCACTTCTCTCTCAGGAGGTAAACCTAAAAAGTTATCAGAAAAAACAACCCTGAAGAGCTCAACCAATAGAGGAAGGTCTGCCTGACTCACTCCCTGATCATACAGAAACAAACTATCGATCTGGGTTGTCATCCCATCCAACCCACGATGCTTTGGTCTAGCTCAGCTTCCCTGGAGATCCCACACTCCCTTAAGAGTATACAATGTACCCTCGGGTGATGTGAAAATCACCCTCCAACGGTAACAATCAACGTAGGCTCGGTAAGCTACTAGCAGTTCCATAGAGATAAGGACATCAAAACCTGTCATCTCAAGAACATAAACATCCTAGATGAAGTGACACTCTCCAACCTCAAGGAGGCACCCTCTGCACTGGCATAAGACCTCTTACCTAACTCCTAGTGGTTTTTCTAGCGTCACGACTCCATCAGAAGACAACACAACTAGCCCAAGGATTTTCACTATAGGCACAGATATAAAACTGTGTGATGCACTTGTATCAAAGAGGTAATATTAAATAACAGATGCTACTAAGATCGTACCTCTCACCGTATAAGGTCCCACTCCCTGATCCTTAGAAGTAGGATGCACTTCATACAGCTGGCCTGAACCATGCCCCTGTGATACAACCTCACTACCCGGAACTGGCCCACTCTGACGTCTCGGTGTGCCCTATGCCTGGATACCTCTACCATGACCACTTCCTTGGCCTGAACGGCCAGTCGCACCCCAACTCCCTGTCTGATGAGAAGCTACCGACCCTGTTCATTCATATAATGTTGGTGCAGACCCTCTATCACTGGCTACTGGTGAGAACGTTCTGAAAAAACATTGAAGATGACCCATCTTTCAACATGATAACCACTTGACTGGGTCCCTCAGACACTACGGCTTCGGGTGCCCCAGCATACCGCACTGGTAGAACCTTATATTTCTAACTGAATACAGGTTCTGGCTGCTAGAATCACCATGTGGAAGGTCCAGACGACGCTTCTTACTAACAGTCACTGTAGTACCTGATCTTGATACCGAACCGCTCTAGCTCGCACCTCCAGCCTCTCTCAGGTTATGTTCTATGATTAGATCATGGTTAACAATTTTAAAAATAGTAGTCAACCTGAAGACATTTACCTAAGATCAAATGTCATATCTCAGACCATCCTAAAAATGTTTGGCCCTCGACATCTCATCACCCATCAGCATAGGTGTGAAGCACTGAAGCTCAGTAAAATAGGCCGAGTATTTCGTCACTAATAACGCGCCATGTTCTAGATACAAGAACTCCTAGGCTCGATCGTCCCTCAAGGTCTCTGGATAAAAGAAATCGTAGAAGGTCATATGAAAATATAACCAAGCCATATCTCAATGATGATCTGATTGGGTGATCACATCCCACCACCTCTTGGAAGAATCACACATCATGTACGTAGCCAGCTTGAACCACCTCTTCGGAGGCATCTCCAAATGCTCAAAGATAGCTAGTATCTCCACTAACTAGGACTCTGTAGCCTGTGGTCCGCCATCCCCTGAAAATGTAGATAGATGTTGCTGCTGAAACACAGCTATCAACTCTTCCATAGTCAGGTCAGGTCGCAGTGCTCCATGAACGGTCTGCATAAAATGCAACAAGCCCTCATGGAACTGTGCCTCAGCACCTATGTCTGGTATAATCAATGGTGTTGCAGCTAGAACAACTGGAGTTTCTTCTAGTATCCCATGTCCTACCATCTCCAGAATGTGGTCATCACCACTCTCCCGACGTACGACCGGAGGTCGTCATGGTGGCATGACTCTGCAATGCCAAACACACGCCTCAATTCAAGATTTTTAACGATATTTGAAACTCACGAGCACATGAACTAGGACAGGACATGTCAATACCTTCTTAAAAGAAACTTCAACCCACAACATACTTCTAAATACATGACTGCATAAGGAAAAGTCACCAAACCACTAGATTCACTACCTCTTTCCCACTCAGAAGCTGGGTCTAGGTCAGGCTCTATTTTCACCATTAATTCATTTAACATACCTTTGTTCAAACGCTTTAACCAATGGTCCACCAAGTTCTGATCCATGAGGGCCCATAACACATCATGAATCAAAATTTGATGCCCATATAAGCATGCAATTTAATTTCATTTAGAATTTACATCCCATTAGTGCGTCATTTCCCAATCTATAAGGGCCCATACTCCTTAGGAATTGAAAGATGATGTCACTCTTCATTCATTACACCCAATCTAACACAATAGTAGGCACACCTATCAATCAACTATCAAATAGTATGCAATAGCTATCACAACACCTATCAAAATAGCATGAAATATCTAATGCATCCTAGATAGCATGGCATAATGCATGACATGTGATTCCTAATAAGGTTCCTATATGATACATGAGATGGAAAACCCTCATCTCATTGGGTTTCAATGAAATAGAACTGACAATAATATCAATAGTATCAACCAAAACCATGTGTGTCACCTAACGGTAAAATCAGAACAACTGTAATACGCAAAACTAGAAATCACAATTCCATACGAGGCAACTTGGATTTTCCCCGTACGCGGGTTTGCAACTCCCGGGCACAGTTTATTACCAAAGCCCCTTCCCTTCCTACTCATGTATATAGTCTCCAAATAGTAATTCAAATCAGAAAAGGAAAACCCCTCTGATACAAATATGTAACATCCCAACCCGACTTACCATTCAACCCAGTAGTCGGACCGATCGCCACATGGCCTCAAGCGCATCTCCCCAAACTCCAGAGGCTTCCGATTATCAGCGAGGGCCTAGGTGAGTCCATGGGGAGACTATGCCCTCATTACCAAAGCATCACAGTGGAATTACAAACATACAATAGCGGAAGAAGATAACCAATAGACAACACATAGATAGCAGAAATAGATAAAAATAGAAGGATCTGATATATATATATATATATATGATGGTGAAGGTCAATATAACATAGTACAAGTACCCAAAATACCAAAAGAAACCAAAATGTATCCCCAGTAACATTGCAAGCCTCATCTTGGTCCAGTGCACTCCTACTCTGAGCAGCAAGTCAAGTACTAGTACTAGGGCCTTTCCCCTTATCCATACCTGAAATCATATAATCAGCTTGGGTCCAAAAACATGACCCAAACAAGGTGTGATACAAAATCCCAATAGGCAACCACCAAAGATCAATTCTAATATTTCAGTGAATATATAATAGGAAGTGTAATATGGAAATCAGTAAACAAGGGAAACTAGAAAGACCAGCCCAAGTTTGTTCTTTGGCTAGGCATCGCTTCAAGTATCAGTTCCATTCATTCATCTCTTCATTCATGTGTTCAAACCATTACATGAAATCGTTCCTGGAATAATCAATTCGGAAACCAGGCATCGTTCAGGGAGAAAATCCACCAACACCCTACAAGCCCATTCTGGGGAACCTCCTAGGTACCCAGCCTCACTCTAGGTGCAGTATAGTCTGCCATCTGATCTCATCCACGAGATCCTATAAATAGGATTCGGGTATTGCCCATGACATATAATTCCCTATTGAGTCTGTCCATGGAATATCATGTGGGATCTATGATTCACTTGGCACTTTAGTAACAAGTCTCATATGAGTCTTTCCATAGAAACTCACATTGGTTCCATGGTTCACCCATGACTTGGTTTCACATTTAAAGCAGTTCAAGCATTTAACTCACGTGGGCTAGAAATTCAACAATTTTCATACAAGGGTAAAGGGGAAAAACTCTATCCCATGCCTGAAACCATTTCAATTACAATTTCATTTTATTGAAATTCCATTCATATTCAATTTCCATTTTTAACAACCCACAAGGGAAAAGAAAAAATGCCTCAAAGGCATCCTGGGTCAAAAATCCATAAAAGAGTTATTCAAGGCAATGCACCCAAGGGGTGGTTCATACCAAAGGTGTACAACCTAACTCAAGCACATACCATCTTATTCAAATTACCTAAGACATGATAGGTAATAATAGGGTTAAATTTCAGGTTCATGCGACACCCCAAAAGTGGGCGCAAGGCACTCCGACATATATAAGCAGCTTAAAAATCAGAAAAAAGCACGAGACCACCTACCTTAGGCTCGTACTAGATAGATTGTCCAATAATAGGCTCTGATTCATCCTAGTTTAAATGAAATCTATAGAAGGGACAAAGAACGAGAAATTAGGGCATATGAGCCTTAATCCAATATGCATTCGTCATAACCAGAAGAATCAAGAAGGATTAAAAAGGAATCGAGGACTTACCATTATAGATCCAATGAGATGAACGGAAATAGAAACAGTGATCGGATGGAGGATTTGGATCAAAATCATTTAAATCCTTCTTGAGAGATTTCCCAGGCGCCTCCCCCTTCTTTCCAGTTGAATAGAATAGGTTTACATTAGGTTTTTATCAAATTTAATCAATTTAATTAAAAATTAATTAAATTATCAAAACACAGCAGGTCGCACGGTTTACTCGCATGTCCAGAAGAACCATGCGGAGACCATGCGGACCTTCCTGGAAGGAAAGGGGAAACCACAAGACTACCCCGCACGGTTTCCTCAAACTGTGCGCAGGCCGTGCCCCTGCCTCTGGCAGGCCTACACCAAGGTGCACGGTTTACCCAGGTCATGTGCTGTCCATGCGCAAACCGTGTGCCAGGCCATTTCCAGCCTGAAACTTGGTTTCGGGCTCCAAACAAGCCCTAGACACCTTCATAACTCCCTCGGTCAAGTTACGCATCCACATTAGGCCTCAACAGAAAATTTAAACCGAAAAGAAAAAGGATACGTACCTCATATGAAAACTCAGGTTCGTACATCAAATTTTCAGTAAAACAACCCATAAGTTATTACAATCAAATATCAAAACTTATAATTAGATAATAATAAGGGTATAAGAATCTAAAAAAGGATCATGAACATAAAATATACTATTCAAACCCTATAAATAAGGAGGTTAATTATAATAATGGAAACATGGAAAAATAAAATATAATTATAAGAACATGGAATATTAAAATATGTGGGAAAAATACAATACAATACGTCATAATCATAATTTAAGGGTAACTCTCGAGACCAAAATTATAAAGTGGACAGAGTTCCATGGTTGATAGGGTTCACCCGACAATCCCATAGGGATAGTGGAAAAATTCACATGCTAGATTAGTTTCACTCCATGTATCATAAATAACAACCATTGAGATTGAAATATTTACCCAAAGCATTTTACGATTATATAATTTCATACCCACCCACCACATAACATACTATGATTAGGCTAAAAACTCATCCACCATATATGGTATCTTCTGTGATGAAAAAATTATCCAACGAATTTTTAGGGCTATATAATTATGGAACCACCCATCACATAATGAAAATCATATATATAGAATACACTTGAGAAAAATTAACCATAAATAAGTCATTATCAAGTTCAGACCCATATGAAGTAAGTGGGTTTTATAATTTTGAGTCACGGTGTACCAAGTGGATAAATAATGAGAATTAACAATAGAAGAAGTAATTAATCATTTATATCTTCTATAATTTAAAATGGGGGATGGGTCCTGAACATTTATTATCAACATATAAATTTCATGATATGGATTTAAGAATGAAAAAATGGGAAATGAACCACTTGGGTAAAGTATTATGAAATAAGTAAAAGGTAATTTTAAATAAGTAAAGACTTAATTGTTTTAAATTAAACAAGAATAAAAAATGTTATATAAAAATAATGGGGGTTTTAGAAGCTTTTATTTGACTAAAAACATTTTATGGGGGTGATAATCAGTGTGAGACAAGAAATAATAAATTTCTCATAAATCAGTTTTATATAAATTCAGAATTTAAATGGGAAATAAAAACATGTATAATCCCAGAAATAAAGAAATATTAAAATAAGAATATAATTAAGATATATATATATATATATATATTAAAATAGAATAGTTTAATGAGAATAATAATGTATAAAGGGGGTTAAAATAAGGAGAAAATGTAGCCAGCAAGTAACATGGGTTATAAAGAAGACCCTTTTCCTTCATGTCTGAAACTACACTGCAATTGCACATAACATCCTAAGTAATTAAATTGTGTTTTTAAATAAATTACCCATAACCATATTTTTTATATTTAATTTTAGATATAATTTTTATTATAATTTTTAATTTATTTTTAATTCATTTTTAATTTATTTTTAATTTATCTTTTATTACGTTGGTCACTCAGGGTTGTTGAATTATTTTATTCATAACACATCGAGATTGATGACCATGGTCTAAGTTGTTGTAAAATAACATCATTACAACTGGAATTGTGATATTTTATTTCCATTATAATTTCATTTGAAAAATACATAAAATGTTTCCAAGGTTATCTGAAAATAGAACAAAATTTAGAATTGTTCCTTGAAAAGATCTTTTAAGGTTGTTAAAATTTATATAACCTTTTTCTCATTGATTAAATATAACGAATGACTAATATTATTATTAAGGAAAATAAAATTATTTCAAAAATATTATTTTTTACATATTAAATATGTATATACAGTCGACCTTGTTTAGTAGTAATAGAAAACAAAATTTTTCATTTCATGAAGGTGAAAATCTGTATAAATGTACGAATGACACATTCCATTTCCATGAAATGATAGACCATAAAAATTTACATAATAATAATTTATTAGTTATAATAATTTTTTAAATTTAATATTTGTTAATTAAATAAAATATATTATCCTATCATTTAAGGTGGTGATAGAAAATTGAACATGTCATTCATAGAGGTGGTAGTCTTCACACACACATGACAATGTTTTCCTTTTTCTTATTGATTTGGAAGAAAGTATAAAATGGATATTCCATTATTATAACAAAACATAATTATTATTATTATTATTGTGTTATAATTCCTTCATGTATAGAGGGACATAAGGGGTTTATAAGAAGAAGATAATTAGAAGAGTTGGATGGAGAGTATTACAACTTCCTTGGGAGTTCTCCCTTGTGTAGTTTTTTAAGGCTCCTCACCATGGTCTTATACTAAGACAAAGGAACTTAAGGTGTCAACATGATTTTTAGGAGAGACTAGGGTGGAGGTTGTTTATACAAATAAATGGAATTGGTGAAGAAATTTGGAGGAAGTGGTCTCTTTTTATAAGTGAAAAAGGAAACTTTTGTAAAAAAATTATTTCAAAATAACATAACTCTATTATTCAAGTTAAGAGGCTCCTAAAATGGTAAATAACAGTTTTTTGAGGTTATAATGTAGATAATCCCTCCACCACTCCATATTAATGATTGTTCTCCTAGATATTAACCTTTTTTACTATGTTAAACCAGTTTTAACCTAATTTAATATTATTACAGCAGCTCCAATTTCACTATTGGAAACTATTTTTTATGGAAAAAAATTAAAATTTATATTGTTTGATAATTATAAATTGATTATATGAAATATTAAAATCAGTTTTTAAAATAAAATTTCCATGATTTATAAAAATTAATTATTTTTTCAAAAAAGTGAGTAGAATGGCTCTTTATTGAAAATAAAGAAAAATTACAAGAGTTGGATATATGAATAAATTTAATTAATAACCCACATAATAAGTAACAAATTACTTCTTAAAAATGTTCTTTTTAAGAATAAAATTTATGTGTGGGATAATAATATTTATTTTCAGGAATTTTTATAATACCCTTAGATTTTTTTTAAGTATTTTCCTTTAAATAAATTTAATTTATTCAATAAAATATGAAATACACAACACCGAGTTTCAGCGAGCCACAAGATACTATTAAATTTATTATTTAAACATTACTATTATAGACTAGTCGTTAAAATTTCTGATATGAAAAGGAATAATCACATTTTGAAAATTATTTATATAGTTTGTCATATATAAAATATGTTTTAATATATGAAAATAATAGCTTTTGATGTTTTTATATTCTTCAAAAATACATTTTTCACAATAAAATGATTTTTATTTTCTTTTCAAAATACAATACAAATAATTTTTTACACATTTAGAAAATTTATTTTAAAAAAATAAAATAATTTTTATAGTTAAAATTTAAAAATTATCTTATGGTAAATTTTTTGTAATTTTTCTAAAATTATAATTTTTTAACAAATAGTTAAAAAATAGTATTTATTGAAATTTTAAATTTTATTTAAAATATTTAAAAAGTTATATTATGTCATCAAAATACTTAATGGTAAAATAATTTCAATTATTATAAAATTAATACAATTTAGTACATTTACATTAATTTTAAATTAATTTTTAATATTATAAAGTTATATGCTTATGATAACTTTCTCTTTGGAAACATGATTTTTCGTTGCGTCTATGAGTTTTGTAAAAAATTAAGTTCCATAATTTTTTTAAATAAATGTTTATAAAATGGATTTAATATTTGGAATAATATAGTTTTATATTATTTAATATTGTAAAAAATATTTTTACTTTTAAATAATATTAAAAATATTAAAATAATAATTCCTACTCCTAAGGTTCAAACGGGGTTCTTTACGTTACCAATATATGTGTTAAAATTTATTTCCAAGACCCATAATATCATTATTTAATACATTTTAATTCATATTTAGAATCATATGGTCCAAATTATATAAAAAATATCATTTTAGTTTTAGGAGTACAGGATAATTTACATTGGTGAATAAAAAAGAGACTATTTAAAGTAGTAATAACTCAAATGGTAAAAATGTGGAAACGAAAAGGATGTCGTAAGGAAAATTTTAATTCATTGGTATTTTTTGTGTTATAGGGTTGTGTAAAACATATCATCCATATAACCAATTATTTATCAATTATGGGGGCACATAACCTGATATCGACTTCCCATTATTGAATAGTTTTTGGTATTTACATATATGGCCCTCCTCAATTATAAAATTGGACCACAAACACCCAATTATTCCCACCTATTAAGCCATTTGGCTTACAAAAACCCTAAAAACCCTATCCCATAAATTCCTATCAATTTTTTAGAGCTACGTTTCTTCATAAAATACTATTTCTATGGCTATTAACAAAATATCTAAAGGAGGTTTTTCTATGTGAAGGTAATTGTATTCACAAAGCTCTTCATTTTGACTTCATTTATGACCACCTTCATTCATGGTTTAATAATTCCAATATAATAACTCCATTATCTTACATTTACTTATTTTTGTTAATGGAATAATATATATCTATGACACCCCAAGACTTAAAAATATTTTACTTTTAGATTAAATATAATTTTATTATTATAATGATTTATACACAATGTTGAACATACACTACATACAACACAGAACTATCTAGTGTAACAAGTGAGACAGAGTTTTACAGCCTTTTAATAGAGAAACTATTTTAGTACAAAACATTTACAATTTTATTAATTTTTTTTTTAAAAAATAAACATATTTTTTTTGATTTAGAATGTTGAAATTATCTTAGGTTTTTTTCTGGTATTTTTCTGAGAAACTTATTTTTTCATGAATGGTGAAAATTACTACAATTTTGTTAGAAATAGACTTTTAATTTAACTAATTATTAATGCTAAATTATATTTAAGATATTTTTTTTGTCACATTGTATCTATTATACATATATTTATACAATTAAGTTCATTATATTCAATTTTACTTTCAAATTGAATATAAAAACATAACAATATTTAAAAGATTTTTCTACTATAAAAACCTGTCATTTGGCCACATCTGCAAGATCCACATTAATCATAATTTTTCTTCTTCTTTGATTTGAATTTTCGAAATATGAAATACACGGATGTAATTAGTATTATATTTTGGGTCTAATAATATCAACTTTATTTTTTTACCAAAATGACCAATGAATGTGATTAAAATTAATTAGAGTGATTAAGGTATGATTAAGCTTAATAAGGAGATAAAAATTAATATTAAGGACTAAAATGACTTGAGAACTTGTCCAAAATCCATTAGTTTCAAAAACAATTACCATATACCCACTTTGCTCAAAAAATATGGTTTATTGGGATATTATTAAATGGAAGTTACCTATATAAAAGGTTAAGTAAGCAAAAAAGATAAAAAGGGAACTTTCTTTACCTTTAACATTTACAAAATTTTGAGATATGTAAAAAAACATCCTATTATCGGGTATACATATTATTATTTAATATATATGGGTTATTTGTATCAAAATAATTTATAAATAATTTTTAAAGATGGTTTACTTACATAAAATTCTTACGAAAAACTAATATAGTGATTATTTAGTTAATAAATAACTAAAATAAATGATACTATAAATATTAAAAGGGAATTTAATTGATTAAATTTTTTCATTTATTTATTTTTTTAGATGAATATATTTTTTACACACCTTATAAAACTAATATATTTTAATTAAAATATAATATTTAAATTTTAAAACTTATATTGAATAAACAATGAGAAAATTGACATTATTGTTATTTTACAGTAAATGAATCTTATTAAATAAATTAAAATTAAAAAAATCATATATTCTTCCAAGTGATTTGTAAGTGTTTATAAATATGAAATATTTTCTATTAATTGACCAATTCATATTTTATAATTAAAATATTTACCTACCTACTATAAAAACATTGTTACCACGGTCAGGGTTCTTGAATCGTTTTAGCACGCCACATGCCCTTTTTTTAAAATTAATTTCAAAAACACATGAGAATTTTTATTTTATAAATTATATATATTATTAATAATTAATTGGATATATATTTTCTAATAAATCCCATTTTAATTTATCTATAATTGTTACATTAATTTGACTAGAAACCCAGATGCTTTAAAACTCAAAATGATAAAATTGGTGAATCTTTGAATTTAAGGAACCAAATCATTAAAATGAGCATATTTTTGTATGGATTTTGTTTTTCCTGACCATTATTATCCTTTAATTTATTAATTTTTTCATTTATACGTACATTATGTGAGGTAGACAACAAATTATTGAATACCTATTGATATTTACAAAAGTACCACTCCCCCTCCACTATAAAAAGTAAAGCACTATACCCATTCCTCACACCTATCAAGACAAATTGGATAATTCAACATCTATCCAAATAGTTTCCCAACATCCCTCCCCTACCTAAAATCATAATGTTTTGCATAAAACCATCCAATTAAGCTTTTGGTACAAACCAAAAGAAGTTACCCGATTAAGAGGTAACGCCTTCTTTCATGCTATCTAGTTTCATTTAAAATCTCCACTCCCTATACTCTTCTTATTATATAATTATATATAAAAAAAGGTATCCTAAATATACTAGTATTTTATTACTCTAATCATTTGACCTAAACATACACACACTTTCATATAATAGGTAATGAACATACAGTATCTGTGTGTGACGACTACTGCCTCACGAAATGATGATTGTTCAATTTTCTCATACCAACCCTCGTGGTGGAAATTATGATAGACAATATGTAGTTCCCCCAGTTTCTAGTAAGTAACCCTTATTTTATTATTTTTATGTACATGAAGCGTGGGATAAATGGTTGGGAAAGTTTGGAGACTTTTAAAGGGTCAAAGGGTAAAAAGGTGGTGACGCACAGGCTTCACACGGGTTGCCCAAACCGTGTGGAAGCCATGAAGGTGGTGTCACCTTGGACAGAGGAGACCGAATAGTGTGCACACGGTTCTGGAAAACCGTGTGAGGAGGTCGTGTGGAGAGCCCCTTCCAAGTAGTGACTACCACACGGTTAGCGCATGATTTGACTAACTGTGCGGACTAACCTGGCACAAAGTCAACTTAGATCCTATTTTTAGGGAACTAATCCATTTTATCTTTAAACTAGTTTGTTTTTCTCCTAGATGGCCCTAACTTGGGATTTCTCTCTAGTGAAGGTGGGAGAACAATTACCAGGCCTTTTGGAAGCGATCCGGAGATTTTCCTTGGCGTTTAGAGGCCAGTTGATCAAGGTAAGTCTCGTTTCTTTGAGTTTTCGTATATCTCCTTCTTCCCACTTGTTGGATCCTTAGATATACTACCAAGGTGGGTATATCTAAGATAGTGGATGACTTTTAAGTTGGGTATTGGTCTTGTTGGTGATAGGGGAAGGAATCTAAGGAGGTTTCGTGGTGTTTTGATCCGGTTCTTGGTTGGTATCGCCAAATTTGTTAAGGTAGGTGGCTTCAATATTGACTAATACTGTTATAATTGGTTGTATTAGTTTCAAATTTTGTTATTTAGATGGAAGTTATTGTGAAAATCATGGAATAAATCATCTTTAGTGATGATTTATGGTTTTAATGGAATTGTGAAATATTGGTGAATTGTTGTGTAAATTGATTTTTCTTTTTCAATTTAAAATTTCAATTTTAAATTATGGATTATCTGGAATCCGAAATGTTTTGATGAAAGATAGGTTTTCAATAAAAAGGGGTGTTTTATTGAAATGGTTTGAATTGGGTTAAGACACTTGGTTTTGATGGAAATGGTTTTCAATAAATGGTGTTTTAATGAAAGGATGGTTTTGGCATGATTGTTGTGAATGTGTGGTGGGTGTCCATGTTGTATATATGAGGCTTGGTTGAAATAGGACCTTGTGCTCAGTTCCAAACATTTAATGACACATGGGACTTTTAAGTATGAGGCTTGGTTGAAATATGACCCTGTGCTTGGTGCCAAAGGTGTAATGGCACATGGAAAACAATTACCTTATGACGATGTGGTAGATTGACGAGAAACCGCTCATGAGTATGAAACTATCATAACGAAGCATGCATGGTTGATTTCACGGGTTTGTGAAATGGTTGGTTTTCTAAAAAGGGATATTTTGAAATGGTTTGAAAGCTTGTTTGGTTACTTTTATAGAAAAAAATAACTTGTTGTAAATTGGTTTCTAATGCACTTGGATGTTTTTGGATATGATTGGTTGTGGAAGATTGTTTATATCTTGTTATAAAATGTTCTAAGAAATTGTTTTATATAAACTATTTTATTTAAATGTTGGATAACTCTTCTATCCTAGTGGCATGAGTAGGGGAGTCATTGGGGAAAACCTACTGAGTTTTATACTCACCCCTCCTTTGGCACTTTTGTGCTTTTGCAGAATGTCATATTCCAGGACACAGGTAAAGGAAAAGCATCTTATTGATAGTGGTTCGTGGTGATGCTTGGGAGATGTGGTGGTGCATGGTGCATGAAGCATGGTGTGGTGTTGTGGAGAGTGTCTCAGCTTTTTTTGGGTCTTTTGTTTAGCCTTCTTCTTGGTACTCTAATTTTGTTTTGGTTTGTATTTGTGGTGTAATAGTGTAGTTATCTTTTGGTAATGCATGAGTTGGTTGTTGGATTAACGTACATCATATAGTGGTTGTTAGTGATGGTTTGGTTGGTTTATTTCTCAAAGGTTAAATTGTCCCGCACTTTCATTGAAACCTTTCGGCATTTATTGCCAGCCTTTGGCATCTTGGGGATGTCTCTTAAGGCCAAGTAATGGATTTTTGTATTCTCAAGCTAATGAGGATAAGCTGGTAATTTCCAATGGTATCAGCTTGTCCGGTCCTCACCTAACAAGTGGTCATCGATGTTCTTAGTCCTAGAGTTGAAATTCATTCTTGTATTTTCCATGGGTTGAAATCTTAGATAGGATTAGCATTGTCGGAACTTGAAATGTATAGCATAAAAGTATGTAGCTAACTCATTTATGTTGAACTTCAATTTACCAGGGTGTTGGGTACATAAGTGTTTTGAATACACTTCTAGAATGTTGGAAATATCATTGTGATGGGTTTATCCAATGATATGACCATAACATGCATTATAGAGTAATGACTTCCCACTAGGATTGCATATCTCATTGTGAGGAATGAGTAAGGATTTTGTGCTAGATATGAATTTTTAAAAAAAATACAGAAATTGTTTTCATGTAAAATATTTTGAAAACCGGGTAATTGTTGTATTTTGAAAATGGGTTGATTTTCAAAAAATATGCTGAATGTTTTCAAAAAGGTCAGAACGTGGGAAAAATATTATTTTGAGAACAATTTTGTGATAGATGATGTGATAGAATTTGAATACTAAGCCATCAGTTACTAGAGAGTGATATTGACGGAGGTTGTTGTTGGTTTAGAAAATGGCACCTGGTAGGCGTCGTCAGAACCAACCCGAAGAAGCTGCGGAGAACGTGGTTTCACCTGAACCATGTGTAAACCAAGAGCTGGTTCAGAGCATTGTCTGATCTTATGAAGTTGTGGATACAGGGAACCGGAGGAATTAACCAAGGCAAATGGATCATACCATCTAGTTCATGAATCAGAATCCACCAACCTTTTGGGGTGATGCTGAACCCGAAAAGGTGGAGGTGTGGCTAAGTAGGATGAATCATATCTTCGATTTCATCATCACACCATCATAGCTCAAGGTCATGTTGGTGATGTATATGCTGGAGGATCTTGCATGACAGTGGTGGGAGCTAGTGGTGCAGGCTACGGTGGATCAAGGCCTGGGCTGGGAGGAATTTGAGGAATTGTTCCATAAAAATTCTATCCTCACACATTCAAGATCCAGAGGAAGACGTACATTTTCAGTCTGAAGTAGTAGAATCTCTCTATCATGGAGTATGCGGATAAATTCATGAATTTAGTACGCTTTTCACCGAAAGTTTCTGCAAGTGCGTCGCTGATGGCACACATCATTGAATCAGGGTTGCGATAGGAGATTCACTCGAAGATAGTTGTGATCTATTTTACAGATTATACGGAGATAGTAAACAGAGAAACAGTAGCTGAAAGAGACATATCAGGAGTTAAGGGAAGAGGAAGTATGATGATACCCATACGAATGGGTGGGAACTCTAATTCTGGGAATAAGGGAAGAGGGAAACCTACTTCCAAGGTGGGAGTGCGAATCAGAATCAAACGGCTGGATCCGTGAATCTTCATCCACAACCCATGATGAAAGCCGGTTGTTTTCAATGTGGCTCAATTGATCACATGAAACGAGAATGTACAACACCACCGATATCATGCCACAATTTTATCAAGATGGGGCATATTTAGAAATATTGTCACTACACTCCATGGAAATGTGTTTGTGAAACTTCTCAGGAATCGCAAGCATCTTATGCTTCGACAGGGAGAGGACAAAAAAATCAGTCTCGGTAGTAGAAAAGGTCTAGCCATGGTGATTCCAGAAATACCATGACCCCTCACATAGGGAAATCTCAACAAGGTAATAAGGATAAAAGTTCCGCAACAAAGAAATTGTATGGAGAAAAATAGGTAATTGCAGATGACCAGCCTGGACCGTCTACGATGAGAGGTACGATTATTTTGAATTCAACCCTCATGCAAGTGTTATTCGGTACTGTTGCATCAAATTCTTTTCTTGCTTCTCATATTTCTGATTTTCTAAACATAAAAATTGAAATGATGCCTTCTGTGATAAAAATTCAAACTCCTCTCGGTGAAAGAGATTGTAGAGCCTTCGTGTGTAGAGAATGTTCTATAAATGTTGATGGAGATGAGCTAAAATGGGATTTCCCTATGCTGGAGATGGATGTCTATGATATAACCCTGGGTATAGATTGGTTGATAAAGTTCAGGGCTCACATCGCGACTAAGGTTGGCTTCGATCATCTCTTTAGAGAAGAAAGAGTGGAGAAGGTAGGTGCAACTGGCTTGTTGGAACCATTAGTGGCAACGATCTCTTACCAGTTGGCTGGGTTAAACTTGGAATTGAGGGATGAGATCTCGAATAATAGTTTTCCAGTAGTCGTGGATCAATTTACTGATGTTTTTTTATGAAAACTTCGCAGGGTTACCACCTGCAAGAGAAGTGGAGTTTACAATTGATCTCCTTTCAGGGACCAGTCCTATATCACTTCCATTTTATAGGATGGAACCAATGGAGTTAAAGGAATTGAAATTTCAATTGGAAGGACTAGAAAACAAAGGTTTTATTCACCCAAGCGTGTCCCCATGGGAAACACCAGTTTTGTTTGTAATGAAATCAGATGGAACTTTAAGGCTATGTGTGGATTATCGTAAACATAACCATGTTACGATAAAGAATAGATATCTACTACCATGCATTGATGACCTGTTTTATCAATTGAGGGGATATCAGTGGTTCTCTATGAATGACTTTCAGTTAGGATATCACCAGTTGAGAGTTCGGAAGGAGAATATTCCAAAGATAGCCTTCAGAAGCAGATATGGGCACTACAAATATGTAGTCATGCTTTTTGGTCTTATGAATACACCAGCAGTCTTTATGGAATTGATGAATAAGATATTTCAGCGATATCTGGATTCATTTTTTGTGGTGTTTGTGGACGACATATTGGTGTATTCAAGAACAAGGGCTGAGCATGATCAACACTTGGCGATAGTGTTGTAAATTTTGAGAGACCATCAGTTGTATGCCAAATTATCAAAGTGTGATTTTTGGATACAAGAGGTATGCTTTCTAGGGAATTTTGTTTCTGAGAAAGGTGTTTTATTGGATCCTAAAAAGATAGAATCTGTTCTTTCTTGGAAACCTCCAAAGAATGTCTTTGAAATATGAATTTTTCTTAGTCTAGCTGGTTATTACCGACACTTTGTGTGTGACTTATCAAGAATATATTTGCCTGTGACATTGTTGACAAAGAAGAACAGTGCATTTCAATGGATTGAGGAATGTTGGAGATCTTTTCAAGAGTTGAAATTTTTCCTAACATCAGCACCCATCTTGATTCCGCCCGAATCAGGATAGGGGTACGTGGTGTATTGTAATGCTTCATGATCTAGTTTGGGATGTGTTTTCATGCAAGGAGACCATTTTGTTGCTTATGGCTCAATACAATTGAGAGCACATGAAAATAACTACCCAACACATGATTTGGTGTTGGCTGCAGTCGTCCGTGCTTTGGAAACATTGAGACATTATCTCTTTGGTGAGAAATTCACTATGTTTACGGATCATAAGTGTTTGAAGCATATTTTCTCACAGCGAGATTTGAATCTGAGGAAAAGGAGGTGGATGGAGTGTCTCCAAATGTTTGACTTTGACATTATGTATAGGTCGGGAAAAGGAAATTCAGTGGTGGATGCATTGAGTAGAAATTCATATGCTCAGTTGGCGAAAGAAGCTTCAGATGAGTGGAAGTTGATGTTGGTCCTAGCTGACATGCATGTGGAATGTGAAGAATGAGGTGATGTTGTGGTTTTATTTCTAGTTTCACTTGTTCCTGATTTGGTGGAGTTAGTAAAGGAGGCACAGACATCTGATGTGGACTGTGTTGCAATGAGTTCAAAACTCAATGGTGGGGAGACTGTTGAGGGATAGAAGCTGGATGGGAGTTCATTTTTGTGGTTTTGAGACCAGATGGTTGTACCTTTAACTACTCAGGAACAACTCCTTCATGCTTACCACTATTCCAGATGGGTTGTTCATCCAAGAATACAGAATATGTATAAGGATATAAAGGCACAATTTTGGTGGAGTGGCATGAAACGGAAGGTAGGTGAATTGGTTTCAAGGTGTTTAACTTGTCAGTAAGTTAAAGAAAAACATCAGCGGCAAGCAGGTATGTTCCGGTCACTACAAATTCCAGTGTGGAAATGGGAGTAGATAGTTATGGATTTCGTTACAGTTCTCCCAAGAATGGTTCGGAAGGACGATTCCATATGGGTGATAGTGGGTCAGCTTGCCAAGTCGGCCCATTTCATCCCTATTCATGAATCTAATACAGTGGAGGATCTGTCCAAAATCTATATCCAAGAAGTGGTAAAGAGACATGGCATACCAGTTTCAATTGTGTCAGAAAGAGATCTAAGGTTCACATCTTGTTTCGGGTGATCCTTACAGATAGATCTGGGAATTCAGTTGAATATGAGTACGACGTATCATCCTCGGACGGATGGACAATCCGAATGGATGATACAGACATTGGAAGACATGTTACAGGCTTGTGTAATGGTTTTTGGTGGCTCGTGGGAAGAGCATGTACCTTTAGTGGAGTTCTCATATAACAACAGTTATCAGGCCTCGATATGCATGGCTCCATTTAAAGCATTGTATGGGCGTCCTTGTTGTTCTCCACTTTGTTGGATGGAAACAGGTGAGACTTCACTAGTTGGGATGAGCCTTGTCCAAGAAACAACGGAGAAGATTCAGTTGATTAAAAAGAGGATGGGGATGACATAGAGTCATCAGAAATCTTATGTGGATCATCGTTGAAGACCGTTGTCGTTTGCGGTGAGTGATCTTGTGTTTTTGATAATCTCTCCAAGACTTGGACATCATTGTTTTGGAAAGTAGGGATAATTATCTCCTCGATATATAGGCCCTTTTGAGATACTAGAAATGGTGGGTGGGGTGACGTATCAGTTTTCATTACCACCACGGTCAGTGCAGTGCATAATATGTTCCAAGTATCTCAGTTGAAGAAGTATCAGCCTGATCCGGACCATGTGATCAGATGGGATCACGTTAACCTAGATCCGGATAATTCGTTGATACATATCCTGGTACGGATTATGGATAGTCAAGAGAAATTATTGCGTGGAAAAATCATTGGTCTAGTGCGTGTTTTATGGCAGCATAGTCAGATTCAGGAAGAGACTTGGGAATGCGAGAAAGAAATGAAAGAGTAGTGGCCAGAAATCCTTCAAGAAAGCGATGGTTTTCTACTTTCTGGGGATGGAAAGGCCAATGTTGGGGAGAATGTAGTACCCCCGGTTTTTGGTAATTAACCCTTGTTTTATTCTTTTTAAGTACATGAATCATAGGATAAATGGTTGGGAAAGTTTGGAGACTTTTAAAGGGTCAAAGGCAAAAATGGTGGTGACACACGAGCTTCGTACGGGTTTCCCAAACCATACAGAAGCCATGCAGGTGGTGTCCCCTTGGATAGAGGAGACCACACGGTGTGCACATGGTTTGGGAAAACTGTGTGAGGAGGCTGTGTAGAGCGCCCCTTCCAAGAAGTTACTACCGCATGGTTAGTGCATGATTTGACTAACTGTGCGGACTAACCGTGCACGAAGTCAACTTAGATCATATTTTTAAGGATCTAATCCATTTTACCTTTAAACCCACTCGTTTTTTCTCCTAGATGGTCCTAACTCGGTATTTCTCTCTATTGAAGGTGGGAGAACAGTTTCCAGGCATTTTCGATGCGATCGGGAGGTTTTCCTTGGTGTTTAGAGGTTGGTTGATCAAGGTAAGTCTCATTTCCTTGAGTTTTCCTAGATCTCCTTCTTCCCTCTTGATCGATCCTTAAATCTAAGCCCAAGGTGGGTCGATCAAAGATAGTGTACGACTTTTAAGTTGTGTTTTGGTCTTGTAGGTGATAGGGGAAGGAATCTAAGGAGGTTTCATCTTGTTTCGACCTGGTTCTGGGTTGGTTTCGCCTAATTTGTTGAGGTAGGTGGCTTCACTCTTGACTCATCTTGTTATATTTGATTGTATTAGTTTCAAATTGAGTTATTTGGATGGAATTGATTGTGAAAAGCTGGAATAAATCTTCTTTAGTGATGATTTATAGTTTTGATGGAATTGTGAAATCTTGGTGAATTGTTGTGTAAAGTGATTTTGATTTTTGAATTTAAAATGTCAATTTTAAATTATGGATTTTCTGTAATGGGAAATGGTTTGATGAAAGATGGGTTTTCAATAAAAGAGGTGTTTTATTGAAATGGCTTGAATTGGGTAAACACACTTGGTTTTGATGGAAATGTTTTTTAATAAATGGTGTTTACTAAAAGGATATTTTTGGCATGATTTTTGTGAATGTGTGGTGGGTGTTCATGTTTCATATATGAGGATTGGTTGAAATAGGACCTCGTGCTTGATGCCAAATGTTTAATGGAACATGGGACTTTTAAGTACGAGGCTTGGTTGAAATATGACCTTGTGCTCTGTGCCAAAGGTGTAATGGCACATGGGAAACAATTACCTTGTGAAGACTTTGTAGATCGACGATAAACCGCTCATGAGTATGGAACTATCATAATGAAGCATTAATGGTTGACTTCACAGGTTTTTGAAATGGTTGGGTTGCCAAAAAGGGATATTTTGAATTGGTTTGAAAGCTTGTTTGGTTATTTTTCTGGACAAAAAATATCTTGTTGGAAATTGGTTTCAAATGCAATTGGATGTTTTTGGATATGATTGGTTGTGGAAGCTTGTTTATATCATGTTATAAACTATTTTGAGAAATTGTTTTATATAAACTATTTTATATAAATGTTGGCTAAATCTTCTATCCTAGTGGAATGAGTAGGGAAGTCATTGGGGAAACCTACTGAGTTTTCTACTCACCCATACTTTGGCACTTTGGTGCTTTTGCAGATGCCATCTTCAGGGACACATGTAAAGGAAAACCTTCTTATTGATAGTTTTTCGTGGTGATTCTTGGGAGATGTGGTGGTGCTTGGAGCATGGAGCTTGATGTGGTGTCATGTAGAGTGTATCGGCTTGTTTTGGGTCTTTTGTTTAGTCTTCTGCTTGGTACTCTGATTTTGTGTGGGTTTTTATTTGTGGTGGAACAGTGTAGTTCTCTTTTGGTAATGCATGAGTTGGTTGTTGGATTAATGTGCATCATATTGTGATTTTTAGTGATGATTTGGTTGTTTTATTTCTCAAAGGGTAAATCTCCCCCCACTTGCACTGAAACCCTTCAGCATTTATTTCCAGCCATTAGCGTCTTGTGGATGTCGCTTAATGCCAAGTAATGACTTGTTGTATTCTCAAGCCAATGAGAATAAGCGGGTAATTACACAATCTATTTATATATGATATATATGTTATTTAAAATTTCTTATGATTTTTTAATTTTTATTTATAACATACCTTTCTTCTTTCCTAGTTGAGTAAACACAATAATTACATTTGAGAAAGTGTGGACTACCCCCACCTCAAAGCGATATGACTCGGTCATGCCATACATGGAACTTATAAAGGATGGTGTTAATAATCCTATGAAACATGTATATTACATATATATGATACTGTAATTATAATATATATATATATATAATTTATTTTTTATTCATTCAATACAATAATGAAATGAAAGCAGTGTTTATGCGTACGTATGGCCTACCGTCTCCATGAATAGTGAACGTCATTTCTAAAACCTTAATATTATAGATTATTATAAATACATATATAATGAATATATATCATAATTAATTCATGTTTTACACATTTTATATTATGAAATCAGGATATACTTAATAGTATTAGCAAATTATAATTCAAAAACCTACTCAAGAAAACTATGCAATTAACCCCTAAAATTGTGAAATTAATAAAAGTTTGTTAACAAATAGATAATGAATAATTATATGAAGTTAATATATGGTTTTATAAACATTATTATGGTTATGTTATAATTTATTGACACATTTATAACCAATATATATGAGGATAAAGACCACACATCAAAAGTAAGGTTAAGGTAAGGATGTTCATCTCAGTTTTTAAATCTATGTGATTAATGTCATATTCACTACTTACTTATTTTTTGTGACATACCTACTTCACATTTTGATATATTATATCATGAATACTATTATTCTAATTATAATATATTATTAATTT
This sequence comes from Viscum album, assembly GCA_963277665.1. Taxonomy (NCBI): domain Eukaryota; kingdom Viridiplantae; phylum Streptophyta; class Magnoliopsida; order Santalales; family Viscaceae; genus Viscum; species Viscum album. The sequence goes on from OY728151.1 coordinate 299,554,154, forward strand.
AATTTCATACCATTCTATTTATTATTATTTAAATGTTTCAAGGTGGTGTGAGATACTTTTTCATGTTTAACGATTATTCTTCTCATGAATGTTCTTGTTCTCAATTCCTTTTGTGATTTTTAACGTTAACTTGAAGTAATCACTTTATTGTGATCGTTTTTCATTGTAAATTTAATTTAATATCTATATTATCAAACAATTTATATTAATATTTCCTAAACCGTAAACTATTTTTCATACAATGGTTACTTTGACAATTATTTGATTATTTGGGGAATTATTGTTAAATCTGTATTTCTCAATCAATTTTGTTATTTGATAAGTCATATTAGTTAATTTTATTATTCAATATGATGAATTATTTAGAATGGTAATGATAGGTTTATCCAAATTTATATATAGCTCCTCGATGTATCGATAGGTTCTCCTGGGAAAAATAAGTTGGCCAAATGGGTTTCTACCCTTAGTTTTAAACTGTCTGGTGAATGGTCTTGATGGTAATGGGTTTTCATGTCCCCGAGACATGAAATATGATAAGAAATAAATTTCCATCATTTATTATGAGTTATTATTTATCCATGAAATTTTATGTTGAAATATCTATATATGTATTTCAGTCTCAGTTTATTGGTTTGTGGTATGTGTTTTAGTTTCCTACTTTCCACATTATTTACTCCTTTTATTGGTTTTTTTATGGAGATTTTTCTCAATTATTTACCTTTAAATATATATTGATTCATTATTACTTCCATTTTAATTAATCTTATTGAGCAATTGAGATCACCCTTATTAGGTTTCTTTCCCCACACTATGAAGAAGAGAACATTGAATAAGATTTCAAAGGTAGACTTTATTTCAGATTTGTTTTTAGAATTATTATTCCATTTTTTCAATATATTATGGGTATTATGTATGTAATATCGCTTTATAATATTTCTAAACTCTTGTTCCATCATGATTTGATTCCATGTAATTATTACAATGTAATTTAATTATGTAGCAGCTCTAGGCTTCTGGGGTCGGGGCATTAAATTTGGTATTAGAGGGGGGTTTAGCAACATCCTTGTAATCTAGATTTATAAAATATATATTAGGGAGATAATATATATATAGAAATTAAATATATGTATATAATAACATTATATAATTTTGATAAAGTGGAGATTAAGTGGTAATTTCTAGGAATACATCCCTGTATGGATACTACAAGTGGACGTTGTTCTGAAATAGATGTACCTAAGAGTAGCAACTCTGGAATGGTGTTCCATGGATAACTCGGTATAACATGGTACATAAGAACAAGCCTTAATGTGAACCTAGTTTGACACTCTTGGGGGTTATTTTTAGGTCAATTTATATTTTATTTACCTACCATTATAAATTATTTTGAAATAATTATTTTCCTAGAGTATCCAAATTTTAGGATTTAACGATTTACGATGTATAAATTTATGTCATCTACTATACCAGGTTAATATTTATAGAATTTTCATAATTTTATTTTTTAATCTAGAATATGGAAATGTTTATAAATGGTACATATCATAAGAGATGAGAACTCCACCAATTCACGTGACACAAAGAGTGAAAAGAATCATATATTTCGTGGTCTTAAGACAATATTTCATAGGGAAATAGTCTCCCATGTATTCTAATCATATGAGGAAATGGTATCATGTGTTAAAAATAAAGGTAAAGAATTATGTGATTCCTATAGATTTAAAGGGAAGAAGAGGATAGCATAAAAAAGTTAGATAAAGGGAAGAAGGGAACTAAATATTTTTCAACATGTGATAACTGTGGAAATAATCACCTAGGTAAATGGATGAAGGGAATGGGAGTTTTTTATAAGTGTGGAAAAAAATCAAACCATGTTCATGACTGCAAGGTTAATAAAATGGTTTCCAATTTTCAATGCTTCTAATGTAAGGATAGGGGAAATAATGTGAATAAATTTTCCAAGCATCAAAGAAATATACCCTAAATGATGATATTGGATAGTGATAAAGTGATTCTATTATTGTAGATGAAGAGTAAGGATTAATATTGTCATTCACAACTTATGTCATTTGAATATTTACTAAGCACTATACTTTTTATAAGAATTATGGAATATATGAGGATTTTACTATAGTACTTTTTCATCAAGTATTTGAGACCATATGTTGAATGGTACAAAGAAAAAATATTCAATAGAAAGATAAATTTTTTATTAAAACACATTATTTTGGGAAAGAAAACCCATAATTAGTTTCTAATGTTGAGATAATGATGAATAAATTATTTATTTGGATAAGTATGGAATACCTGGGAACTGATTAATGACTTCTCAATAAGTGGCATATGATATAATTGATAGAGTTTTCAACACGTTTTAATTTAAGTATGGTATCCAATAACATGTGTATTACTTAATAAATAATTAATAATTCTAATTTATAATAATATTTTATAGTTAATAGAGTGATTAACACATTTCAAGAGGATACATGATGAATTTATTCACATATTTGGAAATTGAAAATTTAGGTTTGCTTCATGTTTATTAAAGTCTAGTCAAATGGTCATTCTAAAAATTCAATGAATTGTATTTAAAGGTGATTGGATCATAATCAGCTGGAAATGTTAAGCATTTATATAATGGTTTAATATTATCATTGGATGAGATTTTATAGAGTAATGTATTACTTCACTATGTGTTGTATCATGTGCTAAGAGATGAAGTAGAAATAGTCTGAGGTGTAATCAAAGGAAATGATTAGGTTTAAAGAAAGGTACATTTACTAATATTCTTTTACAGTGAAAGAATCCATTAACTATAGAAAAATGGTTTTGAATGAAAAAAAAAATTTCATATTATCATCATTTTTTATGATATCAATGACCTTTATTAACACCTATGGTTTATGGTTTGGTGGTAAACAACTTTCATCTAAATATGTTCTCTAACACTCTTTATCAGAACTTGATGGTTAATTTATTCTTCTGTATCCATGTTTCTATTTTCCTCATGTTTTATAATTATAGGGAACCTATAAACGTGACCATTGTATTTTCTATTCTCTCTTATTAATAATATATGATATTAACCCTTTTACAATGTGGCTCTTTCAAAAATATTTTATTTTCAATCCCTTGATTACTAAGGTCAACTTTAAATTATGAGGTCACAATTTAAATAAGGTGGGGAGAATTTGACACCCCAATAATTTAAAATATGTTCCTTTTTGAATAAATATAATTTTTTAGAATGATTTATACACCAATTGAACTTACACTACATACGACACTAAATTACATGGTGTTACACACAAGATTGAGTTTTGCCACCTTTTAAGGGAGAACCAATTTTAAAAATAAATTTTTACACTTTTATGAATTTTATTTTTATAAACAAACATAATTTTTGAATTCATAACCTTGAAATTATCTTAGGGTGAATTTTTGGGATTTTTTTGAGAAACTTCATTTTTTGACGAATAGTGAAAATTACGGTAATTTAATTAAAAACTGCATTTTCATTTAAACAATTATTGATGATAAATTGTATTTCATATTTGTTTTAGAATTAAATTAGATCAATTATACACATATTTATACATTAAAGTTCATTATAATAAATTTTACATTAGAATTGAATATAAAAACATAACAAGCTTTTTATCATTTTTCTATTATAAAAACTCCATATTTCGCCCCATCTGAGTGATTAGATTTAATCTTAATTTTCCATGCATATTTTAATTTAATTTTAAAAATATGACATAAAATGATTTAATTATAAATATATTTATGTTCTAATAAGATCAAATATATTTTTTGAACAAAATTTTTAGTGAATGTGATTATAATTAATTACGGTGATTAATGTATGATAAAGCTTAATAAGTGACTAAACATTAATATTAATGACCCAAATGACTTTGAAACTTGTACAAAATCCATTGGTTGAAAATAAATATGATCATTTCCCTACATGGTTCAGAATATATTGGTTATTGGAATATTATTAAATGGAAGTTCCCTATATAAAAGGTTATTTAAAAAAGACAAAAAGAGACCTTTCTTTACATTTAACATTTATAGAATTTTGAGATATGTAAAAAACATCATATTTTCGGTTACACATATCCTTTTATAAGTTATATGGGTTATTTTTATTATAATAATTTATCAATAATTTTTAGAGATGGTTTTTTTAGTTAAAATATTTAAGAAACATCAATACAGTGATTATTTAGTTAATAATTAACTAAAATAAATAACTCTAAATATTAAAAGTGAAGTTAACTGATTGAATTGTTTTATTTATCTATTTTTCTATATTAATATATCATTTTAGACACCTATAAACCGATTATATTTTAATTTCAATATAATATACTTATTTTAAAATTAACATTAAATAAATAATGTCAAATTTGACATTATTGTTATTTTACAATAAATGATTTTTTAAATGAATTAAAATTGATAAAAATACTATATTATTCAAATTGATTTTTTACTGTTAATAAATATTAAATATTATCTATTAATAGACCGATTAATCTTTTATAATTAACATATTTACATATATAAAGTAAAAATGTTGTCAATAAGGTTCATGTTCAAATAGCATTTTAGCACACCACATACACTTTTTTTAAAATTAATTTCCAAAACCCACAAGTATTTTTATTTTATAAATTAGATATAATATTAAAAATTTAGTTCATATATATTTTCTAATAAATATTACTTTCATTTATTCATAGTGTATAAATTAATTAGATTAGAAAACTAGATTCATTAATAAAAACCAAAATGATAAAATTGGGGAATCATAGAAGTTAAGAAACCAAATTAATTAAATGCAGATATTTTTTTGGGGATGAGGTTTTTTTAAAACATTAATCTCATTTACAAAATTATTTTTTAATTTTTTAGCCACTCTAGTTGAGTTATATTTTCACACCCATCTCTTTTCCATTATTATTTTTATTAATTTTCTTGGACATGGGGCAGTTCGAGTTGAAGCCTGATGTAACACCCTGAGATTTTATGAAAAAAACTCTTTTTAATTTCATTAATATCTTCATTTGTACACTATACCAAAAGGATCTTGCACAACACACATCCCTGAATTGCCTTGCATTACACACAATCGCGACCTTCCTCGATAGCGTGTGTAGTACGCAATACCGAGTTTCACTAAACGAGATATTATTATAATATTATTATGAACTAGCCGTTATGAATATTAATACCCTCTTTTTCAAATTTTATAAATTTTATCTTTCAAAATGGACTTCATTTATGGATTCGGAATATCGAAATTAGCTTAGGGTGAAATTTTGGTACTTTTCAGATAACTTTCAAATTCTGATGAATAGTGAAAATTAATAAATTTTAATTAAAAACAAATTTTTTAATCGAAATACTAAATAGTGATAAATTACTAATTTGATTGGTTTTAAAGTATATTTAGAATATATTTTTACAATTTAATACAATTTTGGTCATTGGATGTAATTTCACATTTAAACCAGACATAAACAATTGTCAATCTTTTGATAGTTATTATCTCTTAAAAACACGCTATTTGTTTTGACAACGGAAATTAATTTTTAAATTAGTTAATGTAACTGATATGTTTTTAATTTGGTAAAATAGACATCATTTTTGAATTCATAATATCAAATATAGCTTAGGCCTAATTTTTGGTATTTTTCTGGAAACTTTCATTTTTTTATGAATAATGAAACCACTAAGTGCTAGTTAAAAAACTGAATTTTTCATAAAACTTAATTTTACCGCTTCTGTGAGTGGAATTACAAAAATCCGAGACACAAATTTAATATCAAGGACTAAAATTTGGTTCAATGAGATGAAAATAATTTTTGGTGAATAGTAACTTTTTACTTTTTTACTACGGTTAAAATTAAATAGGGTAATTAAGGGTAAAAATGATATTATTATTACCCTAACACTTGTCATAATTATATTGGATAAGTGTAATTCGACAAAAAACAACCTTAGGAAAAAAATATGACCATTTAGGCCCACTTGGATTAGATTAGGACATTTATTATTAATTTGTTTAAAGAAGAGTTAAAATAGTTAAAATCAATGTTTAATAACTAAATCATTTTTAATATAGGGTTATACATAAGATAAATTCGAATATAAATATTCATTAGAGAGATAAAATGATTTATACTTAATGGTACTTTATTTATAATTTTTAGAAATTAAATAATTTAATTTATTTATGACACAATGAAGATGTAGTAATTATCTTATTAATGAAATATTGACATAGTTGATGTTATAAATACCCAAATAAATGTAATTTGAGACTTTTTATGAATTAAAATAATTTTATAAGTTAATATGACATGTTAGTGTAGATTTAATTAACTTTTTACGAAATAATAATTCTATTATGATTTTAAAAAAAATCAATTACCAAATAGTGTCAAAATTGACATAAAATAGTTGTTAAAACAAATATTATATTATTAATTGTTATTATAATTCTAAAAATATAAGGTTCAGAAAACATACTTATATCATGATAGGTGTATCATTAATGTACCACTTGGGGGTCTCGTGGATGTATATGTTCAGTTTATTAACTAAATAATATAAAAATACAAAGTGACATGGTAAATGTCAATCTAATTAACTAAGAGTTAAAACTAAAAGATAAGGTTAATATAATGTCTTAAACATGTATAAATTGTATTTTATGAGAGGATTTTGACCCATCCCTACCTTAGCTTCTAAATAAATAAATTTGGAGCTATTAAAAACCAAATATGACATTATAATAAAATAATAGTTTTAGTTTTTTCAGAGGTGCCCATCTCCTCCCTTATAAAAGGGCACCTCCTCCCTCTCTTCCTCACACCACTTTGAGCCTTCAAGATCGTCCAAACCCTACCAAATTATCTTCTCCACTTCACTAGAAACATCTTAGAGGTCCGGGTCTTCTTCAAAGACTAATTTTAGTGCCCTAAGAGGAGGTCTCAAAGAGGCACTTCAAAGAAAAGGTAATGTCTGTTACCGATTCATTCAACTTTATTTCTTCTTCCACTTCTTCTTATTTAGTTCTTTAATTATGAAGTAATAAAATCAGTATCACCCATATAATGATATGTTATTATAATTATGAAACAACCATATTTCGCCATCTATCCATCCTACGGAAAACGAAATCACTGCGCGTGCATACGTACGGAATACAGTCTCCACGTCGTGGTGTAATCTATTTTCCACCACCACGTTACTTGGATGGGTATAATGGTGTAAATAATATCTATATATGATTATTGTAAAGTGATATTGATTATGAAATATTATACATACACTTCAATACAATTCCACGATCATGGGAATGATATAATCACTCGTGCGTACGTACGGAATACTGTCTCCATGACGCGACGAGATTCATTCTCCATGTTAACCATTCATGAATGATTATAAAGTATATATAATAAGTAATCATGAAATATATGAAATAATAATGATACTTGATTTATGTATATATATATGTATGTCATCCAATTAATCCATTCAATTCAATGAGGAAATGAAAACAACGTTCATGCGTACGTACGACCTACCGTCTCCATGAACGGTGTATTTCATTCCATTTATAGATCTATTATATATATGTATATTCTGAATATATATTATATATAAATCATGTTTTATATTCTTGAATTAATTAATCATGATCTAAGTAATCATATGAATAATTACAAGTCAAAACACAGACGACAAATGAAACAATTTTACCCAAAACGCTGTTTAACATGGAATTTACAAAAGAACGGGTAATATAAAGTCATAAGTGAACCATATATGATATCATAACAATGAAGATGATTCTGTAATAAGTTAATGAAATTATTTAAATCATTATACAGGAGGTTCGGATACGTACGAAGCATATCGGACCTAAGGTAAGGGATAATTTTTCAAATCTCATTTTTATCCGTGATTGCTTATTCGTAAGTATTTACTGGGGTTATTTATATCATCCATGTTCATGTTTTATAAAAGTGTTTTAATGTATGTTTAAAGTCCTTTTTACTCATTTTTGACTTTTACTACATGGTATGTAAGGAATCGTTCTTTTGTTTACTTTACGAGGTACTTTTTTGACTTTTCCGACAAAAGTACGAGGAGAATGTTATTTTTAACTTATATGGCGTGAACAGATTTTTACAGTTTCATAACGCCTCATTTTCATGAAGCTTACTCTACATGATTTTATGAATATTTTCAACAAAATAATTTTATTTTAAAAGTGCATGTAATTTTTTGAAAAGAAAATTATTTTGACGAAGAAAGGATATTTTCCTCAAGAATTCATTTCAAATGTTTTATCAAAACCATTTTCCATCTAAGATGAAATTATTTGATATGTGTATATTTCAAGTTTAATGTCTCTATGATTTACGTGGTTCAATTTTCATATGATTAAATGTCCATTTGTTTTATATGGATTATGAAATGATGGGATGATGTTTATGCAACCCATTTTATTCTTTGGGTTATGATGAATGTTTTAAGTTTATTTTGTGTCAAAAGTAAGAATGATTTAATTATGAGATGGGTGGGACATATATCTCTCTACAATGTATTGGGTAAAGATTTATATCTCATGAGATAGACATGTCAGGAATGGTAAGTTAATCTGGTTCAGTATTACAGGACTAGAACGAGGAGTGAACTCGATTCAGAAAGGATCTTTGTCCACTAAGATGGTCTTGGCAGCAATGCCTTGGCTACTATGGAAATCATTACATGTGCTTAATGGATGCCACAATTACATGTTTTATTCCCATGATATGTTATCATGATGTATGCTCCATTATGATCTATGCCTTATGTACTTCCATGATTTAAGTCGTTGCTCAAGATTTTGATGTTTTAACATTATGTTCATGTTTTTAGGTTCAAATATATATGGTATGTTTTATTTTATCCATGCTTACCCTTACGAAGCATTTGAGCTCACCCTTTTTATGTTTTATTTCCCCTCAGGATTAAGAGAAAGGTTTTAGGTAAGGAAACAAAAAGTGGAAGATCTTTGTGGGAGAAGTTGAAGATCTTTCACCACAATTAGAATATTATGTTCCAATTTTCCAAAGAAACTAAACTATTATGGTCCTTGTGTGTCTTTCTTTGTTGTGTATTATGTATTCCGAAAAAGTAATGTAATATCTATGTACGTCAAGCTTTGGGTCTCTAGAGTTGGTATCAGAGGAAAGGTTTAGTTAACCTTTGGAAACTAGGATGCGAAAACATTAGTGAGATCCCTAGAGATATTTCTAAGGTATGTCTAGGGATGTCCCTAAGGTTAAGTATACGTACATGTTATAGTCCTAGAATTGCGCTAACGATCTTAGAATTTATCCTAAGATGTTAGATATTGAGGGTAATCCCCCTTTACTATGTTGTTTTCCCTAGCATGATTTTTACCTCTCACACTATTCTTTTTGGGTTTTAGATGATGACTGGAACCCAAAGGAACCGTGTTGATCAATGAAATGGACAATGTAATGATTGTCCTCCTGAACAAACAAATGTTATGGGAGATGGAGTCAAAAATATTATTTCTATACTTACACAAGCTATGAATCATTCTGGACTTCCAAATGAGCAGAGAAGGGAACAATATTCTATTGAGTCCTTTATGAGGCAACACCCACCTTCTTTCAGTGGGTCTTCTGATCCACTTGTTGCTGAACAATGGATCAGTACCACTGAAAAGATATTTTCAATACTTCAATGTTCTCAACATGATAAAGTCATCTTAGCAGTATATTATTTGGAAGGTGAAGCTGATCAATGGTGGAATCTTATCAAGAATACGAGGCCAAGAGATGAAATGGAGTCCATGGAATGGGATGAGTTCAAGAACTTATTTTTAAATAAGTACTTATCTCGTATTCTTCAATCAAAGATGGAGGAGGAGTTTCTTGAACTAAAGCAAAAGGATGATGAATCTGTTGGTGTATACGAAGCGAATTTTACAAGGCTTGCAAGGTATGCATCTAGCTTTATCATCCAACCTGAAAGTAAAGATGATCGATTCTTCAGTGGCTTAAAACCAAATCTAAGAAGGGAATTAGCTAAAATAGACTTCAGTAGCTATGAAGAAATTGTGCATTGTGCTATCAAGGTAGAAATGGAATTTGGTGTCACTTATCCATCTTATAGTTTTGACAAGAAACGAAAGATGGAGTTCAAGGAGAAATCTCAGAATAATGGTGAAAAGAAGATGAATGTTTCCTTATTCTCAATGTGTGGAAAAAGAAGCATGGTGGAGATTGTCTTAAAGGGACTAGAAAATGTTTTAAGTGTGGGAAAGAAGGTCATCGAGCAGATGAATGTCGAAGTAATGGAAAAAGGGTTTCTAATGATGTGAATAAATAAAAGACTGCAGAGAATGCACCACCAACACTTCAATGCTTCAAGTGCAAGGAAATGGGGCATTATGCTAATAAATGCCCTAATCCAAGGGTTATTGATGATCGACATGAGCAACCACTTAAGGAAAAGGACAAAGGGAAGTCACATGAGGTCACTATTCACAACGATGTGGTGGAATGATTAAGTGTTTATGTAATGGGATTCCAAAATAATGTTGTATATAGTATCGTGGAATATTGGAATATTTATGTATTGGTCTATTGTGGTTTTCAATAATTTTATGGCACTGGTAACCATGTAAAGTGATTGAGATATTTTTGGAAAAAAGATGATATGCGCGTAATGAAGGGATAAGGAGAAAATGAAATGTTTGTCAGTATTCATGATCTCATGACTGATATAATGAAATAGTTATATCATGGTTTGAGGTTTTTGTATGTGAAAAGAGTTAACTTTTGACAGCACTCATGTTTTCACTAAGATTAAATGGGTATTCATTTTTCAAGAGAATACATGATTAAGGCCTTCGAATGTTTGTAATGTGACCAACAAGACATATCTCATGATATATGGGGATCAACGATGGTATTAACATGCTTGTTATATGAACTTTTTGGTAACCGTTTTCACTATAATATGATATTGGACAGCAGTATTTTGGATAAGCCTAAATATTGGAATGGATTATGTTAGACATAAGTTAGTATTGTTTAATGATAGAAGTTTTTTCAATATTATTGATGGGATGTTATAGTAATGTAGTTTTAGAAAAAGGACAACCTGCAGGATGGACGATAGCCCATCGCATCGGACAAGGCTATGGGAATCGAACCCACAACTGAAGTGCGACTGGCCTTTATCACCTACCACTGGCCTACAAGAAGTCCATTTTTAGTAGAAACTAGTTTTATTATATTAAGCAGTATGATATATGAAGTATAAGTCCATTTTAGGAACCATATATGATTAATCTCACTATAGATGGACTTGTGTATTTTTTTAATAACTTTTTCTAACCTTTTGTTAGAGACAGATGGAATGACCCATCATTCTATCACATGATCTGCTAACACTTCACGAATGACAAATTCAACTTCATTTCATTAAGAGATGAAGTAGAAATTGTCCAAAGAACGACCATCGGTGAGACTGTACCAAAATCATGAAAGTATTTCTTCTAATTCCAATTTCATCAACTTTAGGGAAATGATCTTGAAAACCAAAAAATGTTGTCCTAGTGCTCTTATATCCGATAAATCAGATGGTACCTTAGATTGTAACAAATTTATGGATTTGTGATTGTTGGGTTTTTCATAGCCATGTTCTCTACCACTCTCCATCAGAACTTGATGGTTAGATTTTTCTTCCATATCCATATTTTCACCTATGTTCTCCTACTTGGAAACCCAGTGATGAGTTAATTTGGGTAACCGTTACGTTTCATACTTTAGTTTTTAAAGGAAAGTTTTGGAATTCCTTTTTACGATTTGGGTTTCTATTAAAGAAGCTTTCGAGTAGTCAACCATTTATAACCCCGACGAATTTCAAGGGTGAAATTCATTTTAAGAGGGGTAGAATGTAATACCCCGAAATTTTATGAAAAATATTCTTTTTAATTTCATTAATGTCTTGTGTTGTATGCTACACCAAAAGGAGCTTTCACAACATGCATCTCTGACATGACTTGCATTACACGCAATCACAACCTTCCTCGATAGTGTGTGTAGTACGCAATACCGAGTTTCACTAAATGAGATATTATTATGTTATTATTATGAACTAGCCGTTATGAAGATTAATACCCACTTTTTGAAATTTTATAAATTTTATCTTTCAAAATGGACTTCATTTTTGGATTCAGATTATCGAAATTAGCTTAGGGTGAAATTTTGGTACTTTTCAGATAACTTTCATATTCTGATGAATAGTGAAAATTACTAAATTTTAATTAAAAACAACTTTTTTAATCGAAATAATTAATAGTGATAAATTATTAATTTTGTGCGGTTTTAAAGTATATTCAGAATATATTTTTACAATTTAATACAATGTTGGTCATTGGATGTAATTTCACATTTAAACCAGACATAAACAAGTGTCAATCTTTTGATAGTTATTATCTCTTAAAAACACGCTATTTGTTTTGACGAAGGGAATTAATTTTTAAATTAGTTAATGTAACTGATATGTTTTGAATTTTTTAAAATAGACATCATTTTTGAATTCATAATATCAAATATATCTTAGGCCTAATTTTTGGTATTTTTCTGGAAACTTTCATTTTTTTGATGAATAGTGAAACCACTAAGTGGTAGTTAAAAAACTGAATTTTTCATAAAACTTAATTTTACTGCTTCTGTGAGTGGAATTTCAAAAATCTGAGAGACACGGTTAATATCAAGGACTAAAATTTGGTTCAATGAGATGAAAATAATTTTTTGTGAATAGTAACTTTTTACATTTTTTTACCACGGTTAAAAGTAAATAGGGTAATTAAGGGTAAAAATGATATTATTATTACCCTAACACGTGTAATAATTCTATTAGATAAGTGTAATTCGACCAAAAACAACTTAAAATAACATGTGACCATTTAGGCCCACTTGGATTAGATTAAGACATTTATTATTAATTTATTTAAAGAAGGGTTAAAATAGTTAAAATCAATGTTTAATAACTAAAGCATTTTTAATATATGGTTATACATAAGATAAATTAGACTATAAATATCAATTATAAATCTAAAAGGAGTTCCTACATAATGGAATTTTATTTATAATTTTTAAAAATTAAATAATTTAATTTATTTATGACACAATGATGATGCAGTAATTAACTTATTAATGAAATATTGACATAGTTGATGTTATAAATACCCAAATAAATGTAATTTGAGACTTTTTATGAATTACAATAATTTTATATGTTAATATTACATGTTAGTGTTGATTTAATTAATTTTCTTATAACTAATAATTCTCTTATGATTTTCAAAAAAATCCATTACCAAATAGTGTCAGAATTGACATAAAAGAGTTTTTAAAACAAATATATATTATTAATTGTTATTATATTCTTAAAAATCTACGGTTCAGCCAAGATACTTATATCATGATATTTTTATCATTAATGGACCACTTGGGGGTCTCTTGGATGTATATGGTATGTTTATTAACTAAATAATATAAAAATACAAAGTGACATGGTAAATGTCAATCTAATTAACTAAGAGTTAAAACTAAAAGATAAGGTTAATATAATTACCTAAACTTGTCTAAATTATATTTTATTGGAGGATTTCGACCCATACCCACCTTAGATTAGAAATAAATCAATTTGGAGCTATTAAAAACCGAATATGACTTTATAATAAAATAATAGTTTTAGTTTTTCCAAAGGTGCCCCTCTCCTCCCTTATAAAAGGGCACCTCTTCCCTCTCTTCCTCACACCACTTTGAGCCGTCATGCTCGGCCAACCCCTACCAAATTCTCTTCTCCACTTCCCTAGAAACATCCTAGAGGTTCTGGTCTTCTTCAAAGACCAATTTTAGTGCCCTAAGAGGAGGTCTCAAAGAGGCGCTTCAAAAAAGAGGTAATGTCCGTTACCGATTCATTCAACTTTATTTCGTCTTCCAATTCTTCTTATTTAGTTGTTTCATTATGAAGTAATAACATCAGTATCACCCATATACTTATATGTTATTATAAGTATTAAACAACCCTATTTCTCCATCTATTCATCCTACGGAAAATGAAATCACCGCGCGTGCGTACGTACGGAATACCGTCTCCACACTGTGGTGTAATCTATTTTCCACCACCACCTTACTTGGATGGGTATAATGGTGTAAATAATATATATATATGATTATTGTAAATTGATATTGATTCTTAAATATTATAGATACACTTCAATACAATTCCACGATCATGGGAATGATATAATCACTTGTGCGTACGTACGGAATACCGTCTCCACGACGCGATGAGATTCATTCTCCATGTTAACCATCCATGAATGATTATAAAGTATATATAATAAGTAATCATGAAATATATGACATAATAATGATACTGGATTTATGTATATATATATATATGTATTTAATCCAATTAATTCCATTCAATTCAATGAGGAAACGAAAACAACGTTCATGCGTACGTACGACCAACCGTCTCCATGAACGGTGTATTTCATTCCATTTATAGATCTATTATATATATATGTATATTCTGAATATATATTATATATAAATCATGTTTTATATTCTGGAATTATGTAATCATGATCTAAGTAATCATATGAATATTTACAAGTCAAAACACGGATGACAAATGAAACGATTTTACCCAAAACACTCTTTAACATGGAATTTACAAAAGAAGGGGTAATATAAAGTCATAAGTGAACCATATATTATATCATAACAATTAATATGATTCTTTAATAAGTTGATGAAATTATTTAAATCATTATACAGGATGTTTGGATACGTACGAAGCATATCGGACCTAAGGTAAGGGATAATTTTGCAAATCTCATTTTTATCCGAGATTGCATATTCGTAAGTATTTACTTGGGTTATTTATATCATCCATGTCCATGTTTTATAAAAGTGTTTTCATGTATGTTTAAAGTCCTTTTTACCCATTTTTGAATTTTACTACATGGTATGTAAGGAATCTTTCTTTTGTTTATGTTACAAGGTACTTTTTTGACTTTTCCGACAAAAGTACGAGGAGAATGTTATTTTTAACTTATACGACGTGAACAGATTTTTACGGTTTCATAACGCCTCATTTTCATGAAGATTACTCTAAATGATTTTATGACTATTTTCAACAAAATATTTTTATTTTAAAAGTTCATGGCATTTTTTGATAATAAAATTATTTTTACGAAGAAATGATATTTTCCTCAAGAATTCATTTCAAATGTTTTATCAAACCCATTTTCCATCTAAGATGACATTATTTGATATGTGTATGTTTCAAGTTTAATGTCTCTATGATTTACATGGTTCAATTTTCTTATGATGAAATGTCCATTTGTTTTATATGGATTATGAAATGATGGGATGATGTTTATGAAACCCATTTTATTCTTTGGGTTATGATGAATGTTTAAAGTTTATTTTGTGGCACAAGTAAGAATGATTTAATTATGAGATGGGTGGGACCTACATCTCTCTCCAATGCATTGGGTAAAGATTTATATCTCATGAGATAGACATGGCTGGAACGGTAAGTTAATTCAGTTCAGTATTACAGGACTGGAACGAGGAGTGAACTCGATTCAGAAAGGGACTTTGTCCACTAAGATGGTCTTGGAAGAAATGCCTTGGCTACTATGGAAATCATTACATGTGCTTAATTGATGCCACAATTACATGTTTTATTCCCATGCTATGTTATCAAGATTTTAGTTCCATTATGATCTATGCCTTATGTACTTCCATGATTTAAGTCGTTGCTCAAGATTTTGATGTTTAAACATTATGTTCATGTTTTTAGGTTCAAATTTATATGGTATGTTTTATTTTATCCATGCTTACCCTTACTGAGAATTTGAGCTCACCCTTTTTATGATTTATTTTCCCCCAGGATT
This sequence comes from Viscum album, assembly GCA_963277665.1. Lineage (NCBI taxonomy): Eukaryota > Viridiplantae > Streptophyta > Magnoliopsida > Santalales > Viscaceae > Viscum > Viscum album. Next base: position 299,570,196 of record OY728151.1, read on the forward strand.
AAAAGAAAGGTTTTAGGTAAGGAAACAAAAATTGGAAGATCTTTATGGGATATGTTGAAGATCTTTCACCACAATTAGAAGATTATGTTCCATGTTTCCAAAGAAACTAAACTATTACGGTCCTTGTGTGTCTGTTTTTGTTATGTATTATGTATTCTGCAAAAGTAATGTAATATCTATGTACGTCAAGCTTCATGTCTCTACACCTGACAAAAAATTTTGAGTTATTATTTTAAAACACTTTTTTTCGGCTTAACTGCATCCATTGTACCATGGTTGAAGTCGTGCGGCCTCGCCTGGGTCGCCTCGTGACCACAACCGATTCACCGCACACACGGCCCGATGGTCAACTAATGAAATAAAATAAATTAAGAATGGATTTAAAAAATATTAATGTCACTTGATAATATTAGAATTACTACGTTGGATAATAATTTAATTGAGAGTATTATTTTTATAAATATAATTTTATTAAGTTGATTATTTTATAGTTTAATATTTAGTTTATTAAGTGTGTTATTATCTTATTGTTATTATTATTATTATTATGTTCACCGTATTTATTATTATAAGGCTATTATTATTAAGTTATTATTATTAACTTTTTATTAAATTTTGTTAGGTTTATTTTGTTTATTAATATCATGTTAAGGTTATTATAATTATTATTAATATTATTATTATTATTATCATTATTGTTAATTTATTTATCAATATTATTATTATCATCCTTAGTGTTATTGTTTATATTATTATTAAAAATTGGTATGATTAATATATTTAAGTTGATTTTTTTAGTGTCTTTTTTCTTTTTTCTCTTTCTCTTATTTCATTTTCTTTTCCCTTATTTATATTTTCTCTTATATCCATTTCTCATTTTTCTCTTCCCTCTTGCCCACTTTTTCTCCAACGTGTCACACCCGAACCCCCAAACCCTACCTCACCTCTTCGTGCCACACCCCCTCCCCAGCCTCAATGTGCACCACCCTCCATGCCGACCAGCATATGTTGTGCACTCCTCCTCTCCTGGCTATCGGCCCATCTCCCCCACACTCTCCTCCTCAACAAGCCTTGGACCATTGTCGCTCTGTCGGATGCCTGATGTGCTAGACTGTTGTCATGATCACCTCCCCCTTCCTCTCCCTTGCGTCATGCCATAGCTCCCCAAAACCCTTGTCTTCCACTCCATTGAAGAGATTCACCCTGCTACTCCCCTTGTCCAGCCCATGCGCGTCGCTTCTCCCAGCTGAGAGACCGCATTACCGTCGCACCCTATCCAAAACTCAGGCCCGCATGAACAACGTCGGTGCACCCCCTCATCTTTCTATGCTGGATAGACCCCTCTTTCTCATGTCTGCCCTGACCAACGCCCTCTACCTTGACCGATAGTCGCATGCCAGCCCCTAACTCCCTCGAAAAACCTACGCACTCAGTCTCTTGGTAGTGCAACCCTTATCAGATGGATTTTCCTGGTGTGAAATACCTCTTCACCTCTCCATCATGTTTGGATATCCTCCTATATCTCCTCCACAGGTGTGTTCTATGTCAATTAGTTGTTCTTCCTTTTTGGTAGAGTTGTAGGTAGGAGTCTCATGTTGTTTGGGGTGAAAGTTTCACTGAATTTGGTTCAATATTAATGATTTTATAGATATCTTGTTTCAGGATTCATCTTGAATTTATTTTGATGTTTTTGATGAGTAATTGGAGTCTCCCAATGAATTATATGGTATTCCTTCAGCTGAGGTAGATGGTTCCATGTTTAACCGTTTTTAGATGAATTAATTTTCTTCTAAAATTAATTTATCATATTATTTAATTTGTTTGTTTGATGCAATTAATGTTTTAAATTAATGATGATATGTGTATGTGATTTAGGTGTGTTTTATGTGAAAATTAATGTTGAAATATTTATTAGTAGTTTATAATTTATAAAAATTGTGGTCTGGTTTAGCATCAATTGGAGTCGACTTACAAAGAAACTTTTCACTGCATTTTTTTAATTTTTGAGTCATGCAGCATATTCAAAAAATTGTTTCATAAATTTTCTATTGAATTAGTATTTAATTTAATTAATTTAGCATAATTTTTTAGTAGTTTACATGATTCAAAAGTGATTTTGACTGAGTTTTTTTGTGCATTTGTTTTGTTAGTCAAGTGTTTATGTGATGTTTATGTGTTTTGCTGTGAAAACCTACATTGAGCTATTTATCAGTGTTCTCAAGATTGTGCATTTAGTTTTTTTAAATGCGAAATAGTTTTAGTGTATGTTTTGGGTGTGTAATTAAAGTGTTTTTTGTCATAAAAGAGGTTTTGAGTGCTCTCTAGTGTTTAAAATCGTGTGACAGATTTTTTTTAAATTGTTCAATAAATTTTCTTGGTGGTTGTATAAGTGTAAAATTGTTTTCTTTAAAATTGTGAGGGGTTTAATTGATGGTGTAAGCGATGTAGATTAAGTTCTAAAATGATTTTGGGTGTGTTCTTAACTCTAAATGGGGATTTGAGTGTGTTTCCATGTTTATATCCTGATGATACACATTTTGAATTTTATGCATAAATGTGATATGTAACATGATCTTGAATTTTAAAAATGGAATTGATAGTGTAAATGGTATCTTGTCATCTATGGTGATTTTCTATGATTTTTTAAGTGATGTACACCTATTAATATATTGATATTTGTTTGATCACAATGTGGGAAGCATGGGTAGCTAAGAAGGTGAACTAGGACTAGTGGGCGGCCCAGTTTCACTATAAAGACTAATGATTGCAACACTAACTAAACATATGAATGACTGAGGGTCGTGGTTTCTATGCCACATTTTCTAAGGGTCGTGGTTTCTAAGCCACATTTTCAGAGGGTCATGGTTTTTAAACCACACTTCACCAAGACATGGAGATTTAGGGACCCAAGATATTTAACACCCATGAGGCCTCTCCCATATTTGGTGATCCTTGGTTACATTACACTCATCAGTGTGACACGTTGCTTATTTTAAAAAGTTTGTGTTGTTTTAATTTAATTTGTTTCATTTGAAACAGTTATCTTTAATCTTGTTTTCTTTTAAAGTGTTCAAGTATTTAATTATTATCTTTAATTTAAGTTGTTGTCTTTAAATTCATTTTAAGTTAATGCACATTTCATTAAAAATTGTTTTTAGTAAATACTATTTAGACATTTATTCCCTTTTTTCTATTTTACAAGAAAATATATTCATCATTTAATTGGTTATGTGTGGAATCTTCTCTTGGTGGCATCATATTGGGCTCCTGGCTTACACCCTACAAGTAGCTTTGGGTGTATGTAGGCCTTTTTAATTGTGTGTCATAGGTTGAGGCATCGTGCTATGTGACGGTGGTTTAGGTTATCGATGATTTTTCCTATGCATATCTGACGATGGTGGTTTTAGGAGGTGGCTCCTCATGTTGCATGAAGGTGAATATTGATGTGTTAGTTTTCTTTCATTGTAGTCTTCTTAGAGTATTGGTTTTACATTGTTGTCTTCTCACTTAGGTTGTTGGTTCTAGTTGTAGATCTTTAAATATTAAATGTGTAAAAGGTCTGTTTGGTTGTACAAAGTCAGCTTTTTACCATTGTAGTGGTTAATTTTTTTATGTCTCTTCTTTCTAGTAAATCATTCCCTTGTACTGTTTTGATACCCTGGCACTTGTACCAGCCCGTGGGGATCGGTAATGCCCTTCGGGCCATGTCACGGACTGGGTCAGCGCCGAGTCGGATGGTGACTTAGCCAAGTTCATGACAAAATGGTATTAGAGTGGTTTGCTTCTTGGGTCATGTTCTTTTTGGTTAGAGTCTAGATATACTAGAGTTAAGGTTGTCGGGACTTGACGCCCTAGATACGAGTAAGGTGCCTGGCCAGAACACCTCATGGCGGGACTCAAGTTACCAAGGTAAGTTTAGGTTTGTCTAAGTCTTTGATCCTTGTGGTTAATCTTGTTTTGGGGAAATGAAAATGGAGTAGGGACATTTGTCTCTGTGAGCTCGCAGAGTCTGGAAAGCTATGGGGAGTCGAGGATGGTGTCCTAGAATACTCTCTATGGTGGTGGCATGATTGGAATATGGTCTCTAACCATATTTGGTTCTCCTTGGTTACTTTATGCTCATCGGTGTGACACTTTGTTTATTTTAAAAAGTAAGTGTGTGTGTTTTTTAATTTAATTTTTTTCATTTGAAATAGTTTTCTTTAATCATGTTTTCTTTAAAAGTGTTCAAGTATTTAATTATTATTTTTAATTTAATTTTTTATATTTAATTTTTTTTTCATTTAAATCACCTATCATTAAAAATTGTTTTCATTAAATAATGTGTAAACATTTATTCCCCTTTTTCTATTTTACTAGAAAATGTATTCATCATTAAAATGGTCATGCGTTGAATCTTCTCTTGGTGGTATCCTACTAGGATCTTGGATCACACCCTACATACACCTTTTGGTTTATGTAGGCCTTTTTCTTTGTGTGTCATAGGTTGAGGCATCATGCTTAGTGACGATGGTTCAGGTTTTCCATGGAATTTCCTATGCATGTCTAACGATAGTGGTTTGAGGATGTGGCTCCTCATGTTGTATGAAGGTGAAGATAGATGTGTTGGTTTTCTTCCATTGTAGTCTTATTAGAGTACTAGTTTTCCTTTTTTGTCATCTCTCTTCGGTTGTTGGTTTCAGTTGTAGATCTTTAAATATGAAATGTCTTGAAGGTATGTTTTGTTATATAAAATCAACTTCTTTCCGTTAAAGTAGTTAGTTGTTTTTATGTATCTTCTTTCGGGTAAATCATTCCCTTGTACTATTTTGATACCCAGGCACTTGCGCCATCCCATGGGGATCATGAATTCCCTTCAGTCCATGTCACAGATCAGGTTAGCACTGGGTCAGATGGTGATTCATCCTGGTTCATGAAAAAATGGTATTAGAGCTGTTTTCTTCTTGGGTTATGTTATTTTGGGTAAGAGTCTTGGTGTACTAGAGTTAAGGTTGTCAGGACTCGATTCCCTAGCTACGAGTAAGGTGTCTGGCCATCACACCTGATGGTGGGACTCAAGTTACCAGGGTATGTTTAGGTTCGTCTAAGTCTTTGATCATTATGTTTAATCTTGTTTTGGGGAAATAAAAATGGGGTAGGGTAAGTTGTCCTGGTGAGCTCACAGGGTATGGAAAGCCATGTGGAGCTGGGGACGCTGTTGCGGAATACTCTCCATGGTGGTGGAATGATTGGCATATGGACTCCGACCATATGTTCCAGTCACCCGCTGACACTAATTTCCTCTTATATCATCTCTTGTCTCTTTGTTTTGGATTCATGGAAATTTGGTTTTTACAAAAAAATGATTTTTTCTTGGAAAATGTTTTTAAATTAAGTGATTTAAAAATAAAATGATGTGTAAGGCTTGAAAATCGTGGGTTGAATGTTTTTCTTTTAGAAAATAGAATGATCAGGTTTTGATCCTTGGTGTTCTCCTAGACAACCACTTACATGAATGTATATAGAATGAGAAATGGTAAACGGCCCGAGAGAATGAATTCATGGATGGACATGAGGTGGGTTCCAGTGCGGCATGGTAATAGGAATGTACAAGGCCCATGGTAAAACATTGGTGTTTGTGCAACCCACTATCTTTGGTTATTTTTTAAAATTTTCTTAAAATAAAAAATGTTGTTTTAGTAACCGGTGATTATGTGATGTGTCCTTGTGTTTTGGAAATGTTGGATGTTAGGCATTCTAAGTGAGGAATCCTTTTTGAAGGATTTGTGTCTTGAGTTTAAATTCTTATTGGTATGTTGGAGTGAAAGTGTGTGGTTAGTGGTTTCTTTTGAAAAGGTATTTGGGAAGACCTTGTAGTGGTTTTCTGTGCACTTTTGGTGTTCACTTACAGTATTTCTTGGCCATTGTACAAGTTTTATTTGTTCTATGGTCATTTATCTTAACTACTACATGCCCCCATAAAGAATTAACATGATATTGAAGTGAAACCATGGGTAATTTGTCGTTGTCAAACCCTCTATTTGATTAAAGTAAAGACTCATTCTTTTTAGTGATAGTGATAAGTTTATCCCTTTTTTCTTCAGTTAAGTAGATCCTCGTACAGTGGAATGACATATGCGAGGAGAGTTTAAGGGAGTTTTGTTCTTTTTGAGTTTTCTGACTCATCGGGTATGATGTTTGACACTGTCATGTTGGACGGTTCCCCTAGGAAACTGTGAAAGGAATTCCAGTGGCGAAGGGTGAAGGCAGTTTAGAATTATTGGTGATGATCGATGTCTTGAGAGGTTTGTAATGCTTCCATCAGCCACATAGTTCATGTTTGGTGACTACTCGCAGTGTGATTACTCTTTTAATTGTAATGGAGGATTCGTATGATCCTTCACAAATCCTAGTTTTCATAGGGGTGTGTCCTACTCTTAGGGAGTTCTAATTTTTTCTATTGAAGGGGGAGTGTTCATCTTGCATCTTACCTTTTTAAGTTTCTTGGTTAAGGTGAAGAGGTGATTCATGCACATCATATAAACCCCTATTTTGGTGAACAATTCTTGAGGGAGTAGGGGGATGTATAAGTGTGTTGTGTCTGATGGGGTTGTCGCAATTGTGATGTGGTTGCGTGTTTCACCAAAAAGGAGAAGCTTCGTTCAGGAGTCTTCAATACCTGACTATGAGGCAAGAGATGCTTCAAAAATTAGGGCTCCAGCCGTAGGCCTCAAAGTGAAGTTGGAGCGTGGTCAGGAACCTGAGGAGTGTATGGGACCCCAGCTTTATTTCTATCGTTGTAATTGAAGGTGAAGGGACTTTAAATTGTTTCTTGTATTTTTTCCATTCCGAATGACTTGTCTTGGTGCGTGAGGTTTACGTGGCTATGAGGGAGTGTGGTCATCTCATACCTTAAAGTCCTAGGTGTTGAATCCCATCGGGTGTAATCACTTTTAGTATTCCTTGTTGGTTCTGTTAGGTAAAGTAGTCTCAAATTTAAATAGTTCTCATTTAGGGATGTGGAAATGTAGGTTTGTCTTGGTTTGTGGTTTTAACACCTCAGTAGTAGGGCTCGGCCATCCCTACCACTTGTGGTGGTGTGTTTGGTCTCTATTGGGAAATTTTCAAATTTTTGAACCTTCTGTTGGTTCTATTGGTGGAGAGACCCACAATGGATCTCGCACATTTGTCTCTAGAATGATTCAGTGTTGGCCTTTTTCATAATGGTGGGGAGTCCAACCAGGCCTCCTCGTGTCAGTTTTCTAGTCCTATATCAGTCATCAGTTAGTTTCTAATGGTGGGGAGACCTTTTGGGCTTTCCCTTATTGTCCTTTTAGTTCTATTCCAAGATATTTCTGGTTGGTAGGTGATAAGAGTATTTCATGGATGTGGTTGTTCATGTTTGTTTGTTCCAGTCAAACAAAATTGTTTTTGCTCATTGGTGCTCGAGGTGTTTTGATTTGTGAAGTTGGTTTCCACGGGTATAGGAGTTTCTTTCCTTAATTAATCAACAAGAGGTATCCTAACTCTTTGGGGAAGGTGATACATAAAGGAAATTACTTTTATGGGTTTCTTGAGGTCATCATTTAAGTCACTTTCTCTAAGAACGATGTGTTTGCTTCTTATTGCTTGTTGTTTGTGGGGATCCTCTTTGAGTCTTAAGGGGGTATTGTTTTCTACATTGGGGTTCAATCTTAGTTATATATTTCTGGAGGTGTATTGATCTATGGTAGGTAGAATTTTTACACCCGTCTCTTTTCCATTATTTATTTTAATAATTTTCCTAGGCATCAGGTAGTCCGGGTTGAAGCCTGACTTAAAATTTTGAGTTCTTATTTTAAAAAATGTGTTTTGTTCATGACTGCGCCTAGCGCACCGAAGTTAAAGCCGCATGCCCTCACCTGGGTCATCACGTGACCTCACCCTGTTAACCGCACGCCCTGCCCAATGGTCAACTAATGAAATAAAATCTGTTAAGAATGGATTAATAATATTATTATTATTAATTTCACTTGATTATATTATTATTACTACCTTAGATAATAACTTAATTGAGTATTATTTTTATAAATAATGTTTTATTAAGTTGATTATTGTATAGTTTATTATTTATTTTATTAAGTTTTTTATTATCTTATTGTTGTTATTATTATTATTTTCACTATGTTTATTCATATATGCTCTATTATTATTAAGTTATTATTATTAAATTTTTATTAAATTTTGTTAAGTTTATTATGTTTATTAATATCATTTTAAGGTTATTATAATAATTATTATTTTTTATTATTAATATTATCATTATTCTTGTTAATTTATTTATCAATATTATTATTATCATTATTAGTGTTATTATTTATATTATTATTACAAATTGGTATTATTAATATATTTAAGTTTATTTTTTAGTGTCTTTTTTCTTTTTTTTCTTTCTCTTATTTTCTTTTCATTTCCCTTATTTATTTTGTCTCTAATTTGCTTTTATCTTTTTTTTCTCTTCCCACTTACCACCTTTCTCTCCAACCCGTCATGCCCCAACTCCCAAACCCCACCTCACCTCTTCACATCGTACCCCCTCTCTAGCCTTATCACGTGCCACCCTCCCGGCTAACTAGTGTGTGTCGCGCCCTGCTCTTATCCTGCCCACCGGCCCATATCCCCCACACTCTCCTCCTCAGCCATCCTCATAACGATGTCGCCATCCTGGATGCCTACTGTGCTAGTCTTTTGTCGCTCTCACCTCCTCCTTCCTATACCTTGTGTCACACCATAGCTCCCTAAAACCCATGTGTGCCCCTCCATTGTAGCATTGAACCCTGCTACTCCCCTTGGCCAGCCCCTGTGCATCGCTTCTCCTGACCGAGAGACCCCCTTCACGTCACATCCTGTCCCCAACTCAAGCCCTCATGGACAATGTCGACACACCCCATCATCTTGCTATTCCAGGGAGACCCCCTTTCTTCTATCTTCCCTGAACAACACTTTCCACCTCGACAGACAGTCGCACACTGGCCCCTACCTCCCTCAAAAACCCCACATGCATAGCCTCTTAGTTGTGAAACCCTTTTTGGATGGATTTTCTAGTCACGGCATACCTCTTAACCTCTCCAACATGCCAAGATAGCCTCCTATATCTCTGCTACAGGTGCATTCTGTTTCAATTAGTTGTTCTTCCTTTTTGGTAGAGTTATAGGTAGGAGTTTCATGTTGTTTGGTGTTCAAGTTGCACTGAATTCGGTTCAATCATAATTATTTTTTCAATATATTGATTCAACGTTCATCTTGAATTTGGTGTGATGTGTTTTATGAGAAATTGGAATCACGCACCGAGTTTTAGGGAATTCCTTCACCCGAGGTAGGTGGTACCGCGTTTAACCATTGTTTGGTGAATTAATTTTCTTCTTAAATTAATTTAGCATATTGTTTAATTTGTTTGTTTGATGAAAATAATATTTTTAATTGAAGTTGATGTGTCTATGTGATATAGGAGTGTTTTATGTGAAAATTATTGTTGAACTGTTTATTAGTAGTTTATAAATTATAAAAATTGTGCTCTGGTTTTGCATCAATTTGTATCGAGTCATAGAGGAACTTTTGACTTCATTATTAGTATTTTCAAGTCATGCCGCATATTTGGAAAATTATTTCATAAATTTTCTGGTGAATTAGTTTGTAAATTTAATTAATTTAGCATAATTGTTATGTAGTTTACATGCTACTAAAGTGATTTTGATTGAGTTTTGGTGTGCAGTTGTTTTGTTATTCGAGTGTTTATGTTATGTTTATGTGTTTTGTTGTGAAAACCTATATTGAGCTATTTATTAGTGTTCCCAGGATTATGAATTTAGTTTTTTGATTGTGAAAGAGTTTAATTGTGTGTTTTGGGTGTGGCATCAAAGTGCATTTTGTTATAAAAGTGGTTTTGAGTGCATTCTGGTTTTTAAAATCATGCAAAACATTTTTTGAAATTGTTCAATAAATTTTCCTAGTGGTTGTCTAAGTGTAAAACTATTTTCTTTAAAATTGTGATTGGTTTAATTGATGGTGTACGTGATAAATATTATGTTCTAAAAAGATTTTGGATGTGTGCTTAATTCAAAATAGGTATTTTCAGTGTGTTTTCATGTGTAATGCCCAGTGATACTCTGTTTGGATTTTATGCATAAATGTGACCTGTGACAAGATATTGAATTTTAAAAATGTAATTGATGGTTTAAATGATATCCTATCATGGGTGGTGTTTTTCTTGGCTTTTTTATGTGTTGTGCACTTACTAAGATCTTGATATTTGTCTGAGCACAAAGCAGGAAGCCTAGGTAGCTAGAAAGGTGAACTAAGACTAGTGGGCTAGTTTTTCGGAGGTGACTCGACCCAGATTCACTTGAAAGACTAACGATTGTAGCACTAACCAAACATATGAATGACTGAGGGTCCTATTTTCTAAGCCACATTTTATTAAGGTCGTGGTTTATAAGCCACATTTTTTTAGGTTCGTGGATGCTAATCCACGCTTCACTGAGACATGAAGATCTAGGGACCCAAGATAGCAAACACTCACGAGGCCTCTCCCATATTTGGAGGTCCTGGGTTACTTTACGCACATCCGTGTGACACTTTGGTCATTTTAAAAGGTCACTGTGTGTGTGTTTTAATTTAATTTGTTTCATTTTAAATTGTTTTCTTTTATCCCATTTTCTTATAAAGTGTTCAAGTATTTAAATCTTCTCTTTAATTTAGGTTTTTGTCTTTAAATTCATTTTCATTTAAATCACCTTTCATTAAAAATTGTTTTCATTAAATACTATTTAAACATTTATTCCATTTTTTTTGTTTTACTGGAAAATGTATTCTTTATTTAAATGATTATGCATGTAATCTTCTCCTGGTGGCATTATACTGGGCTCTTGGCTCACACCCTACCTACATCTTTAGGTGTATGTAGGCCTTTTTCATTGTGTATCATAGGTTGAGGCATCGTGCTTAGTGATGGTGGTTTAGGTTATCGATGATTTTTCCTACGCAGGTCTAACGATGGTGGTTTGAGGAGGGTGCTCCTCATGTTGCATGAAGGTGCAGATAGATGTGTTAGTTTTCTTTCATTGCAGTCTTCTTAGAGTATTTGATTTCCTTTTTTGTCGTCTCTCTTGGTTTTTTGGTTCCAGTTGTAGATCTTTAAATATGAAATGTGTTAAAGGTCTCTTTTTTTGTATAAAGTCAGCTTCTTACCATTAAAGTAGTTAGTTGTTTTAATGTCTCTTCTTTCGGGTAAATCGTTCCCTTATACTATTTTAATATTTGGGAACTTGTGCCAGCCCGTGGGAATCGGGAATGCCCTTCGAGCCATGTTATGGTTCGGTTTGGCACTAGATTGGATGGATACTCGGTCTGGTTCATGACATAGACCACCCATTATTGAATACCCATTGGTATTTACAAAACTGCAACCCCCTCCACTATAAAAAGGCAATCACTCTACCCCTTCCTAAAATATCTCAACCCACATTGGCTCATCCAGAATATGAAAAAATAGTCTCCCAGAATCCCTCCCTTTTACCTAGAATCATCTCCTTGTTCATAAAACCATCCAACGAATCTTTTGGTAAAAACCAAACTAAGTTACCCAATTAAGAAGAAACGCCTTCTCTCATGCTTTCTAGATTAATTTCCATTATCAACTCCCTATACTCTTTTATTATATGACTACATAAAAAACTAGTATCATCAATATAATAGGAAGTTTTTATGCTAAGGGTTTGACCTAAATTTACACATATCTACATATAATGGGTAGCGAACATACAGTTTTTGTAAACGAAGACTACTTGCTCATGAAATGATGATTGTTCTATTTTCCACTAACACCCCTCATAGTGGCCATTATGATGGAAACTCTATTTTTATATGATATATATTTTATTTAAAATGTATTGTAATTCTTTAATTTTTAATTAGAACAAACCTTTATTCTTTCCATGTTGAGTAAATATGATAATTTTGTTTGAGGAAGTGTGGACAACCGCCCCCTCAAAGTGATATGACTCATTCATTCCATACATGAAACGTATAAAAGATGGTGTTAAAAATATATTTAACAAATATATAACATAGATATGATACTGTAATTATGATATATATATTTATTATTTTTCTCATTCTTTTAATACAACAATGAAATGAAAGTAGCTTTCATGCATACATACGGCCTACAGTCTCCAAGAATGGTGAACGTCATTTATAGACTCCAAATATTATAGATTATTATAAATAATTATATAATTAATATATAAGATAATTATGTTATGTTTTTAATTATGTTGATGATTAAATCATAATCTAATTAATAGTATAAACAAATTACAATTAAAAACATGCTTGAGAAAACATTGCAATTAACCCACAACATGGAGAAATGAATTGATGTTTCTTAAAAAATGGGTAATGAAACATTATAAGAATTTAATATATGGTATTATAAAAATTAATACAGTTATGGTATAAGTTAGTAAAAAAATTAAACCAATATACATGAGGATAAATACTACACATCAAAAGGAATATTAAGGTAAGTATTTTCATCTCACTTTTTAAAATTTGTGTGATTAATGTCATATTCACTGCTTAGTTATTATTTATTCCATACCATAAACAACTTTTGAAATATTATATCATAAATCCCCTTATTCTCATTATATTTTAAGATTAATTTAATGCCATACCTTTCAATTTATTATTATTTAAATGTTTCAAAGTGGTATGGGACACTTTGGGATGATTACAGATTGTTCTCCTCAAGAATATTCACAATCTCACTTCCTTTTGTGATTGATAACTTTTTATTGAAGCAATCAATTTATTGCGATCATTTTTATTGAAAAATTAATTGAATATACATATTATCATAAAATGGGTATTAATATTTCCTAAACCATATACTATTTTTTATATAATGGTTACTTTGAAAATTATTGGATTATTTAGGGAATTATTCTTAAATCAATATTTCTCATTCAATATGGTTATTTGATAAAGAATATTAGTTATTTTTATTATTAAATATGAGGAATTATTTTGAAGGGAAATGAAGGGTCTATCATGGACTTTATATAGATCATCGAGGCATCAACAGTTTCTCATGAGACAAATAAGTTGGCCAATTCAGGTTTAATACTTAGTTTTAAACTGTCTTATGAAAGGGATTGACAGAAATACGGTTTCATGTGCCTAAGACATGACATATGAAAAGAAATAAATTTCCCTCATTTAGTATCAGTTATTTCTTCCCATGATATTTTTCATCGAAAAACTTATATATGCTGTTCATTCTCAGTTTATTGATTTATGGAATGTGTTTTAGTTTCTTAATTGCAACATTATTTATGCATTATATTGTTATTTTTATAAAATGTATGCTCAATTATTTACCTTTCCATATAGATTGATTCATTATTGTTTCTGTTGTACTAACCCTTTATGCTCATTTTATCTCTCCCTTATTATGTTTCTTTCCCCAGGTTATAAATAATAAAAAATTGAATAAGCATTCAATGATGGAATTTATTTCATTTTATTTTGTAGCATTCTTATTCTATTTTCCCAATGTATTATGGGTATTACATATGTAATGAGGATTTTCAAGACTACTAAACACTCAGTCCATTAGGATTGGATTCACTATAATTATTAAAATGTAAAGTAATAATGCACTAGCTTTAAGCTTATGAGATCTAGGTGTTACAATATCCATATCCTCTTCTATAAAATGGTAAACTTAATTGTTGGTCATGTGTATGAAGGACTATATACTCATGAACCTATATAATTATTTTCCCATAACCACCTATCATGAGTGGATATAATGATGTATTAAAATTATATATTTGATATTAATTATATATAGGATATTAATTTTATATATGATATTAATTGAAAAAATATTCTTTTGGAATTATAATGTCCCAAACATATTCTACACAATAAATATTTTGGAAAATGACCAATTGCTCATTCGTACGTGTGGACTACCACCTCCACAAAGTGATATGACAATATATTTATTTTAATTTGAATTAGAAGCTAATAATGATATATTAAATTAATATACACTATATATATGTAATAAATTTATTCCAATATAATTGAATTAATATTTAATTTTTTTTCATTCCGTTTGTAGAGTAAATAAAAATAGTGTTAATGCACACATATGACATATTGTTTGCATGAACTGAGTAATTTATATTCCTTATATAGATTTTATAGATTAATATAAATAAATATATAATGATAATATATTATATTTATATAATTTTTAACATTAGGGAGATTATTTAACCTTGATCCAAGTAAAAGGACTGAAAATACCAAACCAAAACATACATGAAAAACAAATCAATAATTACCCGAAATGTGATTTTGGTAAGGAATTGTTTTCAAAAGGTAAATAAAAGGTTATAAGTAAATAATATATTGAATGATATATACTATTATGGATATATTCTCTATTTAAATAAATCTAGATTTATTTTACATGTGGTTTGAACATTTATGTGGAAATTTTGTAAATGAGTTAAGGGATTCTCGTAACACTTTTACTTATGTGAGACATATGTCATATTTACCACTTGAATATTTATTATGGTGTATAGAATACCCCATTGAAATTTTATTTACTGAAATTATTTATTTTACTGGTATTTAATGATTTATTTAATTTTTTTATTCTATTTGTCATATAATTGAAATGTTAACAAAGGGGTAAAGGATTTTTGTCTGAAATTATATTCCTTAACAAATATGTTATGTTATGAACAAATGTTTTTTATAAGTATTATTTCTATCCCTGTTAACATTTAATTTCATTAATTTACTTATTCTAAATAAATTTAAAGTTTCTCTTTCATGGGACTTATTTTTAAAAATTTACCAAAGGGGTAATGGTTTTATTTTACAATATCATTGTTTATCATAATCTTTTATGATTTAATTTATGTTGATGTAATATTGTGCTATATGTCTCAATAAAATAATGAATTGTTTCATCATCTGATTATTTATAGATAATACATTTTTTCCTTTCATTTTCCTCTCTTTTTTACTCATGACACTATTAATATCTATTTAAGAAAAATCAATGTTATTTCTCCCTTACATCAAAAACCGTTTTCCTTACATATCCATGTTTTCTAAAAATGTTTCTAAGAATGTTTTTACGATTATTCCAAGATATTTTAATGATAATTTTACCCTTTTTGACTTTTTAAAATAATAAGAGGATCATTCTTTTCATTTTTCAGATGAGGGAATTTTTACATTTTACGCAAAATGTAAAAGTAATGTTGTTTTTGTTTTACATGGCATGAATATAACATCACACTACCATAACTAATAAATGATTTAATTTATACATTAAAACTTTCAAATTTTATTTTTTAAAAAAAATTAATATTTAATAAATATATATATTTTACATAATATATCTCAAAATGGAAAGGAGGTTTTCCCCAAGAAATGATCCATGTGATCTTTAAAAATAATTTTTAATTTAATATTAAATCCTTTATTGTTTTATAATCTTTTTGTGTATATTATCCAACAATATCATCATTATTATTAATTTGGGTGGTTTTTCATGAATAAAATTTGAAAATTGAATGAATCCCATTATTTTATAATAAGTTATGCAACGATAAAAATATGAAATGTTTATCTAACATGTTCTATTTCCATGGTTTATGCTATGGTGAAAAGATTAAATTTTTTTGAAACTTGTTTCATTTTAATTATTAATTCCTAGATTAAATCTTTATGAAACCCTTTTTATTCCTAGGATTTTATTTAATGAATATTTTATGAACTTTTGGAACACAGATATATGACTTAAATTACATGATGGGTGGGACTTATATCTTTTTAAAATTAATTAGTAAATGATTAATACCTCATGAGATAAACATGATTGGAATATGGATTGAAACAAGTTTAGTAAGAGGATTTTTCCACTATTATAGTGTTGGGATCTAACCCTAAATACTATGATGGTTTGGGGAGTGAACTCATTAGACTATAAGTGCCTTGTAAATGAGCCTTGACTATTAAGGAAATGTTTTTCTATAATTATTTGTATTCCACATATCTATGTCCTATACCATTTTTATGTTCCAATGGACCTTGATCTTTGATTCATTTATGATTCATGCCTTATGAACTTCCAAAATTTATTCCATGGAATAATATTTTGATCTTTGATATTCTGGATAAGGTTTCAAAATGTTTATATCATATTCTTATGATCTTATGATCATGTTATGATAATGTGATCATTTATGTCTTCTTCCTTAACCCTTACTCATCATCTAAGCTCACCCTTTCATAACATTCCATTCCATAGGTTATGACGAATATTTTTTATGAATGATATGTCTAAGAATGGTTATAGTTATGAATAACTTAGTGTGAGATTATGTAGTTAACTTACAAACAATATTTTTATGTATCTATGATTTTAAAGACATTAAACCTTTATAGTCCTCATACATATTTTTATATAATTAAATGAATATTCATCTATTAAGTTGTGATATCAATGTATGAAATGTTTGGGTCTTTGAATATGTTATTATAGGATATATTTAGTTAACATTTGGGAGATTTAATGAGAAAAAATTAGTGAAAAATATAAGGTTAGGTATAAGAACAAAAAAATATTCTTGTGTTTTGGTAAAGAATAGAATGAGTTGTTTCCAAGTAATTACATATCTCATTGGATACAACAATTGGATGTGGAAATTAAATAGTTATACCTAGACATAATAAATTAAAAAAAGGGAACATGAGGATTTGACCTGATTTTCAACCACTACACAACAACAAGAATTTTTTTATACCTAGTTTGAAAATCAAAAGAGTTATTTTTTGGAAATCTAGAAAATCATTATGAACCATTCCATGATATTTGAATAATTATAACGAATGACCAAGGATAATAGTATGGGGTCAAAGAATGAAAATAATGTGTCATGATTTTGAAAACTTATAAGTGATTTTATATGATTATTTGGTTCTCCATTATAATAATTGTTACTTACAAAATGATTTCTTATTTTAGTCAATGGTTGTAACCCAAAGGAACCACAAAAATTTTGACTGAAATAATTAATGAAATCTTTTTCCTCATGAAAAAATAAACATTACATGAGATTGAATAAAGAATCTATTTACCATAATCACACAACATTCTAAAAAAATTAATCATTCCAAACTTCAAAATGATCAAAGGAGGGTTATATTAATTACTTAATAAGGAAACATACACATTATTTTAGTGGTTCTAATAATCCAATATTTCTTTCTAAATGTATAAATACCATTTAAAAGATGTTTTCTATTATGTAGTGTTTGTATATGTTATCATTCTTCCATATGAATCAATAATTTTTTAAGGAATTTAAATTTTAGAAACCAGATGTAATGTCCTGACCCCAGTTACCTAGATTCGGTGCATTATTACATAATATTGGCATGATCACAAAAGATCAAGTCTTGAAAGACCAATTATTTTAGTAGCCTTGGAAACACTAGATATATTCATAAGTCTTACATTACATCATAAAGTAAAAAAAACTACAACAACATCTTGCCTTCATATCCCATCATACTATCCTTACAGTTCATTCATAAAATACTTCTTCACATCCTGGGAAAAATATAACATTTAAATGGGTGATCTCGGATGCTCAGTAAGAATAAAAATATAGCAAAAACTTTCATAAATAATAATAAACATTTAAAGAAATGTATAACTAAAAAAATACTTTTAAAATTGAACTTCAGAATAATATGGAAAAGATAAAATGAATTAATTCCATTTACTTATTCACATGGATATTCTACTAGTAGAATAATCACATGCAATATCAATAACCGCTTTAATAATGATAGAATGCATAATTCCAGAATATCATAACCACATAGTCAAGGCCTTGTGCCAATACTACAAATAAAATTTTATCAAGGCCCTGTGCCAAGACACTATTTTTTCTCATGAGAACTACTGATGCATCGAGGAGCTATAGCGGGCTCCACCCGTCACTTATTAAGTCCAATGCATTCCTCATATGAATAGGTTTAAACATAACATAAACATTCTTATTAAAACTAGGATAGTAAATGTCTATAATTTCTCCATAAACTATGAATGGTATATAAATAACACATCCACCATTAAAAATATCACAAAACCTTCAATACTATATGGAAGATTTGTATCATAATAAATCAACTTCAAATAAGCTTAAAATCTATCAAAGGATGTTGAAATAGATGAAATAAAAACTATTTGAGAGAAATATATCTTTTTTAAAATCATTTAAAATCCACATAATTAAAACTTTTACATTTAAAATATTATTATATTCTTTTAAGGGAATCTTTGACAATTTTATAATGGTATAAAATAGACGCACCCGCTATATAAGTTAAAAAAGACATTCTTACCTTAATTCTGTCGAAAAGGTTAAAAAGGACCTTATTTGGAAAATGATAGAAAGATTGCTTTATAAACATCTTTTAAATAGTAAAAAAGGGTATAAATGACTTTAACCCATAGTCTATAAAATAGTAAGAATTATATTAAATACATTTTTAAGAAACATGGATGTCGATGATAAAGAGGTCACAGTAGATAACTATGTATAAACAACCTCGGATAATGAAGAGACCGTGAAATAAAACCTTACCTTGTACTTTTCCTTGGTTGAGGGTAGGTTAACCTCCTTTATAATGGTGAAATAATTGTTATTAAATTATACAATAATCATATACATTAATATGATATCATATATGATCTTTTAACATTTCTTTATTAATAATATCTTAGTATTATCGTCATTTCAGGTGTTAACTTACTCATTTTCTTTTATATGTTTTGTTACATAAGTTGTGTTTGTTATGAATAGGTTGAATCTTATTCATATACAGAATGATATAAATTCCTTAAACATTATTTTTAATCATCAAATGATAATTATACTTGCATGGATACGATGGGGAATGAATCTCTTCACGTTCGTGGAGACGGTAGTCCGTACGTACACACGAGCGACAATATCATTATTTTGATATTAAAATAATATATAATTGGATAGTATATCATATATTAAGAATAATTATCATGTGATATTTATTATTTAAATCAATTACACATCATTATCATACCAATCCAAATAATAATGTTTTTAATAACAATTACACCACGACGTGGAGACGATAAGTCATACGTACGCACGTATGGTGACATGTCATTAAAAGGATGGATAGAATAATTAATATGGTTGTACCATATTTATAATAAAATCACAGTATATTTTAGATATAGGAGTTATTATTTTAGAATGGAAATAACAAAGAAATAAGAAGTCGAAAAAGAAAGGAACTTGAAAGAGGGTGGTGAAAACATTACCCCATCTTCGGGTTCTTCATTTTGATTTGATCAAAAAGGCTCCTTAGGTTATATTTCTGATCAAACTAAGGACTCTAGGTTGAATTGAGGGAATTTAAGAGAATATATTTTCAGTGGTTGGCCGATCCAAAAGGCTTTGAAGGTGTCAATTAGAAGGAAGGGGAAGTGCCCTTTTATAAGATGGGTGAGAGGTACCTTAGGAAAAGCTAGAAATATTATTTTATAATAAATTCATATTCGGTTTATAATGGCTCCAAAGTGTATTATTTAAATTTTAAGGTGTTTATAGGTAGAAAACCACTCAACCAATAGGTTCTAGATAGGTTTGGGTCACTATATTAACTTTATCTTTTTTATTTAACTCTTAGTTAAATAGTTTGACATTTACCATGCCTCTTTGTATTTTTATATTATATAGTAAATAAACTTACTATAAACTTCCAAGAGACCCCCAAGTGGTCCATTAATAATACACCTATCATTATATAAGTCGTTTGACCGAACATTATATTTTTAGTAATAGAATATCAATTAATAATATAATATTTGTTTTAAAAACTCCAATATGTCAATTTTGACACTATTTAAAAATTTATTTTTGTTAAAGTCTTAACAACTTTATTAATTCGAATAAAATTCATTTAAGAAATCATAACATGTAATATTAACCAATAAAATTCGTGGATGTCATCAAAGATTTCAAATTATATTTATTTAAACATTTATAATACCAATTATTTGATTCATTCATTAATAAAGAAAATACTGCATCATTATTGTGTCTTAAATAAATTTAATTATTCAATTTCTAAAAATTATAAATAAAATACCATTATATAGGAATTATTTTTAGATTTCTAATGAATATTTATAGTCGAAAATATAACTTATATAACCCAATGTAAAAATTGTTTTTCAAAAAGATATATGCCTATCTCATTTTTGTATATACTTTAACTTAATTAATATAAAGCGTCGTTATTACTTAAGAGTGGATACATGGGGTCCTAAAATCGGCGAAAATATTCCCATGGTCGGACATGTATCAACCAATAGGGTTAGGAAATGTTTCAGGGTAAATAAATATTATTATAATATTATTTTTTACCCTTATTTACGAGAGTTACCCTTTAACCATGGTAAATAAAATATTTACCGAAGTAATTATTCAAAATGTCTAAAAATAAAAGTTACCTATTTACAAAAATTTTACCTCTTGATTCAAAATATGGAATCCATTTTTATAAATTCAAAACACAGAAGTGGCAGAAATTAATTTAAAATTAATTCTCATTGTTGAAACAAAAAGCGTGTTTTTAAGAGATAATAATTATCAAAATATTGGCACTTGCTTATGTCGAGTTTAAATGTGAAATCATGTCCAATGACCAAAATTGTATTAAATGGTAAAAATATAATCTAATTATACTCTAAAATCAATCAAACTCATAATTTATCACTATTAATTATTTCGATTAAAAAAGTTGTTTTTAATTAAAATTTAGTAATTTTCATTATTCATCAAAATATGAAAGTTATCTGAAAAGTTCCAAAAATTCACCCTAAGTTAATTTTGATATTAAGAATCAAAAAATGAATTCCATTTTTAATGATAAAATTTATAAAATTTAAAAAAAGTGGGTATTACTATTCATAACGGCTAGTTTGATTGGTTGTGGTGTGTGTTAAAACTCGAAGTTGAGTACAACACACACTACTGTATTACTCAAAGAGAAGTGTATCGTGGAAGCTTGGGATGCTACACCAGATGTGTCAAAACATGAATTAATAATTTCAATGAGATATAATTGTTTAAAATTCCTCAATTTTTTTAAAAAAAATAAATTTCTATTTGGAAGAATACTAGATTTTTTTATGAGATTTTTTAATTTCAGGTTTCTTAAATGGTCTTGGTAGTTTTTTGGGATGGTTTGTGTGGTTTGATGTGCATAATTTAGGATAATATTTGAAAAACATTGATGATAATGAGGATTTTAGATCATTTTTTAATTGGTAAAGATCAGGTTTCATGGATAGATAATGGTGTGGGTTAAACCATGTGAGTAAATAGGAGGAATTCTGTGAGGTTGGGGAGGTTATGAGAAATGGTGCACAAGATGCATACAGTTTCAGTAAAACTGAACTTCTTACAACAGAATGATGGAATTTTAAACAGCGTGGTTGGTGCATGATTTTTCAAACCATGTTTCTTAACCATCCGATGATTGGGGTTTGGGATAGTATGGGTGTGTGTGGTCGGTGCAAGTTTTGGACAATGTGGCCAAATTATAAATCTCCTAGATTTTAGTAAAATAGTTAAATGACTGAAATTTCCCCTTGGAATTTTAAGCACCCCCTCCTCTCCCTTTTAGTACGCATGAACAAAGGGATCCCAGTCCCCTTCACCCCTTCTTCCCCCCCTTTATTTAGTGTGCATTCATAGAAATTTATCAACATTTGAGATGATTTATCCTCCTCCAATGGTTTTCTTTCTTCCATATTTTATTCCCTCTAATTTTGGATTTCTTCAGTTTTTTTTTTGACAATTCTATTAGAAAATGGTATAATCTTCTATTTCTCATGGGTACTTTGGTAGTCTTGGTTATGAGAGATATCGATATAGATTCTACATATCATTAAAAGATTCTTTACTATTATATGTGTTTATGGTGGATTTTCTCAGGTTTCTATGTTAGTTTAATTTTATAATTGGTCAAATTATTATTGAATCTTAAGGATTTTTCTGGAGTTTTGGTCATGGATTATTTATCAGGTCATCAGTGAGTGGTTGGAATTAGTTTTGGTGACACATGATGACAAGGGAAGTTTTACAGCATTATTCCAAGTTCGGTATTGGTTAATTAATTAACAATAATTTTTGTAATTAATTATTTTTTTTATTGGTATAATTTTAAGTCTTCAGTGATCAAGATGATCACTATTGGGTGTCAAAAAGATAAGGTGATACTTGTATAGCACTAGAAAAAGCCACCATGTTATTAAAAGGGTTTGATAGGCTTTGTTAATTATATAGGCAGTCTAAGATATTTACCCATTATGTTTTTAATTTATTTTTATGATTATATGGTTTTTTCCTTGATGGCCATTAGTGGATTATTTTCTTCTTTGGTTTTTGTAATACAGTTTGGTGATAGTCTTAACATAATTAATCTCATGGGTTGATTTGATTAAATGGTAAAACGGATAGTGGGTTGAAAGATGAAATTATGTTTTTATTCTCTCAAGGGGTAATTTTTTTTGTTTTGTTGGTTGGTATTTGTAAAAAAACAATGAGGTTTTAAAATGAATTTAAATTTTTTGATTGGGATTTGACCCAGTTATAGGTGTCAAAGGACGAATGGAAAGTTTAGGGAATAATTATTATTTTGAAATATAGTGTTGGCTTCAAGTTGATTTAAATTTATTTTAAATCATGATTTAAAATGGATGTTTGGTTACTCTTTAAATGGATTTCATGGAACATTAAGGTATTAAACCATGACTAGTTTTATTTTTTTAAGATGAATAACCTTTTTTAATTATTGGTTTTGAAATTTTTTATGTTAATTTCATATTCTTGTGTTTAATTACCTGGGAAGTTTTATTTATTTATTTGGGACATGTGTTTATTGGAAGTCCCTTTGGTACTATGAAAAATATTTTTATTTAGATAGGTAATGGAAGTAGTTAAAAATGGGTTTGTTTGATTATTAAATGATCTGAATAAAATTTAACTAATATGAATTTTGGTGAAAAGTTATTTGGTTTAAATGTGAATTTTTTTTATACTAATGGTAATGGACCATGGGAATATTAGAAATAATTGTAATAATTGTTGATGGAATGGTTTTTGTTCTAGTATGTTACTTCAAGAAAAGGTAATATACGATGGATAAGGTGTAAAAAATAATGTGTAGAAACCAATTGTAAACATCTTTGTTTTGGTGCCACACTGAGGCTCGGAGGGTTTAGGGTATACCTTAGGAAAAATGTGGTCGGAATGATGCTCCTCCGCCTTGGTTTGGGGTAGACTGATGTTATTAGAAACACTTATGTTATGTATTGATGAATATTGGACTGAGGTTATTGTCACTACTATTTTTATGTTATGAGTTTGATTGAAATGATGTTCAATATTGAAATTGGTAGTTTGGTATATTTATAGGTTCTGGATGAATTTTTTATCCCCATTTGATAATGATGTTCATAATCAGTTTAGATGTCATACCATTGTTTTGGTAATGAGTGGGACATGTAAATGAGACATGTACCATGAATTAATATTTAATTCCTCTTTATGTTGAATCAATTGAAAACAACCCCCTTTTTTGTTCAAGATGTGATGTACCATTTATTCTATGCTTTGCAGGACTAGTTTAGGTAATTGTGCACTTTTTTTGGATATGGTGTAATCTTAGAACCCTAGGGCACATGGTTATTACATGAGTATTCATGTTCCTTGTCATATATCTCTTTTATTTATATATTATTTAAGCCATTTTTATTTTCATACACTATTATAATGACTAGTATTTTCATTAAACTATGTTGGAGGTGGCCTAATATGTTTTACTCACACTATGCCTGGGAAATCATTTCACTTGGGTTCCCAAGAATCACTCTCATGTTTATTACAAGGAAAAGTTTTGGTTAAGACCTATGTCAAGTATTGTTTGGTCGGGAAGAATAACTCGATTATTTTAGGTGACAACATGATATTGGCTCTATAATGTTGTAGAGACATTTTGTAGTTTCATTTATTTTGGTATTATATGTAGTTAGAGCAGTGGGAATTTAGTGGTATGTATGACATGGTTGTTTGGGCCCTTATTTCATTTCCTTTTATTATAGAGTCGTTTAGATACTTATTCTTTACACTTACAATAATTTTAATGAAATTTATTTATTTACATCTAGTTTTTCACTCTGATATGGGGGTATAATCACTTCATAGTTCCACTTTAATCCCCCCACATCTATTCATCATCCTCTCGCGTATGGGGAGGTTCACTAGAGGTCTTCTATGGTCCAGCTCCAAACACCAGTTCAGTGGCCTCTTAGATGAATCACCATAATGTGGTATCATAGTAATTTACATTCCTATATTTTAATATTTGTGGCTTTTTAGTCTAGAGATATAGAAATGTGTTAGATCATGATATGGATACTGAGTTAGTGCATCATGAACACCTATTCCTGTATAAATTCCTAGTTACTGCAGACTGAGATTTCAGATTTGGTTTTTTATGATATGGTTGTACATGATTTTAAATTTTATTGATGCTTGTGTAGTTACGATTTGATGGTTTATGATAGATTTAATGATATTGGACCATTGTAAAGAGGAATGTGACTTGGTTTTGGATCTTTTCCTATAGAGGAAAGAGGCATCCCATGAAATATGAAAGTAACAAAGCCCCCATATGTTATAAGACTACTATTGTGTCATTTTATGTTTTTTTTAATGTAATGTACTATGGATCGGTAGTGAAGAGATCATAAGTGAGGATGATGGTCTAGTCCTCTTGTACAGTTGGTGTAGCGACCTGGGTCGGTCAATGTGGTATATGTATAGTTTCATGGGACCCCTTTTGGATGGTTTTTGTTAGAGTTTGGTAGTATTTATGGTTCCTTTAGGGAGT
Source organism: Viscum album (assembly GCA_963277665.1). Classification (NCBI taxonomy): domain Eukaryota; kingdom Viridiplantae; phylum Streptophyta; class Magnoliopsida; order Santalales; family Viscaceae; genus Viscum; species Viscum album. The sequence continues at coordinate 299,595,273 of OY728151.1, forward strand.
GGTCTTATGTGCAAATGATTAGAAATGGAAAACATCCTAGTTGTAGGCATTTGGTTGGTATATGACACATTTATTGTGTGACACCCTATAGGAGGGTTTCATGGCATCATTATGTTGTTTTGTCATGAGATGGGTTCTTATTGATTCCTTGTGAGTTGATTCTTTCTTTGAGTTTTTGTAGGCCTTGTGTGGATGGAATTAGTTAACTTCTAACATGACTTCAGTCCAAGTAGAGATTCCTTGTGGATTTTGTGGAAGGCCTATGAGAGGGGTCGACTGATTTCTCATTATTTTTAGTGCACAAGGCACAAATAGATGACATGGACTCTTGAAAAAATGGAATGAAGGGTACATCCATGTATGGGGTTCTGTCATGTTGGATTCCTTTGGTTTGGAATAAAGAGCACTTCTGTTTTAGTGTTTTAGTTTGTGGTTGGTTTTGGGAATATAAGGTTTGTTTCAGTGTCTATCCAGAGTGATAATAGTACAGAATAGTTATTCCTAATGGTTTTGAGATAGATTTTAATAAAAATATGTTCCCAAATAAATGTGGTTTCATGTGGATTAGTTTTCATTGGGTGGATACCAATCATGTGAGTTTTTTTGGTATGAGGAACATAGAGGTGACTAGTTTTCTTCAGATAATAAAATATTGAGGTGTTGGTTTGGTGGTGGAAAATGTAGTTTCTAAGGGCATGACCCATTTGGGGATAATCTTAGTAATCATTGGATGTGTATTTAGTAATTTAGTTAGAGGGTGCATAATCTTAGTGGAACTTTGAATGTCACTCATGATTTGAGTCGTAGGTTAAGTGGGTTTGGCGGGTGAGTTTATTTTGGGTTTGAAAGCACCATTGGTGCTCAAATATAGGTGAGATGAGCATGAAAGGTAGGAATTTACATTTAATAGGTATTTTGAGATAAGGTTTTGTAAATCATGACTCATTAGAGTAAGAATCAGGTTATATGGCGGGGTCACTCTTGAGTGTGTTTGATGGTTAAAACCTAACAAATTCATACAGGAATGAGCACGTGGTGGCATGTTGTAACATTTGGGTTATGGAGGAAATATATATATTGTATGCCTAAAGTGGTATGATTATGTTGGAAGTTATGACGAGTTTGAGGATCAATGTGGATTTTGTGGGATGATTTTGAGTAGGGAAGCCCTTGACTTTTGACGGTTTGACATTTCCCAATATATAGAGGTGATATCAAAAATTGATTTGCGGTGGTGGTGTTTCTTGATGGTATATTGGTGTAATATTAGTAGTGATTATAACTCCTAATATATTTAAATTATATTTGGTACACTAATAGGGTAATGGTTATACACTAAGAAACTATAATGTATCTTGGTTAGATATGGGTACTCTTGGAGGTTATACTCACAGAGTGCTGTCTGTTGAGTCATGTGGCTGAAAGTACACCACTAAATATTAACAAGGGAGTTCCTCAGGATGGACTAAAAGTTGATGAACACCATGGGTGTTGTTCTTAGATATTTGTAAGGGGTTATATTTGAGTTAGTAGAGGAGACAACTGTGGTTTTGAGTCTATAGAGGATCTAAAAGTGGAGTCTCACTATGAGTTTGATGTGGACATCAATGGGAATTCTGGGTGGTAGTGGAATTCCATTGGTAGTATAGGAATTTTAATCAAATTAAATTACAATAGTTCATCAGATTGTATCTGGTGGGTTGGAAAATGAGTGGTAGAGGATAATTCAACTGGGGTTATAACATGATGCAAAAAATAATGTTTACAAGATACATCTAGTGTGTCATTTTTTGAGTAACAGGTTCATTTTGGGTTCATGGGGGGATTTTATGAAAAATCTTATAGGTTATTATTTCTTGAGTGGATGGTTAGTATGTGTCCACTTATGTTGGTTTCCAATAATGATGCATATTGGGAATGATGATTTGTGTTTTTGTGGGTGCTCAAGCATGGAGGTGTGGGTCTATGTATTATATTTTTTGGGAGTTGACATCTAGTTTTGGTATGGTTTTACAAATGGAAAGGGTCTTAAGTATCATAAATTTGTGGGTATAAGTTGGATATTATGGTGTCGAGAACCATTACTCTATGACTTATCAGGTGATGTTAAAATAAATTTTTCATTTGATGGGACAAGTTAAGAATGATCTTGGTTCGTTGGTTTTGTAAATGGGTGTAAGCTCAGAGTTTTGGTGGGAAAACATCCTTGAGGTTGAGGTTGTACCTTGGTAGTGTTTCCAGCCATTGAAAGACCATTGTGGTGATTAGATAAAATCAAGTGACTAATGTATATTAGTGGGTGATTATGGATGGATACCAAGGCATCTTGAGGATGAGAATTGTTATGGATTGGATTATTTAATATACATCTACAAGATGGATTGAAAATTTCTGGAGTTATTTGAAATTTGGTAACTGGACATATCAAATATTGAATCAAGACTCAGAATGATATTTTTAGAGTTCAAATTCCTCACATTGTTGTTTTTAGATGATCAGTAACTCTAGGAAGATATCATTGGTTTTAAAATTAACTTCAGAGGAATCAAGATTTGTTTTAGTGGATTTTTGAGTTTTCTCAAAGGGTGTTTTTGGTTTTGTGTGCATAGTTTTGGAGAAACCAAATGATGCCTTTATTATTAGGAGGGTTTTAGTTCCTTTTGAACTAGGAATGGTTGGGTATAATGGATAGAGAATTTATTTGTTTACACCATCTGAAGAGAAAGGATGAGTTGTGGGAGGTTGAAGATGTTCTGAGACATGTCTCTAGAGCTGCTTATGATTTTAGATAAATTGTGTGCCTTGTTGTAGAGTAGAGGTGGTGCTTAGAGAACAATTTTCACATTGGTTTTCAATAAATTTATCAAAATTATATGAAGATAGATGTGTTGGATAGTAAGAGTGTTCATGGTTGGTGCACATTTTTCCTAATTTTGCAACCAAACCATGCATGTGGTGGCTTTGGAAATAGCCAACCACCTGGTGGGTGCGCTATTTGGAAAACTATGCAGCCTCACCATACAACCTTCTTAGATTTCATTAAAATGGGTAAATGATCAAAATTCCCCCTCAAAGTTTTTTTACAAACCTCACACGCCCCCAAAACCCTTTAGGTTCACATGAACAAGGGGTTCCCAAACCCCTTCTTCCTTATTCCATGCTTTGATTTAGGGTGTTTTCCTAGAGATTTCTCCGAGTTTAAGGTGAGTTCTCTACAACTGGCACATTCCTTTCTTCTTTTTCTTGTTCTCTATAATTTTAGAGTCCTCTAGTATATTTCTTTTTTGATTTTACCAAATCATGATGAAATTGACTTTTTCCAATGGAGATTTTGGTCGGATTATGAAGAAGAGACAAGGAGATGGATTATGCACGTCGTTGTGAGACATTTCATTAAGTTATGTGTTCTCAGTGAATTTTAAAATTATTTCATAGTTGATTTAATTTAATTAGTGATTGTATTGGTATTTTTTCTTAGGTTTTTGACCAAGAGTGTGGTCGGTGATTTTTTCGCAAGTATTTGTTGAGTCTTCATCTTCAGTTTCAGTGAAGAACTATGTCCTGGTGAGTTTTCCATCACAATTCCTTGTTAAAACTTGGATAATTATTTAATTCTAGATTTTAAAATTAATGAATTATTATTTTTTGGTAGGATTTTATGTCTTAGGTGATCGAGATGAGCCTAATTGGGTGTTTAGAAGTAGGTATGAGATACGGAAGAGACTTGGAATGGCCTCCATGCTTTGGAAATGTTTTGGAAAGCTTAGTTAATGAAGTGGGTTATCCAAGACGTTTACCCATAATATTGTTAATTTATATTTTTTGTATGTGGTGTGTTCTTTGAGACCCATGAGTAGAATTTTTTCTTCCTTGGATTATGTAAAGTATTTTGGTGATGAACATAACATAATTAATCCTAGTTGCTGATTTGATTAAATAATGAAATGGATAATCTGTTGAACATTGAAATAATTTTGTTTGACATGTATGGGGTAAAATATGGTGTTTTATGGGATGAGTTTTTTTAAAATTATTATGAGGTTTTTGAAATTATTTTAGATGCATGAATTAGGTTTTGACCTAGTTTTGGGTGTTAAATTAGTAATGGATATGTTTTTAAATGATTCTTGTTTAGAAATGGGGTGTGGACCTCACGGTTATTTTAGTGGGTTTAAAATGGATTTTAGATGTTTTTTTAAATGGGTGTGTGGTGAATCTAAAAATGGTTTTTCATGGAACATGATGGACTTGGACAAGTAATGGTTGTGATTTTTTAAGAGGAAGTCCCTGGAAAAAAGGTTTGTTTCAAAATATCTAATAATAATGTTTGGTTTTGGTTTTTCTTTAATTTTGAAAAGGGGTTTGCTTTTTAATTGGTCCATTTCTTGATTTGAAGGCCCATTGGACCATTACAAGTGTTGTGAATTAGAAAAGTAATGGAAATTGTTAAAAGGGGATTTTTATTGTAAGATTTATTAACAAACATTTAATGAATATATATTTGGAAAATTGTGAAACGGTTCAACTGTGAAATTTTTTTATAATGAAGGTAATGGACAGTATAAATATTGAATGAAATGGTAATAATTGAAGAAGAAATGGTTTAGGTGCTATGATAATTCTCCAGGAATATATAGTTTAGTATAGATAAGGTGTCAGTCTAAGGATCGGGACACTGATAGTACACTTGGTGGATTAAGCACTGGATTGGGGTTTTAGGAATTAATCATATAACATATAGAAAATGATGTTGTACTGATGGTCCTCCAAGGGTTAGGCTAGAATATTTCTTTTGGAACCATCGATGTCATGTATAGATGGAAGCTGGAGTAAGGATCTAAGAACTACTATTATTTTTTGTAATGATTTTGATAGACATGATGTTCGATATAAGTACCAATTTTTTGGTATATGGGTAGGTTCTTGATAGAGGTTCTTGTATTTTTTGATAATGATGTTGATAATTGATATAGTTGTTACAACAATGTTCTTGGTAAAAGTGGGATAGGTACATGAGAAATGTACCATGGATGTTTGATTTATGACTCTCAGAGTTGAATAAATAGAAAACATCCCCCTTTTTCAATATGTGATGTAACTCCTCCATTATATTTTAAAGGACTATTTTAGGCTTCTGTTTGTTTTAGCTGGTCAAGGTTTCAACTTAGAACCATTAAGACAATAGATATTATATGAGATATTGTGTTCCGTGGCTTTTATCTATTTTCTTTACTGTTTATTTATCCTACTATTTTTTTGCATACATTGTTATAATGAAAGATATTTTCTTTTGATACAATTGGTGGGGGTATAATGATTTTTACTCACACCCTCCTCAAAATTCCATTACACATGGGTACTTTGTTAGCTCACAAATTTTTATTATAGGCATAGGTTTCGGTTGTGACATACATTGGGTATTGTTTGGTTAAGAAGGATAGATCGATGGTTTAAAGTGATTGTACGATATTTACTTGATGAATTTGTAGATTGTTTTATAGTTTATATTATTTTGGTAAGATATCTAGATAGTACAGTCAGAGGTTGGTTTTATGTATGAAATTTTCATTCGGTACTTTAATAAAATTTATTTTATTATATCTTGTTTCATATACTTATTAGTTCCATATACATAGATGTATATGATATTTAGTTATTTACATATGGTTGTTCACTCTAATATAAGGGCTTCGTCTCCACGCAGTTCCTCTATAGATGCATGCTGATAGTCATCATACTTTGGCATACGAGGAGGAATGATTCAAGTCTTGTGGTAGTCTGGATCAGGGAACTGGTTCAGTGTCCCCATGTCTTTGGAATTTCATCCGATGAGGAAAAATTAATTTTGGTTTTCTATCATTTGGATGGAAAAATAGATTAATGGTGTAATATTATCAAGAATAAATGGAAACAAAAATAAATCTACTCCATAAAGTGGGATTCTTTTAGGAGTGTTTTTTCCAGTAAGTTCTCCCTTATATTCTTCATATGAAAATGGGGAATGATTTACTTGAGCTAAATCAGAATTATAATGAATATGTTTATACATATATGGGAAATTGTTAATGACTTCTGAGGCATGATTATAGAATTTTAATCCAACCAAAAATTAATGTGGATATATTATTTAGTGTCTTAAAATGAAGTCTTATATGGGTATTATACATAATAGAATTCAGTTGATATAATTATATCATTATATGTGTCGTCAAGGTTGTAATGGATATATGAACTACCCATAAATGTCATGGCTTTAATAATAAAAATATTATGTAATTAAAAGAAACTATAAAAAACATGGAGAAATTAAGATGATCTTTCAATTGTGCTCAATGCGTGGAAGGAAACATGGAGGAAATTTCCATTAGGGGACTAGTAATTTTTTTTATGTGGAAAAAAGGTCATCTGAAAATCAATTACCATTTGGATGGGAAGAATTTTCCTATTGATGTGAATAGAGATAAAGCTCCATAGAATGAACCACTCATACTATACTATTTCAAATTAAAGGACTATGGTAATTATGCTAACCAATGCACTAATATGATGGTTAGTGAAAATGATCAATGTCAGCAACCTCTTATGCTGAGAGAAAAAGGTAAATATCATGTGATCACTATTTTTTATGGGGTATACGATAATGACATGGTACAACATACACTTATTGTCCACTCTATAACTATGATAGTATTATTTTATTATGGATCTACCAACTATTTTATATCTATATAATTTTTAAGGGTATCAAAATGAGGCCCCAACATTTAGATGTTGAATTAGTAGTAGAAGTCCCTAAAGGTATGATGATCATATCACTAGCCTATAAATATTCTTTGGTCTAAGGTTCGGGGAATTTTATTACTAGAATTATTTTAATTCCCCCTTTATTTCAATTGGATGTTATCCTAGGCATGAATTAGATTTATTTATATAAATCCCATATAAATTTATATTGAATTGAAGTCACATTTGATATTGAAAACCAAAATATGATTGTTTATTTGTGCAATGATAAATATAAACTTCCAATGGAGATAAAACGCAATGTATGGTTCATGATTCCTATTAAAAAGGGGTATTTATCCAAGATAGTGGGGAAGAAAATCACCATCAATTATATACCTATTGTGTTGATGTTTTTTATTTCATTATAGAAGAATTGCAAAGTCTTTTTTGAATCATGAGTTTCAGTTAACAATGGTACTCATACCTGGTTATAAACCTATTTCAAAGAATCTATATAGAATATAATTGATTGAGTTACATTAATTGAATTAGAAAATCCTAGAGAATATTTATTATGGATTCATTCAGCTATGTGTGTCACCATTAGGTTCACCTGTCCTATTTGTTAAGAAGAAATATGTATTATGTGACTCTATATTTATTATCAATAACTAAATATTATCATAAAAAATACATTGTATCCTCTACCCTTATTGATTAGTTTTTGAACAACAATGAAGGGAACAATATTTTTCCCAGATTGATCTCCAATCATGATATCATCAATTGAGGGTTAAGAAAGAGGATATAAACATGAAACCATTTTGTATAAGGTATGGTTGATTTGAATATTTAGTGATTCTATTTTTCCTTACTCATTCCCTCTCTATGATAATGTATTAATTAAGAGTCTTTAGAAATTACCAAGATCAATTTTAGGAAGTCTTTATAGATGATATTCTTATCTATTTAAATATAAAGGAAGTGAATGAATATCACTTCAGAATTGTGCTAGAGAACCTAAATAAGGATAAATAGTATGAAAATTTTACAAATTGAGAATTTAGGCTATAAAAGGTTTCATATTTGAGTCATATAATCTCATGTGAGGGTATATAAATAGATCTATCAAATTTGGATGCTATTGAACATTGGACTAAACCAATAGTGGTGATTGAGATCCATATTTTTCATGGTTTCACTTGATATTATTTATGATTTTTGTGAAATTTATTAGGATTTTCTATTCCAATCACTATGTTATCTTGGATATGATCCATGTTCTTTTATATATATAAATTTGAAGAAACATTCAATGAAATTAAGAGAAGGATATTCAGCGCACTTATTTTTAAATCACCTTATAATATGAAGTGTTATTAATCGTTAATGATGTATCATTGAAGGGTTTGGGATGCATCATACTTTGAAATGATATATTGATAACTTATTCCTCAAGATAGTTGAAGGTTCATTTGAAAAATTACACATTTAATGATTGGGAGTCAACTATGGTAATTTTGGAATTAAATATATGGAAGAATTATCCCTTCAAATAATTTTATGGATTATATACTGATCATAAAATTATAATGTATATATTCACATAGAAAGAGTTTAATATGCAACAAATAATTTTATTGGAGTTTACTAAAGAATACAACTTCACAATACATTACCACCTATATAAAGAGAATAAGGTTGTTAATTATTTGAGTTCAAATGATCATGTGATATAATCTATGATTAGGATCAAATAATAACCAATATTTATAGATTTAGAAGTGATGGATCTGGAGATATTGAATAAAGGTGAGAAATATTATCTTTCTCAAATGAGTGTTCAACCCTAGTAAAGATTAAAGAGGCAGTGAAGGAATATGTAGAGCTTCCGAAGAGGGTTAGACATGTTATGGAGTTTAACCATGACTAGGATATAACGAAAAGGTTCAAAAACCATGTATGTGTTCTATCCATTATATATTTGAAGAAGGATATGTCATATTAATATTGTAGTTTTTCATTAATTATTCATCATAGATGTGATAATATGTATAGAGATCTAAAACTTTATTTTGAGCGAGAAATAATAAAGAAATATATTGAAAATTTTGTATCTCTGTAATTTTTGTGGGATCAAGTTTAGTTACAAATATAAATATTAAATTGGATATTTCAACCATTACTAATACCAGAAAGGAAGTTGGAAAACATCCCCATGGATTTTTTCATCGGACATCGCAAAAATCCTAAGGGAACAATGCTAAATGTGTTGTAGTATATCTCCTTAAAAAGTTGACACAATTCATTGATATTATAGAATATTTCTCTTTGGATCATTTTTCCATCATATACATTATAGAAGTGACAAGTTTTTATAGGGTATAATATTTTATTTTATCTGATCATGATATGAGCTTTATGTTTATATTCTAGAAAAGCCTTCAGTAAGATATTGATATAGATTTGATTTTCCTCACAGTGTATGATTCACAAAAATATATAAATTTTGGGAGAAAAATTCAAACCCTATAGGATATTTTAATATCTTTTTCTATGGATTTCAATAGTTTTTGGGATCAACACCTTCTTTGATTTGTGTTTTCTCACAAAAATAGATTTCACTCAATAATTTAGATAGAAGATCGTGAATATCTATATGTAAAGTAGTTTATAACTACAACATGTTGAGATGAAGTTGGAGAAAGAAATATATCGGAACCATAGCTGGCTAATGAAATGACTGAGAAGGTTAGATCCATCCAAAAACACATATCGGTAACACAAAGTTAAGAGTTAGGTTATGACAATGGTTGTTCCAGTGATCTGGGGTTTAAAGTTTATGAGAAGTATTTTATAAAAGTTTCTACTTGGGAGAAGGTTATGAAAATTATAATGAAATAATAAATGATTCCAAATTATATTTGACCTTTATAAATTCTTGATCAAATAGGCACATTGTTTTATTACATGGAACTTCCACCAAACCTCTCTCAAGTTCCCAAATTATTCCATATATATTTCTAGAGAATGTACATACCTACTTCTTCATATGTACTAAAATCATATGTCATAAGGATATATCATGATTTTTACTATAAATAAAACCTTATAGAGGTCATGTACTATAAGGAAAAGTACTACAAAATACAACCCCTCACCTCATCAAAGTTTTATTTTGAAACTGCTAAATTAAGAAAGCAATATGGGAACTTGAGGATGTGATGAGGTTGATGTATCCCCATTTTTTTATATTATAGTGACATTAATGTTTTAAATTAAATTTATGTACTTATAATGTAACACCCTAATATTTTATGATGTATTTTTTCCAAATAATTTTTTTTGGATATCATGTGTTACACGAAACACTGAGTTTAAGAAAACTAAAATATAATATTAATGTTATTATTTAAACATAAATTTTATAGACTACCCATTAAATATGATGATTTGAATATTATTAATCATATCTTTTAAATTAATTATAATTTTTTTAGGTGAGGAAAATATATATATATATATATATATATATATGTATGTATTTAATCATAGTTAATTTCTTTAAATGCATTGAAAATACATTTTCTAAAAAAAATATTTTTATTGATTTTTGCGATAAAATAATATTTTCTCCACCTTTATATATTGTATTTAAAACAATTAAATTAATTTTTTTAATCAACATGTAAAAACTTTCTCATGGTTAATGTATGGTAATATTTGAAAATTTTAATTTTTTAATGATGAGTGAAAATTCAGGTAAATATTGAGAACCGGAATATTTATTAAGAAATTTCAAATGGTCTTTTTATTTTTAAAATTGTTTAAAACTAAAATTAGTTCAATTATATTATAATTAATACTATTTTAGTCATTATAATGAATTTAGTTTTTAATTTTTTTATTATAATTTTTTTATACATATAAAAATTCTTCATTTGAAGAATGCTTTTTCATCGTTTCTGGGAGTATTATTTTATATTAAATTATTCTAATTTTTAAATGAAATTTGATAAAATAGATTAAATATTTGGAATAGTTATAATTTATATTTTATAATAATTTCAAATAAATTTTTATTCATTAAGAATATTAAACAGAGTTAAATTAATTAATTTCTCTAGTTATAGATAAAATGGGGATTCATATGTTATATATGCATGTGTTAAAAATAATTATCAAAAAATATAGTATAATTATTTAACAAATTTAATTAAATATTAATAAAAATTATTAAATAATTTTCAAGTAAGGATCATTTTAAATTTAATCTTAAAGGATAAATTACTAATAAAAAAAGACACGTTAACATGGTGAAAACTAAAATGGTTAAAATGAGTTAACATAGAGGATAAGAGAATAAAATGTTTAAAAAATGAGTATTTTTTGGTTTTGAAATATTTTATCAACCAAATAAACACTTCAATCCATTATTTATAAACTTTTGATCCATGTGGATTGAGATTTAATTCATGTTATTCAATAGATTTTTTTATTTACAAAAAACTTCACTCCTATTAAATTATTACATGGGACATCCTCCCCTCACTTATTCACAGCACATATACCATTTTTATAAACAAAAACCAAGAAATATTTCTCCAAAAAATCCTTATCCACATACAATAGCTGATGAAATTTTCAAAATACCAACCCTAGGGTCCTTAATAAGAGATTCAAATGAGGTTTTTCTATGCAAATGTAATTTTCTTCACCAGGATCTTTATTTTTTACTTATTCTCTTACCACCTTAATTAGTATTTTAATAATTAAAATATCATAAAATTATTATTTAAGATATATTGAGATGTATTTATATTAATGGAATAACCAATATCAATTTTATCTTCCATCAAATGGAAATCAAAACTATTGATCATATGTATGACAGACTACTACATTGGGAACTGATATAATTTTTTTCCCTCATCACCATTAAATAGTGGATATATTGAAGGATTTAATATAAATATATATATTATATTTATGAAATAATTATCTTTCATAAATTATACTATCACATATACCTTCATACCTTTGAATTCAAGGAAAATGATAACATCTCTCGTGTGTACGTGTAGACTACCGCCTCCACGAAGCGGTGTGATAAGTTTGTAATTTTTTTGAAATGGGTTTTAATAAAGATATATTTAATTAATATATGATATATATATATATATATGATATAATAATTGTATTGTAATTTTCAAATAATTTTTACCTTTCTATTGTTCCATCTGTCAAGAAAATGGAAACAACATTCATGCATACATACAGCCTACCGTCTCCATGAATAGTGTAATTCATTTTATATCAATAAAATTTATAGAATAATCTAAATAAATATATAATTCTAATATATTATATTTATTTAATGGTTAAAATTCATAATATTATGTAACTGTGATTAATGTAAAAGGAAAATAATTCATGATAAAAACATACATGAAAAATGAAGTCGTTATTACCCAAAACAAGATTTTAATAAGAGATTGTTAATAAATGGGTAATAAAATTAATAATTAATTAATATGTGGTATGATATATATTATTATGATTATTTAATCGATTTAAAATAAACCTATATTTGTTATATCTTCTTTTTGAGTATTTACAAATAAACTTAAGACATGAGGTAATATATTCTCATCTCACTTTTACTTATGTGGGATATATGCCATATTTACATATTATTTCAATTATGTGGTTATATAACACCCCTTTAAGAAAATTATCATTAAATTATTTATTTTAAATATAATTACTATTTTATTTAATGTAATTATTTCATTTGTCTTGTGATTAAAAACTTACCTAAATAGAAAGGTGTTTTTTTCTCAAATAGGCTTCTTTGGGAGATATATTATATTATGAACCAAAATTATTTAATGAGGTGTATATATAGAAATATTGACCTATTATATCATGATTTAATTATTTTCATGATCATTATTGTTTCATTTTATGTTATTATATCATGGGGATTATGATTCAAAAGTTTTCAAATTTGTAAAGGTTTTATGTTATGCTCGCATTTTTTGTCGATATGGTATAAAATTATGTTTCCAATGATAAAATATTATGATTAATCACTCAAGAAACTCATAAAAAATATTATACTTGGATTATATTAGTATAATATATGTCTTCCTCTCACTTTCCACTATTTGAGTCCTCAAGATACCAAAAATTAGTTTTAAGGAAAATAGACTTTATATATTTATTCAATCGAAAAAACTTTTTCTTCATATCAATGTTTTCTAAAATTGTTTTAAATATTTTTTTACTATTATCAATAATTTTTTAAATAAAATCTTGTCCATTTTTTTATTTTAAAATATTCCTTAAAATGAATCATTTTTTATTCTCTAGTGGAGGCACTTTGGACTTCATACCAAAACTGTGATAGAAATCATTATTTTACCAAACACGACATGAAATGAGTTTTTTTCCATCATGACCACTTAATTATATAATATTTCATTTTCATGTATACAATTTTATTTTTAACAAAAGTTTTTTCTTTAATATTTAATAAATTCTGTGATTTCAATTAATTAGTTTCAAAGTGAAACTGTTATTTTCCTTGAAAAATATTCACAGTGGTCTTTCAAAATCATTTTTCATTTATGATGACATCCTTTGATGTTAAACAATATTTTTTTGGGATATTATTTAATGACATTATCCTTATTATTTATCTAAATGGTTTATATTTTTATGAAAACATGAAATATCTATGAAACTTGTTCCTTCTTTAAGGGTTATGTTATAATTTAAAGATAATATGGTTATAAAACCTATTAATTTTTCATTGGTATTCTGTGATGAAATGATGATATTTTTAAGAAATGTATTTCTTTTAAAAGGGTTATTCAATGAATAAATGTTTATAAATTCAATTTCTTTTTATGGGTTTTGATATGATTAATGTTTTATGATATTTTGGCATAAATATGTATGATTCTTACTATGTGATAGGTGGGACCTATATATCCCTCAAATTCTCTAGGTAATAATTGATATCTCATGTAATAAACATGAATATAATTGGTAGAAATCATTGTTTAGTAAGGGACATTTTCCACTAGGATATTCTTTAGAGTAAACCTAGAATACTATGACGGTTTGGGGATTGAACCCATTGAACTGTGATAGCCTTGATAATGAGCCTTTACTATTAAAGAATAAATTTCTATTCATATATATATTCCAAGAATATATGTCTTATACCGATGTTATATTCTCATAAATCATGTTCTTTAATTCATTAATGATTAGTGTCTTATGAAATTATATGATTTATTCCATGAATCATCCTTATGATCATTAATATGTAGGGTATTGTTTAATATTGTTAATCTCTTGTTCGTAAGCCCTTATGATCATGTTATGCTTATGTGATCAATGATATCTTCCTTTTATACCCTTAATTAGAATCTAAGATAATCAATTCTATTATTTTCATTCTATAAGTTATAGATATGGATTTTAGCTTTGATATGTACAAAAAGGTTTCTAGTTATGAATAAAATAGTAGTATATGATTCAATTCACATATGTACTTATTGTTTATGTATGCATGTTTCAAAGACACTAAACTATTATGGTCCTCATGCAATTTTTGGTAAGATGAAACTAATATATATATCTATAAAGATATAATATACATGTATGATATTTTTTTGGTATTTAAAAAAATTAAAGACATATGTTAATTTATTATAAAATAAATAAATGTTTTGCAATTTCAAATAAATCCAAAACCGAATTTAAAAAAAACATTAAAAAAATAAAAATAATATTACTCTTTTATATGGTTAAACAAAGTTTTTTAATTTAAAAATATATATTAAAAATGAATAACATTATTCCTTAAATAAAAATTTTATTAATTAAAACAGTTTATAAAACAAAATTTCTCCCTTATATTTTGATAAAGAAATAAAATTCATTATTTTGGAAAAAGTGTATTTTTTTCATGGTCTGACTAAAAATCAATTATTTTAGAAAAATAAAAAAAATTAATACTAATCTTATTTACACATTATGAATCAAAAAATTTAATTCACTTATTTATATTAATCATTTATAATTGATATAAATAATTTAAAAATACTAAATGTATATTTCATTAAGAATAATTTTTGAAAAACATAACTCATGTTCTAGAATCCCAAATGTGGGTTTGTAAATTATAAATAACATTTCTTAAATCATAATTTCACAAATAAAATACATATTTGGTCTTATAAAAAGGATTATTAAAATTTAAATACATTATTATATACTAATAATGCCAAAAAAATTAATGTTATTCATAAAAATATTATTTTTCTTTATTCTCTTAAAAACCCATATTTTTTAGAAACAAATCATCCTATACTAATATTGAAATTAGAAATCTAAAAATGAAGTATATTTTTTATTATTAATTTTCAATATTTTTTAATTTTAACATTTATTTAAAATTATAAAATATAATCAGAAACTATATTTATAGAAAAATATATCCATTTAAAATACAAGTTATTATTTTTCTTAGTTTCAATAAAACACTATTAAATCTAGAATCAATCAATAAATTTTATATTTTATTAAAACAATCATTTAAGAAACATATTATATATTCTTTAATAAAAAATAAAGTTCATAAAAAGATTTATTTCAAAAAAAATAATGAATTAAATAAATTTTTATAAAATATTATTTATATATATAATTTATATATGAAAATATTATGTAATTTAGTTACATGTATTCATAACATATAATTAAAAGGAAGGCTTTAAATCATCTAAAAATAACATGGTTTAATTTTTTGTTTAGTTTTTCATGTGGATAAATCTATCAAACATATTTCATTTAATTAGAGGAAACATATTATAAAATATGATGTTGTTGCATTCCCCCATAAATAAATTAAAACATAATAATTTTAAAACCCATATTTATTGAGTAATTTCTATTGGGAGTTCCTAGTTAACCATACAATTTTAGTTGATAATTGGTTTCTTTAGGATAGGAACTGATGTTTCCCAATATTAAATTTGATATAATCCCATTGTAAAAAGTGATAGTTCATTCCAAACAGAATAATAATTAGTGAATAATAGATAAATATATAAGGTATAACTTTACTCAAACCTTTAAGACGATTCATATCACAAGAATATAAAAATTATACCACAAATTCTTTTATTTTTCAATACCCAATACGTGAAATCATACATAGTATAAGGAATTGAATAATCTAGAGTGAAAATCATTATTTATCCCAACATAATTGATCGAATACGATTTTTATTGTTCTTGTGATCTAGATTTATATTGGATTTTTTGTCTACTTTAACCCTTGTATTGGTTCATTGGGTTTCATAGTGCCCAAATTCCTCACATATAAATCTTTTAATTAGTAGTGGATCATTAAGAAAAACATTATCTCCCTTTATTTTTTCCTAATTTTTCTCTTTATATCTTGTTACTCAATTCCCTCATTTACCACAAGTAAATAAATTTGTAGTCCCCTTGAGGAAATTACTATGTTTTTTATCCCTATATTGTTGACATGTTGGATATTGAATATTCTATCCCTAATAATCTCTATAATGTGATTTCCCATGAAAATTCATACTTCTCTTCTTTTGCATGCTTAATATTATAACTATAATCATATGATTAGTCAAATTTTCCGATATTTAGTTTGGAATAATAATATTAATTCAATGTACATATCCAATTATAATGGGTTTTTTATTGAGGTAATCATCACGTTTTCAATCACATAGAGGGTTAACACAATTCTTTATGGTTCCATCTATCACTAAAACAAACAAAAAAGATAATTTGAGTGATGAATAACTATCATCAAAAGAGATATATCCTATATAACCAAAGTTAATTATAACATGAATATTTATCACTTTATAATACAATCATGTTAGTCTATAATTATTTTTTCATTCTATATCACTCTTTCTTAAACCTGTATCATTCACACATTAACCTATAGCATTCTTATATCAACTTATATCATCCCTGATTCAACTAATATTATTTTTTATTCATCCATTTTTTTAAAAAAACTTTTCTAACCTTATACTTTTCAACCTAGTTACTGAAAATAACTAGTAAATTAACTATTCATATAAGTTCATAAAAATAATATGATTAATAAAATAATTTCTTCCATGATTATGAAACTGGTTATATAGTTTGGCCTTTCTTCATGAACTAGGTGACGATTGAGTTAATAACCATCCTTCCATTTTCAGGGTTATCACAAGTAGGTACGTATTTTCAAGACCCAAAATCCACTTCTAGTGTTTAAATAAATATATCATTTTCAAGAAAAAAAATATAATCCAAACATTACCAAAAAATCATGATATTATCTTATACTCAGGATTATCCCATTGACTTATCCTAAGGATTTTAACTAAATATCCCTTATCTTATTCCCTAAAAATGACTAAAATAATCATCAAAATTAAATAAACCCACACTGGATACCAATTATAGATACCCAAGAAACAAATATCTCGATTTTACTTAATTTCCTTAATTTATTCATTAAATATCACATAAAAACTCACAATCCAAATAATAGAAGGAATATTGTCCTCTATGACTAGTTACATAGGTAACTTATTCCATAATACTTGTGAGTATTTCTCTAAAATTAAACAATTCTAGACCCCCCTCTTTAATACTCATTCATTATAATTATATTCATAACTAGAGTAACATAATGATAAGAAAGGTATTATCTCAAAATCTCCCTAATTGTAAACATAAATAAAAATAATCCAAGATCAAAAGTTAATAAAATATAATTGTAGGGTTATGAGAATGTAAGAAAAGAAAATAGACATAAAATATAAAACCCGTAGAAAATAAAATAATGATCATGATCATGATCATTGAAACATGTATAATTACTTTTAATTAAAATATCATGTATTAATGTAATATTTGGAAAAAACATAAGAGATGACATCATAAACATAAGTCAAGTGTCACTTCAAGATAGTCATCATAAAGTGGACCAAGTCACATAGTGGATTGGGATTATTACCCATTACAATAATCACATTGTAAATATTATCATGGATGATTAGTATCACTCCCTAATTCTATATGTAACATCCAATGATATACAAATCTTTTCCCAATGCATTTTAGTCATGTATAATTCTAAGCCCACCAATTACATAACATAGTGTTCTTAAGCTAATAGCATGTCCACCACACATTGTATCTCATGTGATGAGAACATTACCTAATTCGTTGGAGGGATATATAATCTCAGGACCACCAATAACCATAATAAAATAATTCATATTCCTTATATGGGAGTAAAATAAACCATTCTTAAATCATAGATATGATTAATCTCATGAGAAGGATGTGGGTTTCAAAATTTTGATTCAATGATTTACTTAAGGCTAAATCATAAAGATTACCAAGATAAGAATAAATTAAATCAATTTGAACATAAAAAATTGAAAAAGTGACACGGGTTATGATCATTGAGGTTAAATGTATAAAATTTATGAGGGGGATTCAAGAGAAAAATAATAAATGTGATCCACTTTGGTGAAGCATTAAAAAATAAATAAAGGGACTTTTTAAAGAAGGAATGTGCATATTATTTAAATTAAAATATTAATTGAAATAAGAGAGTAATTTATATAATTATTAGGGGTTTTAAAATATATTAATGGTATAATAAAATTATATGGTGGTTATCCTTGATGTGATGAAATAAATAGGAATTTTCCTTGAAACTGGGTTTATATAAAAGTGGGCATTTCAAATGGAATTAAAAACATGTATTACCACTATAAGGAATTTTTTGTTTAAATAAGAATATATGTATAAAAATATATATAAAAATACAAGAATTTAATGAGTATAGTGTTTCATAAATTGGAAAAAATATATATAGAACATGCAGCTGACGAGCCATGAGGGTGGTATGGAAGATCTCTTACCTCCATGTCGGAAATCCCTCTTCAATTTCACATAAAATTCTGAATAATTAAAATAATTTCATTAAATATACACCCACTAATCTAATTTATCTATATTTAATTTTTTAAATTAAATTTATGTATCACCCTAATATTTTATGAAATATATTCTTTTCAAATAAATTTAACTTATTCAATAGCTTGTGTTACATGCAACCCTAACTCGAATCAATTATAATAGTATATATTTATAACATGCCATTAATTTTTCAGGTAATAATATTATTGACTGTATTTTAAAAATTATATAGTTTATACATGTATAAAATAAATTCATTGGTTATCAATTGACTAAAAATTAAAATAAAAATCATTTGAAAGTAAAAAATGAAATGGTTTTATGAACAAATTTTTTTATTCACAGATTATGTTTTTATCTTAATAAATTAAATTAATCACTATTAGTGAATTTTGTAATGAACTTTAAATATAATATATTTGAATAGTTTTCTTCATTAATCTAAAAAAATTTCTAGGTTTGGCATAAGAATGATTCCATTTTTATGCTCAAATACTATATTTTTTTAAAAAATTGTTTCATCACATTTTGTGCAGTAATTTTAAATTATTATATTAATTTTATAATGAACATTGACAAAATGGCCTTAATTTTTAAAATTTAAATTAATAAATTATCTTATATGGGTTTTTTGAGAATTTCATAAAATGAATATTTTTTTATGAACAGTTAAAAATATTTATTTTTAAAAAAATTTCTCTTTTCATTTAAAGCGTCTAAAAAGATAAAATAAATTAAAAAATAAAGTAAAATAAGTTCATTGATATTTTAAATAATTAAATTTATTTCATTGTAATCAATTTTATGATATATTTTTATATAAAAACTTTTTATACTTAAGAAAATGTTTTCATTATAAAATCACTTTTTCATCATAAATTTAGGTTCAATTTAATATTAAATTCTTCTACTTATGATAATTGAATTTGATAAAATGAATTAAATAATTTTTTATCAAAATAATTAATATTTATTACAATTTTTAACTTAATTTTTGGTTGTAATGATTAATAAAACTAACAGAAATATGTTATAATGGTTAATGTTACAACTTGTTTATTGAGGCTGAAAATAAAAATATAATCAATAAAATTGCATTAAAAAATTATAATTTAACTATTATTACCATATTTATTCTTTATATTGTCTATTATTTTGTAATGGTCTTGTAATTATCCATTTTTTAAGTAATGTGACTTGGTATTATTTTAAAACATTAAAAAATTACAAGTGTGCCGATCGGCTTAGTTATAAAATAGAACATACTCCCCTCACTTATTAACACATATTAATCCAATTATCATGACCAAACCATGAAAATATATTTCCAAAAAATAATTATAAAAATTTAGTAGATTATTTAATTTCTAAAATACTAGACCTAGGATCTTTAAAAAGCAAACAAAATGAGTTTCTATTAATTGAAAGTAGTTGTCTTCATTAAGATCTTTTTTTTTAAATTTTCTTTTACCATCATAAATTTCTATATTAATAATTCCAATATAATAACACCAATATTTATAATATAATGAGATGTTATTATTTTGATGGTATAACCTATATCCATCTCATGTTCCATCAAATGATAAATGAAACCATCATTCATGTATACGGTGGACTAACGCCTCACGAACTGATATAATTTTTTTCCATGAATTCTTATCAATATTTGGTATAATGATAGATTTAAATTATATATATTCTATTTAGTATATAATTTAATTATTGAATTTTAATTTCACATCTACCTACTTTCCATTCAATCCGTTGTAAATTGATAATGTTGCATGTTTGTAGGTGTGGACTATAACCTCTATGAAGTGATGTGAGAAATTTTTCGTTTTATTTTCTAATGGATAGAAATATGGATATATTTAATAAATATTCATGAAGTGTATGATATAAAAAATCTAGAAATGTGAATTGTTATTTTTCTTTTTCAATCCATCCATTTAAAAAATGGAAGCCACAATCATGTGTATAATTTATGTATGCATATATATATATATAATGAATATATATTTATATATGATATTTATATCATTATTAACATTCTAGATATTATATAACCATGGTCAAGGTACATGAATTATAATTATCAAACCAAAAACACCCATGAAAAACCAGAAACTAACACCTAAAAACCACAATTTAAGTAAGGAAACTTTAATAAATGGATGATGAAATATTTTTATTGGATTATTTATGATAAAATAAGTATATAAATTATTCTTATATATAATTATAGTAAATTTATATTTATTATATTTAATATAAGAGTTCTTTGGAAGAAAGTGGAACTTGAGGTATGATATTTTTATCTCACTTTTACTTCTAGCAGACAGATATCATATTCAACATTTATATCTTTAATGAGTTAAAACTAATTACCATTAATGTATTTAAATGTTATAATAATTATAATTATGTTGATCTATCAATTCATATAAGGTCACCTCTTTCTTGATGTATTTATTTCAAAGTTACCCTTATGATAAGGGATTTATGTTATAATCTCATTCTATATCCGGGTTTTCTATATAATTCTGATGATTAAATTTATTTATCTACCTCACAAGAAATTCATGAAATTTCTTCACCTATGGTTATTTCTAAATAATACATGATTTCATTTTATTTACCTACCTTTAACAATTAAATATACCAAAATAATTTTTTAAAGTAAAATTGAATTTATTTCTCTCTTTGATCAAAACTTTATTCTCTTTCATGTCCATGTTTTATAAAAATGTTTTCAAGAATTTTTATACTAATATTTTTTTATTTTTTTATTCTTTTTAACCCATGTTTAAATTTTTTACAAAAAAAATTTAAATTTAATTTGGTTATCATTTTTCAAATGAGTTAATTTTTACTTTTTACTAAAAATATAAAAGGAACCATTATTTTACTATATAATGAATGAATGGAATTTTCCCCAATCATGAACATTTAATTATTGGAAGCTTACTTTACATGTTTTTAAGGTTTTTTTCAAGAAACTTTTCACCTTAATATTATGGTTATTTTTTATGTTTTAAATTTGTGATTTCAATGTTAAATGATAATTTTCCTTTGGAAGTATTACAATTAATATTTTAAATGAATTTTGATCTTTGAAAACATTTTTCTTATTTTAATTATGATTTACTAGGGAAATGATCCAATGATACAGTTCTTTTTTTCGATGGATGGTTTATAATGATGTGATTTTTATAAAACCCATTTATTTTTTATGGGTTTTGTTATAATGAATTTATTTAATGACTATGATACCTATATTTTTCATTGGTTATGATATGATAATATGATAAATGTTTTATGATCTTATTGAACCCATATATATGGTTTTCATTATCGTATGGGTGGTCCAAGAATTTTAGAGATCTATAATGAATTAGGTAAATTATTATATCTCATTATATAATTTAAGTATACGTGTCTATATGCTTGATCCTCTATGGGAAACAAGTAAATGTGATTGATACACTACAAAAAACACATTTATGTACTTGATATTTTATAGGAAACATGTGGATTTGTTTGATCCACTAAGGGATATAGTTGTGATGATTTATCTATTATGATTTTAAGGAATTCGTAGTTCACCAATAAAAATTAAATGGTTTTTATACTAATGATGGTGTCTCCATTTTATGAAATTATCTTATGGTTCTTGATTAATTTATAATAAATTATCACTCTTATGGTTCATTACATTTGAAAGAATAAAGATTTATTACATGAATCATGTTTATGATATTAGATATATTGGATGTAAACGATGTAATTTATGGTCATGATATCTTTCCCTTGTACTTTTTTAATTATTTTAGATGATCATCAATTAATATCCCACAATTTTACCCTTACTGAGCATCTGAAATCAGCCTTTATTATCTTTCCTTTCCCCATGTTATAAAGAAATGATTAAGTTGGTCATGTCTATGAAGAGTACTAAATGGGGATATATTTGTGGGAGATATTGAAGATAATTCATTAATATTAATATTTTTAACCAAATATCCAAGTAAAATAAACATATATGGTATGCATGTGTGTACATATGAGGTGTATTGAATTTTCATCTAAAAGGTTTTAATATTTCTGCATGATAAATAATGGATTCTATAGTTTGGATCAGGGCTAGGTTTAGTCTATCTTTTGATATTAGGATTATAACACATTGGTGAAAACCATGCGGATAAGTATATGTATAGAATAACATCCTAATGTGTTTTAATGGACATGGAAAAACATGGTTAAACCTAAGGCCCCATTGATTGAGAAGGAGGTTTCATGATTTAGACATCCATTGAAAAATATTTCATGATTATATGATTTATCACTATGATTAAGGATTTTTTATGATAAAAAAAACTATTTTGGTTTTAGTATGTGATTGAAGATATAATTATGAAGTTTATTTGGTATTTGGTATGATCAAATATTAACGTAACTTATGTGATCACAGTTATCTGGATTCCATAATATCAATAAAAGGCTCATTAAATATTATTTTATATAATAAATGATTATAATGGGAGTTTGTAAAAACCATATAATGGTACAATGGCCTCATTTCAAGTCTATAGTTCTTATTTTATTAAAGTTTTTGCAAAATTGATCCCTATGAATATTTTTCTACCTATACTTAAATTTGATGGTATTATAGGCATTGATTAGATTTCACTACATGGAATCTATTTCAACTATCCTAGAAGTGAGGTCTCATTCCATATTCCAAATAAACCTATTATTTTATATCAGTGTAAAGATGAAAATTATCTTCCAATGGAAATTACTTCTTAATTATGGGTCTTAATTACTATTCATGAATGATATTTGTCTCAAATAGTTGGGGAAAAGCTCCACATAGATTATATTCCTATTGTTTAGTATTTAATTGATGTCTTTATAGATGAAATTATTAGTCATAGTATGAGTCATGATGATGAGTTCTCAATATAACTCAAACCATTGGCTAAAAAAATTTAAAACACCCCTTATAGAATTTCCACAATTGAGTTATAGGAATTATAAGAAGGAACTCTAGGAAAATCTTGATAAGTTATTAATTCATCCATGTGCATCACTTAGTGGTCCACCAAATATTATTTTATGAAATAATATGGATCAATGATTTTATTTATTATTTATTGAGAAATTAAAAAGGAAAATATCAAGAAAATGTATCATATATCCCATATTGATGAGTTTTTGGATCAATAATGATGAACTCAATTATTTTCCAAGATTATTCGTTGATCTGGCTAACATTAGTTATGGGTTAAAATGATTATGTATTAAAGACATCATTCCATGCGATGAATGGATACTATGAATTTATAGTGATTCCAATTGTTATTACAAATAACTATATTATATTCATGGATTTAATGGATATAGAAATTATAAATTGGCTTAATTAGATTTTGGTATCCTTTTTTGGTGATATTCTTATATTTTCAAAGATGAAGGATTATAATGATGATCACTTGAGTATTTTATTGAATAAAAACAGGAATGATATTTTGTTTCAAAAAATTTCCAATGGCGAATTTTTGAATTGGAATGATTCATTCTTGATTTATATAGTATATTTTGAGGGTATATTGATGGATCCTTCAAAGATGGAAGTTTTTGATAAAAGGATCATAAAAATGGTTATTTATATCTATTGTGTTCTTGTTTGTCCTAGATATTACCAAGACTCTGTAGATAATTTATTATTTCTCTCTAATCCGCCCACTTTGTTAACCTGAAAGGGAACCGTGTTCCATTATAGATATGAATGTGAGGATAATTTTAATGAACTAAAATTTATTTAGTCAACGTACCATTATATACATTACCCTATAGTAGAGATGGATTTACAGTATATAGTGATGCATTGAATAAGGGATTGTGATGTGTTCTCCAAAATAATGATATGTTTATAGCTTATTCCTCATAACAATTGATGTTTCATGAGAAAAATTACCCAAATCATTATTTGGAGTTTTTTATAGTAAATTATCCATTAAATATATTGATGCACTATCTTTAAAAATAAAGGTGAGATATATATACTAATAATAAAATAATATAGTATATTTTAACTCAAAAAGATCTAAATATTCTCCAAAGAAGGTGGTTATAAATGATTTGAGTTTATGACTGCTCAATACATTAACATATATGGAAAAAGAACAAGGTGGTTTATGGTTTGAACCAAAATAATCATATTATCTCATCTATGATGAGGATAAGAAAGGATATTATATTTCTATATTTTCAAATAAAGGATATGGAAAAAATAAAGTAATGGGATAAATATTATCATAAAAAAATTAATATTTAGTCATCAAACCATGTATTGATTAAAGTGTCCTAGAGGGAGCATGTAAGGATAAAAAATAAGGTGACAAATTTTCTTTAGTTCAACCATAATTTTGATGGAATGGAATGTTTTTGGAACAGTGTATGTGTCTCATCCATACCAGATTTTTTAAAGGAGATGTGGGATGAAGCACATAATTCATCATCCTGTATTCATCCTAGATGTATAAATATCTATATATATTTGAAAGTGTATTTATTGGGGGGAAACATAATGATAGGTGTGAAATAATATGTATCATAATGATTTTTATTCAAAAAAATTACTGTTTTGAGAAATAAGTCTCATGATATTTTACAACGATTAATCATACCAGAATATAAAGTCCAAGACATCACCGTAAATTTTTTTCATTTTAATAACCAAAACATCTAAAGGTAATAATTTTATTTTGGTTATAATTGATCACCTTATGAGGTCCACACACTTCATTTATATAAAATAAGATGACATTCCTAGTTATATTTTGGTAATTTACTTTAAAGTTGTGTTAACATTGCATAGAGGGCCACATTTTATAGTATCTGATCGAGATCCAATAATAACCTTGATGTTATAGAGAAACTATCAGAGGGATATAGATGTAAAGTTATGTTTCATCTCTACTTATCATCCTAATATATATATTTAGTCTAAGTAATCCATTCAAACCCTGGAAGATATATTTTGGTCCTTTTCTCTGAATACAAGGATGGTTTTGATCAATACCTTCTTCTAGAAAAGTTTTTTAAAAACCATAGTTTTCACTAGAGAATTCGTATGGAACCTTATGAATACATATATGAAATTAGTTTTATAACTCTAATGTGATGGAATTAAGTTTAATAAATAAATAAAATTAGAAATTATCTTGCGGAAGAAACAAAAGAGATAGATAGATTTATTCGCTAACACATAAGGGAAACAGAGGGATGATAGAAAAGTTTTACGGACAATCGTCATTGAGATATGGAGTTTGAAGTTGGTGACTAGGTGTTTAGATGAATTTCTATGTGGAAGTAGGTTATTATATTTTGGAATAAAGGAACTTTGAGCTCTTATTATATTTTCCCCTTCAAGATTATTGATCGAGTTGTGGTGGTAGTTTATTGTATGTCCCGTATTCTGAATATATCTCAAGTTCATGATTTGTTCCATTTATCTCTGTTGATGAAGTACATACCTCACCCTTCACATGTACTAAACATATAGGTCATTCCAGTAGATAAATATCTCTCATGTGAGTAATAATTGATGGAGATTTTGGAACATTGAGGGATATTTTTTAGAAACATCAATACTCACATGGTCAAAGTTTAATGGAAATACCAACAATTTTAGGAAGCTATATGGGATCTGGAGGATATGGTGTCATTTAAAATCCTTTTTTTGTTGAATTATAGTAAAAAAATTGATTACTAAAATTATTTTTAAGGTTGTAAAATGTAACCTAGTGATTACTTATAAAAAATTCATATATATTTAAATTTATTGAGAGTTTATTTTACTTGAAACCTCAAGTCGAAATGAACTATAATATAATATACCATTATAACCAAGAAATTAATATTTTTGGTATTAATATAGCTAGTTAAATTTTTAAAATGATATGGTTTATAAATTTATAATATATATTTATTTGTTATCAATTTATTAGAAATTAAAATAAAATTTATTTTAATGTAAATGGATTTTTTTTCCGAAAAAACTTTTTTTTATGAATGCATTAGGTTATTTTCTTAATGAATTAAATTATTTTATATTGGTGAATTATTTTTATAGAATTTATATATTATATATTAATCAAATTATTTATAATTCATCTAATATTTTTCAAGGTATGGGATACGAATAAATCATGTTTTAGGCATAAAAATTGTGTTTTTCGAAAAAAAAAGGATTTTTCATTTTTTGTTTACTTATTATAAAATTAATTTTATTCACATTTAGAAAAAAAAATTTAAAAAAACTTTATTATTTTAATAAATATTTAAAAATTTAATTAGATATAATTTTTAATTATTTTCAGAAACAATTTTTTTTTTGATGAATTGGGAAAAATACTAATTCGTATTAAAAATTATCGATACGTTTAAAGCATTTATAGAGATCAATTTTGTTTTAAAAATATTATAAATTTAATATTTGTAAAATAATATTATTATTAATCCAATTTATGTCATTTGAATCAATTTTTTGATTTATTTTGATATACATACTATTTATAGTTAACAAAAGATTTTCTTTGAAAGGCCTTTTTCCATCATAATTGCGGTTTTAATTTGAAATTAAATTGTCTGATTCTATTAATTTTGTTTCATAAAATGGAATTTATATTTATAATAAAAATGATTAATATTATTTAAAAAAATTCACTTTATTGTTTGTCTTAATGAATATTAAAAGGATTAAAAATCTATTAGTGTTGTTAGGGTAAAAACATGTTTACCGGGGATTAAGCTAAAAATATTATAGTTAAAATTATATATAAATATATATTTTATATTTTTAATACATATTTAGACCTTATATCTAATAAGGTTAATTAATGGACTATTTTGGATCCATTATCATAGGAAAGTTACTTGAAATTATTTTAAAACATTGAAAATTTACAACTGTTCCAAACACCTCAATTTTAAAAGGGAACCTAATCCCCTCATTTATTCACACATTTTAATCCATTTATCTTAACAAAAACCTAAATTAATGTCTTCCTTAAATACTTAGACACATTATATTGATACTTTTATTCCCAAAATACAAATCCTAGTGTCCTTAATTAGGGATCCAAATTTTGTTTTCCTAAGTGGAGGTAATTGTCTTCATGAGGCTCTTTCTTTTTACTTCTTTTTATACCACCTAAAAAATGTGTTAATAATTACAATATAATTACAATTTTGACACCGAAATATTTTATGGTATGTATCTTCATATATAAATTAAATTTATTAGATATCTTACATTGTATATTGAGCTTAAACGAACTATGATTTAACATTATCTTCCAACACGACTGTTGAAATAGTAATGTGACTGTTACGAATAGTAATCATGCCACTAAAATAATAACCTCACCTATGAATGTATAAATAAATTTAATGTATTTCCTAACATAAAATATTATATATTTATGTCATGGAATAGATAAATAATTATTTTAAAATGATAAATTATGTGTTGTAATTTTTGTGAAATGTAAATGTTTATTTAGAATATTATAATTAATCTAATGACTTAAAAGACAATTTATATTCATAAAATACCTTAATAAATTATAACTTTTTCATTATAATTTTAATATAATTTTATGACACCATAATAAAGTTTTCAAAGCATCGTTAAATAGATTATAATATTAAAACCAATATTTTTTTAATAAAATATAATTCTATTCAAAACATAAATTTATAAAATTTTGAAAAACAATAACAATATTATATAATTTTTTTGAAATCTAAACATTGAGATATGTTTAGGGGGAATTTTTAGAATTTTTATGACATAATTTATTTATTTTATTAATAGCGAAAAACAAAAAATTATGTTATTTAACATTATAAGTAAATATACGAATTATTGATTCATGGTTGATATATATATGATTTAACCACACATTAGTAATAAATAAAATTCTCTAGTTACTATATATATCCATGGTAATTAACACTAATGATATTCTTGAGGGAAAATAATAAGTAAATAAATAAAATATTCAAAAACCACCCCTCTCCTCTCTTATAAAAACCACCCATTTTATTCACGGCCTATATGCATTTAATATTCTCTAAATGATACCCAATTACTATACAAATATTATTACCCACATTTTAGACCTACTTGTCTTAAAAATACCAAATCCTATTGTCTTAAGGAGGTTCCCAAGGAGACGATATTCAAGAGGTAAAATCCTCTTTCTTTATCTTTTAATTTCTTTTCATTTCTTATCCTCTCCTCACATACACTATAAAATGTATAATGGTAACTTTGGTATCACAAATATACTATAATATTATTGTGAAATTTTTTTTCCATAATCATATTCATTTTCATCTCCTTTTATTTTAAAAATGAAAACATTGTCCGTGATGCGTCAATTCACTGCCTTGGGGGACGGTGAGTTTTCATTTACCATTATTTCCTTAAAGGATAGTCATAAAACAATTATTATGGTTAAATAATATTTAAATATTCATATTATATGTTATATAATTCTTTTCAACCAATATATAAACACAATATTAAATAAAATAAAATAAGTTCATGATGGCTTTAAAAACACTCAAAATAAATTATGACATTTTCATCAACATTTTATCTAATGAATCATACTCTTACTATATAAAAAATGATATATTAGACCATTTAAACATATAAATGTTAATTAATACTAAATAATATCACTTGTAGGGAATTTATTACAATTTTACAAGAACATTTATATTTATACTCAAGGGAACTGACAATAAACCATGATATAATTGATCTGAGAAAAATGAAATTAAACAATATAAATAAATTCAATGAACATAAATGAACATAATAAAATTAAAATAAATCAAATATATTTTTAACATGTTCTTAATAAAGTAATTTATTGATATAATTTTATTATCCAAGGCATCATATAAAAGAAAAAAATGCTTTTAGTCATAAGGTAAGGGTTCCACATCTAACTTTTATTTTTGTGATATATACATTATTCACCAATTATTTCTTGTGTGTGGTGTATGTATACTTCCATTTAATATATAATATCATTAATTAATTTATATTCATGATATTAAATGTTTCAATTGATGATCCTTGGTTTTATGGGGAATACGGGTCAACTGATTACAAAGTTGTAATGGAATTCTTAACCCAATTTCCATAATTTGGGATAAAATTTTAATCCACTGATTATATCATGATATTATTATGTGTGAAAGGATTTTTTTTAATTAGAAATTTTATTTAAATTTTTTTCTATTTATAGCTGACACACATAATTGAGTCAATTGTTAATTCTCACACATTCTTTTAAAAATACTCTTTTAAATGACATTTTTTCAATATTTAAAGGTACATTTTTTAAAACATATATAGCATGATAGTATTTTAAAGATTTCATGGAACATTAATTTATTTCAGAATCCTTTAGAAGTTTAAAAGCTTATTTTTCAAATAAAATTATTTCTTTTATAATCTCCCAATTATTTAAATGAGTGATTTGAATATAAAGTAGTATTTCTATCAAGAATTTCTCTATGATTTTACTAGATTAGTTTTATCAATGTAAATACCTTTTTCTTGGTATTATACATAATTAAGTTATATATATTATGATACCATATACCATATTTTATTTAATTTTTTATGATCAATTTGACTACATTTGTTCTATTTCGACACCATTCATCATATTACACTTGATGGTTTAGGATTATGATTATTGTTTTTGGAATTATATTTAAAATACTAGTTTCAATATAAGGGTTTATGTTGATTATGTTTCACACAATTAATTTTAGAAATAAATTGTAATTATTAAATAATGTTTTGTCCCTCATGGTCCCCTCGATGCATCGATAGGTCTCATGAGACAAACTAGATCGGGTATTGGATGATGGCTTACCCATTTATATAAACTACATGGTAGATGCCTTGATGGTATGTTTTAAAAATCCTATATTATATATTACCTCATTATGAGTTTAGGTATTAATAATTAATATTATTATTTGACTATTATAATATCCATGGTTTTGTTTCATTCTCATGCAATTATATATATGGTAGTATTTGATCAACTTTTTTCCATGCCATATTATGCTCATGATTATGTTTTAGTGGAATTTGTTTTTAGTTATTCATCCTACCTTATTGTTCATGTTTATTTATGAAATATTTCTTTGTATTATTACCTTTCAAGGAATCTCTGACCACCACTTTCATATATTTTATTTTTCTCCAGGAATACGAGATACATATTATGATTGACATGGAGGGATAATATAAACAATAGGGGTGCTTCCAATGGAGTTACATTGTTTTATTTCATTACATGTTATAATGTAATAGTTTTTTATGTATCTTATTTTCCAAAATATAATAAACAATCTGGTCTATTGGGATGAAATCACTTGTATATAATACCAATTTAATAAATTAAGGAACTAGCTTCTAGATTCTATGGTTGGGGTATTTATAGTTGGTATGAGATAAATTTTCATATAAAATTGGGAAAGTAGATTTATGAAAACATAAATTAGGTAAATATAAGACTACATATGACTTTGGAAATATTCTTAAAATAACCAAACTTTTTATTTAGATATTTTCTATACCTATATTTACAACTTATGTTAATTGTTTTACAAGATTTATATTATACCTAATGTTCCATAGTGTTATGATCTAATCTAGTTAGTTCCATTGTTTAGAAATAGTGTCTAGTGGATGGGTTAGAAATTGTATCAACACACATTATCAATGTATAGATTACCCTCTTTTGAAATATAAAGAAGTTAGACCTAGGATTATAGATGGATATGAAAAACATATAACTATATGGGGACTACTCACTCAATTTATGACCAATAACCTTTACCATATGGAGCATCTAGATCGACAATGTTGCGTACCAATGACAGACCAATTCATGCGATATTAGACTATATTATTTAATAGGACTAAAAATCAATTTTTAGCTAAGAAATGGATAATTTCATTAAGGAATATATTTCTCTCATTAGGATGTAATGAAATTGAGAGGGTTATCATGGAATCATATTTTCTCTTGGGAGATGTGGATCAATGGTGCTCATTGATTCATGACACTAAATAATAAGTGGGGATTTAAATAACATAATGGAAATGTATTAATTAACATTTCATGGGAAAATATTTTCCAAGATAACAATGAGTTGATATGGAGAGACAATTCTTTAGTTTGAGATAGAAATAGGAAGAAAATATTTCTATGTATGAAGTCAACTTTACATGGTTAGTAAGGCATGTTGTAGACTATATACGTAATCCAAAGCGGAATATTGACTATTTATTTGATGTTATTAATCCAATCCAATTTAGGTAACTAGTATCCAAAACATTATCATCGTATGATGATAAAGTGTCTTGTTCTATCAAGATAAAGAACTAATTGACCATATTTTATGACATAGAAATGAAGTAGGAGAATAATTGGATGGAAGAGAAAATTATGGATACAGTGAAAATGGGAAATGATTATTTTTACATATGTGATAATTTTTTAAGGAAACACCCTAATACTTTCTTAAAATGAATGGTAGTTTTCTACTGGTGTGGAGAAAAGGACCCCCAGGATCATGATTTCATAGGAAAGAAAGTATTTTTCCAATGATTAAGATGTATATATATGGGATACTACACAAATTAAGTCACATGCATTAAAGGAATATATCTCAAAAAATAAAATGGGTCAAGGTCAATATTATGTTGTTACTATAGTAGAAGTGGAATAATTTGTGTATTTTTTGGATTCATGAATTATGTTGTTAATTTATTTTATAAATGATATTTTTTATATAATAATAATGTGGTATATAAGTATTTTACTGAAATAATTCATATTTATAGAATTGGAATCATGTGATGAATAGAACCAGTAATCAAGATGAGTGATTCTATTGTAAGTTGATCTTTTTCAAAACACATGACCTATGAAAGATAACCATAAGTATGTTCTTGATTCTCAGATAATAATAAATAATATTTTATGGGATAGTATTAGTGACCGTGAGGGAGGTTACTAATTTGACGGTTTATTTTATATTCGAAGTATTAAATGTTTGGATTTTAGGAATATATTCCACAAACTGAGATTTTACTCTAGAAAGTGTTAGTGTTTTATAATGGTGTAAGGAACATTAAGACATTCATATATTTTAAATGTGAAAAAAATAGCTTCATTATTTTGGGAAATCATATTTTAATTTGATTTTTTAAATTTTGTGACCTTAATTCTAATTTCTTTTCAATTAATTTGGAAAAATTTGTTGTTAATGAGTCTTAAGGTAACTAATTATGGAATAGATTATGATTAAATTGGGTTAAATTATGATTTATAATGTTAGATAACATGTTATAACCTTACTTTGATAAAAATTAAAATCAAATGGAATAAATTGTGGATATTTAGATAACAATTCTTCAAGTCTAAAAAATTGATCTTGAATATCCATATTTTTTAAGAAACGAATTAGAGATGGATATAAGAACTACCAAATTATTATATTATGATTAAGACATGGAAATAATTCATTTAACTTTATTTTTTCAAGATTTTATCACTATATTAAAATAATCCATCAAATCTAGGAAAAGGATTTTCAAAAAAATCATCATCCATTTACATTTCTTACTATGAAATCAACGGTCTTTTAACCAATTACAATTTTATAGTTTTTTATGGTAGAATTTCAAATTATCATCTCCATTATAACTCTGCATCATAACTCAATAGTTATTTTTATTTTCCATTACTATGTTCCCACTTCCCACTAATGTTATTCTATAGGGAAACCTAGTTTTGTGGTGACCATAACATTATCATTTTCCTCTATTTAGGAGGAAGTTTTATTAACCCTATTAGCAATGTGGTATTTCCAATAGTGTATATTAAAATGAAAACAACATTATTACCAATAATATTTATAATTTGAAAAGATCAAAATTATTAAAGTAGATGAAAATATAACACCCCAATATTTTATGGTATGTATATTCATATATAAAATCAATTTATTTGAAATATTATGTTGCACACTGAGTTTAAATGAACTGTGATTTTCTATTAAATTTTAACATGACCATTGGAGTAGTAATTTGGCTGTTATGAATATTGATCTATCCATTAGAATAATAAACTGGCTATAAAAAGTGTAAAAAAAATTTACGTATCTCATAAATGAAAATATAATATATTTATATCATTGAATAAGTAGAAAAATATTTTCAAAATGATAAATTATGTGTTTTTATTTTTTTGAAACATAAATTTTTATTTAAAATATTATAATTAATATAATTATTTCAATAATATATTTATTTTCATAAAATAGATTCAAATATTTTTAGTTTTAACATTATAATTATAAGATACTTTTATGAGACCAAAATTATTTTTCAAAGTGTCGTAAAATCAGTTATAATATTAAAAATAGTATTTTTAGAATAAATGATGATTTTATTTAAAAATTAATATTTTTATATTATGAAAATTATTTTCATAAAATGGTTTCCATTTTTAGAAATATGCTTATCAAGAAATGATTAGGGTGATTGTTTTCGGATTTTTTTTAAATAGTTTAATATTTAATGAATAGTGAACTACATTAATATACATTATTTAACATTATAAATAAATAAATGGATTAAGAACCCATTATTTTTAAATCACATATTTAATTTGGTGTATTTATTCATGGCAATCAACAATATTGGAAGCCTTGATCCAAAATAATAAATAAGTTAAGAAAATACTCAAAAAACACCACCTCCACCCCTATAAATTCCTAACCTCACCAACCCTTATCATCAGACCATATAATATTTGAATAATGTATTACTTATTCCAAATTCCCATCCCAATATTCTTAATTACATCCAAGACATGTTGTCCTTTCCAAAAAAAAATCCATGTTTCTTTAGGAGGTTCACAAGGAGTCAATATTGAAGAGATACAATCCTCCTTTTTTCTCTTTTAATTTTTTGTCATCTACTCACTCTCATATATAAATTTTCATGGTAACCCTGTTATCATACATATAATTTAATTTTATTGTGATAATTTATTATAAATTATCAAATTCCTTCTCCTCTCCTTTTATTTTAAAATTAAAAATATCGTCTACGATGTGTCGATTTACAGCCATTATGGACAAAGAGATTTAATTTTTCATTACCACCTTCAAGGGTATCCTAAAAGAATTATTATGGATAAATAATATTTAAATATAAATTTTATATATTATATCATTTACTGTAACAATTATATAAAAATTATATTAAATAAAATTACACCAGATCATGATGGTCATAAAAACCATCAAAATTAATTAAGACATTTTCATCAAAACATTTTATCTAATGATTAATCCACCTAAAATATAACAAAATGATATATTATACTATTTAAATATATTAAATTCATTAATACTAAATAATTTCACTTATGTATTATTTATTCCGATTTTACTTGATCTCCCATATTTACACTCAATAGAACCGACTATAAAACCATGAAATGAATACACCAAGAACAAGGAAATTAAACATCATAACTTATCTATATTTCCATAAATGAGCATAATGAAATTATAATAAATATTTTATATATTTAATAGGATATGAATTCTTTAATTATAGAATATAATTTTTTTATTTATGAAATTAAGTACAAGTTAAGAATGCTTTCAGACATAAAGTAAGGGTTTCTCATCTCACTTTTATTTCATTGAGATATGCCTTATTCACAACTTATTTAGTGTGTGTTTGTTGTATGTATACATAAAATTAATATATAATATCATTCATATGTTTTTCTTCATAAAATTAAATGTTTCTTTTTATGATCATTAATTTTATGGGCCATACGGTTTGACTTATTACAAAGTGTTAAGGGGATTTTAACCCAACATTCATTCATTGGGTTAAACTTTTACCCCATTGATTATCTCATGATATAATTTCATGTGAAAATAAATTTTATTATCTTATATTTAATTTCACCTTTTTTATGTGTTTTTAAAACTGATACACATAATTTATTCATTCAGTTAATGCTCACATATTAATTTATAAATACTCGTTCAAATGTTTCTTTTTTGAAAATTAAAAAGGAATAATTTTTTAAAAAATGTATACTACATGATAATATCTTCACAAATTAATGAAACCATAATTTATTTTAAAATATTTTTCAATTTTACATTTTTAATTTCAGTGATTTTTTTTTATTATATAGTTTCTCACCTTTTTATATAAATTATTTCAACGTAAAATGGTAATTCTCTCAAGAATTTATTTATGATTTATAATAGTATTTTCTTCTATGTCAACACCATTTTATGGAACTTATTTTTAATTGAGGTCAATATCTTATGATACCATCTACCTTATTATTATGGAATTTTTTATGGTCATTTTGATTATGGATATTATATTACGATACCTTTTATCATATTGTATTTGATGGATTATTGTTATTTTTGTTATTTCGGGAAAATTATTTCATATGATACTTCCAATATAAATTTATATATTGATTATCTTTCATCTCATTCATATGTGGAAGGCATTGGACATAGTATGTGGTAGGTGAGGCCTTATAGAGCCCCTTGGTTCATCAGTCAGTCTCATGAGACAAACTTGACCGAGTATTGAATAAGGCCTTACAAATTTATATAGACTAATTAGAGGAGTACTTCATGGTATGTCTTAGACATCTTGCATTATCCATACCCTCCTTGTGAGATTAGATATTTATAAACCTTGTTATAATACCCCTATTATAATATCTGTGGTTAAGATTCATTATTATGTTATTATTTATATGGAATTAGTTGATCATATTTTATTCTTTCCATATTATTCTAAAGATTATATTATAGTGGAATGTGTATTTATTTATTCACCTTTTATGATTGGTTTATGTTTATTTATGATATATTACACTAAATTCATACCCTTATTAGACATCTTATCTCACCCATTTCTTCTCTATTATTTTTCCCAATATTCCAAGATGCATTTCATGATTGACATTAAAAGATAACCTAGGATAATATGGGTTCTTCAAACGGAGTCACTATATTGTATTTCCTTAAAATTTGTAATGTAATAATAATGTATGAATCTAGTTTTCCAAATAAACTAAACTATCTGGTCCTTTGGGATGTTATCTCTTATACTTCATACCGATGTAATAATGTAAGGAACCGGATTTGGGATACTATGTTTGAGGTCCTTACATCCCTGTTATCTAGAACATACTAATATGGTATTATATTGAGGGAATATCCTATATGCATCTTATAACAACCCCACTATTTATTTCACATTAAAACATGACTTATTACATAAAATATACTTAATAAAACCTGTAATATTGAGAATTATAGTGTCTTTTGGAATTAGTTACACTACATAACAATTTAGAGCAGGAAAAACATCATCTTTCTTGAAAACTTCCTTAACATGCTCTCACATAAAACTGTGTAGGATAACCTAGGGACATACATAAGAAAGGGTCGGTATTTAAAAACACATAATGGAATAATCTTATAATATGGTAACACATGTTAGACAATAGGAGTAAAATAGAGAATAAAATTAACATGAATAATAATGAAAGATATATCTTGATAATCATAATAGGGGAAATGGGGAAACAACTTAAAACACTACTTCATAAATATAGTTCAAGGATAACATCCAAGAAAACATGATTCAAACAGTCCCATAATGGAATAAAGTTTACTCCCAATACCAACTTGATGTCTCCTAATACTATGAATTACCCAATGCATTGGAGTGATATATAATTTTGAGTGCACCCATCACTTTTATTTCATTCTCCTGATTAAGTATTCTGTATAGATCATATGACATGGATTCATTTATAGTCATATTTTATTCAATTTTTATGTTTTGTTGAATAAATAAATTTAATTACCATTTGAAATTATTATAATTGTATAAACATGATTAACCATGATAGGTAATGGGTATAGTTTTAACCAAACAATTTTTTTGGAATGAGAATCACAATAATATTTTGGCAGCATAACAGTGTCACGTAAAAATTCAAAAAATGGGTTGATGATATAGGAATGGGTCTATTATCATTTGGATAAAAAAATTAAAGTAATGGGGATATGGAATAATATGACATATCATAATGAAATGATGATAAAAGACATAAGGTAAATAAGATACTTGAATAAAGATGATAAAGGTAAAGATCCATTACACAAGTGTGTGACTCCAAACACTTGGGAGGAGATTATTGAGAGCTTAGGGGAACCTCAGTAGAACTATATTGTAACATCTTGGATTTGGTGAAATGAAATAGTTCCCCAAACTAGTCAGTCACATGATCTCAAGCATGCCTACCTGTATGCCAAAGGTTGTAAAATAGAAGTGAGGGTCTATTATCGATCATGGAGAAACAATAAACTCATATGTGTTAGAGTAATAAAATAGAGGAAATAAATAACATCAATCAACATAATAAATAAAAAATACCAATATCTCATGAAAAAAATCATAATGTACAATTTCAAAAGTAAACATTAGACATGAAATTCAACTGTACGCACCATGTATCAAATAAAAAACTCAAAAGTAAAGACACTAACAAATACCAAGTTGGTCCCAAACCCCATCTGGTCCCCTCATCCTTGATTCATCCCAACTCAACCATCTAACACATGATAATTTAGATTAAACATTCCAGAAAACACATTGTCTATTTTGGTACTGATCATGAAACCTGAGTAGGGTCTGAGTATAACTCATAAGGCCCCCACCAATAGTGCCTAAAAAAATATCCAAACAAATAAAAGTATAGGAATTTATATAAAGAAATAATTAAAAGTAATAAGTAAATATTTTTCACACTATAAATTAATCTTTATTTAACTATATAAACCACTAGGTTCACTTAGACACCTATACCTCATTGCTTATTTCGGCACATATGGAATCCCAAAGTATTCCTAAGTGAGGTTATATCTATCAATTCCATTATTATAATTCTTTAATTTATACTTGAAAGTCCATGTTACCATTCATACATCAAACAATAGAATTACCAGGTTCTCATTATTTAATTCATACTTGAATTTCAATGTTACCATTCATATGTTAAACATTATAATGAGTATGTTACCATTCTTAACAGACACAAAAATGACTATGTTACCATTTGTTATTTCACAACTGAGTGATCGTGTTACCATTCATAACATCAAAATTGAATGACCATGTAACCATTAATCAACACATAATTAATTAATCAATTAATTATCCAAAGAATTCCCGTTACTAATTCAACAATTAGTCAAACACAACCTCTCCAACAGTTAATTGAACAATTATCTAATCAAATTAATAATATTAATTAATTAAACAATTAATAAATCACAACAATTCTTCTTCTTAATTCAAAAAACAAATAATCACCTCAATAAAATTATTGAATTCAACAACTAAGTAATCACAACAATAATATTAATTAATTAAATATTTAATTAATCATATTAAATAGATTATTTAATTAAAAAATTAATTAGTAACATCAATTCATCTAATTAATTAAAAAATTATCTAATAAAAATAAATGACTTTATTTAATTTGAAAATTAATTAATCACATCAAATACATTAATTAATTCAACAATTAATTAATCACTTCAATTCTATTATTCAATTAAACAATTAAATAATCACACCAATTTTCATTATTAATTCTGAAATTAGTTTGTCGCAAAAATCCCCTTAACTAATTAACCAATTAACTAAGTGCATTAATCTCATTAATTAATTAATCTAACTCATTTAGTTTCTTTATCACAAAAATACCCACTAATTAATTAATCAATTAATTAATATAATTCAATCAATTTCATTAACACAACGACCCTCATTAATTAATTTTCCAATTAATTAATCTAACTCATTAAAATGTATTAACAAAAAATTCCCATTAATCAATTTTATAATTATTATATCTATGTAATTCATTTTAATTGACACAATAATACCCAATAATTAATTTTCTAAATAATCAATATAACACATTCAATTTCATTAACACAACAATATTATTAATTAATTTACCAATTAGGTAATATAATGAATTAAACTTCATTAAAAACAGTCATGAATAATTTATTCGCTAGTTAATTAATTTATGTTATTTAATTTAATTAACACAACAAACCCCATTAATTAAATCTCCAATTAATTAATCTAACTCATTGAATTATATTTAAACTACAATCCCCATTAATAAATTCCTTAATTACATAATGTAACACATTCAATTGTATTAACATAGAAATCCACATTAACTAATTCCCCTAATTAATTAATATAGCTCAATTAATTTTATTAACACACCAATCCCCATTAATTATTTCACCAATTAATTAATCAAGTCAAATCCCTTAATTAACCCCACAATTAATTTTTCACATTCAATCTTATTTGGATAATTCACCAAAAAAGTTTTCATGTCAACTACAATAATTAAATCATAATAAAATAACCACAATACTTTAATTAATTAATTTATCAATTACTTAGTCTCAATCAATACTATTATTTAATTCATTAATTAAATAATTATGATACTTATATTAGTTAATTCATCGATTAATTAATTCCAAATATCCCATTATTTAATTCAATAGTTAAATAGTCACATTACTCAGATTAATTTATTCATAAATTAATTAATTCCATTGGTAAAATTCTTTAACATAATAATTAAATAATCACATTACTTTTATTAATTAATTCATCAATTAATTAATCAAACCCACAATCATAAAAAATTATAATTAATTCATCAATTAATTATTCCAACAAATTTGATTCAATACCCAATAATTAATTCCTCAATTAATTATTCCAATTCAGTCAATTAAATAACCCCATAATTAATTCATCAAATAACTATTCCAACATAGACAGTTCAATAACCCCTATTAGTTCATTAATTAATTATTTTATATCAATCAATTCAATATCCTAGATTAATTCCTCATTTAATTTTCCAATCTCAATCAATTCAATATTATTATAATAAATCTAAGTAGTTAATTATCCCTAATTAAAAATCTATATTCTCTCATAACAAATTTAAAAATTAATTATTCACAATTTGTTATCCCAATATCCTCAATTTGAACATTTACCATTATTAATTTATTCTACAAATTAATTAATTATATCAAGAATGAAATTTATCTACATCTTGTAAAAAATGTACAATTAAATATATATAATTTCAATTAAAACATTGGGATTTGAATTATAGAACTCCTACCTCATGTTTGACAAAGAACGCTTGCTAATGGAAATCCAAACAAAATTTAGCATCACAACAACCTAAAATGAGATCTAAATTTAAAACCCTAAATGGAGACTGAATAAATCAAGATCCATCAAATATATATCTAGATCTAAAATCCTAGATATAGATATAACCAAAACAGAAAAAATAAAACTTCTCAAAGATTGAGGAATAAAAGAGAATTAATGGGAAACCAATCCTGATAGAATCCACTTACTAGGAGGGATGAATATCTACAATATGATCATAGAATAATGAATAATGAAGGTTGATATGGACTGTAAGCTTTCTAGAGAGCTCCAAAATCATAAATTATGGCCTAAGGTCAGATGGGGGTTAAATTAGAGTTAAAATGGGGTTTCAAGAATAATTAAAACTATTTTTTTAATTAAATTTTGGTGCACGGGTTTTGGGGAAGGGGTGCATGGTTTCCCCTATCCATGTGCCAAAACTTTTCCCCTATTTTATAGGGGAAAAATATTTTAAAACCCAAGTCCCAACTATGAAAAATCCCACTATCTTGGGTTTCATGGTTTGTGGGGATGGGTAACATGGTTTACCCTAACCATACGCCAACCGTGCACTATCCCATTTTCATTATTTTTTTTAATTTTCTCCCAAACACTCCCCAAGTTAAAACCCTAATTAAAATCCCTCAACATAAGGTAAAATTGTACCCTAAATCATGGCTGACTCATCTCTAATTATGGTCCACATCTTAAAATCTCTACACATCTTAACAACTCATCCTCTAGTTTCACTCCCAAGCATCTCTAAGATTACGAGTCATAAATATTGTGCCACATGTCCCAAATATATTCTTCCATTTCCCATGTTTCCTCCTTCACACAATCGTGTTACCACAATACATGAACTATCATTACTATCTTTCCCCACAACACATTCTCACTCCCTTTTAAAACACAAATCAGATTCTCCTCAAACGACCCATCTATCTCAAGCTCAACTTTTAAAACATACCTGACATGGTTCCACACTTATTGTTCCCAAAAATCACATGAACACCATCAAAAATTGTCCCTCATCCCTTCCATCATAAACTCCATGGTCAGTAAAAACATCCAACACCACCAAGTCCCACCTTGGATTCCTCACATGAATTTAAACATGATCCTTATTGGTTCTTCCTCACTATTCAGAAATCACCACTTCCAACCCATGGTTCTGCACTCTTAACCCACATCTGAAACAACACTCCCCACATTTAGTATTTTTTAACATCAATTTTTCAATCAACTCATCC
This sequence comes from Viscum album, assembly GCA_963277665.1. NCBI lineage: Eukaryota > Viridiplantae > Streptophyta > Magnoliopsida > Santalales > Viscaceae > Viscum > Viscum album. Next base: position 299,637,789 of record OY728151.1, read on the forward strand.
ACTATGGTATTCATCAACCTATTTTATATTATATAAACTTTATTTTTAAACTTTCAATAGTGTTCCTTCAACAATGCATCTCCACATATACCATTTCATAAGTATAACCTCCATGGGGAACTATATCCAACCAAAAAACATTCTAGTAGCTAGGTGTAAAGACAAATATTTCTCAGTGTACCTATGATGATGTTGAGGTAGGGGACATTATCATCCCAATTTAAAAGTACACATGGATGTTTTTGGTGAATACAACTACAAATCCCTCATCACTGATGTTAACTCCCATTATGGAAACACCTTAACCTCTCAAAATTCTCAAACATCCCTTCCCACCAAAATCTCACCACTCCAATCCAAAACTATATGGTCCCTCAAACAACATATAATCGTGTTCTCAAACTAATGGATTCTCACTACCAGAAGAACCCATGTCAATGGAAAAATAAAAAAACAAAGGATTCTGAAATCACAACATTAACATGCTTAACAAGGGGGATTTACAAAAAACCAAAACAAGAGTTCTCCCTTTTCCTTCCACATGATGATAACCGATACACTATCTCTATCCTTATTCATCCTATATCTTGGTCCTAATTAATAAGGGTAAATAGAATCTCATAATCAAGTTTCTCATTTAGAGACCCATTTATTATCATCTTGCATAATTTTACAATCTTTCTCAATTTAATTTTAAACGTTGTTTTCATTTCAATTTCACAATCAAGGGAAAACATTACAAGTTCAAAAACTTACCCAAAATATGTTTTCTTGTGAGTTATTAAGATGAAGCATGTTGAAATATAACCATGAGTTCCTAGAATGATACATGCATACAAAAATATCATGTCATACTGGACCACAAGACAATTCTCAAAAAAATTCAGAAACAACCATCAAATCACACCACAAGTGTGTCACCCAACATGAAATAATATTCAACTATAAAAGAAAATAATAATAACAACAATTCCATCCTAGGTACTTGGGTTCTCCACCATACATGGGTTAGATACTCCCATGAATAAGATCTTAACCAAGGCCTAACTCTTCTAATTCTATTGTACACCTTTCCCAAATAGTAAGAAAAAAAGGAAAATAAAGAAAACTACCTCTGATACCACTTTGTAACTTCTCAACCCAGGTGCCACATACTAGTGCCCCGAACTGGTGAGTCACATGATCATAAGAACTCCTTGACGTATGCTAGAGGATACTGAATATCATTGAGGGTCTATTATCGATCAAGGGGTGACTATATCCTATTTTTTCACCAGATTAATACACCAGTGGAAATAAATAAATAAAAAATAACTAAAATAGTACCAATATCTCACAATAACCAAATCATGGAGTGAAATGTTAAAACTAAACATTATATATTTCGTGACATTGAATGTGACATGTGTCAAATGTAAACTCAAAAGTAAATATATTAGAAACTCCAAAGTGAGTCATGAACTATGTCTGCTTCCCTCATCCATTATCCATCCCAACTCATCCATCTGACATAGATCCATTTCCCATAACCTATCTAGAATACACTAAGTCTATTCAGGAACCAATTAGGAAAACTAAGTAGGTTGTGACTATAACTCAATAGGCCACCTCAAATGGTGTCTAAAAAATATGTAGTCAAATAAAATTGTATATAGTTTTATAAATAAATAATTACAATTCATAATTAATATTTTTCACATTATCAATTAATCTTAATTTAACCACATAAACCACCGAGTTCTCTTAGACTCTTGTACCTCAATACATGTGTTGGCTCATGCGAGAGCCTGAAGTATTCCTAGGCAGTATCATGTTTCAATAACTTCTTCCTCTCATGCCAAATCCCGAAGTTTTCCTAAGTGAGTTCATTTATCTAAATATCATTCCTATAATTCCTTAGTTCATACTTGAATTCCCATGTTACCATTCATACTTCACAAAATAGAATGACCATGTTCCCATTATTTAATTCATAATTGAATACCCATGTTACCATTCATACTTTACAAATTAGAATGTCCATGTTTCCATTCTTAACGCACAATAAAATTACTATGTTACCATTCTTTATTTAACAACTGAATAACCATGTTACCATTGTTAATGTCATAATTGAATGAACTTGTTACCATTCACTATCACATAATTAATTCAACAATTAATCATCCACAAAATATCTATTACTAATTCAAAAATTATTTAATCACAACAATTTCATTAGTTAACTAAACAATTAACAAGTCACCTTAATTACATTATTTAATTTAAAAAATAATAAAACACTTTGATTACTCTAGTCAATTAAACAACTAAATCATCACATTAATAACATTAATTAATTATATAATTAATTAATCGCATCGATAATATTAATTAATTCAAAAATTAATAAATCCCATCAAATACATTAATTAATTTAAAAATTAATTAATAACTTCAATTCCTATAGTGATTTCTACAATTAACTAATCACAACAACAACATTAAGTAATTAGATAATTAATTTATCACATTAAATACAATAAATTTTTCAATAATTAATTAATCATATTAATTTTATTTGTCAATCCAACAATTAAATAAGTACACTAATGTCACTACTAATTCAACAATTAGTTTATCACATAAATACCTTTAATTAATTTCCTAATTAATTAAGAACATAAATTCCTTTAATAAAGTTATCAATTAATTAATTTACCTCATTCAATTTCATTAACACAATAGACCCCATTAATTAATTGTTCAATTAATTTATCTAACTCATTCAATTACATTAACAAAAAATCCCCATTAATTAATTTTCTGATTAATTATTCTAACTCATTCAATTGCATTAACACAACAATACCCACTAATTGATTTTCTGATTAATTTATCTATGTCACTTGTTTTCATTAACATAACAGTCCCCATTAATTAATGTGCCAATTAATTAATCTATCTCATTCAACTGCATTAACAAACCAATCCCCGTTAATTAATTCTCCAATTATTTAATCTATGTTATTAGATTGCATTAACATTAAAAAAATCCATTAATTAATTGTCTAATTAATTAATCTAAATCATTTCATTATTTTAACACATCAATCCACATTAATTAATTCGATAATTAATTAATATAACTAACTCAATTGTATTAAAACAAAAATCTTCTTTAGTTAATTCTATAATTAATTAATCAAACTCATTGAATTTCATTAACACAGCAATCCCCATTAATTAATTCTATAATTAATTAATGATGTAAAACCCATTAATTAATCCCACAGTTAATTTGTCACATTTAATCCCCTATAGTTAATTCACCAAATAATTTTCCATATCAACTTCATTAATTAATTCACAATTGACTAGTCACGATACATACATTAGTTAATTCATCACTTAATTAATTTCACACAATCCCATTATTTATTTCAATAATTAAATAATCACAATAGGTTTATTAGTTAATATCTATATTAATTAATTCTATCAATCCCATTATTTAATTCAGTAGTGAAATAATCACATTAATCAAACTAACTAATTCATCAATTAATTAATTACGCTAATCCCATTATTTATTTCTTAAATTAAATAATCACAAAATATCCAGTAATTAATTCATCAATAAATTAATCAAATCCAAAGTCATAATAACACCCATAATTAATTCATCAATTAATTATTTCAACTGACTCAATTCAATAACCCTATAATTAATTCATGAATTAATTACTGTAATTCAATGAATTAAAAAACCCTATAATTAATTCATAAATTAATTATTCCAACATAAAAAATTAATAACCCCAAATAATTCATCAATTAATTTTTCCTCCTCATTCAATTCAACATCCCTAGTTAATTCATCAATTAATTTTTCTATCTCAATGAATTCAATATTCTGATTGTAAGACTCAACAATTAATTTGTCCAAACAAACAATTACTATTCCATCATAATTAATTCAATAATTAATTATTCATAATCTTTAACCCCAATATCCAAAATTTTAACATTTTTCATAATTAATTAATTCACCAAATTAATTAATTTGATCAAAAAGGTAAACGTCAAACATCTAATATAAATTCTACAATTACATACCCATAATCAAAATTAACACTTTTGGAATTTGAATTCTAGGCCGAATACCTCAAGTATCATGAACAACTCTCAGGAACATAAATCCCCAAAATTTGAGCAGCGCAACGAGGTAGAATGAGATAGGAATCTAAAACCCCAAATTGAGATTGAATAAATCTAGATCTTAATGAAAATTCAATATCTATATTTGGAAACAAAATAAAATAATAACCTCAGTTATATTTGGGAGAATGAATTATAATAAATGAGAATCCATGTGGGACAGAATTCGCATACCAGGAGGGGTTCAGATCTATTATATGGGATTTGAATCACGAGGACTGAGGGTTGGAAAGGCTTGGTATCAGAACCGAGAGATCCAAAATCATGAAAGATGGCCTAGGGTCGAATAGGGTTTTAATTAGAGATAAAATGGGGGTTCTAGAATAATTAAAACTAAGTATTGAGTTTATTAAATTTTTGTGCATGGTTTGCATAATAGGGGCACATGGTTTCCCCAAATTGGGTTCTTAAATTGTTCACCTCTTTTATAGGGGTTCATGGTTACTCCTAATGGGGTGTAGGGATTGAAAAACCATACACCAACTATAAAAAACTCAATTTTATTAGGCTTTATTGTTTTCTAGGTTGGGGCATGATTTTCCCTAATCATGATACAACTTTTCACTTTTCCTCTTTCTTTAATTTTTTCCAATTTTCACCCAAAAACACCCAAAGGTAAAACCCAAATGAAAAGTACTCAACACAAGGAAAAATAGTACCTGAAATAAAGGCCAATTCATCTCAAGAAAAGGTCAGGATCTTACATTTAGACAAGTGATGGAAGATTAATGTTGTGATCCAAGGAATGTGAGTAATGAGAAGTAGGAGCTTGGGTGGGTTTATTTAGGAAATTAGTGGGGATTTATTTAATATTTTAGGAACATAGGTTTTAGACTCTATATATTAAAATAATAATAAAGAACCTTCCTATGGTTAATTCCAATGGTTTCCTCTAAAAGGGAGTGGTTTCCATTGTTGTATATGTCCAAGGGACAAAAATTATAAAATAAAATCGTTTCTTATGTGTATATTACTCAAACTATTAAAGAAATTAATTTAAAACATTAAATTATATTAATAGCTTTTTAGGATTCATAATTGATTTATAAAATTAATGAAATAAACATAAAATATCTTTGTTTTAAATTAAAAACAAATATTTGTTTGTGGATACCCTTTATAGTATTTTTTATAACACAATGGGTCATTATGAAATCATTATACATAGTGAATATTTATATGGTATTTAATATTTACCGGAAAATTCACATATCTTGGAAAATTATGAAAATTTCGCTATTATATATTTTTTATGTTTTGATTCTAAAAATAATATTCATTTTATATAAATATTTTTATATAGATATAAATTTTCACTTCAAATAAAAGAATTGAAATTTATTATTAAATTATGGGGTTTCTTATAATAACAATTTTTGAACCCTTTTAAAACTAAATTTTACTTCATAAAAATATCATTTATATTTGATAAAAATAATTAATAATACCATTTTATTATAATATTATTTACTTTAAAAAACTATTAATTCATTAAAACAATTTCTTTAATTGAACTTGAATATTACACAAAATACTATATGTTTTTTATTGTATCAAAATAAAAATCATTTATGATGTAATAATAATATGATAAAAATATATCCGTTATTATATAAAAAATAATTTACATACTCATATCATTATTCTCTTGATACATGTTCATTTAATATAATAGCAGACTCCCTATGAGTAAGGTTCCCACAGAAGAGATTTTGATGGGTTAGTTTAGAAAAAATGGTTTGGTTCGTGCTCTCAATGATCATCAAATTCTCTTGTAAACTGTTTAACACCTACTTAAGTTTTTTGATCTCAACATGATCTTAATCAAGATAAAATAAAATAGATTTTATTTTCCTCAGAAGGTATAAAAAATGGACTTCATAAGGTACAATCATACTGGTTGAGGTCGGTTTCCTCTGGAAATGAGGATGAACTTGTTTGTTTAAGGTTCAAACATTCCAATCGATTTCTAATGGGTTTATTTGTAGAACAGGAAACACCCAATTATTCTATATCCATTTTGACCAACTTTCCAAATGTAGGTGCTCATTAGTTGTGGACCAATGAGTCTTAAAAATTTGTATTGGTCGATAGGATGGGAGGTCAGGCTCATCACACCTTTTTGGGGGTAATTATTGACTACTTTGGGACACTCTTATAGATTTAAGCTATGTTCATGAATCCTTATTAATTCAACAATCATGAAAACGAGTTTTCCTTTAGATTTGGAAATCTATGATTGATATTTATGGGATTTAGAGAATCTTTTATATGTATTTGAGGTTCTTCATCGATGGAGAATCATTTATATGTATTAGAAATTCTTAGTCAATGGGTATCCTTCAATACATTATAAAGAAATATCTTGGCCATTATAATGACCATACTGGTTTTAAATCCACTCAGTGGGGCACTTGAAGTTTATTTTCATTTAGAAAGACAAGGATTATTTAAGATTTGTGATTGTACCCGCAGATAGGCTACCTACGTATCCTCATTAAAAAGGAATCAGAACCCACGTATTTTGATACGAAGGATATATTTTAACGTCATATGGGATTGAAACAAATTAATGAAATATGGGATTGAACCTTAGAAAGGCTTCCTAAGTACTCTACTTTTAAGGTAAAGATCAAAGTCCATGTAGTTTAGATGAATAAATATGGGGATTATGCATGGTTAATGGCCCAAAATAAGATGTCGTGATTACTTTTACACTCTATGCTCACATGAGTCATGCTCGGTGTGAGAAACAAGAGGTATCAGTAAACCTCATGATTATGCCATGAAAGATGCAGTCATAAGAAATGATGTGGGGCTTATGTATGTATGACTGCCCAATTACATGAAGACCAGGACTTACTTTAGGAAAGAAGCCTAGGATCAGGGTCCATAAAGGTATTTGTACTTTATGGAGATTTCAAGTTTTAACCCAGGGCTTACTCCTAAGGAGGATTCCCAAATTAAAGGAGAAATATAACTTGGGTCTTACTCCTGATAAAGAGGCCCAAATTAAAGGAACTATGATTGGTGCTTATTCCTGAAAAGGTGGCCCGAACCAAGGGAACTTATAATTGGGGATTATTCCTGAGAAGGAGGCCCAAATCCAAAGAAATTAAGATTGGGCCTTACTCTTGAGGAGGATTCCCAATGTTAAAGGAAACTATGACTAGGGATTACTCTTGAGAAGGAGGCCCAGGTTAATGGGACTTGGGGCCTACTCTTGAGAAGGATTCCCTAAATAAAAATATCTTCTCATCTTAAAGGATGAGTTTATATAGAGGAAAACCTCTAACCACAGTGACATAAATCTTGTAAGTCATGAGGTTTTGGGAGAGGTTCCCAAAAAATTCCTTTCATATAAGGAATCCAATAAAGTAACCTTGCCATAAATTGCTTTGAAAAAGGGTTCAATGGCTAATATCATGAAGAGGATAGGTGAACGGGAGAGAGGCACACAAATGAAATTGGCGCGCAAGTGTATATCACGTAAGTCATTTGCCGAGAAAGTCTTGGCCATAGAAGTGTACTTCCACGACATGGGTTCACCTGGGTGATGAAGAATCTGTAGGGTAATACTTGGGTGAGACTTAACTCAAGCCTTTCGTATTATCCTAAGATGTTTCCAAAAGGGCAGCACGCAAGTTTCATCGAAAGGGTAGGGCGGTGCGCAAGTGTTTCCATTTTTAAGGAGGTCTGGAAACTTAGGTGCACAAGTGTTGATGAATTCTAAACACTTAGGCATTATTATGCTCTTTGAAGTCTTCTATTATAGGTAAAAAGTTGTCCTAGAAGCTTTTGAAAGAGTTGAGTTGAAGACTAGGGAGACCAGAGCTTGAATTTGACTTTTGGAAAATATGTCCTCGAAATAGGGGCCCACAGGGGCTATTTATAGTCCACCTTGCACCTTGGGAAAAAAATCAAATAGGGCATGTAGGTGAACTTAACGACCCATAGGTGGCGCACAAGTAACTTGCGCTCCTCCCTCCAAATGGGCTCCCGGTCCATGCTTTCGTAAAATTTTTTGATGTTCTTCAAAGGGTAACCCTTTTTGTGCTTAAGGTATTCCCCTTTTCTATTCATTGGACTCTGTGACAGAAAGGAGTGTCAAAAAAAGTCCCCCTCATAGTTGGATCTAAAAAGGATAGAGGATCCGGCTCTGAGGAAAATCCAGAGAAATAAAAGGTCTGTAGCATGCACATTTGGCGCGCAGATGATGGGGCACACAGGTTGTCTGGATCACCTATATATATAGGCTCACTCCCACACAAACTCACTCAGCTTCCAGCAACTTGATCACTCGTCGTGCATGTGCTTATGTTTTCGGCAAATCTCCCTTCTGGATTTTTTCTCACTTCTGCAGAAGGTATTTGACTTGCGTTCCATAACTAGGGTGGCAAAACTTGCGCAATCGTTTTGACTTGCACACCAAGTTGTGACTTGCAGACCTTAATGCCTTTGCCATTTTTTATGATTACCTTCATCAAAATATCACAAAACAAACTTACTTAAAAGTTGATTGTTTGATATTTGTGCAGATTCAAGGGCTCCTAGAAGAATTTGATCAGCTGATGAGTTGGCCAGCAAGAGAATAGATGACATGATGAACTTCATCGACCATGAATATTATTTTATCTGTGATAGCACTCTCCCGGATTTGGCTAAGTACTTCACGAAATATCATTCCAATTTCCCATAGAGCAACTACTTGCCCTTGTATGGCCATGGTTATCTACGAGGAGTCAACTATCCAGAGGCAAAGAATTTTATCCCTCATTCCTGGTTTTAGACCTATACTAACTTCTCTTCGGAAAATATCTCATTTTTAGTATCATCTGTCAATGTGGGGATAGTGGAGATGGCATACATAATACATCATAGCCCATGTGCTCCAGATCTAAAGCCTCACCACCTGAGCTACGACCGCATTGTTATCCCTCTATTTTCTGAAATTCTTATATAGACCAATCTAAGGGATGGAAGAAGAGTTGGGATTTCAGTCCTGGATGAGGTGTTAACCCAACTTGAATGTGGGCATTTTGGGTGCGACAAAACTATGCAGAGTTTTTCGATCATCTGAAGGGAGCTGCAATATATGAAGTTTTCTTGGCTGGCCAGTCATATGTCTATAGGAATGAAGACTTTGTGCTGGAGTTAATCAGCTACTAGAGCCCAGAAACAAATTCTTTCAATTTGACTCATGGAGAAGTAGGCATCAGCTTTTGGGACATCAACAAGATTTAAGGGGCTCCAATTTTGGGAGATATATATGAGGAATTAATCCCCCTAAGGTGACATGGAATGATTCAGAAAAGACTCCGGATTTGTCTTGAGAGTTAATGAAAATTTTCTAAAATCTTAATAATACCACCACCATGAAAACCCACAACAGAAAATATATCCATCCCTAGGAATGGAGAGACATGTTTCTGATTAAGAAGAGAGAGAAGGGACCTTCCTGCACTCGTCCTATTAGTTTCCCTAGAGCAGAAAAGAGGGGTTCTTCGGACACATTTTGGCCAACTCTGGAAGTAGGATATTTTGATAAGTGAGGGTATGAATTGAACCAGAAAATTCCATTGAAGACCCGTTTGGCAGGATTTTTGGCCTTATGGCTTAGTTTTTACCTTTTACCAGTTCAGGATTCGAAAGGAGGTGTGACATCAGGGACCTTTTCCATTGTAGCCAAGCTGGCTGAAAGGAATATGGTTTGGTTGGACACCCTATTTTTGGAAAAGATTCATTGGATCTTACTTCATGTTTATATGGGTACGTCTCCTCTAATAATAATGGAACTATTCCATGTTTTATGGGGATGGATCGCCACCCACTTCAGAACATATGTTGTACAAATTGGGGTACGGTTCCTGGAAGTTCTTTCCGGCCATCTCTTTAGGACTTTTCTGGACTTTCTTCCTTATCCCTCAAGGCTTATAATATCAATATAAGGCTAAGCATGTTAAAGGAGTTTCACTTCATTTTTATGGAAATCCACCAATAGGGAGATTTTTTATTGATGGAACAGCCCGCCTGGAGTTAAGGGCATATTTGTTGGTATGTAGAGATGGTACACTGGCCACAAGGATTGATGGAGAGATTTTATGTGAGCCCTATGCTCCATACAAATTTCCACGTCAATTAAAATGTCTACAGAAAATTATTGTATCCCCTCCAATGCATGTCAGTTTAGAGCAGCATTCGATGGTTGCTGGTCAACTATGGTTGTTGACATCTATGGAGATGACTGGGGCGGTATTTGATCTACCAGTTGTTGAAGCGGCAAGTTGATTGACTATATGGTATGTCAAGAGACGGGTAGCATCATATCCTGAAGGGGTACAAGATTAGCTGGTCCCTTAGGTGGGGATAAAGAAGGGAACCGTTAGGAAAGAAGCTCTTAATTTGGAAGGTGACTCTTCCTCAACTAGAGCTGATTCATCAGATTCCCAAGCTGGGAATGATGAGGCTCGAAATGCATCAAAGAGGCCTCGTTCCAGATATAATCTTCCTTCCAGAGTCATGAGACATACTCCATAGACTCCTGGTGAGTTACATCATTGAGGCAATTTAGTCGCCCTTATTTTAAAGAGCAACAAGTTTCATTTTCTTATTCTTTGTCTATGATTGCAGGAGCTAGGAAGAAGTTGATGTCCCAAATTGTAGGACCCTCCTCACAGCCTTCTGGTGCACATTCTAAATATTTATAACCAGAGGCTATTTGGACATGGAGAAGTTTATATTGTGATGCTGAAACTACATGTATGAACTTATGTAAAGGGATGCATATCCCTAGAGTGGGGAATCTCCGGGCTTCCTCAAACATCCGTTTTGAGGACAACCCTAATGAAGTGAGGGATTACATCAAAGAGCTGGAAATGCTCATATATTCCACTGATGAGTCAGTTCCTGTCACCAATAGGGTGAAGTAAATGATGGAACGTGGTACCACTGAGGGGATTGGTCCTTCATTAGATGAAGAGTGGCATGATTACATCGCTCCTGAAGATGTAAGTTTCCTTTTTCTCATATTTCTATTTTCTTTTCAATTTGAGTTTCGTCAAATCTTTTTTATTCAAGTAAATAATCTTCTTCATCTTGAATATTGTAAAATAAAGAACCACTGATATCCCTTTACTGTGGTATAGCCCTAGTGGAACTGCCCTTGGAGCCACTGAATCTCCTCGTAAGTCGGGCGAAGTATCTCCAGGCCTGCAAGTCATGGATGAGGAGTTAGAAAAGGCGTTATTGTCTCTAGTACCTATATTTGGAGATGATGACACCAATCCACCCAAAAAGTAAAAGAAGCTAAAGCATCTAAGAAAGAAGACCACAATCAAACGCTTTATCAGTATTGGTATGTCATTCTGGTAGTCATGAATCTTAACTTATGAAAAAGTGCTCAGACTTCTCAAGATTTTAGGGGCTTCTTCAGTTTTCCATTTAAGGGAAAGGACTGTCCATCCTCAGAGTACAACGAAGGGAGCTTTAGAACAGCCGTAAGTTCCTACTGAAACGGCTGTTCCTAAAGAAATACTGAGAGCAGATGCGCCATAGTTTGTTCCTAGCACCTCTCCTGTTTCTGATGCCAGGAGAGAAGAGACTTCTGGTAAATTAAAAATACTTCATATAACCTCAAATTAGACAACAATTGACTTCCATTATGTGATGTTTTAGGTTCAACACATGCCCCAGAACATTTGGAAACCACTGAAGCTGACCTCACAACTGTCTTTGAAGAGGTAATCTGGGGACATAGATTGCTAGATGAAAGTCACGAAGAAGACATTCTGAGTGCTCCCACTGGTGAGACTAACCTAGGATCTAGGACATCATTAGATAAAATGATGAATCTTTTCATGTCCTTTGAAGAAATTTTAGAACATGTTAATTTACCACCTGATTAAGAAGATTTTGGAGATCTATTTATAAAATCAAATGGATGTGAGTTTCATCATTTGTCCGGTTAATCTTCTCATGATTACACTTCTAACCATGTTTGGTTAAAAAATGTACAGTTCCATCTGAAGAAACTGTTGAACCAAAAATGCATGAAAGGGGTGTAGACATTGATTTCAACCCTATTATTGCAAAAACACTGGCTCAGGTGGAACTTAGAACAGAAAACCCTCCTGAAACCTGTCCTTAAAATTATTTTGAATCTAGGAAAGATAAGGAGGAGTCTTCACAAGTTATTGATCTACTGGTATGTAAAAGATGATGATATTTGTGGCTTACTTAACCTACAAGACAATCAATCAACTTTTACTGTCCATTTAAACTAACTATACTTTCAATAAACCAAACAGGGCTGTCAACTTCAATAGATAGATCTTGAGGTGAAGCCTCATCCTCAGCCCAAACAGTAGCAGAATGTGAAGCAACCAGGGTTAGGGAAAAAGTAAAATAGGGCACTTCATTAAGTGAATTAATCCTAAACTATGTTCCTCCCTATGATAGCAATGTTGAATCAGACCCAAAGGTGTAAAAGGCGCTCCGATTTTCATGTCGTAAGGCATGGAAAATATATGGAAGATAATATATGAGCTACCTCTTGAAGAGCTGCCTTCGAAAATTCTAAGACATTCATCTCTATTCATCATGCTGGGACATGGCGGTTTTGGATATCAAGAAATCCATGTCGCAGTGAAACAAGTCATTCGAAGGAGGGAGAAAGAGAAAAGGTGTCATCAATACCTGATCAGAGCAATATTACTGACCAATATTAGTGAATTTTAGGTTGTGGTGTCCCGAGATGAGGCTGATTATGCTGCAAAACTGAAGGAACTGAAGTAGAAGATCAAGGGGGAGATTGTCCAGTAGTTGCACCTTCAGCAAGAGCTAGATGTTGTTAATGGGGATCTTGACCAGCTTCATAATTCATTGGAAGAAGTCCAAGCGGATTGTATAAAAGCCATCATAGATGCCAAAGAAGCACTTCGTCGAGCTGAAGAGAGTGAAGCTGGTTGAGTAAATGAACCTCTAGTGGCTACTGATGAAGCTTGGGATGTTGTGAAACATATGAGAAATCATGTTGAATGTCTTTTGTAATTTCTTAAGAAAAAAAGAGAAGATACTTCAGTCTATGGATGTTCTTATAATCTTATTCCTCAATGAAAAACAGTTTATCTTCAATCATCTATACCTTCATTTTCTTGATAATTGATCTTATTTTTACCTAATCCAATGGGCCTAGTAAACATAGTTTGATTTTTACTAGGGTTATATAAACTACCCCAAAAACATTTCATCTTTTAATTGCTCAATATTTCCTAAATCATACAAAATATACATTTAGCAAGCTGGGACTCAACTTTTGTTCAGAGTACCCTTTATAGGATCCCAATTTAATGAGTACCATGTCTTTTTTTATTGGTATTTTAAAGTCATACATGGTGGACTCTAAAAAGGATATTATTTAAGGTCGAATAGTTTTTACCAAATGGATGATATTGAATCAATTATTTATAATTTTTTTAGAAACATATCACCATATTCAAGTATGGAGGGGGAAAACTGTAAACTATGACTTGAGAAATTTTGAATCTGAGGAATGACATGGGAAAAGATCTAAAAGGCATTAGAGTAAGTCTTTTCTAAGAATGAAGTTACCACTACTTGACAAACCTATTATGGGGGATTAATTATGTAGGTCCGACTAGGGAATATGCTGCATAGTCAAATAGTAGTATCTTTTGGCTGACATTTCTGTTGTGTAGATAACTTATACAAGGCCACCTAAGGGCCTGTGCTTCATATACGGGCAAAAGAACTCTCAGAAATTTGACTTTCTATTGCTAAAAGCCAAAGAATTTTTTATGGAGATTCAAATTTTCCAAATCATAGAGTCTTATTTATATAGAAAGGTACTTGAATATGGAGAGGATATTTCCAATCAAAATAGTCAAAGAATTCGAGGAATGTGACTTCTAAAAAGGTCTAACCCAAATGTAGGAAAAAGGTATCTATGGTATTAAATAATATGACTAAAACCATAGATAGATTCATTATATGACATATGGTCATGTGGTCCAACGTTATTTTATATTGATCTGAACATATGGAGGAGGAAAATGTAATCCATAGACTTGAATAATTTCAGATCATGAAAAAGAGTATGGAACAAATATGTTAAGGATGGGATTTTGTTTTTTCAGATCCCTACATATCGTCATTAAGACCAATAGAGAAAAAAGAGGCTTCTCCTAAGAATTAAGTTACCATTACTTGAAAAACCCATTATGGAGGTTTAATTATGCAGGGCCAACTGAGGCATAATCTGCATAGTAAAATAGTATCATCTTTTCGCTGACAGGTCCGTTATGTAGACAACTTATTCAAGGCCACCTAAGGGCACGTGCTGCATAGTAAGGAAAAATAAATCTCAGGTATCAGACATTTTGCAACTAGAAGTAAAGAAACGGGTTATATAGACCATGAATATTATTTGTATAATGTTGTGGCTGGGTCCTGAATTGAGATTCTGGATGTCACTACGCATCTCATTAGGATGAGAATCAAGCCACACGTAGTTCTTGAAATACAGTTTAACGTCATGCAGAATGAGAGCATGGAAGATCTTAGTTTAGGGTCATAGAGCATAGACCATAGTGAGGGAGACACATCGTGCATTTTTTATAAACCTGATGTGAATAAAGTCAAGGGTGTTCCATATCACACCATGTGCTCCCAGGGGGACTTTTCAGCCAAGGGACCGAAAGTGGAGTTTGGGGTTAGGCCCAATGGCTCGGGGCAGGACTTGAGGTATGCTTGAGTATTCTTACGTATCCCATGAGGATGGGAATCAAGCTCCACGTAGTTCTTGAAATACCCTTTTTACAAATTTTGTTTGTACATATGAGGTGTAAAGAGGACTTTATTACAATTATGGTTGGACCAAAGATTAAAGATTTGGGTGTCACTACGTATCTCATAAGGATGATAATCAATCCATATGTAGTTCTTGAAATACGACATGGTTGGAGACCATGTCAATGATGATTCCTCTCGAGTGAGGGTATCAGGGATTGTTGTAGTTTATTAGTCATACAGGAAAAAAGTGAAAATAGTTTAATGTCATATACATGGACCAGTGTTATGCAGTTTAATGTCTTGCAGAAAGGACAATGGGGGATTGTCTATTTTAACGTTATATATCTAGGACGATATGACATACACATTTTAACTTCATGTAGGATGAAAGTGAACCAAAATGAATGAGACGGTTGACGGGGGCTTCACATATCAACATCGAATGGGATGGAGGTGAATCGATGTGAAGAAAGTGGTTTCGGGCTTGAACCTCAGGAGGTTGCCTACGTACCAAGCCTAGGAGGCAAGTATCAAAGTCGGCGTAGTTCAATTGAGAGGGATTTGGTGATCGGGGTGTACTTGAGGAAAATGACCCAAAGATGACGTTGGGACTTAAGCGTGGTTAGCGGCCTAGAGAAGATGCCATGGTCGTAGATTACTATAAGCTCACGTGAGTCATGCTCAGTGTGAGAAACAAGATGCAGCAACAGATCTAACGATCGTGTCACAAAAGATGCGACTAAGAAGGATGTTGTGGGGTTTATTCATGGTTAGCTGGATGGGGAATGCAAGGAAACAGAGTTTAAAAGACAATTGTGCATGTGGAAATCACAGTTTAATGTCATGTGTCACAGACATGGGGTGCTTGGTAGTTTAAAGTCTTGCAGCTCGGACGATGCACAGTTTAACGTCATGTTGGACGATAGATGGTGTTATGCAGTTTAATGTCCTACAACAAGGAAAATGGGTGTATTTGTGTTACACAAAATACTTCTTCAAGAATCTTTCATTGGTTGGGGTGGTAATGAGTTCTCCATCCATTGAGATTAAAGAATAAGCTCCATTGGAGTAGACCTTATGTATTGAGTAAGGTCCTTCCCACTTTGGCTCATGATTTGGAGGCTTCATTCCTAGTACCATTGGGGTTCTAAGGACCAATAACAATTCTCCTTGAATGAATGAACTAAGACACACTTTTTTATTGAAATCTCATGCTATTAGATTCTGATAGACTTCTAAATGGTTCAGTGTGAACAATCTTTTTTCATCTAGTCATTCCAATTCATCCACTAGCTTTTGAGATTGTTCATTCGTAGATAACTGATCACAAATGGAGACTCTAAAAGAAAGTAGTTGGACTTCAATAGGAAAGACTGATTCTATTCCATATACCAATGAATATGGAGTTGATTGTGTAGTAGTGTGGGTGGTAGTCTAATAAGCCCATGGAGCATGAAAAAGTTTATCAGGCCATGACTTCTTATCTTTATCCACCTTCTTTTGAAGTATGTTTGAGAGAGTCTTATTGAAATCCTATACTTGACCATTGGCCACTGCATGATACTGAGATGAATGGTTGGATCTGATATTGTATTCTTGATACAATTTTCTTACCTCGGATGAACAAAAGTTGGTACAATTATCCGTCAATATGGTATGAGTAACACCAAATCTGGTAATGATGTTGGACAGGAGAAAGCTAAAAATTCTTTTAGCACTGACTTCTTTGAGAGGTATTGCCTCTACCCATTTGGAAAATAAGTAAGTAGTAGTAATAATATACTTAAACTAGTTAGATGTAGCTGGAAGATAAGGTCCTACTACGTCCATTCCCCATGTAGAAAATGGCCAAGAGTATTTAGTTGTATGAAGCAACTTTGGGTTTTTATGAATGTAGTTGGAACATAATTGACAAGAATGACACGTCTTAGTGAAATAAACATAATCTTGCATCATTGAAGACTAGAAGTATCAAAGCCTTCGAATTTGACCAGAAACTCTATGCCCAGACTGGTGGGCACCACAAACTCTTGTATGTACTTCATTCATGACATTCATTGTCTCTTCACCATCAATAAATCTGAATATAATTCCATCAAAACCTCGCTTGTAGAGAATTTTTTGGTGATTTGAGCTATCATAAAGAGTAAAATTGACCACACGTCACCAGACTTGTTCTTTCCTAGCTCTATCAGGTGGGAGTGTTCAAATTTTGAAGGTATTCCATGATAGGAGTCATTCATCCTATAGTATGGCCATATGGTTTAGAAATGGGACTAATTTCATAGATTTATTATGTTTTTATTTGAACAAAAGGTGAAACTATACGATGGTGGGAAATATTGATGATTTTTTCATCTCGATTTGGATCTACCAAGGTTGTGGCTACATTATCCAGTGCATCATCTTGGGCATTTTGTGATCGTGGGACATAAGAAAATGTCGGTTCTGAGGGAAATTCTTCCAATAACTCTCTGACATAATCACACAAAGGGATTAACTCTTCTTTTCTGATGGAATAAACCCCATTGATTTGTTTTATTACCAAATCTGAATCACCTTTTACCTTCAAGTGATTCACCTATGCATGAAGCACCAATTCCAATCCTGTGATAAGATCTTGATATTCTGCTTCATTGTTTGTACCACATTCCAAAAATAAGAAGGAATAAGGTAGCACTTCCTTTTCTGGGGAAATAAGAACGATTCCTAACCCAACTTTTTTGAATTTAAGATCTTCCATTTTCATCCCTGTTGGACTTCTGGAGGCACTATCAAAGTACATTTCCCATGTTTGAGGATTATCTTTAATAGAGAAGATTTCCTCATCTGGAAGTTTAATATTTGAAGATGTGTCTTCTACAGATGGGTGTTCAGAAAGGAAATCAGTAAGAGCTTGGCCCTTTGTTGCCTCTTAAGACACATACTGGATATCAAACTGCTGTAAAATAACCACCCACCATTCCAAATGTCCTGTAAGCATTGGATGACTAAGGATAAATTTGAGCGGGTTATTGTGAGATACCAATTGGACCTCATGATGTTGCAGGTAGTGTCTCAATTTTTAACTGCAAATATTAATGCTAAGAAACACTTTTCAATACTTGAATATCGAGTTTCTACCTCAAGTATAGTTCGACTAAGATAATAAAGGGTGTTTTCATTCCCAGCATCATTCTTTTAGGCAAAGAAGGTACCCAATGATCACTCTTAATCTATAACATAGAGAATGAGTGGTCTTCCTTAAACAGGTGGCATTAATACCAGTGGACTCAAGAGATATTTCTTGAGGATATTGAATGATTCTTGATCTTCTTCAGTCCACTGGTAACTGACTCCCTTCTTTATTAATCTGGTGAAGGGTAAACACTTGCCTGCCAAATTGGTAATGAAACGCCGAATATAGGCCAAGTGTCCATGAAGTCATCTTAATTCCATCAAATTCTAGGAGGTGACATGTGAAGGATTGATTTTTTTTTCTCAGGATTAATTTTGATACCATGATGGCGTATAACAAAGCCGAGAAATTTTCCATAGGTTACCCCGATAGCACATTTCAAGGTGTTCATCTTCCAATTGTGTTGTCAATGTTTGTTGAATATGATTTCAAGATAGGCCAAGTGATCAAAATTTTGTTTGTATTTCACCAACAAATCATCCAGATAACATTCAACAAATTTCCCTAAAAAGGGTTTGAAGATATGGTGCATGGCACGTTGATACGTTGCACCTGCATTCTTTAGGCCAAAGGGCATTACCCAATAGCAAAACACACCTTGAGGATCTCTAAAGGCTATAGAATCCTCATCTTCTGCGGCCTTTAATATTTTATTATACCTAGATTAACCATCCATTAAGGAAAGAGATTCGTAGCCAGCTATTGCATCAATTAAGAGTTCTGCGATCGGAACTGGAAAATCATCCTTGGGACAATGCCGATTAAGATCTCTGAATCCAATGCAAACTCTAATTTTTCCATTATTCTTTTTCACATAGACAATATTAGACATTCATTTGGGATGTTGAACTTCTCTAATGAATTTATACTTGATAAGATAATCAAATTCAGCTTCAATTTTGGAGGGATAAGTTGGGTGTGTTCTTCTTGATGCTTGCTTGAATCCTCAATGTTCTTCTGAAAAAGCCAAATGATGAGTGGAAACATCAGGATCAAGACCTGGAATTTATGTATAATTCCAAGAAAATATATCTCGATTTTTCTTTAGAAATTAAGTATACATTTCTTTCTCTTCAAGATTCATTGATACACTAATTGAAGTGGTGTGTGGATCTTCTTTTGTACCCAGATTTTTCTCTGAATTCATCCATAATGGTCGAGATACCCTCTTCAAATACAGGAGGAGCATCCCTGAGATCTTCCTCCTCTTCTGAAATATCTGTTACTTCTTCTATTTCTACTTTCATAGTAGATGATGAAGCATAATTTCCATAGTCAGGGGAGAAGTTAAAATTTGAACATCTTGAAGAAGAGGCTTCCATTTCTGACCCTATTGATGATGAAGGGTCTTCCTGGGGTGATAGAGAGGAGATGATGGATTGAGAATCGGCATCACTATTTTCCTCTGGTATTGTTATAACTTCTTCTAGCCTGGTTGATGAAGTATAGAATTTCTGGATTTTAGTGAATGAAATGAAGACATCTCCATTTAATATTTCATCACTGCTTGGCGAATCAACAATTTCTCCCATGTTGTCTGGCTTGATTGTCCAAATTGACATTATGGAAGTTTCCATAAGAGTGTTTGGATTTAGGTTTATCCTGTCAATTTGACTGATAGGAAACACATAAGTTGTACTCACATGTATGAATGGGTTCACTATAATCTTTTCCAAACCATTTAGAGCATTAATATTGGTGACCTTCTTTTCCATGGAGTTTTCCTTTCCCTCCATGTGATAAAATTCTGCATCAATGTATTGAGATTCACACAGTTTGAATGGGGAATTGTCACCATACAATGTCCCAATTTGACCATTGAAACAATATATGATACATTGATGTTATGATGAAGGTACGGCCACATGTTGATGTATCCAAGGTCTTCTAAGAAAAATATTGAAGGTAGTTTCCTGACGAACAACCATGAAATCTGAATTAGACATAATGTCTCTAAACTGAATTCTGAGTGTTATCTGGCCCAGAGGTTCTTGTTCGTTATTACCATATCATTGAAAAATCAAAGTAGAAGGAGATAAATTAGATTCAGTGAGGCCCAATCGATGAAGTGTACGAATATGAATGAGGTTGATTCCTGATCCATTATTAATGAAAGCTTGCTGGATGTCTATGTCATTGACTTTTCCAGATAGATACAAAGGTCTGATATGTCCATGTACAACATCATCTGCATCTTCATCTATAAAAGATATCATTTCATGGATTCTATAGGATCATTCTCTATATGGTAGACCCCAGCCACAACAATTTTAGTTTTGAATTCTTGAGGACTTGACAATGCCTCAATAAGAACCTCCCGAAGATCTTTTGATAGATTCAAGGCATCCAGAATTGATAACATGGCCGGAACTTGGTCCAAATGTCTCAAGACATCATACTTTTTTTCCAAAGGTCTGCATTTCCCAGCATGAAATTTTGGTTTTGTAGGTGCCATGGAAGTTTATGATTTAGCAGTAGATGCATCCCCTATCGGGGCAGGAATTGGAAACACTCCTGGCTTCAGTAAATTAGATCAACTAGGTTAATCTATTTGCAGAGGGGAAGAAGGTGTAACCTCTAACTAGTCCTCCAACATAACTATGTCAGGACCTAATCTGCCATGTGTGGAAGATCATTCTTGTTCTTTTTGATCCCGTTGAAGGGATTTTCCATGAGTTTTTGTAGCATATACAGTTCTAATTTTGGTAGGATTGAAATAGTGTCTTCTAGAATATCCACATCTTCCCCTGTATCCTAGACCTTCGTCTCTTCATCTAATTCATCTGTTAGATACAAGGAACTTATGCTTATCATGATTGAAACTGTCATTTTCATAGGGATCTATTAAATGAATCATGTTAACATAACCAAAGATCAATTCTTCATCTGATGAAGATTCTACCTGATCAACCAATTCAAGCTATGCCATTTGGTGGGGTTTTTCCCATGCTTTTGAAGCATATGGCATAAAATCTGCCATAGTCAAAGATGACTTAGGATTTGGCACGTGCTCTTCTTCTTCTGACTGCTCTTCTTTCATCAAATTACGCTTCTTTTTTGAGGATTTTCCTTCGGATGAAGGGGGTTTTTTTGTGGAAAAAAATAGCAGAAGATGCAATTGGTTAATTCAATTATGTTCATAAAATAGCATGAGTTCGTTTGATTATTTTTCTGACCATCCAATCAGCATATTTCTGTGCATTTTTACTTTTTAATTTGTGCTACTCGCCTTGTTCCTCTAGATCAGTAGTAGTAACACATGCTACCTAGGCTGAAGAACCTGTCTGTTTTACTTGTCCAAAGTCCACCATCTTTTGCAAGAGGTCTTTGAAGACAAAACACACCTGAATGGGATGCCCCAACATCTGATGAAACAGTAAATAGTTGGAGAGGTCTTTATCTACTTCCTTTTTTGGCCTTTTGGGCCTTGGAAACTAAATCATATTGTTTTCCAAAGCCGAGATGAAGTAACCAGGAACTTGTTCATTTCGGAAAGAATAAACTTTGTTATTTAAATCCTCAAACTATTTCTACCTATGATCTCTTTGATCACCTTGACGAGGTGGCCATTATTGTTGATGATCAGGAGGTAGAGCCCTTCAATATAATGAAGGTTTTGAAGTGGAATCAGGTACAGGTTCTTGTTTAAGTGTAACTATAGTAGTATCTACTTTCCCTATTCTCCTTCACGGAGCTGATGGAATTACACAAGTTTTATCCCTAGTCTCTATAAGAGAGTCTTCTATCTGTTGAGTGATTTAAGTAAGGTCTCAAAACCCTCCTGTGTATTTCATAGGGATCAATGGTGTACATAATTCATCATGCAGATTTTCCACATAGATTGGTAGTAACTCTTCTTGAGGGAGTTCAAAACTTAAGGAATATGTCAGTCCCTTTCAGCGAGCAATGAAATCTGAAACTCTTTAATTTTCCTTTTGTTTACAATTAGTAAGATCAAAAATTGTCATCTTTGGTAATATTGCTCTAAATTGAAGAAGGAATTTTTTACGGATATCTTCCCACACAGTAATTGACTGAGATTGCAAACTTGTATACCAGACAAAACCAGGTCCTTGTAATGACTGCACAAAACACATTATTTTAACTGCATCTTGTTGTTGAGTA
The DNA here is from genome assembly GCA_963277665.1 of Viscum album. Taxonomy (NCBI): domain Eukaryota; kingdom Viridiplantae; phylum Streptophyta; class Magnoliopsida; order Santalales; family Viscaceae; genus Viscum; species Viscum album. The sequence continues at coordinate 299,660,101 of OY728151.1, forward strand.
CTTCCCATCATAGGATGTCAATGAGAAACAAAATGTGTTATCTTTTGTTCTGGATCTCCCAAACCATTGAAAATTGGGAATGTGGTATTCGAAAAATTTTATGGGGCAGGAATTACATCCACCCATTCAGGGTAAGCTCTCTTTTCCGGTTGAACTGGTGCACTTAATCCTTCCATAGCTTTCAACTGAACTGTTAATGAATCAATGGTAGTCATTAATGCTTGAGAAACATCTGGTGGAGCTTGGACCTGAGCAGGTGCAATAACTGGAGTTTGGACGGGTGTGGTGACGGGTACTTCTATTGATGGTAGTATTGCCAGTTGTTGTCATGTATGACCCCTAGGATTGGACTTATGAGGGTGTACTTGTAAAGAGGGATATTCTTGATCCATTCTAATAGTTGCAATAAATTCCCTTGATTGATTAACTCCAGCATGCTTAAGAGGAAGACTACCTTGAAGTAGTTCTGCATTTAACCTTCTTAACTACTTCATTTCATCTTCTTGTTGTGTGAACATTTCCTCTAGTGAGAGTGATTGGCCTTCTCTGGAGGTAGGGTGGGATGTAACTTAACTTTTACCCTCTTCCTTGGCATGTGACTTTCTGGACTATGGAAGGGTATTACCCAAATGAATGTCTTGCCTCTAGGAAACCCTCTGGATTCTATTACTCACACCTCCTTCATTTTTTTCTGTGTATACAGCCTCTTGAATAGGAACTCCTTCATCTAATTCCACTGAGTGAGCCTCATGTTCTGGGGGATCAGTGACAACGGAATTGATGACATTTATTGATGCATAACACATTACAGCCCTTCTGTCATTGTTTCTGTGATACTATCTTCTTGTATGTATTTTATGAGACATTGCCTTTTGTTTTGTTGATCCCTCAAGAACATCTTGGTGAATCCTAATTTGGAGGCAATTTCCGGATAATTCAGCTCTGTTTTCCTCTTGTGGATTCTTCCCTAATCAAGAGAAGACTGACTTTTGCAGAGGAAGAGATTGAGAATTTGAAAAAGTCCCCAGTTCAGTGGACTGGGGATATTCCTATTTTTCCTGCTCAACTCTTCGAATCCTGTCTGTTGATCCCGAGGGTTGGATTAAAAGAGTTCCTAGCCTGGAAAGATGAGGTGTCTTATGAGCTGCTACATCTGAAACTTTCTCAAAATCTCTCCTGATTTTGCGGATTTTAGTCCGGAAATTGGCCGGATGCGTCATCAGACATCCACTCAAATCACCTGTCTCATATTACTATTGAATTATTTCTGACACCTCTGTCACGTGATGATGCGCATGCTCTAAACGAGAATCATGTTTGATATTCTCATTTTCTTGATGCAGGATTAATTAGATAACTTATTCTTTATATGCCTGACTTTGGGAAGAACTAGTTGAGGAATGTTCTTGAGAATTCCTTTGATTACAAACAAATCCAGTTAGTTTTTTCCATCCATGGACAATAAAAATGCATTAGACCACTTTTGGCAGGCTTTATTGACTGGAGAGCCCAGTGAAATGTAATTCTCCATGAACACCTCATCCCCTGATATGAATACCAGATGGGGCATTGGTAATTAACTAGTGAAACCTTTTTAATGTGCCAAGGAATGTACGCTGAAGGGCTCTCTACTTCTTTTCAACCATTGGATTTCGGGAAACTGAGAGAGATGCCAAGTCAAATTGGTGTTGCAACCCTTCTATTACCTTAACATTATTTTGATATTCATCATAAGGTAATATTTTCTCTTTCTAGTGACAATGAATTTTCCATATGTTGAGATGAATATCATGAATACAATCTTCTATCAACGTTTCTATAATATCATACTGAGAGTCATCCAAAGGCCAAAACATGACTGGTATTTCACCATTTCCAATTGGTTTCTCATATTCAGCACTTCCTCTTTGACATTTGATGAATATTCCTCTACCTGATTGGACCAAAGTTGGTTCTTCTTTATTGTTTCATCAGATTCAACAAGACTAGTAGAGAATTCATTTGTCCAATTAGAAGATGAATGACCCAGGGGTGGTTCATAGAATGATCTACACCTTGGGCTATCTTCTGATTGAGAAAGTATTTCACCTGCTAGCAGTAAGGCATCAGACATGATTGGCTTCTCATTTGCAAGTGCCTCAAGATAGGAGTGCTTTCTCATTACTGCATTGTCATTGAATAATTTTCTAGGCAATGAGAATTACTACTCCATAGAGTAATTTTGCATCTAAATTAATCATCATGGGGAGGACCACCATGATGGGTTACAGCAAAAGATGAAACTTTTTCTCCTTGGTCTTCTGGCCACACAGAGGGTTATTGTGGCCCTCATCTGAAGATGATGCTTCAAGATTGACTGAATTTTCATGAATCAAGCCTTCATGAGGAAGTGTCTGATGAAGACCTTCTAAATTATTGTTGTTATTTTCAGAATTTGGAAATGAGAGATTAGAATCTTGAGTTGAAACAGATAATTGTCTGAGGGCTTCAAGAACTCCAGCATTGAGCAAGGACTTATTGCAGATTGGCTCTTGATTTTTTAATTGTGCTGGATGGGTCTTTTTCTTGAACGCATTCTTACTCAATTTGGAAACCACTTGTTGATGAAAGTGGTTATTATGGGCAGGTGTATGTGCCTGCTCAATAGAAATGGTCAGGTTAGGATGACTATCTTCAGTTAAATCAGGTGTATGTTCCAGACTTGATTGTCCGTATGACATGGGGGAGTATGCCCCACGACCCTCCTAGACTAGAATAGAGGTGTGTATCTGCTCCAGTGTTACATGTTGATGAGTGACTTCACTGATAGAGATAGATTTATTTTTCTTTCCCTGTAATGTCACTGAAGTTGTTATAATATTCTGACAGGTATCCAGAATATGGGCAGGGATTTTCATCTGCTCTTTCACCATTTTCAGAATGTGCTCGGTGACTTCAGCTTCTGGAATAGAAATATATTTCCATTCCGTGTTTCGAGTAGGTGTGGGTTCCTGCTCCTGTCCTCTTTTTCCTGTCAGTGAATTCTGACAGTACTCATGTGTGGGGGCAGAAAGTTGTGTCTGCCTCCTGTTTATCATTGGATCTTTCCAATTGACATCTTCGGGTGCTACCAAATGATACTTTTGGATATCTTGGTGAATTACAAGTGTATGTGCCTACTGCTTGTTCTCCATCGAATATAATTGATGAACTTACTTCAATACTAGCATACGAGACTGCTCGCAGAATTGATGAGTTTAAGAAGGTGTATGTGCCTGTTTACAGGTGGTCACCACATTTGGTTGGTTGGATTCTTTAGATGCAGTCAGACGAGCCTGCTGACTGGCTGATGATTTATAAACAGGTTTATGTTCTTGCCTATAGTACTCCGCCGGAATTTCCTGGCGATATTGGTGTGTTACTTCTAGATGAGTCTGTTGGGTAGTAAAATTAGGATGGATGTGTGTATATTCCCGCTCGTTGTTTTCCATCAAGTTAGGTTGATGGACTTCTCCAGAGGGGGTAGAGGTAAAAACATACTCCCAGTTGGCCAAATTTCACCTCTGATGGTTCATCTTGCATGCTCTACACTGCGGAACCTGAGCCAAACACCTAGAGGTGATACCCCCATCATGTTGAGGGTGCACTACTGGACGATTCGGGCGGCGATTTTTAGTGGGAGTCCTCAGGAAGGACTCCTTTCTTCTTGAAATGAGGCCTTGAGTGACCTCTTGATTCACCTCCCTATAAAATGGGAGGGACTGGTTGTTGCGTTCTGGGGATAAAGACCCAAAATGGTTGGAGACGGTGGTTGGCACCACCTGCTTCTTGACCATTGGTTGTCGTTGTCTGGACTACCACGGTGAGTTGTTAACTTGGAGGGCTTGTCGAGCAGCCTCTAGAATCAGGATCGTACTATGTTGATGATATTCCCTCACCAGTACATTTGAGACACATCGTTGAAGACGCTGAGTAGGTGATGTCGTCCTCAGAGCATATGAGGATCCAGCAGAAGTAGCAGTTGAGGCATTCATAGGTGTGAACCTTAAAGAAGTCATTTTTTGTTGCAGATATATCTTGGAAAAGAGTACATATTTGATATAACAGAGATAATCAAGATAGGTCTGGCTAGACTACATCTTTTTGGATGAGCACTTATGTTATTGATTGGTTTGTTGCCTCTCATATTGAGTTTAATAGAGGCCTAACAAAGAAGTAAAACATCATTTAACATGGTTAAGAATTCACATTGGGTTCACCATTTTTTTGTTTTGTTTGGAAATGGTGATGACCTTGTTTTTTTAAGGTTCAAACATTCCAATCAGATTCTAATGGGTTTATTCGTAGAACCGGAAACACCCAATGATTCTATATCCATTTGGACCTACTTTCCAAAGGTAGGTGCTCATTAGTTATGGACCGATGAGGCTTAATAATTTTCATTGTTCGAGAGGATCGTAGGTTAGGCTCATCACACCATTTTGGGGGGAATTATTGCCTACTCCGGGACTCTCTTATATATTTAAGTTATGTTCAAGAATCCTTATTAATTCACCAATCATGAAAATGAGTTTTCCTTTAGATTTGGCAATCGATGATTGATATGTATGGGATTTAGAGAATCTTTTATTTGTATTTGAGGTTCTTCATTGATGGAGAATCATCCATATGTATTAGAGATTCTTAGTCAATGGTATCCTTAAAAACATTATATAGAAATCTCTTGGTCATTATGATGACCATACTGGTTTTAAATCCACTCAGTGGGGCCCATGAAGTTTATTTTCATTCAGAAAGACAGGGATTATTTTAGAGTTGGGATCGTACCCACAGATGGGCTACCTACGTATCCTCATTAAAAAGGAATCAGAACCCATGTAGTTTGATAAGAATGATATACTTTAACATCATATGGGATGGAAAATAATAAATGAAAGATGGGATTGAACCTTAGAAAGGCTTTCTATGTACTCTAATTTTAAGGCAGTGATCAAAGTCCACATAGTTCGGATGAAGAAATATAGTTCATATGCATGGTAAATGGACCAAAAAGAGATGTCATGATTACTTTTACACTTTAAGCTCACGTGATTCATTCTCAGTGTGAGAAACAAGAGTTATTAGTAAACCTGACGTTTGTTCCATGAAAAATGGAGTCAAAAGTAATGATGTGGAGCTTACATATGTATGACTGCCCAAGTAGATGAAGACCAGAACTTACTTCAGGGAAGAATCCTAGGAGCAGGGCCCATAAAGGTATTTGTACTTTATGGAGATTTGGAGTTTTAACTCATGGCTTACTCCTAATAAGGATTCCCAAATTAAAGGGGACTTATAACTTGGGGCTTAATCATGAGAAAGAGGCCCAAATTAAAGGAATTGTGATTGGGGATTATTCCTGAGAAGGAGGCCCAAACCAAGGGAACTTATGATTGGGTCTTATTCCTAAGAAGGAGGCCCAAATCAAAAGAAACTAAGATTGGGGATTACTCCTAATGAGGATGACCAATGTTAAAGGAAACTATGACTGGGGCTTACTCCTGAGAAGGAGTCCCTAGTTAAGGGGACTTGGGACTTACTTTTGCGGAGGATTCCCTAAATAAAAAGATCTTCTCATCTTAAAGGATGAGGTTATATGGAGGAAAACCTCTAACCGCAGTGACATAATGCTTGTACGCCATGAGGTTTTGGGAGAGGTTCTCAAAGAATTCCTTTCAGATAAGAAATCCAACAAAGGAACTATGCCATAAATGTCTCTGAAAATGGGTTCTAGGGATAATATCTTGAAGAGGAGAGGTGAATGGGAGAGAGGCACACAAATGAAGTTTGGGCGCAAGTGTAGGTCGCATAAGTCATTTGGAACACAAGTCTTCGCCGCACAAGTGCACTTGCGCAGCATGGGTTCACCTGGGCGATGAAGAATTTGTAGGGTAATACTTGGGAGAGACTTAACTCAAGCCTTTAGTATTATCCTAAGATGTTTCTAAAAGGGTGGCGTTCTAGTTTAATCTAAAGGTTAGGGCAGCGCACAAGTGTTTCCATTTTTAAGGAGGTCTGGACACTTAGGCATGTAAGTGTTGATGAATTTTAAACACTTAGGCATTATTATACTCCATCAAGTCTTCTATTCTAGGTAAAAAGTTACCTTATAAGCTTTCGGAATAGTTTAGTTGAAGAATAGGGTGACCAGTGCTTGAATTTGACTTTTGGAAAATCCGTCCTCGAAATGGGGTCCCACAGGGGCTATTTATAGGACACCTTGCACCTTGGGTGAAAATCAAATAGGTCATGCAAGTGAGCTACGCAACCCATAGGTGGCCCGCAAGTGACTTATGAGCCTCACTCCAAATGGGGTTTTGGTCCATGCTTTCATCAATTTTTTGATGTTCTTCAAAGGGTGACCCTCTTTTTTCTTAAGATATTCCCCTTTTCCATTCATTGGACTATGTGATGGAAAGAAGTGTCAACAAGGTCATAACTTCCTTTTTCAATGTCAATTTGATCTGTTAAAACCCTATATTTATTCTAATAATGTGATCACTATTCAATTTCTATATTATCAGTGGTAATGATTCATAAAATTATTTTAAATCTGATATAATATAGTAAAACCAAATAATTTCATTTGTTCTCAATAACCATATTACATAATAATTCATTCAATTAAATTACAAGGGTGTTTTTTTATAACAGTTCGGGTGGTTATAGTCTTCCCTCCTTAAGAAATTTCTCCCTCAAAATTTTCTTTTCCCACATTAAAACAAATCATGGTAACTCTATTTCATCACCTCCTCTAGTTCCCATGTCACTTATTCAAAGTTATTGTTTCTCTATATCACTTTGTCGTGGTGCATTGTCTAATTTCTTAGGACATTCTATCGATGGTCTAATATTTTCACCAGCTACTCTTCATAATAAAAAATCATTCTCTGATAGTACCGCCTTTAGATTGAGTACATATGAGGGGACTATGATTTAGTTCCCCAGTATAGATACATAGACTACATCATGTACTAGAGATTGGTTAGGAAGGAGTTCCAATCGATTGACTACATATCGGATGTTATCAATGATCTAAAAGGCACTGATGTATTGTGGACTTAGATTTCCCTTCTTCCCAAATCTCATCACTTTCTCCCATGGAGATATATAGAGGAGTACCATGTCCCCAACAACAATCTCTAGGTTTCATAGACAATTTCTATCATAGCTCTTTTATTAACTCTCATCATCCTTGATGTGATGTTGTATGGTCTTCACCTTTTCTACCATTTTCTAGACCATTTTAGGACCTAGTGGATTTTTTCCCCAACTCCATCCCATCATTTAGTATTTTTTTCCCCCGATTCCCATAGAGGGATTCATAGGGAGCCATTTGGATTCTTGAGTGTAAACTATTATTGTATGAGTACTCGAACAATTGGAGATATTCATCCCATCCTCCTTTGAAGTCAATTGAGCATTCTCTCAACATTTCCTCATGTTTCTAGATAGTTCACTTAGATTTGTCATCATTTTTAGGGTGACAATTAATTCTTAAGTTCACCTCTATATTTGGAGCATGTTTGATACATTTCCATATAATAGAGGTGAATCTATGATATCTACTAGATATAATATATTGTGGTAATCCATGTATCCTTACAACTTCTCTAATATATATCTATGCAATTGGATCTAGTGATAAGTCATGTCGAATCAAAATATATTGTGAATTCTTCATAAGTTGATCCACCAAAACCCAGATTGAATTATTTCCTATGTATTTCTATAAAAGTACGATGACAATGTCCATGGTGACTACTTTATAATTCAATGTAGGTATGGGTAATAGTTTCTTTATCCTGATATTTTGTTTTTCTTTCTTCCATCACTTTCTAACATAGAAGACATCTTGATGTATATTCTATGCCCTCCTTCATCATATTTTCCCACCAATAGTTATTTTGGGGATCTCAATACATCATTTTACTTCTAGGATGGATAGATAATGCTAAGTTATGTGCATCATCCAAAATATATTCATTAAAAAAGTATTTTATAGTACACAAAGTCTTGATATAAATCCTACAACACATTCTTCGTTAATATTGATCTCTGTAGATTTTCCTTTTATTATATTTTCCACTTTATTTGGAATTCCCACATCACCTCTTTAAGCATGATTTAACCTCTCCATAAGAGACATTTCATAAATAATTTGTGAAAGTATTGATGATGTTCATTCCATTATGATTCTTATTCCCATCCTTTAAAAATATAAGAAGATAATATCCCAATAAATTGTAATAAATGATAGAATTACAAGACCATTTATACTTACAACATCTACCACTTTATTCTCTTTGCAAGGACTGTAGTGGATTGAGAAGTCTTAATCCATGATAATCTCTAACCATCATAATTGGTGCATATTTATCTCTTTTTATGTGAATATATAATTGATAGTTTTTTGATCCATATATATTTTCCAATTTTCTCTAAAGAGATAATTCCACCATACTGGTAAAGATAATATCACTTCATCCAACTCAAGATTGTGATTTTTTTTATTTATATTCCTAAACATTAAACAACCTTGAATCGTAGGCTATGAATTTTTTATTTTGTATCAACACACAACCTAATACCTAATTTGAATGATTTTTGAATACTATAAAAAGTTCTCCACTTATGGGTAGTGTGAGTACAGGTGCAGGGAAAATCCTCCTTTTCAAATCCTTGAAGATCTCTTCACATTTATCATTCAAATAAAACCTGACTCAATTCCAAGTTATCTTGGTTAGATATATTTACAATATTGATAAATTCCATAAATTTTTATGATAATACCCATCTAATCCAATTAAACTAAGTATTTCTATCATATATGTTTTCCTATTCCATCCATCCATTTCTTCGGTTTTTGAAGGGTCCACAGATATCCAATTGATTGTGTGGATAGGCCCCATGAATGAGACTTCATTCAATAAAAATACACATTTTAGATACTTTGAAAAAAGCATCTCCATTAATATAGATATTATCACAACTCTTGGATATTGTCACGACCCTCCTTCACAAAGATGAGGGAAGGAATAGAAAACTATCAGACCCATCCTTCCTCATGTTCGAGGATAGATAATGACCCCCCGAGTCCCACCTTCAATAGGCTCTAGAGTGGCGACTAGAACCAAGGATATACAATCACACGTAATATGGAAGGCATTACCCTTTTTATTTAGTATGATTGGTAGATACGACAGTAAAAACCCAAACAACTCCAAAACTGAAGATAAAAGTAAATCCAAAACCCATTCCCATATGCATGTTCAAAGATAAATCCATACAAGTAAAAGAATAACTCGAAAGGGAAAGTACCAAAAGAAAGAAAAAAGAAAAGGTATCCATCCCAATGTCCTATCTAGTATTGTCCCTCATGGTCCCCAAAGTCCTCCTTGAAACCTGAATGTAGTTTTACATACGTAGAGTGATTATATAGGTATACACAGTAGGGAAAACCAAAATCTCTTGTTCAAAAGTGGGGAGGCATTCTAATGACTCGTGAGAAAAATGATATAACCAAAGCACCTAGCAAGGAAACTATCCACCCAACCTCACTAAGGCACACTCCCAAAATAACAAAAGTTGGGTAAAATAATAGTAATAGCACATCGATGTTTGGGTACCCCGCACCAGTTTCACATTGGTTATTAAATACATCTTACATGTCAGACCTCCCTAGCCATTTTTTTACTGAAGTCCCACTGCCACCCCAAAAATAATCTTATGGGACATGACAACAACATATCCTTCCTTTAGACACCTGGTCCACCACAACCATGAATCCCCCCCCCCCCCGCAAACACCTAGTCCACCACAACCATACATAACCATTTCCACAAACACCTGGGCATGAACAACCACTGCCATGCCCAAAGACACCTAGGCCTCATCCCGAAGACACTTGAAAAAAAATGCACCCACACACACCTGAGACAACCACCACAACCACCCTTCCTGAAGAATATTGGGATACAGTGGACCTCCTGCCATCACAACTAGTCCGAAGATTCTTGGGCTACTCAGGTGAGGGAGAAAAAAAGGATCTAATGACCAACAACTCCTATGAGTGTTGCGAAAACACCCTCCCCCCATGAATTGGGGGTGTTCGGACTAAAGTGATCAATGGGGTGGGGTGTGAATAAGAAACACATAATATAATTTATAAGTATAGTTTAACAAGCACTCATTCCAACCTAAAGGTTCTAAACCAGCATATACACAATCATCCTCTTTACTATTCATTCATAAAAAAGCACAATAACAAAAACCAAAGCACGACTCATCCCTAGAAAACAATTCCCCATTGAACCCATTATTGTTATCATATTCAAGTGATTCAATTTAAATAAATATTCACTACTGATAAACTAATAGTCATATCCACAAGACAAGGAAGAAAAAATATCCAAGATAAAATTTAAGCATTCACTCTCAGTTCTCTTGTAAAGTCACAACAACAAAAGGGATATGTGAGATCCCTCTATGTATTAGAACCAAAACAAGCCCCAACACATGGAACCACTCGGCCTCATATCCATAAACCAACAAATGAACAACAGGGGATCATGTCCCCATTCACATCACCCCACAAACATCGAGCAGAACATTCATGCTTAATATCATTACAAAACAAGGGAGTTTTGAGATTTAACCACACCATTTATCTGGTTCCTTCCTTTCTTTTGGTTAACCGGAGTGATCACACAAGGATTATTGTTCATTGGGAATCCATTTAATCAACTGATTTTACATGATTAACCAATTTCCATGTTACATCCATTTAATCACAAGATTATCCTGAAAATAGAGGTTAGTGTGCAAGAAAGTTCCACCAATGGCCATGATTTTCATTGTACATAAACCTATGTAATTCTTGACATATAAGAAAAGACAAAAGAGTATAGTAGCATTATAAAACACACTCCTTCATTCATTAAAAACTATTTATTATCTTCGTTATGGTTTGGTTTCATCAATCCCCAAATTAACTTTATCATACCCACCCCAAATGATACATAGTAACGAGAGACAAAGGAGAACCCAACTTGGATGATCAATTATTGAAGTTTTATTCCTTTCACCAAGAACTGGTAATGCGCGACTTGTAGGGGAGGAACACCAAGGACTCTAAGAGTGAGTATAAAAAGGATCCAACATGGGTTCATAGTTAGCATTAGGTAGAGGGAATCCAAACTCCCCAAGGAAAGTAAAAGATACCAGCCAAGAAGAAGAAAAAAACTTCATTCGATAAAAGGGGTGAGATCCAGGAGTTACAGGATATGAAATCTTGGACAGCTTTAAAGTCGGATCGTGGGTTCTCCACGTGGTTGGGAAGTTACAAATAGTGGAATTAATTGTTATTTAAAAATTATTTTTTGAGAGGTGGTGATAACGGATATGTGTTAAAGGGTTTCCTTTAAACAGGGAAAACCCACCTAACAGGGGAGAAGCTAAAAAGTATAGGAAAAAGGGGTGACACCGAGGAAAAATACACACATTTTTGTATGTCAATGGTCTCCTGAATCTTGGGGGATTTTAGATATAATTTATGGTCTTTAGATGGATTTTAAAGGGGTATTAAAACACTTTTACATCAAAAGATATGTTGTTGGAGAGGGACTGGAAAAAGTTGGAAATAGGAAAAAAGGGTGGGACACCATTTGGTGAGAAACCATAACGGTACCACCGTCAGAGTGAAACTATAATAGTGCCACCGGTTTGGTGGAACACCATAAGCGGTACTACCATTTTGGTGTGCAACCGCTATAGTGCCAATATTTCTATGTGCGACCGATACGGTGCCACTGTCATGGTGCCACCATTTCAGTGTGCGTCCTCTGTGGTGCCACTGTCATGTTGCCACTGTTAACGGTGCCACCGTCACGGTGCCACCATTTCAATGGAACCATTTAGTGGAACCAAGTTTTTGGTAAACTTCCTAATGAGTCACCGATGGTCCCCATGATACCCCAAACACCGGAAATTTGGAAAAGTAATGAACCAAGAGGGTTCGGTCCATTTCATCAACTACCCCCCCCCCCAAAAAAAATATTCTCATCCTCGAGAATCCAAGAGTAAAACTGAAGAAAAGAGAGGGGATCTGAATGACCACCTCACAAGATACCTCTGAGGAGTAAACCTCATTGACATATAGGAACACCTCTCCCTCATACTGATCAACTGTAGGGGCACTACTGTTCCCCTCTCTTAAGCAACCCCAGAAACATATAAAGTTCATACCATCCAGTCATATGGATTAGGGATTCCCTTCCTCTATGTCAAGATACTATCTTCTTTGGTCAGCACTGACTCACCCGCATGAGTTTAATTGCATACAAATTAATGTGTCTCAATTAGGGATCAGGTCTGCCTCTCCCCACAGTCCAGACTCTTCACACACATTTAGAAAACAAGGGAAACATCCCATCTCATAGTTAACAAAGTCAATAAATACATCACATTCAAAAACAAATCAACACAGTACAAAACTCAAAATAGCTATGGGTACTGGGCATGCATTTGTGCCTCTCCTTCCCAGGTACTCTCCACAAACCCACCATGCCTCCATAACACATGAACCAAGGGAATGGTTCACCCAAAAAAGCACCTTATCTTCACAATCCTCAATCCTCTCTGGCCTCTCTTTGAATGTCTTTTCGTCCTCGATATTAATCTTCTCTCAATAGAGGATGTGAAAATCATCATTTAGATACTGATGAAGCTGAGACACATGGAAGAATTTGTGCACCCTTAGTAGCGGTAGTGGTAGGGCCAACTGATAAGCCACTTCATCGGCCTGCCGCAACACCTTGAAGGTTCTGACCAACCTGAGAGAAAGCTTACCTCCCCTACAGAACCTCCATTGCTCATGTCAAGGGGAGACCTTCCAGAACACATGGTCCCCGACCTCGAACTCCAAGGGTCTCCTGTTATGATCGGCATACAACTTCTTTCAGTCCTGAGCCTCCTTTATCCTCTCCCATACAAGGCTTCGAATGGAGCCATCAAAATGGTAGAGTGATAAATATTGTTGTATGAAAACATTACCATAGTAAAGTGTCACACCCATTATACCCTAAAGTCTAAAACACATTCTCATAGCATATCCTCCAACATCCAGAATGTCCACTCTGTCTGCCCATCTATATGGGGGTGGAAAGCAGTGATGAGGCACAGCTGGGTGCCAAAAGCATGTTGCAATCCTTTCCAGACCCATGAGGTAAAATTTGTATCCAAATTAGATTCTATGGACCTCGAAACAACATGAAACTGCAGCACCTAGTCCACATACCTCAGTGATAATGCATCCACCGCACTCGACTTCTTGATTTCCAGGAAGTGAGATGATTTTGTCGGTCGGTCCACCACTACCCAGATAGAATCGCGACCTCCTTGAACCCTAGATAGTCTTGTGAAGAAATCCATAGATATGTTGTCCCACTTCCACTCAGGGACATCTAAAGGATGCAATAGAATTCTCGGAACATGGTGCTCATCCTTTACCATCTAACACATGAGTCACTTTTCCATGAACCCCACCACTACCTGTTTCACCCCAGACCACAAAACCTAACTCCTCAAACCGTGTTATATTTTGGAAACTCATATTTATAGTGCCATAGGTGAGTTTTGGAAAACACCACGAACCCTCTCATTCACTTCCACCAGAACAAAAAAACATTCCATGAAACATAATCTGATTCTGTCCTTTTTCTGACCATCCTTCTGAAGCATTACCCTGGATAACATGATTGTGCATCACTTCAACCACTCAATCCCCCCACTAAAACTCCTCCACCTACTTCAATAGATAGGATCTCATTATCATCTAGAATAGACAACCTCTTCCATCCTTCATCCTTGAATCCATGTGTAGGGCAGCCAACTCCTCCATCATCTTCTAAGAATTTGTTTTTCTTGAACCACATCCTTCTACGACTTCCTGCTCAGGGCATCATCCACCATGTTCCCCTTCCCTGAGGTGTAGTAAATATAAAAGTTGTAGTTTTGAAGAATCTCCAACCACCTCCACTTCCGTAAGTTCAGGTCCCACTAGGAGAAGATATACCTCAAGTTCTTGTGATCTGTGAAAACCAAAAAGTGTTACCAAGTGAGGTAATGCCTCCATAACTTTCGTGTGAACACAACCATTGCAAGCTTCATATTGTGGGTGGCATAGTTACGCACATGGGGACATAACATCCTAGACCCATAAGATATTACCCCTGCTGTTGCATTAGTGCACACCCCATACCTTTGCCCGAAGTATCACAGAACACCTCAAACGCCACCCCTTCTTCTGGAAACATCATTACACGGGAACTAACCAAATTAACCATCAGGTGACTGAAGGTTTCCTAGCACTGGTCACTCCAAAAAAAAACCTGGTCTTTCTTGGTCAAGGCTATCAAAGGTGATACAACTCGAGAGAAGTTGGGCATGAATATCTAGTAGTAACCTACAAGACCCAGAAAACTACGAGTCTATGCCACTTTCTTGGGTGTTTCCCAAGAAATATCTTCTTAAACCTTCAACGGGTCCACTCTTTTTCCTTGCTCAGACACCACGTGTCCAAGGAAGTGCACCTCTCATGTCCAAAACCTTCACTTGGATAACTTCATGTAGAGATGGTGCTATAGGAGGACCTATAAAACCTTCCTCATATGCTTGGTGTGATCCTCATCTGGTATTGAGTTGATTAAGATTTTTTTGATAAACCTGACTATGAACCGGTCCAGATATTCCCAGAAGACGGAGTTCATGAGCCCAATAAACATGAATGGTGCGTTCGTAACACTGAATGGCTTGACCAGGAACTCAAAGTGCCCATATCTACACTTGAAGGCGTCTTTGATATGTCTCCCTCCTTCACCCTCAACTAGTGATATCTGAACCATAGGTTAATCTTGGAGAACCATACTTCCCCCTTCAATAGATCAAAAAGGTATTTGATCCTCAAGAAGGTGTAATAGTTCTTGACCGTCACATGTTTCAGCTTCTGATAGTCTACACATAGCCTGAGACCATGATCTACCTTCTTTGAGAATAAGACTGGATCACCCCATGGTGGCACGCTTAGTCGAACAAACCCCTTCTTCATCAGATCATCAATCTGAATATGTAACTCATGCAACTCATAAGGTGTCATCCAATTGGGAGCCATCAAAATCGGATGGGCACGAGGTTGCAAGTCTATCCCAAACTCAACATCACGTAGAGGAGGTAGAGTCACCAGATCTCTATGGAAGACATCTAGGAACTCACTGACGATCCTCGGGACTTCCACCATCTTCGTAACTTTTGAATCCACTGATAGCTCAGTTAACAAGGAAAGAAGGGACTCCACCCGCCGGCTTCCCTCCTGGCACCCCGATCACTGATGAAAGTCACACATTGTCCACTCATATCTGAAAAAATAACACTTATTCAGAATTAGTCAATAATGGAAAACATAGAGAACATCCACTCGATGCCTAAAATGACATTATATGTCTACATCTGAAGAAAAAGAAGTTCCCCACTGGAAGGATGTGGCCCCAACATCAGTCTACATCCCCATAAAACAGAATACAAGATGGTATGACTCCAACAGGCATACTCAAAACTTGGGGCATGGGAAGTTTTTCTATGTCTAGACCTAGATTATGGGCTATAATAGTTGTTAAAAAGGAGTGTGAAGATTCTGAATCAAACAAGGAGCAGGAAAGAGTGCTAAACAAGTTGATCGTACCTCAAACGAATTCTGGCCATATTGGAACTACTGCCTCTATGGAATGCAACTTCTTATGCCTAGCTCCTCTGCCCCTCAGATATCAGTCGCCTCCCCGAGCACACCCTGGTTGAGGTCCTAGAGGAGTGCCCTGAGGTTGGACTCCTTCTGCAATGTCTTATCTTAGAGGAGAAGGAGCTCGATGTCCCTGTTGTTGCTACTGAAAGGGCCTAGCTGAAAACAGCTGCTGTTAAGGTGGGCGCTGAACCTGCCCACCCCCACTATACTTCACTTGGTCTGTGAATGGATTCTAATGGTGCACATGGCTACCACAGAATAATCATCTTGGTCCTAGGATCTTAAAGAAGGGTGAGGATTGGGATATCGAAACTGGAACTGTTGGGGCCTTCTTCCCACTAGCCAAAACCTGGAAGGCCCTGACACTGGAGGACTGCTGCTGAAAGCCTTCCCCTTTGAAAATCCCAACTAGATCCCTTTTCATGGCACATCTCCCAGTGTTTACATCCTTACCACCACTTCAGTATTCTTCATGACCTCCAAGTATGTTGGTAGGGTGAAGAGTGTAACTACAAACTGAAGATAATATCGGAGTGCCACCTCTAAACATCTCGCCTGAGACTCCTCATTCAAAAAAATGTCTTGAGCAAAACTAAGGAGATCCTTGAACTTGATCCCCAAATCCTTCACTGACATGTTCCACTACTGAAGGGAGAGTATCTCCTACCTCTTCTCAGGCTTCATCATAGAATAAAGGAATTTCACCAAGAACTCTTTCTTGAAGTCAGTCCACAAAACCTTAGCCTCCCTCTTCTCCTCGAGATAGAGCATCCACCGCTGACGTGTCACTCCCCACATATGTCTTATAGCCATAGGAACCTAGTATTTTTTTGAAGCCTGGATCAAGCTAAAAGCTATCACCAACTCCTCGATCCATCTTTCGGTCTCCATGTTTGAGACATCTCCCTCATACTTTCCAAGGTTCTATCGTGAAAAGGCTTGAAAAATCTTCTGCCACTAGTCATCTTCCTCTTCTCAATCGGTCCTCCACTGATCATACGGATACGCCTCCAAGGCCTTGATCTCCCACAATACTCACGGTCGTCGTCCGTGTGCCATAGCTGTAAGGTAAATAATGAATGCCTAAGCCCGAGTAGTGTATATGTTTTCTTATAATTTTTTCTTAAACATGTTGTTTTTTTAAATTCCTATAACACCTAGAACACATAAGAACACAATTCATTATGATGCATGTACCTTTCCTAGGTTCTCTAGCCTACAATCAGTGTTGCCTCACTTGGTCATTTGGTAGGTTGAGATTCCTTGCGTCGGATCACATGGGGCCTTAAAATCCCATGTCCTAGCTGGTCTTCCCTGGCCTATTTCAGACACCAAGATTGACTAACATTGTTTCCCTTCCATCCCATGAAATCCTTATTATTCCTAACCCCAAGATCCATCCTATATCTCAACCATCTACCTCTGATACCATTCTATTGTGACCTACCTTCACTAATATGATGGAAGGGACAAAAAACTGCCAGACCCTTCCATCCTCAAGTTGAAGGAGAGATAATGACCCTCGAGTCCTGCCTTCAATAGGCCCCAGAGTGGTGACAAGCAGCAAGGGTATAGAATCACATGTAATATGGAAGGCATTGCCATTTTTATTTAGTAGGATCAGAAGATACAATGGTATAAACCCAAGCAACTCCAAAACTGAAGGTAAAAGTAAATATAAAACCCATTCCCATATGCATGTTCAAAGATAAACCCATAAAATTATAAAAAACTCTAAAGGGAAATTACCAAAATAAAGAAAACATCAAAGGAAACCATCCCAACGTCTGATCTAGTACGGTCCCGTATGGTCCCTAAAGTCCTCCTGGAAACCTGAAATCAATTTTATATATGTAGGGTGTGTATACAGGTATACTCGGTAGGGAAAACCAAAATCTCTAATGCACAAGTGGGGATGCATTCTAATGCCCCTTGAGAAAAAGGAGATAACCAAAGCACCTAGAAAGGAAACTATCCACCCAAACTCACCAAAGAACACTCCCCAAATAAAACAAGTCAAGTAAAATAATAATAATGGCACATTGATGTTTGGGTACCCCACACCACATTCCCACTGTTTATTGAAGACATCCTACACATCAGAACTCTCCAACCATTTTTTTATTATAGTCCCACTACAGCCACAACAACAACCTTATCAGCCACCACAACCATGTATCCTACCCACAGACACCCGGTCCACCATAACCATGCATCCTGCCCATAAACACCTGGGCCACCACAACCATACATAACCATTCCCGCAGACACCTGGGCCAGAACAACCACCACCATTCCCGAAGACACTTGGGAAACATCCCGATAACAATTTGGAAACAAACCCACCTGCACACACCTAGGCCAACCAGAACAGCCACCCTTCCCAAAGAATCTTGTGATATAATGGTCTTTAGGTCATCACATCCTTCCCAAAGTGTCATGGGATACTCAAGAGATGGATTATAAAAGGAGTTAATGACCATCCACTCCTAGTTGTGATGGGGAAAACACCCTCCCCCATGAATTGGGGGTGTTCTTCACAAAGTTCTCAACGTGTGTTGGGTACAAATAAGAAACTCAAAAAATAATTTATAAGTATATTTGAACAATTACGCATCCCAAACTAAGGGTTACGAAATAATCTATACACAAACACCCTCATTACTATCCTTTCATATTATAGAACAACAACAACAATCAAAAAACAACTCATCCCTAGAAAACAATTTCCCATTGAACCAATTCTTGTTATCATATTTAGGTGATTATATTTAAATAATTTTTCACTACCGTACAACTAACAGGCCAAGCCAAAATTCAGGGAAGGAAAAACAACTAAGCACTACTTTAAGCATTCACACCTAGTTCTCCTGTAAAGTCACAACAACAAAAGGCATATGTGAGATCCCTCAAATAAATAGAACCAAACCAAGCCCCAACACATGGTCCTACTTGGCCTCAGATCCAAAAACCAACAATTGAACAACAAGGGATCTTGTCCCCATTCACATCACCCCACAAGATAAAAGACCGCAACAACATCAGCAAACACACCCCTTCATTATTTAAAAACCATTTATTATCTTCATTACGGTTTGGTTTCATCCATCCCTGAAGGAACATTATCGTACCCACACTGCATGATACACAGTATAGAGAAAAAAAGTAAAACCCTACTTGGATAATCAACGATCAATGTTTTCTTCCAAGCGCCAAGAACTAGGAATTAGTGACTTGCAGGGGAGGAACGCCAAGGAATCCAAGGGTGAGTAGAAAAAGGCTCTAGTAGAGGTTCACAACTAGCCTCGGGTAGAGGGAATACAAACACACCAAGGAAAGGAAAATATACCAACCAAGAAGAAAGAAAGAAAATCCATGTGATAAAAGGGGCGAGATCCTAAAGTTACAGGATATGAAATCTTGGAAGGCTTTAAATGTGGATCATGGTTTCTCTAAGCGGTTGGGCAGTTACACACGATAGAATTAATTGTTATTTAACAATTCTCCTTGGAGAGGTGGAAATAATGGTTGTGATTTAAAGGATTTCCTTTAAATGCGGAAAAACCACATAAAAGGGGTGAAACTAAATATTATGGGATGAAGTGGTGACACTAAGGAAAAAGACACACATTTTGGTATGTCAAGGGTCGCCCGAATATTGGGAGATTTTAGATATCATTTATGGGATTTAAATTAATTTTGAATGGGTATTAAAACCCTTTTACATATAAAGATACATTATGGGAGCAGGCCTATAAAAAGTCAGAAATTGGAACAAAAAATGGGGTGGGACACCGTTTTGTGAGACACCATAACGGTGCCTCTGGTGTGGTGGAACACCGTAAGCGGTACCACCATTTTGGTGTGTGACCCCTACGGTGCCACCTTAAAAATGACATCATCACGGTGCTGCCATGACCGATTCCACCATCCTATTTTCGTCATGACCGGTGCCACCATCATAGTGTTGTTGTGACTGGTGCCACGATTTCGGTGGAACCATTCA
Organism: Viscum album; assembly: GCA_963277665.1. Classification (NCBI taxonomy): domain Eukaryota; kingdom Viridiplantae; phylum Streptophyta; class Magnoliopsida; order Santalales; family Viscaceae; genus Viscum; species Viscum album. Next base: position 299,679,918 of record OY728151.1, read on the forward strand.
ATGGAACTGAGATTTTGGAAAACTTCTTAATGAGACACTAATGGTCCCTAGGATTCCCCAAACACCCAAAATTTGAAAAAGTAATGGACTAGTAGGGTCTGGGCCATTACATATATGCCACGTTCCCATCCTCGGTTTTGGATAATATTATAATATCATATATAAAGACTGGTCGAAATTTATCAAGGCAATATCTAAAGACTATATTCGTAAATTTTGTGATGATTTTGGGAGCATTAGTGTGTCTTAATTACATTACTATGAACTCATATTGTTTGTACACTGTATGAAAATTAGTATTGGGAATATCCTCTTTATTCACTATAACTTCGTAATATCTCAACCACAGATCCACCTTGGAGAAGTATTGTTATCCATGTAGCTGATCGAACAAGTCACAACTATGTGGCAGAGGATACTTGTTCTTTATCATAATCTTTTGATGCTCATGATAATCAATGAAATGGCACATTGATCCATCATTTTTCTTCATGAGGAGGACTAGTACACCCCCTGGAGATACACTTGTTAATATGAACCTTTTATCCAAATTCACCTCTAGTTGTGTCTTTAGCTCCTTGGGTTCCACAAAAACCATTCTATATGAAGTCATGGATAATGATAACACCCCAGGTATAATATATAATGAAAAATAATCCTCTCGGCTAGGTGTAAGGCCATGTAATTCCTTGGGAATCACATCATTGTATTCCCTCACAATGGTAATGTATTCAAGGATTATATTTTCCAAACACTCAATCATTTGAGAAAGATACTATTTCTCATGGGGAAATAATATCTCTGCTTGAGATGATGGGGAAAAATAAGATTCATCCTCCTCTTTTCACATGTATCGAATTGAAGTATTATTCACAATAGGGATAGTTATTTCTGTCTCATGGAAATTTTTGTTGGAACTATATATGGAAAGCTAAGACAAGCCCAAAATTTCCTCAAATTCTACCAAAGGGGGTTTGAAAAGGTTTTCTTAGAATTTATACCCACAAATTTTGATTGGTGAAGAGTTATATACTTAGGGATCAATAATTTTCCCATTTCTTATTTTCACTAACAACATTACATATATTCTTTATGGTGGTGTTTAAATAGTTCTACAATAATTTTGTTATTTGAAATAATGCATTGATCTAAAATCGAAAATTATGTTCACTATTATTGAATAAATAACTAGAAAACCTATCACCACTTTATTTTTGGGCTCCACATTAGTGGTTTGGATGGAAAAACCTCTATGTTCCTACCTTGGAGGTTTTTCATTTTCTCTAGAAACCCTTGTCTTAGTACATTGGTTGGTAAAGTGACCTAGTTCATTATATTTAAAGTAATGAAAAACGTTTTGAAGTTTGAAAATATAATTTCAATCCTCCAATTCATTAGTGGGTTTTTTGATCGATAATCGCTATCTAGGTGTCCCTCATTCCAACACCTAAAGAATTTACCCATTCCCCTTATTCAACTTTTAGGGTTCTTCTTTCTACTCCATTAACAAGTTAGTTGTCAAAATTTCTCTACATATTTATATTTCTCTATTGGACCTCTAGAATAAAACATGAAATTCCAATTATTATCCCCATGATACCCTTGAGATATAATGATTTCTAATTTGACTTTGAGACAACATCATAAAATACCTATCAAAGTCACATATCATAAGGGATTTTCATAGATTTGGTTTTAGCCCAAAAAATAAGTGGTCAACCATAAATTTGAGGGTAACAATAAATTCATACGCATATTGTGAATTTCTTGGGATGTTTTCCTCATAATATCCTAATAGATTAGTCATCTTTTTGTTGGGGGTAAGGAAATCCCTTTTAATTTTAATTCTAAGAGTGAGAGGAAAATTTTTATCCGAAAAATTCTGAAATTCCTTCAACCACATAACTTAGATCTCTTCTTTAAAATTATTATTCTTGACCATTTTCATCACTGATCAGATTATCCATCCATATGATAAACATCTAGTAAACCACATATTATTGATAACATTAAAGGATGGAAAATATTTTTTCATTGGATTTGGTCCATTGTTTTGTGATTAAATGATTAGAAGAATCATTGAATGTTAGTTGCCTTTATCGAATAATGGAATCAATTATATCTTGTTCTAACATAGTGTATTTGGGAGATCCTCCTAATCTATTATTCTATTCAGAACCTGAGTCACCAGATTGAGTGTCATCATAATGTTTGTGATTCCCACTCCCATTGGGTTGGGTATCTCATTGGGGAAGTAATCACATTTCCCATCACATTGATTATTTACCTGATTCCTCTTATTTTCAAATATTGGATAGAATAAAAGGAAAATTAGGTTTTATTATTTTTAAACTATTAAACACATAACATGGAATTTAATGATATTAAATGGATAACTTATAAAAAAACTTTTATTTATTTAACTTATGAATTAATAGTCTTTAATCTATGTTATCCTTGAGCTATTTCCTAACATATATTTTTATGATAAATTTTTTATTGCCATGGTAATATTTCAAAATGAGCTTCTAATTTTACCAAAGCATACTCCCCTAGATTTTTTAATCAGGTGCATAGTAAGGCTCATTATCATGTACTTGGTTATATCGAGTGAGGCACGACACATGCTGTCGGAGTTGTAAACCCTGGGTACATCTAATACAGAACCCCAAACACCTGTAGTATTTTGAATGTGATGTATTTTATTGATAAAACACTAACTCAATACATAGTATAATTTAGTGATGTTACATTACACTTAGTTTTATACCTAAATATTTTTTTTTATATTTTTCATATCTCAATCCAAAAAATAACTAAACTTTTAATTTGATAATGACTATACAAAACACTCATCATCATTTCCCATTAATAAATGATATATTTAATAAATTTAAACTTAATAAAACCTAGAATATCAAGATTTATAGTCTATTTGGGAATTAGTTATATTATATAATAATTTAAAACATGAAAAACATCATCTTTATCGAAAACTTCCTTAACATGCTCGCACTTAAAACTCTATGAGATAACTTAAGGACATGCATAAGAAATGGGTGAGCTATAATTCCCAGTAAGATAATAAGAATGGAGTAAGGTAATACATGTTATAAAATAATAATGAGAATTGTTAATAAAAGTAACATGAATAATAACGTAGGGTATTTCAGGATAATCATAAATAGGGAAATGTGGAAACAACATAAATCACTGGATAATAAACAAAGGTTATGGGTAACTGCCAAGAAATAATTATGGGGAAAGTAACATAAAGTAATCTAGTTAACTCCTTATACCAACCTAAATTCTTATTACTATAAAAATTATCCAATTCATTGGAATGATACATAATTTTAAGTGAACCCATCACTTTCATTTCATTCTCATGCTTAAGTGTGCCACATTCATCATACAAAATGGATTCATTAATCATAATATTTTATTCCATGCTTATATATTGTGAAATAAATAAATTTAATTCCCAATTAAAATATTTATTAGTGTATAATGTTGAATACCCTAGATATTAAATGGATATATTATTCACTACACCATTATTTTGGAATGGAAAATTGAGGTGAAATTTTGGCTGCATAAATGCATCAAGAAAAAATTCATAAAATATATTGATGAGAGATTAAGGGTTCTATAATAAAATTTAAATAAACTAGACTATAATGGGTATATGTAATAACATATCCCATCATAATAAAATTAAGATAAAATACATAATGTAAAGAAGATACTTCAATAAAGAGGAGAAACGAATAGTTCCCTTATTTCAGTGTGAGACACCAAAGGATTGGTAGGAACTTCTTGAGAGATTAGAGGAACATTGGGAGGACTGTTGAGATGAGAGGAGAGATTAAGTATGTGATCCATGGATTTTTAGTGTTGATATGTGGGATATTAGGTGGGTATATATAGTAAATGAGTGGTTATTTTGTTAATATGTCTCAAACGTAGGTTTTTTATTCTATATAATAAAATAACCAAAACAAAAAAACCTCCTCATAGTTTCTAAAAAATGGGATTGGATTCCATTATTTTATAAGGTCAAGGTCCTAACTTATTAAAATAATACCCTTTCTTATGTGGATTTGAGTCATTCTATTAATGAAATATTTTTAAAACCTTAAATTATATTTTTGTTTTTGGAGGATTCATAATGGCTTTACAAAAATAAAAATAATAAACATAAAATCTCATTATATTTAATTGAAATCATATATTTGGTTATGGAAATAATTTATTGTATTTATTACATTAATTTTTGTTCATTATGATGTAATAATACATACTGTATATTTATACGCTATTTTATTTTACTATAAAACTTGATTGACTCAAAAAAAATAAACTATTAATAGTTGGAAATTTTCAATATTCAAATTTCAATAATAATATTCATTTTAACAAAATAATTTTCCAAGCATATAAATTTTCACTTTTAAAAATAAAATTGAAGATTATAAAAATATACTGTGTTTTTTTTTACAATAGGAGTTCTCGAACACTTTTAAAAATTAAATTTGACTTCATAAAAATTTAAATTAACATTTATATTTGATAAAAATTATTTAATAATAAAATTTCATTAAAATATTATTTATTTCAAAAAATACATAAATTAATCGAAATAAATTCCTTAATTGAACTTAAACATTAACAAAAAAATACTATTTTTGTTTTTTTTTTCAAAATAAAAATCATTTATAAAGTAATAATAATAGAATGAAAATATATCCATTATTATATTAAAAATAATGTGTATACTCATATATCTTGGTTATTGATACATATCTCTTTAATAAACAATCAAATTCACCAATATTATGGTGTGTGATGGTGATATTTTTATGTAATGGTTCGACAAACATGGATTGGGTCGTGATTTCAATGAGCGTGAACTTATCCTATAAATGGTTTCACTAAGATTAAGTTGTTGGATCTCTACATGGGCTTGGTCAAGGGAAAAAACCATAGATGTTATCTACCTCTAAAGCTCTAATAAATGGTCTCCATAGGGTATTATCCTATTGGTTGAGGCCATGACATCATTTTTATATTCCAACTAGATTCATTAAAGCCCTATATTAATAGTAACAATTTGATCACTCCTCAGTGACTATATTATCAACCGTAATGATTCTTAATAGTCATTTAAAAATGATATAATATAGTAATCCAAAGAAGTGCATGTTTTTTCTTTAACCATATTACATAATAATACATTTAATTAAATAAAAATGGGGATTTTATTTATAATATTTTAGGTCGATACACTTGTCCTCTTCTATAAAATATGAAATGAAACCATCAATCATGTGTTTAACGTACTCCCACCTCATCAACCAATGCAATATGTTTTCCATCACCGCCTATCGTGAATGGATACAGTGATGAATTTAAATTATATAAATAATAACTATGACATAATTATACTTATTTTATTATAATATGACATCTTATAGATTACATTCCCATATTTTGGAAAAAAGATAATGTCGTTCTTGCATATTTGTAGAACACGACCTTCAGGAGGCAATGTAATAAATTTTTTATTTTATTTTTTAATGGATGGTAATAAGGATAAATTTAATGAAATATATAATATCAATGATATAAAAATTAATGATTGTATAAATGTTATTTACCTTTATTTTTTCTCATTATTTTAATAAATGGAAACATCATTCATGTGTACGTATGGCTTACCATCTCTATGAACATTATAATTAATTTTTCCTTATATATATTTTATAGATGATTAAATACATATATATATATATTATAAATACATTTTATATTTAAATAATTTTTAACATTATGAAGATGATGGAACCATGATCAATGTACAAGGACCAAAACTAGTGAACCGAAACTCTCAGGAACATAGAAATCGTTAACACTAAGAAACAATGATTTTAATAAGGAATTATTAATAAATAATTATTGATATATAATAAGCACATAAATTATTATATTTTAAGTTTTTTAATAATTTTTTTATAGAATTATTATAAATTTAAATTTTATATATAGGAGGGTATAGAACTTTCCACATAGGTGGTGCTTTAGGTAAGGGATTTTTTCCCACTTTTAATTTCTTGAGACACATACTATATGAAACATTTGTCTCTTTTATGTGCTATATATAGTACCCATGAATTTATTTTATTATTCTCCTCATGATGTTTTTTTATATATGAATATCCATATAATTTTGTTTCATTCTTGAGGTTTTGATTTGAATGTTGCCCAAGTGGTAAAGGAATTTTGTTACAATCTCATTGTTTATCAGGATTTTTTTCTAATGCTAATAATAATTAAATTGATTAATATACTTATAAATAATATCATTAATTATCTTCTATAATTTATATTTTTGGTGAATAATTTTTTTTTCATTTCCCTCTATTTAGGATCTGAAGATAACAAAATAATGTTTTTAAGAAATTTGACTTTATTCCTTATTTTTTTTCAAAATTTATTATATTTCTTGTCTATATTTTGTATACATGTTTTAAATAGTTTTTTTAATACTATAACATCAACTTTAAAATTAATTTTTACAAAAAATTTACTTTTCTAACAAAATGGTTGAAAATTAATCGTCCTTTTATTTTCCAAACAAGGTACTTTTGACATTTTACCAAAAATGGAATCATGAATATTTATTTTAACATATACCTCATGAAAAATATTTCTCATCATCATGAATTTAAACTAATTAGAATATTTCCTTAAAAAAATGTAAGGTTCTTTCCAAATAATTTTTTTACCAAAATATTTTGGAAATATTCTATATTTTAAATGTGTAATTTCATAGTGAAAATGGTATTTTCTTCAGTAAATATTCTAGTTAATATATTCAAGGAATATTCAACTATGATAAAATCTTTTGATGTTATTTTTTATTTATTGGAGATATGATCCAATGATACAATCAATAATTTTTTCATTTGGATGCTTTATGATGATAATATAATTATGAATCCCATTTATTTTCCATATGCTATGTTGTGATGGATTTATAAAATGATTATGAAACCAATTTTTTCATTGGCTATGATATGATTATATAATGAATCTTTTATGATATTATGTCATAAATCTGTATGGTTTTCATTATGTGATTGGTGGGGTAAGAATTAGATATCCCTCTAATGCATTGGGTAAAGTATTATATCTCATGAGATAATTATGGGAGACAACTCTAGGTTCATGATATATTATGGGAAAAAAGTAGATTTTCTTAATTATATATAGAAAACAAGTCAATGATCTTGACATAATATGGTAATCAATTATATGTTATTGATCTAGTATGAGAAATAGGTGATAATGCCTAATATTTTATGTTTTAATGGTCTTGGAAGTTAACCTTGACATATGAAATGGTTTCTATACTTTTGATGGTTCCACACTTGTTTGATATGATCATAAAGTTCAAATTGATGTATAATGATTTAACACCCTTACGATTCATGAATTCTAAAATGATAAATCTATATTCCATGACTCGTGTTTAATATCAATGAAATTTTTTTTGTTATCTATATAAGTTAGGGTCATGATCTTATACACTTAGGTTTATCATATGCTATTATATGATCATCAATTGATATCTTCCATGTTTACAATTATGGGTCACATGATCCCACCCATTCTTATGTTTATTTTCCCTAGGATATGAAGAAATTTATATGTATGGTATTTCTATCATGGGTACTAAATGCTGAGATATTTTTTCATATATATTGAAGCATATTAATTTAATAAAAATATTATGTACCTTTTCACTAAAAAACTAAACCTTTACCAACCATATGATTGTATTTGAGGATTTTATTTAATATTCATATAAAAAATATAATATTTAGGTATTAAAATTCTGGTTAACTAATATTTATTCTGATTATTTATTTACTTTTAATAAAATTTATGATTCTGTCAGTTGCTCACGGTTGTTCGTTTATTTTCTTCAAATAATTTTTTATTATTTTTTTACCATTTTACAAGGTGTTGTAAAATAATTTCATGACCTCCATAATTTTTCAGGTTTTTGTCTTTTATAATACTATTATAATAATACTTATACAAATTCAATAGTTATCCAAAAATAAACCCAAATTAATAAAGCATCATTGATAAGTTGATTTAAGGTGTTTAGTGTTTCTATGATCTTTTCTCATTTATCACATATATTGAATTACAAATTTTATTTTTATAGAATATTAATTTTGATAAAAAAATTATCTTTACATATTAATTAAATTTATAAAGTACTCTATGTTAGGTGGTTATGGAAAAAACATTTCATTTTGAGAAGGTGGATGTCTGAATATATATATGAATGATTCATTCATTTTACATAGAATAGGTGGGGTGGGAAATGAAATAAACAGTAGTATAAAAATGGTCTTTAATGTCAGCTTTTTTAATTTTGACGTCAGTTTTTAACCGACGTTGAAGATGCCGATGTAAAAAATATGACTTTTTACGTCGTTTTTTTAAAACCGATGCCAAAAATGAATTACATTGGTTTTTTAGGGTTGTTTTTGTAAAAAACGATGCCACAAAAATTAATCTGTGTAATTTTTTGTGTCATTTTCCTTAAAAACTAATGCCAAAAGTTAAAAAAAATAGTTTCAGCGTTGGTTTTTAAAAAAACAATGCCATAAATGAAAAAACAAATATATTTTTGGCACCATTTTTTATAAAAAACATCTCCAAAAAGTAACTTTTTCTTCTTCCATATTTTAGAGCATTTCATAAGCTTCGATTTGATAGATCATGGTGCAAAAACAGTGTTACGGATCAAAAGTTATGGTCGTCGGGAGATGAACTTTTCAATGTTTCGATTGGTACAACTCATTTCAAATAAATTTGATAAACATAAATTAAAATCGCATACAACAAATAAAAATGGTGATCGATAAAAAAATTTACACCATAGTTGGTAAATCCCATTTGAATGTTCTATATTTTTAACTCGACAATAATAATAAATAATCTCTATAAGCAAGCTAATAGAGCAGTTTTGAAATGAAGGAAAAGAATAACAACAAAAATAAATGATTAGAATAGGTATCGTGTTTAAGTTAATGATTTAAGTCGCGTTTCAAACTTTATTTCATTGAAGAGGATGAAAATTTTGAACGAAGGATAAAATGGCTTTATATATAGTAAAAAAAATATTTTCGATAACGTTGTATGGAAACATAGGTGGGATTTTAAAAAGTTAAACACGCATTGTGAAAAAATTGAAATTTTGATCCCGCGTATTGGCTAATAATCTTTGGCATCGGTTTTCTAAAAAATTGACGCCAAAAATTCTAATATATATTCTTTTTGGTGTCGGTTTTAAAATAAAAGGATGCCAAAAAGTAAAAAAAATATTTTTGGAATCAATTTTTTATTTAAACTGATGCTAAAAATTAAAATAAAACACTTTTTCACGTCGGTTTTTTTCAAAACTAACACCAAAAACTAAAAAAAATGTTTTAGTGTCGATTTTTAAAAAAACCAACGTGTAAAATAAAAAATATATATATTTTTGGCATCAGTTTTCATAAAAACCGAAGCAAAAAATGAAAAACAAATTTACAATTTTTTAGATAATTTCTTAAGATTCGATTTGACTGGTCGTGGAGCTAAAATGAGGTTACGGATTAAAAGTTATGTTATTTGAAAGATGGAATTCTTTAAGAATTATATTATAAAAGATCAACTTCTGAAAACCTTAACTTTTAATCCATAACTCTGTTTTTTCTCAACGACCTGTCAAGTCGAAGTTTAGGAAAAAAAATCTAAAAATTCGTGAAAATAAATCTATGTTTTGGAGTCTTTTTTTGTAAAAACCGATGCCAAAAATATATTTTTTTAATTTTTCACATCGGTTTTTAAAAACCCCGATGTCCAAACTAATTTTTTTTCTTTTTGGCATCGATTTTTAAATAAATCGACGCCAAAAATTCTGTAGAAAAATATATTACATCGGTTTATTTGAAACCGACGTCAAACTAACAACGTTAAAAACCATTTTTCAACTAGTGAATTTTCATTTATTAATGATTATAAGGTTTTCATTATCATAATAGTTATGTAAATAACATTTTTAAACCTACCATTCAATGTGTTGGTGGAAAATTGAACACATCATTCAGGGAGGTGGTACTTTTCACACACACATGACAGTGTTTTTATTTTTCATAATGTTTTTGTAGGAAAGTATAAAATGGATATTCCTTCAGTATTTTCATTTCATGGGTCTATGTTTTCCAAATGTTTCCATGTTTTTATGGCTCTGGGTGCTAAGAGGAGGTTGGGGAGTGGTTTGGATGGAAAAGATGGAAACATGGTGAATACACACTGTATTCTCTATACATTATGTTTAATTATGGTTCACAACATGTTTATGAAATTTAATTTGATGCTATATAATGTTTTAATATTTAGGGTTAACTAATAAAAATGCAATTTTTTTATAAAAATTGAACGCCGACATTTACACAACACGTAAATGGATAACACTTCATGTAAACCCCCAATGTTGTACAAAATTAAATGCTTTAAACACTTATTTTTTTTATAACCCATATGGATATAGTAGTTACTCTCACTTTTTTGTGTCCATAATATCCTTCCCTTGGAATCTTGATATTACTTTAATAGGAATCATTCCTTGGTCTTCTATCTTTGATCTGATGTGATCTGTGTTAATCAAAGAAGTGTTCATACTTCAATTTCTAGTAGTTTCCCCTAGTTTGTTATTATTTACTCTTGAATCTTACCTTCATGCTATGGATTTTTCTCTCCATTTTTTCTAATGGGAGTTCTATTTGTTGTTTTTATGTGGTTGTGTTGTGAAATCTCAAATGGATGTAGTTCTTATGGGAAATTTGATCGGAGATTCGTAACATGGTATGTTCCCAAAGCAAAGAACATTGATGGATTTTGAGTTTGGGGATCTATTTATTCTCTTAAATTATTTTCTAGAAATCATAGATTGATTATTATTTATCTCATTAGATGGAAATAAAATTAAACTATTTATTATTGAACTATATTAAAAAAAATTAGTGATTCCATGTTGGTGATGTTGTTTCTTTATACCGTGATACAATTTGAGATTGTGATTTTATATATAGTATGATATCTATGTCTTTCATTAATATCATGGTTCATTATTATAGGAATATAATTGAAAAATTTAAAAATATAGTAAATGAATAATTAATTGATAATTAATTGGATTATAAAATTGAAGAGGCATATTTATAATTTGGTGTTTAATGTAATTTGATGATAATAAAATTGATGCAATGACATGTTTAAATTAAATTTGTCTTCTGAATAATTAATGAAATTAATAAATAATTTGAAACATGATAATTATTATTGATAAACGAACTATGTAATCTTGATTATTTTTAATTTTTTAGTTTGTTGATCCTGGAATGAATGCTTTGAATCATGTTAAAATAATTCTGTAATTAATTTATGATAGTTTGTTATGGATTTCTGCCTTAGGTTCACCATAGTTGGAACCTATAAATAAATTAATGGGTTATTTCATGATATAATAAGAACCAGTTGTGTGATAAAGATAATTTCTTAAGTCCTAAGTTTTCCATATTCTTGAGAAGGTCGGGTTCCGTGTTTTGTATCCATGAGATATCTTTTTAACAGGAAAACACTATGCCTTGATTTGAGGGCCTAGTTTCCCTATTGATTTATAATTTGTTCATACTAATTTGTGATGACATTTGGATATTAGTCGTGGGATTTGATCTGGATATGGATGATCCTGAGACATTTGATATGTGGGAAGAAATATTGGATGTGATGTGAGCCTAGTATCTCTATTCTTGGGATGGATGGTATGTAGGAAGGGAGGCCTAGTTGAGGTGGTAGAATATGATGCCTACAATGGAGATATGCATCGGTATATACATGTGGGTGTCTGAGATGGTACTAGTGGTGATGAAACAAGTTAAAATAGGGCTTACCCAGTAATGATTTTATGCGATCTGGTATGCTCACTTGTGAATCTATATAATGGACAATGACTGAGTTGTTTATTTTATCAGTATTCCATTCCACACCTCTTAATGTGGATAGAGGTGCTTGGTTTCATTTTTCTTTTTATAGGTATCGTATGATGGTTTTTCTAGAGTAATTGGATGTGAAATGATGTTAATAATCAATTGAATAAATGTTTAGACCACATGTGTTTCTCTATGATTCAAGGAATGGATTGGATCCACCTGATGATTTGATTGTGGGGAATTTTTTTGCACAATCATGAACATCATATTACCACTGTATCTCTTAATAGAAACCCCGTATTGGTTCCCTCATATGTAACTGTGTGTACACCTACTTTCCAAAAGCTAGCGGTCACCTAGGTTTTCAGGAATGGTGACTCTTGGGGACTTCCATTGGTCAATAGGATGGGAGTTCCGGCTCATCACACCCACCTAAAGGGAATTATTCTCTACCATGGGGCTCTCTTTTAGATTTATGATACATTCATGAATCTTTTCATTATATTAATATGAGACTGGTTACTGTAAAAAAATGATTATGGGATAATTCTATTTCTTATCCAAAACACTATGGTCTCTTTAGTGACTCCATATGTATGTATCCATGTTCCTCTGTCATTATTTTTTAATTGGTGGTTGCTTATATGTTTAATCCATATAACAAAGAGATTCAGGATGAGCCCGTAAGGGGCTTACAGTACTAGGGTTTCCCTCGTCGCTGCCTTCCTCTTCCTCACCGTAGATCTGCTTCGGTCTCTTCCGGTGCTTTCTGTATCAGTTCACGGCTCTCCATCCTTATGTGATTTCAAGCTACAGGCTCTATGGCGCTTTAGTTCATGATTCTTGGGCGTAAGTTCGGTTTGCGACGAGGTCACTCTGTTTGCTGGCTCACTCTTTGGAGCATTTGTGGGATCGTGGTTTCTAGAGGCACGACGTCATCCTGGTTTATCAGAGCCTGAGAGTTGTGGTAATGATATGCGGTGGATTGGATGCTTCGAAGTTTTGTGGTGGTCTCATCTAGTCAGACTGTTGGCAGTAATGGGTTATTTTTGTTGATCTATTGCGTCCCGACATGGTGAAGGGTTCTCTGACACATCCTATTTGCTTAGTTTTCAATTTTTAGTTTTTCCTATTGCTACTAATCTTGCCTTCTGCATTTTGGTGTTGGCCTACTATGGTCGAATATGCTCCGGGTTTCTCATACTTGTGTTGTGTTGTGGTTGTAAATGCTCTTTCGTCATTCCAGAATTGATGATTTGGTTGCTGGATTATTGGATTTCGGATTTGGTTTCCTGATCGATTTGATTCTGATCTCTTATGATTTTCTTTTGGTAAGAACTCATGATGGTTTGCAGTGGGAAGACCTCATGATGGTAGAAGAATCTATGATGTTGCAAGTGTGTTTTTTTGATGAAGCAGTGTTCTTTTTTTATGTGCAGAAGCTCCTCTGGTTTAGGGTTAGATTATTTTGTGGGTAATATGGATGGTTGTTCTAGTTTTGGATTTATTATATTAATTTTATGGTTTTGGATTTGCTGCTCAAAATGGACTTTGGTGTGGTTGAATTGATCTTGGTTTGCGGAGTGTCGAATGGCTCATGGTTGCATTGTGGTGTCTGTGAGGTAGGGTGTGGCACCCGGATGGCCAGGACTTCTTTGTTTGGGTTTCTTTGCTGCCTTTTTTGGATTTACTTAGGGTCATCTCATGTCGTTGTATGGTTTGGGAGAACTCCAACTGGAGTCTGCTAGTAGGTGTGTGGATTTGGGCTGGTGTCGACGGTCACACTGGTGGGCGCGTGAGCAGACAAATTCTGTGGTTTTTCCTGCTTTTCTGATGTTTGTTATTCCTAGTTCATGGTACCTCAGCCTTCTCTTGATGATTTCAACTCCATCTATGAAGGATTTTCAGTTTTAATACTTGAATTGATTGTGCTTTCATCGTACTTGAATGTATCTTTTTGTGAAGTATTGTATTGTTTTACGTGGGGAAGGGGGGAAGTGGTGAAGTTTTGACGTGGTGAAATGGTTAAGTCTTGTATGGTTTCTCACTTTTCCATAAAAAAAAATTCATAATAGTAAAAAACAATTTATTGTTAAGAGATTCAGAATTTTCTACCACACCAGGAGAAAGATAATATTCTGTGGAGGTAATTGATCCCTTATGAGGCATCCTACATATCTTGGTTATTGTAAGGATCAATACCCATGTTTTTCATTGGACCCATGTAGTTTAATTTCATTCATATAGGGAATATAGGGGTTCTCTACAACAGCATCTATTCAAGCTCAAGTCCCGGAGGGATGTCCTATGTATCCCAAATATGTTGAGATTCAGAAATTTTGGGGTTCAATTTTTGGGGGTTTATACTCTAAGGTTTCCCCTTTCATTTTAGAGAATTATGATGCTAATAATATGATTATTGAATATCCCTAACCCCATTTGAGATATGATCAGTGTAAGAATGAAGGGATGGAAATTTATTTTCATTGCTCATGGTATGGTACTTATGTGTTGGGATTGCACTGATAAGATTTATTATCAACCACGACCCCCATAGATATGTCTTATATATCCTGGTTATATAAGGTAATAGAATAATCTTAGTTCATTTTAATTTTCAGTCCTCTAATGGATGGGGTAGAGTAATCATCCCACAATAATTAGTGGGTCCTGATGGTTGAAATGATATTAGTATAAGGGTTAAATTGAAATTTATTTTTATTTGATCTCGAGTATTAATATGGAATTCTATTTATCCTAATTATTGTGGGAATTAGAGTTTTTTAGTACAATCATGCACTTGGAACTATTTCAAAGGTAGGTGTCATTGTGTTGAGGAAAATGTGTCATGCCACTCATTAGGGATTTACATACTTGTGTTTTCCAAGCTGTTGGAGACTCGTGATGTTAGTATTATAATTAATTCAACTCTCTATGCTCACATTTTTTCCTTGATGTGAGAAACAAGGGGTATAAAATGATCAAAATAATCTCTTGGAGAGTGAGGGACATACGTACTAGAATATCCCTCAGGAGATCTAACCTTGAAGAGCTGGCCTACATATACACAATATGGAATGAATCAGATTCATCATAGTTCCTTTATCCAGGTCTTAAACTATGATGTTTCCTTAGTCTTTTGTAGAATATCATGTTATTTCACTCGTTAGGGATTACACTCTATGTTTTCCCTAATAATCTATTTTCTTTAGTGACACGTGATGATTTCTCACTTGTCCTGATATATAGGAGAGTATTAACCTGACATATCTGAAGACTACTAAGTAATACAGTTGGTCTCTCTAAATAAATTCACCTAACCTAGGGTTCATATCTAAAGGTTGTCTCGTGATCAAATATGACTTTTCCAGAAAAAATCACAAGATATAGTTTGCCTGTCTTGGAATTCATCGCATGACCCAGATGGATTGTCTAGAGGGTGTCGCATGATCAAACTGAATTTCACTGGAATCATCTACAAGAGAAATCTTGAAAGATATAGAAGGTTTCATGAGAGTCAATATGACATGTCTTGGAGGGTGTAACATGTCTGGTATAACATCCATGGAAGGCTTTGTGGGTCCTGGAAAATATTTTTGGAGGGTGTCACGGGTCTCGGATGAATTAACCAGAAGGCTTCGAAAGGTCTTTATTTGAAATTCCCATATGTGATCGTGATACATGGATGACATGATCTATAACCATTATATTAGTTAGGTGCCATATCTAAATTGTGTAGAAAGGCATAGGTGATGAATCCAGAGGAATTCACGATACAAAATTTTTATGCGCCGAGGGACCGTGTGACTTCCTTTGACGTGTCTGGAAGATTTCGCATAACCCAAATAACATGTTGAAGGAACATCAATTTATTTGGGTGAAATGACCTAGTGGTGTTGTGTGTCTTAATTCATTCACGCAAATCTATCGAGAGTTAGTGAACATTTTTTCTTCTTAAGTATCCAACCTTTAATATTTTTTCTTATCATTGTATTGAGAGTGCCCTATATTCATTCAGTGTCAGTTTATTTTAAGCCATGTGTGATCAAGAATATATACCGGGGGTACTTTCTATGTCCTTCCATGGTCCCTTCGCATGATCTATGATTGATTATGTAAAGTTATTTTATGCATTTAACATGATCACACTACCTATTCACCAGTATATAACCTAATGGAAGACTTTCTATTCATGAGATCATCCTCTCTAAGGAATCCCCTCAACTGCTTGTTTAAAATTACTAGATTTTTTTCTCTTGGTTGCATTAGGTAGTGGTGTATTTTTCATGATAGGTGGAGAATTTATGGGCCACTCACCTAGTTGTTCTCTGGTTTCTGTGGTGTATCTGGAAGAGTTACAAGAGGGTTTTGGAAATGGTTTCTACAGCCACGCATCTTCATGAAACTTTGTTGTGGTGTTATCCTATGGAGTCTATAGTTTTTAGTGACCATGAGTCCCTCTCGTCAATTCCCCCACTAATGTATTATTTTAAATTAATGGGGACTTGTTTTATCATGTGGTTATGCTAAAGTAATTCCATATTTTCATATTGACATGTCTAAGGTCCATCGTGTGATTAATGTTCATGGTGATAGACCTTTGTCGGATGCTCGATTCCTTGAATGGGACACTTCACATGGAAAGGGTGGATTCTATAGGGGTTTTCGTCATATCAGGGGGACTTGTTCTGAAGTCACATTAGACCTCTCTGTAGAATTCCTATGTTTCAAGAGAATTTTTTGACTTAAAGAGGATTCTTCCTCCCCCCCCCCCTTTATTTCCTTCGTTTTATGTTCTAATATTTGAGATTCATGTGATATTAAAAGACTAATTTTAAAGAAAATTACTCTATTTTTTTATGATATTTCACATGACCAATAGAGGTCCTATGGTGTTGTGTTAACATTTCTTATAAAAACTCATTTGTTTGCCTTCTGTGAGAAAAAAGGTAAGCACATGGTTTCCTAGACATACTGGTTTCTTTTCACACAAAATGGATGACAAACCCAATTTATTTTATTAGACTAGGTGGGTATGTCACTAGAGACTCACAGTGGCTTGTAGACCATTGGGGGTGCGCCACACGATATTTACAACTATGAGTAGAACTTACCTACTTCCCCTTTATTTCTGTAATTTTATTGTAAATGTTTCGGGGGTCTCATGGCTTAAAGATTCTCATATACACATAAATAATGCATCTTTGTGGTTAGTAATTTAATTGGATCGACATGGTTTATCGAGTCTTGAATGTTATTCCATGCCTGGATTTTGTGTAAAATTGAATAAATTCTATAGGTAATGATCATCACCAAACTCTGAGTCATTGTACACAAATATTTGTATAACTGGGTATTTAGGAATTTTAATCTTCTTTTAGTTAGAGGAAAGAAGATGATATTCCCTTGCTTTTGTGGTTGTCTGAATAATTTTATACACAAGAAAATCTTTTCATGATTGTGTAAGTGATTCCATCCATTCACGTGATGGGTTATGCGATACTAATACTTTTTTCAATATGTGTTATGTGGTTCCTCGACTATTAACATGAATAAAAGAATGAGTCCTGCATGACTAAATTTTCATAACCATTATAGGGTTCATGATGATCTTTTTTTAAAATAAAATGAGTGACCCCCCTTTCATAGTGGTAGATTCTCTCTCCTATACGTGATCTGCCTTGGGTATTTATAGAATAATTTTTTCACTGCATTTTCTCAGAGTAGAATGGTGGAATTCCCTGTGAATATGCTCTTACATTCATCACATCGACATACTCTGTCTTAAATCCGAAAATAGTGCCTCATCAAGGGATATTTTGAAAACACCAGAAATATCAGTATTCTTTTTGCATGATCACATATCCTCATAGGCTTCACATCATCACATATCCTTCCTTCTGGGTTCCATGTATATGCTACAAAGTTTCTTCATGCATAGGATATTTTTGAAACTCCCTATATGTACACTGGATTTTATTTATGCATTGTCTTTGTGCATGGTGGAAACATTAGGTAACATCATCAATGCATGATTTGTTTTCATTTCCAATTTTATGTTCTTCTTCACTTAGAGATTTTACAACGTGTTCAATCAATCAACCGACCAAAAATATGTGGTTTTATATTATTTACATGCTATAAACTCAAATAGTTACATGCTTTCCAAGCTTATATTTATGTTTTTTATGGTTGATGCTCGGATCCTATCCACTAATAATATATGCGGCATCATGTGTCTACCCAGAGGCTTCATGATTATCTGGTTATTCTCTTATCTGGTGATGCTGAATTAAAGGATGATCCAATCGACAGAGGTATTTTGAAGTACCCTTCTTCCTTCATGGTGACTAACTCAACATGAATGAGATATTTCCATTACTACAAATTTCATAACAAACTATGCATGAAAATGTGGTGGTCCATTAAATGTTCATCTTCCCAAGGGTAGTAGCTTGGTTCCTATCCATGGAACTAGATAATAAATTCTTTTCCTCTCTACATCATGTTTTATATCTCATACATGAGTATGTGATCCAATTTAATGTATTTGGACTATGTGTCACACTCTTATCTCATACACAGACCATTTTGTGGCATCGTACATCCATATGGGGGCCTTGTACGATCCCATGTCCTGAATTTTCTCACACTAACCTAATCTGAATCCCCATCTCCATATATACTCATGAAATTTATTACAACATCTTAGATGTTTTTCACATGGACCTTAGATATTTGGTGTGATCACACTCATGTCTTGTTATTTTTTAGGCTAATGAAGGTGATGTGAACCCATGCATCACCCTCCTTCCAGTGGATCAATGTTCTGTATATCATATTATAGTACTTCATATGATAGTACCATAATTGAAGTGGGATTTTATTGTGGACTACTGTATTCATTGATCTGAGAGAAGTAAGTTGGAGGGGTGATGCGAGGGAGCTCATTTTCTCGAGTCCCTACTAGTGTAGAGTATCCACTTCAGGTGAAATATGTAAACCAAAACCCTAGAAATGTATGGTTGAAATAGGCCCAGTGTGACACCGTTTATCCCTCACATGGTGTGTGTATTTTTAAGAAAATAAACATCTTTATTTTATTTTTATTTTTTTATTCCATATTGTTAGTATTATTTGTAACACATAATAATAATAATAACAACGACATTCCCTCAATTGTCATAAACCATGCACACATCCCAAACATCATTAGAATTTTTCATTATGCATCATGATCACCCAATCAATCATGGAATGATCCATTCCATGTCAAAGTTTGTGATGTAAAATTTTGAGCATCCACAAATCCCCCCCCCCCATACTATTTTATTCATTCAGAATGAAAATAATTTGGTTCTATGGTAAATGTAGAACACTTTACCACATATTTGACAATCTAGAGGGATTTGATATTGAACCTCATGAGAGAATTTTTCAAGAGTGTTTCGATAGATGTATTTTAGGAAATATTAAGAGGTACCTCATGAACAAGAGTTCTTTGATTTTAATTCATGTTATATTGATCATCAATGGTTCCCATACTTTTCATAATATCAATTAAACTGGAATTTATGGATATTAATATTTTAATTAGCACATATTCTTCTGAATAATCACTCAGAAATTCCCACCAACATGAGGTTCTTGATTGATATATCTATTATAGTTATCTTGAGATCATCTAATTTGTTGAAGAATCATCTAGGTAGGTTATATGTCTCATAGAGAGAGTGCACTGTCTTATTCTGAAGTCGATAGGCTTGGTTAGAGAAACTTGATTATGCTAAGTCTAGGTAGTGGTTCTCATGAGATATTGAAGACTAAGTAAATTCCATTCTATAGATTATGGTATTTTATCTTGGAAATATTATCTCTTTAGTTTAGGTAATTTTATCTCAGACCTGATATCTCTTTAGTTTAGGGTCTTTTAGCTTGGACCCAATATTGTTTAAGATTAAGGTATTTTATCTCAGACCTTATATTTCTTTAGTTTATGGTATATTATATTGGACCATAAATTTCTTTAGTTTATTGTCTTTTATCTTGGACCGGATATTTATTTTTTTAGGTTCTTTTTTCTCAGACCAGATATCACATTAGTTTAGTGCCTTTTAGCTCGAACCTGATATTTCTTTAGTTTAGGGCCTTTTAGCTCAGTCCTAAGGTCTGATCATGGAATATGGTGCAAATATTCTAGGAATTACCTAAACCAATATGAGGTGATGGGTTCTACCATGGTGTTTTTGAGGCACGTGAGAATTAGAAAGTCTATTTTGTAGAGTGACACATTTGGTTGATGACCATATGAGAATATTTTGAATCCGTAAAAATGCATTCATAGTCAATAAAAGGGTCTCTTGAAGATGGGTATCTTTTTAAGGGGTTGTGGAAGATTTATGGAGGTAATATCAGTTGAGGGATAAATACCATAGAGTCTATGTCCAACCAGATTGTTGGAGTATGGGAGATATAAGTCATTACCCCAAAGTCTGAGTCTATGAACATGGGAAGGGGAAGAAAATCCAGGTAAGTCTCAGAAATTTTTTGAGATTCTAGGTTCTATTGTGCTATTTCATGGATCACAATGATTGAATCTATTTTTTTTATAGGAGGATATGCCTTTAGATTTCAGGTTGGGTCCCTTATGAATTAGTGTAATGGCCAAGAAAAATATGATCTCAACATATTTATGTGGGCTATGAGTGATTTTTGAAGACTCAAATGTCAAGATGATGAAGTTGGGTATGGATGGAAAGATATCCATGAAGGGTTACAGAACCCCAAGGTAGTTTATTTCTTAATTAAGAAGTCCAATCCCTATTGCGTGTGGTTTTGAATCATGTGGTTTGGGCCATCAATGCTTAGGAAATAGAGTGTCGTATTCTGACCATGTGAAAGGGTACAAAACATAGTGACATAACATTGAGGATGTCGGATCCACTCAGGTAGATTGGTAAATAGATTATAAATCATGGTCCAAAGTAATCAGATCAGTATGATGATATGGGATAGTCATAGCATGGGTAGTTCAGAAACACTGAGGTGTTGAATACATTGGCGATGATGTCAGGTCTTACAAGGATTTGAATGTACTTTTTTCAGAGTGACGCATTTTATTGATGGTCATAAGCGCATATGTATGAGCCATAGATAGACATGAATAATATCTAAAATGGACTCTTAAAGCTAGATATCTATTATAAGGGTCATAGAAGTTTTACGGTGGTCTAAGGAAGTCAAATCATGAAGTGCGATTTGTGAAAAAAAATATGAGAAGGTTTTGAGAACCCTAAAATTTATGTCACCACTAAGAGAACATATTCTTATGGTGAGGAGGTGTGAAATTTTATTTCTCTACCTTTTTCCAAATCTAGGGGGTCCAATAATCATATCATGGATATTACATGTCCTACAGTGTATACCAAATGATATTTATGACTCATTTATTTTTTACTCTTATTTTTACCTAAACTTGGATGATGAAGTGTATAGATAGAGAAGCCTTGAATTTCTCTAAGGTATCCCTTTGCGAGTTATCAACCTAACATGTATTTTTTCTCTTTATATAGTAATTTAGTGTGTTTCTATTTGTACTATTATGGGAAAGGGTTTAAGGTCGTGATGATTTGACCAAAGCGTATGAAAATTATGGTCATGAATAACATGGAACCAATATGAGAGACGTTATATAGGAGACTCATTAGGATACCTGGTTTCATGGTCGCTCCAACAACATTTTGAGCAGGAGATGGAAATATTGTAAATAATAACTTGAGGTTCTTAAGTCATGAGTAATGATATGGGAAAATCATATGGGGATAGGTTCATATCATGCTAAAGTGTTTAGTTCTTCCTCAATGACATCAGGATTTCATGAATTAGAAATCCCTTTAGAATGGTCCAATATGTCACTGGTTGGTGGGTCTTAAGCCCTTATGCATCAATAGCATGGCCAAACCAAGAGATCTATTTTTTTCATGGGATATTAAAGTATTGTAGAAACCTAAGGTACTAAATAAATGAAGTGTAGCCCATAGATTGAGGTTCTTTTTAAAAATGGCAGAAGCACCCTGTACATTGGTTTACTAAAGTAAGTCTCTTATGGTACTTTGATAAGAAATGAAAAAAAATTGATGGTATGCATAGATTATTTTAATGTATAGGGGACATTATTCATGTAGTATAACATCATATGGTAACGAAATTTAAGTCGTAGTTTATCTCCATGTGGTAAGGAAATATTTTTCTTACATTTTTAATGTCATGTGACCAAGGAGTTTTCCATGCAGTTTAATGTCATGTGTTAAGGACTTACTTCCATACAGTTTCCAATCATGTACTAAGAACATTTTTGGGAAATTTTATCATCATGTAGTAAGGATTTATTTTTTTATAGTTTTAATGCCATGTGACCAAGACGTATTCCTTGAATTCTAAAATCATCTGGTAAGAATGTAATTCTGTGTAGTTTATCATCATGCAATAAGGATATTGGAACTGATGTGAATGGGGGGAAATGCTTTGGTTAGGCCCAAGGGTGAAAGTTTGGGTGTCAATACATATCTCAATAAAATGAGAATTAAACCACATATAGTTCTCAAGATCCATGCAATTTAATGTCTGGTAGTGAGGGATCAGATCCCCTAATGTGAAACAGTGGTATTATGACTAGTCCCATGATTGGAATTTTGTGTGTCACTATATATCCCATGGTGATGGTAATCAATACACACATATTTTTTGATGAATTTTCCTATATTGTTCTAACCCATATGCGAAGGGTGGAATATTTATATTGATTTGATGTGACTAGGCTTGGTGATGGAAATATGGATTATAATATGTATCCTACAAGTATAGGAGTCAAGTCACATATAGTTCTTGACTAGGTAATATTCCATGTAGTTCAAACCCATATGTAGAAGTGGGAATTATTTCTTTTAGTTGTTGTAGCTAGGACTATGATTGAATACCTAAAAATCACTATGTATCATGTGATGATTAGAATAAAGACACACATAGTTATTAATGAACCATGTAGTTTTGTATCATGCAGAAATAATGTAGATGTACTGACGTGGAAAATTGGTGATGTTACAGTTGGTCCCAAGGTTAGATGTATGGGTGCCTCTAAGTATCTCATGAAAATTAGATTCAAGACACATGTTTTAATCAATTAAATGTGTATTTTAACATCATTAAGTAATGATGTTATCTCTTTGATGTGAATAGGAATAGTGTGGATTGATGAGTGGTAGATTACCAACACCAAATGTAGTGGTCCTCTCAGGTGAGGTCTATAGGAATATGAAGTTTTATTTCATGAAAATAACATTAATTATGTAGTTTAATGCCATAAATTGAGTTCTCACGGTACTCTATTTATATTTTTTCATTCAGGATTGAGGTGGGTCTATTAAAATATGTTATTATTTATTAATGTGGGGAAGCCTTTTTTGAGACTCATAAGCCAATGTGAGCTTTGGTTGATGTGAGAAAAAAATAATGACAAGGGTCTCTCTCATAATTTAGAGACATTTAAGATAATGATATAGTTATTTTGTATCATGTGGTGTCTGGACCAAGATATAAGATCAAAAAACCCTTTTTATTTGATTAGAAATTACAATCAAGCCATATATGTTTTTAGGAAACTGATGAAGTTTAACATCATGTGAAAAGTACGTGGGTGACTCTATATGAACGAAGATTAGTATTATGTATATGTGTTGTTTTATGTCATGCGGTAATGACATAGATCACCTGATGTGAAGGAAAAGGAATTGTGTGGATCCATACAGTTTTAAGTCATACAGTAAGGTCATTTTCCTAGCAGTTTAGTGTCATGCACTAAAAAATTTCCATTCAGTTTAGTATCATGCGATAAATAAATTGGATCACCTAATGTGAAATGAGGTTAATCTAATAGATGATCCCAAGAATAGTGGTTAGAGTGTCACTATGTATTCTGTGATAGAAGGAATAAATCCATACATAGTTATTAGGTAACCTTTTAGTTTAATGTTATTCGACTAGGACAAACTACATAGAGTTTATCGTCTTGTGTTTAGGAAAAATGTGTATAGTCTAACACCATGTACTTAGGGTGAATGATGAGGCTTAATCTGATGAGGACTACCATATGATGACAACTATGGAAGGTATTTCTTGAACAATATCACATTGGTGGGTGGTGTGACATGATCCCTATCCATAGTGGCCAATGATTAGGGCATCATTATAATAAACCTTATGTATTACATAAGGCCCTTCCCACATGAGTTCTAGTTTTGAAGGATTATTTCTCGGTATCATTAGGGTTATGAGAGAAAACACTATTTCTCCTTAGAGGAATGAATCATGGTAAACCTCTTTATTAAATTCTCAAGTTATCATATTCTAATGGACCTCCAGGTTTTGTAGTGTGTGAAATATATTCTCACCTAACCATTCCAATTCTCTAAACTGGTTTTTCAAATGTTCTTCATATGATATTTTTTCAAAAATGGATATTAGGAGTGAACGTATCTTGACTTCTATGGGTATCACTACCTTGGTCTTTTAAACCAGTGATTTTTGGTATTTCTTGTGTGGCAGGACATGTTTTCGAAAGGTCGGCCCATAAAGAAGAGGATATTTTCTGGCGAAGACTCATTATCCTTTTTCACTATCATATAGAGTATATTCGATAGATTATTTTTGAAGGCCCCTATATATCCATTTTCCACTTCATGATAGTGAGATTAGTGATTGGACATAATATTATACTCCTGGTATAGTCTCTCCAATTCTTTAGAAGATAAGATAGTGTCATTGTTAATCAATATTATGTGAGGAACCCCAAACTTAGTGATGATTTGATACTTTACTAAGTTGATGATATTTCATTCATCATGCATTCCTTGTGGGGTATTAACTCATCCCATTTAGAAAATAATTTTTTAAAATAAATTATGTATTTGAACACCTTAGTTGTGGCTAGGGGATATGGCTCTACCACATCCATCCCCTAATACAGAAAATGGATAGGAATATTTAGCTGAATGTTGAAATTATGGTGGCTGGTGGATGAAGTTTTCATGGATCTGTCAAGAAGGACATTACCTGGTGAATTCCACATAGTCATGTACCATGGTTTTCTAAAAATATCCTTGCCTCCTCATTTGGTGGGAGATCCTGGTTCTAGATTGTTGTGTGTTAGAAGATCATGCATGGATGTATTCCATAATGGAAAGAATTTATCCTCCTGTTATGAATATGAGGAGGATTCCATAAAATACTCATTTGTAGAGGGAATTTTCTTCATTTGGATAATCCCAAAAAGTGAAATTTTATTCCAGATGCAAAATAGATTCCATTACAACATGATATGTTGGTAGAAACCCATTTTTTAGATTTCCAATTATGGGCTCCATCCATCTACAGTTGGTCATTGTCTTATCACTATCTATGGATGTGTTAAACTAATTGATTTTCTTTATATCACATACATTGACTGATGAAACCACTCTTCGATGTGTGACGCAAAATATTACTTCCTCCTAATCAAGGTCTTCCTAGATGGTGGTTGCATTATCCAGTGCATCAGTATGAGAATTCTGTGATCGGGGAACATGATGAATTGTAGGACCAAAATGTAAGTATACCATCAATCCCTTGATGTAGCCAGTGAGAGGGTACAATTTCTACTTTTTAATGGAATATTCACCATTAATCTGATTTATCACCATTTATGAGTCTCCTTTGATATTCAGGTAGGCTATGTGTAGTTGTAGGTAGAGTTCCAATCATGAAATAAGGGCTTTGTATTCTACCTCATTATTTATGCAGCTTTCATATAGTGAGAAAGAGTAGGGAAACCCTTTTATGTATTGAGAGACAAATAAAATCCCTAAAAACCCCCGATTGAGCTTCATATTTTCCATCCTTATACCGATAGGACTCTGGGAGACACCATCAATATATATATATATATATATATATATCCTATTTATTTGGAGTTTCATGGGCATAGAATACATCCTCATCTAGAATCTTGGTTTCCTCTAGTGTATTTTTGGGGAAGGAGGTGCTGCAAGTAAATGAACCAGCGCATGTCCTTTTATTGACTTATTTGATATGAACTGAATGTCATATTGATAAATAATGGCCACCCATCAAGCCAAAATCACAGTCAACATAGGATGCCCAAGGATGTACTTGAGCGGATCAATAAATGAGACCATGTGGACTTTGTGGTCATGCAAGTAAAGCCTCATCATTTTCACCTCAAAGATGACTGTAAGGGAGTTCTTATCAACATCCAGATATCTAGTCTCAGTACTTATTGTTGTTTGGATACGTTATTAGTGACTATTATCACTTCTCACATCATTTTTCTATGTGAGGAGGGTTCCTAGTGAGCACTCAAGATTGGAGACATACAAGATGAGTGTCCCCTTTCCACTAGAGACATCAAAACTGGTGGGTGCAGTGTGTACTGCTTGAGACATTCAAAGGATTTTTGACAATAATCATCTCATTAATAGTGGATTTCGTTCTTCACTAGCTTGGTGAAGGGGGGGATATTTTCTAAATATGTTGGCTATGAATTGAAATATTTATTCGAGGTTCCCTTAGAGTCCCCCCAATTATTTTATATTTTTGGGGGGAATTTCTAAAATATCACTATTCCTCTCTAGATCAACCTCAATGCCATTGTGGTGTACCATAAATCCAAATAACATTCCTAATGTTACCCCAAATGTACATTTCAGTGTATTCTTCTTTAAACTATGTTTTCACACCTTGTTGAATATTGTTTGGAGATCCTTGAAATGATCACATAGTTTTCAGGATTTAACTACCAAGTAATTTAAATAACACTCTACTATCCTTCCTATTAATTGCTTAAATATGTGATGCATGTTGTGCTAATATGTGGAGTTATCATTCTTTAATCCAAAGGGAATGACCCGGTAGCATAAGATTCCCTGATGTGCTCTGAAGGTAGTGGCATCTTCATCTTCGGGGGACATCCTGATCTGATTGTATCCCAAGTATCCATCCATGAAGGAAAGGGCTTGGAATCCATCTGTTTCATCTATCAAGATTTTAGTGATTTTAAATAGGAAATCTTCCTTCAAGAAATTCTGATTAAGCTCTTTTATGTCAGTGGAGACCCTAAGCTACCCATTATTTTTCTTGATGGGGATGATGTTGGAAATACATCTTCAATTTTTCACTTCTTGAACAAAGATACATTTGATAAAATTGTCAAATTCCACCTATATATTGGTGGAATGAAAGAGGTGAATTCTCTAGGGTGCCTACTTGAATCCTCAATTCTCATGGGGTAGTATGAGATGGTGTGTATTCATAGCTATACTTAGTCCAGGCATTTCCATATAGTTCCAACATAACAAATATGAGTTATTATTTAGAAATTAATTGTAAATATCTTGCTTTTCTATGGGCATAGAGAAACTAATTAGAGTAGTTTGTGGGTCCTCTTCTATTCCCAGATTTATTTGTCCGATCTTGTCTATGGTGGTGGAGAAAAGTTCATCGAATTTTGGAGGGTAATTCTTGAGATTATCCTTGTCCTCCCCCAATTATGATTATGTGGAAGAATTTTCTGATGAAGATGGAAATCTAAGGGCTTATCTGTCACTATGAGGGTGAGGAATGCAATTATAAGTGACATTATCATCCCTTTCTATCTGAGTCATCATAGATATGTGCTAGAGATGATTGAATTTTACACTTACATTGAGGACAGGATGGGCTCAGACCTCTAGGATTAGATCTTCTACCTTGACCATATTTATGGGTAGCACATAATCGCTTCCGATAATACTATAGGGATTCATAGGGATGGTCCCCCAGACATTGGGAGCTTCAACCTATATATCACAATCCACTAATGGTATCTATCCTACCTTCTTGTGGACATATTATTTAGCATATGTGGCACTATAATCCTCAAAGGGGGTGTTTCACAATGTATTATGAAAACTTTTCAATTGATGGGATACTTCAGACACTGATGGAATGTTGAAGGTACCACCAAGTGGCTATGGAGACAGGGCCTCCCTAGAAAGACATTTTATGAAGTGTCTTGCATAATAACCATGAAATCAACATCATATGTGAGTTCCCTGAAATGGGACTCGAGTTTTATCTTCCTGGGGGTATTTCCTCGTGCTTATTATACTCTTGAATGGTCATCTTTGTGGAAGATAAACCCCTTCTACATATCCCAAATTTCGGAGGGTTCGAACTGGGATGAGATTGATCACAGAGACATTATCAATCAGAACCATTTGGACATTGACATTATTGGGTCTCCCGAAAACATATAAGGGCCTAATATGTCATTATATGGACTCTTCAAGATCTTGATTAGGGAATGATATGGAGACATGACATTCGGAGCACATGGTCTCCTCTTTATAGACCTCGGTTTTGGGAACTTCTTCCTTAAACTTCTATGGGATCTAGAGGACTTCAAAAATATTTCTCCCTGAGTTCTTATGAAAAATAAAGAACATCAAGTATTTGGATCTTGGTTGGGAAAATATCCATATATTTCATAACATCATACTTTTGTGTCAATGTTTGGCACGTCTCGATATGGGGATGATTTTGTGCATTTGGTTCAAGGTATGAGGTATCTGAGGTTGATAGACCTAGGGATTGTGTATCATTCAAGGAGGTATACACTTCCAATGTTGCAGGTCATTCTATACTTTCTTGTTTTCTATGATGATTGGATTGAACCCAACTTGGTTACTATGGAAGAAAATCAAATTTAGTTGACTACTGGAGGAATCTCGGGCACCGCCTTGCCTTTTTTGGTCCCCCTAGAGTGGATACACGTGAGTTATATCCACATATATGTCCTCTATGGGGATTTGGTCAGAATATTGGGTTCGACCATGTTTGCACTATCCATAGTATCCTCGGTGTTGGTTCATACAACCTCCCCTTCCCAGGTTATATATAGGGAACTCATATTCTAGGGAATATTAATCATCAAAGAAGGGTTTTACCAAAAGTATCATGTTGAAATATCCAAATATGATCTCTTCTTCTGATGAGGATTATATTTTGTGGGGCAGTTTCCATGATATGGAAGTTGCAGGGAAGAAATATGAAAGAGTTAGGGATTGCATTAGAGAAGAATATTATTCCTACTCTTCTATTTCTTTATGATTCTTTTGGCCACACCCACCATTGGGATTTATATTTTAGGTTTCCTTATTAGGTGGTGGATCTATTTCTGTACTATGTGGTTATTCTTTTTGGGTTACATGAGCATGATCAAATGCATCTTGAGTCATATAGTTATAGAACTTTTTCAAATGATTGGATGGAACATTATACCATCTATAATATTCTTATGACTAGACAATGGTTATAAATGCCACATACTATGGAGACTTTTCTAATGCCACCAATCAAGAGTTGACCATTCCTTGTAGTATGTCTGTGGAGATAATGAAATCCTGGATATTATAACCCATCCTTCAATGGTAAGGGAAGTAGTCCAGACGATCAGTGAGTTTGACCTCTTCAGGATTTATTGGTTGTGGAATATTGAGTAGGTTATTATCTAGGGTGGATAAGATATAACATAGGAATTTTTCATTGTATAAGTATTATACTTTTTTTCATTCGTTCCTCAAATATTGGGAAAATCTGATTTCTATGTGCCAATGGATGAGGTGATTTTGTGGTTGTCACTAATTGAAAAGAGGTGCAGGGCATTTTGTAGTCTACCTTAGTTCCTGGATGGGCATTGCTACTTGATTGAGGGTTACAATTTTAGTTTCAA
Source organism: Viscum album (assembly GCA_963277665.1). Lineage (NCBI taxonomy): Eukaryota > Viridiplantae > Streptophyta > Magnoliopsida > Santalales > Viscaceae > Viscum > Viscum album. Next base: position 299,709,798 of record OY728151.1, read on the forward strand.
CTCTTTATGGTCTTCTCCCATGTGTTGTGGTCATGATTCATGTTTTGGATCGTGTTCGTTGAATAGTCTACTAGAGACGTTGTTCCATTTTAGATCATTCTTGGAACCTACCTAGATACTTCATGGGGATCATAGGTGTATAAAACTCATCCCTGAGATATTTATCATAGAGCTCCAGAAGTTTCTTTAGCCATAATTGGATGTTGAAAAAATGGTTTAAGCCCTTCCATCTCACTATGAAGTTAGAAACCCTATAATTCTCACATTTTTTGAATTTTTCAGGTTGACGATCATTGTTTATCTTAGTGTGGAGTTTTACTAATAAAGGAACTAAGGATGGAGGTCTTCCCATCTAGAAATGGATCCTACTAGAAAACTGTTATACCAAACAAAGGTTGGCCTAGTTAGAGTATGTAAGAAATGCCGTGGATTTTTTTCATCCTATTGATCTCAAGGGCCCATCATCATCCTATATTGAGATACAAAGTGTTTGAGATATTATTTAGGGTTTCTTGAATCGTCAAAGGTAGATAAGGTATGATTTCTTAAGTTTAGTGGAGGTAGAGTATCATCCAACCATTCAAGATATAACTTCATCTTAGGAGTCATAGGTGTGTGTTTCCTTTCATTGGAATCCATTCAAGTATTGATGAAATTTTTGACATTATGTAACTTTGGGGGCACTATTGTGTGATCCATCTATCATCCATAGAGTGTGGATGAGGTTTGATGAGGTGGTATTACATTTATCTCATAATAATTAATGATTCATTATATAGCTAAATGATTACCTTAGAGAGGGAGAGGTTTTATCTACAACAGAGGGAATTCATAGTCGTTTTTTACTTCATTATTTATGTAGACCGGTATTCTAGATCTAAAGAAAATATGATGCTCAAGTACATCTCTTACCGTCATATCGTCCATGGGAGGGAGAGTATTCATCTCTTCCAGAAGATGATACCCAGTGTGAATATTTCCCCAGTGTAGCTCCTTGTTGAGTGGTCGGAGATTTTTTATCCCACTCTCATATTGGGACAAAGTTTCCTATAGGTAAGGAACTTTATCTATTCTAGGAAGTTATTGGGATGTATTTTTACCATTCCCCTTAGTATTTTTTTTATCATAGAAGTTGAAAATACTTATTTGGAGGCACCATATTTTGAAGCCTTATTTGTTTCTAAGTATGTGTAGCTGCATTTGTTACATCCAAATCACCTTCCTCTCAGCATAGATTCTCCTAATTGTGGCCCTATTTATTTTAACCTTGGTCAATTTCTACGATTTTGACTGTGACAACATTAAAAAATTCATATCATTATTTGGTGGTTTTTCCCTTACTTTCAATGTAACATGATTGTTCTATAATACTTTCATTATTTTCATTATTTGAACCCTTTTCCATATTGGGCCATTTTGGCTTGTGACCCTGGTGGGTTCGCATCACCTTTTTTGTAAACTCCTCTCATCTCAGCCTATGAAAAAGTATTTTTAGGGAGTTTCCAATTGTGTTCCTCATATGGGTGCTTGTCAGCAAAGGATTTCCTTATGGTAGGAGGGATAGGTGGGATGCTAACTATTTTCCTCCCAAACTATAGAAGAGTAGTTCTCTCTATAGTGATAATGATGATGAAAATTCACCCAGACCTATTAGATGGGGTTGTTGAGGGTAGAAATTTGAACTGATTGGTCTTGTTGTTGAAAAAACCAATGAATTTAGTATGGGACTTGATGATTCACGGGACATACATGAAGATATAAATTCCCATAGCCTAGTGATATGGGAGAGATCTAGAATAACCACTAATTTTTTTAGGACCCTATTTAGAGATGATGAACCTAGAGATGGTTATTGAGATATAAATTCCTTAAGCCTAGTGTGTTGGGGTTTCCTCATATCTATCGAGGATATTCCCTAACTCAACTCAAGAATTATTGATCTGAGAGGTGGAGGTGGTGGTAGATACTATAATTGTCCATGGGTCTAGGTCCTCTCTTGGATGACTACTATGGAAGATGATATTGTGGAAGGTTTGTTTTGGCACATCTGTGCTCATGTATGATATTGGTGTGATAGAAACCCATAATGATATCCATTCTTTACAAGAAGTTGTTCGGACGATCCCAACATTGGAGACCATGTCCTAAATTCATTAACATTTTATTTAGGGGCCCAATTTTATGTCTTATTGTCTATCCCCTTCCTCTTTTTGTGATCTATATGCATCTTTGAGGTGGATTCATTACTTTATAGTGACCAACTAGCACGATAATATCCCATTCCCCTAATTTCTAAAAAAGATATAACATTACATGATGCTAGATTTTAGGGGTTATGTTATTCCATGGGTATGGAAAAGTGTGATGCTCCATACTATCCTAATCCAAAAATATGGATACATGAAGTGGTTTCATAGATCTACTGTTGAAGTTTCATAATGCAGTGACAGAAACATGTTGCATATTTTTTTCACTTTTATAGTTTTGTATCCTAGTCTATAAAGATAGCTGCTAGGTCTAGCTGAAAACATAGTATGTTGATTATCTGAAGGTGAAATTCATATCCTAGATAAAGAATGTTTCAATCCTTCAGTCATTGATCAGTATACCACATATTCTTGTATATATAAGGCATGAAATTCTTTTCTAGATTATTTGGGATCTCATTTTCGAAAGTAGCAATGAGATGTAACATGATGGGGATGTTGTTTTTTATTAATCTCTATATATTTAAATTTCATCCTCCTCCCCATCAGATATACATGCCTCCATACTACCATACCATATAATATGGATATGTTGGTCTCCTGCTGATGAGAGTGGATTGCTTCTAGAATTTGATGGGGAACCACATACAATTGACCCCGATGTTTTGAGAACCTCTATATATAATGGTGTCAGAGTTTTGAAAACCACAATATATGAAGGTGTCTAGGAAAGGTGAGGATGTCATTGTCCATGGGATCTATATTCATGGGTAGGGTGGCCAATGTGGATGTCAGGAGTAGATTCGATGTGATCCATCTCTACACTACCACAAGGAGAGATATCATGGTAATGAATGTCCTCTGTTTACACTTCGGTAGAATGTTCTATGTACCCTCATAGTGTTGATAATGTGTCTCGAAAAACCTCAAGGACGCTGGCATTGAATAGATTAACAATATGGACCATGTTCTGTGTTGTGGTAGAATATACTTTCTAGAGATTTGGGATTGTTCATGGATATGAGAATATTTTATAGAGGTTACTCAAACTTGTATATAACTATCTGGTGCTGCAGAAATATGTTCCCACTACTGAGAATCAATATGAATATGACAATTAGATATCTCAATATTGATTGGAATATGGGAATATCCATAGGAATGTTCCATTATCACTTGGTGGGTCTCAGTCGAGATGGGGGTATGATCCCAATATTGAGACATTGGGATATTTCATTGTTCTTTCTTGTTTGGAGTATGAGATTGACCCAAGGCATGTTCCACTCTAACCCGGTGAACCCTGTTTTAAACAGGGATGTGAGCCTATTACAAATATGCATTCTCCATGGGAATATGCCGATGGACCTCCAGAATGGGAGAAGGAATATTATAATCCTCATGTGTTTCCATGGAATGATGTTTGTGCAGTCATTTGTTATAGGAAGTAGGAAAATGCACCTTGCTTCCATGATATACTGGAATATACCAAAGAACCCACTAATATGAATATGAGCATGTCCCAAGGAATGTTCCATTCTCACTTGGTCATCCCAATCAGAACTAGGATATATGGCCAATCCTAGGCCTTTGGATTATGTCGTTGGACTTCTTTGAGAAGAATATGAGCATGTATCTAGGCTTGTGGCCTTCTCACATAGTGTGCCCTAGCCAAAATGGGAATATGATCCCAATATCATGTCTTTGGAATATGCCACCAGATTTTTTGATAGGCATGTGCCCCTGTCCCGAGGCATGTGTCGCTCCCACTTAGTGAGATCTAATTGGAATGAGAGTATGATCATAGTATGATGCCTTTTCCTTTATTAGAATATGGTGATAATCATCATTTATGGGATCAAGAGTGTGTACTTGCTTCAGTATAACCACTTTTTCATGATAATCATAGTTTTGAGTTTCTCTTGATGTAGGGAAAGAATTGTGTGTCTGTCCTTTTATTTTCAATAGTTCTAGAATATGTCAGCTTAGTTCTTAAGTTGTTTCTAATATATATTGGAATTTTACCAAAGTTTACATATGGATATAAGCCTTCCCATTTTATATCTCCATTATACACTAGAATATGAATTTGATTATGTTAGAAATATCCGCCCACATTTTTCATCCTTCTCCAATTGGAATATGCTAATGGGATTCATGCATGGGGGTGTAGTTATGAACGTCCCACGTTCCTACTATGGGAATATGAACAAAGGCTTGTTTCGAGTCAGTAGGGATATGTTCCTTGTTAATAGTTATTTCTAATATATACCAACATGAATCATCATTAGGAGTGGGGATATGATCCCTCTCTTAGATATACAATGCCTTCCTCCCCCAATGATCCTTCCTTTCAACCCATTTATGGGAATCAAAGGCGGCAGCGTGTTAGGTGGTACCCTCATCATGTGACTGGTGGATATTTGCAGGATGGTGTTCGAGATGACGGTAGACATGTTCCCTCCTCAGTGCCATCTGAATTGAAAGGGAGTTGTATTTGGAATCCTGGTCCACCTTTATCAGATACTAAAGGTAGAAGTTGTCATACTATGGTGATAAGCTCCCAAAGATTTTGTTTATAGAAACAAGGGATATCATCTAAGTAGTGGATTTCCCTAGGTGATGTAGAATCTCCAATTCCTATGCTTGGAGAACCTCATGGGAATCTTTCATGGTAATGAGTGTACCGCATTGTTGGTACTATCAAATAATTATTTTATAAACCTATCATTGTAGTTTTTGGTTTGGTGAATTCTCTTTTCATCCTGTAGGGTTTGTAGCTGCATATGATTAACTATAGTGAATGTTGGTTGATGAATACATTATCCCCAATTGGGATTTTGTTGATGAGAGAAGTGTCTACAACTAAGTAGACAATGAGGAACATGGTTACCATGTAGTGAAATATAGTATGCATGATGTGTTCAATCAAATATTCATGGATTTAACAATTTTACTTTTTTCTAGATCTGTCCATTATATTTCCATGGAAATTTATACATGAGGATATACTTATAGGAACCCTGGTTATAGAGGATCATATATAAGATCATGCAGGTCTTGCTTCTTTTTTTATACAAGGAATGAAAAAACACAGTAGTCTGATGCATGATTATTTGTTAATTTGATAGATTCAATTAGACCATGTTAGTTTCATTTATGTATGGGGTGAAAACAAAGTGTCTTGTCATATTAAAACCGATTAGTTTGTTATTACATATATTTCACATCGGGTTTTCCATTTTATATTGTTCGGGATTCAAGGCATAAAGGAGATACAGTCGATGATTTGATTATGGGGATTTTTTGTTGTGAAAAATCATGAACATTAGATTACCATTGTCACTCTTACTAAAAAATCCCAATGTTTCCCTCATCTGTAACTAGGTACATACCTTATTTCCAAAGACAGGTGATCACCTGGGTTTTTAGGCCTATTGAATCTTAAGGACTCGAATTGGTCAAGAGGGTGGTCGGTTGGGATCATCATACACTTTCAAGGGGAATTATTTTCTACTCAAGTACACACTTATAGATTTAATATATGTTATTTAATCTCTTCCTAATCCTGATATGGGACCAGTTACACTAAAAAAATGAACATGGTTTAATTATATTTCTTATAAAAAATAATTGGGTCTCTTTAGTGAATCTATCTGTATGTATCTAAGGTTCTCCATCATTCTCTTATAATGGCCTATTGCTTATGTGGTGAAGTTGTATAACCAAGAGCTTCAAAATTTTCTTCCATGCAATGAGGTGGTTAATATTAAGAAGATGGAATTGAGTCATTATGAGGCATCATACATATCTAGGTTATTCCAGGAATAAAAACCCATGTAGTTTGTTGGACCCATTCCATTTAATGTCCGACATAGAGAACTTATAGGGGTGCTCTAGGAGAAAGTGTGTTCAAGATAGTGTCTTGGAGGGATGTCTTCTGTATCCCGATTATGGATAGTAATATATTTTACATCATTCTTTTTCTAGGGTTTACACTCTGAGGTTTCCATTTTCATTGTAAAGACATATTATTCATATGGAATGATTATTGTAGATCCCTAAGTCAACGTGATCTATGATCAATGTGGGAAACAATGGATGAAAAATTACCATTTTTTTATTTCTCACAACATATGAATTATGGCTTGGGACTACCCAGAAAATATTTATTATAGAGCTTATTCCTCATATCGAAATCCTATGTATCCAGGTTATAGAAGGAATCAGATTCATAATAGTTCAGTTTATTTACTTATCCACTGATAGATGTGGTTAAGTAATCGACCAACATGAATATTTAGGTCTCGATGGTAGAAATGATATCGGCATAAGGCTTATATCAAATGGATGTTTAAGTTAGCTTGATCCATAGGAAGGTTTCATATGTATCCTAATTACTGTAGGAATTTGAGTTCTTGTAGTTTAATCATGACCTTATAAATATCCCCATGGTAGATATCATTGTCTTGCAGATAATGTGTCATTCCACTCATTGGGGATTTATATACATGTGTTGAACTGTCCAATGGAGACTCCTAATGTGAATGATATGATTATTGAAACTCCCTAAGCTCATGTGATCTATGCTAAAAGTGAGAAACAAGGGATAACAATTGATCAATATCATATCTTGGAGATTGAGGGATTCATGTATTAGAAAATACCTATATAGATTGAACCTTAAAGAGGTGTCCTATGTATCCTGAGTATGGTATGAATCAGAGTCATCATAGTTCCATTGTTAGGGGATTACACTATGAGGTTTTCCTAGTATTTTTGGATATATAATGTTATGTCACTGGTTAGGGTTTACACTGTGAGGTTTCCCTTATCATCTTTTTTCTTTCCTAACATGCACTGATTTCTCGCTTGTCCAGATATGTAAGAGATTATTTATATAGAATATGTGAATACAACTAAATGATCCAGTTTTACTTTGTATCAGACTTCGTGTAACTTGGGTGGCATATTCAAATGTTTTTTCACCAACAAAGCTGATTTTTCTAGAGGAAATCACTAGATTCAACTTATCTATCCTTAAATCCATCCCATGACCTAGTTAGCTTGTCTAGAGCATGGAACATGATACAGCTAACTTTCCCTATGGTCATTCACGAGAATTGGATTGATGCATATGGTGGGTGTTATAAGAGTAAATGTAAAATGTCTTGGAGGGTGTTTTCATGCCTTGGATAACATCTCTAGAGGGAATCATGTGTGCCGGGAAATATGATTGGAGGGTTTCATGAGTCTTGGATAACTTACCCAATGGGTATCATAAGGGATTCAGTTGACATCCCCATATGTGACCGCAATACTTGGCTCACGTGAGTTGGAATCCTTATATGAATCGGGAGATATATCTGAAGGACATCACAATGTTTAGGCGACGATCACAGAGGGCATCATGATACTAAATTGGTATGACATGAGGGACTGTGTGACATTCTATGACATGTGTGGAAGATTACACATGACTCAAGTAGCATACTGAAGGAACATCCCGAGATTTGTGAGACATGTTTTGTTTCTTTCACATGTCTTGAATGATTCACGTGAAGCTCATTAGAGTCAGCGAATATGTTTTCAACTTAGCTCTTCAAAATTTAATCTTTTTTCTAGTATTTTTATTTCATGTTCCTTATATTTATTTAGTTCATTTTATTTTATGTCTTGCGTGATCTACCATAAATGCAGGAGGTTCTATGTATTCCCTATTAGGATACCTTTGAATGATCTATTAATGTTTACGTGAAGTGATTTATTCATGGCGCACGATCACCCCAAATAATTTTCCAGTATATTACTTGACCGAAGACTTACCATTTGTGAGATTAGATGCTTTGATAAATCTACTTTGGTGCTTATTTGAAACTCCCTGTTATCATTCTCTTGGTCATGGTAGGAAGTGATGCATTTTTTCATGATGGGATAGGGAATTTATAGGCCTTTCTACCCCAATTATTGACCAATTTTCACAATGTATATGCCGCATATCAAGGATGGAGTCAGCCAAGGGGTCTTGCACTACACATCATCATGATCCTCTATCATGAAATTCTCCAAGGGAATCGCCTGATTTTCAAAGACCACGAGCCCCTCTCATCAATGACTCTATTATTGGATTATTTTAAATTGATGGTGAATTGTTTGATCACGTGGTTATGCTGAAATACTTCCATGTTGTCATATTAACATGTCAATGTTCCTTCGAGAGATCAATGTGACTGCTGAAAGGTCTTCGCAAGAAGATCGATTCCTTGACTAGGACACTTCATGAGGCAAGGGCGGTTTGTTCAGGGGTTTTCGTGAGATTAGGCCATCTTGTCCAGGAGTCTCGCATGACTATGTTGCAGACTTCCTTAGCACGTCGTAATAATTTTACGATTGTGAGAGACTTCTACCACATCTCTCATTTATTTCTCTTATTTTATGTTCCAAAGGAAAATGATCATGTGATATTACATGAGTAATGTCAAAGACAATTACTGTATATTTTTAATGATGCATCATGTGACCAATAGAGGTCTTATAGGGATGCATGATCATTTAATGGAAAAACTCATTTGTTTTTTCTTAGGGAGATAAAAGGGAAGCACAGAGTTGCCTATACATAACAGATCCTTTATGTGAGAAAAGGATGAAATGTCAAAGGGATTTTGTGCGACAAGGTGGGTATGTCACTAGGGACTCATGGGGTCTTGCGGACTGATAGGGGCACATCTTGTGATACTTATCACCACGAGTAGCTCCCACCTCCTCCCCTTTTAATTCTATTGTTTTATTCTACAAATGTTTTGGTGTCTTGTGAGTTTATTTGATTGTTGTCAAGGATAACTATTCTCATCACAGTTGATGCATCTCGTGAACTTGACAACTACAAGGGACCTTTTCCTTTGGAATATTTTTCCTCCATATTTTCCAAGGATTTTTGTGTCCTTCACCCATTGATTTTACATGAGTACACCACATGATCAATATGGAATCTTGCAATGACATGCATGCCTTGTCTGGGTAAGTTGTCCCGTTTTAATTTGATGTGTTGTGTGATCTGTACTGGATCCCATGACGATATGTAGACATTTCTAGGAGCTATTTTTTCGTATTTATGTGGATGCACCATGTGTTTATAGAAGGATATCATGATGGAGTGCATACATTGTCAAGAAAATTCTCTTTTATCGCCTTTAATATGTCGTATGTTCATGGTTGTATGATTCCATAACATGACCAAGGGTTTTTTCATGTCATGGTAGAATGAAAAAGTATTCATGGCTAGTGTTGCAAGGTGTTGTCTAACCAAATCTCATGAAACATATAGATGGAATATTTATCTTCACATGATGATATCAATTGCGTCTTAGATATTCTCATGCACAAATGGATATTGAATGTGTGTGGTGTAGGATTTTATGGGATCAACATGGTGCATTTAGTCTTGAAATTTATTTCATACCCGGCTTTTTGGGAACATTGAATAAATTCTTTAGGACTTGATCATCAGAAGATACAAAGTCGTTGTCCGCAATTCTTCACATAACCGAGTATGGTGTAATTTTAATCTCATTTTAGGTAGAGGAATAAGGTAATATGCATTGACTTTCATGCTCTTTTGATAATGTTTATATAGAATAAGATATTCTCATGATAGCATAAGAGGTTCCAGACTTTCGTATGATGGGTTATATGACACTGCTGCTTTTCCAAAGATTGGTAATGCGGTGGATTGAATCTTCAGATGAATGAAATAATGATTCTCATGTGACCAAATTTGCACAACCTTTATCAGGTCTGAGACATACTGTTTTGGAAATAAAATGAGAGATCCCCCTCCCCTATGAACATTCTATGTCGTTCACCCCACCGAGGTACTCAGTCTTAGATCCGAAAATAGTGTCGTGTGAAGGGATATTTTCAAATGCTGTAAACCTCGGTATTATTTGTGCCATCATGCATCTAATCGGAGGATTATGGCTCGTTTGGCAGTGCTGAATAGGGAGGAAAATAAAAGAATCAGGACAATTGCAATGGATATCATCCATTTGGTGAGCTCAATCAAAGGGAGAGAAATATAAAGCGTGGAAAAGGGGAGAAACTGATTTCTCCCCCACCTCAGATTTCTCTTGATTATGAATTGTCCCAAAATCGGGATGATTTGAACAGAAATGTTCCACGTTATTAAGTTATTTTTTTTAAAATTACCATATTATCCTTTTTTATGTATATAAAGAGTGAGGTTTATGCTTTTTATTTCTATACTCTCGCACCTTTGAAGCTGAAAGTTCCTCCGTCAGTGCACTAGTCCTCTGATATTATTTCAAGTTGCGGCACTGTTCCACTTCGTTCTTTTCATCGTAATTTAAAAATAATGATAACAATCAGATATAAATAATTTATAAATAATAATAACAATCATATAAAATAATTTATGACATTATCTTTCAAAATAATATTAACAATCAGATATAAATAATTTATAAATCACAATAATAATAATAACAATCCTTTTTAAATAATTTATAAATAATAATAACAAACAGATGTAAATAATTTTGATAATTTGTATATAAACAATAATAAAAATCAAATATAAATAATAAGTTCAACATAATTTATAAATAATAATAACAATTAGATATAAATGATTTTGATAATTTTTATATAAATAATTTTGATTAAAAATAATTATGTGTATATAAATAATCATAAATATTTTATAAATATTTTTTATTATAGATAATTTGGAACATAAATAATTATAATTATATTGAATTAATAATTATTTTGAATTGATATTTTGATTATATTCAATTAATAATTTAAAATTAATATATAATTTAAATAACTTATAAATAATTTTGATTATCTTTATTTAATTTTTTAAAAAAATTAAATTTGTATTAATATATGTTCGGAGTTTAATGTTTACCTAATTTTGATGATATTAAAGATAATGATTGATTAAAAAATTATTGTTTCTAAATTTGTTATAAAAATGATAACAAAAATACATTTTTTTAAAAATTTATTTGTGTCATTTGACATAAATTGTTGATGTTGGACGGACATGGTGGTAGGTGTGGTGTCTATAGGGATCTAATCTATGATTTTTTTTATCTTGGGAAAGTATTTCCTTTAATCCTGTGTGTATGTGTTATTTTTTAACAAATTTTATTTGTGTCATTTGTACCAAAATAGTTTATTTTCTTTTTTAAAAAAAATTGTCACCAAATAAATGGAAAGAAATGATAATTGTTTCTTTTCTTTTACTAAGTTATTGATCCAAACACTAGGAGAGAAATCACAATAATTACTTTTCCTTTATTTTCTTTTATAGACTATCAAATCATTTCTTCTCTTTTACTCAAATCTCACCAAACACGGTGTTAATGATTCACAATTTGTTCTTCTGACTGGTGATGGTGAAGTCGACGATGATCCATGCTGCGGAGGGATTGAGTTGTACACTTATTCCTCCATAGTGACTAACTCAGTTCTCCTGAGATATATTTTTCCCTATAAATTTTGTAACGGACTGAGCATGGCACATTGTTGGGTCAATCACATGTTCTTCTTCACATGGGTATTAGCCCGATGCTCATACATATACCTGGATAAGAAAATCCATGCATCATCCTCCTTCAGGTGGATCTCTTTTCCATGTATACACTTAATTGCAACACTTCATATGACAATACCATCATGGAAGATGTAGTTTCATTGTGGACCACCACTTGTTCTGATCCGAGAGTAGGCAGTAGGAGGGGTTGTGTGAGGGATCTCATTCTCTCAAGGCCCTACTGGTGTGCGATATCCACTCTAAGTGCAGTAGTTTGACCAGAGCCCTAGGGCTGTGAGGTTTAAGGAGGCCCTTCGTCGCACCGTTTACCCCTCACACGGTGTGTGTATGTTGAAGAAAATAAATATTTATGTTCTATTTATTTTATTTTATTTATTATCATTATTATTATTTATAACACATAATAATAATAATAATAATAATAATAATCCTTCACTTTTTATAATCAATGAACACATCCAAAAGATCATTATATGTCATTATACATCATGATCAACCAATCACACAGGACATGCACCCTATCACAAAAAAGTGGGTGATGTACAATTATGTGAATCAACAATGGGATTAGTTGATGTTGGGATAAAAATGGTTAAAATATTATAATCTTGATAAACTGTTGACTTGGTTTGGATTACTCCGGGAAGAAATGGACTTTTATCTCATAATTAATGTAATGTAATGTGGAATAATGTAACTGGTTAATTAATTGTTAGTGAATTAATAAAAAAAAAATTGATACAATGTAAAGAATGAATTTAATGTTTCTATTTTATATGATTTTGTGCATATAGGATATATGGTCTTAGTATTGGAAGCTGTGATTCTGAGGGACATTAGTAGAAATTGAGTCTAAGACTAGGTTATGACCATAGTTTGGTTTTGAGTAATATTATATCATGTATATCTTGGGATTTCATACGCTTCCCCACCCATGTCGGTTTTGGAAAATCACATCCAGTGGACTCTAGGGGATCTTTTTATTAACATCCCAGTGGGAGGAAGGATAGCTGATTACCCCCTATGGTCACACACTCTTCTCTCGATAGATACTTGTGATGGTATACACGATGGTTAGTTTCCCCATATTTGTGTGTAGAGCGATGCAATGACATGTGTCTATTTTACACACATGTATTACTAGATATAGTATCCAAGGGATTATTATAGGTATGAAATTTATATTCAATGAAGGCTTGAGGTGCTTACTCGGTGTATGGGCTATAATAGTTTTAGGTATAATGCGCGTTGTTTGATATATGTTATACAGGTTGTGGTGGCTTCCAGAAACTTTTGGGTTAATATATGTGCATATGATTATGTGGTTATTTGATGAATGAGGCACATGTTGTGACACTATTCTTAAGTTCCTTCAGGATGGCATTCTTTTGGAGAGAGATGTTGAGGACATGTGGCATTGGGGAAGAGTAACAACCCATTGGGGAAGTGGGAGTGAGTTACCCTAGATATTTTATTATTATATTATATTCTATGTTGTATGTGTTACTTGGTGAGAGTTATCCATGGTGAGGTTAGGATCATTGTATACCTATTTAGGTTATGATTTAGTTTCATTGTCATTCACTATGATTTAGAATTGTTTATTTTCTTTCTCAGGAGAGGCTATATGGAGAGGACCCTACTAAGTATACTATCATGTTCACCCTACATATATATAATTTTTTTTCAACTCAGTTGGAGAAGGTTTATGATCAAGCTAGATATTACTAGCTCGCTCGTGGTATTGGATGATCTTTTGGGATTTGTGGTTTCTACAGTCTTTACATTTTCAGTACATGTAGTTTTATTTCAGTTACATAGTACTTTATGAAATTTCATGTTTAACTTATTATTTATTTAATATATATGTTTAACTAGGTGTTGGTTGTTGTATCCTTCTTATCTCTCTCTTTTGTATTTTTTAATTAGAGTGTAATTCCTCTCATATGCATGATTATTATACCATCGGTTCTAGTTGATAGCCTAGGGCCTACTAGATTTGTTATTGGTCAGTCACCATCACTCTCCCCTCATTGTGGTATTTTGTGTGTGGGGTCATCATAGAGTTGAATAAAGGTTCATATTTGAGGGATATGATGGAGGTTGGAGTTGGTAACATGTAAGGTTTCGTTGGTTGGTAGGTAAACAATGTTAGCTAAGTTTATTCAATGATGTAAACACATGATACCAGCTGAGAAACATGTTTTTAGGAACCCTAGTGATCTTATTCAATGAGCATTCTATTTACTGATCCTAATAATCAAATTGATACTAGTTTCCGGTTAGATACCATTGAAAGGTTCAAACCTCAATCTTCTTGCCCCTGTGTTTTAAATTGGTAGGCCATGGAATAGGTTAAAACCATTAAAATATAATAAAATTAACTAATTAATGTTAAATATTATATATTGTAGATTTAGGATCTCTAAAAAGTATTTTCTTTTCATAGCAATGGCTCCTGACAACCCGCAGGGTGTATTTGATTCCTACAGGGTACACAAATTTAATAATTTATAAAAAATATGAAAAACTACAAAAAAAATATAGTAGTTGGTAAGTTTGTGTGCTGAACCCACAGGGATGGATTATATGTTCTAAATTAGTTAAAGAAACTAAAACTAAAATTGTTTGGTTTGTTTTAAAAAAGATAAACAACAGTAGTAATGATTGGGTTGAAATTCAATATAGAGGCATGCCAGGTTCAATTATTTTAGGATTGTGTACTAGGGATGTAATTGAAAATGGTATTAATTAGGTCTGGGATCAGAATTGGGTTAGAATAAATCCTTGTTCTTGGTATCCTACCCTAATGTTGTGACTGAACCTTGGGAGTTGTCATTTATTGACGTCAATAACAGAGATAGGTGATTGAAGACCTTATTTAAAAATAACTAAGCTAGATTTCATAATGATCATACAAAAAATAATCCAATTAATTGATGCAATTATTTAAAAAAACCTCATAATGAATAAATTATCATGTCATATGAAAAGATGATTAATTGTAATTGAATAAATTGTTTGCAGTAATCTAGAATAGGAATAAAAAATAAAAATAATCCTTAAGCAGCATATCCCCCTACAATCACATCACCGGACACAAATAGAACTAATTGATCTTGCTAGTTATGATAAGAACGAGCAGCATGGGTACCCAAAGAATAATGGCATCAAAGAACGGTAGAAAATTAGGGATCCATATCATTACACCATCATCTAGAAATCGTTCATTGGCATCACTCCAACTCCCTTTAGTCCAGACTATCATGGATGTGTAAATGAGGTGTTAATTTATTGGAAAATTAGTAAACATCATCGGATGTGTCGTGTTTATTTTTCTGAATCCCAATGGTGTCACAATGTGTAAAAGAGTTTCACAATGTGTAATCTCTCGATTTTCATAATTTCTAAGGATTCCATGAATTTTAGCATAAATCATTAAAAAATCATCTTAAAAAAATTCATGTCATGTAATGTAGTTACATAACATGTAATGGTCTTTCCCAACATGTAATGGTGTCATGAATTATCATGCATGAAAAATTACTTTGAAAACTAACAACATGTATTGGCATTAAATGACGTGAAACTGTTCTACTCTAGTTTTTTCAGCTTCATGCTTCCTCAAAAATCTTCTCTCCAAATTTCTTCCCTTTTCATTCATCTTTCATAAGTCTATTATTCCTACTATAAAAACAGAAAACAAATATAATCATTCCAAAATTGGAAAGATCCATCAATTAAATACATAAATCATTACATTAAAATAACATAAAATGTATGCATGAAATACACTTATCATCTCTCAATCGACATCCTCATCGGGATAGCACTGAAATATTCTACATGTTGCGCTAACATGTCACCGCATAGTAGATATAGATAATGATGACACATGGAGAAGGATGCTCTGAGATTTTTAGAAGATTACTTTGAAGTATGAGTTCTCTATTTCATATTCTTTCATCAAATATTGGTTGGAGGAGGTTGAGATATATTTCATTTAGATTTGTACTCAGAATGAGCCCTAGGTTCTCTTAGTTATGACAATGATGCACGGAATATTGAGGAAGTGGTGGTTCTTATTATTTAGGGACCATGAGGAGTTGGAAGTATCATTGGAAAAGCTCTGAGGAAAGTTCATAGAAGATTTTCATTATTTAAACTCAAAGGTGGCCAGTTTCCCAGAGATTATTACCCTTTGGTTAGGGAGATCCAGTGTGTGAGAGTTTGAGATCCATTTAAGGACCATTTGATGATATTATTTAGATCTATTTTTATATGAAGAGGCTAGGTTGAGGTATTATAGGATATTTTGTATCATTAGACATATAAACATGTGACCTTATTTATTCTGAAGATGTAATCTGAGTTAGTCGGGAGGGAAGAGATTATAGAGAGGACGTTGGACAAAACTGGGTCATCATGAGTGGGGTCTTCATGATTCCTCACAAAGTATATCTATGATTTGAGGTTTCCATTTGTTAGGACAAAATAGTTTTTAGTCAGCAGGGGATAGTTCGCATCCCTCATCATATCATTTCTCTAGGAATAGAAGGTCTCAAACCTATGCTAAAGGATTAAATGAATGTTCTTCTTATGGAGGATAAGTTTATCAGTGGATAAAGTACCAAATCGTTCTAAGTATAAATCATTTGATAGGTGTTACACTACTGGTTCCTCTCTTAAGGCAGTTTCGTCTAAGGAATAAATATTATATTGGTCCATTTAAGTGTCAACATAGAGGATATGGGGCATATAGAGGATAGACCTGAGATACTCCTCTTCCTAATAGAGTATACCACATTATTGAAGGTGGTCATTGAGAGGTTCAGAGAGGTCATGGGGAATGCTGCGGTTAGCTTCATTCTTTAGCATTGCCAGCACCAGGCAAGCTAGACATTGTTCAAGGTACCCTTTTCTTATTTTCTACAAGGGTATATGCTATGTTTGATTCGTGATTGAAACAATCCTTTATATCACCTACCCTTTTCCATGATTTTGAACATGATATTGGAAGGCTTTCATTCCCCTTGGTGTTGACTACACTGATTGGAGGTCGAGTACACTTTTATGAAGTATAAAGAGACTATGATCTGGTGTTGGGGCATCTCCTATCTTGGGATGATTTCCTATGTTTATGGATAAATCCATATTAAATCATCCTTTTAGTGGATTAGTTTTATTTGGTTTAGCCTATCATGGATTTATTTAGGAGGCATGTTTTGTTTTATGATGCTGATGGAGATCCTACAATGTTTTTTGGAGAGAAATATCTTGAGGCCGATCAAAGGTTTGGTTATTCCTTTTCATCTTTGATGGCTGAGTTAATGTTGATCTCATCAAAGGTTCAAAATTTTATATTTCCCAAGGTTATGGAAGAATACCCTAATTTATTTCTAGAAGATGTTGTGGCCTTACCCCCTTGACAGGAGATCGATATTGGGATCAAGCTACAACTAGGCATGTATCCTACCTTGATATATCCATATAGGATGGAACCGTCTGAGTTTTGAGAACTACATGTACATATCAATAATATGTTGCATATTTTTTGGTTGGCCTAGTGTGTCACCATGGGGTACACCATTCTTTTAAGAAGGTTAGTGGCAGTTATAGAAATTTTATTGACTATCATCGCCTGAACCGAGTGACAGTGAAGAACCATTATATTCTTCCATAGATTTTTGATTTATTCAATTATATAAAAGGATAAAGTTGGTTCTTGAAGATCATTTTTCTATCTGGATATCATTAGATGTGGTGAAGGATAACGATATTCAGAATACTACATGTCAT
This sequence comes from Viscum album, assembly GCA_963277665.1. Lineage (NCBI taxonomy): Eukaryota > Viridiplantae > Streptophyta > Magnoliopsida > Santalales > Viscaceae > Viscum > Viscum album. The sequence continues at coordinate 299,727,384 of OY728151.1, forward strand.
TGTCATCATAGGAATTATGAGTTCATTGTGATATTATTAAAGGTAAAAAATTCTTCAGCTGTGTTCATTTGGTTAATGAACTCAATTTTTAGAGAGTTATCAGATAAGTTCGTGGTGGTTTTCATTAGAGACAACCTCATGTATTCTACATCAAAAGAGGTGAGGGAAGAACATTTGTATGCTGTTTTGGGATTTTTTTCATCATGATAAGTTGTTCAAGAAGTTTTTGATATGTGATTACTGACTCATAAATTAAATTTCTAGGCGCATGTGGTATCCCAACAGGGAGTATTTGTTGATATTGTGAAGGTATATGCAGTTTTTCCATAGGAGTCCCCCAAGACTGTGGAATGTGTGCAAAGTTTCATCAGTATTTTTGGATATTATATGATGTTATTAGCCAATTTATTTCAAGTACTCAATCCTATGACATCTTTGACCATAATGAAGAAAGCGCTCTTATAGACTGACTAATTTTAGGTAGCTTTTGAGTACCTAAAATAGAATATGGTCAGCACTTTCATTATTTATTTTCCAATAGAGGATGTTTAGGTTGAGATATTATAGGATTCTTCATGTCTTGGATTAGGATGTTTTTGGATGCAGTAGATATCAATTGTTTCATATAGGTCTTGGTAGTTATTTCCCCATGAGTTTAACTATTCCACTGATCTTGAGTTGGAATAAGTGATTTTTTTTCTTTGAGGTTATGGTAACATTACCTCATTGGTGAATGTTTTTTGGTTTTTACTCATGATATGATCCTAAGGTATGTATTCTCTTAGGGTGACATGAACTTTTCCCAGAATTAGTGGATGGAATTCATGCATGATTAAAGAATTTAAATTTCATATAATTTGGGAAAGGATAACATTGTAGTCAATTCATTTAAAAGGAAATCATATAATGATGTCATGCATGAGTTTTGTTATTTCTATAGAGTGATGAAAGAACACTCAAGGATACATATTTATGTGGGAGAGGATGAAGTTAGGGGTTATCTTCTCCAAAGAAACATTTAGTCATATTTGGAGAAATATAAGGACTATTCCTATTTAGTGTATTTTGAGGTAGAGTTTTAGAGAGACTGGGTTGTTTTTTGTAATACTCCTAATGGTTGGTATGAGGACATATATCCCCAGACATTTAACTATTAATTATTTTCGTTTCTTTGGTTATGCATGAGATGTTTATTCAGGAGTCCCATAGTGCATAATTGGATGTACTTCCTCAAATGACAAAGATTTACCTAGTGTTGAGAGGTCAATTTTGGGGGCATGGGTTGAAGCATGCATTTAGGGAGTTTGTTATATGATGTTTGGTCTTCTATAGGGATAAGGTTGGGTACCATGTTACCAATATATTTCTCAATCCATTAGATTTTCCCTAGTGGAAGTGGGAGAAAATCTCAATGGAATTTTTTATCAACTTACCTCAAGCTCAGGGATTCTATGATGCTATAGGTTGATATTGGATCATTCGATGAAATAATCCAACTTTATAGTAATTAGGGTGTCGAGATTAGTGGGGGGGTTTCGAGGCTATATTTGGAGTATTTTGTGTGACTCCACTAGGTCCCAAGGAAAATCATCCCTAATTCGGATCCTTGTTTTTACCTCTAGTGTGTTGAGAGGTATCCATCGTGATTTTGGTTCTCATCTATTCCATAGAACTAGTTTTCATCCATAGAAGTACGGTCAGATTGATTTGACCTTCTAGACTCATGATGAAATGTTGTGATATTATGTCCTGTAATTTTTAGGTTTGTGGATGAGGCACAATCCCTTTGTCATGTTTTTTTAAAAAAATATTTTTTTACTCCATAATTGGTATGAAACCGTTTTAATCCTTGTACGAATAACCTTTCCGTTCAGTTTTGTACTAGACTAGGGTTTGAGAAGAAGTATTTCTCAATAAATAATTAGTAAATAATATGATATAGATGGTTTAGGTAAATTGTGAGATGATTAAAGTAGTATAGAATCATAATAAATCTAATGTAGATCATTGGAGAATACCTCTGGATTTCGAAGTTGGAGATCACATGTTTCTGAAGGTGACTCCTCTTCATGGGTAGTGAAGGTTTTTTCATGAGAGAGTGTTTTCTCCTTGGGTTATTGGACCATTTGAGGTGTTGGCTCATGTTGGAGTCGTGGTGTATCAGATAAAATTTCATCACATATGATCCATTTACACAATGTTTTTCACATGTAGAGGCTTTGTTGTTATCTTCATGAGGATTACCATATCATCTATTGGGTTGAGATCGATGTTGAATATCATGAGACCTTTGAGGAGAATGTTGTGGAGATCCAGTTCCACCATGAGAAGTTGTTTTGTAGGCATGTTTTCCCTTGGTTCACGTATTGGGGAAGCATGGTGGCATGGAGGATAGTACTTTGAAACATGAATCATATATGCATGATCATTACCCCAAGTTGTTTGATGTTTATCCCTTCTCTTGTAATTTTGTTCTCTTTTGGATGTTAAACCTTATTTTTCATGATATAGTTCCCCATGTTTCATCTTGTGTTCTTACTCTCTTATGAGAGATATCTCCCTAGGGAGAGTGTTTAGGATATTATAGTTGGTGTTTCATGGTTTTCCCTTTTCTTCATTTGAGTGGGGTGGTTTGGATTTTGAGATAGAGATACATTTTAGAGATATCTTATTGGGTTTCTATTTAGAAAACCAATTTAATTTTCTCTCTAGTTTGGTTTTTATTCTTAAGGTCGAAGATCATTTGGGATCTATCTAATGTAAGTTCCTAGATCAATGTGATCCAACCCTTTGAATTTTTCTGAATCTCATGGTTCGTGGTGATGTCTTAGTAGTTCTTTAGAGGGTTTGGGATAGAAAATATGTAAAATGGGGGAGTAAACACTGTAGACTTTGTACACACCAAGTAAGTTGGGTTCAGGTCTTATTGATATAGGTTCATGGGATTCTACAGGACAAGTAAATATTCTAGGTAAATTACTAAAAGTTTAATGAAGTTTTCATCAAAAATGGAACCCCTTAATTTAGAAACATATAAATGGATTACATAGCATATAAATCCCAGATGCAGTGTATCATTAATTGTTTCATACACTCAGGGTTTTCACAAAACCTATAATAGTAGTAGTTCCTCTAGTTTTTCAGCATCCAGTAGCTCCTTACCAAGGTTTCATGATATTCCTTGGATGAGAATAAATCCCTAGTCTTTCATCTTTGATCTATGGTGATCACTGTTGATCTGATGTTCATTATACCTTCAAATTACTATGGTTTCTCTATGTATGATCTTGTTTTCACTTGTGTATTCTCTCCATGATATGGTTTTTTCTCTACCATATTTCTAATAGGTTTTCTCGTGGTCTTTTTTTGTGAAGTTCTTTCATGGAATCCTAAGATAGATTTACTTATCATGGGAGAGGTGATCAGATATGTGTATCAGGGTCTATTCTCATGTGAAGAAAATTGATGGCTTTTGAGGTAGGTGATTGGTGGATTCTCATACATTATTTACATTCAACTGTAAAGTGATCATTATTTATCTCTTTCGATGGAAATAAAATTATCAAAATAATTATTGAACCACATTAATTAAATTAAACAGTGCTCGAATGTTGGAAATTTTTTCCTTGGTACCATGATATAGGTTTTCCACATTATTTTCTAGATAGTATAATATTTTTTTCTTATATTTTTTATAATTTTGGTTTATTATTAGAATAGAATGTCTAAAGTGATAAATAATGTAAAGACGGAATTATTCGATAATTAATCACATTAATAAATTATAGAGGCATGTATTTAATCTGGTTGTAAATATAATTCTATGATAATCAAATGGATGAAATGGAATTTTTAATTGACATTTACCTTCTAAAGGATTAATGGAATTAATAAATAATGTGAGCATGTGAATTATTATTGATAATGGAATTAAAGACATGTCGATTATTTTTAATTCACGAGTCTTTTGAACGAGGAATGTATTCTAGGAAGCATATTTAATTAATTGTTTAATTAATTTGTGATATCTTATTATGTGTATATTCCTTAGGTTTCCCATAGTTATAACCAATCAATAAATGAATCAGTTAATTCAAGATGGAATATGAATTTTTTGTGCGATAAAGAAATTTTTTTGGGTCCTGAGTATTGTTTTTTCTCGGATTGAATATTGCCTTATTTTGGAAATTTGAGATATTTTTTCATGAGAAGGATGAATTCCTTGTGTTGAGGCCCCAGTTTCTATATTTATTTATTTTTTGTTTCTTTGTGATTTTATTTTGATACAAGTCTTATGTTGTTACCTATATATGGATGACCCTAGGATGGCTAATATGGTATAGTAAATCGTGAATATTTTGTGAGCCTAGTATGGCTAATCCTGGGATGGATGATATGTAGGTAGGGAGTCCCTGATGAGGTTGTAGTGGATTATGCCTATGATGGAGAGATGCATTGGTATATGCATGTGTGTGTTAAGTATGTAATTGGAGGTGATAGAAAATGTTAAATCTGTGAAATCCCATTATTGAGAAGATGAGATCTAGTATACTCACTTTGGAATCTTTTTATTGGATGATGGATGGTTTTTTATTTTATCTACATTCCATTCCCTAAAGCTTGAGGAAGTTGGTTGTTCTTTCTTGCATGTTTCATCTTGGTGGTAGCTCAATGTAGTTATCTTATAGTATATGTGTATGGAATGATTTAAATAATGAATTGAATAAATGTTTAACCCATGGGGTTGGTTGATGTTGGAATGAGAATTATTAAAAGATGATAATATTGGTAAACCATGGACTTGGTTTAGATTATGATTGGAGGGCATGGAAATTTATCTAATAATTAATGAAATGTAATGTAATTTAATGATGAAAATGTTACTGGTTAATTAATGGTTAATAATTTAACTGAAAATTTTAATAAATACAAACTAAAGAATTAATTTAATGTTTCTCATTTATAGGATTTTCTTCTAATAGGTTATATAGTCTTAGTAGTGTTATTCAGAAGTATGAGTGAAATTAGCTGAAGTTTAGTATATGACTAGGATATTCCCATAGTGTTGTTGTGAGAAATATTATATCATGTATATTTTGCGATTTCATACACTACCTATACCATGTTGGTTAAGTCAACTGACACCTAATGGACATTAGGAGGGTGTTTTCCCCAAACATCCTGGTGGAAGGATGGATGACTAACTACCCCCTCTAACCCCTCTCTCTTATCTTGGTAGATACAAGTGTTGGAATGCACGGTGGTTAGTTTTTTCATATATGTGTGTAGAGGGATATGATGGATTGTGGTTATTTCACACACATGTATGACCACATATAGTATCCAAGGGATTTTTTTAAGTATGATGCATATATTTTGTCTTGTCTTGAGGTACAAACTCAAGTTATGGGTTGTAATGGATTGAGGTAAAATACCCAATGTTTGATATATTCCATACATCATGTGGTGGATTCAAAAAACTACATGGTTTATAAATGTAGATATGCGGATTTTTTTAAGTGGTTATGTGATGCAAAAGGTGTTTGTTGTGATGGTTTCCCTAAGGTTCTTTGGGATTTCTTACTCTCGGGGAGATATGCTTAGAATGTGCAATGTTAGGATAGAGTGGAACACCTGTGGGAAAATGACATAGGGGTACCATTTATGTTTTATTGTTATATTATATTCTCTATTTTATGAGTTAGATGGTGATATTTATCCATGGTGATCTTGGGAACTTAGCATACATTTTTTGGTGATGAGTTTGATTCACTATTTTTCACTATTCATTGGCATTTTTTTCTCTATCTTTTATATGGGAGGTAGTGGAGGTTATCCTACTTGGTATAACTTTATTCTCAAACTACATATATATAAACACTTTTTAGGTCATTTGGATCATTTTGAATAACAGTTTGGATATTAGTAGCTCATGGTTTTGTAGTAGTTGTTTGAGATTTGGGGTCATTGTCATCTTTACCTTTTTGGTACTTTTGGTTTCTTTAAAGTTGTTTATTACTATATTAAATTTCATGTTTCTCTGGGAATATATTATATATATATATATGATTAGTTTTTGGTTTTGGTATCCTTCCTATCTCTCACATACCTATGTTTCTATTATAGTTTAATGCCTCCCATATGCATATTTACCATACCATTAGTGAAAATATCCATCCCAGGGTCTACTAGAGGTCGGAATCAAGAAGTAACCACATATATCCCCTCATTTTCGTATCATTTGTGGGTATGGGTCATGATAAGTATATAAAAACTTCATAAGATTAAAAAAATTATCATAATATCTTGCATAGAGGAGACTTGAGGGTTTTAAAATATAAAAAGAATTAGAACAGTTATATGGGGAGTATTACCTCTCCCTTATGATTTTTCCCTTGGGTAGCTCACTAAGGATCTTTATCTTAGTCCTATAGTAAAATAATTTCATTAAAGTAGTGAATATGGTGTTTAAGAGAGATTAGCTAAATTTTTTGGTTGATCCAAAACATTGAAAAGTGTACAAAAAGGGGGAGGATGGGGTCTCATTTTTATGTAGAAAAATTTCACTTTTGTAAAAACTTATTCTTTATCAATAATATAACTCCATCATTCAAGTAAAAATTCTCCAAAAAAATCAAAAATAATGATATGGGTAAAGATTTAATTTCAATCCTCCCTCCACCATATAATATCAAACTTTTTTCTCACATATTTTAACCTTTTACCCTATGTTATACCACATTTACATTAATTTTCCAGTACTATGGTAACCCCAAATTAACCCTCGAAAAAAATTATTTATTGAAAATTTTAAAATTAAAATTATCTAAAAACTTTAACATGATAATTTTAAATATTTAAATCATTTTATAAAATAAAATTTCTATGATTTATATAAATTAATTTTTTTACTTGCACATATAATGTAAAAAATTATTTCATGTAGAAAGTTTATTATATAATTAAAAATATAGTGTGGGATAATATTATCAAATTTTTTTTATTTTCATTACATAAATTGGTTTATTATAAACAAAATAAATTCTCTATGTATTTGAAATCAAGACAAAACTTAATTTACCAATATATTAAATATTTTTTTTAGATTAAAATATTTATTTTTTATAATTATAAATATTGGTATTATATATTTAAAACTATATCATTAAAATTAAAAAAATTATCACATAAATAATAATTTGATCAATATAAATGTTTTATATATTTTTATTTCTCTCTTATATAATTAAAAGTTAATGAATGTCAAAGTTATGGAAAAAATTATATTTTTAAACTATTGTTTAATCAGGGAAGAGATGAAAATTATGATTTTTTGGTTTGGCCTGATAGTTGATTATGGGGGTCATTTCTTCCACAATCATTAATATTGGGTCACCATTGTCATTCTTCACAGAAACACCCAACGGTTCCATCATCCATAACTGGGTATGGTCCTACTTTCAAAAAGAAGGTAGTAAATTGGGGTTTTAGACCATGTGAAACATAGGGACTTGCATTGGTTGAGTGTATGGGAGGTTGGTCTCATCAAGCCCTTTTCGGGGTAATTTACACCGACTTTGAGACTCTTGTATGAAATTAGGATATGTTCGAGAATATCTTTCTAATCCCGATACGGGACCAGTACCCTATCAAAATAATTACGGGTTATTTTTTATTTTCTGAAAAATTAATGTGTTATCTTATTTTTAAATCCATCTATATATATCCAAGGATCTTTATCTGTTTCCTAGTAATGAATAGTTAGTTATATGCTGAAGTCGTACAACCAAGAACTTCGGAAGTTTCAGCCATGCAAGGAGGAGGTTAATGTTCTGAGGAGTGGATTGATCCATTATGAGGCATCATATGTATCCTAGTTATTTCATGAACCCAAACCCACGTAGTTTATTAAACCCATTAATTTTAACGCACTACGTATAAGATATATGTGTGGGTAATTGGGTGTTAGATATTTGAGCTCAAGTCTCTTCGATATGTCTTAAATATCATGTTTATAGTAGGAATTAGATTTATCATAGTTTTATCACACCCATTAGAGTATCCACAAGGTACATGTCCTCATATGGGGTAGATTTATATCAAGAAAATCATCAGGGATTATGTACTAATATTTCCCTGGATGGTGGAGATTCATGATGCTAATAGGATGAACATTGTAACTCCCTAATCCCATGTGAGAAATGCTTGATGTGAGAAATAATGGATTTAGAATTATCAGTCTCATTGCATATGAATGCAGAGATTTTGTACAGAGATATCCCTATAGATGTTTTATATAGAGATCGTACCTTGGGGATGCATCTTATGTATCTTGATTATAGAAGGAATTAGATTCTATGTAGTTCAAGTTGACTGAGTCTTACACACTGATTTTAACCATAAGAGGATAATATAGATCTCAAACCCTAGGAAAGAATCATAATTTTCCTGGTTATTGTAGGAACCATAGTTCTCATTTTTCATTAGATTTCTTAGTCCTCTAAGGGATGAGGTAGAGTGAATTCTTGGGTCCAGATTGTCAAAATTTCAGATACATGGGGCTTTCATATAAATGGATGATTGTTTGATTGTGGTCCTTATGAAGGTGTCCTATGTATCATGTTCATTGTAATAATTATATTCCTCATAGTTCAAATGATAAGGGATTACAACATTTTTTTCCTTTCCATTGATGAGTCTTATGATGCAAATGATATGATTATTTCAAATCCCTAAGATCATGTGATCTATGCTTGGTCTGAGAAACAAGGGATGTAAAATTATCAATCTCACTGCTTATGGAATAGATACTTAGGTACTGAGACATCCCTTTGGATGATTAATATAGGTCTCTATCCTCCAAGTGGCATCATATATATCTAGGCTATGGTAGGAAGTAAATTACTTATAGTTCCATGAAATGGGGATTACATGATGAGGTTTCCCATCTGTCTAGGAATACACACCAAGGGTGTACAATGTTACTAAGACCTATTATGTCTTTATTAACTAGGTATTCTTGCTACCAGACCGCCTCGACAACCATCTTGACATGCCTTGATCATTTTCTTTAAATGTCAGAGGATGAATACCTAATATTTCTTAATTAAATATTATAATATAATTGACTTTTATGAAATATATATTATATCATTCATGGAACATCTTATGGTTTTCACATAATCAAGGATGACTCATTCTGAGGATATCACAAGACCTAGATGGTCAACCCTGTAAGTCATTGCATGCCCGTGGATGAATTTCCTAGAGGGTTCCACATGATCCATATGACTTTCTATGGTACCATCACAAGAGGTGGATGACACTCATGGAGAGAATTTTGAGATTCAATGTGAAATGTCTTTGATGGTGTCACATGTCCGGGATGACATGCTCGGAGGGAATCATAAGACCAAGATGTGTGCCCAGAGGGCATTGCAGGAGAAATTTAACATGCCCATGTGCTACAGTAAAACATTACTATCATGTTTTGGGGATGTTATATGATTCATGTGACCCATACTAAGGAAATAACATGGTTAGGATTGTAATCATGTAGGGATTCATGTGACATGGGTGGCATTCTTGGGGGGTCCATGTTACTTTCTTTGACATGTCTAGAGGACTTCGCAGGATCCAATTATTATGATAAAGGGATGTTTTGAGATCTTGGTTTCATGTCTTGGGGATTTCATGTGTCTTTGATGGTTTAAAAAGAGTTCATAATGATCTTCACATATGTCCATCACATAAGTCTCCCATTCATTGGTCTTATTTCCTACCTTTATTTTTTAAATTCCATAGATTTGTTATGTGTTGGTTTATTTTAAGTCTCGCACAATCTAGAAGATGTGTGGGATGTCCCTCATATTCCCATAAATATTTCATTTGAATAATCTATGATTGATCACATGAAGATATTCTATTCAAGATACATGATTGATTCAGTTTTTCACTGGATTTTAGTTAAAGGGATGTTTTTTCACTTGTATGTTCATCCACTCCGAGAAATCTACTCTATCCCTAGTGCTTCTAGAAGAGAGAAGGAAAAATATTCTTCTATAGAGTAGTTTTAATTGTTGGTGTGTGTAGTGGTATTTGTTTCTAATGGGTGGGGGATTTATTGGCCTCTCCACCCAGGTTTTTCGCCACTTTTCATGACACATGTCGCACGAATCTAGTCTGGAGTCGGTGAAGTGCATCATCGTCATGTGCCTTCATGAGTCTTTTCTAGGGATTACTCCAAGGGAATCACCTACTTTTTAGTTAATTAATGATCACCCCATCAACTTTTCCTTTATTATATTAATTCCAATTAATGGGTAATTGTTTGAATAATGTAGACATGTCATGGGACTTTCATGTTGTTACGTTGACATGTCTAAGGGCCTTCATGAGATCGGGGCGCCTATTGAAAGGAATTCACGTGATCTCAGATGACTTATATAAGAATTTTTGTTAGATAAATATGGATTTAAAGAGGACATTATAATATTAGGTCAACTTTTCAGGTGCTCTTCAAAGAACATTCGATGAAAAACCTTATGGTGTCGCAAGAGTTTTATGATTGTGAGAGTCTTCCTTCTCCTCTACCTTTGTATTTTCTTTTTTGATTTTACAAAGGCTAGGGGTTCATGAGGATGCTTTAGTTTTTTTTAGTACAATCTCTCTACCTCTTAGTGATGAAATAAATGACCTGAAAAGGGTATGTGTGGATGATCATTCATTTAAAAGACAATTCCACCTATTTCACCTTAAGTCTAATGCCCCAACCCCAGAATCTCATTGTTGCTTCCCTACTTTATTCCATTTCCATAATTAAAAGGAATAAAATCTTGAATAATTGATGAGTTTAGTGGTTTTGTAAAAATAAATTCCATACATGATACTTATATTACATTTGGAAATAGAAAAATATATGATGATAATTAAAAAATGAAATAAACATCATCCTTGAAAGTGTATTCACATATTTCTTATTCATAACTTGGGAAAGGAAAAATCATAAAGGTGAGATAAAATGATCAGAAAGGGTATGTAATATAGAATAAAATATTAATTGATGAGAATAATTAACATGTAATTGTAAAAAACTAAAAACACATTCCATTCAAATAATTGTATAAGGCAAAATTAATATAGCAAGGAAAGAAACTGAAACACATGACATTTAACCAAAAAACTCATAATAGAATGTAACCACATATATTTCAAAAAAATATCATGTATAATAATAATAAATTAATTATTAATAATTTTAATTCATATTTATGGTAATTCATGTTTCCTATGAACATGGTACCTTTACCGTCAATATAAGATAGTTTAAACTATTCTGATTTGGCCAACTGATTTGCCTCATGAGACAACTGATGCATTATGGGTATCGTATTAACCAGTCCCCAAACCATAGTACTTTCATTAAAAGGTACTTAACTTGTGTATTTTATGTAAAATCATTCCTCATATTTTGAATTATTAATTTAAATAATGAACAACAGGTCATATAAGATATCTTTATTGAATAAAAGATACAAATTTATTAATAGCTTCCTTGTTAATCAAATAACTATCAAATTAAACACTGTATGTATAAAAAGGTATATGTTTTATAAAATAATAATATCAATTTCATATGAATATGGTTATTTTATTTATAATTAAATTCTCATAAGTAAGTGATTGTTTCAAGATCATGTTAAAAATTACAAAAGAAAGTGACATTGTAGAGGTAACTTTTAACACGAAGTAATTTTCAAGTCAAAAACCATTGGATGAGATAATTAAATGTAAAAAATTAAATACCATGTACATAAAAAGATTCAATATAAAATATGTCAAAATGGGTAGTAAATATGCCACATAAAAGAAGTAAGTGGTGTAAATGGTGTATGCCTCACGGAATGAAAAGTGAGGCAAGAATCCCTCACCTTGAGTTTGACTTGTCACACATGCCTTTATATTCCTAAATAATAATATTATGTCATTTATTCACTATATTAAGAAAAAAATTCATGTTTTTAATTTTATTCACTTATTACAATGTTTTAAGAAACTAATTAAACAATTACCTTTACATAGGGTTTTTTGACTATATTCGATTTATGTGTCAAAAATGAATTTAGTAGGTCAACTATGGTCAAAGGGTCATTATATAAACATCTATAGAATAATAATTATGACATAATTATTATATTTATACATAAATAAAACTATAAATACTAATCATAAATGATGGTTGTAAAAGATAAACCAATGCTACAATCATGGAGATGACATGATGTACGTAAGCATGAGTAACATCACCATTTTTTAGTGATCATTATTGAAAAAAGATAACCAAAACTATATATTTAAATAATGATCATTATATCATAAAGAGTTTTTTTAATCATATATACTTATATATATAATTCTTCTTATTTAAATGTAATCACATTATGTGGGGGTGGTGGTAGTTCACATTTAGACAACCGACATTATCACTTTCTAGTGTGTGTAAAGGGAAATAAAGAAAATGATATATTATTATTTTAAGAAAGGTTATTATTTAATGAATATAATATATATTTTATTTATATTACTTATTTTTAATTAAAATTATCCTTTATAAATTCCATGTATAGTGCGAAGGAATTGAATCATTTTGATGTGGTGGTAGTCCATATTTCAAAAAATGATGTTATCATATTATCACAAAATGGGGTGCATAAAGTTATGTGTTAAAAAATATTTAAAGAAGAATAAATATGTAATTAATATCATATATATCATAAAAGATTATTTTTCCTTCATACATACCACCAGGATAGGTGTTCAATGAAAAGGAACAATCATTATTTCGTGAGGCGGTAATACGTCGTACTCGAACGGTGAGTTTGTTAGCCATTAAATGGAAGCATGTGTAAGTGTTGGTTGAACTCTTAAAAAAAATTAGTATATTTTGGATAATATTTTGTAGACAGTAATTATGTAAAAATAATTTAAGGGTTGTGGAAGAAAATGAAGGAAAAGTGATCATTAGAAAATATACCTCTTAACTAGGTAACTTCTTTTGATTTTTACTAAAGGGCTTATTGGTTTAGTTTATTCTTAAAGGAAGGATTATTTTATTTGTGTATGGATATTGGTATTTTATTTGATCTGATATTGGGCATGAAAAAGGTCTTCATAGGTGTGAATAATTGTGAGGGATGAGTACCTTTTTATAGTGGAGGAGGAGAGGCATTCTTGTAAATTTTTGAAAAGGGAATTACACCAGCATTTATCCTATTAAAAGTGGATCTAAAAATTGTAAAAATTATTTAAAAAGGATTTTAGGTTAAATATCTGATAATAAAATAGATTTTTTAAATTTTAATATCTCATTTTGTCCCTTAATTGTATGTTTCACTCACTTGTTAAGATAATTGTTTTCTTAATTGGTATAATTAATTTAAATTACTCTCACTGATCATTTTGGTCACAAAATAATTAGAAATTATTAGAAATTTTAAATTATTATTATTCCAAATAATTAATACTTTTTTTCAAATTACAATCACAAAAGTGGAATAAATTATTTTAAATTTAATCCCATAGATGAGATGACAAAGCGGGGTTTTAAAGTAAATTGTTCAAAAAAATTCCATGTTTACATATTCAATTTCAAAGTGAAATTGAATCTAATGGTCTAAATTAAATTAATTTATGTACAATTTATTTAGTAAAACTTTAAACCCAGTCAAAAATAAAATTTTACTTTATAAATTAATTAGATGAAAAGGCAGTTTTCAATTAAAATTCTAAATTTTTCACTATTCATTAAAAATAAAACCTCTTAGAAAAAAACAAAAAATTAATATTGTTATAATTTTTTTGTTTATATTTCAAAATTTTAGTTTATTTTGTATTAATAAATTTATAAAACTTCCAAAAATCATATTTATAAACGGATCTCCATTAAAATGTGTTAAAATTTCCTTTTAAAAAATAACTTTTTTTAGCATAAAACATGATTTAATCTGATCTTTTCCTATAAAATCTGTTAGATTGATATCAAAAATATTTTATTAAATCTATAATATATATATTTCATTAATATTTTTCAATAATTTTAATTAATTTAATTTATTAATATAAAACATATTTATGATCAAAAAAATATTTTCATTTATATTCTATTGATTCTTATATTCATTTCTAAATAATTTTTCACCAATTAATTCAACCATATATTTTCAAAATTTAGTTAATCCTATTAATAATCATCAATTTATTGGATATTTTTTATCTTATTATAAAAAAATAGTTATATTTTTAATAATATATTATTTTTCTATAAAAATCAGTCTTACGTGTTACATAATCCATTGAGGAAGGTTAATCTTGCATGAAACACAAGCTAATTTTAGTGTTCCATGTAGAGAAGGATAAACATTATGTTTCATGTAACATAATATTAAATTTGTGTTTTTTTTAAATAAATATAGGAACAAAAAAAATTATTCTAAAAGGAAAATATTGTAAAGACATAGGGTGTTACATTCTCTCAACCTTAAATAAATTACACCCTTATTGTTCAAAATTGATCTTTGTATTCAAGGGATTGGTATTTAAAATTTTAATTTTGATGAAGAACCCACGCCATGAATAGGTTTAATAAAAAAATCTTAAAAAGGGATAAATATAAGTACAATGGTTATGTACCTAGGTCCCCCAGTAGGATAACAAATATGGGAAATAAAAACATGGATATGGAAGAAAAATCTAACAACCAAGTTCTAATGGAGAGTGATAGAGAACATGTTCAAATGAAATTTTATGACCAAAAAAACATAAACAATATGTTTGAATAATGTAATTTATGTCATCAGAAATGATGATAATATGAAAAAAAAATCATGACTCTTTTCTTAGAGTTGTGGTATTATTTCACTCTATATGAATATATGTAAATATACATTTCTATTTCATAAACACAATATTATAATTTGGTTTTTCTTGAAATATTTCTAATTCATTTCATAGCATAGGATGAATCATATGGTGAGGTAATACATTGACCTCTAAAAACACTTTCAATTAACAACTAATATCATTTTATAAAAGGTTTACCATTGTAAAATATTATGATCTAACACTTTTGAAAGAAGGTTACTAAGTTTTCAAAATAAACATTTCATTAACCATTAGTAAACAACAATAATATATAAATGTTGACATTAAAAACATGTTAATACCTTCATCATGTATTCTTTTTAAATATGGTACTAACATTAATTACAATATAAATTTATTGGAAACATGCAATCTTCTGTATTCCTTAAGTAAAACACATTTTAATGGATATTTTTCATAAATACAAAAGTGTTGTAAACTCCATCAATGATATAATAAAAAACTTTGTCTAAAAATAATTAATCAGTTCCATGTTGGTCATAAAATATCTAAATTAATCATTTCTTTATCCAAACAACTGTGTCTCAACATTGGGATCATATAAAGGCTTATCTTTACCTCAACTATGTATTATCCACAAAGAGTATATTTCCATTGAATTTATTTTACTAGTACAATTCAACATTTTATCTCAAATACTTTGTGAAAAATTGTTACCATAAAATCCTCATATATTCCATAATTCTTATATTCAATACATCATTGAAAAAAAATACTAAAATGGCCTGATTCTTGAATCCAAACATTAGCACATTAATCATTATTCTTCATATGTGGTAGTTTCATTATCTCAAACATTATACCTTAGACTATTTTGTGGTATATTTCATTAATGCATGATAATTTTTTAACAACCCAATATTTTATTATATATCATTATTTAATAAAATTTAATTTCTTTGATAGCTTTTGTTGCATTCAATGCCCGACTTAAACGAACAATGAAATATTATTATAACCATGTCGTTAAATTAGAGGGAATGAATTTCATTATAAAAATTATAAAACTTATATATTATTTATATAACAAAATGTTTTCAAATTAATCCAAATGATTTTATAGATATAAGATAAGAATGAATCCAATTTTATGCATTAAAAATATATATTTTTCTAAAGACAGTTTTACCGCCATTTGATGGAAATTTTTTTTAAAACTAAAATATTCCATTTCAATATATTAAATTTGAAAAAAAATTAACTTCTTATATTATTGAGTAATATAAAAATTTATTTTCATTTAATTTGTTTTATTTTTCTTATCTGTTTCATTTTTTGATGAATAAGGAGAAATATTAAATTTTAATTATAAACAGCTTCTTCATTTAAATAATGTATAGTGTTACATTATATTTTTTATTTGATTTAAAGTATAATTTGATAAACTTTATATAATTTAGTCTAATTTAGGTCATTGGAATCAATTTCACATTGAATTTTTATATAAAAACAATTCAATCTTCTGAACATTTATACTTTAAATACTTGTTTTCTCATTCTGTCAATAAGGTTAATTTTAAAGGAATTCTATAAAATTATGTGTTTTAAATTAAAAAAATGATTTCATATTTTTAATCACTGGGTCTAAATTATTTAAATAGTTTCCTTTTATATTTGGATATTATGAATAGTTACTATAATAATTTTCTTATTAATATAGTTGAAGGTAAATTATGTAATTAATGGTAAAAATAATATTATTAATATTATAATGTTATAATTACACTTTTAATAATTTTATTTTAAGAGTTAATGTCAACCCAAATCATACTTGGTCGTATTTTATGGCATCTTGGATCAACTTGGATGACTTTATGCCTTTTTTGTAGTTTATTCTAATGAAAGTTCAATATGCCATACTCTTATTTTTAATAATTATTACATATTTTATATATCATTATTCAAAATATATATTAGACTATAAAAATTAATTAGGAATATAAAAATTTTATCTTCATCATGTTAAATTTTTTCAATTTTTAGGGAATAAATAATTAAATTCAAGGTTGGTACAATGATGATTTGGTAATTGTTTATTTAATAGACATATCAAATAAATGTTAATAAAAATATTAAAAAAAATAAAATTTAATATAATTAATTGAATTAAAATATTTTATAGACTAATAAGACATATTAGGGACTTATTACTGGTTTATTGAATTAAAATTTATTATTGATATTTTTTTCATAAGTCACGAAATGAATAGTGTAAAAATTAACATGAACAATGTTTTAAAGTAAATTATATTTTATTAAAATATATAAAATTCATAGAATCTAAAAATTTGTGAATTGATTTATATATGGATGAAAATTTCATCCATGAATCATTTATGGTTTTTTTCTCAATTTATAGTAACTATATTAACCCTTAAAATTAAAAAAAAGATAATTTTCCTGGTAAGAGTTAAGTGTTTTAACTATGGGTTAATTCCAAAAGATAAGGGTGATAATGTGACATAAACTTGTCTAAAAATTATATAATTAATAATATTTTTCATTTATCAAATTGATATTTAATTTGAGTTGTTTAATGGACACTTGTCCATGAAAATAACTTATATATTATTTAAACCAAAGATATTTACAAAAAGTCACTCACTATGTATTAAATATCTTTTATGTGTCAATATAGGGAAAAAATAAATACAAGAACAAACATAATGTCTATATTGATATTATAGAATCTTTCCATTATTAAAATTTATTTTTATTTTTTAAAAATTATATAATTATCTAAAAAGATTCTTGAATATAAAAAAAAATTTATTTAATTAAACAAATCAAATAATTTATTTTAATAATATTAATTTTGATATATTTTGGTTGAGTTAATGTGTATGAAGAATTTTATAAATTAGTAAGATATAGTAGATATTTTTTAAGGAATTACATTCATATTCCCACTTTTTATCGATGTATTTAAAGTCAAATTAAATGAATAGTATTAAATTTTATAATAATGATATTTAAATGAATTAATATTTTATTAAATTATTTAAAAATCATAAAAACATTAAATAATTACAAAGGGGATAATATATATTATAAAATGTCTTACACTCTACATATATTGGTCATTTTTATATATTTTGGATCTAGAAAGTCCATGTTATATTTCAATATTTTGATTATTTCAGAAAGTACCCCTCACCTAAGTTATAAAAGAGCTCATCCTCCCTCACTCACACACATTTGAGCCATCTAGCTTGACCAAAGCCTTCCCATTTCTATTATTTATATCCTTAGTAATATAATAGAGGTTATATTCCTTCCAAAATACCTACCCTACATTACATAAGAAGATATTAACAGAAGTACGTCCAGGAAGAGGAGGTCAAAGCTTGTTTGACTAAAGGAAGAATATGGTAAGAGACCTCATATCAATCTCTTATCATTGAGGAATAGTGTGATTTTATATACCCACCCTATTTTAGGAGGTGTATATACATCCCCCATTACATTTTATATCATTAGTTTAATTATTATCAAGTTTTTTAATGTTTTGTTAAACGTGGATTATGATAAAAATGTTCAAAGTGGTATGGGACACCTTGAATGTTTAATGATTTAATTGTAAAATATTTTTCTCCATGTAAATATTATTGATATTTATTTATTTAATTATTTATATAAAAGGATTATAACGGATTTTTTTTTCTTTTTTTAATTTATTTAAATGGTTTTAAAAAAGTAATCTTTTTATGTGTTTTGAAAAATGATAGAAGGAATGTTCTATTCTTAATGTATACAGCGACAATGACTTTTCCTCTATCATGGATATTATTTTAAATTTGTCTTAATTTTCAAAATTTTATGTTTCCATAAATTAAAAACCTTATTTATCATTTTTGGTTTATTGGTATTGATAGTGGGTTTTGAAATAAAATTGTTTTTTGTTATTGAAAATGGGTTCTTAAAAGAAAAGGGTATTGTTATATTAATTTTTTTCATATGGTTCTAATAAGATTTTTCCCTATATAAATCTATAGTGATATCATTTAAATTATTTTAATCCAAGTCAACACCCTTTGTTAAATCTTGTAATTCATTGAGGTTTATATCTTATGATACTATCTTTCATACTTTAGTAAATAGTTTATGGTCACTTTTATTGAGTAAGTATTGATATACCATATGACTAGTTATTGATTTATTCTATAATTTATTCATTTTCAGAATGCATTTGAACTAAAAGATTGGGTGGGGACCATATATAGAAAATTTCATCGATGCATTGATAGCCTCATGAGATGAAATCAATTGGCAGTGAACCCTTCACATTAATTTCAAAGTAGTTTTAATTTGTCTGGAGGATAGATCTTAAAACAAATTAGACAGGCCTCTACCAACATATTTAAATTTTCATGAGGATAGATCTTGACATTAACTATATTGAGTATAAATCTTGATAATACGGACATATATCATTATGTATTACATCATTATTAATATTCCATATGATTAGTTGATTACTTAGAATGTCAATGGTAAAGTTTTAAGTTCATGTGATTTTTTATATGGAATTATTTTATTATCTTTTATTCTTCCCATATTTTTTATTCATTATTATTTCAAGTTAGTTTCAACTTTACTTTACCCTTATGGTCATTTGAGATCTCCCTATTCATATGTTTTATTTTTCCCCAAGATTCTAAGAAGTATATTATGACTGATATACATAGTTATGTTAGAAAAATAATGGTGTTCTAAAAAAATATTATTATATTTTATGGTTACTATATTATTTGAATTTCAAATATGTATCTTTTTTACCAAGAAAAATACACTATTATGTCCTTTGGGATGTGATTGGTTGTATGTTTTTTCAATGTATTAATGTAATGGAATATATCCATGCTATTGGAGTCAAAGTAGTTATTGTTAGTACCAGAGAAAGTTTAACAACAACAATGGAAACTAGAATTAAGAAATCATGGATTAGAAAACATAACCCTATTACTAACATTGAGGATGAGTCAATGTATATGATAAAAACCTATAGATTTGGTAATTAAAAGGGATAATCAAGGTTAGACCTAAGGACTGATAGATTGAGAATAATATGTCATGAATTATAAATCAAATAAAATATTGTTCATGACTATGTCACTATTATTAGTGTTTCTCACTTTGTGCTTTGGGTTTTTTCTCAATTGTTAGAATCAGAAATGTCATACATGTAATGGTTACACACTTGATGATGAGTATGATACAAAATATAAATGAAAGGAAGGAGTTATTAATGAATAAGATGATGAATCATAGTTAATTCCTTATGAATTAAGTGCAATGATTAAAGTTATTCTTTATTTTAATTCAATAATTATTTCATTAATGGTTCTTTGGTTATAAGAATCATGATATGCAAAAATATTATACTTCAGTACTTCTTATTGAAGGATTTGGAAGTATAAATGTTTTCATTAAGGTTTTTATAGTTATAAAATATTTGTTATGTGAAAATAAGATCTACATTATGTTGTTTGGGTAATCAAATGTTATGTTGATATTAGAAATTTAGTGACATTACTTATAAATATTTGGACTTCGAATTTAGACATAAGTATTTTGAATGAGTCTTAAGTATGGAATTGATTAGGTTGAAAATTTGATAATATTATAATAGGTTAATGTGTGATTTATTATATTGGATGTCATGTGCAAACCATTTTAGATTCATTGAACATTTAAATAATAGATAAACGACTTATGAATCTTATGATAAAAAATTTCATCTTGAATATCCATTTTCTGGTAAAGGCGGTGAATTGAAAATAAATCGAAGAACAACAAAATGAGGATATTATAATTATGACATGGAAAGTAATCAACTATGTTTATTTTTTAAGGTGATTATCTATATAGAAAAATAATACCTCAACTTTAGGAAAACGATTTTGAAACAAAAACGTTATCTATTTACTTTTCTTACTTAAAAATAAATGTTCTTTTAAATGATCACATGATTTGAAATTTTTTGTTTTTAATAATCTAATGGCCATGTTCTCTATCACTCTCCATCAGAACATGATAGTTTTATTTCTCTTCCATGTCCCATTTTTCACATTTCACTATAAATTGTTCATATTCAAATGCATAATTCTATTGTATCCTTATCATTTTCCTTTTCCAGTTATTAAGAAGATGGTTTATTAACCATATTTTTTATTTCAGTTTCCCAAAAATGAATTTAAAGTGTCAACATATTAGTTTTGAAGTGAAATTTCAAATTTAGTAGAAATAGTTTATTAAATTATGGGATAATGTAAAACCTCAATATTTTATAATATATATTTTTTAAAATAAATTTATTTTCTTTGATATCATATGTTTCATGTCACACCCAACTTAAATGAATAATGAAATATTATTAAAACCTAATAGTCAAATTGAAGGTAAGAATTAGTATTAAAAAATTAAATTTTTTATATTTTATATATTTAATAAAATATTTTAAAATTCAACCAATTTATTTTATACACAAAAGATAATATTGATCGAATTTTAATCATTAAAAGGCTATATTTTCTAAAGGTTGAATACTTCCTTTTGATGGTGCACTTATTTGAAAAAAATTATTAGAGCTTTTATAAATAATATTTAAAAAAAATGATTCATTTTTGAAAGACTAACATCAAAATTATCATTGGTTTCATTTTTAGTATTTTTCAAATAAGTATCATGTTTTCATAAACAGTGAAAAATACTAAATTTTAATTGAAAACATCTCTTTAATCTAAATAATTTGTAGTGTCAAATTATATTTTCTATTGGATTTCAATTATAATTAATTAAATTTTATATCATCAAATCCAATTTAGGTTATTAAAATAAATTTCACATTGAATTTTTATATAAAAACATTTCAATCTTTTAAAGATATTCTCTTTAAAAACTGATTTTCTAATTTTGTCAATGGGATTAATTTCAAATTAATTTTAACCAATAATTTGTTTTGAATTTTTAAACATTTATTTGATAATTGGATTTAGTGTTTCCAAATTGTGTAAATAGGTTCCTTTTTTAGTACATTACAAATAGTAACATTAGTAATTTTTTATTAACACATTTAAAGGTAAATCGTGTAAATATGGGTAAAAATAATAATATACATATTAAGGAATAACCCTAAAACTTATGATAATGTTATTTGATGATTCAGGGATGAAAAAAATAATATATTGGTCTATTTAATGGCCTCTTTGATCCACTTTGATGACTTTAATATTTTTTGGTATTTAATTCTAAGGAAAGTCCAATATGTCATACTCATGTTTTCAATAAGTATTAAATTTTTTATATGTTTTTATTCAGATGATATCTTAGATTATAAAAAGAACTTGTAAATATTAAATTTGTATCATAATAATGATAATTTATTTTTAATTTTTAAGTAATAAATATTTAAATTAAAGGATTGCACAATGATGATGTAGTAACTGGTTATTTAATGGACATATCAAATAAATTTTATTAAAAATATTAAAATATATATTATTAAATATATTTAATGTCACCCACCAATTTTAAAGATGAACTAGACATATTTTTTATTTTTTAATAGTTTTTTCATGAAATGAATATGGTCAAAAATGACATTAATGATATTTAGAAATAAAAACTATGGCATTAAAAGATATGAAATTAATAAAAATATAAACATCATCCAACTGATTGAGATAATGATTAAAATTTCTTACATGAATCAGTTATAATCCATTAGGAATTTTATAGTAACTATATTAACCCTTATATAGTACAAATTCATGTTATCTTGGTAAGAGTTAAAAGGTATATCTAAGCATTAAGGCTCAGAAGATAACATTAAGAATGTGGCCTAAACTTATCAAAAAATTATTATATGAATAGGATTCAACCTATATCAAATTAAGATATAATTTTGGTTATTCAAGGGAAACTTGTGCATGAATATAACATATATATAATTTAAATCAATAATAGTTACAAAATCTCACTCTCTTTTTATTTAATATCTTTTATGTGTTCACATAGTGACAAAATTAGGATATGAATGAACCAAAATGTCTTTTTTTATATTAATGAATTTATTACCATTATATAATTTTAATTTTAATTTTTTTAACTGCACAATTACATTAAAGTCTTTATTAATACTATAACAATATTTATTTAATTAATAGAAAATTAAAATAATTCATTTTAATGATATTTATTTTGATATATTTTGGATGAGTTAATGTGTATAAAGAATTTTATAGATATATATGATATATTATAGTTTTTTGAAATAATTATATTCAAATTAAAACATAGTCTTGATTTATTTAAAGTGATTTTAAATGAATAGTATTAAATTTGATAATAATGACACTTTATTGAATTAATATTTTATCAAATTATTTAAAAATCATAAAATTATTAAATAATTATAATGGGAAAAATATATGGTCGAAAATTTCTTAAAATATTAATTTATTAGCCACTTTAAATTATTTTTCTCTAGAATATCCTTATTATATTTAATGTTTTTAAGGATTCCTAAAAGTTCCCCTCACCTCAACTATAAAATAAATAATCCACCCTCACTTCCTAATTCTAATTTGAGGAATATTTCACAACCAAACCCTAAATATTTCTCTTTTAAAAATTCTTTTGTATGTTCTTGAGGTAATGATACCTTCAAAAGTCCTACATTTACCACTTATAAAGGGATTAAAGGAAGATCGCCAAAGAATCGGTTGTTAAAGCACGTCCGACTAATGGAATCGTATGGTAAGGGACTTCGTCTCAATCTCAATTCACTAAGGCATACTTCGACGTTATACACCCACCTTGTTTTACGATGTTTATATACAAAAACCTTTTTCATATCATGTCATTAATTTAATTATTATCAATTTTTATAATCATTTTTTTAAATGTGGTTTATGATTTAAATGTTCAAAGTGGTATGTGACACCTTGAATGTTTTATGATTTAATTGTGAAATATTTTTTATCTATTTCAATATTCATGATATTATTTATATATATATTTATATAAAATTATTATAAAGGACACTTTATTAACATTTTGAATTTCATTCAATGGTTTTGAAAAATTAATATTTTTTATATGTTATGAAAAATGATAAAAGAAATGTTCTATTCATAATGTATACGGCGACAATGACACTAAGGTGGAAATTTTTTTATTTTCTCCTTCCTTCTCAAAACTTCTTGTTTCCTTAAATAAAAAACAAAACATTATCTTTTTTGGTTATTTTGGTATTGAAAATGTATTTTAAAATAAAATCGTGTTTTGGTATTTAAAATGGGTTCTTAAAAAAATGTATTTTTATATGAAAGTGTTTTTCATATAGGTTTAATCATAGTTTATTCAATAAATTTTTTTAGTAATTTAAATTAATGAATTTTAATCTATTTCAGTATACTTTTTTGAATCTTGTACTTCATTGAGATTTATCGCTTATGATTCCATATTTCATACTTTAGTAAATGGTTTATGGTTAGTTTTATTGGGAAAATATTGATATACCATATGATTATTTATTGATTTTTTTGGTATTAATTCATGTAATAATTGAACTGTAAATGAAATAACTGGTGTAGTCCATATATAGAAAAACCCATTGATGCATTGGTAGTCTCTTGTGATGAAATCAGTTGGAGAAAAACTCTTCGTGTTTGTTTCCAAGAAGTTTTAAATTGTCTGGAGGATAGATCTTGGCACAAATATGATAGGTTTCTACCAATTTATTTAAATAGTCAAGAGGATAGATCATGATGGTAACTATCTTGAGGATAGATCTTGATAGTACAGATTTCTAACATTATGAAATGCATCTTTATTATTTTTCCATGTGATTATTTGATTAGTTAGAATATCCATGGTCAAGTTTCAATCTCATGTGATTACTTATATGTAATTATTTGATCATATTTTATTGTTTCCATATTTATTATTCATTATTAATTCAAGTTATCTTCCTTAGTACTTTATCCTTATTAATTGAGATCACCCATTTCTTATGTTTTATTTTTCCCTGGGATTCCAAGAAGTCTATTGTGAGTGATATGTAGGTTTAATCTAGGAGAATAACTGTGATCTCAAAGAAAATACTTTTTTATTATATGTTTAAAATGATATTTGAATTAAAAATATATATATGATTTAACAATAAAACTACACTACTTGGTCTTGCGGGATGTAATTTCTTTTATCTTGTTACAATTGTAAAGACCCGTAAATTTCAAGGAAATTTTTTTCTTGATTTTCTTTGGAATTTTACAAGAACGCAGTTTCTGACAGCACATGATTCTGAGGCCCGGTGTGCCCGGAATCATTTTCCGAAGTTTGGCTCGGGTACGTTCAATGAATGAATGAGCGGGTTTTTCTAACTTTTGAACTAGTGCTCGGAATCAAATTCTGAGGGCACCGATGGAATCGCAACGCCGGTATTTTCTTAGAAACGCCTCTTCCGGAGTTGCGTTTTCTCGGGTGTGGTTTTTAATTTTTGGGGTTAAGTTAAGAAAATAAAATAAAGTGGTGCGACAAATTTATTTTATTTCACTTAAAGCCACTTAAGCTAAGTTGAAGCGGATAGGGTGGAACCCAAAATATCCTACCCTCTTGGTAGGATATTTGTGAGGTGGGGCCCGCACGATCCCCACTGTTTCTTTCCCCCTAAGTAACACACCCGCGAAAACTCATCTTTAATGAAAGTCAACTGGTGCGTTTTCTAAACTCTTAATGCTCCTATTAATTGTACAGTTAAGACATTACCATTAATTCAACGAATTAATGGTTCCTTTCTTAACTTGTTTTTCAAATTGTTGGCATGGAATGAAATAAGACCAATGCATGTCTTTCTTGAGGATTTCTCATTGAGAGGATTTGGAGAAGACTCTAAGGCTTGAGATCTTCATCCTCCTTCGCGAAGAACGCAAAGAACACCGAACCTTTAGACATCGACGATGCGATGTCGTGTTCCGCGACGCTGACGATTCTCCTTCTGCGACGCTTCTTCCGCGACGTTTCTTCCCCGCAACAATCTTCGATCATCAACTGCTTGAGGTAGGAGATTACGGTTCTCTAATTCTTTGTGGATTTTATTCTCAACATGGGTTTAAACATGAAATTAAACTTTTGTGTTTTCTTTAACCCTCGGAGATCGCCGACGTGACGCCGTGTACCGCGACGATGCGACGCCCCCTTTCGCAACGCGATGATCATCTTCTTCCGCGACAGTCAATCCCGCGAAGAACTCACATCCGACGACAACAACGAGGTAGGGGTTGATTATTTTAAATATTTGTGATTTATACCCATGGAGTTTGATTATTAAAAATTGTTGGGAGACTTTTAAAACCGCTAACGCGGTGGGTGCGGACTAACGAACAAGTCTGAACCCACCGCCCCTTTCGTACTTGGTGTGCGAAACGGCGGACATCGACAAAATCAACCGCACGGGCAATTTAAGGTCCTCGCAGTGAAGTACGGACCCCGGGAGGGCTTTTGGCAAAGACATCAAGGAATTCCGACCACCATAACTCATTCGGTGTTCTGCGGAGCGACCCGCCGGTGCGCCCCGCCGGCACGGCGGCGCCGGCAGCAGAAGGCGGCGGCGCCCGGCGTGCCGCCATGGAGAACCGCCACTGATGAAGCCGTGGAAGCAGCAGCATGGTCCCGTGACTGCGCGGGAATAGAGGAGCACGGGACACGGACGTCCGGCCGCGTCCGCTGGCAAGGGCGGCCCCACATGGGGTCGCAGTTCTCTCACGCGGGGGCAGCACGCCCCCCGCTCCGCGCGGCCGTAACCGGCCGAGCCAACCCGCCGGTTCGGGCCGGGTCGCGCCCAGGCCGGGCCGGGCCACCCTAGCCGAGTCGCGCCCAGGCCGGGCTGGGCCACCCTGGACGAGCCGGGCCACGCCGGCTGGGTCGGACCCGGACCCGGGTCGGTCTGGGCCCAGACCCCCCGTTTTCAGACATTTTCGGTCTTTTACCCGTATCTTGAGCTGCGTGCTTCCGATCGATGCACCGTCAATAGATATGCAATCCTTGGATTGAGACGGTCGTTTCAGTATATCGCACTCAAGGTTTGAAAGTACTTTGGGTTTGGCCGGGTTGGTTCGTACACGAAACCAACCGGGCCCCTCGGAGCGGAAACACTTATAACTTGAGCTCCGGACGTCCGATTGACGTGCCGTCGACTTTGATGGATTCCACTAAGTGAGACGGATCTTTTGACTTACTCTGCCCGAGGTTTGGATACAGGTGGAGTACGGTCATATTGGTTTTGCCTTAAAAACCAACCAGGCCCCTGGGACGAAAAAGCCAATAACTCCCAGACCGGGCGTCCGATTGACGCGTCGTCTGCAACGCTAAGTTCCTGTTGACGATACGGAACTTTTGGATACATCAAATCTGGACTATGTGTTAGTTGATATATCAGCCTCTCGGCTTGTGGAGCGGACCCTCCCGAACGAGCTTGTTGTGTGCGGTAACCCTAGTGTTGGTTGCGACTGCGATGACGACGACTGTACAGAGATCCTCAGTGGATTCGACGGCGACGACTACAGCACTCAGCGATCCTACGTGGATCAGTGCTACCGATTCTGTGTGGGTATGATCCTGTGTGGGTCAGCGCTCAGCGGTTCTGTGTGAGCCAGCGCCTACAGATCCTGTGTGGGTCTGATCCTGTGTGGGTCTTTGCGGGGGTTAGTTACCTATCGATCCTTTGTGGGTCAGATCCTTTGTGGGTCATTGCAGGGGTTAGTTACCTATCGATCCTATGTGGGTCAGATCCTTTGTGGGTCATTGAGGGGGTTAGTACCTATTGATCCTTTGTGGGTCCGACATCTTAGATGAATCAGTGGATATATCTGATCATCTCTATCTTCATTCAAAGAAGTATACATTTGTGAGTTGAATCCTGTTTTTCTTCCTTTGTGGATTGTGTTCTGCTATCCTGTGTGGATTTACGTTTTTCTTTCCTGTGTGTACTGGTTTGTACTTGAGCTCGGGTGTTGGAGATGAACGAGAATTGGTGACTTAGGTATATGTATGGGCATATACCTAAGCAGTGTCGGATGTTACTTCGTGATTGTATCTTTCCTTTGTGGATTCTGGGAGACCTTCGGGGGTCTCGGGGTCCCTACTGAGTAGCTTATACTCACCCCTACACGGGATATTCCCGCACTACGTTGTGTTGGTTGCAGACGACGGACAGTGCTGATCGTGGCTGAGGCTTGCGAAGCAGGACGGTACCTGGAGGTGGACCACTAGGCGGGACGTACTCGGAGCGGACGGTTGGACCCTAGGAGTTGTGGAGGCTATCCGTACCCACCCATCAGGTGGGACTTCCAGTGGACGACTCGACATTGTGGCTTTACCTTTCAGTAGATGTTTTCCCTTCCAGTTGTACTTTACTTTCAGTTTGGGTTTGTATTCTGGCCCACTTACTTTTCCGCACTTACTGTTGTACTCAGTTTTTACTTAGTGTTTACTTCTATTGCTTGCTTGCTCTGTGCTGTTTGTTTACTTTACAAAGGCAATACCTTCCCTTTTTACCGTGATTTACACCTTGGTGCTAGTCGCCAGCCCCTGGCCTATGGAAGGCGGGCTTGGGGTAGTCACAGCACGGCCCCCGAGGACAGGTCTTGACAAATTGGTGTCAAAGGAGTTCGGTTCTACCGCAGAATTTGGGACTCTGATCTTTTTCTATGTGAAGCAATAGGGTTAAGCGTATTGGGTGTGGTTATCAGTCCAGGGAGTCCAGTGTTGGTGCGGCGGCCGACATATCCGTACACCAGGACCCTGACTTCTGATTTCTGACTTAATGCACGAAAACATTAATTGCATGTGTGTTTCAAGTTTTCTTTGTGATTACTTTGTGTCAGCTCACCAGGAATACTGTTCTGACCGTGGCGCACCTATTTCTTTTCATGATGGCCCCATGACGGCAGCCATCTAGGGTTCCAAGAGTTGAGCATGACGATAGCCCACCGAGTGACGAGGCCTCAGTACAGGGCCCTTTGACAGCTGAGGCACCGGCGGTACCTCTACCCGCCGAGCCACCGATGCTTCCAGCCCCAGCCGATGACGATGCACATCGCCTTAGTGCACTGCACGAGTTCCAGCGCCAGCAACCACCCAGGTTCTGCGGGGAGATGGACCCCCAGGCAGCCGAGGACTGGCTGGAGGCAGTGGTAAGATTTTTCAGGTTAGTGAGGACACCAGCAGACCTCATGGTGATCCTCGCAGCGAGCCTACTACACGCGGAAGCGGGCCGATGGTGGATCTTGATGCTCTAGGTGCACGATGAGGAATCTCTTCTCTGGATAGACTTTGAGAGCCTCTTCCTCTCAGAGTTTGTCCCAGCCACCCTCCGTGCGGTGCACATCCAGGAGCTTCTCCAGATGTGGCAGGGCAGCTTGACGGTCGCCCAGTACTCAGCGAGATTTACGGATCTCTCGCGCTACTCGACATACATGGTACGGGACCCATTCTTCCGGGCTCAGAACTTTGAGCAGTGATTGAGACATGAGATCAGGTCATCACTGATCTCCCTCAGCATTCCGACTTAGGCAGGAGTACTGGAGCGAGCCCTTTTGATCGAGAGCTTTCTTGCTGATCCTTCTTCAGCAGCGAGGCCTACTATGGGACGGCACGTAGCAGAGTCTTCTGCAACAGGTAGTCGATGGATGACTCATGGGTCCTGGTAGACCAGACCCTCACGCAGACGACCTCAGGACACTGGCTCAGCAGTGCGGGGCACACAGCGCGGAGCCAGTCTTTCGATAGGCAAGCAGTGCTACACATGCGGCGGGCAGGGCCACATGGCTCGTGACTGCCCGACCCACCGTGCCGAGGAGCAGCAGACGGTTCAGGGGCCACCCAGGCAGAGGTAGAGAGTCGATCGTGGCAGTCTTCAGGGAGAAGGCAGACGAGGCAGAGGAGCTGGCCAAGCAGCAGGTGGTGGGAGACGCTTTGAGGCTCTACCACCACCACCACGAGGAGGTCCACCCCAGCCACAGGGAGCTGGCGGGCAGAGACAGGCATAGCTCCAGGCAGCGGAGGCCTATGACCACGGTGCGCCCGAGATGATTTGAGGTACTATCTGTGTCTATTCCGCCCTTGTTGCAGTTCTTATAGACACAGGAGCAAGTCACTCTTTCATAGCTGCTTCCCTTGTTCGGAGCTCGGAGATTCCGACAGAGTCATTGGCTCGATCCTTACAGCTAGAGACTCCTACGGGAGCAGAATCAACGATTACGCACTGGTGCTGGCAGTGTGAGCTTACTCTAGGAGGTGAGAGCTTCGGCTGGGATCTTCTTGTAGCGGTGTCGAGGCCTTACGACGTCATCTTGGGCATGGATTGATTATCTACAGTCCATGCTCAGATCGACTGTATTAGGCTCAAGGTGAGATGTGTATACACCGATAGGAGCAGGTTCACCTTCACCGGTGAGAAGGGTGCCTTCGCAGCACAGGATGGAATTTCGCAAAGGAGAGGACAACCCATCACTCATCAGTTGGCTAGCCTCATCCTAGGAGCAGTTGACGTGTGGAGTCCTGGTTTTCCTACATTGGTGGATCAGTATGAGGACGTTTTCTCTGACGACGTCCCAGGGCTACCTCCTCGTAGTGAGGTAGACTTTTATATTGACATGTACCCCGAGATAGCCCCGATATTGACTCTAGGATATCAGATGGCTCCCGCAGAGCTTCGAGAGCTACGGTTATAGTTGGAGGACTTGCAGGGAAAGGGTTTCATCCAACCCAGTGTTTCACCCTGGGCTTCCCCGATATTGTTCGCCAAGAAGGCGGACGGGAGCATGCGAATTTGTGTCGACTATCGTCTCCTGAACTAGGTGACAGTGAAGAACAAGTATCTGCTACCGAGGATTGATGACCTCTTCGATCAGCTCAAAGGAGCACGGTGGTTCTCAAAGATAGACCTCAGGTCAGGCGATCATCAGCTCAGAGTTTGAGACGAGGACGTGCAGAAGACGGCCTTCAGATGTCGGTATGGCCACTATGAGTTCTTGGTTATGTCATTCAGTGTAAAAAATTCTCCAGCAGTGTTCATGGTCCTCATGAACAAGATATTTCAGCCATACCTCGATCGATTTGTCGTGGTTTACATCGACGACATTTTGATATACTCGACGACTAAGGAGGAGCACGGCTACCACTTGCGAGTTGTACTGGACACACTCTGAGAGCACCAGCTTTATGGAAAGCTCTCGAAGTGTCAGTTCTGGATACGTGAGGTCCACTTCTTGGGACACGTCATCTCTGAGGCAGGAGTTGCAGTGGATCCTACGAAGATCGAGGCAGGGCTAGCTTGGGAGCCACCCAGGAGCATGACAGAGGTGTGGAGTTTCTTGGGACTAGCTGGATACTATCGGATATTTGTGCCGGACTTCTCCAGAGTTGTGGCACCACTCTCACCTCTTATGATGAAGGGGAAACTCTTTGTGTGGTCATACAGATGTTAGAAAAGCTTCCAGGAGCTGAGACAGAGATTGACCAGCGCACCTATCTTGAGGTTGCCTGAGGAGGGAGTAGGGTACGTAGTCTACTGTGATGCATCAGGGACCGGACTCGGATGTGTCCTGATGCAAGAGCGGGTAGTGATCGCCTTTGGATCACGTCAGTTGAGGCCGCATGAGCAGAACTACGCTACCCATGACCTGGAGTTAGCAGCAGTGGTCTTCGCTCTGAAGACATGGTGACACTATCTGATGGGAAAGCGCTTTACAGTCTTTTCTGACCATCAGAGTCTCAGGTAAATCTTCTCTCAGAAGGACCTAAACCTAAGATAGTGGTGATGGCTCGAGTTCCTCCAGGACTATTCCTTTGAGATAGTCTATACTCATGGGAAGGGGAACGTGGTAGTCGATGCTCTCAGCAGGGGGACGGGCATTCAGCTACTTGAGGAGGCGACAGAGCAGCTAGCCGCCTTGCAGATATCCTTCATGGATAGGGATGGAGCATCCTTCCTTTAGTATCTCATAGTTACCCCTCCACTACTGCAGTGGGTCAGAGAGGCACAGCGTGGGGACACTGACTGTGAGACGCGGTGTGCATAGATATCCTCAGGTCAGGAACCTGATGGTATCTCATTTAGAGCAGAGCATGATGTCCTTTTCAGAGGACATACATTGGTAACAGTTGCATTACGGGAGGAGGTGCTGAGAGAGTTTCACACTTCTCCCTTAGCGGTACATCCTGGAGTGGCGAAGATGTACCAGGACCTCAGACGACATCACTGGTGGCCGGGCATGAAGAAGGTTGTGGCAGAGTTCGTTTCTTGATGCCTCACCTGCCAGCAGGTGAAGGCAGAGCATCAGGTACCAGCAGGCTTGGTACAGCCCTTGGAGGTCCCGGAGTGGAAGTGGGATGGGATATCTATGGACTTCGTGACTGGACTTCCACGCACTTCCAGAGGTCACGACTCCATTTGGGTGATTGTCGACCGACTCACCAAGTCGGCTCACTTCTTACCCATCAGAGAGCAGGGCTCAGTGGAGAGCTTGGGACGTCTCTATGTTCAAGAGATTGTACGGCTTCACGGTGTGTCATCGTCTATCATCTTCGATCGAGATGCTCACTTTACATCCCAGATTTGGAAGGGGTTTCAGGAGGCGTTAGGGACGCAGCTACGTCTGAGCACCGCCTTTCACCCTCAGACGGATGGTCAGATGGAGAGGACCATTCAGACTCTCAAGGACATGCTCCATGAATGTGTCCTTGACTTTGGTCGCAGCTGGGAGGACCACCTACCCTTGGTGGATTTTGCATACAACAACAGCTTCCACTCCACTATCGAGATGGCACCATACGAGGCATTGTACGGCAGACCTTGAAAATCTCCTTTATGTTGGACAGACCCTAGGGAGTCAGCACTTGTGGGTCCGGAGATGGTCCAGGCCACAACAGAGAAGGTCGAGGTCATCCAGGAGCAGATGAGGATAGCTCAGAGCCGGCAGAAGTCTTATGCTGACAGGAGGCAGAGGCCACTAGAGTTCGAGGATGTCGACCGCGTCTTCTTGCGTGTCACACCTTGACGTGGATTACGGAGATTTGGCCGAGGCGGCAAGTTGTCTCCACGCTTCATCGGACCATTCCAAGTCCTCATCAGGATTGGAGAGGTGGCTTATCGTCTGGCTCTACCACCTCAGTTGCACCAGGTGCACGACGTCTTCCACGTATCTCAGCTGAGGAGATACATGCACGACCCAATGCATATCTTGACCATGGGGAGCTAGACGTTGATGATGGGGTGACTTTTGCGGAGGTCCCGGTGGAGATCAGGGATCGACAGGAGAGGGTCCTACGTGGACGGTCGATTCCTCTAGTGCGCATCAGATGGCAGCACGGGATCCTCCAGGAGAGCACTTGGGAGCGGGAGGCTCAGATGCGTGCTCAGTACCCACATTTTTTTCCCTAGTTTTTGATGTATCTTTACGGGGACGTAAAGCCCTGAGGTGGGAGTGATTTAAAGACCCGTAAATTTCAATTGAATTTTTTTCTTGATTTTCTTTGGAATTTTAAAAGAACGCAATTTCTGACGGCACCTGATTCCGAGGCCCGGTGTGCCCGGAATCATTTTCCGAAGTTTGGCTCGGGTACGTTCAGTGAACGAATGAGTGGGTTTTTCTAACTTTTTGAACCGGTGCTCGGAATCGAATTCCGAGGGCACCGATGGAATCGCAGCACCGGTATTTTCTTAGAAACGCCTCTTCCGGAGTTGCGTTTGCTCGGGTGTGGTTTTTAATTTTTGGGGTTAAGTTAAGAAAATAAAATAAAGTGGTGCGACAACTTTATTTTATTTCACTTAAAGCCACTTAAAGCCACTTAAGCTAAGATGAAGCGGATAGGGTGGAACCCATAATATCCTACCCTCTTGGTAGGATATTTGTAAGGTGGGGCCCGCACGAGCCCCACCATTTCTTTCCACCTAAGTAACGCACCCGCGAAAACTCCTCTTTAATGAAAGTCAACTAGTGCATTTTCTAAAATCTTAACGCTCCTATTAATTGGACAGTTAAGATGTTACCATTAATTCAACGAATTAATGGTTCGTTTCTTAACTTGTTTTTCAAATTGTTGGCATGGAATGAAATAAGACCAACACATGTCTTTCTTGAGGATTTCTTGTTGAGAGGATTTGGAGAAGACTCTAAGGCTTGAGATCTTCATCCTCCTTCACGAAGAACGCGAAGAACACAAAGAACGTGAAGAACGCCGAACCTTCAGAGATCGACGACGCGACGCCGTGTTCCGCGACGCTGACGATTCTCCTTCCGCGACGCTTCTTCCGCAACGTTTCTTCCCCGTAACAATCTCCGATCATCAACTGCTTGAGGTGGGAGATTATGGTTCTCTAATTCTTTATGGATTTTATTCTCAACATGGGTTTAAACATGCAATTCAATCTGTGTGTTTTCTTTAACCCTCGGAGATCGCCGACGCAACACCGTGTACCGCAACGATGCGACGCCCCCTTCCGCGACGCGATGATCCTCTTCTTCCGCGACGGTCAATCCCGCGAAGAACACACCTCTGACGACAACGACGAGGTAGGGGTTGATTCTATTAAATCATTGTGATTTATACCCACGGTGTTTGATTATTAAAAATTGTTGGGAGACTTTTAAAACCGCTAACGCGGTGGCTGCGGACTAACGAACAAGTCTGTACCCACCGCCCCTTTCATTCTTGGTGTGTCAAACGGCGGACGTCGACAAAATCAACCGCACGGGCGATGTAAGGTCCTCGCAGTGAAGGACGGACCCCGGGAGGGCTTTTGGTGAAGACGGAAAGGAATTCCGACCACCAGAACGCGTCCGGTGGTCTGCGGAGCAACCCGTCGGCGCGCCTTGCAGGCACGGCGGCGCCGGCGGCGAAAGACTACGGCACCCGGCGTGCCGCCGTGGAGAACCGTTGCAGCTGAAGCCGCGGCGGCAGCAGCGCGGTCCCGCGACCGCGCGGGACCAGAGGAGCACGGGACACAGCGGCCCAGCCGCGTCCGCTGGCAAGGGCGGCCCCACACGGGGTCGCGGTTCTCTTACGCGGGGGCAGCAGGCCCCCCGCTCCGCTTGGCCGTAACCGGCCGAGCCGACCCGCCGGTTCGGGCCGGGTCGCGCCCAGGCCGGGTCGCGCCCAGGCCGGGCCGGGCCACCCTGGCCAGGTCGGGCCGCGCCGGCAGGGTCGGACCCGGACCTGGGTAGGGTCGACCCGGTTCGGGATGACCTAGGGGGGGTGGGGCCAGGTCGGTCCAGGCCCAGACCCCCCGTTTTCAGACCTTTTCGGTTTTTTTCTGTATCTTGAGCTACGGGCCTCCGATCGACGCTCCGTCAACGGCGACGCGATCCTTGGATAGAGATGGTCGTTTCGGTATATCGCACTCAAGGTTTCGGAGTACTTTGGGTTTGGCCAGGTTGGTTTGTACACGAAACCAACCGGGCCCCTCGGAGCGGAAACGCTTATAACTTGAGCTCCAGACGTCCGATTGGTGTGTCGTTGACTTTGATGGATTCCACTAAGTGAGACGGATCTTTTGGCTTACTCCGAACGAGGTTTGGATGCAGGTGGAGTACGTTCG
The DNA here is from genome assembly GCA_963277665.1 of Viscum album. Classification (NCBI taxonomy): domain Eukaryota; kingdom Viridiplantae; phylum Streptophyta; class Magnoliopsida; order Santalales; family Viscaceae; genus Viscum; species Viscum album. The sequence goes on from OY728151.1 coordinate 299,762,929, forward strand.
GGTTGGTTTTGCCTTAAAAACCAACCGGGCCCCTGGGGAAAAAAAGCCAATAACTCCCAGACCGGGCGTCCGATTGACGCGCCGTCTGCGATGCTGAGTTACTGTTGATGATAAGGAACTTTTGGATACATCAACTCTGGACTATGTGTCAGTTGATGTATCAGCCTCTCGGCTCATGGAGCGGACCCTCCCGAACGAGGTTGCTGTGTGTGGGAACCCTAGTGCTGGCTGCGACTACGACGACGATGACGATTGTACAGAGATCCTCAGTGGATTCGACAGCGACGACTAAAACACTCAACGATCCTACGTGGATCAGTGGTACCGATCCTGTGTTGGTCTGATCCTGTGTGGGTCAGCGCTCAGCAGTTCTGTGTGAGCTAGCGCCTACAGATCCTGTGTGGGTCAGATCCTGTGTGGGTCTTTGCGGGGGTTAATTAACTATCGATCCTTTGTGGGTCAGATCCTTTGTGGGTCATTGCGGGGGTTAGTTACCTATCGATCCTGTGTGGGTCAGATCCTTTGTGGGTCATTGCGGGGGTTAGTACCTATTGATCCTTTGTGGGTCTGATGGCTTAGATGAATCAGTGGATATATCTGATCATCTCTATCGTCATTCAAAGAAGTATACCTGTGTGAGCTGAATCCTGTTTTGCTTCCTTTGTGGATTGTGTTGTGCTATCCTGTGTGGATTTACGTTTTGCTTTCCTATGTGGACTGGGTTGTACTTGAGCTCAGGTGTTGTAGCCGAACAAGAATTGGTGACTTAGGTATATGTATGGGCATATACCTAAGCAGTTTCGGATGTTACTTCATGATTGTATCTTTTCTTTGTGGATTCTGGGAGACCTTCGGGGGGTCTCGGGGTCCCTACTGAGTAGCTTATACTCACCCCTGCACGGGCTATGCCCGCACTACGTTGTGTTGGTTGCAGATGACGGACAGCGCTGATCGTGGTTGAGGCTTGCGGAGCAGGACGGTACCTGGAGGTGGACCACTAGGTGGGACGTACTCGGAGCGAACGGTTGGACCCGAGGAGCTGTGGAGGCTATCTGTACCCACCGTTCAGGTGGGACTTCCAGTGGACGACTCGACGTTGCGGCTTTACCTTTCAGTAGCTATTTTCCCTTCCAGTTGTACTTTACTTTCAGTTTGGGTTTGTATTCTGGCCCACTTACTTTTCCGCACTTACTGTTGTACTCAGTTTTTACTTAGTGTTTACTTCTACTACTTTCTTACTCTGTGGTGTTTGTTTACTTTACAAAGGCAATGCCTTCCCTTTTTACCGGGATTTACGCCTTGGTGCTAGTCGCCAGCCCCTGGCCTATGGAAGACGGGCTTGGGGTAGTCACGGAACAGGCCCCGAGGACGGGTCATGACAACAATGTAATAAATTAAGGCACTAAATCTGTGCTACTGAAGCTTAGGAAGTTATAAAATTGATTTTCATAATGTCTCATCTCCTTACAATGGAATCATTGCACATTAGAATTTTCTTTCTTTCCCTTGCAATCATGAACATGGTATTATTTTTTTTACACTTATAACAAAATCAAATTTCATTCAATAAAGAACCCAAGGGTTTCTTTGTATAATTTTAACATGTCATAGAAAACTTCATTCTTTTATTCCATTTATATATCTTTTAAACTTTCATCCAAGTATTTTCTTGATTCCCTTCGAAGCCATATGTCTTTTACAATTATTTACCCTTATTTTTATCACATGATACTATGTAATCATGTTATGAAAAATCTTGGGAGAATATTTCCATTTGAAATATTGTCCTAAGTTCATAAAATATATGATCTTTCTTACAAATTGGTTCATGTACATTTGTGAGGTTCGCGTTTTATCTTTTATGATTTAATAATAAATGATCACATACACAAGTTTTTTTCATGTAATTATAAAAAATAATGTATAATCCCAAAACTATTAAAATAATTAACATAAATTGAAAATTTTATTCCTAGCTAATCGAATAATCATAAACATGGTTTCTATGGGAGGATTTTTACATTTAAATCCATTTAAATGGTTTGTAATGAAAATTTAAATTATATTAATAATATCCCCAGGAGTGTTAAACCAAGTGTGTAGTAATTCCCATTGTAATATACCTGGTTATGCTCAGGTCAGGTCTGATGGACCTTGTCATATTATTTACCCATAGGTACATCTATGATAGAATCACTTCCACTTGTAGCATCCAGATAGTGATGTATTTATAGGAAGACACACATAATCTCTCCCTTACCAAAATTATAGGCTATTATTTTATACTTATCCAAAAACTATATCTTTGGGTTAGGTTAGTTAATCAATGTTTTCTAAATCTTGTTTCTAAGGTAGATATTAAACATTCTTTGATGACAACTATAATGCCCCGACCCCAAAATCATGGAGCCAATGTCTTAATTTATTACATTTCCATGATTAAAAGGAATAAAATTCTATGGGACTGATCAATTTAGTAGTTTTTGAAGACAATATTATAAACTTGATACCCATATAACATTGGTAAATAGAAAATTTAACATGATACATAATAATATAAAATATATCACATCCTTGAGAGCTTATTCATTGATTTATTTTTCATATCCTAGGGGAAAAAAGATAATAAGTGTGGGATCAAATGATTAGTAAGGATAAGTAAAGAAGAATAAAATTTAAATTGATTATAATAATCAATATGTGAAGGTAAATAAAAAATAATGCATTACATTAAAATAACTAGATAAAAATAAATAATATGAAAATCTAATAAATTGAAACACCTTCCATTAAACCAATTAACTATGAATAAAATCCATCAATAGATATGTCAAAAAAATAATCTTGTGGATAATAATTATAAATTAATTCTCAATAAATTAAATTATTAATAATTATACATCATGTTTCCCTAGAACATTATATTTTTACCATCAAGATATGATATTTTAAACTATTCTGATTTGGATAACTGATTCATCTCATGAGACTACTGATGCATCATGAGGCTTGTGTTAACTAGCACCCAAACCATAGGGATTGAATTAAACAGTCCCTAACCGATGTATTTTATTTCCAATAAATCCTTTTATATTGAATTATATATTTAAATATTGAACAAAAAGCCTTATCAAATGTCCATATTGAATAAATGATACAGATTTATCAATTATTCCCCAGATAGTTAAATAACTGTAAAATTATACACCATATGTAAAAATAAAATAGGGTTTAGGCAATAATAATATCTATTAAAATATAATATTGATAATTTATTTATAATAAAATTATCATAAGGAAGTTTTTATTTCAAGATAACGTTAACAATTACAAAGGAAAGTGATATTGCAAAGATAACTATTACCACTTGGTAATTTTAAAGTAAAACCCATTTAGATGAAATAATTAAAAGTAAAAAATAAAATAAAATAAAGTTAAAAGGATTCATGATATAATATTTCAAAATGGGTAGTAAATACACTGCATAAATTTATTTTACTTGTTTCAATTTTTTGAATAACTACTTAAACAATTATGTTTACATCGGGTGTTTTGACCATATTCGGTTTATGTATCAAAAATGACTTTGGTAGGTAAACTATGGTAAAAGGTCCATTATATAAACAAATTGAAAATAATAATAATTTCATAATTATAATATTTATTCATAAATTATAATTTTAAAACTAATCATGAATTATGGTTATGAAAAATGAATCAATATTACAATCATGGAGATAGTAGGCCATACATATGCATGAGTAATGTTCCAATTTTTTAGTGACCATTAGGGAAAGAAGGTAAGTAACACTATATATTTATATAATAGTAATTATATCATAAATAAAATTTTATTTATTCATATATTATTATTTATATAATTATTCTGAGCTAAAAGGAATCACATCGTGTCAGGGAGGTGGTAGTCTACACGTCCACAACCGACGTTATCACTTTTTAGTGCGTGAAAATGAAAATAAATAAAATGATATATTATGAGAATATACATGGAAATTATATCATGAATATTATATATATTTCCACTTATATTATATATTTTTAATTAAACTCATTATTTGTGTGTTCCAACTACAATGTGAATGAATCAAATCGCTTTAAGGAGGCGGTAGTCCACGCTTCCAAAAATGAAGTTATCATATTCCCAAAAAATGGAGTGCCTAATTGTATGTATTAAAAAATAATTATAGAAGCATAAAGAAATTATTAAGATCATATAAATCATATAAAATTAGTGTTTCCATCATAATTCCCACCATGGTAGGTGGTAAAGAAAAAATGAAAAATAATCATTTTGTGAGGTGATAGTTCGACGTACATGAACGGTATGTTCATTACACGTTAGATGGTAGGTTTTTAAGTGTTTCTTAAACCTTTATAATAAAATAATATCAGTGTATCTTGTATACTCCTTTAATTATATAATTATTATATAAAATGAACTTAAGGGGATGTGAAGTAAATGAAATAAAAGTGATCGTTGGAAAATGTAACATCTTAATTGGGTAACTCCTTTTAGTTTTCACCAAAGTGCTTTCTTAATTTTATTTATTCCCAATGGGAGAATTCTAGGATGATTTTTTGGATTTTTGGAGCATATTTGATCATATATTGGGTTATTCAAAGTGATTTATAGGTGTTAATAAGTGGGTGGGGTGAGTTCTCTTTTATAGTGTAGGAGGAGTGGAGTTCATGTAAATTTTTGAAAAGGGCATTACACCCATGTTTTTTCTTTAAAACGTGGCTCAAATAATAGTAAACATATATTATAAGACAATATATGGTCAAAATATGGCCCTAAAATTTCTTTTGGAAAAGTTTCTAGGTCATTTTAACCATGAATTTTGAGGTTTAGTCCCTTGTTAAGTTAATTTTTCTCTTAATTACTGTAAATAATTTTAATTACATTCCCTAATAGTTTTGATAAAAAACTAAGTATAAGTTATAATAAATTTTAATGTATTATTATTACAAATATGGAATTCATTTTTTAAAATTTCAATCAAAGAAGTGGTAGAAAATAATTTATATTTAATCCCATACACGGGACAACAAAGATGGTTTTTAAAGTTAAATATTCAAAAGATTGTTATGTTTATATATTAAATTTCATATTGAAAATTATTCCAATGAACTAAATTGGATTAATTGATATAAAATTGAGTTAATTAAAATTTAAACCTGATAAAAATATAATTTATCTACCCAAATAAATTAGATGAAAAAATTGTTTTGAATTAAAATTTAATATTTTTCAATATTTATCAAAAAATGAAACTTCACAGAAAAATACAAAAACATCACCCTAGGAAAAATTTTATGTAACTATTTGAAAAATTATGTTTATTTTTTGATACTAAATTTACAAAATTTAGAACAAAAAATAGATTTAAAATACATTTTCCATTAAAAGGCTGTAAAATTTCCTTTTTAGAAAAATACCATTTTTAAGTGTAAAATAAACATTATCCTTATCTTTTTTCTATAAAATATATTGGATTAAAAAATTGTTCAATATATACCATATATATTTTATTAATATTATTAACTAATTTTAATTAAATTAATAGAAAACATTTATGTGCATAAGAACATTTATTTTATATTAAATTTGTTCTTATATTAATTTCAAATTAATTTGTAACCAATGCATTCAACCATATATTTTCATAAGTTATTTAATACTATTAATAAACTTAAATTTAATGTCTAGGTTGTATCTTATTATATTAAATAATAATATTTCTAATAATATTATATTGTTTTTGTAAAACTCAGTCTTGCATGTTACAAAATTCATCAAGGAAAGTAATTACAGCATGTAACGCAAGCTAACCCTAGTGTTCCATGTAGAGAAAAAAAATAATTTTGTGTGTAAAATAAGGTCAACTTGGTGTATCATATAAAGAATTTAGGGAACAAAAATTAAATTTATTAATAAAGGAAAACATTTTAAAGACTTTGGGTGTTAGATTAAGGAGCCAAAGGGGAAGCATGTGGTTTCCTAAACATGATTGAGGTCTATCATGTGATGGGAATGAAAAACCATTAGTCTTTTTCAAGATAAGGAAAACATGTTGTCTGGGTTGTGTGATGACTTGCGGATTTCTAAGGGTGCTTCATATGAAAATTATGACTGAGAGGGGCTCTCACCTCCTCCACATTATTTTCTTCTATTAGCTTTACACAATTTAGTGGATCTCATGTGTTTTATTGGATGTTTTTTAGGAAAAACATCACCCACATTCATGATGTGTCATACAATTTTTATGATATCAAGAGGCTCCCTCCATTTGTATATTTTCATCATATTCTCAAAGGACTTCTAGATGGTTGGCCAGGTTCCCACCAGTCGACAATCCACATGTCTTAGGAGTACTCTCCTAGAATCTTCCACATGACCACTGATTGTCTTGGGTCCCCTCAAAAAAACATAAGGAATTTGATGAATGGGATCCATGGGATTTTCTACATGTTATTAACTATGTAATGTTACTTTTCATTACATCATTATGTTCATATGGTCTCATATCCCTTGGAGGCTCATGCGGTCTGTGGGTCTCAGCCACCTTATTCTTCTTTTGTTTTTTCAGGGAACATAATATTGATATTTAGGTACTTCTTCCTTTTTAAATTTTATGATTCTCATTTTGATCATGTCAAAAATCCCCCCTCCTAAAAAGTGACATCCATGGGGAAAATGGATCGGTCCTAAAAATTAAATGCCCACTTGAGTCTTTGGATTTTTCACAAACTAAGGTCATGGGGAACATTTGGTCTTCTAGGAGACACTTTTTATTCAACAGAATTTCATTTATATAGGTGTGAAGTGGTTGTATTCAATCACCAATTACCCATATATATCTCTCTCTATCTCTCCCTACTTATGTCATAAACCCTTTTCACAAGATCATTCTACAAGATCCAATTGCGAGACCTTGCACGAGCCTATTCTATGAGAACTGTTCCTCAAGATGGTTTGTGCTCATGCACCAGCTCAATCCAACTATGATGTATACTTAAATTATTTACCAAACATTGGTTGTGAGGATACATGATTTCCATGAAGTTTTTTAATGATATATGGGTATTAATTTTATGATACTATGACAATCATGCAGCATGAATGACCTTATCTAGGTCACATGATCATGAGTCTTTGAGGGGTCCTGTGACTGCAAGATTCCCTAGATGAGTATGAGACCTGTGATTACTCTGGGGTTAGGTGATTCACGATCACTTCAGGTGATTAAAAAATTACTCGGTTGATTTATGGGATTCACATGATGTGGACAGAACTTATTCCTTTGTTTTGATAGGATTATATTTTATATGTCTGACATATGAAACATACTATTTTTAGATGGAATATGATTCTCATCAATATTTATTTGCATCCAATCAAAGGTAAATTGTTATTAGAAAAAATATTTTGGGCCCACATATCATTTCGATTTTGATAATGAGGCTTTGAATTGGTTTTTCTCATCCAAACTTCAGGATTATACTCTATATCACTATCTTCCTCTATACAGGTTTGACTTGTTTGATGATGCTACCATTTCACCTTTATAATTCAACCTGTTGTATTTAGGATGTAATCTTCTCTTGACTATGCTCAAATACCATTTTACATAGACGGTTGGATGGTTTCAGCTCAATCCCAAGGTTTTTCTTATATATTTGAAAACTCTTCCATTGGTTTGGATGGCAGTGTTTTCACTCATCAACCCATTGCACAGAACTAATTGTCTATAATTTAATATTCTATAAAAAATATGGGACAAATATGGAGATTTAAATGGGATCTCTATCTTGGTAATAAATTTTCTAATGAATGGTTATGGCCATTCTGCATTTTGAAAATCAATTTAGAGTTCACTGATGATTTATATAGGGTTCATCTTTATCAATCAATGGGGATATCCGAATTTATCATCTATCTCAAACCTAATATCTTCTGAGAACTGGTCAACCATTGGTACCATGGAAAAAACACATTCCATTTGTCCCATGTTGAAGTGAGCATCATCCTATGGGATATATATAAACTGGGCAAGATTACCCCCTCTAGGGAATGTATGATGAGTTCCTCCTAGCCGAAGATTTCTTGGATGATCCCTTTGTAGAATCCAGTATTTTGAGATGTATTCTTGTAATTATTATAAATAATATAATAAAGTTGATGAATATGAACTCTATAATATCTTTTAAGGACTGGATCAGTATTTTCCTTTTTAGTAGTGGAGTTATACCATCTTCCATTACTCTCATTGGTGCCCTTCCTACCAAGTTCGCGACGGTTATGGATCATATTGGGCCATCATAGATTCTAGGGATTATGTTTCATAAGAATCTTGAGAGAACTCAGAGATATATATGAGTTGTAGGCTGGTGGGATTTATGTCCATGTTCTTGAACTGATGGATCTTCCCAGTAGAGGATGCACATTAAAAAATCAAAGTTAACATGATGGTGATGGTAGAATAGTTTGAGAAAGAACATCACATTAATCTAGAAGTTTCTGTCCTTTCATGCCTTTATCGGCTCCTAATCTATATTCAACAAGGTATCACACCAAATAAATTAGTGTACCCTTATAGTTTTTATTTGGATGGATAGAGGATCACTTCCATTGTTGTGAAAATTAAAATGATACCAAGATCCATGACACCTCATTACGTTATAAATTACTTAATATATCTATAGTTGGGGCTATTTCACTAAGCCCTGATGAGGCTAGAGATGTGCTGATCTGATCTGGTAGATTTAATTTCACCCCTTTTAAATCATCAAATGGGTTGTTCAGTAATGAAGGTATTGGATCTATCAATGAAATTTTATACAATATATCAATTCAGGAGGGAGATCCTATAGCCGTCATGGAGGAGATGATTTTCTATGATACATATACACCTAATTAGTTTTCTCATTAGTTTTTATTTATCCTAAAAACATGCCCCTTCCTTTCAATGTTATGATGGGGAGAAATACCATGGGATAATATGCCAATTTTGGATGATTTCATCATGTGAAAAAATCAATAATAGGGTAAATCTTCTACCTATAAATGGATTCGAATTTCTTACTCGTGATTATTCCCATTATTAGGGGACAACCTTTCTAGGTGGCATGAAATGATGAATTTTCAAACACATATTTAATCCATTTTATTTAATAACCTTTCTAACTATGGTATAAATGTGGTTGATTGAAGACTTGGGCAAGGCATCGAGGGAGTTCCCTCATCCTAGCGGTTACAACCCAAATAGCAGGTCAGAATCTACTGAGGAAATTAGTCCTCTAAAACAGGCTATGGTCGATGTGCCTGCTCCATCAATAACATTGAATCAGAAGTGGAATAGGATGATCTTGAAGAATATTCAATTCTATGTTTCTAGCACTCCTCTGGAAACAATTTGTGATCAAGAGGAGCATGTTCATGAGAATTTGGTGACTTGTCAATAGATAGATTTGGATGCAAACCACTGCAAGAATTCATGGAGAATATCATCCTATTTAGAAAATATTTAGCCACCAATGAGAGGGATGTGCACAATTTTGTGGATGATGTTCCCCTTGGTGAATAAATGATGGAGGAATAGGAGGCATTGGACCAAGGTTACAGTTGATATTCAAACTATCAGCCCAGATGGATTTTTGGACCGCACAAATATAAAGATGTGAGGAAATCATAGATCACCTGAAGTCTGACCATTCAACATAATATTTCTCATTTAGAACTACCCAAAATACAATTGAGTAATTGACTAGTTTATAAGATACTCTACATCCTAGGGAAGAAGTAGAAGGGTCGGCACAATCAACACTTCTGCATTAAATTGATTCTTCTCACCAAGCCCTTGCAGACTTGGCCATCATAGCATATCTAATCTTACTATAATTTGATGTACTTTGATTTTCTTGATATCTTCATAGTTACACAAAAATGTGGAGGTTCTTCCTATTTTATTCTTTATTATTGAATATATTTTCTAAACATTATACAAGTTGTGTACTTTTCTTTTATTCATGATGTACATAACATTTTCATTGATCCAATATTATTTGAATCATCAATGATACCAATCATTTGAATAATATCAAGTAAACTAGAATGTCTAGATCAGAATATTTATATTATAATAGAACCTTCTTCAAGAAGTACTCATGAATGACCACCAAAATCAGATTCCCAACTAACTTATTTTTTCTAGTTATCTTGATATCACCTAATTTTCAGAAGGACCATTTAGGTAAAATATATTTCCTGGAGGTAGGGTACTCCTTCTATAGAATCATATTGGATTTTTGAGAGAATATTTATTTCATTCAAATCCATATAATGTTCCTTTCTCCATTTATCCAGGTTAAACCACTATTGTGCTATAGTTTATCATCTTTTATATTGGAACTTATATTGTTGTGGTTTAGAGTCTTTTAGCTCAGACCTTCATTCAATGTAGTTTAGGGTATTTTAGCTCAGACCTTCTTTTATAATAGTTCTAGGTCTATTATATTGGACCTTTATTCTTTATAGTTTAGGGTCTTTTAGACCATTCCTTATTTCACTGTAGTTTAGGTTATTTTATATTGGACGTTCTATTTCATTAGATTAGGGTCATTTATCATAGACCATAAATGTCTTTATTTTATGGTATTTGAATCAAACCTTATATTGCTTTAATTTATGGTCTTTTAGCTTGGATGTTCCATTGCTTAAGATTATGTTCTTTTAGCTCAGACCTTCTACTATTTTAGTTTAGGTTCTTTAATCTTGGAGATTCTATTTCTTTAATTTATGGTATTTTAGCTCATACAATCTATTTCTTTAGTTTAGGGTCTTTTATCATAAAATAGATATCGACGCTCATGGAATGTGGTGCAGAAATGAAAGGAATGACCCAAAACACTCTGGGGTGTTGGGTTCTTAAATGGTGTCTCAAGGGATCACAATGATCAGAATTCCCTTTTTTTAGAGTGATGCATTTGGTTGAAGACAATAGGCGCAGATGCATGATCCGTTTGTGTACATGAATAGTTAAGAAAAGTGTCTCTTGAAGATGAGTATCATTTCTAGGGGCCATGGAATATTTATGGAGGTAATATCAGTTGAGGGTGAAATACTAGGGATGCTAGGTATACTTTTATAGTTGTAACATCTGTGGTTTAGGTCATAACCCAAAAGTTTGAGTCTTGAATATGATATGGGACAGACATGTCGATTATGTCTCATGGTATTGTGTAATTCTAGGTTTCTCTGTGGTGTTTCTAGGTCTCACAATGATTGATTCGCCTTTTTGGAAAGGAAGAGACTCCTTTGGTTAGTTTATAAAGGGCCTTACATGTCAATAGAATGGTCAAGAAAAATATGACCTCCACTCCATTCAGAGGGACATGAAAGATTTGTGAAGACTCAAATGTCTAGATGATGAGGTTGGGTGTGGGAGGATAGATATCCTTGAAGGTTTTCTGTCCCTTAGTGAATTCCATCTCTTGATCATGAATCTCTTTCCCTACATCCTATTATTTCGAATCATGTGGTGTGGTCCATCAAAGATACGTGAATGGATTGTCGCATTTCGTCCATGAGAAAGGTTGAAAAAACATGGTGAAGTAATGTTGAGGATGTTGAACCCTCTCTGATAGTTTGGTATAGAGACTATAAGTCTGGCTTAAAAGTGGTTTGATGAAGAGGAGGATATCATATATTCATACCGAGAGTAATTCAAACACACTGAGGTGTTGAGTTCTGTCATAGTGATTTCAGGGATTAGTAGGATCATAAAGCATTTTTTTACAGTGATAAATTTGGTTCCAGACCATGGTTGCATATATGGGATCAATAGGCAAACATTCATAGCCATTAAAAGGTTCTCTAAAAGAATGGTACTATTTATAGGGGCCATGGAAGGTTTATAGTGGTCTAAGACATCCAAATCATGAAGTGTTATTTGTGGAAAGTGTAATTTCCCGGAAGGTTTTGAGTACCCTAAAAATTGTGTAACCACTTAGAGAACACATTAACGTGGTGAGGATATCTCATAAATCATTACTCTATATTTTTCTTGAACCTAGGGGTCTAGCAAGAATAGTTTGGATTTTACTAGGGATAAAGAGTAGGACCTATGAGGTTTATTTCTTATTTATTTGAATAATAATTTTTTCATAAAATATCGACATAAAGATTTTATCAAGTGAAGAGTTGAATTTTTCTCAATTCTCCCTCTATGTGTTTTTGACCTGAAAAGTTTTATGTCTCTTCCACTAGCAGTTTAAGGTCTTGCTATTTGCACCATTATAGGATAGGGTTTATGTTCGTACAACTTTGACCAATAGTGCAGGAATTTTAATATCATGATGAACAAAGAAAAAATATAGGGGGTGGTGAGAAAGAGCTAAATTAGGATATGAAGGGTCATGAGTACCTCATCATCCATCCATGTGGGGATGAAAATATTTTAAATAAAGGATTTCGGTTTTTAGGTCATGATTAATGATTTTGGAAATTCATACCGAGTGTATTTTAGATCACACTATGGTCTTGAGTTCTTCCATATGATTTCAGGGCTCACAAGGATCGGAATTTCCACTTTATAGAGTGTTTCATTTGGTTGAAGAGCCTAGACATGTATGTAGGATCCATAGACATACATTCATATTAAAGAAAAGGGTCACTTAAAGTTGGTTATCTTTTCCAAGGTCCATGGAAGATTTATGGAAGCTTGAGTTGCTCGAGACATTAAGTATGATTGATGGATGGAGGTTCTCAAAATAATATAGAAGCACCTCATACTCTGGTTGAGTGGGTTAACGCTCTTATGGACCTTTTATAGGGTATGAAAAATGGAAAATGGTCTGTATAGTTTAACATCATATAGTGGGTAGGTATTTGTTTCTATGGAGTTTGGTTTCATGTGGTAAGGATGTATTCAATATAGTTTATGTTCATGTGGTAATGACTTATCCCATGAATTTTATTGACATGTATTAAGGACATGTTTTGTGCAGTTTTTTCTCATACAGTAAGGATTCATATCCATGAAATTTATCATCATGTGGTACAGACATGGTAATTAAAGTGAAAATTTGGGCAATTCATATTAAATGTGCAAGAAGGTCATCCTTAGATCTTTCTCAAACATTTGTAAATTAATTTTACATGACCCAACCCCCTAACAATGTATTTTGGGGTTCATTTTATTCTATTGTTGTATTTGGGCCATAGATTGACTTTTTGGGTGTCACTACATATCATGTGATGATAGGAATCAAGACACACATTGTTCTATAATGGGAAATAATCTACACATATATGGTCCATGTATAGTGGTGGGAAATGTTAATGTTGATTGTTGACATTTGGCCTCAAATTGGAGATCCAGGTGTCTCTACATATCCTATATTAATAGGAATCAACCCACACATACATCTTGAGGAATGAATTTCCTGTACATGTCTAGCATATACACATAGAAGTGTTATTTTGTATCATGTGGTGGTTGGACCAAGATATAAGATCAATGAATCCCTACATATCTCCTTGATAATGAGAATCAAGTCGTATGTAGTTCTGGAGACACATGCAGTTTAATTTCATGTGGATAAGACATAAACTATGTTGTCTAATGTCATGTGGAAAGGACTCATGGTATTACTTTTGTGGTCTTGAATTTAGGACCATGATGTACCATTCATGGGACCTCATTCCTCATTTTTGTTGGGAATACCATTCCAAAATTATTAATCCCTCGTGAGCGATGCTTATTGTGAGAAATAAGGAATGGAAAAGGTTTCTCACACCATATAGAGGAAATCAAGGATATGAAAAGGGTATTTTGTATTATTGGTTAGCTAGACCAAGATATAGGATCGAGGTATCCCAACATATACCATTGAAAATGAGAATCAAGTCATATATAGTTCTATAGGCCCATTCAGTTTAATATCAAGCAGATATGACATTGATCACCTGACATGAAAGAAAAGAAAGGTTGTGGTTGGACCAATGACTAGAGTATCAGGATTCACTACTTATATTGTGATTATAGGAAGATATCCATACATAGTTCATAAGGTAGATATTCCCATGGTGAAGCTAACCTTCATATGGGGATGGTAGCATTTCATCCTTCCTTCGCACAGATCTAGCTCGAAGATGGTAGTCATTTATAGTATTAATGGGGATAGAAGGATATTGGACATATGGGGTCAAGTATATCACCTTGACTAGATTTATGGGGAGCACATAGTTGTTGTCGATCATGCTCCAGGGATCTATAAGGGTGGTCCCAAAACCATTGGGGGGATACAATATGTATATCATCATCTGCCATTGGTTATTTTCCTTTATTTTTATAGATATATTATTTATCATATGTTTCTCTGCATGTTTTGAAGGGGAAATTTTCACTATGTAGTATGCCATCCTTTCCAATGGTAGGTATTTCATACACTAATGTAATGTTGAAGGTACCACCAAGTGGTTTTGAAGATAGGGCCTTCTAAGAAAAACATTGTATGCGGTGTATTTCTAGATAAACATAAACTCAACATCATATGTGAGGTCCCCAAACAAATATTTGAGTTTAATCTTCCCAATAAGTATTTTCATAGGCTTATCATAACCCTGAATGGTCGACCATGTGGGTGAAAAATCCCATTCAATATACCCAAATTTCAAAGGGCTAGAACAGGGATAAGGTTGATCCCAGATCCATTATAAATCAAAACTCCTTGGAAATATACATTATTGAGTCTTTCCGAGGAATATAGTGGTATGATGTTCCCTTTAAGGAACTCTTTCTTATCGTATCTAGTGAATGAGATGGTGAAATGGAATTCTACTGACATAGTCTCCACTCGGAAGACCACTACTGTAGTGGATTCTGTCTTAAATTCTTGTGGGCTCTGGAGGGATTCCAAAAGTGCCTCACTAAGTTCATTTGAAAAATGGTGCACATCAAGGATTGAGAAATTAGTTGGGATAACCGATATCTATTTGATAATATCATACTTTTATGCCAGAGTTCTATACTTCCTGATGTGGAATTTCTCCTGGATAAGTGGTTTTGGAGTTGGGGTATTTGAGGTGGATGAGCTCAGTGCTTCTGAATAAGTTGGGGGAGCATCTTCGGCCATTGGAACTGGTCATTCCAACCTTCCCTATTACCTAGGATAATAAGATAAATGAACTCCTGTTATGTTTTCATGAAATATAGTTTGGCACAAGTGATGGATAGAGGGTTCCAAGACACCCTATATACTCTTTTGGGTCTTCTAAAACACCTTCCCACACACTTCAACTTAATATATGTTATCAATTGGGAAATTTCCTAACTACAGGGTCTAACCACATCTGCGATGTCCCCTGTATCCTAGGCCTTGGTGCATGCAGCCTCTTTTTCCCCTATTTTGTAAAATAAACTCATCTTATAAGGAATATTCATCATTATAGAAGGGGTTTTCCAAGTGTATCATGTTTTAAGAATAGATTATGATCTTTTCATCTGATAAGGATTCCATTTTTTGGGTGGTTCTTATACTAATGATGTTTCATGGAAGAAATATTCAAGATTTAGAGATTGAGTTGGAGCATAATATGACTTTTCCTCTTCTATTTCTTCCTACTTCTAGTGGTCACACCCAATATTGGGAAACATATCATAGGATTCCATATTATGGGGTGGAGCCATTTTGGGAATCTATAGTATTTCCCTCAGGTTGGAATGATATTGATCAAATATTTTTTAATTCATCTATTTGTGGAACTCCCACTCACACCTAGTGAGAACTTTCTACTAATCATCATATTATTCTAGTTGGGCAACGGTTATACAGGACACCAGCAAAAAGGACTTTTCTAAAAAAATCTGGAATTGACCATTACTTGAAGGAAATATTTGAATATGGAGGATTTCAAGATATTATAACCCAACCATCAGTGGAAATGGAATTAGTTAGATCAGTCGTTGAGTTTGACCTCATCGATCTTCCTGGGTTGCGATATCATGAGCAGGTTATTGTCCAGGGATTATAATAAATAACTTGGGACTTAATTATTTTGGAATCATTATTGTTTATTAAACACTTACCCAAATATCACGTGAACCTAATTTCTTTGTGCATCTATATGATGGTGATTTGGTGGTCATTTCCGCTCTACATGACGTGTTGAGAAGTTCAGGGCCTGCCTAGGTGCTTGGAGGGGCACTGTTATAGGCTTGAGAGTGACAAATATAGATTCTTCTTTCTCTATCCTTTTCCCTTATGTATTGTTTAAGAGTATAATTATATATTGGGTAAACTAAATGGAATCCTCAAGATGTTTTTCCATTTTAACAAACTCACGGAACCCATGTGGGTACTTTATTAGGATCAATGGTGTCTGAAACTCATCCTAGATTCTATCAGTATAGATTTCTAGTAGTTTCTCTGGAGATAGAGGGATTGTTATTAAATATGTTGAGACATTATACAAGGATATAATTTCACACAACCTCTCTTTCTCATGTTGTTTGTAGTTCGTCATTTTGATGATCGTTTTTTTTTTCTCAGTGGGCAGCTGAATTGATAAAGGAATTAGTGATGAAGTTCTTCCCATCCTACAACAGATCATAGTGGAAGACTGCAATACCATATATAAGTTGTCCCCCTAATAGTCTATACAAAACACCTCAGATTTGTTACCTCTTATTGATCTTGGGGTCCTATAATCACCCCATACAGGGATACAATGTGTGTAAGATGTTGTCCAGGGTCTCTAACACCATAAAATGTGGAGAGTGTAGGATTTCTAAAATTGGGTTTTAGGCATAGTGTCTTCAATTAATTTGGGGTTTGGCTTCCTCTCATGCTGCATATGTGACCATCTTCCTTCCATGGATTCCATTCAAGTAGCTAGGGACTCTATAACATTAAGAATCTATTGGGGAACTATTTCCAGAGACACATCCCATCTATAGGGAGAGGGTAGTGGTCGATGAGGTGTTACCATTTTTGTCTCCCAATGATTCTCAAATATTCCAGATAATGAATTATTACCCTATAAATGGAGAGGTTATTTTCAAAATAGAGGGATCTCATGATCTTTTTTGACTTACTCATTTATGTAGAATGGTTTCCTTGTTGTGGATCTAGTGTGACGCTCATATACCATTCTTGGTAGTGGATCATCTATTGGAGGGAGAATATTCTTCTCATTATGAAGACAATACCCAGTTTGAATATTTCACTTGAGTAGCTCCTCATTGAGTCATCTAAGATTTTTCATTTCACTCTTGTATCATGAAAACTATTACTCTGTGTAAGGAAATTCAACTCTTTTGGGTGGTGGTCAGGATGTAGTCACATACATTCTTTTTTCTTTGGTAGTTTTCATGAGATACATGGAAAATCATAATTTCTTTGTTCGATATTTTGGATCCTTATTTGTTTATAGGTGCATGAAACCTTAGTTTGTGCCTCTAAATCATCTTCCTATTAGGGTAATTTTTCTGTGTTTCGGCTCTCTTTACTGGTATCTTGATAGAAAATGACTATCTTGTTGACAGTGATGACATTCATAGTGGCATATAAGGAAATGGTGGTTGTGCCATTACTTTTGAAATGACATGATGATTATATACTACCTTCATCAGGGTCATTATTCGAACCCATGGTTGTATTGGGCTATATTGGCTTGCAAACCTGCTAGGGTCTGGTTGCCTTCTCTATATGCTCCTCTTATCTTAATCTTGGAATAGTGATCTTGAGGGAGTTTTCAATCGTGACTATTGAGTGGGCCTCAACCATTATAGGTTTTTCTTATAGTGGTAGGAACATGTGAGATTTTGAACATAGATTCTTTCCTCCCAACCTCGATAAGAACTATTCTCCCTTTGGCGATGATAGTGAAAGAACTCTCCTAGTCCTATGGGGTGGGGGTTATTTAGGACCGCAATTGGAATTGATTGGTCCTATTGTTGAAGATCCAATGATTCCTATTGGGGATTTGATGATTCTCGAGATGGGAATTAATATATAAATTCCCTCATCCGGGTGGGGTGGGGTTGATCTAGAATCATCATTGATGTACTCGGACCCTCTCAGGGGATTATGAACCTACTGATGGTGATTGAGATATAAATTTATTTATCCCAATGGAATCGGGTTTGTTTATAGATGATGATGATATATCTTGAATCCTCTCTATAATTAAAGATATTAGTTTTAATGGTAGTGGTTGACATTCCACATACTCGGTAGGGTTGGTTTGATCCAAGACAGCTGATATGGTAGCGACTATTGTGGCATGTTTGATGTGGTGATGTTGTGACCATGTGGGAGATGGGTACATCGGTAGTCCATTATAGGAATCATTATTCATGGAAAGTTTTATAGTTGATCATAACATTGGATTTTTTGTATGAAACACATTTTTAATGCATAGAGGGGCTCTTTTTAATGTCATGTTGTTTGTCCTATTCATGATATATAGAAATTGTTGAAGTTGGGGAATTCTATTGTAGTAAAAAACCCGCCTAAGTGTTACCTTGTCCCCTAATTTTTCTTGAGGCTATGACATTACAGGACAGTATATCTAAGGGATTCTTCTCTTTCAAGGGTGTATTAATGTATGAATATCTATACTATTCACATCATTTAATATATATTCATTATGTTCCTTCAAAGATCATTTTTCGAAGGGTCCTAATGAAATGGTGGAAAGCATGTTGAAGATTTTTACTATGCTTTTCTGGTATTAGATCTTGATAAATGCATATAGCATCCAGATATAGTTGAAAAAAAATTATCTTTATGGTCTAAAGGTGACACTAGTATCCTGGATAAGTAAGGTTTCCAACCTCCAGTCACTGATGAGTATCTCACACATTTTCATTTAGATAAGGCATAAACTCATTTTCTAGCTCATCTGGGATCTCATAGTCAAAAGTGGAGAAGGGAAAGAATGTGATGGAGAGGTTTTTTCTAACTTAATATATCCTTTTGACAATATAAACCTCCTCTTAATCAAACTTACACATCTCAATTTGGTCAGACCAAAGAAAATACTTCTGAGGGTCACCTACTAACTAGAGTAGAGTGCTGGTCCAAGTTGATGGGGAACTATATGTAGTTGACCCTGATGTTTCAAGATACTCTATGTACAATAATATCATAGTGTTGAACACCTCTCTATATGAATATTTAGAATCTATGAAAACCTCTATATATGATATTTTTTTGGAAATGGGGGTATTTTTATTTTCGTCGAAGATATTTTTATGGGGAGGCTAACCACAGTGGATATTAGAAGTATATTATATTTGATTTTTCTCCACACTACCACAAAGAGTAAAATTTTGGTAATGATCATCTTTTGCTTTAGTGAAAGAGTTGAGAGACCCTTGGGGTGTTGAGAATGTGTGTTGAATGACCTCAATGACACATAAATTGAGTAGATTCATAATAGGGGCTAAGAATGGTCAGAATATGATGACATGCCTTTTGGAATTGTGCAGGTATATGATCCTATAATATGATGGTTGTTGGATTATAATTATAAACCACTAGTGTTATGGGATTTTGATCCCAATAGTGAGAAGATACTAGAATAGTCCATTGAGTAGTCTCATTGTTGATAGGAATATACACTTTTCTCAAGGCATCTTCCATTTTCACTTCATGATCCTCAGTCAAGGTAGGTATATGAGCCCGGTCCTGAGCCTTTGGGATATTCCACTAGTCTTTCTTAGAAGGTTTATGGGTCATACCTAAGGAATTTTCCACTCGCACATGGTGAGCCTCAATTGGAATAAGAATATAATTTTGTTCTGAATATTCATTTCCCATCGGAATATGATGACGAACCACCAAAATTGGAGAAGGGATGTGAGCCTCCTCCTATAATTCCTTGGAATGATGCTAGTGCAGTCATTCATCGGAGGAAGTAAGAATATGTGCCTGGATTTAATGATAAACTGAAATAAGTAATAAACATTCATTGAAATGAATATGGTCTTGTCTTGAGGCTTGTTCCATTATCGCTTCATTATCCCGGACCAGAAACGAGATATATGCCTGATCATGGGCCTTTAGAGTGTGTTGTTGGACGTTTTTGATAGGAATATGTGTCTTTCCCAAGGAATGCTCACCTCTCACATGGTGATCCTTGAACAAAACATTTATATTATCACAATCATGGGCCTTTAAAATATGATACCATACTTCTTCGACATGCATGTTCCCTTGTCCCAAGGCATGTTCCACTCTCACCTGGTGATCCCGTGATGGAATAGGGGTATGATCCTAGTTTGATTCCTCATCCTTTACCAAAATATTCTGATTATCATCCTAGATAGGTGATAGAATGTGATCTTTCTCCAGTGTGGCCACTTGTTCGCAATGATCAGAGTGGTGAGCTATCCTGGCTATAGGGATAGAAACATGCACATGTCCCTATATCTATAATAATATAGGAATATGATATTGGAGTTATTCATCTATTTATAAAATATTTGAGCATATTAAAAAAGTGTGTGTAGGGATATAAATCTTCACATTCTCGAAATCCACTATGTTTTAATGCATATGTATTTGATTGAAGTGGGGATGTGCGCGCACTTATGTCCTCATTGTTCCATCAGGACCTGCATATGGTCTTTGTGCCTAGGGGCAAGGATATGTTCCTCCTCCATGCCTGTTATGTGAATATTCCCATATAATTTTTCTGAGAGAGCAGTGATATTAGCCTACTTACTGGTCATTGTCTGAATATATTGGCATACATCTTTAGAATGTGTTGGGGTATGATCCCTTTTTTGGATATCTTGATTCTTCCTTTCCCAATGATTCTTCCTTGTTTCTCATGCATGGGCATCAAAGGCAGACGTGTGTCAGGTGGTACCCTCATTAGGTGATTGGTGGGTATCAGAAGGATGGTGGGGTGATTGTGGTTGATAGGTCCCCTCCCCAGAGGCACATGAACCAGATGTTATCTGTGTTTGACTCACTAGTCCACCATCATCATATATTGATGTTTGTGATTGTTTTTCTTTAGGGATAAGCTCCCAATATATTTGGATTTGTCAATGGGGGCCACTAAATTAGCTATATCTTTTCTTGGACAACGTAGACTCACCAATTTTCATTCTTGGATAACCTTATGGGTAGCTTCTGGGGTTAGGATTGTTCCACATCAGTGGTATTCTTTGGACATCATATTTACAACCTAATGTTAAAAATGTCAGTTAGGAAAGATCATTTTGTGATCCATAAGTGTTTCATCCATAATTTATTTACTAGAACGATTAATGGATAATGAATTCATTGTCTTGAGTTGGGAATCTATAAAGGAGATCAGTATCTGTTGTCATGTGGACAACAAGGAGGAAGGTTACTGATTAGTGTAATATCATAGGAATGATGTGTTCTCAATCAGATATGCATGGTTAACATGTTTTCCTTTAATTATCGATCCATCCATTATTTTCATTTGTACATGTCAAAATGAGGATGGACATATTTCATAAGAACCCCGGTAACATAGGCTTAGTTGTAAGCTTTATGCTAAGATTACTGGCTTTGTTTGTGTGGTATATAAAAAAAAGTGGCATGATGCATGATTAATTATTCATTTTCTTATTTTGGAGATTCATGTCAGGTTCACCATTTTTTTCATATTGTGGACAAACAAAATGTTTTGAAATCTAATAACCCAATCATTCTATTATTTGACAAATTCAAATTGTGTTCACCATTTTTGTTTGCATATTTTGGGAAAATGAAATTTTCTGATGGATAATAACCCAATAATCCAATTATTCAGTAGATTATAATCTAGTTAACCATTTGTTTTTCATTGGGGAATATATGACCATGAGGCATGTTTGGTTCGGCCCGATGGTTTATTCTAGGGGGTTCATTTCCTACATAATCATTAATGTCAGGTCACCATTGTTGTTCTTGATAGAAACTCCCAATGGTTCTCTAATCCGTAACCGGGTACATGCCTGAATTCTAAAGTTAGGTGTTCAGTTGGTGTTTTAGACCCAGTGACACATAAGGAATCACATTGGTCTAAACGATTATAGGCTGATCTCATATCACCCTTTTAGGGGGAATTAATGCCTACTCTGGGACTCCCATATAGATTTAAGAAACATTCAATAACTTCTTCCTAATCCCGATTTAGGACCAATTACACTAACAAAATAATTATTGTGAATGTATATTTTATACAAAATAAAGGGGTTATAAATTTGTTGAATCCATCAATATGTATCTGGGGTTGTTTATATATTTCCTAGTATCTAATTGATGCTTATATATTGAATCTGTATAACTAGAAACTTCATAATTTTCTACCTTTAAGGGATGTTGTTATAGTTTTGAGTTTTAAATTGATCCCTAATGAGGTTTCTTGTGTGTATTTGTTATTACAAGAATAAAAACCCACATTGTTCATTAAACCCAGGTAGTTTACCATCATAAGGAGAGTACATCTGTATGGGTTGTTGGGTGCTGGAAATTTTAGCTAGAGTCTTGAGGAGACACCCTATGCATAAGGCCCCAGCCTTAAACATTACATAATCTTGAGTGAAATCAAGAATTAACATTGAGGATATTTTCAGGTGTATAGTTTTAGAGAATTAATTCATAACTATTACATAACAACACAAATATTACAAAGTAGACACTTCTACTCACTATCAAATATTTCACAAAATGAAACTCCTTAATATAAAACATGATTTATTTTTCTTCATAAAAATATTATTATAATTAATCTTTATATCCACCTTTCTATTAACAATCATTATACCCAATAAAACATTTTAAAAACATGGGATGAGCACAAAAAAATCACAGTAAGGGATATAAAATAATTAACAAAACCATTAGTTCGTAGATATTTAAAACTCATAAAAACATTTTCAGAAAATAAATTTTTTTCACCACTAAAACATATACTCATGAAATTGTAAGATTCAAGAAAAATATTCTTAGAAAACATAATTCATAATGGTAACTTGTGCCATCTTTTTCACACTTAGATTTTGTTTTTCAAAGCTACATAGGGACTAGCCTTCATGGTTATGTTTGGAATACCCATCATTGTATATTCCATAAATCTCTTAGGAGAAACCCAAATTTTCAACATTGTCTCATTAACCAATCCATTGGAGAGCTATCATGGGCCTACCCACCCTCAGATTATGACAGAACCACATGTATACATAAACAATGCCCAATAACCATAACAAAATCATAACACATAAACAAGCATAAGAAAAAATAACATTTACATTTTGTAATCACAAAATGTCATTTCAAGATATTGATATAATAAATCCATTATCAAAACCATTTTCAATACAAAAATACCTGAAAATTGAAAATGGTATTTATTTTTCTTTTAAAAACATTATTGCTTGTAGAGAAATCCAAATATCAAATAATGGTCATGGCAGCGAAAAATTCTTTGTCATCGCATAAGTTAAAAAACATTCATTTTTTCATTTAGTAAAATGCTTCATAGAAAAATATTATTTTCTAAAACCTTTGAATGAAATTAAAATTTAATGGGTTTAATTATACATCTTATAAAATAAGGTGGTGTATAACATCAAAATATGCCTCAATGAAAGGAGATTGAGACGAAGTACCTTACCTTGAGTCTGAATCATCATGTACAATCATTATATTCTTGAATAATAAATTTAGGTTAATGTATACTTTATTGATAAACTTATCAAATTTATTATTCCTTTTTTATCACTTATTACCATTTTATAATACATACATAATTTTTAAGTTCATATCAGACGTTCAGTCGATATACGATACTTGATTCAAAAATGGATTTGTTATGAAGTAAATTGTCCATGTGGTCATAAGTACAACATCTACGGAATAGTATTCATGAAATAATTATCACATTTATGAATTAGTCATACTTTTTAAATCAAACCATTAATTATGGTTATTAAAAATGAATGTTATAATCATGGAGATAGTGAGTCATATGTACACATTAGTAACGTTCCATTTTTCATTGATCATTATAGAAATAAGGTAATTAATATTTTATCTTTATAGAATAATAATAATTTTATTAACATCAGAATAATCCTTTAAATATAGTTATATATATCATACAAGTGATGTAGTGAATAAAAATGATACATGTCACTTCGTGGAGGTGATAGTTCACATGTACGCACAAACGACGTTATCGATTTTATGTGCATGGAAGGTAATAACATAATTAAAATATAATTATTTTAAAATTATAAATATTTCATTAATATCATATATGAATATTTATTCAATCATTATAACTAGTCTTGATAGACGGTAATGCAAAACGAACAATATCGGTTTGTGAGGTGGTAGTCTTCTGTACACACAAATGAACTATTCATTTTCCATTTGATGAAATTAGAGATTGATTTAGGTGATGATATTAACATAATAACATATTAGTATATATAAGATAAATAGTTATTATTTCATCTTAGAAGATGATTATTTAAAGTAGGTGGAAGAAGAAAAAAATAGAAACAGTTAAAAAATGATACCTCTTCTTCGGTTGATCACCTTTAAATAACACCTTAAAACCTATAAGAAGGTTGTTCTACATAAACTAAGGGCTCAATAATGTGGGTAATAATTCTAGGAAATGTTTTGGTTAGATATTGGTTGAACCAAATGGTTCTTGAAGTGTGAGTATTTGAGAAGAGTGGGTACCTTTATATGGGATAGCGGAGGGGCACCCTTGGAAACTCTTAAAATATTAAATTAATATAAATTAAGTTTTTAATATAAATGAATCCTACTTGAGATATTTAGAATCTAGGATTAGGATAGTTTGAATTAATCTCATACAGTAATTTTTATACATGTATTTATTTTATTTTAAACCTTATCTTTTTGATTTTCCCTTTATTATTCTCTCTTAATTTTAATTGTGGTAACAATATTTTAAATATTAAGAGGATATAAATTTCACTTATATGGGGTCAATTTTCCATTATTGGAAACTTAATGAAATATTTGGCCTTATAACAGTCACTTTGTGATTTTAAATTTCTTTTATGATTTTTAAATAATTTAATAAATTATTATTTTTATAAAATAACAATTAGGTCAATTTTTACACAATTCATTTCATTGAATTTAAATAAAATTGAAGAATTGATATAACTTCAAAAAACCATTGAATACACTTATAACATATCATATTCACATAGAAAATTATTGGATGGCATAAATTATGTAAAATAATATTTATTTTTAAATTTATATTATCCTTTATATTATTCTTTATTCAATAAATCTATTCTTGTATCATCATTGTGTCATAATTAAAATAAATTATTTATTTCCTAAAAATTATAAATAAATTACCATGATGTAGGTAATATTTTTATCTTTCTAAAGACTATTTATAGTTGAATAGATCCTCTGTATAACTCTATTTTAAAATACTTTTATTTTTTTTAAAGTGTAACAAAACTAACTATTCATTGGATATAATATTATAAATGCATTAAAGTCATATAAGTGGTCCTAAAATAGACCCAAGGATGCCCATGGTTGGGATACACTAATCAAATTAATTAATTACAATTTTAGGGTAGTTTATATTATTATAATATTATTTTTACCTTTAATTACCTCATTTAGCCTTAATAGTGGTAATTAAAATAATTACTAAAATTACTATTCATAATGTACCAAAAAAATAAAAAGGATCTATTTACAGAATTTAGTCCTTATGAATCCAAATATAGAATCAATTTTTCCAAATTCAAAAAACATATGTTTTAGCAATTAATTTGAAATTAATCCTCATTGTCAAAATGAGAAAAGAGGTTTTTTTAAGTTAAAAACATCAAAAGATTGATTTGCGTTTACATCAAATTTCAATGTAAAATTAATTCCAATGACCAAAATTTGATTAAATGATAAAAAACATAATTCAATTACACTTTAAAATAAATTAAAATTATAACACAACTATATAAATAAATTGGATGAAAAGGCAGTTTTTAATTTAAATGTAGTATTTTCATTATTCATTAAAAATGAATTTTATTAGAAAAATACCAAAATTTAAACCAAATTAAATTTTGATGTCCCTCTTCCTAATAAGATGTTTATTCTTTAAAATGGAAATTATAAAAGTTTTAAAAACTACATTTAAAAAGGTTTCTCCATCAAAAGGCAGTAAAACTACCTTTTAAAAATATTAGAGTATTTTATGCTTAAATTTTGATGTATTCTCATTTTAAGCCTCTAAAATTTATTAGAAGAAGGAAAAACATTTAATAAACATGTATAAAAATAATATAGTAAGTTATATTCATTTTCACCAATACAACGGCTAGGCAATAACTGTCATTTAAACTAATAGTATTAATAAAGTATTATTTTTTCTCTATATCTCAGTCTTATGTGAAACATAATATTTTAGAGAAACTCAAGGTTGCGTGTCAGGAACACTATCAGAAAGAGCATCACTTTTTTAAAAAAAAAATATCTAATTCCAAAAAGATAATAGATATGAAAATGTATTATTC
Source organism: Viscum album (assembly GCA_963277665.1). Classification (NCBI taxonomy): domain Eukaryota; kingdom Viridiplantae; phylum Streptophyta; class Magnoliopsida; order Santalales; family Viscaceae; genus Viscum; species Viscum album. Next base: position 299,789,514 of record OY728151.1, read on the forward strand.
TATAATTACCTTGAATGTTAAATCCCTCCCCCCTTTTGGAAATTGCATCCTCAAAATTTAATTCATTTATCAAAGAAGTGGGGGAATTTCTCCCTCATTGAATTTTCAGATTCTGATGTTTCCTCTTCAAGCATATAGTCTTTACATGAAATTTTAACCTTATAAATCACCTTATTTCACAATGCTTTCTATCTATAGTCAAGACTCTAGACTATCTGTTCCTTATAAGAAATATTCTCTTCCAACTAAACTACTTATGGACTCAAAACATGAGATGGATTCAGAATATAATTTATTAACATTAAAACATTAAAAAAATTGTGTAGATTGGATAAAATTCATGATAAATCTTATTGGTAGGAAACTGATCCAATTTTCTCCTAGATTTCACAAAGTCCAATGAACCATGGACTCAGCTTCCCCTTCTTACCAAAACGCATCACACTTTTCCATGGTGAAACTTTGAGAAACACATGATCACCTACCTTCAAAGAAAGATCATTCCTCCAATTATCATCATTAATTTCCTGCCTACTATGGTATGTATTCATGTGTTTCTTAATCAATTGAACTTTTTTTTCTGTCTCTCCTACCAATTCTAGTACAATCAACTTCATTTCACCTACTTTATCACAAAACGCTGTAGTTCGACACCACTTTCCATATAATGACTCAAAGGGTGAAATCTGTATACTGGTATGAAAAAATTTATTATAATAAAACTCAACCAAAAAAATTTGTTGGTCCAAAATTCCCTGGTAATACATTGAACAAGAATATATAATATCCTCCAATGTTTAAATTGTTCATTGTATATTTCCATATTATTGAGGATGAAAAGTTATACTAAAATTTAATTCAATACCAAACAACTTCTAAAGGCCTTTCCAAAAGTTATAAGTGAACTTGGGATCAAAATCAGATACAATGGGGAGAGGAACTCCATGTAACCTAAATATCTCTTTATGATACAACCAATAAAGTTGATCTAGAGATTAAGTATCTAGAATATGAAGAAAATGAGCAAATTTTGTCAATCGATCAATAATAACACAAATCACATTGTTACCTTGAGAAGTATTTGTAAATACCACTACAAAATACATGGATATAATTTCCCATTTCCACTCTGTCACTAAAAAAGGTTGAATAATACCTTTTGGCAACAATCGTTCTGCTTTCACCTGCTGCCAAGTCAAACACTTCTTAGTAAAGTCAGAAATATCTCTTTACATTCTATACCACCAGTAATACTCTCGAAGTTCTCTTGACATATTACTACTACCTGTATGAACTAGAAATTGATAAATATAAGCTTCACATAACAACTCTTTCTTCAACTATGAATCATAAGGCACACATAATCTCTTTCCAAATCTCAAAACACAATATTTATCAATGTTAAATTCAGGTAACTTACCCTTATAAACTAATTCTACATTTTTCTAAAACTCATTGTCTTTCTTTTTCACTTTCTCAATTATACCTGATGGAGATGATTTCTATGAAACCTAAAACAAAACAAAGGAGTTTTCTACACTAACAACTTGTATTCCAACATTCATCAAATAATTCATCAAAAGGTCACATTCCAAACGTAACATGGTTAATGTATCATTACTTTCCCAACTCAAAGAATCGACCATATTGTCTTCTTTTCCAAGATTGTAATGAATCGTGAAATCATAATCCTTGATTAATTACATCCATTTCCTCTATCTAATGTTCAATTATTTTATAGTGAATATATTCTTTAAAACTTTTGTGATCATCATATATTTCACACTTTACACCATAAAAATGAAGCCCCAAAATTTTTAAGCAAAAACGATATCAGCTAATTCCAAAATCATGTGTATGGTAATTTAAATAATTATTCTTCAACTGATGTGAAGCATAATAAATTACTTGATCATTCTACATTTGTACACAACAAAGTCCTTTCATCGAAGTATCACTATAGATAACAAATTCACCATTTATGGAAGGTAACTCTAATATTGGAGAATTCAACAATCTTCTTTTAAATTCCCAGAAAAAATCATCATATACTTTTATCCAAATGAACTTAACACCTTTTTGAGTTAACTTAAGCAGGAGGCTATATAAACTTGAAAACGTTTCAACGACCTATGGTAGTAGCGTGATAAACCAAGAAAACTATAAATATTCATTATATTTGTATGTATTGTTCATCCTTAAAAAAATTTATTTTTGTAGGATCCAAAATTATTCCATATTTAGAAACAATTTGACCAAGGATTGAAATTTTTGTAACCAAAACTCACACTTTATGAATATTACATATAGTTTCATTTCTTTTAAGGTTTTAAAAACAACCCTTATATGAATTTAATTCTTTTCATTACTTTTATAATATACCAAAATTTCATCAATAAACACAACCACAAACTTTTCCAAGAACTCATAGAATATTCTATTCTTAATATCCATGAATACATCCAGTGTGTTGGTTAACCCAAAACTCATAACCATAAATTCATAATGGCCATATCTATTAAGAAATGTGGTCTTCAAAATGCTTATTTCCTTTACGTTCAACTGATGTCACCCTGACCTTAATTCAATCTTCAAAAAATATTTTTCTCTTTGGATATTATCAAAAAAATCATCGATATGAGAAAAATGATATTTTTTCTTAACATTGATGTCATTCAAGGCTCTATAATCAATGAAATTTCTTAGTAAAACATATTTTTTTAACCAAAAAGATACGAGGACCCCATGTTGATGTTCTAGGTTGAATAAAACCATTATCTAATAAATCCTATAATTGCTTCTTTGACTCAAAAAGTTCAATTTGAGCCATTCGACAAGGGGGTTTTGAAATTTTCTTAGCACCATGAACTAAGTCAATAGTAAATTCAACTTCTCGATCAGGTATAATACCAGAAAACTCATCATATAAAATATCAAGGTACTCATTTACCACCAGCACATCATTTATATTAACAGTTCCCTTTTTTTCAACAATATGTGATAGATACTATTCATATTAATCTTTAAAAAAATTCTCAACTTCTTGATATATTATCAAAGGTAAGGGTTTATTTTTTTACACAAACTAAAACTCTTTCTGAAATGAAAACTCTTTAGATCTATATTCAATATTTGTATGGTAAAAAGAAATCAAATCCATGACCAATATAACATCAAACTCTACTAGAGAAAAAAACAATATTTTTAGGTAAATTATTTCCATATATTAGGATAGGAAGATTATTATAATTTCTTTTTTCCTCAACATTTCACCCATGTGTTTTTACCAAAACTCCTGGATTTATTTTTTGAGATGGAATTCCAAATTTACCAGAATATTTCTCAGCAATGAAAGAATGTGTAGACCATAAATCAAATAACACCTTGGCATAATCTGAATAAACAAACAATTCACCTTATACTACTTCATTTGATGGCCCAACATCTACTTAAGTAATTGAAAAGGATTTCACCCCACCCTTCTTCTTGTATTCTGGATACATCCTATCATTTTATTTTTTTTCGGACACTCGTTCACAAAATGACCCATATCATTATACGTAAAGCATTTTACCCGTTATAAATCAAATTTTGTCTTACCACTACCTTGATATTTTTTAATGAAATTACGAGCCTTATGTCCCATATTACCACATCATAAGCACTAACAAGAATTCAAAATTAATTCCCTAGTGTTCTTTTTACCACAATTTTTTTACCATCATGCTTTTGTGGAGAATTCTTCCCTTTTTCCTACCACCAAAACCACTTATTCCTTTTTTTTCAAAGGACACTTGATCATCAGAAAACTCCATTTCTACCTTCTCTGCACATCGAATAAGTTTTTCATAACATTTGAACTCATGAGAATTCAATGCCCTTCGATAATTTTGATTTAATCATAAGTAAAAATGATTGATTTTACTATCAATATATTAGATGAAATTTGGAACGTACCTTGTCGTTTGAGTAAATTTTTCTTCATATGCAGATACTGGGTCACCCTCCTACCTCAATTTCGAGAATATTTTTTCCATCCTCATTTGAACCACCTTAGGAAAATATTTCTAAAGAAATATATTCTTATATTCGCCCCATTCCAAGGAATCAATCTCTTCACTATCTCTAATATTACTAACCATAAACAACTATAGATTGGATTCACCTTGAAAATGGTAAACAATAAGATTGACCTTTTGATTTTCTGAAAACCCCAGGACATCAAAAATATTTTCTAGTGTTTTAATCTACACTTTAGTTAAAATGGGTTCAGATGAACCTCAGCATGATGGGTAATGTAGTCTCATGAAACGCTCTGCTACTAACATGTTCCTATGTGGTTGGTCTAGCTAATCTCATAGATGGATACCACCACTATTTATATCCTGATTCAACTACACCTTCACTGGAACAAACTGTTCAGTTCTGATTCTAACCATCTCAGGTTTCTAATTTGGAAGTTTGTTTTCCTCTTGATGTCATCCCAATATAGCTTCCTTGTTTCCTCGATGGAAAACTATTGTGACCAAACATATCTTAGATGAAGAAACATGGTGATATTCAAATGGTATATCATTTCAATTTTACCATAAATTAAAAAAAATCATATATGGATATTCAATTAACAATATATTAACTCTAAAGTTATCTAAACTTGCCTCTGATACCAACTATAAGGCCCCATCAACATTAAATAATCATGAGTTAAATCTAGAATTAAAATTGAATATCTTTTTAGGTTTTGAGTTTTATATAATTGGGTCATAACTATTACATAACAACTCAAATATTAAAAAGTAGACACTTATACTCACTGTCCATTTTTTCATAAAATGAAACTCCTTAAAATAAAACCTGATTTCTTTTTATTGATAAAAATATTATTATCATTAATCTTGACATCAATCATTCTATTACCCATCCTTACACCCTGAAAACAAATTTCAAAAACTTGGGATAAGCACAAAAATCTCAGTAAGGGATATAAAATAAGTAATGAAACCATTAGTCTATGGATACTTAAACCTCATGAAAAGATTTGTACAAAATCATACTTTTCACCCATAAAACTTAAACTCTTCGACATAGATCATGAAATCATAATATTCATGAAAAAAACTTCTTATAAATCATAAATCATAAATGTAAATAGTGGTGACCAAATCATACTTACATTTTAGATTTCACAGCTGCATAGGGACTAACCTTCATGGTTACATTTGGAATACCCATCACAGTATATTCCCTATATCTCTTATAAGAAACCCAATCATTTATCCCCATATCATTAACAAATGCATTGTATATATTTCATAGGCTCACCTACCCTTGGTTTATCATGGAACCACCTGTATACATAAGCAATGGAAAATAACCATAACATAATTAAACCACCTAAATAAGACTAAGGAAAAATAACATTTACATTTTTCAATAAAAAAATATAATTTCAAGATATTGATATAATAAATCCATTCTCAAAACCATTTTCAATGCAAAAATAACTGAAAAGAGAAAATGATATTATTTTTCATTTAAAAATATTAAGACTTCTAGATAAATGTAAATATCAAATAATGGTCATGGTGGAAGAAAAGTCTTTGTCACCGCATACATTAACAAAACATTTCTTTTTTAATTTGGTAACATTATTCATAGAAAAATATTCCTTTCTAAAACCTTTGAATGAAATTAAAATTCAAAGGGGTTAATTATACACTATATAAAAGAGGGTGGTGTATAATATAAAAATGTTCCTCAATGAAAGGATATTGAGATAAAGTCCCTTACATTGATTCTGACTTGTCATGTACAATTTATTATATTCCTAAATAATTAAATTAGGTTATTTTATAATTTCTTGAGAACCTTTTAAAAGTTTATTATTACTTTTTCATCATTTATTACCATTTTATAAAACATACCTAATTATTTATGTTCTTATCGGATGTTCAGTTGATATTCGATACTTGAGTCAAAAATGAACTTGTTAGGAAGTAAATTGTACAAGTGTTCATAATTCTATAATCTCAAGAATAATATTCATTAAATAATCATCACATTTATATATTAATTATAATTTTTAAATAAAACCATTAATTAAATTTATGAAAAATGTACAACGTTATAATCATAGAGATGATAGGTCTTACGTATGCATGAGTAACGTTTTCCATTTTTCATTGTTCATTATGGACATAAGGTAATTATTATTTTATCTTTCCCAAATGATAATAATATTATTAAAATCATAATAATAATTTATATATATTTATATATATCATACAAGTGATGTGGTGAATAAAAACTATACACATCGCTTCGGGGAGGTGATAGTTCACATGTACTTACGAATAACGTTATCAGTTTTATGTGCAAGTAAGGTAATAGAATAATTGAAATATAATTTTTTTTAAATTATAAATACGTCCTGAATATCACATATAAATATTTATTCCATCATTATAACCATTCTTGGTAGATGGTAGTGAAAAACGAACTATATCGGTTCACAAGGCGGTAGTCCACCGTACACACAAAAAAAATGTTCATTTACCATTTGATGAAATTGGAGATGGATTTAGGTGATGATATTAACATAATAAAATCTAATTATATATAGGATATTTTAGTTATTATTTCATCATAGATGAAAAATATTTAAAAATTTGGAAGAAAATATAAAATAAAAACACTTAAAAAATGATACCTCTTCTTCGGGTGATCACCTTTGAAGAACACCTTAAAACTTATAATAAGGGTGTTATGACTAAAATAGGGCCTCAAGAATGTGGGGAGGGATTGTATGAATTATTTTTTCAAGATATTGGATTAACCAAATGGTTATTTAAGTGTGAGTATTAGAGAATATTTTGTACCTTTTTATAGGAGAGGGGATGGGCACCCTTGGAAACTCTTAAAATATTAAATTATTATAAATTCATTTTTTAATTAAAATGACTAAAACTTGAGATATGTAGAATATAGGATAAGGATAGTTCTAAATCCTCTCATGCAATAATTTTTAGACTTGTTTTTATTTTATTTTAAACCTTATATTTTTTGTTTACCCTTAATTATTCTCTTTTAATTTTAATTGTTGTAACCACATTTTAAATATTAAGAGGCTATAAATATTACTTATATGGGGTAAATTTTGAATAATTGGACACTTAATGATATTTTTTAACATATAATAATAAATTTGTGCTTTTAAATGTTTTTTATGATTTTTAAATAATTTAAAAAATTATAATTTTTATAGAATATCAATTATGTAAATTTTTACACTATTCATTTCATTCAATTTAAATAAAATCCAAACACAGATATAACTCCAAAAAACCATTGAATAGACTTATAACATGTAATATTCACCTATAAAATTATTTTATGGCCTAAATTATCAAAACAAATATTTATTTTAGTATTTATATTTTCATTTATTTGATTCTTTAGTTAATAAATCGATTATTTCAACGTCATTGTGTCATAATTAAATTTAATTATTTATTTCATAAAAATTATAAATAAATTTCCATGGTGTATGTAATATTTTTATCTTTATAAAAATTATTTATACTCAAATATATCCCATTTGTAACTCCATTTTAAAATAATTTAATTTTTAAAAAACAAAAGTGTAACAAAAATGACTATTCATTGAATATAATATTATATTTGCATTAAAGTCATCTAAGTATCTCCAAGTGGTCCTAAAATAGAACCAAATATTATCATGGTCAGGATACACTCATACAATTAAATTAATAAAAAAAATTGGGTAGTTCTATATTATTATAATATTAGTTTTACCTTTAATTACCCAATTTATCCTTAACCATGGTAATTAAAATAATTACTGAAGTCACTATTCCTAATATCCAAAAAAATATAAAGGACTTATTTACATAATTTGGACCTTCTGATTCAAAATATGGAATCCATTTTTCAAAATTCAAAACATAGCAATTGTAGTAATTAATTTAAAATTAATCTTCACTCTCAAAATGAGAAAATAGTTTTTTAAAGTAAAAAACATCAAAAGATTGACATGTGTTTATAACAAATATCAATGTTAAATTAATTACAATGAAAAAAATTGGGCTAAATAAAAAAAATTATCAAATTAAACTTTAAAAACAATTAAAATCACTACCTAACTATATAAAAAATTGGAAAAAAAGTTTGTTTTGAATTAAAATGCAGTATTTTTTACTATTCATTAAAAATGAATTTTATCAAAAAAATGCCCAAATTTCAACAAAAATAAATTTTGATGTAACAATTCAATATAAGAAGTTTATTTTGTCAAATATAACTTATGAAAGTTTCAAAACTAGATTTAAAAAGAGTTTTCCATAAAAAATTGGTAAAATTACCTTTTAAAAATATTAGAGTATTTTATTCTTAAATTTGGATTTATTCTCAATTTAGGCCTCCAAAATTTATTAGAATACAGAAAAAATGTTTAATAAATGTGTGTAATCATAATATAGTTAGTTCTATTTATTTATACCAATACAACATTTAGGCAATAACTACCATTTAAAATAATAATATTAAAAATGTATTATTTTTTCAGTATATCTCAGTCTTGTGTGAAAAATAAGATTTCAAAGAAACCCATGGTTGCATGTCGAGTATGCTATCATACATACCATCCCTTTTTATGTAAACTTAATATCTAATTAAAAAATATTAAAAGATATTAAAATGTCTTATTCTATAATCACACGGGATGTTACACTATATATCCTAGTTATAACATGATTTAGATTTATTATAGTTCAATCATTCCCTTGGGGTACACCCCAAAGTAGATTTCCTCATATGGGGGAGTTTTATATCATTTACACGGGAGTTTTATATCATTCCACTCATTGTTACTCCCAAAGCCCATGTGAGCTATGATTGATTTGAGAAATAAGGGTTCTTGAATAATCAGTCTCGCTATATATGAATGCAGGGCTTATATAATGAGACAACACTTTATATGTTAAATTTTTATCTCAAACCACATGGAGGCATCCTACAAATCTTGATTATGTAAGTAATTTGAGTCCCAATAGTTCTATTAGCTGATTTATTACACACTTATGTCACACATTGAAGTTTAAGATATATCTCAGACCTAAGGAAGATGTCCAAAATATCTTGGTTATTGCAGGGATCAGATTCCTCATAGTTTAGTAGATTACTCTATCCGCAGAGAGATAAGGTAGAGTGAATTATTGGGCCCAGATGGTCAAAATTTCAGTGATATGGGGATTTCATCAAAAAGTATGGTAGTTTGTTCTCATGCCTTATGATGGCATACTACGTATCCATGTTATTGTAGGAATCCAAGTACTCATAGATCAACTGATTGGGGATTACATGTTGGGTTTTCCCTTTCCTTTACAAAGGATTATGAAAAAAAATATATGATTATTGAAACTCCCTAAGAACACGTGATATATACTCATTGTGAGAACCAAGGTATAGAAAATGATCGATATCACTTCATATGGATGTGGAACTTTGGTACTAATACATCCCTTTAGAAGATTAATATAGGGAAAGGGCATCATATATTCATCCTATATATCATGGTTATGGAAGGAATCAATGTTTGTATAGTTCTTTGAATTAGGTATTACACACTAAGGGTTCACTATGGTCAGGGATTACACATTAAGGGTGGAAAATGTTATGAGGCACTAGGATTCCCTTATTTACAGGGTCTTCTATCCTGTCTACCATTCTTGATTTCCTGCATGAAATTCCTTAATTGTCTTCTTGACTTGTCGGAGGATGTCTCCTTAACATGTCTTAAGGAAATTATATAATCCAATTGACTTGTCCGGTGGATCTATCATATCTTGGATGAAATGATTGAGGTTTTTTACATGATCAAGGATAACTTGTCTGGAGTACATCGCATGATTTGGTTGGTCAGACTAGGAATCCATTTCATGACCCCATATATCGTGTCTATAGGGTGTCACCTGATTCAGCTGACATGCTCTGGGGTCATTGCAAGAGCTGTATTACACACATGGAGGGCATTGCGAGAGTCAATGTGAAATCTCTCAAAGGGTGTCACATATCCTGGATAACATTCCATGACGGCATGATGATACCTAGATAGTGTGCCCATAGGTCATTTCAAGAGCTATTTGACATGCCCAGGTTATACCGAGAGACACTGCGATCTTGTTCTAGAATCATTATATGATTCAGGTAAAACTTCTGAAGTAAATAGTGAGGTTTGGATGGGGTGTATGTAGTGTTCAAGAGACTTTTGTGGCATGCCTAGGGGTTCCAAGTGATGAGATTTTAAATTTAAAAAGGTTTTTTCAAGATCCCAAAAAAATTCTAAAGGGATGTCGTGAGATTGGGGAAATATTTTATTTTGATGTTGTGTGTCTTGTATGATTTATGTGAAGCACATTAGGATCAGGGCACATGTATTTCTCATAAGTCTCCAGTTCATTGGTCTTAGTTCCAGCCATTATTTTTTTTAATGCCTTATATTTTTTTCATGTTATGTTATTTTATGTCTCTTATGATCTAATAGATGTGTAGGATGTTCTTCACATTCCTTTCCATAAGTACATTATGTGATCTATGAGTGATCAAGAAAATTTATTTTATGTAGTACCCATGATTTTTCAATTTTTTCTCAATATAATACATAATGGGAAGTTTTTATAGTCACTTGTTCTTCCACTATGAGAAATCCCCTCTAGAACCGGTGCGTCTGGATGCGAGAAGGATAATTCTTCATAGGGAGAGTACTGGTCATTTTAGGTGTGTGTGGTTGTTTTTTATACTGGGTTGGGGGAGTTATAAGACTCTCTACCCCAGTTGGTCACCTCATTGTGTGGTGTATATCACGTCAATCTCGGATGAAGATGAAGAAGGGCTTCTACGTCACACCCCTTCATGAGTCTCCATTGTGGATTACTCCAAGGGTGTCCCCTGATTTTCAATGAGCGTGGGATCACCCTATCAAATCCCCCATTATTGGATTACTACCTATTTATGGGGACTTTTCTGAATCATTTAGACATTTCAAGGGACTTTCATATTTTCAGGTTGACATGTTCAAGGGCCTCTATGAGATTAGGGTTATTGTTAAAAGGAATTCATTAGATCTCAAGTGACTTGTTTGGGACTTTTAGCGAGATAAGGATGGAATTTCAAGTTTCCTTCTTAGGATTAGGTCATATTTTAAATAGGTCTTGTGACACTATTCCATAAACAACCTTACAACATTGTGAGAGTTTTACAATTGTGATAGGCTTCCACCTCCTCCCCCTTTTAATTAAATTTGTTGATTTTACAAAGTATTGGGGTTTGCAAGGTTGTTTGTGTGTTGTAAAGGACTATCAATGTACCTATTATTGATGCACCACATGACCGGAAAAGGTTATCAATGAATGCATGATAAATTCATAGACAATTACAACTATTTCTTCTAAAGGGTCCAAAGGGGAAGAATTTGGTTCCCCAGATATACCTGAGGTCATTTTCTTGGTGGGGATGAAATGCCAGCAGACATGTATTTTGGGGATTGTGGTGTCTTGTATATTTCCTAGGGAACTTCGCATGATAATTAAACATATGGGAGGCATGTTCCTCCTCCACTTAATTTGTTTTGGTTTATTTTATAAAACCTGATGGATCTCATGAGTTTTCTGGGATTATATCGAGGACAACCATCCTACCCATTGGTAAATTGTTGTATAATTTTTACAACTTCAAGAGGCTCCCCCATTTAGGATATTTTCATCCTAATTTGAAATACTTCTGGATGGTTTATGAGATGCCCATTTTTCAAAAATATGTGTGTCCTAGGTGGGATCTCATGGCAGCTTCTGGATGACCACTGATTTATTGGGGTTCCTTTGAGAGATAATAAGGGCTTTGTCTAAGGGGTATTTGGGACCATCTGTAGGTTATTTTATACACATGTTGCCTTTGTGTGACCTAGTGATGGTTACATAATTACATAATCCTTGGAGGATCATGTGATACACAGGTCTCAGCCACCTTCTTCTTTATTTTCTTTGGAGGGGAACATTATACCCATATTTAGGTATTTCTTCCTTTGTGGAATTTTTTATGGTCACTTTGTGGGAATAAACAACTATTCATCTAAAAATCAATTATTTTAGAAAAAAAATCAAAAGTCGGACCTAATATTATTTTAACATGATAAATCCAAAAAAGGAGGTCATATTATTATATTCATCTTATTTAAGTAATGAAAAATACTTTTAAAATAAAAAAATCTTTTGAATATTAAAAAATTTAAAAAATACAACTTAAGTTCTAAAATGTCAAATATGGGTAATTAAATTAAAACCAGAAGCTTAAAAATAATAAATTTACTTATAAAATACATATTTTTTATTATAAAAAGGTTTCGTGGATTTATAATTCATTATCATATACTAATATTGTTATAAATATCATGATATTTATAAAAATGATATTTTTTATTATTCTTCTAAAAATAATTTAAAAATACCCAATATTCATTTAAAAAAATATTTAAATTCTAAACCCAAAAATGCATTTTATATTTTAAAAATTTAATTTCCATAATTTTCTTTTTTAAATTTTAATTAAATTTATAAAATACAATGAGAAATTGTTTTTAATAGAAAAAACTTTTTAAAATACTCTATATTCTTATTCTAAATTTATTTAAATCACTAATGAACCTAGAATTAATAAATAAATATTATATTTTATTAAAACCATTATTTAACTATAATACACAATTATTTATTTTAGAAAAATTACAATTCATAATAAGATGGATCAATAAACACAATAATGCATTATGAAAATTTGTATAAAATAACCTCTATATATTTTAATATATATTAATTTATTTCATAATTTAGTTGAGCTTATTCATACCTAGAAATTCAATGGTTGGGGTTTAATTGTTTAAACATATCATGGTTTATTTTTAGTTTGGTTTTTTGTGTTGAGCAATCCATCAAACATAATTTGGCATAAATAAAGTAAAACATATATTAAAATCTCAATTCATTTCAATTTAATCTAAAAACTATTATTACCCATATCAGAGAAAATGAATTTACATTGAATTAATCTTGAATGTGTCTCTATGATACTTGTTTAACAATATTTATGTCATTGTATATACAAAGTGTCACCAAATATCACAAACCATCCTCGATACCTTGGTACCCATATACCCTAAAGCGCACTGACATATCCCAAAGTGTATTCCTAATCCCCATGTTATATTTAATAACACCTAAAATCATACAAGATCTAATGGGGAATGATTTTTACAACAAAAAATAGATCAAAATTATTTTAGTCGATATGATCAATAGTCTAAAAAGGACAATGCACCATAATCAAATACGTAAAAAAACCCAAAACAGTACATCATCAAAGTACTCAATATATCTCATGAAACAAAACATAGAAGTACTATAAAATGATTAGATAACATCTCCACTAGTCACCATCATGTATTTGGCCCCTAAAGATTCAAAACAACTACTATATATATGTATAACTTTCTAATTACTCAGACCTAGAAAAAGGAAATCTATAAACACCTGAAAAGAAAAGGTAGGGTATGATCTATATTTCCCAATAGAGCCTCTCTAATTTTTCCACAATAAATTTTATAAAAATAATAACATATTCATTCATTATTAATAAAATAATTCATGGCATGATATTTATTTATTTTCAATAAGAAAATTATTTTATAATCCAAAGATACAATATATATTAGAACAAGTTTCAAAAATGATAAAACAATATTTTATATAAACCATTTATATAAAGAAGTTGGAAAGAATTAAATAGTTTAATAATAGATGAAATGTTTATAAAAGTCAACCAAAATGTAGAACGTTGTAAAAAATCCATTAGTAAGTTATATTCTAGTAATAGGATCCTCACACATCTCATAATGATCAAGGATCAAGATAGGTATACACACATTTAATCTACACCCCAATAGGGGAACCCATTATGGGTATTCTACCCCCTAATTAGGGAAACCTTTTTGAGTAGTCAAGTTACAACTATTTAGTTTGAGTTGTAATCAACCATACATTTCTCAAGAGTATGATTCCTATCATTCTAGTCATAGTTACCCACTAATTATCCATCCTAACATTTACTTAAAAAAATCAATCAATCAATCCTAGGAAAATCAATCAATCAATCAATCATGGGAAAATAAATCAATATTTCAATTTCCAAATTATAGGTTTCAACATGACTTTTCTATTCAAAACCAAAAAATACTATTTAAAAATTCATAACTTTATAAAAACATCCTTCAATTTAATCCTTAATCTTAATAATAAATTCTTAATCATTTAATCAAATCAATTTTTAAATAATGCAATCATTTTTCTCAAAAAATATACCTCATATTCAAATTCCATTAAAAATGGTATTTTTCACAAACTCCATTACCTTCTCAAATCACATATCAAAGAATTTATATTACATGGTTTTTAAATCATTTAAAAACATATTTAAATTCAATCAAGAGATATAGGTTTTCAATTGAATGTAAAATCTTTATGGAACCACTTACCATTAATCACATTATCAAAGAAACACCCAAAACGAGATTTCCAATAAAGAATGAGGTGAAAGAGATCAAGAGACACTATCAAGAGTCAATATCCAAAAAAAATACTTTACATCCATCAATAAAATGATGATATATCAAACTCTAAGGAATAGAGATGACAGTATCAGAAGAAACCACATGATAAAAGATCAAATTACCTGAATGAGATGAAACAAGATCACTTGTGCTTCAATATTCCATGAAGAAGGGTTTAGGGAGCCAAAAATTATCATTTATATCCTTCAAGACTAATGGAATAAATTAGGGTAGATTGGGGTCAATTATTAGTTAAACTAGGGGTCTTGTAATTTTAAAATATTTTTTAGGGGGATTTAAAACTTTCATGACCGATTTTTAAGAGAGATATCACTGTTAGTATTAATTGTGCACCCTAACCATGCACCCTCCATGGGCTTATATTTGGGGTGAAGAGTTTGGTATCATGTTTAATTTGACCATGAACAAGCCATGAAAAACCCTAATGTTTGAATCCACACGGTTTGAGGGATATGTTTTATGGTTTGGAAAAACTGTGCATACCCTTTTAGTGGATCCAACAAGGATGCATGGTTTCCTAGAATAAACCACATTGTGTTCCCTGACGTTGCACCAACCATTAATAACCCCTTAATGATCTGACATTTTATAATTTTCACTGAAACAAACCAAATAAAAATCCAAATAAAGTAAAAAAATGGTCAATAATTACCTGTAAGAAGGTAAGATGATATTAAATCTTCCCTTACATAGACACTTTATGTCTCAATAAATCATGAAAAGAAGATTTAATGTTAAATATATGAGGCCATTTCTCTCTTAAAAGTGCCCATAATCCCATGTCTCGTGTGAATCAGAACTATTATATCATTGAACAAGATCCAAAGGTTCCATCCACTCACAAATCACCTTTGTCTAAGAATTCCCAATCCTAACATGATTCTCAGTGATAGATAAATTAGTCTCCGCCTCTAGATCAACCTATCTTAAAACATGATAATGTTCAAAATGATACTTTTAGAGTTGAAAAACATGAAAAAAAATTTGGATTTAATTCAACTATGGTGGAAGTTCTAATTGGTAATCAACTTTCCCCACCTATAAAACAATTAAAAAGGACCCACAAACCACAGTGTAATTTTCCCTACTTCCCAAGACATCAGTGACCCAAATGAGGTAAAACTCTAAAGAACATCTGGTTTCCAACTAAAAATTACACCATAGTTGAATTAAATTTATCATATCTATGTATTTACCATTATTTGATGAATCAAATGAATCATCACTGTCATTTCATGGAAAAACAATTGAGTCTAAAAATGGAAGCATCTTCAATCTCTAACCAAAACAATGGATATTTAGATGGAATGTCATGAAATGCCTCAAAAAGATCCATATGAATTGAATACAGTTCAATGTTATTATAATAAAACTCAACCAATCCCAAATGGATGTCCCAAACTCCACCTAAGATGAGAATACAAGCATGTAACATGTCCTAAATAACCTAGATAGCTCATTCTATCTAGAAATTCATCAGTGGATCATAAGACATTATTAAATGCATTTGAGATCTATTTCCTATAGGGGGGATCTCTAGAATTTAGAAGTAAAATGGTGATCTCTATCATATACTATAGCAGAAGGAACTCCATAAAATCTGATAATATTATTAACATAATGATACCCCATGCCCTTAACATTAATATTATCTTGAATGGGAATAAAGTGAGTATATTTTGTTTTCATATCTATCAAAACTGATATAGATTAATTTCCCCTAGGGGTAAATGGAAACCGAACCATGAAGTCCATAGAGATCTTGTCCCTCTTCTATGCTATCACTTGAAGTGGATGAATAAAACCCAGAGGGATTGTGTGCTCATTATTGACCTAAAAACAATATAAAAATGAGAAACTAATATAATGATGTCTCATCACATACCTGGCCACCAGAATCATCATAGTATATCATAAAACATCTTCCTCTTTCTAGGGTTCACCACCAACTAGTAATTATAAAAATACCCCATTATGTCCCTTCATATTGGAAAAGGATAATCAAACTAATTCTAAAAACATAGGAAATCCTCATAAGATAATATCCACTCTCTAGTTCTCCCCCCATCCTAATGAAATTACATAATGCTATAAAATTAATCATTATGATACTGATCCTAAATAATCAACTCATCAAGAGAATAGGTCAACTGAATAGTTTCCAACACAACCATGGCCTCTCCCTATTGGACACGCAAATTGAACTAAGAAAAAAGTTCCATAATGATGTACTCTTATGATGATTCTTTCATAACCTTTGTTGGATGTTTCCTACTTAATATTTTTCCTTGAAATTCCCCGTACTTAGGGTGTAGACAATCTAAAAATCAAATGAATATGTGAAATTCAACCAAGACCTCTTCTAGAGGTTAAAATATATTTTAGATAAGATATAACTCATGATTTTCTGGATGAAATAAATGTCACACCTTTATCCAAAAAGATAATGGCGTATAATATTATGTTCATATATCACATCTGTGATTTTTATCTCATGTGTTGGATAATTTTTCTTGTGTGGTCTAAGAGGTCTTGATCCATAGTCTACCACATGATCAACCTTCATAAGAATGAAACCAAAATATTAACCTGATGCATCACAAAAGACCATATATCCCTTCACAGCCTCTAGAAGAGTCATAAATAGAGAAAAGGTCAATAGGTTTTTCTACTCATAAACACAACTATGATATTTTTCATACCATAATATCATAACTCCCTTACAAGTGAGGTTGTTCATTGAATAATCCACCTGTGATATATATTTAAAAATCCTATGGTAATATCCCACCAAGCCTAATAATCTCTATATCTAAAAAACAATATATATTTTCTCCCATGTCATATTGACCTTCAAATTATCAGGATCAACTATGATTCCATTTTCTAAGACCACGTGTCTAAATAACTTCCCTTCTAATATCCATACATTTTAATTTGAATGTTTCGAAAAAAATTCATTGACCAATCATGATTCCTTGGACTAATCTCAAATGACTCACTTGACCTCCTCATTTTTGGAGTAAACCAAAATATAATCCATAAATACCACCATGAACTAATTGATATTCTCATGGAATATTTTTTTCATCAAAGACATGATGACTATAAGAGAATTGGTCAGGACAAAAATCATATCAAGATTCTTAATGTGATCATACCTACTCCTGAATATAGTCTTTGGAATTTCATATTCTTTAATCCTCAATTGGTACTAACCTGGAAGAAGGTCAATCTCTGAGTTCTAATTTTCCCTTTTCAAATGTTCATACAAATCACCAATCCATGGTAATAGATACTTATTATTAACATTGACTCTATTTAGTTTTTTATAATCAATATATGGTCAAAGTGTTCCATCAACTTTCATCACAAAAATAAAAGGTTTTTTTCAAGAGGGTATACAAAGACTTTCTCAAATAGATCATCCAGTGAATTATTTAACTCCTTCAACTCTTCTGATGCTATGTGGTAAGAAGGAATAGATATAGGATGAGTACTAGGTACTAAATCAATAGATAAATCTAGTTATATTACCAGTGGTAGGCCTGAGAAATCAGAAGGAAAGATGGTGGGAAAATCGATTATGGTGGGAGGGATATTATCACATAAAGATGCTCTCTCCAAGGAAAAAAAGGAAAACACTGATATTTCGCTTCATAACTCTAGAAAATATATTTCATCTCTACTCAACCACAGGACCCAATCTTTCTGAAAGGAATATAACAACACATTAGGTGTAATAAAAGAGAATTGTTGAAGATAACAATCAATTTGGATATTATTAGAAATCATCCAATTCATCTTGAGAATGACTTCATGAATTTTAATGTAGAGGAATAGTAAATTCTAGGTAATCTCAATCTATGATCATGAGAGAACACAAAAAGGAAAATGAAGACCATTCTCTCTCTTAGTTTCTAGAGGTGTAGTTATATCCACCACATAAGATAAAATCTCTATAAGAATATTTATAAATTTAAAAACATGAGTTGATATAAATGAGTGAGATTAAATGGTATCAAATAAATATGTCCCTAATGATGAAACTATTTGTGTGGTTCCTCTCATGGTTTTTAGACTCACATTTGTTTCTTATGGAGATTTTTCACTGTGTGAAGAAGCATTTTTCTGGATACCTATGGTTAGAACTGATTAGAAGATGAAGAAAATGATTACACTTTATTTTTTTATGTGATAAAGATTCCATTCAACTATTTGGAGAAGAAAAGAATAGGAATAAATTCTTTCGGAGGCCTAAGGGACTTCATAAACCATGAATCTTGGGTGCCTCAGTAAAAAACCGCTTTGAATACCAAACATTGACACACTAGAAACAAGTTAATAGGACTTTTATAGGAACTAAATGATGTCTATAAGATTACTGTTATCAATATCCACCATGCTTCTCCTCATGCATTATCTTTCCCATGAAGGAACTAACTATACTTCTATATGGAGAAAAGGTAACACATGTCTACCCTAAATTGATATCATAATCAATTTTATCAACCAACACTCTATCCAGTACATCAGTATAATAAGTGAGCATAAAAATACTAAAAAGGTAGGGAATAGAATATAATCATATCAAAATATTCTAAAGATTCTTTTCCCAAGAATACATGGTGACATAATGAATGTTATAATTAATGATGGTCATGCAATCACTTGAAACTACCTCTTAAGTCCCAATAATCCTATCTTATAACTTCCAATAAATACTTACTACATATTGACATAAAAGAACTATCCACAAACTTTCACCTATTATATCAATTTTTCATGAACCATACCATATAACCTTATACCCTAATACCTGATTCGACACTCACATAACAAGAAGGGTGTTCTGGATTCCCATGGGTTAAATAATAGCACCCATCATCATTAAAGATCAAAGAGGGACTGATTTTTTTTTCACAAAACATCAATATATAAATACACATGTTGGTATGATAAACACTCCAAAAAAGAGAATTTTGTAGAATAAAATAGGTAAAAAAAATAGTACATCATCAAAGTACTCCACATATATCAAGGAAACAAAATATCAAACATCCCATGAAACTAGTTGATAACATATTCATCAGTCACCTCTATAAATATTGGTCCCAAAGATCAAGAAAAACCACCACCTCCAAGTGATGCATTCCCTTTTCTCATACCAAGTATAAGATAATCTACCAATTACCAAAGGAAAATGTTGGGTGTGAGCTATAAATCCCAGTAGATTCTCCACAATTTTTCTATAACAAATTTTATAACAATAAACCACATATGATTTTAATATAAATAAAAATTTTAAGGATTTACATTTAAATATTTTATATCAAAACATGCTTTCATAATTAAAATATATTATATTTTTTTTTAATAAAATTCAATAAGTCCAAGAAAAAATTAATAAAAAAATTATATAAATCAGTTTTCATCAATAAAATAGTTCAATAATAAATGAAATGAATAAAAAGGTCAACCAAAACATATAACCATGTATAAAATCCCAATGGTAAGTTAGTTTCTGATAATTGGATCCTAACACACCTTATAATGATCATGATGCAAGATAAGAGCGCACAAAATCAATCTAGAAACCAATAGGGGAACCCATTACATGTATCCTACATTTAAATAAGGGAATAATGATACGGTATAAAAATTCTCATTAGCACCAGGCATTTTCACCTCTATATAGGTATTGGTAGCCAAAAATATATATGTGATGGTAGGATTCTGACTTCACAAACTAGATGCTGGGTAGGGGCATTTCCAAGTAGTCATGTCTAGGATGAATTATTTTAAGACCTACAGGTCATGTAATCCACAAAGACTACAAGCCTCATAAGGATTCTTCCTCATACATTGAAAGGGGTATTATCAAAATAAATAAATAAAAATAAGTCATTCGAGCCATTTGGGTAAATAATAGGTTTTTAAAAAATTAATGCATTTCAAAAATAATATTTCAATTTATGGGTTTTTCTTGAGAATTAAAACATAATCATTTAATAAAATCAATTTTTAAATCATGCCATCATTTTTATCCGAAACCCACCAAAAATTCCAATTTTATAAAAATTGGGGTTTTTAACAACCACGTTTCCCTTTTAAAATAAAAAATAAAATCATTTATATCGTCTTATTTTTAAATCATTTAATAAATAATTAAATTAAATCTAGAAATAGAGGGTTTAAATTCAATTGAAATTTTTTATGGAACCATGTACTTTTAATCACATGGTCAAAGAAACACCCAGAGTGGGATTTCTAATAGAGAATGAGGAAAATAAGATCATGAAACACAACCTAAAATCGAGATCCAACAAAAAAAATCAGATCCATAAATAACATTATGATATGTAAAACTCTAAGGAAGAGTGAAGATAATATTAGAAGAAACCACATGAGAAAATATCTACATACCATAAGGATCTCAAATGAGATCAATCATGCTTTGATCAGCCAAGATAATGGTTTTTAGAAGACAAAACCATATCTTGAGAGCCTTCATGACCAAGGAAATCAATTAAGGTTGAGTTGGGGTAAATAAGGGGTTAAACTGGTGCTCCTAGGATTTAAAAATTAATTTTTGGGGTATTAAAACCCCACAAACAAGGTTTGTTGTAGAGGATGCACAGTTAGTAGATATCATATACCCTAACCATTTTCCCTCCATGGTATTCTATTTAGGGTGAATATTTTAGGCACATCATTACTTTAACCATGGACGATCCAAATAAAACCCCATTATTTGATGCTTTATGGTTTTAGTGAGAGGTCACATGGTTTTCATAAATTGTGAAACCCATTCCTATGGCTCCATCATGGTGGCATGGTTTCTAGGGACAAACTGTTTGGTTTTCCCTAACCATACACCAACCAATAAGAGAACCTTAAAGCTCCAACATTTTCCAAATTCCACCTAAAATAACTTAAAATTAACACCAACTAAAGTACAAACAAAATAATTTTCAAGAAGTACCTATATGAAGGTAACGATATGTTAGACCAAAACTCTTATATTTTATCCCAATTTTACCAATTATTTGGAATCTTGATTTTACTTTAACATTACCTATTTTTCAGTTATATATTTCATGAAACAAAGTATTTATGTTCCACCTAATATTATTAAATCTATATCTGAAATAATAAAATGAAAATATTTAATTAATAAAAGTAACAATAAAAATAAATTATCGTTATAAAATTTATAAGGTTTTTATATATATACCTAAGGTAAGATGATAAGCTGGCTCTCCAAGATCTCTAGCTATTAAAAATTGGTAACTTGTGCAGTATAAGTGGATTCTAATGTATGATTTCAATTATGAGTATTCTAAGGATGATCGGAATGTTCTAGAGTAGATTCTAAAGGACTGTGAACATAAAATCCAAAAGTTTTGGAGGAAGAAAAGTTGGTAAAATTGGATAATAGGGATAATGATCAGAATCCATCATCAGATAAGGAAATATTAGATAAAATAATAATCAAATAAAAATGGTAGTGCTAGTATAGGAAGTTATAATATCTCAAGTTCCTCTATGTGAATTATTAGATAAGAAACTATTATAGCTGGTGTATATTATAAATGGTCTGGGTGTGATCAAGTATGATGAGTGGTGTGAGTAGCTCTAGAACTAGCCCCTCGAACTATCAGGTTGATCACTACTATTACTAGTCTGGTTAGAGAATTGTTATCTCTTGGATGATTATACTTGATTAAAATTTAACAATGATTAATTATAGGATATTATACAATATATTATTGATATATATATATATATAATTTTATACTCCCAATGTGAACTAGAGGAGGAATGCCCATCTATCTTATGCGTCGATCATTTGCAGACATTCTCTTCTAGTATACCTCTTCCTTATTTTTCATTTCATGCATTGGGAAATATATATATATATATATATAAATTCATTACTGATGGTTAATCTAAACAACCCGAAAGGGGTGATATGATATAATCAATGAATACCAATTGGAAAGCTAAAAAATGGATAGGTAATTACAAAACATAATCAAGTCATATTTATTAATAAGAAGAAAACACAACATAAAGAATAATATAATCAATTCATAGTAAATATAGTTATAAATAAGGGTAAGATATTTTTATCTTACTTTATGTTTGATTTGGTCGAATTTATTTTTGGTCATTTTGATTCATTTTGTATTATTTTTGGATGCCTTATTTCCCTTTAATTTATTCATGTGTTCTTATAACTCGTTTTGGTTATGTTTATGATATTTTGGTTCATTTTATGTGGTTTTTAACCTATTTTAGTTCTTCTTCATTTTTTATTTTGGGAATTTGGTTTATTTTTTGGTTAGTTTAATTAGTTATTTTTTAATTTGTTCATTCAATTAGTTAATTTGATTTATTTTAGGTTAGATCATTTAATATATTTTATTTTAGTTCATTTGATCATTTCTTATTTTTTTTCATTTGGTTTATTTTTTGGATATTTTATTTGTTTTACATGGTCATTTTACAATTCGATTAAATCATTTAGTACATTTTGGGTTAGGTTATTTTGGATAATTTGGTTTACTTTTGGGTTATGTCATTTTTGGATGAGGCTTTTTTGTTTATTTGGTCATTTAGTTGTTCAGTTAGAAAATTTCATTCATTATGGGTCAGGTTATTTGGTTTATTTTGGGTTAGGTAATATTTTTTTAGGGTTATTCCATTTTTTAGGTTAGTTCATTTTCATTATTTCCAGCCAGGTTATGTGGTTCATTTTGGATTAGGTCATTTAGTTTATTTTTCTATTATGTCAATTTTGTGTTTGGTAAATTAATTATTATTTTTTTGGGTTTGGTTTTTTGGTTCATTTTGGGTTTAGTAATTTAGTTTATTTTGGGTAAATTCATTTGGTTATTTTTTAGGTTATTTCATCTCTGGGTTGGAAATTTTTTCATTATAGGTTTGGTTATTAATATCAGTTTGGGTTAGATCATTTGTTCATTTTTTTATTTGTTTTAGGTAATTTGGTTCATTTCAGGTTAGGATATTTGGTTTATTTTGTATAAGTTCAAAGGGTTATTTTTTCATTTTGGTTAGGACATTTGTTTAATTTTGGGGATGGTTGTTTAGTTCATTTTGGGTTAGGTCATTTTGTTATTAGTTCATTTTTAGGTTAGTTTATTTGGTTAATTTTGGTTTAGGTCATTTGGTACATTATTTTTTGTCAGTTCATTTGGTTCAATTTAGGTTATGTCATTTTTTTAGGACATTTTTTCACATTTTGGGTTAGGTTATTTCGTTAGTTTTGGTAAAGGTAATTTGGTTTATTTTTGGATAATGAAATTTTTTGGGTTGGGTCATTTGGTTCAATCTTTAGTGGGTTATTTGATTTATTTTGGGTTAGGTTATTTGGTCAATTTTGGGTTATGTCATTTTCTGGTTAGGTCATTTGGTTTATTTTTTGTGTTGTGTTATTTTATGGGTTATGTGATTTGGTTTATTTTGTGTTATTTCATTTTGGGATTAGCTTATTTGGTTTATTTTGGGTGATTTTATTTGGTTAATTCTGATTTATTTCCTTTAGTTCATATTTTAGTTTTTTATTTTTTGGGAAAGGTCATTTGATTCATTTTGGGTTAGTTTATTTCATAAATTTTTAGTTCATTTGTTTATTCATTTGGTCATTTGGGTCATTTCATTTCGTTAATTTTGTTTAGGATATTTGGTTCAATGAATGTTCTTTTATTTTATATGTTTTTGAAATTATCCATTGAGGAATGATAAATTCTTCAAATCATGTGTTCAAGGCTATATGGATTATATTAACATATCATTGGAGGTTTTAAAATAAATTCAAAATAGTTGGAATTTCTATACATCAATGTAACTTGTAGCCTATTTTGGGGATTGATTTTAAAACATATTAGAGAGAGGTATAGGGCTTCATTCAAGCTATGAATTTGGGATTAAAGAGAAATTTCCATTCTACCATTCGAGGAATTAATAAAAAATTGTAAATTTCAACATGAAAAAATATGGATATAGAAATTATAATTTATAATAAGAGTCTTTAGAATTGATTGAAAAGTGACATTTAGTATTGAATTCTTACATATAGCATAAAACGAACTAAATTTGATGTAAATAATGATAAATTGATATAAAAAAGGAGGAATATATAGAGGAAACAATATTCTTTCAAGAGATCATACAACAACGTTCACATTGGATTATATGAAGGATGAAATCAGAAACTATACCAAGAAAAATTGTGTATAATTATTCAACAGCTAGTTTTATGGAAAAAAATGTTTAAATGGGAATATGATATAATGATACTAAAAGAGACATACGTGTGTATGAATTCTATGGGAACACTTTAAAATAATATTTAGTAGATCTATAAACATTGAAATTCAGTTATATTTAATTAAAATTATTTTAAATGGAATAAAATAATTTTTTAAATGATTTATGGATCAATATTTTTATAAAATTACTTATCTATTTAAAACATAAAAATAAATGAATTATATTCAATAAAAAACTAAACCAAATTAAACATACCATTTCAAAATCAAACCATCATGTAAAAATTCAAACCTTTATTTTAGGACAGTTTTAGGACTATTTGGGTTTGTTTTGGGACTTTTGTATAGAAGTATAAAATTATTTAAGACTATTTATATATTATAACTATTTTTAATGATAAATCAAATAAAATGAAATTAAAATAATTTCAATTGTACTAATATGATAGTCCTATGTCAGGATAAATTGAATAAACTAAATTCACATATGGGTTTTTCTATATATTACCCATCACTACTTCAAGTTCATAATCAATTCTAGAAATTGGATTATTTGAGTCATTATATTAAATATATTAATCAAGAGAAATGGGGGTAGAAATTTTTTTAGTTTCAACCCAACAATAATTAAAAATATATCATGGATTCACTTCTATAATAACATCATGTTCAGGTCATAGAGTATATTTCACATAAAAAAACTTTTTGGGCATTGATTCCAATACATACAACTCATAGGTACCTAAGAAGTGAGCCATGTCGATAACTATAAATCCATAGTCATTAATAAATGGTTCAGGGAACATCATTGAAACAAACCACTTAAATTTTATCATAGTGAAATGATAAAGAGACTAATAATATAATATTATTATTTTCTAAAAAACCTTTATAATAAGGAACACTTTCATATAACTATCAGATATCCAATTCACTAGAATAACATTATTTCATTATAGTTAACATAACACCATCATTATATACTCTCATGTAAACTAATTGATTATTTATATAAAATTTATAACCATTTATCACCAATTATTTGATTTCATTAACTAAACACTTAGGGCCAAAATCCAACACTTCTAAAATAAAATGAATATTTATAATTTATTTTGTAAAATCAATGGGGTCACCTTTGATTTCATTCAATAAAGAAACTCATTTCAATGTAAAATATATCTCCTTATCAAAGTTACTGAGTGACGAAATAAACTAATAATTTTTTATGTTCCTTTCATAAAAATATGGTAATAGTTTAAGATATATGTATACATATTTTGTATGAGATAATATATACATGTTTAAATTACCTAAACGGTGTAGTTATTGAAAAAATCACAGTTAAAAAAGACTATTAAATGTTAAATTTCCCTCATTTTAAGGCTCATGGTATATATTATATATAATGTAGGAATTCCCCCTATTTAGGTAAGTTGTGGAAAATTGGAATTAATTTTTTGATTATCTTCAAAATTATTTCTTACTAGTACTCGCCCATGCTATTGCACGGCATATTCAATTAATGGTTATTATTTTAATAAGAGATTAATATTTATAAATGTTTAGAAGAAACATCAATGTTGAATAAATTTTAATTAGATGGTAACGATGTTTGATAATGGAATAAGAATGAATATAATATGAATACACCATTCAAATAGTCAATAAAGAAAAAGGAAAGAGTAAAAGTGTAATAATTTTTAAATTTTGAGAAAGAAAATTTGAATTCATTTTCAATTTCGATCGCAATAAGTGTAATGCAGGCACTGAAATAAAAACTAAAAGATAAATCAAAGATAAGACAGTGGTTGTAATAATAAAAATAAGAAATGTGAAAATAAATGAAATAAAAATTATTTGAATGAGTGGGATGTTCGGAAAAAAAAGAAAATGGATTGAAACTATTCATCATGTATATGGAACAATATGAAATGTGGGATGTTGAAATGGGTCACCCAATACATATTTCTATCAGAATATGGACAATTTGATCCAGTATGGAAGTTGAAAATGATAGAGGGAAAATATTTCTAACATGCACAAATTTTATAGTTCCTTTTCAAAAAAATTTATAAAAATATCTTGGGAAACCATTTGGAACAAAGATATATATAAAAAAGGAACAATTAAATCACTATCACCCTTACATTAATGAGCAGCTAATGATGAATTTCTATTAGAATAAATTCATTAAGAAGGATTTAATAGTCATAAGTTTTAAGATATTTAAGTATCAACTCTCTTATATTAAGGAATATCAATATATTTATTGAATAAAAATTGGGATCATTTAAAATCTTTAATAAATATTAAAAAAATCTGAAGTTTTCATAAAATAATAATCATAGGGAACTTTCCAATTATTTTGACCGATACAGTCAAGATATAGTTATAGTATGATACCCAAATCCACCAAGTCACATAGAGATCATAAATAATCTTTAGTATTCACCTTGAGAATTTTAAGTATTGGATTATATATTTCTTATATATTTTTCTTAATGTTCATTACATCTAATCAATTATGTAACAAATCGGTTAACCAATAGGGGAAATCAAAGGGGATTCTTTTCATCTTACAATTATAATTATATTCAGTGTAAATATTATCATCTTTATAGATTTTGTATAACCTTTTATGAATTAAAAACTAATATTTATATATTCATTTAGAACATAAGTTTTAGATATATATTTAGGTGTGTTCTTGGTCTCAATGGTTTTGTCAAATCTTGGATAATTTTTTTGTTATTGATGATACAATGGAAATATTATTCAATGTCTGATGAAAATAAAAGTATAATGATATTTAATCCTTATAGGGCCTTTATTATTTATAAAAATATGATAGGAGATTTTAAACTTGAGTATATAGCGATAAGTCATTTCATATATAGGAAAATCATTTATCAACCACAAAAACATACCACACATCTGAAAAAATTATTTTTAAGAATAATCATATATGTGATCACCCACATTCTTAAGATGCCTAAATTATTTTATTAAAATTTTAATGTACAAATATATATAATTTATATTATTTAAAGGTCCAAATATAAGTATATGTAAGAAATATAATTATTTTTTCATACACATCCATAGAGTAAGGTTATACATGGGAATGAAAACCATTAGTGTGATGTATGAAGTGAGCATCTTTCTAAATGGATTAAAATCATCACATGATTAAACCAACATAAAATTTCACACCTTAGCTATAAAGTAAGGATAACGTGTATCAAATTTCCACCATGGTAATACATTTTTATGATAAATTAACTACTCATTATTTTTAATTTTCATATAATCGTGGAATCCCATATTTTTTGATATTTCAATAGATATAAAAATATTTAAGAGTCTAGGAATAAATAAAAAATCCAACATTAAATTATTTGGAACATGAGATGGTGTTAAAGTAGTGGTTTTGGAATATTATTTAGATTCATCGGAGAGAGAATTTCCAGATAGAGAAGATTAATTTTTATTCATTAGAAAACCTAGACTGAAGTTTTACTACTATGATTTTATCAGAGTGTTTGGGAAGAATGTTTTATTATGTAACAAATCTACAGATAGGAATTAGGCAATAAAAAGTTTTTTGTGGATCTAGTTTGATCAGAACGTTGATTTCTACAATGATGATTTAAAGATCAATTATAGTTCATTGGATAGAGCTCCCAAATTATATGTTTTAAGATTACCCTTACATAGCTATGTGGATACACTTACACAGGTACTGGCTATCTCATGGTGAATGGTTGTTGTTGGTTTCACTTGGTGTTTCAATAATGTGTTGGCCGCTTCTATGTTAAATAAGGCGATATCCAAAAACAGATAGTTTGGTGAAATTTTTTAACCAAAAAATACCTCTTTGAAGAGGTGTGGTGGCCCAAATTTAAAATAAAAAAAACTATATGACCAATTTGTGTTTATAACAAAATTTTATAAAGCCCAATATGAATAAGATTTTATCGAGTGATTGTAATATCTTGTATCTCTTAAAATAAAAAGTTCTTTCAGTGTTCTCCCATGGATGTAGAACTTTATATATACCACATTAAATCTTTTTTCCTATTTATTTATAGTTGTTTTATGATAAAAAAAATTATTTATTGTGTGATACTTAGGTTAGTTTATATATTTTTAGTTCTAGTTAACATAACTTGAGAGATGAAAGATATCATAGAATATATTTTTCTAATAATATTATGAACTCTTTATCCTATATAGTCTAATGTTTTTGGATAGAAATCACTTTCTATAACAATTTTAATTCAAGGTATGTCTATTAGTTCAAGAAGATAGATATTTCTGCTCAAGGGGTTCTTCATTCCCAAAAAGTGTTATAAAAATTGGTTCATCTATTAATATGGTTGGTTCTACATTATTCAAACTATTTAGGTGAATTTATCCCCTAAATTCATTTTATTTCAATTGGATTATTGTTATTGTAAGTATGAATTCAAAGTAATGAAGTGTCTATATCCATAAGTTATATGGAATTTATTTTTCCTTTTAGAAAATATAGTTGGAAGATATGATTATAAAAAAAGTTATTGATTCTTTTTTATCTAGAGAGTATTCTAAAAGAACGAATGACCCACAATAGGGGGGTTAAAAGAATGTATTTCGCCTTAATTAAGATGTCACTAGAGTGGAATGTTATTTTCAACATTAGAGAGAATAAAAATGATAGATAAGTTATGAAAGCATTGGCTGAAACCTTTGAGAAATCAAAAACACTTGAGAGAGTTTTCATGTTTTGAATATCATTCCATATAAGAGTTTTAGATAGAAATATAGCTAATGATCATGTGAATTAATTCAATATTATCTAAGGGAAACTTGAATATGTGAAGATTACATTTAGGGATGTTGTTCGGTCTTTGCTACTTCATTCCTCGCATCCATAGAGTAAGGATTCCTTGGTGAAAGTGGTGATAAAATCTTGTGGGATGATAGATATTGGGTTTAATAACATTCCAACCTTTATATTGAATGAGGATTTGAGGTGTAATTATGTTCATACATTGTCTATAAATGTTATAAATACTACTATATGGGGATGTTCAATTCATCAAAATGATCCATAGAAGAATAGATTTTCATTGGATAAGTCATAGTGGAGATGTAAAATAAAATCAATATCTCCTCGTCATATATGTTGGATTTTTGTGAAAAGGGGTCATACTAAAAGAGATTATAGAAATCAGAATGAATCTTCCACTTTTGTGAAAATAAACATAGTTGGTATGACATATGGAGGATCCAAATTTGAACTAAGCTTCATTATTCTAAAAGATTAATGGGTTATTGACTCGGGGAATATTTTCATTCAACTAGTTAACAGTAGATGATGGTTGATTATTTTCCAAAAATCATTGGAAGAGTACATATAGAGGATTATGAATATATGTATATCAAAAAAGGGAATATGTACATTAAAACAGAATGTTAAAGTAACTTAAAATTGAATTATGTTAGATACATTATAGGTATTCAAAAGAAACTCATATTAGTGGGACAACATAGTGATGTTGGTTTTGAAATGAATTTCTTGAATGGAGTTTGGAATATTAGTAAAAATTATTCATTTAATGATAATAGGTTTAATCACGATACCTTGTATCTTACAAGATGAAGTGATGAAGTTGAAACTATAATAACAAGTTCATAAAACTGACCAAAAAAAGTGTCCCTTTAGGTGTTTCACCATAGTGAGAAAAATCATAATGTTATTATAGTGAATGGAATACTAAAAATCAGTCACATGAACCTTCAAATATATGAGAATTTCACATTAGGAAAATAAAAGATAGTTTTCTTTAACTTATATTAAATAACTCTAAGGAGTCAAAAGTTTGAGCTTGTTCATTTTAATGTTTGGGGACCATCCCATATTCAATCATATAGAGGATCATTGTATTTTTTTGAAATTCATTGATGATTCCACTCTCATTGTCTAGGTGTAGTTCCTAATGAATTTTTTTGATGCGTTTCTATATTTTATTAAGGGGAAAAATATGTTTTTTAAATATATTGAAAGAAAGTTGAAATTCCTCCTGACAAACAATAGTGGGGAATACACAGGACACAACATTCCTAAATTATATATAGATAATAGAATCAACCCAGATAATACTATTCTAGGGACTCCACTATATAATGGAATATCTAATAAAATGAATCTGGCACTAATAGAGAATTATATAAGTATGAGGCTTCATTTAACAATTTATAAATGAATTTTGGTATAATATTTGAATACTACAACTTACATGGTGAAAATTCTTACTTCAACTATTGTACAATAAATTACTAAGGAATGTTGGTCTGGTAAGAGACTCGATGATAATCATCTCAAGATATTTGGGTGTTTCTTATATGTTCATATCAATTCTAAAGATTGAGATATATTCTATGTGAAATTAAAAGTTTGTTTTCTTGTTGGATATGGTGTGGATAACATTGGTTATATCCAATGTGCTGATGAAAATAAAAAATCATCTAGAGCTATGATGTTTTTTTATAATGAACTTCATTGGAAATATTGGAACATGTATGAGATTTATGTTGATAATAAATCAAATCTCTAAGTTCATGGTGATTAGGAATATATGACTATAAAAACATTTCATCTGTAAATTTCATGATAATTATAAGAGGTTTTCACTATGATAGTTAGGGTACCAATAATTGGTATATTAGATAGACCAACGGTATAAGGTAAAATTTTAGATAGAAAATTATTGGATATGGAATGATAAGATATACCTTTAAAAGACATAAGACTACCATACAGATTGGTTCAAGAGGATTAACATGAGGTTGTGTTATGAAGATCCACAAGTATTAGAAAAATTGTTCAGAGTTTTGGGAATGATATAAACTTTTAATTATAATGAATGTATGGGAAGCAGATAGTCTGTATAAAGTAGATACTCTTAGAGACATTAAAAATTGGGAGTTATCTATAGAAGAAGAAATGAGTTCCTTAAATGTCAATAATACTTGGGAGATGGCAGATTTACTAGAAGTAAAGAGAGATCTAGAAAACTGAAGGGTGTTTTGATTGAAAGGAGAAGAAGGTGGATATAAGATATACAAATCTAATTCAATGGTGAATATTTTTTATTGAAAAAAATGAATCTAATTTTCTAAAAATTTCTCATGAGTGATGATATGTAAAATCATTCAAATAGTGCTTATAATTTTTTTCATATAATGATCTACACTTGAATAAAATGGATGTTACTACACATTTTTTTTCATAGTAATTTTTTAGATGAAATTTTTTTTCTTCAACCCAAAGGTTACGAAGTTCATTATATTGATTATTTGGTTTGTAAGTTAAAATGAGTTCATTACTACCCAAATTCATCCCCATGATTGTAAGAACCCAATTCTTCTTTGAGGTACATATCCCTTTATTTAGATATTTTCTAAGATTAAATGTTTATATATGGCCAAATGGGAATTCTATTTGAGTTCATGGAGGTAGTAGGGGTGTTTGGGGCTCATTTGAACCCCAGAACCCAGCTTTTGGGGTGAGAAATTCATGGTGCACAGTTAGTGAAAATCATGCGGGGTAGGACACGTGGTCTGAAAAACCAGGTGAGGCATGGGTAGAGAGTAGAATGAACTCACACTATTCATGAAAAAAGTTCTTTTTTACGTGCATGACTGTGTGAGATTGTTAGAAATTTTTACAGTGGGTTTTGGAATTGTTTTTTGATGGTTATTCAAACTATATAGACAAATCGTGCAGGTGCCACTTCTCTATAGCAGCCTGTGAATGGTTTTTCCACAGTTTATCAAACTATGTGCATAAAAAAAGTGATCCATATATTTTGGGTAAAATGACAAATTTACCATTACTTAACTCTTAAAATCTATTTCTATTTCACTTTTCTTCCTCCTATAGATAACATCCCATATGAATCTCTCTCTTTGTGGAAAATCATGGAATCAATCCTCCTCCTCCATCCAGTATTTAATTCAATAATAATCAATCTAGTTGGATCCACAACATAAATTTCTCAATTATTTTTTATTTGTTATTTGATTTTCTATATTTTGTATGTGCTATTTAGGTGAAATATTATATTATATATTAATAGGTTCTTCATTTGTTCATTGATTTTCTCCCAATCTGAGCTGAATGTAGATCTAATACTGGATAAGCTATCAACTATGAACATAAGGTAGGATTTATATTGTCTTATATTAAATGTTGATTGTTTATATATTTCTATTGTGAAACATTCCCAATATTTTCATATCGCCATTAAATAAATTGAATCCTTAAGTTTCTAAGAATGTTCTATGTAATTAAAGTGTATGTTAATGTTTATTATTGGTTGAGAACCTTGAATTAAATGGAACCACCCATTTGGTTGCATTTTTTATATTGATAGAACACCATGGGTGGATTTTTAACTTGGATACCTTAGGGTGTGTCCTATTCCCTTGGTCATGTGATGTTGTAATTTTATTGATAATGGTATTTGAATTTCAATTAATGAATTGATATATGAGTTGAATTAAAATATAAATTATAAATAAAATGGGTTAATGGTGAGGGATGGGATGACCTTTACCCTTGGCCGTTATTATGAAATTGCTTTATTTATCATGAATTGATCTTTGTCTTAATATTCCCATGTCAGTTAAATAGAGAAATGACACGTAATAGTTGTTAAGCATGATATTCTTGTTATAATGATTTTTGACCATGTGAGTATTTGAGAGGCAATCCTTTTTAGCTTGGATTGTGATTTTAGTAACACATGGGGTGAGGTTTGAATTGAAAATTTCATTGTTTTGACCTTGAAATGATTAAATTAATTGATTAATGACATTGATATTGAATTCATATATTCCATGGGTGAAACATAGATTAAAATGAATAATTATATGGATAGAATCATTGAGGCTTGACTATTTTGCCCGATGGATGTTTGGTTTTCCAATAACGGAATCAGAGAGGCCTTGACTGTTATATACAAAGTGACACTTGGATTCCTTATGGATTTACTTGGACAAACTCAGGGGAATTAGATCATATTTTCCCTAGATGATACTTGTGCTCCCTTAGTGGAAAACCAAGGATTAACTCTAGTTGTTGATACCTTATAAAACACCAAGGGAGATACCTGGATTCTTAAGAGATTCGTTATGGATGGGCTCGTAGGGTGTTGGTTCATATTTCACCTAGATTGAGGCTTAAATTCCAACTCAGTAATTCTAGGGATAGAATCAGGTTCTAAATGAACTAATAAATGAAAAGAATTATGAAACGTCTTCCAATCCAAAGAACAAGCATGGATTAAGTTTGTGTATTATACCTTTTAGATATCCTCATTAGTCATATTTTGTGCTTATGATTATATGTGGGATGTCAGGATTACACCAGGTATCGAGAATTATAAATTGAATGTGATTTAACTATTAACTAAAATTGATTAAATGACAGAGACCTAACTATTAATTCAGATATGTCACGACCCGTCCCCTGGGGCCCATGTCGTGAATACCCCAAGCCTACCTCTTAAAGGCCAGGGGCTGGCGACTAGTACCAAAGTCATTATCTTGAAAATTGGAAGAATTTTCCAAGTACCTGTACACACGCACACTCACAACCCCATCCCACTAAACTGAAAATTAAACACTAAGTAAATGATGCATGAAATAACTAAGTAAACCACAACCATTCTACAATAGAAAGTAATGTACTAGGTGGAAAACCAAGCCATTATACAAGCCCTCTAAAAGAAATACAAAACACAAGTAAGACCCCAAGTCTCTGAAACTCATCCATCGAGAACCCTACCAGAAGGGTAGGTGGAGGGTAGCTGCCTGAAGCTGTAGGAGTAGGCCTCATATGTCTGGTCTCACTAAACACCACATAGTCCTAGTCCTCTCTGGACTTTGACAAAGTGTTGATATTCTGCACAATACATGACACATGTGGGAAAATCTCATGCAAGGGTGAGTAAGACAATACTCGGTAGGGGATCCTGAAACCACAAAGATAAATCACAATAGAAAAACCATGAAGAAATTCACATTCACCACTACTTAGGTATATGCCCATAAAAATACCATGAACATCCAAATATACTCATCTTAGCCACTAAGAAATATAATTTCCCTACCTTATAACTAGCATCAGGATTCTCATCGAAGATTTTAAAGGTAACACATAAACCAAAAAAACACGCTCCAAGAGTTTAAACATTTCTGATGGAACCATCTGATAGATACACTCCATCAGGTACAAATCTACCATTCCAAATGGTACATCTTAGAGAATGTGCTCCATCAGGAGAACTCTACTAGGTTTAGCTCTAGTGCCCAACACTAGAGGTCCATTCATAACCATCTTGTACCTAATGCAAGACTAAGGAAACCTAAGTGAAGAGGCCCTCTCCTCATCACTGCGCTCAGTTGAGGGAGCACTACTCTAGACTAACCTGTGATACCTAAGTCACTCTGGTAGGGACTTTCCCGCACATCAATCCATCAAGGGAGAACTTTCTCTTACTTAGTTATCGATCTCTTGAAGTAGAGGGGCCCTCTCCTCATGGTTTTGTCCCATAATTGAGGGAGCTCCAACTCCTTTAGAGGACCTTCTCCCTGTTACTACTAGGAGATGGGGGAGTACTACTTCATAAGTGAGGACCCACTCCCTGGTTCCACCAGGGGAGTACTACTCATGAAGGACCTTCACCCAATTACGATAGGGGAGTACTAATTTGTATATCGAGGACACACACCATACCCTGTAGGGGAGTACTAATTACTGACTATAGGACCCATACCCAGGTACAAGGGGGTACTGACTCAACCAGTTTATACGGTATAGGGGATCTACACCCTAGTATGTTAGGGCAGCACTGACCCCAAGCTAAAGGACCCACTCCTTGCCAAGACAAGGGGTACCGACTCTACCAAAACAATGTGTAAGGAGGAACCTCACACTCAAACTGTAGGGGAGTAATGAGTTCGAAGTTAGGGAACCAGCTCTATGTTCCCAGAGGGGAGTATCTACTCTTAATTCATGAACATCTCTGAGAACATGTGCCCTAGTCCTTTAGGGGAGCAACACCCCTAGAGGAAACTACACAAACAAAACGAACCCACACCCTTGATGTGGGGAGTCTCATCTCTAACTATGTAGAGGGATAAGGAGTACTTGTGCCCTGAGTCGTCAAAGGAGTAATGGTCTTAGCATCTCTTCGAGATAACTACCCTGAATTTGCTCAAATTATTCTTATATTGAGAGGTCCTACTCTTCAAACCAATATTATGTCCTCCATATTCTTTAAAAACTCACTTATAGTATCTCAAAAGTAATGTCTCATCGTAAGGGTTCCAAATCCATAGACGGTTCATAAAACGAATTCTCTGTTTGAAAGTTATAAAAGTTTTAGAAAAATGGGGTCTAGTTGGGTCCGGCTCTAGTTTGACCTGGTCGGACTGACTCAGCCCGCCAGAACTTTCCCAACCCGCTGAGCAGGGATGGTTTCTCCAGCTTGGATGTGGCACTGCTGCATCTGTATCACATCATGCAGCACCAGATAGTGCCGCCTCCCGGATCAGCCGGTCCGCTCATGTGTACTGGATTTTCATATGTGACCTGCGGCTTACCATAGGTCTAGGTCACACCACGGCCAGAGTCGTAGCTCCTCCATGTTGGCAGCTACGTTATGTAGTCGTTGCCACCCCCACCACTACGGCGTGTCGACCCGCCATCTGGCACATAGCCACCACCGCTGCTTAAAAAACCATATGTGGACCACTATACGTGCTCTGGTGGTCTGCTCTTCAATCCAAAGGGTGTTTGGGAGCCCTCGGTCTGTGTTCTTCATCACTTGGGGTTTAAATCTCTATGGTGACATCTTTCTGATGCGAATCTATTCACATGATATATCTCCTACAGTGCCTCGATCCAATCTCCACCATCGTCGCCACACCTCTTTTGTGTCGTTCCTATTCTGGATCCATGCTTTCATATCATTGCGCCAATAATGGTTGTGAAATGATGACCATTTTTCAACCTATGAAGAATGCGAAGAACGCGCATTGAAGGGGATAGGAAAACCAATAAACAAATTGATGAATGAACCTCTGCCATCATTTTTCATGGTGTCAATCCACTCCTGTTAGAAGGATTTAGAAGATCAATTAAGCAGTAGTTAATTTCCCCAAACCATCCCTCAGTTAATAACCTCCTGCAATAATGATCGAACCATGGGTCAACCTATTTGTGGGTTGATCTACATTCTTCATTTTAAAACCAAGAACGGGGAAAGAACAGAATAAAATAACAATCCTTACCTAGAGATAAAGTTCAATCGAAGGGTGGATATGTCATTGATGACAATCCATATACGGAAGCGCTCGATCTGACATCGAAGGAGGGATATTCAGAAGATGAGGGAGAAATTCTCAACATCATTGGAAATCGTTGCTCGTCGTTCATCATTCTTTGTTCATTAATAGAGATCCTATAGAGATTTAGAGTGTTTCTCCCACGTCAATGACGCACCCCAAGTTAAAACATTAAATTAGGGAACACCTCTTTGTTACCACTGTATTACAATGTCATTACATTGATTCATTAATGAGATTCATTGTCGTCTCATTGTTTCACCTTATTATTAACGTTCCACTGCTTAATGGTCAAGAAAACAAATTAAATAATTTTTTAAGTTATTTTATATTTTTTACGAAAATTCTGAAAACTATCTTTTCTAGTCAACCCTCATTGGTCGATGTTAGGTCTTTTCAAGGAGAATCCCAATGTCCTGAGTTAAATGGTGCACTAAGAGTTTTTATTTGAGCATCGGTTTAAAAGTTATAAAAACTCGCTCGCACGTTTATTTAAATGAAATTTAAAATATTTCAAAAATTACCTTTTTCCCTCGACCCACACCAGTCGAGGTTAAGTCTTTCTTAAGGAGAAAATCTCATTATGAACCCAATGGTGGTCTTGAATTTTTAATCTGAGTTACCGTTTGTGAGTTATGAGGATTAAAAAATAAAATAACTTTTATTTAAATTATTTTATTTATGGTTTCATCCCAAAAACCAACTTTCACAGCCAGCCCAGGCTGAACGATACTAGGCTTCATCTAATGTAATCATACCCTCAAGAACTCAGTGGTACTCATGGATTTTTAAACTGATTTATTAATTGTGATTTATAATGATTTGAAAATAAAATAACCTTATTCAATTATTTTATTTATGGTAATGCCATTTTTGGGTTTTCTCACTAGAGGCTTGCACCGAATAAACTTAAGTCACGCTTAAAGTAAACCTACCATCTTGAATGCAACAGCACCCTCATATTTTAGATCTGGGCACCCATTTGATAGTTATTCCACTTTTTTAGGAAAACTGCTCACGCAAACTATTTAAAAACTTAACATTTTTTGATAGGCCATTCCAGGAACACCAAGCCTCAGAATCACACGAAGTCTCGGAAACTGGTCTTTAAATAATCCCATTTAACTTTTGAAAAAAAAATCGTGGAATTACAGGGTATTACATTACTCCCCCTTTAGGGCTTTACATCCTCATAAGCCAAAACAAGGGCTAATCAAACAAAAGGGGGTACTGAACACGAATCCGAGCCTACCTCTCCCACGTACTCTCTTGAAGATCCTCATACTTCCAATGAACACATACCAGAGGAATCGACCATCCATGAAGTATCCTCTCCTATCGATCCTCTATCTCTGTTGGGTACTCCATGAATGCCACCCTAGACAAATCTCGATATACCTCATTGAGGAGAGTCCTATAGAAATATGTGGGGCCCCCTCTTCGAACTCCAAGGGTTGTTTTCACCTATCAGCATAGGACTTATTTCGGCTCTATGTAGTTTCATTTTCTCTTGGATGACTTGCACCATCTTAGTGGTAGCCTGTACCATCACTGGACCCATGAGTGCTGACTCCCCTGGGTATGTCCAGAAAAATAGTGACTTGCATGGTCATCCTTACAGTACCTAGAATGGTGTCATACCGATGATCGTATACAGTTTTCATCAACCATTCCCTTCAGCTCGCCGAGCCTGACGTGGAACGCCCATTTTTCTTCTAGCTCCTCTGCCTCACCCACCATCTAGTGGAACTCCTTGCTCCAAGTGTTGTCTCTGCAAAGGCAACTCATCAGCCGGCTCCCTCTCAGTAGCAAAGAGGATCAAACAATCTCTAGTTAGATTCCCACAACCATTACAAGAATAACACATCCTCTCTTGTGGTTTATCTATCCCTCGGCACTATTTTTACACCACAGTTCAATGCATCTGAGTCTGGGCTTGGGTATGTCTCCTACACTGTGATCCCATCACCTATCATTTGCCAGCTCCTGCAGATGCCTCTGCCTCGTGACCTCTATTTTGGGTCACATCCATCTGTTCCTCGACTATAAAACTCTCGACCACCTGGGCTTACTCTAGAACCCTAGTATAGGTGGGAATATTTAGCGGAACCACCAATGCCTAGATATCTCAGCATAAGACCTTATCAAAGATTCTATATCTGAAAAATTGGTCTTGTACCATGTCCAGGGAGTACCATGACAAGTTGGTGAGCCTTGATGAAAACTTTACCACAGTTATGTTGCCCTGTCGAAGCTGTAGAAGCTCCTGGATACGTACTGACCTCATCATGTCTAGGTAAAACTCTTCCCTGGATATTTGTTCAAACTCTTCCTGAGTGAGTGTCGCCTCATAATGAAACTATATTACCAACCTCCACCATCTTCCCGCCAAGCCCTGAAGAAGGATCATGAATAGGACCACTATATGATCCATAGGTGTCCTCACTAAGCAGAAAACATGAGTGACTGGCTTGATCCAATCATCTACTACCTTGGGATCTAGATCACTTTGTTATTTCAAAGGTCGATGCTACTGGAACTCATGTTTCACACTCAACCTATGTGCATCCTCGGCTCAAACTACTAGTAAAATGTGCTGCTCTGCGGGTGGTGCCATAGCCAGTAGACCACCCAGGGGAAACTCCTTAGAACCAGTGCCCTACACTGAATCCTCATCATGGGGTGGATCATAATCATGATCACACCAAAAAATACCATCTGGTTTTCATCATGGAGGCATCCTAAAATGGAACAGGATAAACCATGGTTAATAGAGTATATCTGGAGAACCGACTCAAGAAGTACATGGAAAACACAAACTATTCCATTATGATGCATGTACCATTTATTTCCCAGAAACCAATGTCTTAATGTACTGAGTCAAAAATCATGTTATCAGAGTCCCAGTGAATCGATACGTTGGTTGTCGCACCAACATTAGAACCTATGGCTTTAGATCCAAACTCAAAACATCTTAACACTTCCACTATGCATCCCAAAACAATCTCATGATTCTATGTTCCTAAGGTATAATCGACCACATCTGATACCATTTTTCACAAACCATCCTTCGGGGCCCATGCCGCAACTACCCCAAGCGCACCTCCCAAAGGTCAGGAGTTGGAGACTAGTGTCAAAGGCATTATCCTACAAATGGGAGGCATTTTCCAAGTACCTATACACACACACACTCACAACCCCTTCCCGAAAATCTGAAAAGTAAATTCTAAGTAAATTATACATGCAATCATTAATTAAACCATGACCTAAGTAAAACAGAAAGTAAAGTACAAGGTAGAAAACTAGGCTAGTATACAAGCCCACCAAAATAAATACAGAACACAAGTAAGACCCCAAGTCTCTGAAAATCATCCACTGTGAACCTTACCTAAAGGGTAGTTAGAGGGTAGCTACCTGAATTCAGAGGAGTAGGCCCCATCTGTCTACTCTCACTGAACACCACTTGGTCCTGGTCCTCCCTAGACTCTGTCAAAGTGTTGTTCATATACGCAAGATAAGACACGTGCAGTGAAATCCCATGTAGTGGTGAGTAAAACAATACTCGGTAGGGAATCCCAAAACCACAAAGATAAATAACAAGAGAAATACCAAAAAGAAATGCACATTCAGCTCTAATAAGGTAAATGCTCATACATATACCATGAACATCCAGATATAATCATCTTATCCACTAAGAAACATAAAGTACCAGCATTAGGATTCTCACCTAATATTCGAAAGGTAACGCATAAAATAAGAGAACATGATCCATGAGCTTAGCCATCCCTAATGGAACTGACCAAAATATATACTTTATCAGGTACAACTCTACCATTCCTAATGGTAAGTCCGAGAGAACATGCTCCATCGAGAACATTCTACTAGGTTCAGCTCCAGTGCCCAGTACTAGAGGCACATTCATCATCTTCTTACGCCCAAAGCAAGACTAAGGAAACCCAAGTGAAGAGGCTTGCTTCTATCCACTATGCTCAGATAAGGGAGAACTACTCCAGACTAACTTTTGATACCTCAGTCACTTCTGTAGGGAGTTTCTCGTACCTCAGTCTGTCGAGGGTGTACTTGCTCATATATATATATCAATCTCTTCAAGTGGAGGGGTCTTCTCCTCATAGTTGTGTCCTACATTCAAGGGATCTCCAACCCATATAGAGGTCCCAATCCTCGATACTACTAGGAAATGGGGGAGTACTACCCCATAAGTGAGGACCCGCACTCTGGTTCCAACAGGGGAGTACTACTGATGAAGGACCCACACCCTATTATGACAGGGGAGTACTACTTAATATATCGAGGACCCTCACCCTACCCTGTGGGGGACTACTACTCAATGACTAGTGGAACTACACCCTTGTACTAGGGGAGTACCGACTCTGTCATTTTATTCGCTATGGGGGACCCTCACCCTAGTACATTAGGGGAGTACTGACCCCAAGCAAGAGGACCAACTCCCTAGCATGATAGGGGAGTACCGACTCTACCAGAACAATGTGTAGGGAGGACCTGCACCCTAGAACGGTAGGGTAGTAATGACTCCAAAGTTAGGGAACCTTCTCCCTGGTCCCACAGGGGAGTATTTACTTTTTCTTTATGAACATATCGGAGAACCTGTGCCCTAGTCCTTTCGGGGAGTAACACATCAAGAAGAAACTACCCAAAGGAAATGAACCCACACCCTTGATTTCAGGAGTCCCATCTCTACCTAAGAATAGGTATAAGGAGTACCCACACCCTAAGTCATCAAGGGTGTAAGCTTCTTAGACTATCTTCAAAGGAACTACCCCAAATCTCCTCAATGTCTGCTTTTATCAGGAGGTCCTACTCTTCAAACCAATATTACGTCCTAAAAATTCTTCAAAAAACACATTTATAGTATCTCAAAATCATCTTCTTGTCGCAAGGATCCCAACTCCATAGATAGATTTCAAACATATGCTCCATTTAAAATTTACAGGCGTTTTAGCGAAATGGGGGCTGGTTGGGTCCAGGTTCGGCTGGGACCGACCCGGACTAGACCGACTGGGCTCAGCCTAGCCTGCTGTCATCATGGCCCACCAACACCAGCCCTGACACGACTATACCGAGTCCTTCTCTCACCACGTGGCCCCTGCTAGCGCTGCCTCCCTGGTCAACTAGTCTGCTCACATAGACTGGGTTTTTCGGCATGATCTGTGGTTTTCCACGGGTCCAGGTCACGTCGTAGCTCCTCCACACTGGCATCCTTATACGAGGCTCCCATAGCCACCATGTTGCGTCGCCCTGTCATCCTACACGTGGCCACCACCGCTACTAGCAGAACCTTCCACAGACCACCGGACATGCTGCGGTGGTCTGTTCTTTGATCTATATATGGTTTTCTAGACCGCTCGGGCCCTGTTCTTCATTTCTTGGGGTTTAAATATCCATTGCGACATTTTTTTGGTGAGAAGCCGTTCACATGAGATTTCTCCCACAACGCCTCTATCTAATCGCCACTGTCATCACCGCACCTCTACTGTGTTGTTCCCATTCTAGATCCATGTTTTCAAATCATTGGGCCAAGAATGGTTGTGTAATGACAATCATTCTTCAACCCATGAAGAATGAAAAGCACGCACATTAATGGGGAGAGGAAAACAAAACAACAAATCAAGTAATGAACCTCCAACATCGTTCGTCACGGCATCAATCTACTCCCGTTAGATGGATTTAGAAGATAAATTAAACAAGAGTTCATTTCCCCAAACCATACCACAGTCAAGAACCTCCCGCAATAAAGATCGAACTGTGAGTAAATCTATTCGTGGTTTGATTTGAATTCGTCTTTTTAAAACCAAGAATAGGGAAAGAACATAATCAAATAACAAACCCTACCCAGAGAGCAAGTTCGATCAAAGGGTTGATTTTTCACTGATGGTGATCCTTCCATAGAATTTATCAATCCAATGTCGAAGGTGGGATCTCTCGAAGAGGAGGGGGAAGTTCTTATCATCGTTTTAAATCATTGCTCTTTGTTCATCGTTCATCGTTCGTCAACAGTGATCCTCTAGGTATATGTGTGTTTCTCCCACATCAATGACGCACCCCCTGGTTAAAACATTAAAGGAGGGAACGCCTTTCCGTTATCACTGCATTACAACATCATTACATTGATTCATTAATGAGGTTCACTAATGAGATTTATTGTTGTCTCATCGCTGCACCATAGTG
The DNA here is from genome assembly GCA_963277665.1 of Viscum album. NCBI lineage: Eukaryota > Viridiplantae > Streptophyta > Magnoliopsida > Santalales > Viscaceae > Viscum > Viscum album. The sequence goes on from OY728151.1 coordinate 299,833,119, forward strand.
TTGATGTGCCACTTCCTAATGGTGAAGAAAAAAAATAAAATAGCTTTTTAAGTTATTTTATTTTTCTTGAAAAAATTCTAAAAACTATCTTTTCTGGTCGACCCTCATCAGTTGATGTTTGGTATTTTCTAGGTGAACCCTGACGTTTTGAGTTCAATGGTGCCCTAGTATTTTTTATTTGAGCACCGATTTATATGATAGAAAAACCCACTCACACGTTTATTTAAATGAACTTTAAAATAGTTAGAAAATTAACTTTTTCCCTCAACCTGTACCAGTCAAGGTTAAGTCCTTATTAAGGAGAAAATATCATTATGAACTCAATGTTGGTCTCATATTTTTAATTCGAGTTACCATTTGTGATTTATAAGGATTCGAAAATAAAATAACTTTTATTTAAATTATTTTATTTACAGTTACGTCCCAAAAACCAACTTTCACAGTCAGCTCATGTAGGCCAATGTTAGGCTTCACCCAAGGGAAGCATACCCTGAAAAACTCAATGGTACTCTCAGATTTTCAATCCAAGTTACCATTTATAAGTTATAAGGATTTGAAAATAAAATAAATTTATTCAATTATTGTATTTACGGTTATGCCATTTTCAGGTTTTCTCGCTAAAGGCATGCATCGACTAAACTTATGTTGCGCCTAGGGTAAACCCACCATACTGAATGAAACGGTGCCCTCAGATTTCTGATCTGGGTAACCTTTTGAGAGTTATTCCATATTTTTAGAAAAACTAATCACACGCGCTATTTAAAAATTTAACATTTTTTGATTGACCATTTCGGGCACACCAGGCCTCGAAGTCGCACTTTGCCTCATTGCCTGGTCTCAGAATAATCCCATTTAATTTTAAAAAAAATAATGGAATTCTAGGGTATTATAATAGAATTATCATTTTGATGATCTTTATTAAACTAATTGAATACTAAATGAGAACCTAGACTTATAAGATTTCTGCTTTTGAGTACTTACTTGCATTATTGTTATTATTCCCTACACACTATTTTTATCTATATTCTTTGACTAGATGGCACAAACCATGGGGGTTCCCTACTTGTATTATATCTCAGACCCCTATTTTGGATACCTTTGGGTACCCAAATAGACTATATGATTTTAGGAATTGTTAAGGACAAGTTCCCTACTTCAGGTTCTTGATTGTTTCCTCAAATTAGGGGAGTATGGTACTGAGTTGAGGATTGCGATGCTAGCTAGGATACTTTTTATTTTGTTTTAATTTTTATACATGTGTTGTATTTTACTTTTGTGGACCCATTTTGGATACTTTACTAGACATATGACATTTATCTTCATTATAATTTTATATGAGATTTCTTTTAGAATTTTTCTCTTTTCTTACTGTTATCTATTGTCTGTATGATCTACTAGTTCCACTACATTATTGGTATTCTATTTACACTATGCCACACTCTTGTAATGATGGGATAGCTCACCATGGTCACATGTATGACCACACTTTTAGTTGGAATCCTCTAGAATTTGGGGTGATTCACTTGATTCCATGTGGACAACCGTCCTTAGGGCACTGTTGGGTGGAATTTTGGTCTGGGGTGTTACAAAGTGGTGTCATAGTAGCTTCTTTTATGGTTTTCATAACTATTTAGATACAATAATAATGTATAGTAAGTTAAATGTATTTGGTAATGATTTTTTCTGGGTGTAGCTAACCCACATATAAGAAAAATCCAAATTTCCTCAAATTGAATTGTTGTTTTTTGAATTTTGACTATTACGGTTAATTTGATTCCACTGTTGGGTGATGCACTTGATTTATGCAGTTATTATTGATAATATTATGGGTTATATTATGTTTTAACATGATGAGATGATAATATTCCATCTAATTCATCATATTAGGAAATTTCTATAAATAACAGGTCGTGCAAAATGAAATGCCCTTTAGGATGTATTACTAGTTTCATGATATTGCGATTAATGATCTAATGGATATATATACATTTTGGTGTGAGTATGGGCCCACATGGATTAGAATTTGGAAAACTATTGGTTCATCCTTTTAATTTTAAATGTGATATAAATGATAAATGATGATGAATTGAAATAAAAAAGAAAATAAATATGTGAATTCATCTAAAAATGAAAGGGAAACTCGTTTTCTTATAGTATATAACTTTACCCAAAACTTGCCTTCATAGTGGGAAGTAGGTAGTGTATCTTTCTTAAAACTTTCATGAACGTCACCTAGACCTGACTCAAGGAGTATATTGACGGGTGTGTTCTTATAGAGGAATTATTTTACCTATCTTACTTAATTATCTGTGCTTTTGAGCTACAAACCATGATAATGATCTTAAACTGAGGTGTTTGTTTGGCATTATAGAGACATATCACCATAAAGAACTCTTTTCGTACACTAGGAGGGTGGATATGAACATAATATAGAGCTAGTAGGACATAGGTTACTAGTGTATCCTCTAGTCATTATATTTGTGACACTAGTAGTAGTACCATACATAGGGGTTGATTCACTTTTCCATGATGGGTTCTTATGATTCATGCAGACAATTCTTGGAGAACCAAGACCTTCCCCGATTATGGTAGTATTGACGCATGAGTTTTAGAAGGAACATCTTCCCACATTTTGGGGGGTGGAAGACCACATGCTACAGAGTTAGGGATAGAGGTCATTATTTCAATCATTGAGCATCTAAAGATTCCTCCTAAGGTGAGGTTCAAACTCACTACGTATATGTTGTGTGATTCCTCTATGAGAAGATGGGATGTTATTACTCAGATAGAACATCATTGGGGTATGGATTTTAGGGAATTTAAGACAACATTCTTTGACTACTTCTACCTTTAGATGTTGAGGGATGATAAATCATGTGCTTTTAAACACCTATAATAGGAAACACTATAGGTTATGGATTAATCATCTCATTTTACTAAGCTTCAATTCTTCACACCTATTCTAATGGGTGATGAGTAACCTAAAGACATTTAATTCAAGGATGGTCTCAGGTATGACATTTGATCACATGTGGATTTATTTTGGCTGACTCGAATTTCTAGAATAGTTAATTTAGTGATTATCATAGAGAATAACTTGAGAGAGGCTAGTGGTGAGATCCAAAATGGTTCGGTATCTCGATCTGGTACTGCATCAACTAGTAGTAGGAAGCATCAAATTGAGCTTCCACCCAGTGATACTAGCAGTAAGACCACATAATCAAGTAGCCTAGTGAGGTGCTACTTGTGTGGTAGGCTGGGATGTACAAGGCCTCAGTGCATGAGGGACGCAGATATGTTATGATTATTTGGTATGATGGGCTATATATAGTGCTTCTACATAATTTTTCAACCAGAAACTAGTGAGAGATAGTCTACACAGACTCTACATTCAGGAGAAGGATCAGAAGATTCTCATAATGTAGGGAGATAGAGTAAAACTCTCAGATCTGGCCAAGGTGTTGGTAGTTTCCATGGTAATCAAATCCCATTTTTATAGGGAAAACAAGGTGGATCTTATTAAGGTATCCATGGTGTATCACATGGTTGTAGTTCAAGATAGATATAGGCATTAAAACAGACCCACTAGGAGTAGGATCCTAGACCTTATACTATTATAGGTTCTATTCTAGTACCCTCCCCTTTATATTTTACACATTTTTATATAGGTTTGTCACATAAAATTACATTACTTCTCATTTTGGAGAGTATTTGTCTCATTGTTTACAATTCAAATGGATTCATAATGATGGATGCTCTGTTGGGGATTATTACAGAGAATGTACGTCAGTGCAGGGAATTCCTCTTGAGATTGGTGGGTGTCACTTTGTGTGGGACCACTTTTTCATTGAGGTGGTGGTTTTAAAATCCTTATTGGAAAGTAATTGTTGGTTCACTTTCATGGTTTCACTGATTTATATCATTGCAAGGTGAACTTTACATCACCATAGGGTGGAGAGTTTATTAGGAAAGGTGAATGGATTTCTGGAAAAGTTGAGTTGGACCTGAGCATCATGGAATATGTGGGATGACAACCCATATTGTGATTTTATGTCTAAATGATCAGGGAACTCATAAGGAATATTTCCCACTAGTAGTTGATCATTTCAAAGAGGTATTCATGGATTATTTTTTACGATTACCTCTAGTGAGAGAGGTAGATTTATCTATCGAGCTAATTCCAGGAGCTACAATAGTATCTATTCCATCATATGAGATGGCTACTATTGAGATACATGATCTCAAGAGGTAGCAAGTGGATTTAGGGGTAACTGATTTATCTAACCTAGTACTTCTTTGTGTGGGTTCACAAGTCCTATTTTATAAAAAAAAGTCGGACGGAAACCTTAGGTATGTGTGGATTACTGGATGTTGAACCAATTGATGGTTAAGAACCAATATCCTTTTCCATGGATAGATGATATTTTAAAATAGTTGTGAGGAACTCGAGTCTTCTAAAATATTTATTTTATATCCTATTATCATCAAGTGCATATTATACCGTCATACATAACTCTCATGACCATTTGTAGTATGTATGGTCTATATGAGTATTTGGTTATGTTATTCGGTGTCACAAATATACCAGTGGTCTTCATCGAAAAAATTAACCAAGTATTCCATCCATATCATGATTCCTTTTTGGTGGTTTTCATGGATGATATATTAGTGTATTTTCACAATAGACATGACTATGAAATAAATCTTGAGATCATATTGAATACACTGAGTGAGAATAAGTTATATTCTATGCTCATAAAGTGACCTTACTTGATAGATCAGATTCACTTCCTAGGTCACATTATCTCAGAGATAGAAGTATCAGTAGACCTAGAGAATTTTAGAGCTACACATTCTTGGGAGTATCCCAAAAATGTCTTTTTGGTAAGAAGTTTCTTGGGGTGAGATATTTCCTAAATGTGTTTAATAATGGAATTCTCATACTTAGAAGTGCCTCTTATGAGGTTGAAAATAACAGGGTGAAGTTATTATGGTCAGATTCCTATGAGATGGACTTTTAGTAGTTGAAAGGGACATTAAAATCAGCATCGATAGTAATTTTTAAACATCCAGGTAAGAGTTACATTGTGTACTATGATGCATCAGGTATCAATCTAGGAGTAGTTCTTATATAGGGTGATAGATTCATGCCTTACGAGTCTCGGTAGTTAAGGCCACACATGTGAGATTATCTAACACATGATATCGAGTTATCTTTCATTTTCTTTGCATTGTGATATTGGAGACATTATTTAATAGGAAAGAGTTTTGTGGTGTACACGGACAACAAAATCCTAAATTACATATTTAAAAAGCATGATGTGAATCTAAGGAAGTGAAGGTTGGTTGTATAACTTCAGTCTTTAGACTTTGATCTTACCTTTATTCCTGGTAAAGTCAATGTAGTTACTGATGCACTGAGTAGAAGGACTCAAATGTAGGAAGTTTAGCAGGCTAGTAGTGAGTGGCTGCTCATGGCCTTTTTCTCTAATATTCACTTGGAGGTTCATGATAGTTAGGAGAAGAACATTTTTTCATCCTTAATTGTTACCTCTTCTATTATAAATATTTTAAGGACAAGGAAGTTATAGAACTATAAATACATATTCCTGCAGTAGAGTGTGGTAGGTGAGGATCTTCCTCCTGGTTGGACTATAAGAAAGGATAAAATTATCCATATACATGGTCACATTTAGGTATCTTCATACATGGATGAGGAGTTGATGTGAGACTATCATGGTTCATCTTTGGTAGTGCATCATGGCATCACCAGGATGTATCATGATTTAAATCATCAGTACTGGTGGTCAGGTATGAAAATTTATGTAACTGGTTTTGTCCCAAGGTGCTCCACCTATTAGCAGAAAAAGGTAAAACATTAATGACTAGATGGAATTTTATAGAAGCTACCATTCCTGAGTGGAAATGGAATGATGTCATGATGGAATTCATGACTGGTTTACTGAGTTCGCCTCAAGGTACTGATGTCGTTTGTGTTTTTCTTAACAGACTCACAAAGGTTTCACATTTAATGATAATTAATGAATACTTCATTGTGGTTGATCGTGGAAGTTTGTATATCTGTGGGATAGTACGACTTCACGGGGTCCTGAATACTACCATTTTAGATAGGGACGCCTAGTTTACTTCATGATTCTGGAAAGGTATAGAAATGTATTTGGGTACACATGTGCTTTTGAGAATGGAATACAACCCCCAGAAAGATGGTCAGTTAGAGTGAATTATTCAAGTGATTGAGGACATTTTATGAGAATGTTTCCTAAATTTCAGGGGATCTTTAGGAGAAGAATATACCCCAAGTTGAATTCTTCTACAATAATAATTTTTATAATACTATATAGATGGAACATTATGATTCTTTTTAAAATATCACATTCCAATCACCCCTATGTTGGTTAGAGGTAAGAGAGATAGTTATGCTTGGACCTTGTATTGTTTAGGAGACCATAGAGCAGGTGAATGTGATTCAGAAGTGGATGGATATTGCACAACATCATCAGAAATAATACATTGATCATAGAAGATGGCCAATAGAGTTCCAGTGCATGTATCATGTTTTCTTACATGTTTTACTGAGGTTGGGAAGAAATAGGATTAAAGACATGGTAATTTTTTACCACATTATGTCAGGTCATTCGATATTCTGGAGAGAGTCAGGATGGTAGCCTATCGGTTGTAGTTATGTCACAAGTATTAGTCCATTCACAAAATCTTCCATTTTTCTCTACTTTGATGTTATTATTCAAACACGTATCATTACTTTTATCATGAGGTGGTTGAGTTATTGGTATATGCATCCATTAAGTATCATCTTATTCATATTTTAGATCAAAGCTCAAAGTTTCTTTGAATCTGATCAGTTCCTCTTATACGGGTGTTATGGAGGCACAACCGAGTGTAGGATGAGACCTGAGAGTGGAAATCCTATTTTTGATCAAGTGGACGTAGTTTTTATTAGATCATGAATCACCATCCTTTGTAATGAAATTATAGGAAAAATTTATTTATAGGGATATTTTTGTAAGAACCCATTTCTTCTTTGAGGTATAAATAATTTTATTTCCATCTTTTCTTATTTTAAATGTTCAATTATGTCCTAATGTGAATTCTCTTTGAGTTCATGGGGGTATTGGTGATGTCATGGGCTTGTTCAAATCCTGAAACCCAACTTTTGGGGTAAAAATACATGGTACATGGTTAGTGGAAAGTGTTCCAAGCAGTCTGCATGGTCTGACAAACCATGTGAAACATGTTCTGAGAGTAGAATGAGATCACACGATTTACCCAAAACTATGCAGTTTGAGTCACATGAATTTGGGAGAAAGTATAAAATTTTTACAATGGGTTTTTGAATTGTTTTTTCATAATTAGTCAATCCATGCAGACAAATTATGCGGGTGCCCCTTCCCTATAACAAATAGTGCATGATTTTTGCACAGGTTGAAAAACTATGCACCTAAACCATGAGACCCAAATAATTTGGATAAATAAACTTTTTGACCTTAATTTTCTCTTGAAACATATTTTTATTTCATTATCTATCCTCATATGGACTATAAACCATTTGAAGATCTCCCTTGGTGGCTAATCTAGGATTTTTCCTCCACCTCCATATGGTGTCCGGTTCAAGAATCGTTTGTCCCGTTGGATCCGCACTACTCAGTTATCAATTCCTTTTTAGTTGTTATTAATTATTATGGATATTGGTTGCACTAATTAGGATCAATATAATATACATTATTAATAGTTTATTCTTCCTTTCTTTGATCTTCTCCCAATCTAAGCCGAATCCGGAGTTGATATTGGATGAGCTGTCAACTACAGACCTAAGGTAGGTGGTCTTGTGGATTCCATTGAATGAAAAATGTTTATATATTGTCGTTATTTCATGATCCTTATTTATAGGCATCCTGTTGAATGAAATTGAATCCTTACGTTTCTTGGAATGGCCTATGTAATTAAATTGTATCTTTAATGTTTGTTTATAGGTTGATATTCTTGAATTAAATGAAACCACCACTTTGCGTGTGGTGGTTATATTGATAGATCATCATGGGTTTATTTTTGACTTGAATACCTTAGGGTTTTACCTCTTCCCTTGATCATGGTATGTTGTAATTTAATTGGTAATGGTAGTTGAATTTTCAATTTATGTATTGACATGTGAGTTGAATTAAAATATCAATTGAGAATGAAATGGATTAAAGGTAAGGGGTGGGATGACCTTGATCCTTGGCTCTTGGTATGAAATAACATGGTAATGCATGAATGGATCTTCATCATGATATGATCATGTGAGTTAAATAGAGTCAATTTTAGGTAGTAGTTGTTAATAATGAGATGATTCTTATAATGTCTTTTCCCATGTGAGTATTTGAGAGGAAATCATTTTTACCTTGGCATGTGATTTTATCCACCCTTGGAGTGAGGTTTGAATTGAAATATTCTTTGTTTTGACCTTGAAATGATAAAATGAATTGATTAATTATATTGATATTGAATTCACATATTCCATGGGTGATACATTGATTCAATTGAAGAATTCCATGGATAGACTCATTGATCCTTGAATTTTATTCCTGAATGATTCATTGTTTTCCAAGGATGGAATCATATGGGCTTTGAAAGTTATATGACGAGTGAAACTTGGAATAATTATGGATTTACATTGATTGTATCAAGTTAATTTGATAAATTATTCCATGGGTGATACTTGGGCACCCTTATTGGACTACTAAGGTAGGACTCAAGTGGTTGTGACCTTATGTCACATCTAGAGCGATACCCAAGTTATCGAGAGGTTCAATATGGATGGGCTCATAGAGTGTTGGTTCGTATTAAAAATGGAGTGAGAATTGGATTGCAACACATAAATTCTAGGGATGTAATCATCTTCTAAATAGATTAATAAATGAAATGAATTATGACCTATATTTAAAGCCAAATCACATTCTTGGATTTGGTCTTTGGATTATACCTTTTAGATGGAATAATTAGGGATTTATTATTTTTATGACTATGAGGGGGACGCCAAGCTTGCATCGAGTCTCAAATCATATAAATTGAATGAGATTTAATTGTTAACTAAAATGTATTAAACAATGAAGGCTTGACTGTTAATTTTGAGACTTATCGTTTTGATGAATTTGATTAAATTAATTAAATATTAAATGAAAACATATACTTATAGGATGCCTACTTTTCTATACTTTCATTCATTACTGTTATTTTTTTTGGCACTCTGTTGTTATATATATTCATTGACTAGATGGAATAGACCTTGGGTGGTTTCTTGCTAGGATTATATCTCACACCCTATTTGGACTAGCTTTAGGTAACCAAACAGACTATATGATTGCAAGTATTTATAAGGTAAATCACATTACTATAGGTTCTTGATTAATTCTTAGGATGATGGGAGCATGGGAATGAGATGAGGCTTGAAATGCTAGTAGGGATACTTTTTATTTTTTGTACTTTTGATATATGTGTATCCCCACAGTCAAACATATTCCCTCTATGCTAGTCAGTACCCTCTAGCATTTAGGGAGATATGCATGAGCCTTTGTGGCCAACTTAGCTAAGGTCACTGTTGATAGGCATCCAGGTCCAGGGTGTTACAAATATATTGGAATATGAAGTTTGAAACATTCATTTTTGAAGAATTGTTTAGTCAATTTGAGTATAATTAATATTGTTACAAATAGTAATGGTAATATGGGGTATATCTCTAACTATTGTTGTAGGTGGATGATATGTTGATTATTGTTCCATAGCTCCAACATATTAAGGAACTTAAAAGGATAATGTAAAGAATATTTGAAATGATTAATCTTGGGAATTAAAATAAAATATTAGGGATGATAATTAACAGGGATAATAAAGTAAATACATTGCTTTTATCCTAGATATAATACATTAAAAAATCATTGAAATATTCATAATGACTATTTGTAAACCTATCTTAACCCCCCCTGCACTTGATATTTATGATTTTTGAAACCCAGTATCCATTAATGAATGGGTAATTTTATGACAAAGAGAATTTTTTTTAGGCTTTGAATTTAAGAATTTTTATGTATAAAATGGTTTGTACTTGACCAGGTATTTCTTTTAGAGTAGGATTTTTTATCCATTTCATGTCAAATCCTAAAAGAAATCATTAGGATGTTTTGAAATGGATATTATGATACTTGAAAGGTTTAAAGGATTAAAATTATATTTTTTATATGATGATCAGTTGAAATGTTTTCAATATGAATATTTTATTCGAGACATGGAATCATGGAAAAGTATTATAGTTTTTGTCTTTATATTTTATGGAATAGTAGTTAGTTGGATGCCTTTGTTGCAAACAGTGGTTACATTATGTATAAAAAATGTTGAGTATACTGATAATACTAAATAAGGCAATGAGTTTATATAGTATATGTTCATGGAAAAGGAACTCATAAATAGATCATATAGGATAATGTTATTTTTTTATAGTTACATTTCTCTTCATCTTTCTCACAACCCATTTTTTCATGCAAGAACGAAACACATTGACCTTTTAACACCCCATTATTTTAAAAGAGTAAAATCATGTTCGATATCATATATGACATAAAATGCCATTATTAGAAGATAATTTAACACCCTAATACTTTATTATATATTTATTTACAAATAAATTTAATCTCTTTGATAGTTGTCAATACAAGTAACACTGAGTTTGAATGAAACATGATACTCTATAAAAATATTATTATTTAAACATTAACAATATAACTTAGTCATTAAGTTAGTGAGTAAGGATATTAATAAATAAATTATAAAAATTATATGGTTTACACATGTAAAAACAAATTAATTGGTTATAAATTGATTATAAATAAAATAAGTATAATTAAAAATAACAATAAATACTTTCTGAAAATAGTTGTTTTCTAAAAGGTTATTTTCTCACTCTTTCCACAAATAATTTAAAATTAATTTTTAACCAAATTTAGGAAATTAATTTTATGAAATAAAATTTATTTTCTTAATAATCAAATAAATAATTTCTTAGGGTTAGTTTTTTGTATTTTTCTTAAAAGATTAATTTTGTAATGAATAGTGAAAATACAATGTTTTAATTGAAAAGTGCCTTGTAGTTTAAATTATTTATAAAGTTAAAATATATTTTAAATTGTTTTCAAAGTAAATTCAGTTAAATTATAAATCTATTAATAAATTTTATTTTATTTTAATTAGTTTCATAATAAATTTTGATATAAAAATACTTTATACTTTGGAATATTTTCTCTTTGAAAACCTCATTTCCCGTCAAGTATGTAGGGTTAATTTTAAATTAAATTTAGAAACTTATGTGAATGTAATTATAAAAAATGAATTCCATATTTTTAACCATAATAATTTATACTAAATAATAATGTAAAATTAAATTTTTACCAAAATGAATTTTGAAAACATTAAAAATTAAATACCATTGTTAAAGTAAAAATGGGTTTGCTGGGGGTTAAACTAAAAAGATAAGGGTAAAAATTATCCAAAAACTTTTATAAAATGTATTTGATATAAATATTTAGACATTAACACGTATATGCCTCGATAATACTCCATTTTTATCCCTCATTTAATATCAAAAACTTGGATACACCTTTTTATTTTCAAATATTTCAAGTATCCCAGTCACCTCACGTATAAAAGGTCACCCACTCTCCTCTCTACCTCACACATTCAAACCAATTTGGTTCAGAAAATACCTACCCAAATAAATTCAAAAATTAAATCCCCTCATCCTAGAATCCTTTTTTGGTCAAAAAATATTTTAGGATAACATTTGGTATAATCCTAAATATTTGGTCCAAGAAGAGGTCAAATTCATAAATATGCATTTTTTTATTTCTTCTTCCACCACTTTATAATATTGTTCATTTTTTGTTATATAATAATAAAAAATATTCAAAATAAATATATTTTATTATGTTATGGTCATGAATTATATTTATATCCTCTTCCATCACATGGGAAATGGTAACATCACTCATGTGTATAGCGGACTACCGCCTCGTGAACTGATATGAACTTTTTTCCCTCAACACCTTTCATGGTTGGGTATTATGATGAATATAATGTATATATGTGATATTTATATCATAAATATACCCCTAGTTCCATTATATCATATATAAATATTTACTTTTCACTATGTGGGGTATATGATAATGTCGATATTGTGTACGGAGGACTACAACCTCATGAAGTGATGTGATTTGTTTTTCACTAACATTTTAAATGGATGGAAATAAGGAATATTTAAATGAATATAAGTGATATATGTAAAATAATTATTATATTTATGACATATTTATAATTCTTCAATGATAAAAAATATATATATGTATCATTTTTCCTTACCTTTTCACTCACTAAAAGATGATAATGTTTCTAATGTAGCTGTGGACTACCGCCTTCACGAAGTGATATGACTCTGTTTTCATCACCGAATAACATTTATTATATATATAAGTAAATATAAATAAATTATATGATATTTTTGATATTATGATAATTTTTTGTAGATAAAATATAACTTACCTTTTTTCCATTATTATCATTGAGAATTGGAAACATCACTCTTGTAAACATATGACCTACTGTCTTCATGATTGTAACATATTTCATTTCTCATAAAAATGTTTCATGATTGGTTTTAAAAGTAAAATTAATCTATAATAATGATAATTTAGAATTTATTTTTATACTTTATATGTTTAAATAATGACCTCTTTGACCATTTTTAACATACCAAAGTCAGTTCTGACACATAATTCAAATATCAAAAAAACATATGACATAAATAAAATTTATTAAATAATCATATATATCATGGTAATAAGTTAAATAAAAGTAATAATATAATTTTAAAATGTTATTAAGTAAGTAAATAATCAATATAAGTTTATTATTCAGGAAGATAAATAACGTACAAGGTGAATCAGACTCAATGTAAAAGATTTTTATTCTCTCTTTTATTTCTGAGAGACAGATGAAAATTCACCCCACATTTCATTTTTATGGTGTATATACTAACCCTTTCATAAGTTATATCATTAATATTATTATTTTCATGGTATTTAATGTTTCATTTTATTTTATTCTTTTTTTGGGATTACGACTCAAAATATTACCATTGTAGTAAGGGATTTCCATCACACTTTTTACTACTACGAGACACATGCAATATTAACCTTATAATTATTTTATGTGGTGTATATACTACCTATGAATGTATTTTATGATTATTATCCTTAATATTAAGTTTATTTACATATCCATTTGGTGATATCTTATTCCTGTGGATTATAATTAAATGTTACCAAAGTGGTAATATTTTATCTCACAATCTCATCATTTATTGATATTTCTCATGAGTATGATTCTAATGATGTAATATTATAATATAACTATCAAGAAACTCAAGTATTTTCTTATAATATCTTTATTTCTTGAGAATACATTTTTCTACTATTTTACTCTCTTTATATACTAAGGAGTCTAAAATAATGTTTTTAGGAAAAATCCACTTTATTTATCTCATCGATTGAAAACATTTTTTATTACTTAAAAAATTTTATTTTTTCATTTTTTTGCATTCTCAAAATTACATATTAAATATATTTTTATCCATGTTTTAATTTTTACAAAATATTTATAAAATGAATCTTCGTGTTTCTTTCAAATAATTCCCATTTGGATTTTACGAAAAATGTAAAAGAAATATTTATTTTAACTTTTATGGCATGAGAGGAATTTTGTTTCTTCTTGACCAATAAATGTTTTATATATTATTTTGAAATATTTTAAAGGTTATTATTAGAAAAGATCACTTTCAAAAAAAATTGTCAATTTTTTATTTTAAAATTTGATTTTCAAACTTCAAATGATAATTATTTCAAAAATGTTTTTAATGACATTATTATGGTATTTATATTCATAAACGACATATACCCTTTATTGTAAATATAATAAAATAGGGATATATTGTATTTATATCATCCATATTATTTCATTGGATGGTTTATGATCAGTTTGACAGATGATGTTAAACTTTATTACCATTCACCATATTACTTTGGATTGTATATGATTTTTTAAGTTTATTGGGTTATGTATTAACATTTTTTATAGTAGATTTTCAATATGAATATTTATGTTCATTATTGTTCACCCCATTCATATGATGATTTCATTTCACTTAGTAAGTGATGGGTGTGGTCTGCTATAGCCCCTTGATGCATCGATTGGTATAATGAGACAAACTAGATTTGGTCTTGGCTAAGGCATTTCCCATTTATATAGATGTCTTGTCACAAGGCCTCAATGGTATTAAAATGTCTTGGAGAAGGCCTAAACATTATTTTTTAGATTCTCAAAACTATGTATTCTATCAATATTAATTTTTTTTATTAGTATCCCATTTTATTTTTTTGTTAGTAATAATATCCATGGTTTATTTCAAGCTTATGTTATTATTTATATAGACTTATTTTATCATTATTTATTATTGAAATATTATGCTCAATTTATTGATTAAATGGAATGTGTTTTAGTTATTTACTTTTCCATATTAGTTATTCAATATTTATTCATAGCATCCTCTTTAAATGTACCCTTACTGATCATCTAAGCTCACCCTTTTCTTGTTTTTTATTTCCCCTAGGATACAAGGAAGTATTTTTTATTTATTATATAGTGATACGATGAGGGAAAAATGGAATTATCAAATAAAATTCTTTCTATATTTTTATGTTCTAAAATATAATTTAAATTTAAATTATATATCTATTTTACCAAGACAACTATACTATTCAATCCCTCAGGATTTCATAGATTTCATTTTATTCCTATGTAATAAATAAAACACTCGCTCTAGGTTACTGGGTTTGGGGAAACTATCGTTTGTATCAAATTAATTTTAGTAGGAAACATAGGAACTATATTTAGGAAAAATTTATTATAAAACATAACCATAAGATAGAACTTGAGGATAATTGTGGAATAACCTCATAATGTTTTGTTAAGGAATAGATTATGTGGTTTTTATGAAAAATACTTCTTTTTTGGATACTATAAGTGGGTATTTTCTAGAATATATTTACCTAGGAGTAATAACTCTAAAAGGTAATAATGGTCTTGACCTGATCATCACATTGTGTGTGAAAATGGGCCTTAATGCACACCTGGTATAACACTCCAGGGGGGGTATGACTGGTTTCATTAACATCTTCTTTACAAACCATTATGAAATATTTTAAAAAAAATTATTTTTTGAAAACATTCAAAAATAGTTCATGATTATGATTATGATATAATCAGTGAATAAATTTCTCAATTTTAGTTTGGTTTTAACTTGTTTTTGGCATTATAAATTATATTTCATAATGTTATGATATAATATAGTGAATGCCTTTGTTTATAAATGGTTCCTAACATAAGAAATGGTAACTATAAAAATGAAAATACCCCATGTTGGGATTTCACCATGGGAAAGATAATGAAGCTAAATATGGAGATAGAGTTAGAACTGGTCATTTTATAACTATAATTGGGAAGGTAACTCAAGTTATTAGTAATAATCCTTCACATATATATTACCCTACTACCCCACCACATGGTTTAACTATGTGATACTACTTTAGGTTTAAGTAACCTCTATCATTAAATGGGGATACAAATCTATTTTTAGCTGATCATTGGATATATTCCTCAAATAATATAATTCTCTCTCTGGGAAGTAGTGAAAGGGAGAACTTTTTTATGGAAACATGTCATATATTAAGAGATGTGGATTATTGGTTGACATTATTTAAAAACACTAAGGATGAGAAGTAAATAACAAGAATATATTATAAGTATTTTTTGGTACTATTCAGAGAAAAATATTTTCCTCATGAGAAATGAGTGTATATAGAGAGGCAATTCATATGTTTAAAAAAAGGATGATAAATTTTTTTATAAATATGAATCAAACTTTATAAGGATATAATGGAAAGCTATAGAATATTTTTTTATTCCAAAGAGTATGAATTATATTTTCATAGAAGGACTTAATTAAATCATGTGAAGTGCACAAGTATCCTAAAAATTCTCATCATATGAGAATATAGTCTCTTTTTTCATGAACATATAAAATGAATTCTCCAAGACTTAGGGATTTTAAAGGGAAGTAGTATAAAAATATGAGGGTATACAAAAACATGGATAAAGTTAAGAAGGTAAATAAGGATTTTCTAACTTTTGATACTTGTGGAATGAATAACCTTGTTACTTTAATAAAAAGAAAATGGAATTTTATTAATGTATGGAAAAAAAGGCGACCATACTCTTGATTAAAAGTGAAAAAAATAATCTTCTATTGTATAGTGCTTCCACTTTTATAATATGGGGTACTATAAAAATAAATCCCTATGCATCAATGTAATATAACATAGAAGAAGCTAAGATATCAAGGTCAATGTAATACTATTGAATCAACTGAAGTGGAATAACTAAAGTTCTTTTGTGTATGGATTCAATAATAATTCTATATAATTATTTTCAAAAATGACTTCTGGTAATCAGAATTATGAAATGAATAAGGGTTGTGTTGTAGTACTTTTTCTTATATGATTTTATAGAATATGATCAATTGTACTGATGAATAAGAAAACTAATTTAGTGGAAAGTTGAACCTCTTGTAAAAAACATGATTGAGGGAGAATAATAATTAATATGTTTCTGATGATAATGATTAATAGTTTTTTTTTTGAAGTTATTGGTAATATTTATAGTTTAACTAATATTTAATGTTGTGATAATTATGAGATACTTCAATTTGGTTAAATTATTAGAGTTATAATAATATGGTTTTTGAAAAAGGACAACTCACATTTTGGGTCACAACTCATCATGTCTAGAATTTATGTGGTCCTTGAACCCACAACCGATGGACGATAAGGTTTTACCACTTACCACTGATCTATATGATGTCCTAGTTAATATTTCATTTTTTTTAGTTAGAATATTTCATGGATAAATATTAATGTTGAACTAGTTGTGTTATTATTGAGGTTTAGAGAATAATGTCTTATATTTGATAACTTGTAATAACCATATTATTTATGAAAATATGTATAAACAGACAAAAATACTTTTCACTCTTTTATAGATATTATGATCCATTAGTAGTTGATTCTAGTTCTTCAGGAATAAAAAAACAATCTTGGATATTCATATCTTTTAGTGGAAAATTAATAGAAAAATTTTCTAAGAAAAACCAATTGATAAAATTTTTCCTATGAAATAGAATTATATCATGTGTGTATATTTTCATATATTCATAGTCTATATGGTAAAATTATTCCTCAACTCTAGGAAACAGATATTGAAATAAAATTTTATCATTATAGCTTCATTTATATTGAACCAATAGTCTTTTAAATAGCCATAGATTGATGTTTTGTAGGTACTTAATATTCCATTGATCATTCAAAATCTTGTGATAAATGATCTCTTTCAACCTCTATAATTATTTACACTTTTCTATGATGTCTAGATCATCACTTCCCACCAATTTCTCCTACATGGAAACCTAGTTATGTGTTTTTTTATTTGAACATTGTACTTCCCTTTATCTCATATCAAGATTATATTTTATCAACCCTTATAATGATATGGGATTTCAATAATGGTATTTTCAAATTTAAAACAATTTATTATCAATTTAAAGGTTAAATTGTGAGGATGTAAGTTAATTAAGTGTGGAGAATGTAACGCACTAATATTTTAAAAGAGTAAAATCATATTAAATACTTATATGGAAAGAAACAAAAATATCATAATATAATATAACAACCTAATAATTTATTATATATTTATTTTTAAATAAATTCAATCTCTTTAATATCTTTTAATACACGCAACACCGGGTTGGAATGAAACATTATACTCTATTAAAGTATTATTATTTAAACATTACCATTATAAAACAGCCATTAAGTTAATGGGTAAGAATAGTAGTAACTAAATTATTAAGAGTATACAGTTTACACATGTGAAAAAAAAATCCATTGTTTAACTATTTATTAGAAATAAAATAAGAATAATTTAAAAGAAAATTAAATATTTTTTGGATAACTGTATTTTTTCTAAAAGACAGTTTTTTCGCTCTTTGAGAACATAATTTAAAATAAATTTTTAATATATTTCGAAATTTTATTTGAGAAAATAAAATTAATTTTTGAGAAAATAATATCAAAATTATCTTATGCTAACTTTTTGGGATTTTTTAGAAATGATTCTTTTTTTATGAATAGTTAAAATTAATGAATTCTAATTGAAAATTTCATTTTAGTTTAAATTATTTAAAAAAATATTTTATTTTAAATAGGTTTTAAAGAAATATTATTTCAATTATATATCTTATAATTAAATTTATGTGATTTTAATAAATTTTATATTTAATTTTGTTAAAATAATTGTAATGTTTTGAACATTTTCACATCAAAAACCCACTTTTTCATCATGTCTGTGGGATTAATTTTAAATTAATTTTGTCCTCATAATTGAATGGAATTTTTATAAATAGATTCCATATTTTTAGTAATAATTATTTATATTATCTAATTAGATAACTTTTATTTTTGATCAAAATGAATAGTTAAAATAGTAAAAAATAGTTATCGTATTGTTTTGTAAAATGGGTTTAAGGGGGGTTAAACTAAAAATAATATGGTTAAAATGACCCAAGAACGTGTATGAGATATATTTTATAGTAATTTTTAGACCAAAAATGTATTATTCTCTATAAAACTCAATTTTTGACCCTTTTATGTTTTAAAAACAAGGGAACATCATTTTATTTTTGAAAAATTACAAGTGTGCTACTCAACTCACTTGTAAAAGGCCACCCCATCTTCTCAATTACTCACACCTTAAAACCACATTGTTTCAGACAAGAGCAACCTAAATAACTTACCAAATTCTATAACCTCATACTAGAATCCATTTTTTGTATTGAAATCCATTTTAGGAATAATTTGTGTATAATCCAATTGAGGAGGTCTGAGAAGAGTTAGAATTTCTAACAATGCGTTTTTTTGTTTCTTCTTCCACCACCTAAAAAATATTCATTTATGACTATATAATAAAACCAAAATCTAAAATATAATTATATTTTTTTTTGTTAAATTGGTTAACTGTACCCATATCATCTTCAGTAAAATGGGAAGTGATGGCATCACTCATGTGTACGGTGAACTACCGCCTCATGAACCGATGTGACACGTTTTCCATCAACATCTCTCATGGTTGGGTATTATGATGTATATAATGTATATATGTGATTTTTATAATATAATAATACCCCTTTATTCATTATATAATATATAACTTTTAAATTTTCATTCTATAGGGGATACAATAATGTTGCTCGTGTGTATAGCAGACTACCACCTCACGAAGTGAAGTGATTCATTTTTCACTAACACTTCACATGGAAAAAAATAAGGATGAAATTAATGAATATATGTGATATAACTGACATAATTATGATATTAATGAAATATTTTTCATTATTAATATATATATATATATATATATCATTTTCTTTCTTACATATTCACTCACTAAAAGATGATAGCATCGTTCGTGTACGGGTGTACTACTGCATTAACAAAGTGATATGTCTCATTTTTCACCACCATAACACATGGATGATATATATAAGTATATTTAAAAAATTAATATTATGTTTATTATATTATTATAATTCTATAAATATTATATATTAATAATCTTTTTTTATAATGATTATTCAAAAATAGAAATGTTACTTATGCACACATACGACCTATTGTATGCATGATTGTAACATAATTCATTTTTCAGGACCATATAAATTTAAAAATTATGTCATTATTATTATTATAGATATGTTTAAATAATTACCTCTTTCACCAAATTAAACCTACCAAAGTCATTTTGACACAAAATCAAAATATCATTGAAACGTCTGAAATAAACTTAATCAATTATGTAATCATATATAACAAGGTAATAAAAGAAATAAAAGGAATAATAATAATTAAAAGGTTGTTCATTAATTAAAAAATAAACACATATTTTTTATTTATGTAGATAAAGAACATATATGACAAGTTTTCTATTAGGTATGGTATTTATAGTCTCTCTTTTATTTCTAGGAGACAAATGAAAAATTCCCACTCATTTTTTTGTATTTACTCACCCTTTGATATTATATATCATGAATATCCATTATTTTATGATATTTAATATTTCATTTTATGTTATTATTTTTTTATGCTTATGATTCAAAATATTACTAAACTAGTCAGGGATGTTCATATCACTTTACACTTTTGTGAGACACATTCCATATTCACCACTTATTTCTTTTATATGGTGCATATATTTTTCATGAATGTATTTTATAATTTTTATCCATAAAATTATGAGGACTTAGATATAAATTTTTTGATTTCATTTTCAGGGGGATTTGTAAGAACCCGTATCTTCGTTTCAGGTATGTTTTTCCTTTTCTGGTCATTTTTGAGAAAAAGAAGAAAATCTGGAAATTTTTTAAGTACACACCGTGTACTTTGATGTCACGCCAGGCCGTGTGCTTGTCATGTCCGGGCCACACACATGGTGTGTAGGGGTGATATGGAGGGCGCTTAAAGCAGAGTATGGAAAGGCCTAGTACACATTGTTTAATCCAAAAGTACACGCCATGTACTTTCTTTTTTTCATTAAATGGATCAGGGTTGCACCTGACGAACATAACTTGCTTCTTCTTCAGGTTCTTCGTCTGAGAGAACTCGTACGGCCGTGGAACTTCTCCGAGCCCTCGTGCCTCTGTCCGTTCTCCAAATTGACCATCGTCGATTGCATTGGAACCGAAGTGGTAAGCTCTTACTTCTCCTAGAGCTTTGTTTTCCAATTTTCCCTCTTTCTCAAGATATTGTGGGTTGATCGTTTTGGATGTTTTTTTAGATCTTAGATGCTCTAAGTATAATCAATCATCATGGTTCATGTATATCGATCTCCTGGTATCAAGGTAGGTGGTTTGTGCCTTTCTATAGGAAGTATTTGAATATTTTGTGCAATTCCCCTAATTCCCTTGAACGGGGTATTGTGTGTTTCTTATTTTTGCCCTGTTGTTTGTCTGCTTTTCTTGATTTCTTGAGTAGAGGTCAATGCTTGTGAATAGGGTAATTTTTACTATGCTTTGGATGTTCTACCCTGCATGTTTTTCCTATTAGGTGTTTTTCTAGTTGACATGCCTAGTTTTAGGATAGTGGAACTATTGTACTGTTATGTTGTTGTGCCTTAGAATGATATACAAGTAGTTCTTGAGGTTTACTTGGGGTGATACGCACGCTATGAATGTTTGTTTTACACAGGGATGTGAGAACCTAGTGTAGTGGACCATAGGGAAAATGGACATAAGGGCTTCTCTAGAGTGTCTTATTATTTTGATGTGAGACCAAAGGGGGAATAGACGATGAGTGCTTCCTCGGAGAGACTGTAGTTCCTCGACGCGGGCCACAGGGGGAATGAAACGTTGAGTGCTTCTCCAAAGAGCCTTTAGTACGATATGATACTATAGGGGGAATTGACGGTGAGTGCTTCCTCAAAGAGTCTATTCTTCAGCTGAACCAGAGGGGTGAGGCTGTGTGTGCCTATAGAGGATTTCTAGTACTTATAGGTTGAACCATAAGGGTTAGGCTATGAGAACTACCCAGGGGGTTACCTGTGGTTTTACTTATTATTTGGTTGTTACTTGTGTACTCTATATTCTAGACACTGTGGATTGTAGCTGCTATGTGCTTTTCTGTTTACTACTTCCTGTACTTTTATTTTCTATGTATTCACTGACTGTTAGGCACATATCTTTGGGTGGTTGCCAACTAGGACATTGTCTCACACCCTGTTTGGGCCATTTTTTTAGCCTAAACTGACTATGCTTTTGTAGGTATAGATAACGGTAAGCACCCTTCTACTTCAGGTAATTGACTTGCTGTGAAGCTGGAGAGCATGGGACTAAGCTATGGCTTGCGATGCTGAGGAGTTACCTGTTTTCTTTTGCACTTTGGTTTAGTACTGTATTCAGCATTTTGACTTGTTTTGATGCTTTCCTAGACATATGTATCATGCATCATTTTATATATATGTGTGTGTGCTCCAGTTTTTTATTGTTAGTCTTCCGCTATTTATTGTTTACTCTTGTATGGATGGTTACGGTTTCTACTGTTGTCTATTTTTTTTATTCCACTGTGTACTCTACCAATGAGGGCATAGTTTCCCCACTATCACACCCAAGTCCCTCGCAGCTAGTCGACAGCCTCTGGAGTTTGGGGAAATGCGCTTGAGGCCATGTGACCAACTAGATATGGGGCGCCTCTAGGTGGCTTCCAGAATCGGTACATTACAAAGTGGTATCAAAGGCTTTATTTTCTCTTGATTTACTTTTTGGATCCTTTATCTAGGGATAGGACGGATTCGGTACTTGGTATTAAGTTGTGCTCAGGAGTAGCTAACCCGTGTATAGGGAAAATCCAACCTACCTCGCTTATTACAGTTTTCTGGTTTTGCTATGTTACAGTTGATCTGATTTCACCAAGAGTGATTCACATGCTTTTTTTTGTTATTGTAGTTGATATTGTGGTTCTATTTCTATCACAACCCAATGAGATGAGGTTATCCCATCTCATGAATCATATAGGCACTTGTTAGAAATCTCATCCCATGCATTCTTGCCATGCCATCTAGGGTGCATTAGCAATTGCATGTTGTTGTGATAGACGTTGTGTAGATTATGCATGTTGTTGTGATAGATGCTTTGATAGAATCCCTAGAGTTTGATAGAGAGGTTGTGTGTATTGTAACTTGCTTAAATGAACGCCAAATTTTGGTTCTTGAGGTGTTATGGGCCCTCGTGAATTGGAACTTGGTGGATCATTTACTTTTTTCTTTATATATGATATGTAGGAGATGCCAAGATTTGATTCACGGGGAGTATGGGCCCTCACGGAATGGAATTTGGAACCTTCATGCTTGTTTTTCAGTGTTTTCTGGGCTTCGGTGCAGTTTCAGAGCTACTGCCCGAAAAAACCCATAATACACGGTGTGTACTTTATATATACACGTCATGTAGTTTTAAAACCATGTCACTGACTGTGTGAGCAGAAACACGGGTTGTGAAAAAAATATCTAGGAACACGCCGTGTACGATAGGTACACGTCGTGTAGCAATGAGCCTTGTACCCGGTCGTGTCACTAACAACACAGGTCGGGGAAGCTCATGTCATACACACCGTGTTCTGTATGAACAGGCTGTGTAGCCTTGTTCTCGGTACCTAGTCATGTCACGAACAACAGGAAACGGTGTTATCTCCTCCTATACACGTCGTATTTTTTCGGAACACCCCATGTAAGGGTCATCCTTGTACCCGGCTGTGTCACCAACAACACGGGTCAGGAAAAATCTTCAAGTACACACTGTGTTTGTTCAGAACACATCATGTAGTCTCAGCCGTGTAACTGGTCGTGTAACTAAAAACACGGGCCGTTGAAACCTTGTCTAATACACGTTGTGTCCATAGGGGACACGCCGTGTAGTCTCAGTTTAAGAATATTGTGTGGGTTAGCCGTGCAAGGAGACTCAGGAAGGGGAATACAGTTAAGTACGCACCATGTAGAGTTTATACACGTCATGTATTCATGTTTTGTAAAACTTGAGTGTTTCCTTCTCCTATTTCTATTTTGTACTCCTTTGTTCTCTATACTTGATATTCCTGATCTAACGTATGTTTTTGATCTTTCAGAGTTATGTCTCCGAGACGTCCTCCGGTTGTACGTCAGTTGCAGGATAGTGGTCAGACGCCAGATATGGCTGATCAGGGACTTCTTTCTGATCCTCCAATCATGCCAGCCTTGGAACCGGCGGTCATACTAGTTGCAAGCGCTGATGAGAAATTTAGGTAAGACTTTATGAGGATGATGCATACCCTTTAGGGAGCACCATCTACTACCACAACTATGGTAGACTTGATGCGGGTTTTCCAGTAGCATCATCCTCT
The DNA here is from genome assembly GCA_963277665.1 of Viscum album. Taxonomy (NCBI): domain Eukaryota; kingdom Viridiplantae; phylum Streptophyta; class Magnoliopsida; order Santalales; family Viscaceae; genus Viscum; species Viscum album. The sequence continues at coordinate 299,857,268 of OY728151.1, forward strand.
TACTTTCTCAGGGGAAGGAGGACCACAGGCTACAGAGTCATGGCTGGAAGCCATGCTGACTATCTTTGAGCATCTTAAAATTACTCTAAAGAGGTTGGTCAAGCTCACTAACTATATGCTATGAGACTCTGCCAAGAGGTGGTGGGACGTTATCTCACAGGCGGGTCATCAGCAGGTTATGGCTTGGGATGAGTTCCAGCGCGTGTTTTACGACTACTTCTACCCGGAGACCCTGAGGGTCGATCGAGCCCGGGAGTTCATGAGTCTAGATTAGGGTAATATTTGTGTAATGGAGTATTCCTCTCATTTCACTGAGCTGCTGCATTTCACACCCCTCCGGGGTGGAGATTTGATTTCAGGATGGTCTCAAGCGGGAGATCTGCTCGTAGGTGAATATCTTCCTATTGACTTCCATCATTAACCAGGCACCGATTGTGGAGCACTATCTGAGAGACTCCGGAGCTGTGATCTAAGGCGGTTCTTCTTCCAGAGCTAGTATTCCTCCAGTTGACAGTAGGAAGCGTTGTAGGGAGTCTACGCACGGTGATCCGAGGAGGCGAGATACATCTTTAGGTAGCTAGGTAGTATGCTACCAGTGTGGAAGGGCAGGGAACACGAGGCCGCAGTGCCAGAGAGACCCAGTGGAGTGCTAATCTTGCGTCAAGATGGGTCACCTTCAGCATTTCTTCTAGGTTTTCTCACCAGTAGCTGGTGACGGGGGTTCTTCCATGACTCCTCGTTCAGGAGCAGCACCACCAATTTCTCACCAGTTGGAGAACTGGAGTTCTTCCGGCCGTTCGGGCTAAGGTGGAGGTCGAGGACGTGGCAGTCAGTCACCAGTCTTTCAGCATCAGTAGGGAGGATCATCTCAGAGTGGTCAGGAAGGGTCACAGGGCCGTGGAGTAGGCCAGACATTTGCGGTGGAGTAGACCTACTAGGAGCAGGATCCCGGACCTTCTACAGTTTGAGGTACGATTTTAGTTGCCTCAGTTTTATCTTCATCTTTTTTCGATACTGGTGCAATGCATAACTTTATCTCTGTTTCTATTTTGGAGAACCTTGGGATCTTTATATTTTCTTCTTCCAAATTTTTGACACTAGACACACCTTTAGGGACGAGTAAATCTAGTGTACGTCAGTGCAGAGAGTGCCTTCTCGAGGTTGCAGGGTATCGTTTCTTATGGTACCTCTATATCCTAGAGATGACAGGCTATGATGTCATTCTTGGGATGGACAGGTTTGTTCCCTTTTAGGAATTTGTCGACTGTTATCACCGCAGCGTGAGTTTCATTTCACCAGAGGGTGAATCTTTTCTTTATAGAGATGAATGGAATGTTCAGGCAAGTCGAGCAGGACTCGAGCATCATGGGCTAGGGAGGGTTACGATATAGATTTCTAGTCTTTATCTGGATGATCTGGGGACTTCACAGTTATAATTTCCTCCAGTGTTGGATCGTTTTAGGGATTTCTTTCTAGAGTACTTTTTAGGTTTGCCTCCGGAGCATGAGGTAGACTTTTCTATTGAGCTCATGCCATGAGCAGCACCGGTGTGCATTCCTCCTTATAGGATGGCTACACCTGAGTTTCTAGAGCTCAAGAAGAAGTTGGAGGAGTTACAAGCAAAGGGTTTCATCTGACCCAGTACTTCTCCTTGGGGTTTGCCTGTTCTATTTTCAAAGAAGGTAGACGGTACCCTCAGGCTTTGTGTGGAATATCGGAAGTTGAACCAGATGATGGTCAAGAACCGATATCCTTTACCGAGGATTGATGATATTTTCGATCAACTTCGAGGAGCCCGGGTGTTCTTGAAGATCGATTTGAGGTCCTTTTATCATCATTTACACGTTAGACCATCATATATACCACTAGAATACTTCAAGAGCAGGTATGGTCTCTATGAGTATATGTTTATGCCGTTCGATCTCATGAATGCGCCAGTAGTTTTCATGGAACTGATGAATTGAGTGTTCCATACTTACTTGGATTCCTTCATCATGGTCTTCGTGGATGATATCTTGGTGTACTCTCACACTCTACATGACCATGCTACCCACCTTGATATCATTCTTAGTACACTGAGATAGCATCGGCTTTATTCTAAACTCTAAAAGTGCCACTTTTGGATGGATCAGATTCACTTCTTGGGTATCGTCATCTCAGAGATAGAAGTATATATGGACCCAGAGAAAGTGAGAGTTGTAGTTTCCTAGGAGAATCTGAAGAAAGTTTTTGAGGTATAGAGTTTCCTTAGGCTGGATGGATACTACAGACGCTTTATTTAAGACTTTTCATGCCTAGCAGCACCATTTATAGGTCTGACCAAGAAGGGGGTGAAGTTATTATGGTCAGATTCTTGTGAGTCAGCCTTTCAGGAGCTGAAGGTAAGGTTAACCTCAACACTGATACTAGTCTTTATAGAGCCATGAAATATCTATATTGTTTATTTTTATGCTTCAGGTATCATTTTGGGAACTGTTCTTATGCAGGGAGATGGAGTCGTTGTGTACGGGTCTCGGTAGTTGAGGCCACATGAGAGGAACTACCCGACGCACGATCTGGATTTGGTAGCTTTTGTTCATTCCTTTCACTGTTGGAGACATTACCTTTTGGGATAGCACTTTTTGGTTCTCACCAACCACAAGAGTCTCAATTACATCTTCACTCGGTGTGATCTGAATCTGAGACAGTGCAGGTGGATCAAGTATCTTCAGTATTTTTATTTCCAGCTTGCCTATACGCCAGGAAAGGGCAACGCAGTGGCAAATGCATTGAGCAGGAGAACTCAGATTCAGGCAGTTCAGGAGGCCAGCAGTGAGTGGCAGCTTATGGCTCTATTCTCTGAGATGCATCTGGAGGTGCACAACAGACAGGGATAGATATACCTATCTTATGTAGTTGTTACCTCTACACTTCTTGATCAGGTACGGATGAGGCAGCTATCAGACTCAGAATCCTTAGTCTTGTGGGAGAGTTTGTCAAGAGAGTACCCTCTTCCTGGATGAATAGTGGGAGAGGATGAGATCTTGCATTTCCAGGGACGCAGATGGGTTCCATCATACATACGCGAGAAGCTGATGTGGGATTTTCATTCCTCAGTTTGGGAAGTTCATCCTGGCATCACCAAGATGTATCGGGATCTTCATCGCCAGTACTGGTGGTCGGGTATGAAGAGAGGTGTTTTTGGTTTCTTCTTGAGATGTTCTACTTGTCAGCAGGTGAAGGCGGAGCATTAGCGACCAGCAGGCCTTTTACAGTAGTTACCCATTCCGGAGTGGAAGTGGAACGATGTCGCAATGGAATTTGAGACCAGATTTCCGAGGTCGCCTCGAGGGAACGATGTTGTTTGGGTTGTCGTCAATAGGCTTATGAAGGTTGCTCACTTCTTACCGATCAAGTAGACCTTCAGTGTTGATGATCTGGTATGACTATACATCCGAGAGATTGTATGTCTGCATGGAGTTCCACACTCCATTGTTTCAGACAGGGATGCACGCTTTACTTCTCGGTTTCGAAAGGGACTTCAGAGGGCTTTGGGTACACAGGTACTTTTGAGTACAGTATACCATCCCCAGACAGATGGCCAGTCCGAGCGTACAATCCAGGTGCTTGAATATATGATCTAAGCTTGCATTATAGACTTTGGCGATTCTTGGGAGAAGCATATTCCTCTTGTGGAGTTAGCCTACAACAACAGTTTTCAGGAGACTATTCAGTTGGAACCTAATGAGGCTTTGTTTGGTAGGCCATGTCGATCACCTTTATGCTGGCTAGAGGCAGGAGAGGTATATTTGTTGGGACCTCATCTTGTTTAGGAGACCTCAGAGCAGATAGAGTTGATTCGGAAGAGGATGGCTATAGCACAGTCTCGACAGAAGTCTTATGCTGATCAGCGGAGACGACCTCTGAATTTCGAGGTCGGGGATCAGGTTTTCCTGCGTGTTACACCAAGGTTGGGGCACAAGAGGATTCAGAGATAGGGTAAGCTTTCACCATGGTACGTCGGGCCGTTTGATGTATTGGAGAGAGTTGGTCCAGTTTCCTATCGGTTGCAGTTACCTCAGAGGTATCGGGCCATGCACGACGTCTTCCACATCTCTTAGCTCCGACGTTACTTTTCATACCGGTCTCATGTCTTTCAACCTGAGGAGGTTGAGCTCGAAGCGGATGCATCGTTTGAGGAGCATCCTATCCAAATTTTTGATCGTAGTATGAAGGTTCTCCATGGGCGGTCTGTTCCTCTAGTATGGGTGCTATGGAATCACGGGCGAGTACAGGATGAGACTTCGGAGAGGGAGGTCGATGTACGATCGCAGTGGCCAGAGCTGTTTTGGGTTTCTTCTTCTACGCCTTTCTAAGGGAATTCAAGGATGAATTTCTTTAAGGGGGGAAGTTTTTAAGAACCTGGGTCTTCGTTTCAGGTATATTTTTCCTTTTCTGGTTGTTTTTGAGAAAAAGAGGAAAATCTAGAAATTTTCTAAGTACACGCCGTGTACTTTGATGTCACGCCAGGCCGTGTGATGGCCATGTCTGAGCCACACACACAGTGTATAGGGGTGATGTGGATTCCGGTTAAAGCGGAGTACGGAAAGGCCTAGTACACGCCGTGTACTTTATTTTTTTCATTAAACGGACCGGGGTCGCGCCTAATGGACAAGACTCACTTCTTCTTTAGGTTATTTTTCTGAGAGAACCCGTACGGCCACAGAACTTCTTCGAGCCCCCATGCCTCTGTCCGTTCTCTGAATGGACCGTCGTCGATTGTGTTGGAACCGCAGCGGTAAGCTCTTCCTTCTCCTTGATCTTTGTTTTACAATTTTCCCTCTTTCACAAGATATTGTGGGTTGATCGTTTTGGGAATTTTCTTAGATCTTCGATGTTCTAAGGAGAATCAATCATCATGGTTCAAGTATATCGATCTCCTAGCATCGAGGTAGGTGGTTTATGCCTTTCTATAGGAATTCTTTGAATATTTTGTGAAATTCCACTAATTCCCTTAAACGGGGTATTGTGTGTTTCCTATTTTTGCCCTGTTGTTTGTCTAATTTGCTTGATTACTTGAGTAGAGGTCAATGCTTGTGAATAGGGTAAGTTTTATTGTGCTATGGATGTTCATACATGCATGTTTTGCCTGTTAGGAATTTTTTCGGTTGTCATGCCTAGTTGTAGGATAGTGGAACTATTGTATTGTGATATTGTTGTGCCTTAGAATGATAGCCAAGTAGTTATTGAGGTTTACTTGGGGAAATACGCACTCTATGCATGTTTGTTTTAAACAGGGCTGTGAGAACCTAGTGTAGTGGACCATAGGGAGAATGGACATAAGGGGTTCTCCAGAGTGTCTTATTATTTCGATGTGAGACCAAAGGGGGAATTGATGATGAGTGATTCCTTAGAGAGTCTATAGTTCCTCGACGTGGGCCACAGGGGTAATGAGATGTTGAGTGCTTCCCCAGAGATCCTTTAGTACGATACGAGACTATAGGGGTAATTAACGGTGAGTGCTTCCTTAGAGAGTTTATTCTTCAGCTAAACCCGAGGGGTGAGACTATGTATGCCTCCAAAGGGTTTCTTGTACTTGTATGTTGAACCATAAGGTTTAGTCTATGAGAACTACCCAGGGGGTTACCTGTGGTTCTACTTGTTGTTTGGATATTACTTGTGTAATTTATATGCTAGAAATTGTGGATTATAGCTGTTGTGTGCTTTTCTGTTTACTGCTTCCTGTACTTTTATTTGCCATGTATTCACTGACTGTTAGGCACAGATCTTTGAGTGGTTGCCTACTGGTACCTTGTCTCACACCCTGTTTGGGAAATGTTTTTGGGCCCAAACAGACTATGTTGTTTTAGGTATAGATAAGGGCAAGCTTTATTCTACTTTAGGTACTTTACTTGTTGTGGAGCTGGAGAGCATGGGACAAAGCTGTGGCTTGTGATGATGAGGAGTTACCTGTTTTCTTTTGCACTTTGGTTTAGTATTGTATTCAGTATTGTGACTTGTTGGGCTTCTTTCCTAGACATATGTATCATGCATCATTTTATATATATGTGTGTGTGCTCCAGTTGTTTACTATTAGTCTTATGTTGTTTATCGTTTACTCCTGTATAGATTATTATGGTTTCTATTGTAGTCTATTTGTTTTCCTTCCGCTGTGTACTCTGCCAATGAGGGCATAGTTTCCCTACTATAACACCCAAGGTCCTCACTGCTAGTCGGCATCCTCTAGCGTTTGGGGAAATGGGCTTGAGGCCATGTGACCAACCGGGTACAGGGCGCCTCTGGGTGGCTTTCGGAACCGGAATGTTACAGGATTATGATTCAATTTTACCAAAGTGGTGATATTTTTATGTTACAATTTCAACATTTATCAGGATTTCCCATGATTATGCTTCCAATGATGAAATATTATGATATATATCTCATGAAACAAATAAATTTTATCATCCTCTTATTATTTTATAAGAATAAATTTTTCCATCATTATTCTATTTTAATGTGCAATTGAATCAAAAACAATGTTTTTAAGAAAAATCTTCATTATTTCCCTCTTCGTTGAAACCCAATTTTTCTTCCAAATACATTTTTTCTAAAAGGGTTTTCAATATTGATTTTAAAATACTAAATATATTTTTTAAATTTATTTTTACCCATGTTTGAATTTTTAAAAAATATTATGAAAATGAATATTCATATCATTTTTCAAAAAATTCATGTTTATATTTAACTGAAAATGTGAAAGAAATATTTTTTTCAATGTGTATGGAAAAAGAGAAATTTTTATCCACCATGATCACTCAAAATTTTAAAATTTATTTTACAATTTTTAAAATGATAATTTAAGAGAAAATTATTTTCAAAATGTTTTGTGAAATTTTTATTATAAAATGTGATTTTAAATTTTAAAATGATATTTTCCAAAAAAAATGGTTTTTATGAAATTATTAGGCTATTTATATTTATCAATAATATGAAACCATTAATATGCATATAATACACTTGGTATATTACCTATTGATATCATAAATAATATTTCTTTAGATGTTTTAGGATCACTTTGACTGGGGATGTAAATTTTTATTACCGTTCACCCTATTAAACTTGTTGGTTTATGATTATGTTTATTTGATTGGGTTATGTATTAAAAATTTATACTATAGTTTTCCAATATGAATTTTTATATTGATTATTTTTCACCCATTTCATATGAGGAATGAATTAGACTTATTAAGTGATGGGTGGGACCCACTATAGTCCTTCAATGCATCAGTAGGTCACATAAGACAAACTAGGTTGTGTTTTCACCAATGATATGCCTATTTATATAGATATATTTGAACAAGGACTCGATGTTACTTATATTTCATGGAAAACGCCTCAATGATATGTTTTAGATTTTCATCAATAGTCATCCTATCATTATGAATTCAGCTATTGATATTCCATGATATTACTCAATTAGTTAGATTATTGATGGTTATATTTCAAGATTATGTAATTATTTATATGGAATTATTTGATCATCGTTTATTCCTTCCATATTATGATCATGTTATTTATTAAATGGAATTTTTTATAGTTATTTACCTTTCCATATTTATTATACATTATTTATTCAATCCTTCTGGTTATGCTTACCCTTACTGAGCATATTATATCACCATTTTCTTATGTTTTATTTTCCCCAAGATATGGGGAAGTATTTAATTTTTGTTATATAGGGATGTGCTAAAGGGAATAATGGAATTCTCAATGAAAATTATTTCTATATTTTATATCATAAAATGTAATGAGAATTTCAATTATGTATAATTTTTACCATGATTATTGAACAATTAATTTATTTGGGAATTTATAACTCATATCTTATACTAATTTCATAAATCAAACACCATATATAGGTTACTTGGATAATGGTTTTTACATAACTAAAGTGTCATTTTATATTGAAGTACACTAGAGGATAGGGTTTTGGTTCTACAGAAGGTTTCTTGGAAGAATAATATTATGTATTTGTCTATCAAAGTGATTTTCAAAGAAATACAGCAGAAACATTATTCCTTAGAGGGAATTAGATGATCGGATAGAGTTGAGAGAACCTATTACATCATACAGAGTAAAATCTCTGTTGAATCGAAGAATAAGAGGTCTAAAATTATAAATGGAATTTCCATGTGATAGATTTTTTGGTTTATGGATGTTTCTTCAAATTCAATAAACGTAAAATTTCCAAATGGTTTTTATCGTATATAGCTCTTTAAAAAAATATAATTAATTTTTCCTATTATGATGTTTTCAGAACATGTGGGTAAATGTTTTTTATCAAAAAAATATTCTAGTCGGAAATATGTATCATACAAAGTCTGAGAGGATACTATTTTTTCTGACTAAGGGTTTCTATAGTGAGGGTTTAATGATTGAACATAGATAATCAGACATTTACTTAATAGTTAATGTTCACAAGTTACACTTATGTAAAAATGTGGATATCCTTACATTGGCACTGGATATTTTATGGTGACTGTATATTGGTGGTATCACATCATGTTAAAATAGTTTATCATTTATTTCATAGTTCAATAGGAGGATGACCATGAAACTGGGAGTTCGGTGAAAAATATTTTAATAGATAAATACCTCTATAAATATGTGTGTTAAACCATCTCTGAAATACAACTAAAAAATATAAGAATAATATGTTTTTCTAATTAAATTTTTGAGACCCAAGTTGAATTGGAATAAAGAAAGTGATTTTAATTTATTGTGTTTCTTGAAATTAAAAATGTTTTTATTGTTCTCCCATGGATGTAATAATTTTTCCTAACCACGTAAAATCATGCTCGTCCATTTATTTTTGTTTTTTTTTGTGTTAAGAATAATCATTGAGTTATTTTTTTATGATTATTATGGATTCCCTTTTCCATGTTCTATTGAACATAACTTGGTATTTGAAGGGAATTTTTCAAACTCTTTGTCTAAAAATATTGTGATGCTTTTATATTGAACAAGATGAATTGTTCGGACGGAAATCACCATTTGGTAAACATTTTTTCACCAAAACTATATTTAGTTCATATGGAATTATTTTTCTTCCCAAGGGGTTCTTCATTCAAAATAGTTATATCTTCATTTTTATTCTATTGAGATGTAACAAATTCTTTAAACTGAATTAGGAAAATATCATCCTCCAAAAAAAGACATAATCCTTTAGGAAATGTGACACCAAAGCTTCTATTAGAGTAAGTGAAATTTATATTTTTATAAAACTTTAATACAATACATATTTTAATATTTCATTGAATAAAAGTACAAATTTTATAGGGTGAATATCAATTTTATATTTCTCAAAATATCTTTACAGTGATTTTTTTTATTTTTTGGATAGAAATAATATTTTATGAATAATTTAAAATGTAGTATTAAAATATTACTACATTAATTTATAATAATATGTTACAATTTTTATATTTAATAATTTTTTTACTTTATAAATAATGATAATATCATTTGGTGGTAAAAGATATATTTTTTAGAAAAATATTTTTTCAGAAAAGTATTTTTTTTTTAAAAAGGCATGATGTATATAAATTTTAATAAATTTAAATAATCATAAACAAATAATTATTTAAAGTAAATCTTTATATTATATATCAAAATATATTATTTTAAATCAATATAATTATCATCATTAGTCATATATTAAATTTAAGATCATCTTTTTGTTGAAAAATGTGTTTCTAGAAAACCCATTTTACAACAAATTTTTATGGGTTTATTTCTAAATTAAATTCTTCTAATAATATGAATTGAATTTCTTAAATGTATTTAAAATTTTTAATCATAATAATTGATATTATATAATAGGTTTAACTTAACATTTTTACACAATGAATAGTAAAAACAATTAAAACTAATTACTATGTTTAAGTTAAAAATAGGTTACCAAGGGTTAATCTATAATGATAAGGGTAAAAATGACCTAAAAATTAATAAAAACCCATTTTTTTGTTTTATTTAAACATTATCCTTGTCCTGTTATAATATGATCCATTTTTATCCATATGTTTAATAAAGTGAAATGACATTATTGAAAAAAAAATTGAAAAAGTACATTTATGCCACTCATATCAATTTTAAAATAAAACCACCTCTCATTACATCTTCACTTCAATAAAACATCCCTATCCACATTATATAGGTTATTCTATTCCAAAATTTCCAACACTATTGTTCTTAATAAGATATCGAAATTTGACTCTTCTAAGAAAATGTAATTGTCTTCACCAAAGTATTTTGTTTGTTATTATTTTATCACCATCAATTATATAATAAAAATTACAATGTAATAACAACCATATATCCCATATAATGATATTTTATTAGGATTATGGAATAATATTTTTATGCCCCCTTCTAAATCAAATGGAAAACAAAACCATCAGTCATGTGTATAGAGGATTACCTCTTTACGTACCAATGTAATTTGTTTCCATCACTGACTAACATGGATAGTCATAAGGATAGAAAAAATGAATAAATATGATAATTGTGACATGATATTGATTCTTAAAATTTAATTTATCCTAAAATTTCATTCCATTTCACCCATTAAGGAAATAATAATGTCACTCATGCATATGTATGGCCTATGATCTCCAAGAAGTGATGTTATTCGTTTTCCATGTCCAAAATTTAATAATGATTATAAAATATATATATATATATATATAATGAGTACATATGATATTTATAAAATTAATATAAATATGTATAAGATGTAACTATATCATATACATAAGAATTGGAACTCCCATTACAAAACATGCATGAGAAAATGATTTTGTTTACACCCAAAACAATGGTAATAATGAAATATTATTAACGAATGGATAATAATATGTTATAAAAGAATCATATATGAAATTATAAATATTTATATGGTTCTATTATAAATTCATAGAATATTTAAAAACTTTATATATGAAGATAAAGCATGTTAAACTTATAGAATTCATTGAAAAATGGATTTCATCTCAATTTCCTTTATATTGAGACATATTTGTTATTATGAAGATATTCCCATTTATGTGGTGTATATGATAACCCATTGATATATTTAAAATGAATACATATTTATTCATGATGATTAATTCTACAATTATATTTTATTCTTTTATGGGGTTACAATTCAAAAGTTACCAAATAGGTAAGAATTTTTTTTACAATCCAACATTCTATTAGGATTGAATATATATTCATCAAAGGAATGATTTCATTTATACTTCATAAGATACAATAAAATTATTCTCCTTGGGATAACTAATTTGTTTTAGTATTTTATTCCAAATTTTTCTATCTTTTTATATGAATCATGTATTGAAATTTTTAATAAAAAACTGCTTTTATTACTCTTTTAATCAGATATCTTTTTCTTACTTGTCCATATTTTTCAAAATTGTTTTAAAAAATTCATTTTTATTACTCATATGATTATTAAGGAAATTTTAAGTTATCCTTGAATTTTTAAAATTTATAAAAAGAATAATCCAATTCTTTCTGATAAGGTCACTTTCAAATTTCTTTACAAAAATCCAAAAGGAATTTTTTAATGTACATGACTTTAATAGAATTCCCTACCGCTATAATCATTTCATGAGATTTTTTCTTATTATAAAAGTTTTCAAGTGTTTTAGAAGGAATAATATTAAATTAAATCTTCTTTTAATACTTAACTTCAATTTTATTTTTTTCTCTAATGGACATGATTTATTTCCAAACCTAGTTTTTAGATAAATTTGCGGTCATCTCTTATCCATTAATAATTTTGTGGTTATAACATCACATGAAACATTAAATTTAATTTGGTCTTTGGAAATTGAGTTTTTCTTAAATATCAATATTATTTATCATGTATATAATTATTTCTTAAAATTTATATCATTTCTATATATGATGTTTTACTTTAAAAGTTATTTTATTTATTGGGTAAATATTTATATTTTTTATTCTTTATTTAGTAGAAACATTTATTAATAAGGAATATTATTTTTGAATTTAATTATTCATTAAATATATGAGAAATTAATTTTACCTGCAGTGACAAAGAGGTCTCAGTTATAAATAGAACCCCAATGCATTAGTACTCTAATGAGATGAATCAGTAGGGATAATTAAGTGGTTTTTTTAGTGTATAGCTACCCATAAATTAATCTTTCTAAGTGTAACATATTTATGGTATTGATATCATTATGTCTGAGATAATTATATACAATATTAATCATTCCCTTCATTAATAATTTAGTAATTATTATCAATGATATTACTTCATTGATATTATCTATAAATGAAATTTAGGCTCAAGTTATTGATTAAATGGAATTTTATTTCAGTTTTATTCCCTTCCATGTTGATTATGTATTATATAATCATAATAGAATACATTATAGGTCAACTTACTAAGAATTTTATCTCACTCTTATTTTTTCTATTACCAAGGTTATGAATAATAATTCTTTGAATGATTTTCAAGGATGTGAACAATTTTCTTTTATTATTTTTTATAATTTATTCCCAATGTTAAAAGTGTATCATGTATCTATCCCGTTCTCCAAAACTATTAAAATAATTATTCCTTAATTATTATAACCCTTGTATTTATGCCATCATAATAAATTAACCACTGGCTTTGGGTTACAAGATTCAGGGTTGTTGTTCTTAATATCAAATTAGGTTTAGTAGAATCTTTGGGAAGTAGATTTCAAAAAATGAAGATTAGAGAACAAAATATTATGATAGACTTTGAGTATATTTCATATTGTGAAATAACATATTTTTTTTAAATTTGAAGAATATGTGGTTTTTATTACCAATACATCACAGTCTGTAAACTAAAAATGGTCGTAGTTATGGCATAGTTGTACCTAAGGTTAATTACTCTGAAAAGGGAACATTGGGATTTGACTAAATCATTACATGGTGAACAAAAATGAGTCTTAATATGTTGTTGGTATGAATCATAAAATGGATATTCTTTGTTTAATTCACATTTTCATTACAAACCATGTAACACCCAATAATTTTAAAATAACATTAAGTTCTATAGAATATTGAACACACAACACCAATCTTAAACGAACCACAAGATATTATTATTTAAATATGAAAATTATAACCTATCCATTGAATTATATGGTATTAATAGTGTTAAGAAAATTATGAAATATATATAAAGGACCTACACAATATGAATTTATTGATGACTATTTAAGAAATAAATAAACAATTTTTAGCAAAGTTATTTTATGCCTCATAAATATGTTTTCTTCAAAAATAATTTTAATTTAAAATTTATAGAACTTATATAAATTTTATTTTATAAAAATAATATCATATTTGAAAATATTATATCAAAATTATCTAATGGTAAAATTTTCATACTTTTCTGAAGTGTTTTATTTTCCATTGAATGGTGAAAAATAATTTTTTTTATTGAAAATATTATTTTTTGTTTCAACCATTTGAAATTTTTCATTTTATGTTAATATGGTTTCAAAGAAATATTTATTATATTATATTTATTAATAATTCAATTAGTTTAATAAGAATCAATTTTATAACATAATCTAGTATAGACCTATTTTTTATACAAAAATTATGTTTTTAAGAAAACAAATAATTTTAAAAAAAAGGGTTTTAATTTTTTTACACTTGTTTTAAAATTAATTTATTCTATTTGTAAATTATAAATTTGATCAAATAGATTCCATATTTGGAATCACAAGGCTCAAATTTATTAAATATTTCCCTTTCATTTCCTCATATTATAAATAGTAATCAAGATAAAATTTATCTCCTTGATAAGTGGTAAATCACGTTAGTATTAGGTATAACTAAGTGATAATGTAGTGACTCGAGTTTTTTCCTATCTGAATTTGGAATATTTTCCAGAAAATTTCAAAATCTATATGTTGAGTCAGTGTGGGATTATGAATCCCGGAGAGCCTCACCATGGTGATACTAAAAATATTAAATATATTATATCACATGTGTATAGTTTCTCTTGGAAACATTAATAACCTCTAAGTGGAGTCTTGGATATAAATTTTGAGACCACAGTTGAGTTTATAATATCATTTTTATCCTATGTGGATCATAAACTTTTTCAATGCGGAGTGTCGTGTAAGAGGCGAGTTGGTAGTAGGGTGTAATGTGGAGGATATTTTTTAATAAAAATAAAACAATATCCTTACCTCCATCCCACTTGGTGTGCACAATGGTAGGTTACCCTCCTCCACTTCCTCTTTGAGTGATGATTGAACAAATGATAAAATTAAAAAAATGATATCTCATTGATCTTTGATCTTGACAACGATCACTCCTTGATTATGCAATGGCGGTGTACAAGCATAGATTTGACCTTGAAACATCATTATTTCTCTATGAGGTATGTTGTTTTCAGTTTCAAGTCCTGATCCACTTTTTTTATGCATCATTTTAAGGTTGTAAAACTCTTGTACACTTTCTAAGAACCTCTTAAGGGTCAATCTGTATGTTTCGGGGTGAACAGAAGTGATCCTAGCTACTCATAGGTGAATTCATGATGGAATTCCCATCAACATGACCTGTAGTGTAGTAGTTCATTATGTGTGTTCATTATGTTCATGGAAGATAAGTATTGGGGATTACATGGCATGTATCGAGGGTTATGCTTAATGTAGTGACCCCATGTTGTGTGTCATAAGGAAATGGCTTGGGATGTCGTGTGAATGTACACTACTATGTAAAAGTACACATCCAGAGTACATGGGTACAAGGTTTCATATATAAACACGGGTATGTGACATGACTGAGGGGGATTGGTTAGGACAGGAAATTGTGTGTACCTGGGGTACACATAGTGTGGGTAATACAGCTAGTTGAGTCATGTGAAGGGAATACACAGTTGGGACCTAAGTGAGTTGATACACGCCTTGTACCACTGATATATGTCATGTGCACCTACATGCCTAGCCACTATGTGTTTTCAGAGGGAATGTACGGGTGTTTTGTGGGGTCACATGCCCTATAAAACCCCTTACAAAACATTTAGTCTCTTTTTGGATGAGTTTCCACCCCACATATCTCCTCTTCCAGGGCTCGGGTTATTTTATACGTATAAGATAAAGGTGGAAATGTTTTGGGACTATGATATGCAAGGTAAGGTGATGTTGTGAGTCACTTGGATTTTTAATTTTTGGACCATCAGTGGTTGAGTGAGATACATTAGTCTATTCCTGTGATGTTTTAGTGTGGTATTACTTCCTCAATACAAGATTGTGATGCCCTTGGTAGGATGGGTTTTGATAGAGTTGTTTTATCCCTATTGAGAGGCCAGGAAGGGATTTGATATCATACTTCTAGATTTGTTTTATCCCTTTATAGATTTTGATATGGGATCCTCTATCATATCTATTACCTAGATCATGTTTTTTGTATCATCATGACCAACACTACATGGGAGGTGATACTCTATCTAGCAAGACATCCTCGTAGGGTTTGTGGCATCATTGGGTTTAGCGGTCCCCAATGTATAGGGCTATGAAAGTAGGGTTTTTGAATCATTTTTTATATGATCCCATATAAAGTAGTTGGTTTTAGTAGGTTTTTGGAATTATTGGTTATACGATCCCCTACTTAATGAGTAATACCAGATGGGGTTTGGGAATCTCCATAATAACACTAAATAAGTGAAGACTTGTATTTGAGTGATATAATCTCCCAAAAATTAAATTTTTCATGGTGTCCCCCATTAGATTCTATGACTGATCCCCTATTTGAGTGAGATATTTTTGATGTTTTATTTGGTAGGTGGTGTCCTCTATAGTTTATTTGGAGTGATCCCATTTCCAATGATATATGGTACTATTTTCCATAATAGGTTCATAGTTTCCTCCAACGAATCCTTGGAGTGATCCCCTTTCTAAGGAATGAGACCTAACATGGTTCTAGTAGGGTTAGTAGTATCCCCTATCAGGTATAAGTGAAATCCCTTATCTGAGTTTCTAGATCTACAGACTTCTAGTATGACATTCACAGTGGAAAAATCTGAAGAGCATATTATCTCAGATATATTCCATTTGGGATGGTTGTGTTTTTTCATCAGCTCTATGATACCCGATTTAGTGTTATCTATTAAACATACCATTAGGTATGGATATGTTTACTTTAATGAGTGATATCTCTTAGAAGATTGTCATCTAGGATGATAGGTATCATTGGGTGTGTACTCTCGGATGAGTGTTGTCTTTAGAGCCTTGAGTAGAAACCTACCGCTAGCTATGAGGTCAAAACCTCGTGAGACTTAGAGTCTAAGATGAGTATATATAGGTTTATTTATGGGTTTCCTTATAGTGGTGTCACTTTCTCTGGTTGAAACACAATTTGTTATGATATGACTAGTCGTGTAGAGTCTAGGATGGTCTCAAGAAAGAGTTTATCTCTCATTTGGGTTTACTTGGTATGGGTTGAGAAAACTTATGAATTTCAGTTGCTCCCATTTCATTTTGGTTTTTTGTGTGCCTACTGAGTATTATTTTACTTACACCTAAATGGGATTTCCCCACTTGTGTTGTGTCTTGTATAGATCACATGCCTTTTTACGGAGTTCTAGGAGGACCTGTAGGAGATGGAGAAAAGTGAGTTGGACTGACTGAGGTGTCTATCGGATCTGGGCTAAGGATTTTACCAATGGGTTATTTTGATAGTGATCCCCTAAATCAAAGCATGTTGGAAACTTTTACAGTTTTCTTTTGGTGGGTTTTTATTTTTAATTTTTTACCTCTATTATACTCTAGTTTTGGATAGATGTATGGATGAAATTATTTTCAGTTTATATATATTTACACATTTTTATGGAGGTGTATGTGGGTGAGTGTATACAAGAACCTTTGGCTAAGGCCTCTCATGTGTGTGATAAGCCAACATGGAACTGGATTTCAGCACCTGGATTGTCGACGTAGTCTTGAAGAGTCATGGCTCGAGCCTCATTGGGTCAAGTCATGAAGAAGTGGAATTTGAGGTAGGTTCTACTTTTAGGACTATAGAGTGTAGTTGGTTTATCTATGATCTTGGATTTAATTTCATATTAGCAGTGTTATAGTGTTTCAAGTTTGAATTTCAAACCATATATTCCATTATTAGTGCATCGGTCAACATATCCATTCACCTAAACTCTGATAACATTCTTTTAGACTTGGTTCATTGGGAAAATGATCGTAGGGAAATAATGGATCATGCATCATATTGGACTAGGTTTTGTGTTTTCCTATCCTTCATGAGTCAGCTTCACAAAAATACTCATTAACCATGGTGATTCTTGTTTATATTTCAGGATTCCTCCATAATATCAACCAGATAGGGTTCTATGATGGTATTTTGGTGAATATCCACCCTAATATGAGTCTTCAGTGTAGGGAACTAATTATTAAGTTAGACATTTATGTGGTTTTCCAGTTGAGCCACCACCCATTGAGTAGTAGGAAGTGTTGGTAGTGTTGTTTGAGTGCACTGCATGAGTTCTAGAGGTGGCTGCCTCTAAGTTTTTAGGGAGATCAAGATACCCAGTAATATGATTAATGTCTTGAGGTAGTACTTCGTGTTTTCATCTGTGTGAAGAGAACTCCACATCAAATGGTGTTCCTAGAGTTAATCCTTATACAAGGATCAGTTGGGTGATAGTGGAGTCTTGTGAAGTAGATCCATGATTAAGAGACGCTCACTTGGGTATAGTTTTAGTGGCTCTTCGGGAAGTATTTCATTCTAGATATGTTGAGGTCGATTCATATCAAGGAGCTTCTGTAGCTTTGGTAAGATAGTGTGACTGGGGATGAGTACTCTCTAGGTTCACTGAACTATCATGTTACTCCCTGATTATGGTTCAGGATGCTTTCTTTATATAAAATAACTTCAAGAAAGGCTTTCACTAGGAGATAAGGGTGTCAGTGGTGCCTTTGTGAATTATCACATACACTAGAGTGATTGAGATGGATTTGGTGGTGGAGAGATTTATGGGTGAGAAGACTCTAACCATTAGTGCTTAGAATGAGGTAGTTGAGACCTTGGTAGCTGTAATCCAATGGTATTATTATGGATATAGGCATACAAGGTGCTTTAGTAGCTGATCCTATGATAGGGGGTATGATGCTCAGAACTTCCAATTTGGTTTTGATCAGTCGTATTAGAGGTGATGTTACACTTGCGATTACCAGGGGCATATTTGTAGAGATTTTTTGATCTTCCAAGCTACTGAGAGGGGGAAGTTTTAAGGACCTTCGGGGAAGAGTTATCATTTCTACAATGGTGGTATGAATGTAGGAAGGTGTAGAGGATGAGAGGGTAGAGTATTATGATATGTCAGAGGACACAGGTTTCCACCACCACCCCAGGTGGTCCATGCTAAGCCTAGGGAGCGAAAGCAGGTGGGGTAGAGGGGGGATACATTCCATAGTATCCTTTGAAATAGAGGCTCCAAGAATGGAAATAGGTACACTTTGTGTCCATTCTACTTTCTGTAGTAGTATTGATAGGCACTGTTGTGAGGTACTCTTTTCTTCTTTCTTTTTTCTCAAGGGTTTTTTTAGGGTGACGTGGGGCATTAGTAAGACACTGTATTGGTGTTTTCTAACATAACATTAAAAACATGAGGCATAGGAATTATTTCCCCACCTAAATGAATTGTTTATACACAAATAAAACTATGTGGGAGAGTCATTTCTACCTAAAGAGGATTATGTCAAGGTGTGGTGGACGAGTCCCTCTAGCTTGTGTGTTTAGGGAGGGGTTATGTGTTGGTGGTCTATGTGGAGGGCCTGGTAAGACCTTTTGTTTGTATTTTGGAATTATAGTTTATTATTTGGTACCCTTCCATGTTGATAATATTATCTTTATGTAATATTCTTGAGGAGGTTGTGGTGCAATTTTCTATGGCTTCAGAATCACAAGAATTAGGGATTCTATCACCAATAAAATGCATTTGATGATATGCAATGAAAAATCAAGAAGGAGAGAAAGTCCCTCCCAAAAAAGATAGTATCATGGTGAGGTGGATGAGTTTATTGGAGTTTTTTTTTGTATGGGTTTTTTCATATTTGTATCAGGTTAGTGAGTTGGTGTATCGTTAGACCTTATGACTGTGGATGGACTGGGTTCTTAGTGTTTTCCACATATCGAAGCTGAGAAGACATGTTCCTATTTTATTGCATGATGTTGACCTGGTTGAGCTGGATGTTGGGTGTTATTGACACTTGAGTTTTTTACAGAGTTCATGCCCGTAATACATACAATAACCATTAGTGGAATTTTTGGTGATCTTGGGGAGCTCGCCGGCATGGGATTCCCAGTTGAGATCTCATATTCATTCACATGTTCCTAGGATTTTACATTATGGGGACAAAAATACCTAATGTGGGGAGGATTTAGTGACTCATTTTGTGACTAGTAATACATAAGAGTATTTCTGTGAATATTTAAGAATCCATGTGTTATGTCATCATGGGATTCTAAGGCCCATAGTACCTTGGTGTGGTGATATTAAAAATATTAAAAATATATTTCACATGTGCACAGTTTCCCTTAGAAACATGAACAAATCCTAAGAGGAGATTTATATCCGAATTTTGAGACTGTTTTTGAGTATAGAACGTCATGTTTACCCAAGGAATGATAAAAACATTATCATTGTCGAGTTTCTATTTGGAGGAAAGTTGGAAGCAGAGTGTAAAGTAGAGGATATTGTTTTAAAAAAATTAAAACCATATCCTTACCTTAATCCCCCTTAGTTCACATGATGGAAGGTTCCCCTCACTATCTTCCTCTACAATCGATGGATGACCCAACGAGATGTCGTCGGTCTCGGATCATAACAGTGATCACTCCCAGATTGTGCAGTAGTAGTTTCTAAGCACTGATTCAACCTCTAAACTTTGGTGTTTCACCACGAGGTTGGTGGTTTGAGTTTTATGTCCCAATTCCCTTTATTATTAATTTTTTTCATGTTTTATATCCCTTATATGATTTCTAGGGAGACCTTGAGGGTCGATCTTTTTGTTTTGGGGTGAACAGGGGTAATCCTAGTTTCTCAAAGATAAATTCCCTATGTAATTCCTATCTACATGGATTTTAGTGGAGTGTTTCACATCGTGTTCTCTTCTTGTTCATGGAATATGGATCTTTGGGAAAACACAAAATGTATCAAGGGTTAAATGTCATGTTGTAACCCCATGTCGTGTGGCCTAAGGACATGGCCAGGTAATCCATGTGAATGTACACGGTCATGTAAAAATACATTCCCAAAGTAAATGAGCACAGGGTTCCAAACATGGACATGAGTATATGGCATCGTGATGGGTGTTTGGATAGGAAACACTATATACCCATTGTACATTCAGGGTGTGTGACATAACTAGAAGATCTGTGTGAAGGGAATACACATCTGGGGAACTGGTGAGGTGAGACATGTCGTGTACCATAGGTACATGCCATGTGGATGCTCATGACCTTCTAATTTTTGTAGTTAGAGTACATGGTCGGGTGTTTAGGTAGGATCACACACCATGTATACCCCCTTAAACAATGTGTAGTCTCCATTTATAGGAGTTTATGCCCAGCTTATCACCACACACATGGCTCAAATTCCGACTTTTGACAAGACTATCTATAGTAGTTTTCTACATAGAATTTTATGGTGTCCATGGTGTGGGCCTAAGAGATGTGAGTTGAGGAAATGTTGTGGTTCTATCATATTAGTGACAATTGAACTAGAAGTGGTTGAGTGAGAACCCTTTTTCTATTCCTTTGATGGTTTAGTGTGGAATGACGTCTTTGGTTCTATATTGTGATCCCCTCTATAGTATGAGCTTTGATAGGGTTTTTTTATCCATCTAGAGAGGTCAGGGAGGGATCCTCTTTCGTAATTCTAGAGTTTTTGTATCCCTTTAGAGAGTTTAGGAAAGAATCATCTAGAATATATTTTCCCTAGATTGGTTTTTTGGTATCTTCATGACCAACATTAGGTGGGAGGAGATCCCCTTTCTAGTAGGTCATCCCTGTAGGGTTTGTGTCATTATTGGGTATATTGATCCCCTTTGTAGTAGGAAGTGATAGCAGGGTTGGGGGATCATTGGTTATATGATCCTCTATGAAATAGTTAGTTTCAATAGGGTTATTGCGTCATTGGATATATGATCCCCTACATAATAATTCATACTAGATGGGGTTTGTGGAATTTCCATCACCAACACTACACGGACGACGATCCTATATCTAAGTGATATTATCTCCAAGATGTCAGATTTGGTTGTGGTGTCCCCTGTTAGATTTTTAGGGTGATCCCATATCTATGTGATATCTTTTTTATATCAGATTGGGATTTTGGTGTCCCCTAGTGGATCATAGGAGTGATCCTCTATCTAAGGATATGTTTTCTTAATTTATATTTTGGGTTCACAGTTTCCCCTGGCGGATCCTATGAGTGATCCCCTTTATAAGGAATGAGACCTAACATGGTTTGAGTAGGGTTAGTAGAATCACCCATCAAGAATGGGTGAGATCCCCTATATGAGTTTCTAGATCCACTGAATTACATGGTGATGTTATTAATTGATATATATGATGATTGCGTTCTCTCAGATGTATGACCTTTAGGATTGAAGTGTTGTTCCATTGGATTTATGATACCAAATTGAGTGGTATCTATTGGACGTACCATCAAGGATTGATGGGTTGAACATGATGGACTGATATCTCTGGTATAACAATCATCTAGGATCACAGGGCTCATGGAGTGTGTTCTTCGAGAAGTGTTTTCCCTTTAGATACTTGATTAGAAACTTTCTGTTGGCTGTCATTTCAGAAACTCATGATGCATAGAGTCTAATACAAGTATTTATGGGTTTATTTATGGGTTTCCTTGCAGTGGGGTCACTTTCATTGGGTGAAAAACCAAGTGGTATAATCTCACTAGTCTTGTAGAGTCGAGGATGGTCTCGAGATGGAGTTTCTCACTCTTTTGGGTTCCCTCTAACTAGGTCAAGTGGACTATTTCCTTGTTGTTAATACCTTATCCTTTGGGTTTTTGTGGCTCCTACTAATTTTTTTTATAATAAACCCTATACCGGATTTTCCTGTATGTGTTGTGTCTTCTACAGACCACAACCCATTCGACAGAGTCACAGGAGGACTTAGGGAAGGTGGAGCATAGTGAGATAGACCAACCTGGGTGTCAACCAAAGCTGGGATGAGAATATTTCTAGTGTATTATTTTCACATATATATTATCCATCTGAGAAGGTTTAGCTCTTTTACATTTTTCTTTTGGTGGGAATGTATTTTAAAATTTTGTAATTCTATTGTACACTAGTTTAGGATAGATGTATGTATTCATTTCTTTTCAGTTTATATATATTTTTACTATTTAATAGAGGTTTACATGGGTTCATGTGTATAGGTATCATATGATAAGGCATCCCATGTATGTGATATGCCTACTTAGTGTTGGATGCTAGCCCTTGGCCTATGGAGGCGAGCTTAGGGAGTCGTAGCTCGAGCCCCGTTGGGTCGGGTCATGACAGATAAGGTCATAATATTTTGCCTTAATTCATATTATATGAATTTATTTATAACCTCATCATATTATTATCTAAATATAATGTTTTAATTCACACTTTTCAATGAAAATTACTATTATAATATTTAAAGAAAATAAATTTGAAAATTTCCAATCTCTTAGTTTTAAATAGTTATTTTGTGTCTACAGAGGGATAGAAGAATTATATGAATAAAACTAAATTTCAATTTTGATATTAATGAAATTATTTTCATGATATAAATATATTTCCAATTTTTATATCTTTTATAATTATAATCAATTCTTGTGAAACATTAATGTAATATTTATTTAGTTAATAGAAAAAAAAATAAATGATTTTAAAAAAAATTAAAAGTTATCTAATTTGAAAGATTTAATGTGTACCATAACATTTATAGATATATATTACATATTATAGAGTTTTAAAATAACAATATTTAAAATCTTTCATTCTCTTGGTATATTAAACATCAAACTAAATAAATTGTGTCAAAATTGACATTAATAATATTATATTAAAATAATACTGTATAAAATTATTTAAAATTCATAAAAATATTACCTTCAGAAATGTAAATTTAATATTGTTTAAAAAAATCATCCATTTTCCATTTATAAGTCACTTCTCCATATATAGTAACATCATTGACCCTTTGTGATTAAAATAGTGGTTATCGCGGTTAAGTTAAAAAATAACCAAGGGGTTAATGAAAAAGATAAGGATTAAAACGATCTCAAAACTTAAATAAATTTAATTGGATGATTTTATGTTAACCTTATACACTTTTAATTTGAATTTATCACCATTTGGAATCATTTGAATCGATAATACTCTTATTATATTTTGATTTTTTATGAAATTCCAATAGTTCTCACACCTTAATTAAAAAAAAGGGAACCTCCTCTTTAAATTATTTACACAAATTAAAGATTTATATCTCAAACATACCCTTCCAAAATATTTTATAAACTCTCTTATCCATATTATATAGGTGATTGTACCATAAAAATACCAACTATATAGTCCTTAGGAGGATATTTAAATGTGTTATTATAAAGAAGAGGTAATCTTCGTAACCAATCACTTTCCTTTTACATAATTTTATAAAAATTATAAATATATGGTAGTTATAAATAAATGGAAAAATTAATAGACCAAATAAACTTAAATGTTATAATTATAATGAAACAACCACTATCCACCCTCATTCCATTCAAATGGGAAATGAATGTATCACTCATGTGTACGTATGGCTTACCCTCAGCACGTATAGATATAGTTTATTTTTCATCACTGTATTTTATGGATGGGAATTATAATTGGATTAAAGTTTATATAAAATATTTATAATATAATTATACTTTTTAAAGGATAATTTCATATCTACCTTTTGACCTTCCAAAACATTGGGAAATAATAACGTCACTTGTGCATACGGGTAGACTACCACATCCACAAAGTTGATGTGATTCCTTTTTCATTTCCATTTTACTTGGATTTTAATGAGGAAGGGTTTAGAGTATATATATATATGATTTAAATGATATTATAATTATTTTTTAATGGATAATAATTATCTACCTTTATTTTTTTCTAACTGTCTCAAAGTGAATATTGTATTCATGCATACGTATGACCTACCGTCTCCATGAATGGTGTAATTATTTATTCTATTTATAAAATATATGGATTAGTATAAATGTGTATATAATGAATATATATGATATTTATATCAATATTAAAATTATGGATATAATATGAACTTGATCAAAGTACAACGAACAAAACTAACAAACCATATCAACATGGAAAATGAAACAATTACCACTCAAAAATTGTTATTTTAAAAATGAATTATTAATAAACTGGTGATAAAATATTATAAGAAAATCATATATAATATTATTACTATTTAATATATGTATAATAAATATATATTTATTATATAGTAGGTTTGAATTTCTATAAACTAAACTAAACCCGAGGTAATGGTTTTTTTACAATCTCATTATTATTTGGGATTATTTATGTTTAAGACCCAAATGGGGGAATATTCTTCTTCCATATACATATTTTAATTAATATGTTTTAAATAATATTACTATTAAGAAAATATTATTTATTAATTGAATTTTTAGCCATTTTTATCTTTTTTTAAAGTGGTTTGAAAGGATTCATTATGTTTTTTTTCAAACAAGGTACCTTTTAACCTTTTTATAACAGTGTTAATTGATTTTTTTTATTTTATATGGAATAAAATGATTTTACAACCATATTGGCTCATATTTTATTTGAATATTCCATTATATTTTTATAAGAATCTATTTAAAATAAATTACTCCCTTAATAATTATGATGTTTTATAATTTAAAATTTTATTTCTGAAAGTGAAAAGTTTATTTTACTCATGAATTTTTTAAATTATTTCCTTATTGAAATTATATCTGTCAAATTCAAAAACCCTTATTCTATATTTAACCTCAAGTAATATGTTGTACTAATACAATATTTATTATTTCTTTGGATTTTTTATTATTAGTTTGACTAGGTATGTACTATTTTTTCACTATTCACTAAATTACTCTGGATGGTTTATGATTACTATTATTTATTAGGGAAATTATTCACATTTCATACGCTATTTTTAATAATAATATATGTATTCATTATATTTCTCGCCATTCATATTAGGATTTTATTTGACTTAGAATGTGAGGGGTGGAGCCCACTATAGCTCCTTGATACATCAGTAGGTCTCATGAGACAAACTAGCTTGGTTTTTGGAAAATCCCTTAACTATTTATTTAGATATCATGATAGAATTCCTTGATGGTATTTTCTGATGACCTCTTTATGCCTCTATGGTATGTTTCAAATGTCAATCATTATAAATTCCATAATTATGAGATTAATCATTAATGACCATTTAATTATTTTACTTTTTATGATATCCATGGAAAATTCTCTTGCTTAAAAGATTATTTAAATGAAATTATTTGATCATTATTTATTCTTTCCATATTATTTATTTTATATTTATATTTTTCAATATTCATACCCTTAATGGGATCTCACCCCTTTATTATGTTTTCTTCCCCAAGGATATCAGGAATTTTTTTATGGTTGATATATATAGATATTATAAAGGGAAAAATAGTATTCTTAAAAAAATACTATGTTATATTTTAAATTTTTATATGTCATGTAAAATTAAAGTACGTATCTAGTTCACCAATACTACAAAAATATTAGGTCCTTTGGGATGAGATTTCTTATATCAAGTTCCATTTTAATAAATTAACCACTAACTCTGGGTATTATGGTTTTGTTATTTACAGTTTGTATCAGAACTATATTTAGAAGAAACATTGGGAATTAGATTTAGGAAATTATAAATTTGGTAACATAACCCTATAAAGGACATTAAGAATGATATGAAAGAAACCAATCTTATTATTTTGATATTAGCTATAAATAAATATTCTATCTATGTTATATGATTTAGTAGTTTTGGTATTATACATTATGTTTCATAATGTTATGATCTAATATAACATATTCCATTATTTAGATTTTATGACCAGTGGAAGAAATAAAAATTGTATCAATACATGTATTATATTTAGGAATTTTACTCATGGAAAATATAATAAATATGGATCTTTATCTACACTTAGAGATGGGGAAAATGTAACTATATTGGATTATGTGACTTAAGTTATAATAAATAACCATTCTTGTATGGATTAGCCCACTGATCCACAATTTAGTGTAACAATGTTATACTTTATCGTGTGTTAACAACATCAATCATTTAATTGTAATAATAATCTATTAATAACTAAGAAATGGATATGTTCATTAGAGAAGATATTTATTAATTTGGGAAGTAATGAAAAGGAGTAGGTTATCATGACTATTTATCATCCCTCAGGGGATACTGATCAATGGTGGTCATTGATCCCAAACATTAAGTATGTGGAGGAATCATCAAGCATGGTATGGAATGATTTTAAGGAAATTTTCTTGGAAAAATATTTTCCTCATGAAAAATGAGCATATATCAAGAGACAAATCATGATTCTAATAAAAAAGGAATGTGGAAATGTTTTTATGCTTTATGTTAAATTTAAAAGGTTAGGAATTCATGTTACATACTATGTATATAATATAAAAATTATTTATGGTCATTAAATTTATGGGTTTAAGCCAATCCCTCAAAGGGAACAATCTTCACAAACATTATCTTCATGTATCTATTATCATATTCTATCAATATAGAAAAAATAACTAGCTATGTCTTATGTCCTTGAATGAAAGAAATATTTGAAAAGGACAATAATGAAAAATATTTGTAAGCAAAATAAGGTAAATAAATAGTTTCCTATATATGATGATAGTGGGAAAAACACCTTTCTGCCTTCTTTAAATTAATGGTAGTTTGCTACAAGTGTTGAGTGAATGGCCACCCAAATATTATTAGATAAGAAATAAATAATCTACCAATATTTAAGGATTAAACTATAATGATATGGTTCACTACAAAAATTAATTTTACAAGAGACAAGGGAATTTATCTTAGGAGAAGAGATATCACGGTCAAGTATATTCTATTACTACTGTCGAAGTGGATGAAAAATATTATTATATATTTGAATTCAAGAATTATGTTATATATGTTTTTTATAAATTACTTTTTTATTATAATAATCCTTAAATGTATAATTATTTTATTATATTAGTTTTTCTTTAAATATTTTAAAGAATATATTGAATGGTACTGATAACCAAGATAAGTGATTTAGTGTTAAGGTGGTATTTTTGGAGAATACATGAATAAGGAAAAAATTACCCATCATAAGATCCTAATTTTGAGTTAATATTGTTTTTTTAAGAGAATATTTTAATTGAATATTTAAATGGGATTGTTTTTGGGACCTTGAAAATAGTTAGTGATTTTATGGATTTTACTATATTTTTTTATTTATGGGATATATGGATTAAGGATAAATATAAAAATGGTTAAGCATATTAGTCTTCACATATTTCTAATATGACATTATGAATTTATTTTTGTCTCTTAGGGATAGATATTTAACTAAATTTTTGGGTTCTTTATATGGTCAAAAATAATTTGGATGAGTATTACAGTTAACTACTTATGATATAGATTAAGATGAACATTGGATATTATTTTTTCAGGGTAAAGTATGATTTTATAATATTGTATAACCTAAATAAAATAATTTTGGTTATGGTAAATATTAATAGGTTGAATCAATTACTTATAGAACTCATTATTCATTAAAATTACTTTAGGAATAAAAACAATCCTCTCATATATCCATTTCCTCGTATAATATATAAAGTGGAAATAGATTGAAGCATAAACAATGGAAGATATTATGAATATGTAATATAAATAATAAATAAAGTTTATATTATCAATTTATTTATCTAGATGTTAATACAATAACTTGAATTTAGTAAAAAGACCTCAAAATAAAAACAATTCATGTTTGTTTTTATTACCATGAAATAAATGTCCTTTTAACCCATCATAGATTTACAGTTTTTTGATGGTTAAATTTCTCATGAACATGATATATATCACAATATATTAGTCCTTGGGCATTATTTTTCTCTTCTATGTCGATATTTTTTATTTCCACTCGTGTTCTTTGATTTGGTATCTTAATTTTTTGGTTACCTTCATACCTCCATTTCCACTTTTTAAGAGGATGTTTTATTAACACTTTTTATTATGTGGGTTTTCCACAATGGTATCATAATATTTCAAACCATTTATTACTTATTATAAGCTCAAATTTAAATTATGAAATTTATTGAAGGGTCTATAATTTAAAACCCCTAGAATTGAAACAGACATTATGTTTGATAGCATATTCAACATGCATAACCAAACATAAAAAAACTATACAATATTATTATTTAAATATGATCATTATAACCTATAAATTTAATTAGTGGCTATAAATATTTTTAAAAAATTATTATATATATATATGAAGGACCCACTCAATAAAAATTCATTGATTAATACTTAGGACATAAACACTCAATTTTCAATAAAGTAATTTCATGCTTGAGAAATATTTTTCATTCATAAAAGATTTTTGTTGCTAATTTCAGGATGTTATAAAAATAATATTTTATAAAAACAATATATTTTTTAAAATATTCATATAAAATTATCTTATTGTGAAATTTTTGTATTTTTCTAAAAATATTGATTTTCTAGTGAATAGTGAAAAACACTAATTTTTATTAAAAACTATATTTTCATTTCAACCATATGGAAAGTTAATTTAAAAAAATCAAAGTAAAATTATTTATATAATATTATAAATATTTAAATTCGGTTCATATGAATAAATTTTAAATTTTAATTTGGTATAAAAATATTTTTTATACCAAAAATTCATTTTTAAGAAATAATATATTTTTACTAAAAGTAGGTTTCATCATGTTAAGATAAATTTTTAAAAACTTAATCTCTTCCATTTATAGAGATGAAATTTGATAAAATGTCTTACATATTTTTTACCCAGAATCCCAAAATTATACAATTGATCCCTTTCATTTTTAGGAATTATAAATAGTAAATGTGGTAAATTTTATCACCTCAGTAAAGGGTAAATCAAGTCAATCTCGGTTAAAACTAAGTGACAAGGTCATAATAATTCATATTAATTTTATTGGATTAATTTAATTCAATTTTAATCATATATGTATATAAATATAATGGTTTAAGGGACATTATTCTATGAAAATGACACTTATAATATTTTAGGAAAATATATTTAAAAAATGTCACCTTCTTAGTCCTAAATATATATTATGTGTCCATGTAAGGAAAAAATAAATATATGAATTAAACTAAATTCCAATTTTGAGATTAATAAAATTATTATAATGATATAGATTATTTTTTAATATTTATAAATTATATAATTATCTTAAATGCAAGTGAAACCCTAATACAATATTTATTTAATTAATAGAAAAATAAAAAAATGATTATAAGATATTAAAAGTTATATAGTTTGAATGAGTTAATATTTACCATGAATTTTATAGATCTATATGACATATTATAGATATTTTTACAAATTATATTCTAATTAGATCTTTGTATTTATATATTTAATGTCAAATTAATGGAATAATATCAAAAATAATTTTAAAAATGTTATATAAAAATAATATTTTATTAAATTATTTTCAGTTTATAAAAATATTATATTCAGTAATATAAATTTAATATGGTTTACCACATTATATATGGTCCATTTAAGAGTAAATTTTCCATTTGTAGTAAAATCATTAACCCAGTGTGATTAAAATAGTGGTTACTGCTCTTAAGGTCAAAAATAATTAACCAAGGGTTTAATTGAAATGATAATGATTCAAATAATATAAAAACATGTATAAATTTCACTGGATGATTTTATTTCACCCTTATACACATTTTCTTCAAATTCATGATAATTTTAATCATTTTTCTCTAGAATAGTCTTATTATATTTTTTAAATTCAAAAAGTCCCCCACAACTAAATTATTAAAGGGATCCACTTCCCTAACTTATTTACACCACTTTTTGATTTATAACTTGATCATACTTTATGAAAATATCTTCTTAACTTAATTTTCCATATTTTATAGGTTATTTTATCATCAACATACCATCTCTAGGGTTCTTAAGAGGAAATCCAAAGGATTTCTTCCAAAGAATAGGTAATCCCCTTAACCATTCACTTTCTTTCTACTTCTGCTTCTACTTCTTCTAACTCATTGTTATTTATCATAAAATGGTAAAATAAGTATCCTAAATATAATAATTTGATATAATTATTATATAAAATCCACTATCTTCCCTTTTCCCCATAAAATGGGATGTGATTGTGTCGCTCGTGTGCATGTATGTCTTACCATCTCCAAATAGAGATGCAATTCATTTTTTATCAAAATAATTTATGGATGGGAATTATCATAGGTTTATTGTTTATATATTATATTTATAACATAATTATACTTTTAGAATGATAATATCAAATATAACTTCTTTCCTTCCAAACCACTGGGAAATGACAATGTCACTCGTGCATACAGGTGAACTACCACATCCACAAAGCGACGTGATTCGTTTTTCTTTTATATATTACTTGTATAGTAAAGAGGAGGGATTTTATTAGTATATATTATTTAAATGAAATAATAATTATTCTTTAATGGTGAATAATTCCCCAACTTTCTTTTATTCCATCCGTCAAAAGTTGAAAATTGTGTTCTTTCATACGTGTGGCTTAGTGTCACCATGAATGATTTAATTCATTTTTCTATATCTAAATTTATTATATTAGAATAAATATGTTTATAATGAATTTATATAATATTTACCACATTATTAAATATATTTATATGATTTTTACTTGATAAAATTACAATTATCGAGACTACCGAACTAAATCTTACATGAAAAATGAAATAGTTACCACCGAGAACAGTGATTTTAACAATAAATTATTAATAAATACATAATAAAATATTATAAGTAAATCATAAATGATATTATGGTTCTATAATAGATATATACTAAATATATATTTATTATATATGAGGTTCAATCACAAAAAAGGAAATTAGAACTAATTTAAGGGTTTTTTCACAATCTCATCTTTTTTTAGGATTGTATATATTTATGTCCCCTATAGGGAAATATTTTTTCTTACATATCCATATTACCCTTAAAACTTTTTAATGAAAATTAATATTACTCTCCAATTATTTATTAATAAAATTTTATCCTTTTTTGAGTTTTTATAAAATGGTTTGAATGGAATCTTCCTTCCATTTTCTAAAAGAGGTACTTTTTAACATTTTTACAACAGTGTTAATGGAATGTTTTTTAACTTATATGGGAAAAATATATTTTACCATATTATTGACTTATATTTTCTTCGAAGCTTCCTTTACATTTTTACATGGTTATTCTTAAAATAAAAATCTTCTTTAGTACTTGTAATGTTTTATATTTAAAAAATTGATTTTTCAAAGATTAACTGTTATTTTCCCCATGATTGTTTATAATTATCTCCTTATGGAAATTATATTCATCAATGTCAACAACCCTAATACTACTTATAATTCTTTGGGAATATATTATAATGATACCATCATTATTATTACTCTGGATGGTTTATGATGAGATTGACTTGGGATGTCTAATTTTGATACCATTCACTATATTACACTAGATGATTTATGATTATGTTAATTGATTGGGGAAATTATTTACCTTTCATATTATAGTTTTAATATGAATGTTTATGTTGATTATGTCCCACCTCCCCTTCAAATGGGGAATGAATTGGACTTAATAATTGATCGGTGGGGCCTGTTATAGCCCCTCAATGCATCAACAGGTCTCGTGATACATACTATCTTTGGTTTTGGTCGAGGCCTTACCCATTTATTTAAATGTCATTGAATAATTACTTGATGGTATTTTCAAATATCTTGGTTTTATCCTTGAGGGTAAGTTTGACATGTCCAGAATTATGTATTACATCATTGTGAAATCAGTTATTGATGTCAATGTGATTTTGTGATTGGTTATGATATCCATGGATATGTTATAGCTTATAATATTATTTACATGGAATTATTTTATCATCATTTATTCCTTTTTTATTATTTATTATTTATGTAGATTTGGTTGAATTCATGCCCTTATTGGGCTTCTATGCTCTCACCTTTTTTATGTTTTATTTCCCTAAGATACTTGGAAGTATATTATAATTGATATACAGGGATATACTAGAGGGTAAAATGGTGTTCTCAAATAAAATACTATGTTATATTTTAAATTTTAAAATATTTTGTGACATTACAATATCTATCTATTTCACTTAGTATACTAAACTATTCGGTACTTCGGGATGTGATTTCTTGTATCTATTGACAATTTAATGAAGTAACCACCAGCTCTAGGATATTGGATTTGGTATATTTAGATAAAATTGTGAATAATTTGAAAGTATTTATATTATACACATATATACCCAATGAAACTATGTTTATGATTCTCATATTAATGATGCATAAATTTTAAATTTATGTTAATTAGTACACTAAATTTGGAATTATAAATTATTATTTAAAATTCAATTTGTTTTTTGAGAAAATCTACTGCATTCCATTGATTATAAATTGAATATGGAATAAATAATGGTATCAACACTCATGGTCATTATAGAAATTTCACTGTTGAGTAGGCCAATACAACTAGGGTTGGAAATGAGCAGATCATGGCTATATTAGGGATTTTAGGCTAGGTTATGACTAATAATATTTCCCTAATGGAGAAACATATTATTCCATAACATGATTACAATATTTTGGATCATTTAATGTTACATAATCTTCCATTATTTAGTGGTACTACTAATCCATTGGTAGTTGAGCATTATATTAAGTCCCTTATAAAGTTATTTTTGGACTTGGAATACAATGAAAAAGAAGTGTTTATACTGGATGTATATTTTCTTGAAGGTAATATTGATTAATTGTGGTTTTTTATCTAGAATAATATGGTTGAATAAGAAATTAAATACATTGAATGGAGAGATTTTAAAGAAAAATTATTTGACAAATATTTTTTATGTGGGCAATAAACAAAAATGAAGATAAAGTTACTCGACTTAAATAAAATGTAAGAATGAATTATTTTCTAGTATGAGTCATTATTTATAATATTATCCATGTATTCTACAGATTTCATTTGTTATAAAGACTTAAATATTGACCATTTATTTAATGGTATTAATCTAAGTCTCCAAAGGGATCTTGTTTCTAAAACTTAAACATCATATGATGTGATTGTTTTTTACTCCATCAAAACAGAGAATGAATTTTCATTATTTTACATATTTAATGAGAATCTAGAGAATAATAGTTCATCTGAACACTAAGAAAAAGGGGAAGCATAAAAAATAATTATACTATGAAAAAGTTGTCACCATGTTGAAATTATAGAAAGAAACATCCTAAAAAATTCTTTAAGGGAATATGATTTTTTTATAAGTATGGATAAAATGATCATATGACTCATAAATGTAAGGGGGATAAAGATACCACTATTATCAAGTTCTTTAACTACACATAAATGGGGAATTATTCAAACCAACCTCCAATGAATCAAGGCAACATACCACAAAAGAGGATAAATAGAGAAGGCCAAGATTATGAGATCACAATGAAAGAGGCTGAAGTTCATAAAGATATGGTGGATGAAATATTAATCATATCTTAAAATATTTGTAATTATTTATTTTAATTTGGATCTAAGAACTCTTATATCTTCCATGTTTTCCATGAAAATTTGATATTTCCCTATAACCTTAATTAGGTATTTGTCAGTGGAAACACCAATTTGAAGTCTCCATGAAACTTGGAGGTGTCAATAAGTTCCCATTATGACACATAAATATGCTATATTTATAGAATTTATTATTATGCATATGGTTGACTTTGATATAATTCTTGGTAAGGATTGGATATCAAAATATTATGAAAAAAATTATTTCAAAGAGGAGTGAATTATGATTCATGAGGAATATGTGGAGTTTCTTATCTTTAGAGAAGATACTTCAGCATCTATATCAAGTATAGATCCACCCCCAGTAACTCTTATGAATTATAATCATGAAAAATAATAAGATAAATAATATATGGATTTAAAATGTAATATTAAAATTGATTATATACCTATTTTACAGGAATAAATTGATGTATTTTCTAAGAAATTACTAGTACATACTCCATAGTGTGAAATTGAGTTTTCAGTTGATATAATCCCTATTTCAAGTCCTATATCAAAGAAACTCTATTGATTAGAAATTTTTGAATTAGTGGAGTTTAATAAACAACTGGAGGGCTTGTTTGATAATGGATTTATTCACCGCAAGTGTTTCACTTTGGGGAGTCCATACTCTTTTCTTCAGTAATGAATATGGATCTATGATGATGTGAATTTATTATAGAGAAATCAATGTTATTATGATAAATAAAAATAATTTTATACCTATCGTTGAGGAATTATTAAATCAACTTCATAAAGATCAATACTTTTCAATGATTAACCTCAGATTTCAGTGTCATCAAGTTTGAGTAGAGAAGGAAGGTATTATGATGATTTCATTTAGAATGATGTATGGGAATTACAATTTTATAGTAATTCCATCTGGATTAACTAATGAACTATCTACTACTATAGATCTAATGAACATAGTATTTAATTAATATCTCTATAATTTCGTTGAAGTATTTATTAATGATAACATGGTGTATTCTAAAATCTATAAGGACCATGAGATTAATATTTAGATCATTCTTGATACTCTTTGATAAGTATATTAATATGAAAAATTTAGAAATTTTAAATTATTTTTACAAGAATTTTATTTCCTTATCCATATTATCTCCAAGGACAGAATCATATTTGATACGGTAAAAAAATAAGTAGTAAAAAATTTCTTACACCAATGAAAATAAATGAGGTGCATAGTTTCAATGGTTTGGTAGGTTACCATCGGTGATTTGTTCAAAAGTTTACCCAATTTGATAACCCATTAACAAAGCTGACACATAAAGGGTTTATTTTTATATGTAAAAAGGAATATGATGAAAATTTTCAACAATTTAAGTGGAAATTGTCCATTTCTATGATTTTGACTTTACCACTAGGAAATGATGGATTTGTGATATATAGTGTTGTATCAACGAATAAATTTTGTTGTGTCCTTTGCAGAATGATAAATTTATTTCCATTGAATCAATTTAGTTAATAACTCGTGAAAATGAATATCCAACACATTATTATTAGTTGGTTTTTGTGATCTTTAATTTAATTATTTAGAAATATTATCTCTATGGAAAAATATTTGTGATATAAATAGACATAAGAGCCTAAAATACATATTTTCAAAAAAAATATCTCAACATGAGGCAAATATGGTAGTTCAAGATACCCACGGATTATGATTTCTCAATACAATACCACCCATGGAAGGATAATAAGGTTGTGGATGCATTAAGTAGAAAATATCATGTAGTTATGGCCTAAATGAGGATTAACAGTTATCCTATGTTCATGGATCTAGTAAAGATGAATATGGGAATTATTATGTTAGGGTAGAAATCAAAATTTATACAAATAATTGTGAAATCAACTTTACTGAAATAGATAAAATGTTCTCAACCTCATGATGATAATTTTCAAAATAAAATTAAAACTATAAATGATATAATATTGGAAGACGTCATTTGTGAAGATGGAATTCTAAAATTCAGAAAGAGAATACGAGTCTTATGTATACTTGAGCTGAAAAATAGAATTTTTCGATGATTCAAATAGCTTAATTATAAACACCTTGGTATCACTAATATGTATATGGATATAAAGGAAAATTTATGGTGGGATAATATGAATCAGAAAATTGTTGACTATTTATCTAGAGGCTTTGTTTTTAAATAGGTTTGGGTTGAGAGACAACATCCTAGTGGAGTTATTCAACCTCTACCTTCTTATATATGGAAATGGGGAGGAATTGATTTGGAATTTTTCATTTTATTACCAATGAATCATAGAATTAATAATTAAATATGGGGTAATATTGATCACCTAATAAAATATTTACATTTCCATTCTATAAGTGAATATTTAACTCCTAATTGACTTAAAGATCTTTGTATTAATGAAGTTGTAAGACTTTATGGGGAATCACTTTAATTTTTTGGGGGTTTTAATCCCTAATTTATATTTAAATTATTGAAGATTCTTTAAAATTCCATTGACAATGAACTTCATTTGAGCATCACCGACAATCCTCAAACAAATG
The DNA here is from genome assembly GCA_963277665.1 of Viscum album. Classification (NCBI taxonomy): domain Eukaryota; kingdom Viridiplantae; phylum Streptophyta; class Magnoliopsida; order Santalales; family Viscaceae; genus Viscum; species Viscum album. Next base: position 299,893,810 of record OY728151.1, read on the forward strand.
GATAGTTCGAATGAACTATTCAAACATTAGAATATATGTTGAGGTCATGATCATTTTGATTTCAAGGTATATGGGATCATTATTTACCTTTAGTATATGTTTACCGTAATAATAATTTCCATTAAAGTATTAAAATGGTTTCATATAAATAAATTTATTGCATGAGATATCGCACTCCAACTTGTTGGGTTGAAATTGATGAAAGGAAACTTATTGGACCATATATTTTACAGGAGATGCAGATAAAGGTAAAGACTATTCAGACTCAAATTATAGGAGAAAAATGTTCATAAAGAAGTTATTCTAAAAACTATTGGAAATATATAGAATTTCAATTTGGGGATCATGATTTCTTGAATTTATCTCCATCGAAGGGTGTAATAAGTTTCATTAATAAAAGTAAAATGAGCCTCATGTTCATCAGACCTTTTGAAGTTCTAGAACGAATTGAAGATATGGATTATCTATTGGAAATTCCACCAAGACTCAATAAATTACATGATGTATCACATTTATCATTTTTAATGATTTAGATTTTACACCTAACGCATCATTATCACCTATGAAGAAATATAATTTGAACCTGACCCAACTAATTGTGAAAATCCTATCCAGATTCTTAATACTAGAGAGAAACTATTAAGGAATCATATGGATCAAATGGTAAATATAATTTGTAGAAATAATCAAATTGATGAATAAATGTTGGAATTAGAGGATCATATAAAGAAGAACCAACATAGTTTTTTTAGAAGGTAATATACATACAAAATTCAAGGATGGAATTTTTGTAGGTGGAAGAATGTAACACTCAAGATTCAAATATATAAATTGAAAATTATATTTTAATAAAACTATAATATAATGAAAATTTTAATATTTCATGGATCAACAATAATAATTTGGTAGGATGAATATTTAATTTGAACATACTTTGTCAAAATAATCCTAGAATAAAGTTTTCAAATATTCCCTTAGAAATAGTCTTTTATAAATAATTGAAAATATATAATTTTACTATTCCTAAATTTAATTATAATAATATTTTATGATTTGTATAATTACATATATATTAAATATCATTTTCATAGGAATAATAATAATATAATTTATTGGAAAAGGGGTATATTTTTTAGAAAATTGTTTTTTTCAGGAAACAGTTTTTGTTTAAAAATGAATAATGCCTATAAATTTTAATTAATTAAAGTAATATTTAATTATAAATTATTTAAAATAAATTTATACATTATATATCCATACATATAAATTTAAATCTATCTAATGATGATTACTATTCAAATTTTTAATAAAATATCATCTTATGCTTGAAAAATTCATTTCTTAAAAAATTGTTTTAACGCATTTTGTGGGTTTATTTTTACATTAAATTCTACTAATTCTATAAATATAATTTTATAAAATGGTTTTCATATTTGGAATCCAAATAGTTAATTTTATATAGTGAGTTAAACTTAATTTTTGGTCATGTAAGAACCTGGATCTTCGTTTCAGGTATGGTTTTTTCTTTTATAGTGTTTTTGAGGAAAATAGGGCAATCTAGAAACTTAAGGAGTATACGCCATGTATTTTGAAAGTACACTCTGTGTACCCATTTTCTTTGGGTGACTGTGTACTGACCGTGTAACGGCTGAGTACATGGCCGTTTGGGGTGACCTGGAGATCGCCTAAAGCAAAGGCTAGTTAAGGCAAGTACACGCAGTGTGCTTTTAAAGAACTTGTTGTGTACTTTTCTTTTTTATTGTTATGTCAGACCGGGGTCACATATAATTGATAGAAACCTCTTCATCTAGGTCTGTCTCATCTAGGATCAATGGATACCGATGAATCTTCTCCAGGCCTCTGACTCATTGTCCGTTCTCCGAATCAAACTTCGTTGGCTATGTTGGAATCGTATCGGTGAGCTCTTCCTTCCTCTAGAGCCTCATCTCTTGATTTATCCACTCTTATGAGATATTCTTGGTTGAACGTTTTTGACGTTTTAGTAGATCTACAACATTTTAGATCGATTCAAGGGCCGGTACCGGAGTATATCGATTCTACAACATCGAGGTAGGCGGTGTTTTCCTTTCTGTAGTTAATCCTTGAGTTATATGTGCAAAAGTTCCCAATAGCCTTGTTTGGGGTATTGTGTGGTTATGGTTTTTAGCCTTGTTATTTCCTGTTGTGCCTTTTGTTCTTGAGTAGAGGATTTATGATTTTAAATAGGGTTATTTACCTTTCTATGGATGTTTTGCCCATGTTTTCTTGATATTGACTCTTTGTTCTAGCTTTCCTATTAAGTTTCTTTGTTTTCCTTGCCTAGTATTGTTAGAATGGAGTGATTTTATCTGACATGTTGTGAGATAATGTAGATTTTTTATCAAAGTAGTTATTGTGGTTTACATTGGCTACCATATATCATTTGTGAATGATTGACTTACACAGGGTTGTGGGAACCTGGTGTAGTAGATCATAGGGGTAATGGATGTTGAGGGCTTCCCAATAGTGTCTTTTATATTTATCACACTGCGAGACCATAGGGGGGATTGACGTTGAGTGTTCCCTCATAGTGTATATAGTTACTATTATGAGACCATAGGGGTAATTGACATTGAGTGTTTCTTCAGAGATTATGTAGTTTATTATTAAAAGAATAAAGGTGTAATTTATGGTAAGTGATTCCTAAGAGAGTCTTTGGTTGCATGAGGACAAAGGGGTTAGACCGTGTGAGCTACCCAAAAGGTCGTTATATCATAGTATAAGTTGAACCAAAGGGGTTAGGCTGTGAGAACTTACCTAGAGGGTTAATTGAGATTTTTTGGTTGAACCAGAGGGGATAGGCTATGGGTACTTCCTATAGGGTTACTTGTTTTGGTTATATTCTTACTTGAAATGAGAAAATGAATGCAATTGAAATTGTAAGATTGTTTACTTTTGAGTACTTCCTTATTTACTGCTTCATTTCACTTATTGTCTGCCATTTATATTCATTGAATATTAGGCACATATCTTTGGGTGGTTGCGTATTGGGATTCGTCTTACACCCTTTTTGAGTCATGTTTTTGGGCCCAAACAGATTATGTTGCTACAGGTATAGATAAGGTCAATCACCCTTCTACTTTAGGTATATAATTATTGTGGATCTAGAGAGCATGGGACTAAGCTCAAGATTTCAAGGTTACTGGATTTTATTTGTTCTCTTTGTACTTTGGTTTAGTACTCTATTCCATAATTATAACTTGTTTGATTTTTTTCCTAGACATATGTATTATGCATCATTTAAATATATGTTTGCTCCAGTAATTTATTACTTCCAATCTTCTAATGTTTATTTATTGAATGTTACTACTGCTTTCAAAATTTTATCAATTTATTTATACTGCTTCACTCTTCCAAAGAGGGTATAGTTTCCCCACTATTACACCTAAGGCCCTCATTGCAATTCGGAATCCTCTTGTGTTTGGGGAAACGCGCTTGAGGCCATGTGACCAACTGGGTACGGGTCACCTTTGGGTGGCTTTCAGAACCAAATGTTACTAAGTTGTATCAAAAGAATTATTTTCTTCTTGACCTACTGTTTGGATCCTATAGCCAGGGATATGAAGGAATGGGTACTTGGTAATAAGTTGTGACCAGGAGTAGCTAACTCGTGTACAGGGAAAATCCAATTTACCTTGTATATATCAATTTTCTGGTTTTTCAATTGTTACAGTTGATTTTATTTCACCATTGGGTGATTCACATGTTTTGTGTTGTTATTGTTGATATTATTGAGGTTCTATTTTTGTTTCAATGTGATGAGATGAGGGTATGAAATCTCATGCATCATATAGGCACTTTCTAGAGATCACATGAAATGTATTATTTCCATTTCATTTAGGGTGTATTACTGATTTCATGTTGTTGTAATAGATGTTAGGATAGATATTCATGTTGTTGTGATAGATGCCTTGATAGAATACCTATTGTTTGATAGGGTATTTCTAATGTTTAAAGTTCACTTGAATTAATGCCAAACTTTGGTCCCTGAGGTGTTATGGGCCCTCATGGACTGGAATTTGGTGGATCATTACACTGTTATGTTTTTATATGACATGTAGAATATGCCAAGCTTTGATTCACTGAGATTATGAGCCCTCACGGATCAGAATTTGGAACTTAAATGTTTGTTTCAGTGTTTTCTGGGTTCCGAGGTAGTTTCTTAGGCTTATTGTCCGGAAAAACCCATAATACCTGGTATGTAATGATAAATACATGCCATGTATCCTTCTATTCAGAAAGGAAAAGTTTTTATTAAGTACATGTCGTGTATTGCATGTACACTCCATGTAGTCTCTAACCGTGTCACTGTTTGTATGGGAAGACACACAGGGTTGGGAAAATATTTGGTGGAACACACTGCATACCGGACGTACGTGCCATGTGTATAGACCATGTGTTCAGTCATGTGACCAATGACACAGGTGGATTGTGGGTAGTTACTACACACCGTGTCTGGCACAAACACGCCATGTAGAGTCAGCCGTGTAACCGGCCGTGTAACTAATAACACGGGTCAGTGAAGTTCTTTCTAGTACACGTCGTGTCTAGCACAAACATGCTCTGTAGATTCATCTGTGTAACAGGTCGTGTAACTAACAACACAGTTTGGTGAAGTTATTTCTAGTACACACCATGTAGTCTTAATCTATGAGAAATGTGTGGGTTAAGACATATAGAATAACTCAGTAAGGGGAATAGTATTAAAGTACATGTCGTGTCTTGGGATAACACGATGTGTATATGGGGTGTTACACGACTAGGGTTGGTAGGAGTACATTCCCATGTGAAGGCTTAAAAGAACATTTCGTGTAGGGGATATACACAGTGTGTATCCATGTTTTGAATAAGTTTAATTCTTTCTTTCTCTTGTTCCCTTATTGCACTTCTAAGATTCAATCCTTGATAATCTTGATCTAAGGTGTGTGTTGGACCTTGTAGAGACATGTCACTGAGAGGTCCTCTGGTTGTACGCCAGTTACATGGAAGTGATCAGACACAAGACATGGAAAATCAAGAACTACAGTTAGATCCTCTAGTTGTGCACATCTTGGCATCAGCCGTTATCCCATATACAGGTGTCGACACACGGTTCTAAGAAGGATTCCTGAGGTTTATGTATACCTTCCAAGGAGCACCGCATCTTGCCTATCTATAGAAGAGTTGACATGGGTCTTTCAGTAACAGCAGCCTTCCACTTTCTTAGGGGATAGAGGACCTCAGGCTGTTGAGTCATGGTCAGAATCCATGTTATCTATCTTCGAACATATAGATATGCCTCTAGATAGGAGGTTGAGGCTCGCTACTTATATGCTTCAGGATTCCACCAAGAGATGGTGGGATATGATCTCACAAGCTGGAAGCCAGCAAGTTATGGCATGGGACAAGTTCTAGTGTGCCTTCTACCACTACTTCTACCAGGATACTTTGAGGGCTGATCGAGCCCAAGAGTTCATGAGTCTAGAGCAAGGTACTCTTCTAGTCATGGAGTATTATTCTCGCTTCACAGAGTGGCAGTGTTTCACACCCATTTTAGGGGGTGAAGAGCTTTTCCTAACAAGGAAGTTTGAAAATGGTCTCAGGCATGACATCTGATCTCAGGTGAACATATTCAGGTTGACTTCCATATCTTCTATAGTCAACTAGGTGATGATCATAGAGTGTAACCTGAGGGATTCTGGAGTTGTGTGTCAGGGCAGTTCAGCATCTAGAGTTGGTGCTTCTCTGACTGATAGTAGGAAGTGCCATAGGTATTCTACACATGGAGATTTGAGTAGGTGAGATACACCTTCAGGTGACCATGTGGTATGCTACCAGTGTGGAAAGGGTGAGCATATGAGGCTACAGTGCCTGAGAGACCCATTTGAGTGCTAATATGGCAGCAATATGGGCCATCTTCAGCGGTTCTCTCAGTTTTTCTCACCAGCAGCTGGTGATCGGAGTTCTTTTAGGACTCCATGTTCTGGAGTAGCACCACCAGTTTCTCATCAGTCTAGGAACTGGAGTTCTTCGGTCCATTTAGGACGAGATAAATGTTATAGTCGTGGTAGCCAATCGGTAGGCTTTTAGTGAAAATAGAGTAGATCATCTCAGGGTGGTCAGGCAAGGTCACTGAGCCATGGTACATGCTATACTTTGGTAGTGGAGAAAACCCAATACGAGAAGGATCCCAAACCCTCTATAGTTCGAGGTACGATCCTAGTTTCCTCTGTTTAAGCTTCTGTACTTTTTTATATAGGGTCTTCCCATAGTGTCATATTTATTTCTATTATGGAGAGCCTTGGGCTTTGTATCTTTACTTCTGCTGATTTCTTGACATTGGACACTCTATTGGGGACAAGAACGGCTAGTGTACGTTAGTTCAAGGAGTTCCCTCTAGAGGTTGTTGGGTGTCACTTCTTATGGGACCTCTATATCCTAGATATTATAGGTTAGGATGTCATTCTCATAATGGACTGCTTAGTTTACTTCCAATCTATTGTCGATTTATATCACCATAGGGTGAGTTTCACGTCACCAGAGGGAAAATCATTCCTTCATAAGGGTGAATGGGATTTCCAGGAAAGCAAAGTGAGACACAAGCATCATGGGTTAGGAGGAGTTACATCCCATATTTCTAGTTTATATCTAGATGACCATGGGACTTCATAGTTGTACTTTACTCCAGTGGTAGAACATTTTAGGGATGTCTTTCAAGAGGACTTTTCAGGTTTTCCCCCAGAGTGATAGGTAGAATTTTCTATTGATCTCGTGCTAGGAGTGGCACCGATGTCCATTCCTTCTTATAGGATAGCTACACTAGAGTTACAGGAGCTCAAGAATCATTTAGAGGAGTTACAAGAAAAGGGTTTCATCTAAACCAATACTTCTCCTTGGAGTTTTCCTTTCCTATTTGCGAAGAAGGTGGACGGTACCCTCAAACTTTGTGTGGATTATCATAAGTTGAACCAATTAACGGTCAAGATCCGATATCCCTTACCAAGGATTGATTATCTCTTTGATCAACTTTGAGGAGCCCAGGTGTTCTCGAAGATTGACTTGAGATCCAATTATCATCAATTGCGCATTAGACTATATGATATACCTCTTACAACCTTTCATAGTAGGTATGTTCTATATGAGTATGGTGTTATGTCGTACGGTCTCATGAATGTCCCTACAGTTTACATGGAACTGATGAACCAAGTGTTCCATCTATACATTGATTATTTTGTGGTAGTCTTTGTGGATGATATATTGGTGTACTCTCACACTCGACACGACCATGAAATACATCTTGATATCATTCTGAGTACACTGAGAGAGCATCAGTTATATGTTAAGCTCACAATATTACACTTTTGGAAGGACCAAATTCACTTCTTGGGTCATGTTATCTCAAAGACAATAGTATTAATAGACCCAGAGAAAGTGAGAGCAGTAGTTTCCTAGGAGTAGCTAAAGAAATTCTTTGAGGTACGAAGTTTTCAAGTGCTATCTGGATACTACAGACATTTTATACAGGACTTTTCATGCTTAGCAGTGCCACTAACGAGCATGACTAAGAAGGGTGTGAAGTTTTTGGGGAAATATTCTTGTGAGTCAGACTTCCAAGAGCTAAAAGGGAGGTTAACTTCAGTATTGATAGTAGTTTTTTTAGAGCTGTGAAAGAGCTATACAGATTACTATGATGCATCAGGTATCGAGCTGGGAGTAGTGCGTATGTAGGGGGTAGGAGTCATTGCATGTGGGTCTCAGTAGTTGAGGACACATGATATGAATTACACGATGCACGATCTTAAGTTGGATGTTTTTGTTCATGTATTATGTTTTTTGAGACATTATCTATTGGGAGAGCATTTTATGGTTTTCACCGACCACAAAAGTCTCAAGTACATCTTTACTCATCACTATATGAATTTGAGATAGCAAAAGTTGGTTGAGCACTTTCAGTCCTTTGACATTGAGCTTGCCTAGATGCCTAGGAAAGGAAACGTAGTGGCTGATGCATTGAGAAGGAGGACTCAGAAAGAGGAAATTCAGGAGGCCATCAATGAGTGGTAGTTTATAGCTCTATTCTCTGAGATGCATTTGGAGGTTCTCAATAGACAAGGGCAGACGTTTCTTTCTTCTATAGTTGTTACCTCTACTCTTATTGATCGATTGTGAATGAGGCAGCTATCAGACTCTGAAGTCCTAGTTCAATAGGAGAGTGTGTCAGGAGAGGACCCTATTTCTGGATGGATAGTAGGAGAGTATGAGATCTTTCATTTTCATGGATGCATATGGGTGTCAGCAGATGTATGCGAGGAGCTGATACGGGACTTTCAATCCTCTGTTTGGGCAGTTCATCCTGGTGTCACCAAGATGTATCAATATTTTCACCATTAGTATTGGTGGCCATGTATGAAGAGAGATGTTTCTAGTTTTGTGATGAGTTGTTCCACCTATCAGCAGGTGAAGGTGGAGCATCAACGACCAGCAGGGATTTTGCAGCAGTTACCCATTCCTGAGTGGAAGTGGAATGATTTCATGATGGACTTCGTGACTGGGTTGTCGAGGTCGCCTCGAGAGAATTATGCAGTATGGGTTGTCATTGATAGACTCACAAAGATTTATCACTTATTTCCAATCAAGGAGACCATCAGTATAGATGATATGGGAAGGTTTTACATTTGGGATATTGTACATCTACATGGGGTTCCACACTCAATTGTTTCAGACAGGGATGCACGTTTTACTTCTTGGGTCTGGTAGGGACTATAGAGGGCCTTGGGTACATAGGTACTTCTGAGTACAGCTTACCACCCTCAGATAGATGGCCAATCCAAGCATATAATTTAGGTGATTGAGAACATGCTTCGAGCCTGCATCCTATATTTTGTAGGTTCTTGGGAGAAGCAAATACCTCTTATGGAGTTTTCCTACAATAATAGTTTTCAAGAAACTATTCAGATGGAACCTTATGAGGTTTTATATGGTAGGCCATTCTGATCACCCATATGTTGGTTGGAAGCTAGAGAGGCAGATATGATGGGACCACGTCTTCTTCAGGAGACCAAAGAGTAGATGGAGTTGATTTGAAAGAGGATGGCTACTACACAGTCACAACATAAGTCTTATGCTGATCAATGGAGACGACCTCTTGAATTCGAGGTTGAAAAATAGGTTTTTTTTACATCTCACACTAAGGTTGGGACACAGGAGGATTAGAAGATAGGGCAAGCTTTCACCGAGATATATTGGACCGTTTGAGGTTTTGGAGAGAGTCAGGCCGGTTGCCTATTGGTTTCAGTTACCTCATAGGTATCAGGCTATGAATGATGTCTTCTACATTTCTCAGCAACGACATTACTTCTCATACTCATCTCATGTTTTTCAACCCGAGGAGGTTGATCTAGAGGTGGATTCATCATTCGACGATCATCCTATCCATATTTTTTATCGCAGTGTGAAGGTTCTTCATGGCCTGTTTGTTCCTCGGGTATGAGTGTTATGGAAACACGGGCAAGTCCAGGACGAGACTTGGGAGAGGGAGGTCGATGTACGATCATAGTGGCTAGAGTTTTTCAAGGATTATTCTTCTACTCTGCCTTTCTAAGTAACTTTGGAGACGAATTTCTTTAAGGGGGAAAGTTTTTAAGAACTCGAGTCTTTATTTTAGGTATGGGTTTTTCTTTTATGGTGTTTTTTAGGGAAAGAGGAAAATCTGGAAATTTAAGGAGTACACGCCAAGTACCTATTTGTTGTGGGTGAACCTATATTGATCGTGTAACGGATGAGTACATGGTTGTGTGGGGTGACCTGGAGACCACCTAAAGCATAGGATGGTGAAGGCTAGTACACACTGTGTACTTATAAATAACATGTCATGTACTTTTCTTTTTAATTGTTATGTTGGACTAGGGTCATGTCTAATCGATAGAAACCTATTCTTCTAGGTTTGTCTCATCTAAGAGAAATGGATACGGATGAATCTTCTCTGGGCCTCCAACTCGTCATTCGTTCTCTGAATCAAACTCCTTCAGTTGTGTTGGAATTGCATAGGTGAGATCTTCCTTCTTCAAGATCCTCATCTCTTGATTTCTCCTCTCTCGTGAGATATCCTTAGTTGAACATTTTTGACATTTTTGTAGATATACCACGTTCTAAATCGATTCAAGATCTAGTATTGGAGTATATTGATTGTACAATATCAATTTAAGTGTTTTGTGACTTTCCATAGTTATTCCTTAAGTTATATGTGCAAAAGTGCCCAGTACCCTCATTTGGGGTATTGCGTGGTTATGGTTTTTAGCGTTGTTATTGCCAGTTATGCCTTGTGTGCTTGAGTAGATGATTTATGATTGTAAATAGAGTTATTTACCTTTATATGGATGTTTTTCCCATGTTTTCTTGATATTGACCATTTGGTCTAGCTTTCCTATTTGGATGATTTGTTTTCCATGCCAAGTATTGTTATGATGGAGTGATTTTATCTGACATGTTGTGAGATGTTGTAGACTATTTATCCAAGTAGTTCATGAGGTTTACTTTGGATACCATATATCATTTTTGTACGATTGACTTACACAGGGCTGTGGGAACCTGGTATAGTAGACCATAGGGGGAATTAACATTGAGGGCTTCCCCAAGGTGTCTTTTATATTTATCTCTCTATGAAACCATAGAGGGTATTGACGTTGAGTTCTCCCTCGGAGTGTCTATAGTTACTATTATGAGAATATAAGGGTAATTTATGTTGAGTTCTTGCTTATAGTGTCTGTAGTTTATCGTTAAAGGACTATAGGGGGAATTAACGGTGAGTGCTTCCATAGATTTTCTTTGGTTGCATGAGACCAAAGGGGTTAGACCATGCGAGCTACCCAGGAGGTCGTTATATCATTGTATAAGTTGAACCAAAGGGGTTAGGCTATGAGAACTTACCCTGAGGGATACTTGAGATTGTTTGGTTGAACCATAGGGGATAGACTGTGTGTACTTATTAGAGGGTTACTTTTTTTGCTTAGTTGCTTACTTGACATGAGAAAATGAATGCAATTGAAACTGTAAGATTGTTTACTTTTGAGTAATTTCTTATTTACTGATTCATTTCACTTATTTCCTACCATATATATATTCATTGACTGTTAGGAATAGATATTTGGGTAGTTTCCTACTGGGATTCCTATCACACCATGTTTGGGTCATGCTTTTGGGCCCAAACAGAATATATTGTTGCAGGTACAGATAAGAACAAGCTCTCTTCAACTTCAGGTACTTGATTGCTGTAGAGTTGGAGATCATGAGACCAAGATGAGGCTTACAATGCTGCTGGAGTTTTTTTTTCTTTATAATTTTGTTTAGTACTATATTCTAGCATTATGACTTGTTTGGATATTTTCCTAGAAATATGTATCATGCAGAATTTATATATGTGTGTGCTCTAGTTATTTATTACTTCCATTCTTCCGTTGTTTACTTATTGCATGTTACTACTACTTCTCATATTGTTATCTGTTTATTTCTGCTACATTACTCTATTAATGAGGGCATAGTTTCCCCACTATCACACCCAAGGCCCTCTTTGCTAGTCGACATCCTCTGGTGTTTGGGGAAATGTTCTTGAGGCTATGTGACCAATCGGGTACGGGGCACCTTTGGGCGGCTTCCAGAATCAGGACATTACAGGTCATAATAAATAGAAAAAAAAATTACAACTAATTATCATGTTTAAGGTAAAAATGGGTTTATTGGGGGTTAATATATAAATATAAGTTTTAAAATGACCTAAAAACTTATTGAAACCCAATTTGTTTGTTTTATTTAGACCGTACTATTTCCCCTTATAATATCGTCCATTTTGTATCCTTATGTCCAAGAAATTGACAAGACTTTATTGGAAACAATAAAAACAAATAAGTGTGCCTCTCACATCAATTATATAAATAATGAATATATATAATACTTATGACATGATATTGATTATTTAAATTTAATATATCATTCACTTCCTTAACCTTTCACCCATTAAGAAAATGATAACATCGCTCGTGCGTACATATGGATTATCATCTTCACAAAGAGATGCATTTAATTATCAATGTACAAGAATCAATAGATATTATAAAAATGTATATAATAAGTAAATATGATATTTATAAAATTAATATAATTTTGGAGATGATGGAACAAATTATAAATTCTATGAAAATAACATGTAAGATAAAATGATGCGGTTAACACAAAAAACAGTGGTGAAAATGAAATGTTATTAACGGATGGGTGATAATATTTTATAAGATAATGATATTTGTTATTATAATTATGAATATATTCCTTGTATAAATTAATAAAATTTATAAAACCATTATAGTATCGTTTAAATCACAATCAATTAACGGGGTGTGTGAGGTGATATATTTTGTCTCATTTTCCATTCCATTGAGACATGTTCGTTATTATGCACCTATTTACTTTTAAGTGGTATATATTATACCACATTGAAATATTTAACATTAATACCTATTTAATAATTATGATTAACAATTCAATTAATTTTTATTAATTCAAGGGGTTACAATTCAAAATTTTCTAACGAGGTAACAATTTGTTTAAAAATATCACTTTCTTTTGAGATTTCTTATATATTCATTGAATTAATATCATCATTTAAACTTAATAATCTCCAATAATTTTATTATCATCTAGATATATAATTATTTTACATATTTTATTCAAATTTTTCTTCTATTTGTAACTTGAATCAATTAATTATATGTTTTAATGAAAATATGATTCTATTTTTCTTTTAATGTGATAAATTTTTCTTCCATGTCCATATTTTATTAAAAAAATTACAAATGAAATTTTTATTAATAAAATGATTTATTAAGTGAACTTTATGCTATAATTTTTTTTAAAGGTTTTAAAGGAACATTTTAATGTTTTTCTATGGGTTCACTTTCAACTTTCTTTACAAAAAGTCAAAAGTAATTATTTTAATGTATATGGCGTTAATGTACTTCCCTAAAACTATAACCATTTTATGAAATTTGAAATTACTCTACATTTTTTAATGGGTTTAATAAGACAAAACATAAATGAAAGATAATTTTAATATTTTTTCAATTTTTATTATTTCTCCAAAGGACATGATTTATTTCAAACCCTATATTTCCAATGAACTAATAGACATTTATGATACATTAATAATTTTGTGGTTATAACCTCTTTTGTAACATTAATTTATTTATGATCATTATAAATTAAATTTATCTTAAATATCCATATTATTTATCATGGATATTCTTATTGATTAAACTGTATATCATTTCAACAAACCATGTTCTACTTTAAAAGTTATTTGATTAAATGGGAAATAATAATATTTTGTATTATTTATTAATTAAATACATTTATTTGTAAAAAATATCATTAAATAATTTAATTGATAATTAAATATAAGAGGAAATAATTGGACATGTTGTGATGGGTTGGTCTCGATTATAGTTATCCCCTCGAGGGATAGGTGGCCTCATTAGATTAATCAGTTGGCTCGATTAAATGGGGTTTTAATGTAAACCTACCGATCAATTAAATTGTCTTAGTGTAAGGTATTGATGGTATAGATATCGTGATTTTTTAAATCATGATGTCCCATATTAATAATTTCCTTCATTGATAATTTAGTTATTATTATCCATGAGATTATTACATTGATATTATCCATGGATGTAATTTGTGCTCAATTTATTGATTAAATGGCATGTTTTTTCAATTATTTTCATTATCATATTGATTATTCGTTATCTTCTTATGATAGCTTCTATTTTATTTACCCTTATTAAGAAATTATTTCAGTCTTATTTTCTTTCATTTCCCTAGGTTATGAAGAATAATTATTTTAATACGTTTCAAGGATGCTAAATATGTACTTTTCTTATATTTTATAATTTATTACTATTATAAAATGGGTATCATGTATGTATCTATTTATCTAGAAATACTAAACTGATAATTAATTTCATATTAGAAACCTCATATCTATGTAAATTTAATGAAGTTACATTGGCTCTGGGATACTGGATTTTGGGTTGTTATAGGTAAGAATGAATTTTAGTAGTTAAACATCCATGATGGTCAATTAACATCTATGACATGTAATTATTTGAGGGAATATCTACATAATTGGGAATTAATTCCTATTTAAATTTAATAATATAATATATTATTGTATTATAAATTACATACATTGTTTTCCCATGATGAAATCACATTAAAAATTCTATCATTTTCATTTTACTACATGCTTTCTATATATTATTCCTAGCATCATCCATTAATTTTTCAATAATCTTAGCTTCATTATTTTCCATAGATACTTCATGAATATCCATAACTTTTTCTTATTTGGTTGGATTAATTTTTTCATGTGATTATAAATAAATAGAAACTGATTAAATATCACATTCTCTATTCCACTCATATCATTTTGATCATAAAAAGTCCAAGAATGCTTTTCTCTCTATTGTGATATCAAACATTATATTTTTTTTGAAGAAAATATTTTATAATATGGTGGATAAAATATTTCTAAGTTAACCAAGGTCTTACAACACAATTATAACAAGGGTAGAATATAATACTTATATCATAAGAATTGTTAATTGAAAAACTAATAAAATTCCAACTTCTTTTGAACTCATTTGAGATTCGATCAATATTATACATCCAACTACTATCCATTTTGTCACAAAAAAGAAATAATTTTTTATTAATATACACATAGTTGACATTAATTAATAAATTCATGATATCCCTGAATTATTTGAATACAGGTTAGGAAAATAAACTAATTCATTAACTAAATACATGATTTTTTATCTTGTATCAGGTGATTTTTGTTTTTGTTTTTTTTTTAAATTCAATCAATTTTAACTTTATTTATATCAAATTTAATTATTTTATGTTTGAAATTATATAAATTAATGGGTTTTTTATTTGTTTTATCTTATTTAAAATAAATTGGTTTCTTCTAAAATGGATTTTATTTAGTTTTAGTCATTTTATGTCAATTTAGTTTGATTTAGATTGGATTGGTATGAGTTGGGTCTTGTAAGTTTAGGATATATAAATCTAGTCTGATTTAGATTGGCCTAATTTCATTCTATTTCAGCCAAGTTTATTTTAATGGGATATATTATATTCTAATTAAATTCAACCATAATAAATTAAAAAAACATACTCATCTAAACTGAGATCAAATAAAACCAAATCGAAGGGATTCATCACTCGTACCCATATACCAAACCATATGTCCACTGAAGTCCCAATCAAGCTAAAATAACTCACACTAGACCAAACCATCATATAAGGATATTTATACCCTATCTATGGAACATTGAGAGGTTTCACCATACCTAATCAATTTTAACCATATCCACCCTCTAGGGGTAAATTATAGCATTTTGAACTCACCTGGACACTTTGATATCAATATCAAAACATTATGAGGAAATTGAACACACCAGAATGAAAGAAGATCATTTCATAAATCCAATTTTACAATAAAATGATACTTAATTAAATCATCATTCTTCAAAATTATAGATTATACCATTGTTAAATTTTAACATCTTTATTTGACACATTTAATAATATAGTCATCACAACATCATATTTTAAATATATATATATATATATTCATTTAATATTTCCTAAAATTATAATATAAAATTATAATTAATAAATAAAAAAATGTTCACGTGTATTTAATCTTTGAGAAAAACATAGTTAAATTAATTAAATTATTCATCATTATGGAAACAAAACTTAATAAAATTATACCTTCTATGATTCTATTAGGAGAAATAAATAAAGATTATCTGTTTGATATTTATAAACTATAGAAAAAAAATTGTTCCACATTAAAACCTTGTTAACCATTGAAATATATGGCATAAAAATGAAAATATAAAAAAATGAAATAAGAAATTAGAGGAAAGGAAACAATATACATTGAATATTTTGTATAAAATCTATTGAAAAAATAAGAAGAAACAAAGGAATACTGAACTGAATTGAAGGGGAGTGAGATAACTAGAAAAAATTTATCCAAATAATTAATTCAATAGGGGAACTACTAGTACAGGGTGAGACACTATACCAAAAAAATTAAAAAAACCATTTCTATAGGCCAGATCTATAATAGTGATTAATTAAAACTGTTGGTAGAAGTCCATTGGTATACCCTGGCACTCTAATTGTGATCAAATATTTCATTACTCATCTTATAGAATAAACCAATCAAGTCCTTGTAGTAAATTTTCAATAAATAAATAATATCACATAAGTAAACATTTAAGGATTAATTTAGAAGCATCACAGAAAATCTCATGTGGTGTCCCCCTAACTAGAAAAATAAAGAATTGATACATTGGTTTTATTATATATCAAAAAAAATTATGTTTCTATTAATCAAAAAGAAATATAATACTAAAAAATATTCACTAAAATTAATATATCATTATGAGTAAATCCCTCATTGAAAATTTATTATTTTACATTTCATCGTTTTTCATCAAACTAACACCATCACCCTGAAAAAAAATATCTCCCAAGTGAATGTTATATTTTTCATTGAAATGATATCAATTTTTAAATAGTCATAAGTTAAATTTACCTTCACTATGATTCTAAAAAAACAATTTATATCATGATTAAACACAAAATGTAAACTAATATATAAAAATTTGTTCCTAAATCCTGAATTCACATAGAATTCCTAGAAAGTAAAATATCACATAAGAAAAAAATCACAAATTTAATAATTTAGAAGCACTTAAAAGTAATAAATCTGATATATATATATATATATAATAATTTATCTACTAATCTCTAAGGAATTATTACTACTATATAGTGAGTCTATTACCTAAGTCTCTACATGGATATAGTAAAAATACTCATCTCATAATCAAAATATTGTTGCATCATAAAATCTCACATGGTATCATTCATTTAGATACCTATTTCAAATTATGTTTTGTAATGTAACTTCCTAGTCTCTCAAAACATTAGTGATATCTCCAAAACAACATATAAATATTCTATATAATAATCACTAATTAAAAAATTATGTGAATCTCATATAATATGATGTTAATATTAAAATATATTCCATTAAATTGTTTATAGGAACCAAAAAATGTGGTTCCCACTTTTCTATGAAGATAATGAAATGATCATAACTTGTTGGACACTGATTTTATTTTCTATAGATTAGGTCTTTGAGATAAAATTCCACTAGTTCTCTAATTCACATTATTAAACATCATCATAATACCCAGTCATGTTATATGGGATTTTGAATTTTCACATCATGGTGGAACTACCAACAACTCTTTCCTAAACATGATATTATAATCCTTCATTTAAAAACTCTAACTTTTCTCTCATTACTCACCACACACAGCAGTCTAGTCTTCCCTACCTAGTTTATTTTTTAATATAAATGGTTTTATTAAAAATAGGATACCGTTTTGGTGTAATAACCACAATTTTACAATGTTTTTAAAATGAATTATTATTTTTTGGTCCTTTAACATGGTATAATACTTTGTACCTTCACATGGATTATATTCTATTATAAATAATAAAGGGTTAACCATTATTAATTCCTAAACTAATACATTTCTAATAATATTTTACCAAGATGTCCTAGTCACATTACTTTGAACTATAAAACACCATAGGTACTTTTCAAACAACAATAAACATTAGGAAAAATGGTCATGGTTTCATAAATGTAAAGGGAATACAGGTGTTCTTGGTTTCATACCATAAATTTTATAGAATTGTACCATTCCACATGACCTTAAAATGTATGAAATTAGTTGGAACATAGATTCAAACTATGAAATATAAATACATGTTTTTTTATCCCATCCTTATGGATACATTGTAAGACCCTTTCATGGACACAATGTCAATACTATGGAACCTTCCACCTCTCCACCAAAGCCATTAATCTTTTTGAGATGACATGAATTTTCATTATACCATTATTTCTTCATGGGAGACCATAAACCCCAACATACCCTTTAATAATTTATAAATGGAATCTACCTCCATTATAATCTAATATTTTCTAAGGTACCATCAATCCTAGTGTTCCCTTTCAGACTTTATAGATGGAATTAAACTCGTATGTACCCTTAAATTAACCAATGAGAGATTAAAACTATAATTACCCTATAATACTTTATAAATAGTATGAAACTATACCATAACCATTAATTATTATTATATAATATTAAACTCTAGTATGATCATTCATGCAATCACATCTAGCTACAAATTGTGGAACATTATTTTACATTCCTTCATGCTTGGTGTTAAATTTCAAAATGAATTTTTATAATAATTTTAATTATAGTGTACCATAAATACATCCTCATATATTAATAAGTATATTCCTCATGAAACAAGTGTATTATGATTTAAATTTAATTTAGTGTCTTTAAAAATGAATGAAATTTATCAAATCACTTTTAAAATAGGATTTCAATAATCTATGGTTGAAATTGATGCAAAACAAATCGGTATTGTTACCAATAAGGATTTCATAAACATGAATTAAATCAATAAGGGAGTGAGGGATGAGATAAAAAACTTCATTGTGAGATGAATTGACACCCTATCATCCTAGTTTCTAAAATCATCCTCTAATACGACCATGATCACCATTTCATTCAAATGAGGAAATAGTCCTTAAAGAAGGTATGTGGCTACATGAAAAATAGTTTTCCCATAAAATATACTATAAAATTCTATATAATTAAATAAAAAATTCAATACCTTAAAAAATATGATTCTTTTTTTCCTCATTTATACCCAAATTTTCTCATATAATGATTTATTAGTCATGGGTTGTCAATTATAGTCCAAATTAACAATATTTTATCCCCCTGTACTTTTTTAAAAATCCTCTATCGTGAATAAATGAACTAGAGTTCCTTAAAAAATATTCTATATTATCCCAACCAAACTAAAATATGCATGTTCTTACCTAAAAACTATAACCTATTACACTGAAAGAAATTTGACACATACTAACATATCAAAAAGTGAACTCTTTAGACCTTGTATAATAAGAGAAGGACAAAAGGCTGATGTTAAGGTATCCACTGAAATATATAATAGGAATTACCTAAAATATAATATTTTATTTTCTAATATGTCACATCATTAAACATAATAAAAATGAAAAACTAAAAATGAAATATAAAAAATGTATATATAATAATCATATACTAAATACAAAATAACATAAGTGAATATATCTCTACACATTATTAACTCATCCATAATATATGTAAATAGACATATAATTGAATACAGGTAAAGCTAATGTATCATCCAAATAAATAATCAATGTTACTAACTACCATATCTACTATTATTATAGTAAAACCAATATCATTAGTTGTAATTACATTTCAATATATATTAATATAAGATAAAAAATATACAAGTTCATGAATAGGGATGAGTAAAAATAATCATAATAATCATCTCATTAAATTTTTCAATTCCCCTGAAGTACAAGTGTGTATGTTTTTCTTCAATAAAAAAATATTAATAATTTAATAACAACTTCAAATGTGTATCATCAGCCAATAAAAATATAAAATTATCTCCCTTATACCAGTTTAGTATCATCACTCATCCATTCCATATTCTCATCATTGATTCATTTCGTATTTTAACTACACATTTTCCTCCCTCAGATTCTCACCATATAAAAAGAAATTTATAAATATATATACATGTGAATTTATATAAATTAAGAAAATAAATTTTTTTGCAACATATATATCCAAATAGAGACCATAAAGAACCCAATCACTCTTCCCCGTGAAATGATATAGTCCTGACACTCATATAGAGGGAAACAATCATAATACTCTTGGAATCCAGAGACACTATACAATAATGTATCCTTAAAAGGGTTATATATCATATGAGTTATTATTTAATGATGTAACATATAACATATTAATGAAATCATATATAATATCCTGTTGTTAATTTCTTATAAAATTAATCACCCCAAATGCACCATTGTCTCATGTCATAGTAATATTTCTATGACTAGTCTCTTATTTGAAAAAAAACCTCTATGGATATTCTACCATAAACCCATATGGGTGTGTGAGAAAGGAGTAAGTAATTTGTAGTTTAAAGACTTTTTTGAATCAATGTCTACTTGAAATCCAAAATATTTCATGTGAATATGCTGTAACCCAAAAATAATACTAGCTCTCAAAGATAAGGGTGTGGGTGTGAAGAGAACAATTGGTTAGATATATTCATTTGACTTTAACCTATATTAGTGGTTGATTATGTCTATAGACACTTAGGTGTACTATCACTATCAACATATACTAACCACTAAGCTATATCAAACATACATATAAGGTGGGTGAAAAATAAATTACACCATATATCCATAATTAATCTATATATCACATAGAATTTCTACACAATGATCCACAAGTTAAAACATCCTTCATGATTTTTCAATATTTATCACATATAATTCCAATGATAAGTCAATTCTATTTATGTAATTATTCTAATTAGTCTAGAAATAATTGTAATAGTATTAAAATCTACTTCATCATAATCCATTCAATGAATTATCATGATATTATTATATAACTATAATAATTTTATTCATATCATTATCTTTAGAAATCTACTATTTAATAGGATCTAGCTCATGTCACCATTCATTTTTATCATCCTAATAATACCATATCATTAATTGGTTATTCATAACATAATAAAATATTATGTAATTTTTTCATAAATGGAAAATATATGTATAATTATCGAGAATAATCATCCTATTTATTAAATATTTAAATAATCAATATTCATAATTATCATAAGTCATTTATATATCTTATAAAAATTCTTAGTAGCTTATGTCATCGCATGTGTATCTACATTAAACCTTTGAGGTTTGAATTATTAAAATTTTCAAATATAAGTATATAACATCTCTCAAGAGTTCAAACCACCATCATATTATCGTAATTCATTCTCTTCATTCACATAATTTTAAATATCTTTTATTTAACATTCAGAAGAAGAATATGTTTTCTCCAATGGGTTTCCTATATATAATCATAATATAATTCAACAATACATCCTTAATAATCACTATCATTTATGTAATTAACTCATGTCATCACCGATTAATGCAAATAATTATAAGAATCTCATTCCCTTCAATAGTAATTTAGAGTGTCTAAATGTTGTTAAAGTCGTTAAATTATATATAATTAATAATTTAATGATATTTACCTTGATATTAATTTTTAATAAATAATAACATTAAAATTAAACACCATCATCACTAAAATTAGTCGAAGACAACACGATAATGAGTCTATGTAACCAATATATATATTTAATTGTAGGTTTTCCTAAGTAAAGTTCAACATGATGTCATGTGTTCTCTTAAAGGAAAATTATTTAAATTGGATAGAAAAACATCACCAAAATTATTTTCATAGGGTTATGTTTCACCCAAAATAGATTGAATGAGTCCAAATAAATTTTTGGTTTCATTAAATAAATATCAAAACACCCTCCATGAATGATTATTGATTTATATAAATCACGAGTTCCACATGGCACCCCCATATGCTCTACTGAGCTAACCCACCCTATAATTCATCTGACTATGTCATAACCCTTTGATCATTAATTAGATGAACCTTGTTAGATGGGTTTTTCTAAGTTGGTACCCCACCTATATAGTTACATGGACACATGGTGCACCATTTGGTCAGGCTAATCAGATACATACAAGGAGTCTGTACTATACTATTCTCTAACCCGAATAGCGATTATACCTTGTTAGTTACCATCTACATATAAATGATAGGATAACCATGAAATCACCATCACTATATAAATGTTCCACAAAATCCACTTACATAATCCTCTATTCAATATAACTTATTCATTATTCCACTAAATTCACTACTATCCTTCTCCACGAATATTCACTTACAGTGCTTTCATAGAGAGAGAAATTCCTTAAATTCCTCTAATTTTTTACAATTTTTTCATCTCATTTAAAGGATCACATAAATATATATTTTATTATATGAATCATTATTTTATTATATGAAATGTTATATACAAGGTTCAATTTAAGGATATTTATCTATATAATATCTTTCAATTTGTATGTTAGATATTTTTTTCTTGTTCTAGTTAGACTCATTTCATCATAATCTAAAAAACTATATATCATTTTCAATAATAATAATCTTGGTTAGAATTTATTAAAAATTTTATAAAATATTGTGTCAATACATTTCTCTAAAATATCGATGAAATTATAATTCAGATTCTCATAAACATTATGTCATTCCAACTGCAACAAGTTATAGAATCGATATATTTTCTATCAACCTTTGATCATGAATTTTAATTTCTAGTCTAAAAATATTTGATATAGGTTTGGGAATATCATATTTATGTCTTATAAAAATATTAATAAATATATTGGATTCATTTCATTCCAATTTCATTATTTTTATCAACATTTAAGCTATAATTTTTTTAATATTAATGAAATAAAATAAACCATAAATAATATAACAACTAGTTAATAAGAAATACATTTATTAACTCATAAAATGAATCTCATATCAAAGAATCATACCCCATTTCTCATTGATTCATTAAACTCTAGTTAATTCCCTCCTATCATTGGAAAATTAAATTAATATAGTTATCAGTTTAGGGTTTACCTTATAGGTTCATTAAAAATTATTATATATAGAGTTCGGGTAAAATTAATATTCTAAATATATATATTATTGTAATAAAAACTATAACAACCATAACAAATAAACCCAAAATGTTCACCCCAATAGAAAAATATCACTCTAAAGTAAATCCCCCTTCCAAACATAACAGTAAATTCTATTTCTAAATTTTATATTTTGTTAAAGTAAATATCATATTTTTACATTTTTTATTTTTAAACCAGTATTTCCTTCCAAAATTTCATAGATTAATTAATAAAACAGATATAATGAATCAATTAATAAATATTATTGTCTGAAAATCGTATTAAATAATAAAATAGTACAAAATAAAAGTGAAATAAAAATTATTCTTAGAAAAATCATATAATACTACACTATGTGCTAAAAAATCCTTATGTTCCCCTACTATAGATTTAGAAATTGAAATTACTTTCTGACCAAGCTGTCATGACACATAAAATTGATTATGTTTTTAAGGTTTATTTATAGTCTAGTGAAGACCCTAGGTCATCTTTCATGGAGCATTGATAGGTTTTTATTATGTATTTTTAATAAGAATTACTAAAAGATGGGGGTGGTTTTGAAAACAGATTTTAAGTAAATTACTTAATTAAAGAGTTAAATAGTTGATAAATAAAGGTGGTGTATTAATAATTATGGGATAAGAAGATAATTTCAAGTTCACTACATATCTTTTATAGTTCATTGTTCTGAAAATTTAACATGTTTTTGTTTAATTCTTTGATTGAAGGTTGTTAAGATCTTGACTCCCCTCTTGCCTCTTAAAATGATGCTTAAAGAACCACCCCTTGACACAAAAATTGTGTTGCCAAGATTTGGTTTTCAAACATAGAATAAAAGGTATACTAAATCATACTTAAATATTATGTATTTTTGAGATAAATATGATTATTGTGTTGTCCAATTGGAACAATCCAAGATTCCCACTTGAAATCTCAACCCAATCGGTGTTGAAATAAAAAAGTGTTCCACTTAATTATATCAAATAAAATGTAATCAGGGGGAATCATGTCAAGATGAAAAATAATTGAAATATTCAAAATAGAAATTATACAAAACCAGTAGAAGAACATGTGTTGGAACTCCCTCCCAAGTTTTTGTAGCTCCCACGAAATTATCGTCCACGGTTTATCTCGCCATCGAGAGGAGGAGGAGGATTGGGTGGAACTCCTTCTTAATCCTTGATCCCCCTATGAGGATAGGGGCCCCCAGAACTTCTAGGATGATGAATTGAATTCTACAGGACTCCAAAATTTCAAAGCTTGGATCCTCATTCGAACTTACAAAAGGGGAGCCCAAGGTGCCATTTTATAAGAAAATGGAAAGGTGGTTTTGAGCACACAGATTTTATAAAACCACTTGTCACATGGGTTTAGACTTCCATAAATCCTTATCCTACTTTGAAAAAAATAACATAGTTGTAGCCAAACTTATTGTCTGTCTCCACCAAAATTTTGGCACAATTTAGACACCTAGAGCCTGAGATATGGATAGATCACAGCACACCACTTTTAACTTCATGCAGATTTGGTGTTCTGGAAAGATCAGGTCGGTTGGGCCACCAGATGTCCAAATGAGTCTTGGGTTCCTTCATATGAAATGTATCACAATGAATTATGGAAAATCCCACAAAATGTTATCCCATTTAGAGTCACAGTTCAAAATAAGTGTGTGGATGAGTCCAATGGTGTGCATGGATCTTGCGCAGTTTGGCCCATTTTTCTTGGACATCATCATGGGTCCTCCAAATCACCTCCTCCTGCAATGGAATCATCAAAAAAAGTAAAATTTATCTTTTTAACATTGATAAACACAAAATAAATTATTCAAACATGTAATACAGTTTGTTATTATTTTTGGAATTTACACTACAAATTCAGTTTAATACAATGGTGTAAGGGTGAAAATGACACAGTGAATCGTGATACGATCACACCCCCACACCTAAACATTTTCACTCCTGGGAAAAGTCATATTTCCAAAAATTATGCATATAGATATTTCCAACTTCATAAATATTTAACATTCAATGAAAATTAATTCCTGATAGAAATGTGATCAAATAAAAAATTATACCGAGGAGTAATTATCAACGATCATTGAAAAAGATGTCTCAAAATTTGTATCCAAATGAAATTCCAAGAGATTCATGATACCAATCAAAGAAAATAATTAAAAATTTAATCATGTCACTAATTCTCCACACGTGTGTGTGAAAACCATTTCATGCTATTTTTTCCACTTTTTATCGAGTAAATATAAGTTATTTTAATAATTGTCTACTTACAAGATCCTTTCCACTGAATGTTCCCCACAACCATTGCAATCAAATTTCAAGACCCACTCACTTATTCAATACCAAAAGTCAAACCATAAGCTTCTGACCTAGATATCCCCATATGTTGTACATTTCATCACTCCCCTCATTTATTATATTTTTTTCAAAAGTTGCACTTGGAAAAAATCACACACTCTTATACCAAACCATGTTTGATCTCTTCACAACACTAATTGTAATAGTTATAATAAGATAAAAGGTTGAGGAAGGGTGTTTTTTTACCTTCCAAATATACAACCCTTTTTTAGGGCATACAACAGTCGGATAATAGGTACACATGCATAGGTCAATCTGTTACAGTAATAAAATAGATCAGATAAGGAACGAATGTATGGAAAAATGATTTTGGAGAGTATAGAAAAATCAACCTAACTTATATTTACCTTCCATTAAGTAAGAAATTTTTTACACATTAGGGTTGGGTGAAAAAAAATGTGTGGAGATAAGTGACATAATTTTCCCTTAAACTATTCACAAAAAAAGGGCACCATTATTTCTCAAAGGTTTCAAAATGATACAACCATTTATATCATCAAAAAAGAAAACCAATTCACTAAAAATTACTCCTTGATGTTAAATTCATACAGATGTTATTTTTCACCTTCATTATGGTATTTTTACTTTCCCCCCTTTATGGTCACCGAATCATGGAACTTTGAAATTTTTGATGGGGAAAAATAATAATTCCATAAAGAAGGAAAAAAAAGAAGAAAGGAGAAAGGAAATGGAAATCCTAATGAACCCAAAAATATGGGTAAAAGTAAAAATACCATAAATAAGTCGAAAAAGAGAATAAAGAAAAAAAAGATGATTAAAATTCCTAATTGACTCAGGAATGTACCCATCCCCCCACACCTAGAATGTGCAGTGTCTTCACTGTAATAATTAAGAATGTGATAAGGAAGGATAAAACCTAGTGTGTTTCACTGGTATGTTGCTTCTTGAACATGGATTTCCTCCATCTGGAACTCTGGAAGGGATTCGTGGAAGTGCTTCAGCCACTGCCCATTGACAGTGAAGGTTTTCTTGGTTTCTTCATTTTGAACCTGAACAACACCAAATGGAGATACATTAATAATAGTTTATGGGCCAAACCAGTGGGAATGAAGCTTACCTAGATGAAACTTTATCCTTGAATTATAAAGGAGGACCTTCTGCCCAATGTATAATTGAATATGAAGTATAAGACGGTCATGGGAAGCCTTGGTTCGCTTATTATAAATCCTAGAGTTTTCATATGCATCTCTTCTCATTTCTTTCAGATCCTGAATCTACAACTTCCTTTGAGAACCTACACCAGAAATGTTATAACTGCATTGTTTGATGGCCCAGTAGTCCTGATGCTCAATCTCAACAGGTAGGTGACAACTCTTTCCAAACACAAGGTGATAGGGTGACATTCCAATGGTAGTTTTGAAAGCGGTACAGTAAGCCCATAATGAATCAACAAGTCAAGGACTCCAATCTTTTCTATTGGGTTGAACTGTTTTTTCAAGAATTTGTTTTACATATCTATTTGACACCTTTTCTTGACCATTGGTATGTGGGTGATATGCAGTAGACACTCTGTGACTGACCCCATACCGATGTAAAAGTGATTGCATTATTCAGTTGCAGAAATGATAACCCTAGTCACTAATGATGAAACTCGGTAATCCAAACCTACAAAATATCTGAGTTCTCAAAAATTACACAACTATTTTGGAATCATTTATCCTTGTGGATCGAGACTCTACCCATTTTGACACATAATCTACTGCCAAAATAATGTACAATTTTCCAAATGAATTGGGAAATGGACCCATAAATTCAATGCCCCAAACATCAAAAATTTCATGAAAGAGAAACGGTTGTTGTGGAATCTCATTTCTTTTAGAGACATTACCCATTCTTTGACAATGAGTACAAGATTTGAAAAAATCATGGGCATTCTAAAAAAGTGTTGTCCAAAAGATACCAGAATCAAGGACCTTCAGAGTAGTCCATTGGGGACCAAAGTGGTCCCCACAATCAAGAGTGTGGCAGAATCTAAGGATAGACTGAAACATACTATCAGGAACACAATGCCTAAGGAATTGAACACTACACATGGGACAGAGGTAGGGGTCATCCCAAATTTACCAATGAGACTCAAGTTTTAGAAGACTGTCTTAGTTTTTAATGAAATCAGTAGGAATGTAATATGCTATTAAATAATTTACAATTTCAGAATACCAAGGAATAACATCTTACACTCGGTGTAATTTCTCATCGGGAAACATATCAATTATATAAATACAGGGGGATGATTCAATGTATGAGGATGGGGGAATCCTACTAATATGATCATCCACCACATTCTCTGCTACTTTTTTATCTCTAATTTCTAGATTAAATTCTTAAAGGAGGAGCATCTAGAGAATGAGACGTGATTTTGTTTTCAGTTTCTTAAGGAGATACTGGAGGGCTGCATGGTCTGAGAACACAATGACTTTGGACCCTAAAAGGTATGACCTAAATTTGTCCAAGGAAAACACAATGTCAAGGAATTATTTTTTAGTTGTGGTGTAGTTTTCTTGGGCAGGGTCCAAAGTACGTGAGGCATAGGCAATGACATGTAGAGCTCAATCGACCCTTTGTGACAAGACTGCCCCGACTGCATAGTTAGAGGCATTACACATGATCTCAAATGGTAAATCCCATTGAGGTGGTTGGATTACCGGGGGTGATGTGAGACTCCATTTTAACTTATTAAATGATTCTTCATATTCTTTATCAAAAACAAATTCTTTTTCTTTTTTGAGTAATCAGGGGATGGGAGTGCAATTTTACAAAAGTCATGAATGAAACGACGGTAAAATTCAGCATGACCTAGGAAATATCGCACATCCCATACATTTTTAAGGAATGGTATGGAAGAAATGACATCCAATTTTAATTTATCCACTTGGATACCATCCCCAAAAATGGAATTCCCCAAAACTATACCTTATCGCACCATTAAATGGAATTTATAATAATTTAATACAAGATTATTTTTAATACAGAGACTTAGGACTGAACCAAGACTACTTAAAGATTCATCAAAATAGGATCCATAAATATTGAAATTATTCATGAATACTTCCATTCAATTCTCTAGGTAATCAGAAAAAATATTAATCATGCAATGTTGGAAAGTACCCGGAGCATTGCACAGACCAAATGGAATCCTTCTATAGGCAAATGTACCAAAGGGGAAAGTGAAGGTTGTCTTTTCCTAATCCTCAGGGGAAATATGGATATGAAAGTATCTATAATACCCATTAAGTAAATAGTATTGGGACTTACCTGATAGCCTCTATAGCATTTATTCAATGAATGGAAAAGGGAAATGGTCCTTCCTAGTGTGTTGGTTATTCAGTGATAGTCTATACAAACACGCCAACTATTCTTCACACGATTTAGAACCAATACATTGTTTTCATTTTTTGATTACTATAAGGCCAGTCTTTTTAGGAACTAATTGAATAGGACTATCCCATTGGCTATCAGAGATGGGGTAAATGATTCCACAGCCAATAATTTTGTTACCTTATTTTTCACAACTTCTATGAGGTTTGGGTTCATTTGACGTTGTGGATGCCTCACTGGTTTAGCCTCATCATTTAATAAAATATGATGTTTAAAAATTGATGGGATAATACCAAGATTTGCAGCAAGTTTCCATCCCAATGCTTGTTTATATTCCCTAAAAAGTTTAAGCAGTCACAATTCATGCTCAGGAGGGAGTGAACTAGTAATGATGACAGGAAACTTGTTTCCCTTCTCAAGATATGAATATTTTAAGTCTTTAGGCAATTGTTACAGTTAAAATTCAGGTGAATTTTGTATTGGTGGGATTGTGTGTGAAAGTGAGAGGTCACTTATCTCATCTAAATGCTCAATGGTATCATCCTCAATAGAGGAATGATCTTTTACAAGCTTAGCAGTATCATCTATGGTCAGTGGATCCTCAATGTTCAATAAATAATCAATTAATAAACATGCATGACATTTTTCTAATACACTACAACTATCATTGCATGAATCATTTCCTAGAATTTCAATAAATGAAGAAAAATCAGAAAGGGGATCGGGGGAAAGAAAAGTTTTTTTTAGGGGTAGGGAGTACATCAATTGAATTAACAGAGAGAGAGGAATGTTCTTCTGAGGGGTGCTTCATGACATCAAGGATGTTGAAATGGACTATGTCACCACCAAATTCCATAGATAATATACCATTTTAGACATTGATTATGGTTTTGGCAATTTTCAAGAAAGTTCTCCCAAATATAACCGGGTCATGTCCATTCATCCTATCATCCTCTATTTTAATCACATAAAAGTCAGCAGGAAAAATTAAATTTTGGACCCTCACAAGAACATCTTCTAACACACCAGAGGGGTGTGCGGTACTCTGTTTATCCAGTTGAAAAATAATTCCAGTGGTCTTCAGTTCCCCGACCTACAATGTAGAGTAAATAGAGTGAGACATCACATTTATATAAGCACCTAAATCAAGCATATCATTAGAAAAATAATACTCCCCTATAGTGAACAGAATTGAGAATGTTCCAGGATCATTGTACTTGGTTTGAATTGATGGATCTATCAATGCTGAAACATTATTCCCCAATATCTCTTTCTCATCACCTTAAAGTCTCCTTTGGTGTGTAAACATCTCCTTTAGAAACTTGGCGTACCATGGAATTTGCTTCACGGTATCAATCAATGGGATGTTAACCTTAACCTTATGGAAAATGTCCAATATTTCCTTATCAAGTTCAGTTTCCTTTTGTTTTATTGGTTGGGTGGCCCTTTGAGGAAATGGAAGAGGAATGGTTGGTCTAGGTGACTCATCAATATATACACTCTTTCCTTTGGAAGGGATTCTCTTAATACAAGGTTCTTCAACATTTGGAACATTTTTAATGGTTGGTATGGAGGTTTCCTTAATAGGGGATGACTCTAATGGAGGATTCATTTTACTTTCTAGTTGTTTTCCACTCCTAAGGGTGATGGCGCTAACATTTCATTTATCCCTAGGGTTAACTACTGGTTGAGATGGAATTTTACCTGATCCGTGACTTTGAATTTCACCCACTGAGTTAGCTAGTTTTCCTAATTGGGTTTTGAAGTCTTGTATAGCTTCCTAAGTGGTTTTCTAGAATTGTATATTGTTGGAATCCATTTGTTTCATCATATATTCTAGGCTAGTCTCAGGTTTTAGACAGGTTTGTTGGAAAGGCCTTTGAGGTGGGTGAGGATTTCTGGGTGGTGGTGGTGGATGACTACTCTGCCCTAGTTGGTTCCATTGTTGTTGAGGTTGGTTTGAATACCCCCTTGCCTATAGGCTTGTTTATCCTTCCACCTAGGGTTGTATGGATAGTAAGGTTCTTTCCTAAAGGGTTGGTTATAGGGGTGACCTAGAAATATTTCCTCACAACTCCCAGATGTTTCCCTCAATTGAGGACATTGGTCAGAGCAGTGGGTGTTAGAAGAAAATATACCACAATGGAAAGGAGGAGGAGATTGGGATTTCCCTTGGGAAAGAGTAAGTTGTTAAATAAGGGTACTTACCTCTTTGAACTTTGTGTCCACCTTCTTCTCAAATTCAGTACTTTTCACCTAATAGACACCTCAAATCGGTACATTTGACCTTGAAATAAATTGTTGTGTGTTTTGTGACATGTTCTCAATCAGGGTTCTTGCAGAAATTGGGGTCTTATCAACTAGCGCACCACCTACAGCAGCATTGATCATATTTCTTTCAATATGGATTAAACCTTTATAAAAATATTAAATTAAAAGTTGATCACTTATTTGGTGGTGTGGGAAACTTGAACGTAACCTTTTAAATAATTCCCAATATTCATGTAATGTTTCCCCTTGATATTGTCTTATCCCACAAATTTCTTTCTTTATTGTTGCAGTTCGAGAGGCTGGGAAATATTTTTCAAGAAAAGGGGGTTTCATGTCTGTACAGCCTTTTATTGGGGAATTAACATAATATAACCAATCTTTTGCTATGTCTTCTAATGAAAAAGGTAATTCCCTTGACTTTACTTGTTCTTCATCCACATTTTCAGGTTTTAATTTATAACACACAATATGAAATTATTTTAAATTCTTGTGTGGGTCCTCTCCAGGAAGTCCATAGAATCTTGGTAATAGATGAATTAAACCAGATTTTAGTTCAAAATTGGGTGCCTCGCCTTGTAATTAAATATAGGTGGGTTGGATATCAACATCAATTTAGGTTAGTTATTTTAGTGTTCAATTGTTTTCAGCCATGTAATTCACGTTAATTTCATTTTTAATGTGGGTTTCCAAAGAAGAAGAATGATCAAGATGAGTGTTGATGTTTTGTGTGTCCTCCTTCAAAGGCTCCTCTTGTGTATCTTGGGGTCGCTAATGTAGGATCCTCTCTAGTTTGGGTTCAAAAGTTTGTAAGTCACCCATAGTATAACGCATCATACATAGAACCTACATAAGAAATAAGTTATAACACGAAAATAAATGTAAAGGTAGAAGATAAAACAAACAAACATTCACAAAATTTACAAAGAAACTTATCAGAAACATGTACTAAAACCAAAGCGCTCCCCGGAAACGATGCCAAAATTTGATAGTGCTGTCATGACACGTCAAATTAATTACGTTTTTAAGGTTGATTTATAGTCTAGGGAAGACCCTAGGTTATCTCTCAAGGAGCATTGATAGGTTTTGAGTATGTATTTTTAATAAGAATTACTAAAAGAGGGGGTGGTTTTGAAAACATATTTTAAGTAAATTACTTAATTAAAGATTTAAATAGTTGATAAATAAAGGTGGTGTATTAATAATTATGAGAGAAGAAGATTATTTCAAGTTCACTACACATCTTTGATAGTTCATTGTTCTGAAAATTTAACATGGTTTTGTTTAATTCTTTGGTAGAAGGTTGTCAAGATCTTGACTCCCCTCTTGCCTCTTCAAATGATGCTTAAAGAACAACCCGTTGAAACAACAATCATGTTGCCAGGATTTTTTTGTCAAACATAGAATAAAAGTTCTACCAAATCATAATTAAATATTATGTATGTGTGAGATAAATAGGATTATTGTGTTGTCCAATCGGAACAACCCAAGATTACCACTTGAAATCTCAACCCAATCAGCATTGAAATAAAAAGTGTTCCACTTAATTATATCAAATGAAATGTAATCAGAGGGAAGAATGTAAAGATACAAAATAAGTGAAATATTTGACAAAAAATTATAAAAAACCAGTAGAAGAACATGTATTGGAACTCCCTCCCATGTTTTTGTAGCTCTCTCGAAATGATCGTCCACCGTTTAGCTCGCCATCAAGAGGAGGAGGAGGCTCAGGTGGAACTCCTTCTTAGTCATTGATCCCCCTATGAGGATAGGGACCTCCAGAACTTATAGGATGATTAAGAGACTCCTCTAGGACTCCAAAATGGAAGAGATTTTCTCCTCATTCGAACTTACAAATGGGGAGCCTAAGGTGCCATTTTATAGGAAAATGGAAAGGTGGTTTTGAGCACACAGATTTCATAAAACCATTTTTCATATGGCTTTTGACCTCTAGACAGCCTTATCTCGCTTTGAAGAAAATAAAAAAGTTGTATACCCAACTCGTGGATGTCTACACCAAAAGTTTGGAATAATTTGGACTCCTAGAACCCGAGATATGGACAGATCACAGCACACCACTTTTGACTTCGTGCAGATTCGATGTGCTGGATAGATTAGGTAGGTTGGGCCACCAGATGGACAAATTAGTCTTGGGTTCCTTCATATGAAATTTATAAAAATGAAGTTTTCACCATACCACAAAATTTCAGCCCATTTTGATTCACCTTTCAGGAGAAGTGTGCAGATGAGTCCACTAGTGTGCATGGATCTTGCACAGTTTGGCCCATTTTTCTTGGACATCATCATGGGTCCTCCAAATCACCTCATCCTACAATAGAATCAATAAAACATGTAAAATTTCCCTTTTAAACAGTGATAAAAAAAATAAATGATTCAAACATGGAATGAAATTTTTTATTATTTCTAGAATTTACAATACAAATTCAGTTTAATACAATGGTGTAAGGGTGAAAATGACACAGTGAATCATGGTACGATCACTTTCTTGGATTTAATGTTTCTTACTATAAATTCTAACTAAATATCTTCTTGAATATGAAACATTTTAAATCACCATATATTTTTTCATTCATTACTACCTCCCATGACATATATGTAACTCCATCAAGTATGTAAGTACTGATCTCAACCATTGATGTAATAGAAGTATGAGGGAACTGGAAGATCTAATATATCCTCTCCAAATAATATTCTTCTTTTTTCACTTCTATATCTCCCAAAAACATAGAAGATTCTATATCTCGAACTCCAATTATCGATCCTATTACTTCGGTATCTCTTGAATCATAACCTTTCCTTTCTATTTAGTCTCCTAAAATAATGAACTCATATGTTCAGAAACACATCCCATTTTCAAGCCCATTCCTTATGAATAATATCTCTAGACTGAAGAATTTCTATAGCTCCATAAAAATGATTAATGATCCTTTTAGGAATAGATCCCATTTATAGTTATTTTACATCTATATAATGGTATAGAATTATTTATATTGGTGATTTGAATGTTATTAGGACGCTTCTGGGAGGAATTACATCTTTTTTATGGTAGTGAGAGAGCCTTTAATTGAAATTATTATTCTAATATAATCTGTTAGAGGGGCATAACTCATTGATTTATTCCAAGTGGTTTCACGATGCGGACATAGTCATTCACCTCATCTATATCCCCATGTCCATCATCTATGAACAACCTTGATTCATTGAAAATATATTCTCCTCTTAGTAAAAATAGAATCTATATGTGAAGTTTTCTAAAGGACCTTGGATTCATCTCCCCATGTTGGATTCCTTTTGTACATGGTTTCTCTTCTTATCTTGTGCCATATTACCCTCATAATTTTGGTAACTTGATATCTAATGTTTGTGGTTTTTATAGATCTATAGTTTTGTCTCCTAGAAATGAATCCATTCCAGATGTTGTTTATCCTCTTTAGGTAGTATAAAATCTCATAATTAATACATTTTTGGGGATTATACCAAATGTGATGCTTTTTAGGGTCGTGGTTTCATGTCTTATTATTGGATTGGTTTTCCAATTTCCCTTCTATCAATTCATTATATTTATTCATATGATCTATTCAGATCATCAAAATAACTTGTGGGTTCTTTACCAAGGATTTTCCTTTCCCCTTGGTTCCCTCTTGAACTTAATTGTTCAATTAATTTTAATGAAAAAACTATATTAGTTTCTATTATTATGGATAGAATGATTTTATATTCAACCTTGGTTATGGTGGATATAATTTTACTAAAAAAATGTGGAAGATCCTAGTTATTCATATACTAGTGTAATTATAAAAGGATTATAATGTTTTAAACCATGGCTAAGATCCACAATGTTCTTCATTGTTGATGTTTTAATCCTTCCTGGTGGTAACCATTTCCCAATCTAGTTCATGGTTCATAGATTTTGATAGTTTCATTTACCTTGATAATATATTTCTACCATTCCATTGAAACTACTCATACATTCCCAAATTATTTCCCAAATATATTTCATCCGGCCTCATCTATGTCATTAATAGATGATATTAGGGTTTTCATATGATATTATAGATTCAAATATGATAAATATTTTAAAAAAACACAATTCCTTTTATTTTTTTATTAATAAAACAAAAATTGATAGTTATGTTCACTAGAATGATTATAACTAGTTTTATAGAATATGTAATAATATAGATGAACATTATAATCTTGAACATTTATTTATAATACTTTGTAAAAAAATAATAAAAATAAAAGATAAATTTATTTTATGATGAAAATATTATGAAATATAATAAAAATTATAATATAGCTAAGAGAATGATTTTAAGGATCTTAGATTATAGAATATAGATTTTTATTATGATTAATTTTCTTATGTTAAGGGTAAGGAGCTCATTGGAACAATATCAAGACTATTATAATAGCTATGTGACTATTATGCATACTATACATGTTTCTTGAAAAATAAAAAATATAATATGATAATTGTATAATTAATAAATATAAAATATTTATATGAATAAATTATTTTTAATTCAATTTATATATCTTAGAATAATAAATATTCCATAAAATGGATTTGTTTTAATTTTTTCTAACTAAATATATGATTTTAAAATATAATGAGAATTTTTATTTAGTTATTAATTTTACTATTTATAGAAAATAATTTTCATAAAATGGATTACATTTTTAGAATCAAAACCATAAAATTATCTAGCTGTGAAATTTTTGTATTTTTTTGAAAAATATGAAAATTAGGTGAATATTACAAAATATTGTTTTTCATAAACATTAAGTTTTATAAAATTTTTATGATGTATAAACATCTCAAGAATTTATAAACCATTTTTTAATTAATTAAAACGTTTTTAATGAATAAAATAATATTTTTTTAAAAGTAATAATCATAATTTTTAATACTATAAATTAATTTTTAAATCTAGTTTATATATTATTTTAATAAAAAATAAATTTGTTTCTTAACATTGAAATAAATATTATTATAATGCCATTAGGTTTTGGAAGTGTTTAAATATTGATAAAAAATATTGTCAATAATGAAACACTTTTAATAATCATATGAATCAACACCATTCATAGTTTTGATCCCAAATAATAAATTATTCCATAATTTATTTAAAGATACCCCTCTAATTTACCTATAAATAGACCCCTCCTCCACCCATTTCCCCTCACTCTTAAAATAT
Organism: Viscum album; assembly: GCA_963277665.1. Lineage (NCBI taxonomy): Eukaryota > Viridiplantae > Streptophyta > Magnoliopsida > Santalales > Viscaceae > Viscum > Viscum album. Next base: position 299,929,890 of record OY728151.1, read on the forward strand.
ATTACATTGATAAATTTATACAAAATTGTCTTTTTAAACCCTCTAAGATATAATTTGGAATCCATGGTCTATCTGAAAGACCAATATTTAAATCCATAATGAGTATTCCAAATGTTGTAACATTATGTTACTTCAATTATTTTAAATATATTTAACTAATTACACCCTTTGAGACTATATATTACAACTCTAATAACATTATAAATATATTATAATGATATATTATTTTAATTATGAATATCATATCTTTATATTTTCCAATTATTTCAGTCACTCATAAAAATGAAACTCACAGCATGGTGGGTTTATAGAACCTATGTGAATGATGATGTTCCTAAATTATATATTCCATTTATGATTTTAAAAAATACATTTCATGTATAAGTATGGTATAAATAAAAAATAAATTAACGTTTAAGATTTTTTGATGACATAAAATTTATTATAATAATGATATTAACAATAAACTATCATTGTTCGTTTAGTCTATTAAAAAATAGATTATCTATAAATTATTCTTTAATTGTAAAAAATTTACAGTATCATTGAAAATATGAAATTGTTTCACTTCTATAATTGAATCAACTCTATATATTTCCACTTTTGGAAGTGGTTTTAGAACTATGTACTCAAGAAAATTGAATAATTTCCATAAAAAACACTGAACTTATAAGTGAAAAAAATATGAATAAAAAGTGATAATAAATATGAAATATAAATAAATTTATTTTTAAATATGGTAATTAAAAAATTTAGTATAATTTTTTATAAAGTTACATAACATATCAAGTAATATAAGACATGAGGTAAGGTGTTTTTTTGAAATCCCTTTCACTTTTATAATGTATACATCTAACGTTATTTTAATAATTTTCTTAAACATTTCATTTGAATTCAATATTTATTCTATTTTGGTTATTTTATTAAATTACATATATTTTCACATTTTATTGACTTGTACATTACCCATTATGATGCTTGAAAAGGATATCTCTCTATCTCACTTTTCTATTGGATCTTTCTCTTCTGTTTACAAGTGCATTGTCTCATGGATGTATTCAATATCCTTTATATTATTTATAGGTTTTTATAATATTTAATTGTATATGATCATGTGAAGGGGATATTATTTTGGTCACTTTCTCTAACCATTTTCTTCTATTTTATATTTAGATATTCTATGGAAAGTTATTTGGTTCCATATTCTTAAAAAATTTATTTTCTTTTTCCTTTTATTTGATTTCATTTATCTCATATTTTACTTGTTTATAAAGACATTAAAATTAAAAATATATTTCTATGATTGGATTGATCTATCTCTAATTTCTTAATTCATTTTCATTGATTAAATATAAAAATAACATTTATGAAAATTCTAATTCATTATGAATACCTTATACTTATTTATACTGATTAATGTGTGTTCACATATATAATCATAAAATTCAAATTATTTGGGGAGGCTATTTAATTTATTGTATAAAATTTATTATATGCAATGTGAATATCCTATACTTCCTTCATTTGATTTATGTATATTCACGAGATACCCATATTATTCAACTAACTAGGGAAATTATGATAATCGAAATATCCATTATTTATATAAGGATAATTATTGATTACTTATCTATATTGATATAAGAGGTTAAGAATATTATATATTGTATTATTTATCTATTATTTCATATGATGAATGTAGTAGACTTATTATGTGATTTTCAGGGCTTAAAATTACATTACCTATCAATGTATAAATTTGTCTAATATAATAAAACTAGCTTGGGTATTATTTGAATGCCTACTATTTTATGTATATTATCTTGGAATGATACCTTGATACTATGATTATGATATCAAAAATTATGCATCCCATCACTATGAGATCATTTTTTATTGCTATCAAAGTGATTATTTATTTACATTATTATATCATCCATTGATTATTTTATACTCATATTATAATTTTATTCCATCATTTAACTATTTATCCATACCATGTTATATATGTCACATTTATGTCAATGTAGCTTCTTTTTTACACTATATTTTACTGAGTGTTTGATCTCACCATTTATATTATTTCCATACATCACTAGGAAACCATTAATAATGTATAATATGATTTAAGGATATAAATAGAGGAATAATAAATTTTCATGTATTATTATGAGATATTTTATGTTTTCATTGTAATGAATAACCAAGTATGTATCTGGTCTCTAGAGTATACTAAACATTTAAATCTATTTTATTTTGATCTTTATATTTTGTTTTATAATAATCACCATGTATGGGTTAATAGTGTCATGTTTATTATAGTTTGTATTATAGAAATTTTAGTAGAAACTATAGGAAATAAGTTTAAAATAAAATATCTAGTGATAAATGGTTTTTTATGAAATATATGGAGATTTTATAAAATTTTATAGAGTGAATTAAATATTTGATATTTATTTATAATAAATTAGTAGGACTTAAAAAATTATTCCTAATTAATATTTTTATTCAGGAATTACTTTTTCTAAGTTATTTTTTAGAAATATTACCCATAATCATTGTAGGTATTTCCAAACTGAGAAAACCAATGATATTGGTGTTTTAGATTAAAAAATTATCATTATATTAATAAAATTGACTCATGTTATGAAAAATATCATTTATTTTATGGAAAAAACACTTATCCCTCAACAAGGTATAATAACAATGTCTTATTTCACAAAACAACAACCTCAGTAATTTAATAAAACCAAAAATATATTCATGATGGATTATGTATCTAGTTAATATATCCATCACAATGAGTTATAGTGAAAGGAAAAAATTTATTATGGCTATGTATCATCTAAAAAAATATTTTTATCAATAACGATCAGTGTTACAAAACATTAAGAAGTTGGGAGAGAAATTAAACATGGAATGGATTGATTTTAAAGGAATGTTATTTAAGAAATATTTCCTTAAGTACCAACAAGTTGATAGGGAAATGAAATTTTTAAATTTTTAATAAAAGTAAAACATAACTATTTAGGAGTATGAATATACCTATACAATATTAGTGAGACACATAATAGATTATGTACTCAATATAAAAAATAAATATTGATCACATTTTTATGGAAAAAAGTCATTCAAAGATAAATATTATATCATTACTTTTCATCATACAAGGAGAGAGTAAAAAGTTACATAAAGATAAATAATATTTTCTCCATGTCTTATATCTTCAAATAATGTCAAGAGAATAGAAGGGGGAATAAGAACCATGTAGAAAAATATGGTGAAAAAAATAATGGAAGGTTAAATTTTTTAACATGAAATAATTATGGGTATAAACACCATGGATCTTTCTTGAGGTATTGGTAGTTCATTTCAAGTGTGGATATATAGTTCAACAAGCTCACAAGTTCATAGTTAACATAGGTACTAATAATTATTAATGATCCAGTTATAATTATATGAGATATTATTCTAATAAATTATATAAGAATCATTAGAATATACATTAAAAGTGGTTATGTGGAAAATTATGAGCTTATGAATTTATTATAATAAATTTTGAAGTCCTAAATTGTATAATAGTTGGTAATTTAATTATAAACTCAATTCTAGTTAACATATTAATTGATTATAGATCTATGTGTTATTTTATATATTAAAACTTTTCAAATAATATCAAACTATCACCTGATACATAAAGAAACAACTTATTAGTTAAAACACCTTTTGGATATATTTTTTTAACCAAAATATATTATATTGATTCTATTATAATGCAAAGAATTTATCCAGTCAAAAAATTATTTTTGATCTTATGGTTAAATATTATATAATTTTTGGCATGTATTTCCTCTCAATGTATAATGAAAGAATATTATTACTAGAAAAAGGGTCATGATATATAAGGAAATCATAAAATATCTTATTTTTCTAGGAGATAATTCATTTCCTATGACTTTTATGGAACCACTCTCTATGACTCATCTTAATGAAATTATCAAAAAATAATTAGATCAAATAAAATCTATGAAATAGAAGGATAATCGAAGAATTAAATGTGTGTAGATTGAAAAATATTATTTTGATGTATTAACTAATTAATTAACTGTATATCCTCTTTATCGTGAAGTTTAATTCTCCATTTACCTAATCCATAATGAAAAATCCATATTTAAGCCACACTATATAAGAGATTCTATGTATTCGGTGGAATTAATGAAGAAGCTACAAGATTTTTATGAAAATGGATTCATACGCACTAATGATTCACAGTGGTTATCACTTATCCTATTTATAGAAAATTTGTAAGGGTCCATGAGGTTATTTATTGATTATATTGAAATAAATACCATTACTGTTAAAAAAAGTCACTTTTACCATGAATTGGTGATTTTCTTGATCAACTTCAAGGGGATCAATACTTTCAAAGAATGATCTTCATTGTGGTTACCATTAATTAAATTTTAATAATTATGAAATACAAAAGAGTAAATTTTTATATAATGTGTGAGGATTATGAATTCATGGTAATTCATATTATAGTAAAAATATACCCTAAATGTTGATGGATTTGATGAATAAATTATTATAGGATTATCTTGATAATTCTTTGGTGGTATTTGTTGATGGTAATTTTATTTACTCTAAATGTAATAAAGGGAATGATAACCATTTATTGATTATTATTGAGACCTTTGGAGTGAATGAGTTATTAGGGAAATTCTAAAAGTGTTGTTTTTAGCTTCAATAAGTTTCTTTTCATATACATTTTGACTCTAAGTATGAAATATAGGTTTACTCTAGAAAGACTAAATTTTAGAATGGAAAAAATTAATGAATATAATAAAAATAATAGTCCCCTTGGATTATCTAGGTACTATTATTGATTTTATAAAAAATAATCAGTGTTTTCTAACATGTTAACCAAGTTAACACATAAAGGGGTCAAATTCACATAGTCAAAAAAAATTTATAAACATTTTTAGGAACTATTAAATAGATTAATTAATGAAATAATATTAACTTTACTGATTAGGAAGTGAGGATTTGTTATACACTATAATTAATTAAAGAAAGGACTCGAGTGCATAAATATGAAAAATGATATATTTATCTATTATGCATCATAGTGATTAAAGACCTATAAAATATCATATTCATAAAATGATATAGAGTTGGTGGAAGTAATTTTTACCTTGAAATTATTTATTTATTAATTATATACTAAATTATGTGACATATATAAAAATCAAAATAGTTTTTTGTATATATTGAAATAAAAAGAGCTCAACATGAAGCAAAGAAGATATTTGGAACTACTCAAAGACATTTATTATAAGTTACCACACCACGATGGGATGTCAAACAGGGTTCTATATTCTTTTAGTGGCAAGGATCATGGAGTTCTATCCTTGATTATATGAACAAGGATCCAATATTCATTGATTTTGTAAATTTGGACATGTAAATTATCATATAAAGAGAAACATAATTTATTTTCCAAATAATTTTCTAACATTAATTACTATAAAACATAAATAATTACTAAAAATAAGAATATATCCTATATAAGAGAGTTAATTCTATTGAAAATGGTAAATTTATATAAATATTCATTGGAGATACAATTTTTATTTTTGGAAAGAGATAATGTATACCATCAAAACCATTGCTGAAGAAGGAATTTCTAGATGAATCACACAGCTTAAATTTCTATATTAACCTATTTTTTACCAAGATGTATAGGTATTTACGTAAAGACTTCTTGTGGTACAACATGATTTAAACAATTACTAACTATTTTTTAAAATACATGATATTCCAACGAGTATATATTGAAAGAAAACCTCCAATGGGTGCCATGAAACATCTCCATATATTGTGAGAAAACTTCCACAACTTAAATTTCTCTTTATGATTTTAATGTTTTTTTGGGTTTCAGGGTTTTTACATTTTTTTGGATTTTGAGATATTTTTTGGATTGTTATGGTTTTCTAGGGATTTTTCAGATTTGGAGGGGTTTTAGGGTTTCTTAATGTTTTTAAGGTTTTTATCTTTGTATAGGTTTTTTGGGGGATTTAAGTATTTTGTTTTCTTAATGTTTTCTTAGTTAATTTCGGAGTTTTTTTGGTTTTTTAAGTGTCTACGTATTTTTTGAGATTTTTTATGAATTTTATAGTTTTTATTATTTTTAATGGTTTTAAGGGGTTTAAATATTTATACGGTTTTCTTGGGTTTTTATGGTGTTTTTTGAGTTTTTTAGGTTTTATTAAGGGCGTTTAGAGTGTTTTAACAATTTAAGGGCTTTAAAGTTTTTTTAAAAAATTTAGTGGTTTATAGGGGATATATGGGTTTTTTGGGGTTTTAGGTTTTCTTGGGGTTTTATGGTTTTTATTGTTTTTAGATTATTTTATGGGTTTTTAGAATTTTTAGGTTTTCAGGGTTTTTAAGTGTTTTTAGGTTTTTAAATTTTTCTTATGGTTTTTTAGTGTTTAAAGGGTATTTTATGTTTTTATGAATTTTTTGGAATTTTTAGGTTTTCTATGTTTTTTAGTGTTTTTAGCATTTTTTTAGGTTTTTAGGGGTTTTATGTGTTTTAGTTTTTTATGGTTTTCTTAATTTTTTTCAATTTTTTTAAGGATCTTAAATATTTGGGGATTTTTAGGGATTTTTTGGATATTTATGTTTTTAAAGTTATTTAGGGTTTTGAGGGTTTTTATGGATTTTAGTTTTTCTTAGTTTTTTATGGTTTTAATTATATTTTAGAGTTTTTTATATATTTATTAGTTTAAAGAATTTTTATAGTTTATAGTGCTTTTAGGGTTTTTATGGGGTTTTATTCTTTTTCAGTTTTTAGGTGTTTTTTATGGTTTTTAGATTTTTTAGGGTTATATAGGGGTTTTCGGTTTTTAGCGTTTTTTAGGTTTTTTAGGGGTTTTAAGTGTTTTTTGGTTTTTAAGGTTTTCTTAAGGTTTTTCATAGTTTTTCAGTTTTTTTATTTTTTAGGGTTTTCCAGATTTTTTAGGATTTTTATGAGTTTTAGGGGTTTTGGGGATTTTTAGGCTTTTATTGTTTTTAGAATTTTTTTGGTTTTTAGGGGTTTTATGTGTTTTTAAGTTTTGTGGTTTTATTAGTTTTTTCAAGGTTTTTAGGGTTTTTATGTTTTTAGGTATTTTTAGGGATTTTTTTAATTTTTATGGTTTTTAGTATTTTTAGGGTTTTTAGTGTTTTAAGGGTTTTTAATTTTTTTACGATTTTATGGGTTTTTAGAGGTTTTTTTTAAATTTTTAGGTTTTTAAGGATAATTAAAGTTTTTAACTATTTTTTGGGTTTAAAGGTTTTTAGAGTTTTTAGTGGGTTTTTAGGTTTTTATGGGGTTTTATAATGTTTTTAAGTGTTTTCTGATTTTTAGGGTTTTGTGTGTTTTTTAAGTTTTTAGGGTTTTAAGTATTTTTATGATATTAAGGTTTTCTTATTGTTTTTAGGTTTTTTAATTTTTCTATATTTTTAGAGATTTTTTGGGGTTTTTTAAGGATTTTAATGGGCTTTTATTGTTTTTATAGATTTTTAGGGTTTTAGGGTTTTTTGGGGTTTTTTGGTATTTAGAATTTTTTTAGGTTTTTATGGAGATTAACTATTTTGAGGTTTTTTTAAGGTTTTCATAGAGTTTTTTAGGGTTTCTAGGTTTTTTTTGTTTTTAGGGGATTTTAGGGATTTTTTATAATATTTCTGGTTTTGGGGGTTTGTGGGTTTTGTGTTTTATAGGGTTTTTAGTTTTCTTTAGATTTTTTTAGGGGTTTAATGGTTCTTTAGACTTTTTTAATGTTTTTTAGCGTTGAAGTATTTTTAGATATTTTAGTGTATTTTTAGGTTTTTAATGGGGTGTTAGGGTTTTTTAACATTTTAGGGGGTTTTATGGATATTAGGGGTTTTAGTGTTTTTATTTTTCTTAGTGTTATTAGTATTTTTTATGTTTTTAGGGGTTTCAGTGTTTTTAGGTTTTAAATGTTTTCCTAGGGATTTTCTGGGTTTTTAGTTTTTTTACATTTTTAAGGATTTTTAAGGATTTTTAAGGATTTTTTAGGATTTTAATGGGTTTTAAGGTTTTTAGGGAATATTATAGGGTTTTTTTTATTTTTAGTGTTATTGGATTTTTTTAGGTTTTTAGCGTTTTTAGGTTTTTAGGGGTTTTAAGTGTTTTTAGGGATTTTAAGGTTTTCTTATGTTTTTTCAGGTTTTCAGGATTTTTTATGTGTTTATGGATTTCTAGGGCTTGATTTGGGTTTTATGGGATTTTAATGTTTTAAGGGTTTTCTAGAGTTTTTAGGTTTTTTAGGATTTTTAGGTTTTTTAGGGTTATTTGGGATTTTAGGTTTTTTTGATTTTTTATGGTTTTTATGATATTTTGTAGTTTTTTAACTTTTTAGGGCTTTAAAGTATTTTTATAATTTTAAATTGGTTTTGTGGTTTCTATGGGTTTTAGGTTTTTAATGGTTTTTGTAGGGTTATATGGTTTTTAGGGTTTTTAGGGTTTTTTAGAGCTTTTAGGGGTTTTGGCATTTTTTAGGTTTTTAGGGGGTTTAAGAAATATTAGAATTTTATGGTTTTCTTAGGTTTTTATACATTTTCTTGGGTTTTAGGGTTGTTTTTTGGATTTTTATGGTTTTTTTGGGTTTTTATATATTTTTAGAGTTATAGGTCTTTTGGGGGTTTATGGTTTTTTTAGGTTTTTAGGGTTTTTTGTGTAAGGGTTGGTGTCCTGAGAACCAACTGTTTTGTACTTTGATTACATAAATGTTCACTTATTATATATTGTTCATTGTTCTGCATGACTATAATATAATAATGTCCTGAAATATTTGTTGCATTAATAAGGTCATAGCATATCCCCGCTATGATGAGAACCTTGAAATGCTATAACAATATTCTTAAATAAAGTTCTACGGTTGGATGACATACTATGATAGGACACATAGTATACAGACCGTCATGTGTGAGTACTCATAAGAAGACGAGACTCTCTCTCATGGATATCACACTTGGTAATCTCCAAGATGGGAGATTATGAGAACAGACCCGCCAGTAGTAATTCCGCATGTCTTGGTGTCATCGGATATTGCTATCTACGAGCGTGTGTAATGGTCCTTAGACTGGAAGATTATCATTAACTCATGTCATGACTCGCGCACTTAGATTTACTGACAAAAACCGTCACGAAGAAAGTTGGCGGGAAGTAGGGTACGTTGGGTGCGTCACGAGTGACATGTTGTTAATGGATAAGTCGAGGAAGGATTTGTCCCTTCCATTTATGGAAGTTGATATCTCGGCCCTTTGATTGAAATAGAACTGTCACATTAAATTCCATGGCCATGGTGTAAACGATGAGTTTATTTCAGGTAGTCAAAGAACGACATATCAAGCATATAGGTTTATGACACTACCATGAAACCTGTTTGATGAGATATTGAGACAAAGGGATTAAATTACACAGTAAGTGTTCGTATGAGGTGATACGTCAATGCGGTGTCAACTTCTTTCTCTTAGGTGCCTTGACCCGTTGCTAGACAGTAATCTTGGACTTTAGGCAAGCCCGCCTAATGCCAATGAGAAAGAGGCATAGAGGGTCACACACTAAGTGTATCCAAGTATCTCAATTTGAATAAAGATTATTCTCGTACGTGGTTTAATAATTATTCAAGGAAGCCTAAGTTGTTTTAAATGATTGAGGAAAAAAAATAAAACAAGTACATGCCGTGTATTATTATTACATGCCGTGTAGTTTTATTTTGGAAAGGAAATGAATAAATGAAAACAAGATATACACGCCGTGTACATTTAATGTACACGTCGTGTAGTTTTCAATGAAAAACAAGTACACGCCGTGTAGTTTTCTCCAGTTGGGATTTTGAGGATATAATATTGTTTCAAATGATATTTATTATAATCAGCGTGGGCACATGTCAAGGAATTATTTATTTGACATGGGGTTTTAAATAAAGAGTCAATGAAATAAATAAAACGCGTAACGCGTTTATTTATTGTCATAACTCTATAACCCCACACACCCAATTATAAATATCCTCACAACCCCAACTCTTTTCTAACACACAAGAGAATCGTTGTGCACAACATCTCTAGAGAATTCTTTCAAGGCCGAAAGAACCTCTTCCTCCAAGAACGCTCTCAAGACCGAGAGAGATCCTCTTCCATCGGATCAAGACAATCTAAGGCGGACAACGCAAGCAAAGGCTTCTCCATGCTAGCACCCGGAGAATCCTTTGGCGACGTCCAGAGATACGAGGTACACGTGTGGATCACCGCTAGAGGGAGTATACACTTGGCTTCTGCGACGCAACGACGGATCACATCGACAACGTGATTAAGAACATCAATGAAGAAAGAACACCCAAAAGGTATTTCTTTATAATTAATTAAATTAATTATAATCAACCTGTAACGATCCTTGTTTGTGGTTCCGGGACAAACCATCTTCTTTGTCTTTTTCTGTGATTTGATCCGTGGAGACTGGCGTTTATCGTCGTATTGATCCCGGATTGATCATTGCTAATGACAAAAATCCAAGTGGGCATATCCACCCACGCGCTTCCACTGCTCCCGGAACCTTCAAATGGTATCAGAGCGAGGTTACAACGTTGATTATAGTTATTTAATTTTCGTTGATAATTTATGCATTCATATTAGATTCAATTCGAAATAAATCGTTCTATAAATCTGAATTAACGAGATCTATTCTTCCTCCTTCGTTTCTCGATTCATATCACTGAAACGACCTTTTAATTTTAATTTTGATTAAAATAAAAATGAGGAACTCATCCGGAGGAGCCGCTCTTTCTGTCTGTACAACACGGGATTACACGGCGTGTAATTAAAACTACACACCGTGTACTTAGGTTCAACGAACCGGCACTGGTCCGCCAAACCACGTCGTGTGAATTGATTATGCCTAAGTTTTAATCACGTCGTGTTGACCAGAATAGAACGGCGCGTGGAAACTGGAATACACGACGTGTATGTTGGAACAACACGCCGTGTAGTCTGTTCCGACCCAGGTGAAACCGTGTACAAAGATAAGTCGCGTACTGCGTATACGGGATCGCCAGGCCGGTTACAGCGTAACAAGGAAGTACACGCCGTGTATGATTCATCTACACGCCATGTACTCTAAAATTTCCAAAGTACAGAAAAACATGCCAAAGCCCCGGCGTGTACTTTGGACAAAGGGTGAAAAGAAAAATACACGCCGTGTAATTATAAACTACACGCAGTGTACTTTCCAGAAATGGAATTTCACCAGGTTTTCTCCAATGTACAAAGACTCGTACAAGGAATATGGATGATAAGAATCTCAAGGAAATTCAGAAAGGAATTTAAGATAAAGAATTGATTAATTATAAGATCATAATTAATTGAATTCGAGCACGTCTTATCTTAAATAAAAGAACGATTAAAAGAATTTGAATTCTAAATATGCGTAAATGTCGTTGCATACTATGGATGATCATGAGCTAGACCAAAGACCCTTTGTATGTGTATGGTTTCATTTAAATTTATTTAATTTATTTAATTTAAATTTGTTGGCCTGCGAGCCTTTTTCCAATAAAATGTAGGGCCTGCGTACCCTTGGTTTCTTTAATATAAACCCATGTAATGGAGGATCTCCCAAGCCAGAGGAGACGGTTCAAATCCCGAAGCCGAGGCAAAACCGACACAAGAAGATACAAAGGTGGACAGGTGGGAGCTGCAAAACACAAACCATCAGGTTCAAGGTGTTTTCCCTAGGTCAGGGTAAGCTTATCAAAACCGCTAGATAAGCAAATCAAATAGAAGCTCATGATCATGCCATCTTATTTTATTTCGGTCTGATTGCATGGTTTATATATTATGCATGTGTTGTCACGATCACATAATTAATAAAATGAACAAGCATGCAAAGATGGAATAAAATAAAAACCGGTCTATGCGTATACATTATCGGAACATGGTTAATCACTTAAGCAAGCATCACTTAATATTAACAATCATGTGATAATGCAAAGATACGCATAAAGAATAAAATCCCTCAAATACCATATTATGTCAGACCAAGCCTTCCGTTACTTGATTAAGGGCAAGACTCAATAAAACTATGTGTTTGATGAACCCTTGTTGGGACACTTACTTTTATAAAGGAAGCCCTTATGAAAGGTTTCGGGTTGACTTAACCATATTACATCAAGAGAAGTATCCCTTTCTAGACTTGATGTAATATTGGAGGCAAGAGTTGAGGAAATCCAAGTCAGGATTTCAGGATTGGGGAGTCCACTCGACAGATCAAGGAACTGTAAGCTCACAGTTGGCAAAGACCCGCCTACCTAAATACCTTCAAATAGCTTGACCAACCCTTGTTGGGGTTATGCGAAGGGAAATATGGATCCTTGCCATTAGAATGTCAAAGCAACTGGACATTCTGAGTTCAATGGTGAGGGCCATTGGGACTTGATAAAATAGTGGGAGACTTAATAAAATTTATTATTTCTCATAAAATGTAATCAAGAAAGTACTGATGAATCTTCTCTTTTAAATTGTAGAATCAAAATGACAAATACATCAACCACATTTTCTCTGTGATCAATTCTGGATAAAGACAACATCCTCACCGGCAGTAACTTTCAGGAATGGTTTAGGCGCCTTCGGGTTATCCTACGCCATGAATGGAAGTTTTATGTGCTGGAGTCCTCACTTCCTGATTCTCCTACCCCAGGGGCAAGTGATGAAGATTTTCTAGTTTATGATCAACATTTAAACGATGCTCTCGACATTCAATGTTTGATGTTGTCATCTATGTCTAGTGAGCTCATGAAGTCTCATGAAGTCTCATGAAGACATGGATGCCTACAGCATGCTCGATCACCTCCGTGGTTTATACCAGGAGAGAGCAAGACAGGAAAGGTTTGAGATCTCCAAGGCTCTGTTTCAGAGAAAGCTTGGAGAGGGTGCCCCTGCTAGGCCTCATGTAGTCAAGCTCATTGGCTACATTGAGCGCTTGGAGGTTCTAGGGTTTAAACTCACGGAAGAACTGGGTACCGATCTCATTCTCGCATCACTCCCCCAGAGCTTCTCAAACTTTGTTGTTAATTTCAACATGAACAATATTGAGAAGTCTCTATCTGATCTTCTTATCCTTATTCTCCAAGTGGACAATGACATGAAGCGTGAAAAGCCTTCTGTCCTTATGGTGAATAAAAGGAAAGGGAAGGCGAAGAGCTTTAAGCCCAAAGCTTCTTCAAGGCCTTCCAAGAAAAGGAAGATCAAAGGGGAGGCAAAGGAACAGGATGCTGTTTGTTTCGCATGTGGCAAGAAGGGCCACTGGAAGAAAAACTGCACCCAGCCAAGGAAGCAAGGGGAAGCTTCAGGTGCGTTTGTTATCAAATGCAATCTATCTGTTTCTACTAATTGGGTATTAGATACTTCTTGTGGTGCTCACATCTGTATCCAAATACAGGAACCAAGTAGATTCAGGAAGATTGATCGAGGGGAGATAGATCTACGAGCAGCCAACGGAGCCAGACTTGCTGCTGTAGCTGTCGGGGACTACCACCTCACATTGCCTACCGGGATGGTCTTGGTTTTGAAAGGATGTTATTATGTACCCTCTGTAACCAAAAACATTATTTCAGTATCCAGATTAGATACTGATGGATTCATATTCAAGTTTGGAAATGAATGTTGCTACTTTTATAAAGATAGCATTTGTTTTGGTAGGGCACGTTTATATAACGGCCTTTATGTGTTAGACTACACAAACCAAGTAATGGCAATCTATAACAAAGTTAATTCACATGACTCATACCACACCCAACTTTGGCATCACCGGATAGGTCATGCCAATGAAAAACGTTTGACAAAATTACATCAAGATGGGTATTTAGATTCTTTCGAACTAAAACCACTTGGTGTATGTCATGCGTGTCTACAAGGCAAAATGACCAAAGCCCCATTTAGTGGGAAAGGTGAAAGAGCTAAAGAGCTTCTAGAATTAGTTCACACAGATGTGTGTGGACCATTTCCAGTTGAAGAAAGGGGTGGGTTCTCGTACTTCATAACTTTTACTGATGATTTTAGTAGATATGGATATATCTATTTAATGAGGTATAAGTCAGATTCTTTTGATCGGTTCAAAGAATACAAGAATGAAGTTGAGAACCAGCTTGGTAAGAAGATTAAGAAACTCCGCTCAGACAGAGGAGGAGAATATCTTAATCAAGACTTCATTGATTTCTTACGGGAGTTTTGGATTCTATCTCAACTCACTCCTCCTTACACACCGCAGTGGAATGGTGTAAGTGAAAGGAGGAACCGCACCCTGTTGGACATGGTGAGATCAATGATGAGTCATTTGAGTCTTCCATTATCCTTTTGGGGATATTCATTACAAACAGCAGCACACATACTAAACCAAGTACCAACTAAATCGATAAATGGTATTCCATACGAGTTATGGAGTGGACGCAAAGCCATGTTATCGAATTTACACGTGTGGGGTAGCGAAGCATTTGTTAAGGCCTCTTCAGGTAACAAACTTGCACCCTGAGGCACAAAGTGTATCTTTATAGGATATCCCAAGGAAACAACGGGATATTACCTATACAACCCCTCAGAAAAAAAGGTTATAGTGGCAAGACACGCCATATTCCTTGAGAGGGAGCACATCTCTAGAAGACATAGTGGGAGCGAGATAGACTTCGATGAAGTCGAGGCTCAAGATACACATGAGTTGGTACAAGAAAAGATTCCACAAAGCCCCGTGGAAGAACAATCTGTTCCAGAGACACAAGAACTGCGTAGGAGCATGAGAGAGGTAAGAGAACCAGAACGATATGGTTTTCTTGTCACAGATGATGGTGACTCATTATTGGTTGACAATGATGATCCTCTTTCCTACAAGGAAGCAGTTGAAGGCACAGACGTTGCCAAGTGGCAAGAAGCCATGAATTCTGAAATGGATTCCATGTACCAAAACCAAGTCTGGATTTTGGTAGATCCTCCAGTTGATGTAAAGCCTATTGGTAATAAATGGGTATTCAAGAAGAAACTGGACATGGAAGGGCAAGTCAGCACCTACAAGGCATGACTGGTTGCAAAAGGTTTTAGACAGCGTCAAGGAATTGACTATGATGAAACCTTTTCACCGGTTGCAATGCTGAAGTCCATCAGAATCCTATTGGCCATTGCTGCTTACCATGACTATGAAATTTGGCAAATGGATGTCAAAACAGCTTTCCTTAACAGGAACCTCCATGAAGATGTCTACATGACACAACCTGAAGGGTTTGTGACTTCAAAGGATGCCAACAAGGTATGCAAGTTGCAAAAATCCATTTATGGATTAAACCAAGCATCAAGGTCATGGAACATTCGTTTTGATGAAGCTGTTACAGAATTTGGCTTTGTTAAGAACGAATGTGATCCCTGTGTCTACAAAAGGTTTAGTGGAAGTGCAGTCGTTTTCTTAATAGTATATGTTGACGACATATTGCTAATTGGAAACGAAATACCTGTCTTATAGTCAGTTAAGTCATGGTTGAATAAATGCTTCTCCATGAAAGAATTGGCCGAGGTGGCATATATTCTTGGGATCAAGATCCATCTTGATAGATCCAAGAAAATGCTGGGCCTAAGTCAAAGTACATACATTGACAAGATACTGAAGAGATTCAGTATGGAACAGTCCAAGAGGGGATTGTTGCCAGTGTCACATGGCATTCATCTTTCCAAGAAAATGTGTCCCCAGACACATGAGGAAATAAAGAGAATGGAAAGGATCCCTTACGCATCCGCGATTGGGTCAGTCATGTATGCTATGCCATGTACGAGGCTAGATGTTGCTTATGCATTAAGTGCAGTAGGCAGATATCAAACTGATCCAGGAGACCGCCATTGGATGGCAGTCAAGACTATCCTTAAGTATCTGAGGCGTACTAAGGATATGTTCTTGGTTTATGGAGGAGATGAGGAACTAGTCATCAGAGGACATGTAGATGCTAGTTTCCAGACTGATCAAGATGACATGAAGTCGCAGAATGGATACATCTTCAGTTTGAATGGAGGTGCAGTGAGCTGGAAGAGCTCAAAACAAAGTGTGGTGGCAGATTCTACAGCGGAGTCCGAGTAAATCGCAACTTCTGAGGCAGCTAAAGAAGCAGTATGGATGCGAAGCTTCGTCCAAGAGATGGATGTTGTACCGAGCAGAAAAGATCCTATCACACTCTATTTTGATAATACTGCAGCGGTGGCACTTGCAAAAGAGCCAAGGTCACATCAGCGGACAAAGCACATACTTCGGAAGTATCATCTCTTGAGGGATTTTTCTCAGAGAGGTGAAGTTTCAGTGAGCAGTGTTTCCACAGAAGACAACGTGGCGGACCCATTGACTAAAGCCTTGACTCAGCAGAAACATGATCATCATGTGAGGTCTAGCGGACTAAAAGTCGTAGGCAGTTGGCTCTAGTACAAGTGGGAGTTTGTAAGGGTTGGTGTCCTGAGAACCAACTGTTTTGTACTTTGATTACATAAATGTTCACTTATTATATATTTTTCATTGTTCTGCATGACTATAATATAATAATGTCCTGAAATATTTGTTGCATTAATAAGGTCATAGCAGATCCCCGCTATGATGAGAACCTTGAAATGCTATAACAATATTCTTAAATAAAGTTCTGCAGTTGGATGACATACTATGATAGGACACATAGTATACAGACCGTCATGTGCGAGTACTCATAAGAAGACGAGACTCTCTCTCATGGAGTTCACACTTGGTAATCTCCAAGATGGGAGATTATGAGAACAGACCCGCCAGTAGTAATTCTGCATGTCTTGGTGTCATCGGATATTGCTATCTACGAGCGTGTGTAATGGTCCTTAGACTGGAAGATTATCATTAACTCATGTCATGACTCGCGCACTTAGATTTACTGACGAAAACCGTCACGCAGACAGTTGGCGGGAAGTAGGGTACGTTGGGTGCGTCACGAGTGACATGTTGTTAATGGATAAGTCGAGGAAGGATTTGTCCCTTCCATTTATGGAAGTTGATATCTCGGCCCTTTGATTGAAATAGAACTGTCACATTAAATTCCATGGCCATGGTGTAAACGATGAGTTTATTTCAGGTAGTCAAAGAACGACATATCAAGCATATAGGTTTATGACACTACCATGAAACCTGCTTGATGAGATATTGAGACAAAGGGATTAAATTACACAGTAAGTGTTCGTATGAGGTGATACGTCAATGCAGTGTCAACTTCTTTCTCTTGGGTTCCTTGACCCGTTGCTAGACAGTAATCTTGGACTTTAGGCAAACCCGCCTAATGCCAATGAGAAAGAGGCCTAGAGGGTCACACACTAAGTGTATCCAAGTATCTCAAGTTGAATAAAGATTATTCTCGTACGTGGTTTAATAATTATTCAAGGAATCCTAAGTTGTTTTAAATGATGGAGGAAAAACAAAATAAAACAATTACACACCGTGTATTATTATTACATGCCGTGTAGTTTTATTTTGGAAAGGAAATGAATAAATGAAAACAAGATATACATGTCGTGTACATTTAATGTACACGCCGTGTAGTTTTCAATTAAAAACAAGTACACGCCGTGTATTTATTAATACACGCCGTGTAGTTTTTTCCCGTTGGGATTTTGAGGATATAATATTGTTTTAAATGATATTTATTATAATCAGCGTGGGCGCATGTCAAGGAATTATTTATTCGACATGGGGTTTTAAATAAAGAGTCAATGAAATAAATAAAACGCGTAACGCGTTTATTTATTGTCATAACTCTATAACCCCACACACCCGATTATAAATATCCTCACAACCCCAACTCTTTTCTGACACACAAGAGAATCATTGTGCACAACATCTCTAGAGAATTCTTTCAAGGCCGAAAGAACCTCTTCCTCCAAGAACGCTCTCAAGACCGAGAGAGATCCTCTTCCATCGGATCAAGACAATATAAGGCGGACAACGCAAGCAAAGGCTTCTCCACGCTAGCACCCAGAGAATCCTTTGGTGATGTCCAGAGATACGAGGTACACGTGTGGATCACCGCTAGAGGGATTCTACACTTGGCTTCTGCGACGCAACGACGGATCACATCGACAACGTGATTAAGAACATCAACGAAGAAAGAACACCCAAAAGGTATTTCTTTATAATTAATTAAATTAATTATAATCAACCTGTAATGATCCTTGTTTGTGGTTCCGGGACAAACCATCTACTTTGTCTTTTTCTATGATTCGATCCATGGAGACTGGCGTTTATCGTCGTATTGATCCCGGATTGATCATTGCTAATGACAAAAAGCCAAGTGGGCATATCCACCCATGTGCTTCCGCTGCGCCCGGAACCTTCATTTTGAGCTTTATAGGGGTCTTAAGGTTTTATATAGTTTTTAACATTTTTAGGGGTTTAAACGGTTTTAATAATTTTAGTGGGTTTGGGGGTTTTATGGGGTTTTATGGTTTTTTAAGGTTTTTATAAGCTTTTATAAATTTTATGCATTTTAGTATTTTTATGTTTTTTAGGGGTTTTAAGTGTTCTAGTCTTTTAAGGTTTTCTTAGGGATTTTTAGTATTTTTATAATTTTTTATTTTTTTTATTTTTTTTTTTGGGATTCTTTATGATTTTTATGGTTTTTTAGGGTTTTTATTGATTTCTAGGTTTTTTTGGGTTTTTATGGGTTTTTAGATTTTATTAGGTTTTTAGGGGTTGTAAATTTTTTAGGTTTTTAATGTTTTCTTAGTTTTTTTCAGTGTTTTAGGGGTTTTATTTTTTTATGGATTTTTTATGATTTTTATGGTTTTTAGAGTTTTTAGCGATTTTGAGGGTTTTAGGGTTTGAAATGGTTTTTATTATTTTTTTGTTTTTTAAGGTTTTTTTATTTTTTAGGGGTTTTAATGACTTTTAGAGTTATTTTAACCTATTTAGGGATTTAAAGGGGTTTTGAGTTTTTAGTGTTTTTTATGGTTTTATGGGTTTTATTTTTTAAGGTCCTTAGGGGTTTTATGGTTTTTAGTTTTTTACAGGTTTTAGGGTTTCTAGCGTATTTTAGTATTTTTAGGGGTTTTATGTTTTTTAGGTTTTTAAGGGTTTCAGAGGAGTTTCTAAGGGTTCTAGGGTTTTTTTATTTTTTTAGGAATTATAGGGATTATTTCAATTTTTTTGGTTTTTTAGTGTTATTAGGTATTTGAGGGTTTCTTGGGATTTTAGGTTTCTTAGGGTTTTAGCATTTTTAATGTTTTTTAGGATTTTTACTGGTTTTATGTGTTTTTTGGTTTTTATGGTTTTCTGAGGGTCTTTTAGTGTTTTTGGGTTTTTTTTTGGTTTTTTTGGTTTTTTTTGTTTTTGTTTTTTATTTTTGGTTTTTTTGGTTTTTTTGATTTTTTTTCTTTTTTACATTTTTAGGGATTTTTAATCTTCTTTAGGATTTTTATGGTTTTAGGGTTTCTTAGGATTTTTATCATTTTTATTTTTTTTATGAATTACATGGTTTTAATGGATTTTAGGGTTTTTTGAGTCTTTATGGGTTTATGGTTTTTAGAGTTTTTTGACATCTTTATGGGTTTAAATAATTTTTAGTGTTTTTAATGGCTCTTAGGTATTTTATTGGTATTTAAAGATTTTTATGGTTTTTAGGGGGGTTTTTTGTTTGTTGGTTTTCTTGGGATTTTTTAGGGTTTTATCATTTTTTTAGTTTTTAGGGGTTTTAAGTGTTTTCAATTTTTTAAGGTATTCATAAAAAAAATTCAAGGTTTTTGGGCTTTTTATGTTTTTAGATATTTTTTGGTATTTTTTGTTTTTTTATTGTTTTAACGGTTTTTATGGATTTTGATAGGTTTTTGGGTTTTAGGATTTCTTAAGGTTTTTGCCTTTTAGTTTTTTTAGTCTTTTTACGTTTTTTTAGGTTTTTAAGGTTTTATTAGGGGTTTCAAGGTTTTGAGGGGTTTTACATTTTTAGGTGTTTTTTATGTTAATAGGGTTTCAAGGGTTTTTAGTATTTTTATGGATTTTATGGGTTTGGGATATTTTGAGGGTTTTGGGGTTTTGGGGTTTTAGGGCCTTTTGGGTTTTTTGGTTTTTTTGAGTTTTTTGTAGTTTTTTTATGGTTTTTAATGTTTATAGAATTTTTAATGTTTTTTGGGATTTAAGGGTTTTTATATTTTTTTTAGGTTTTTTAAGATTTTTTTAAGGTTTTTATGGATTTTTATGGCATTTAGGGTTTTTTATATTTTTTAGTGTCTTATAGGGGGTTTGGGGTTTTTAGTGTATTTTATGTTTTTAGGGGTTTTAAGTGTTTTTAGCCTTTTTATTCTTTCTTATGATCTTTAGGTTTTTTAAGTTTTTAAGTGGTTTTAAGTTTTTTTAGTTTTTTTTGTTTTCTTAGGGGTTTTCAAGGTTTTTATGGCATTTTACATTTTAGGGGTTTTTAACATTTTTAGGTATTTTGAAAGTCTCTAGGGTTTTTATGGTTTTTATAGTTTTTTGGGTCATATGGTGTTTTTTATTTTTTAGGGTTTTATGGATTTTAGGGGTTTTATGGTTTTAGGGGTTTTAGGGTTTTATAGAAGTTTTAGGTTTTTAGGGGTTTAAAATGTTTTTAGTCTATTAAGGTTTTCTAGTGGTTTTTTAGGGTGTTTAATTTTTTTTATGTTTTTAAGAATTTTTCAAGATTATTTAAGATTTTTATATTTTTTATGAGTTTTGAGGTTTTTAGGTTATTTTAGTGTATTTAGGGTTTTTATTGTTTTTTTGGGTTTTACAAGTTTTTTGAGGTTTTTAAGGTTTTTAAGGTTGTTTAGAGTTTTTTAATATTTTTAGGGTTTTAAAGTATTCTTGTATTTTTTAGCGGTTTCTACGTATTTTTATGTGGTTTATGGGTTTTAATATTTTTAGTGGTTTTATGGGTTTTATAGGATTTCATGTTTTTATAGTATTTTTAGGGTTTTTAGGATTTTTAGCGGTGTTATGTTTTTAGGGGTTTTATGTATTTTTATATTTCCAAGGACTTCTTAGGGTTTTTCATGGGTTTTAGGGTTCTATACTTTTTTAGGGATTTATAGGGATTTTTTAGGATATTTAATTTTTGGGTTTTTATATATTTTTAGGGTTTATGGTTTTTTTTGGGGTTTTATTCTTTTTTAGTGTCTTTAACATTTTTTTAGGGGTTTAAAGTTTTTTTAGGTTTTTAATGTTTTTTAAGGATTTTCATGGTTGTAATGAATTTTTATGTTTTAACGGATTTTTAGGATTTTTAGGATTTTTAAGGTTTTTTGATTTTCTAGAGATTTTGATGGGTTTTAGGTTTTTTTACAGTGTCTAGTTTATTTATGGTTTTTTTTAACGTTTTTTTTTATTTTTTTAGGGTTTTATAGTTTATTAGATTTTATCAACATATTTAGGGGTTTAAAGGGTTTTTATAATTTTTATTGGTTTTTCAAGGTTTTTAGGATTTTTAGGGTTTTTAAGATTTTAATGGGTTTTTATGTTTTTTTAGGTTTTTAGGGTTTTTAGTTTGTTATATGGTTTTTAGTGTTTTTAAAGTTTTTTAGGTTTTTAAGTGTTATTATATTTTTTATATTTTTCTTAGGTTTCTTCAGATTTTTTAGGGTGTTTTACATTTTTCGGGTTTTTCAGGATTTCTTTAGGAATTTTAATTGTTTTTTTTTTTGGTTTTTTATCGATTTTTAGGGTTTTAGGGTTTTTATGTGTTTTAGAGTTCTTAATGTTTTTTATTTTTTTAGGGATTTTATGTGTTTTTTGGATTTTAAGGTTTTCTTAGGGTTTTTTAGGTTTTTTAGGGTCTTTATGTTTTTAGGGATATTTGGTATCTTTTATGGTTTTTAAGGGTTTTTTGGTGTTTTTAGGGATTTGGGGGGTATTTCGTGTTTATTAGGGGTTTTAAGGGGTTTTTTAGGTTTTTGGGTATTTTTTGAGTTTTTTCAGGTTTTTTATATTTTTTAATACTTTTAGGGTTTAAAGGGTTTTTATTGTTTTTAGTGGATTTTAGGGTTTTGTGGGTTTTTATGGATTTTATGGGTTTTGAGGTTTTATGGTTTTTAGGGGTTTTTTGTTTTTTGGGTTTTTGGTGTTTTTAGGGATTTTAGGGTTTTAATGCCTTTCTTATTTTTTAAGGATCTCTTATAAGTTTTCAGGTTTTTTATGATTTTTTTTCATTTTTATGTATTTTTATGTATTTTCTAGGATTTTTATGTTTTTTTATGGTTTTTTATGGTTTTTAGGGACTTTGAGGGTTTTAGTGTTTTTAGGGGTTTTAGCATTTTTTATGTTCTTTGGGGGTTTTAACTATTTTTATATTTTTAGGTTTTCTTATAGGTTTTTAGGGTTTTTAGGGGTTTTAGGGTTTCTTATGTTTTTTGGGATTTTTTTAAGAATTCTATGTTTATTTTGTGTTTTCTAGGTTTTGAGGTTTTTTGGGGTTTTTAGGGTTTTTGAGTTTTTTTGGGTTTTAATGGTATTTTATAGTTTTTTAACATTTTAGGGGGATAAAATTTTTAAAATATTAGTTTTTTTATGTTTTTTATGGGTTTTTATGGGTTTTAAGGTTTTTTATGTTTTTTAGGTGCTTTTAAGATTTTTAGGGTCGTTTAGGGTTTTTAGGGTTTTAAGTGTTTTTAGTGTTTTTAGGTTTTTAAGATATTCCAAGGGTTTTTCATGATTTTTTACATTTTTAGGGATTTATAGGAATTTTTTAGAATTTTTATAGTTTTTTAGGGTTTTTAGTAATTTTGATGGGATTTCGAGTTTTTTAGGGTTCTTAGTGTTTTTAAGTTTTTTGGGTTTTAAGTTTGTTTAGGTTTTTAAGGTTTTCTTAGAATTTTTCAGGGTTTTTAGGGTTTTTTACATTTTTAGGGATTTTTTTGTATTTTTTTGTTTTAATTTTTTTAGGCAAGGAAGGTGTGGGGACAAGCTAATCTTATTCCCCCCAGAATTTATTTGAAGAAAGAGACACAACATACAAGGGACGGGAGGGGTCAATCAACCCACAACCAAAAACCCACACCCAAAAACCCTTGACAACCCCAAACCCAAAAAAGAAAGAAAAAGAAAAGGACCAAGAGAAAAACAAGTCAGTCAACATCACCACCGATGTCATAAACAGTAGTGCCATAAGGGACACCCTCTGCACTATATCTATAAGCTGCCTCATCTCCATATGGATCCCCATCATCACCATACCCAGAGGAAGAATCTGAATCCACTGACTCCCATTTAGATGATTCATATTGCCAGAGAAAGTTAGAGAAATACTCCCTAAGCTGTTGTTGATCCACATTACGCTGCACCTTTACGGATTTTGATGATTTTAGGGTTTTAGGGTTTTTGATGTTTTTAGGGGTTTTAAGTGTTTTGGGGTTTTTAATATCCTCATAGGGGTTTTTATGGTTTTGGGGGTTTTATGTTTTTATGTATTTTATGAATTTTTTTAGTATTTTTATGGGTTTTTATGGTGTTTAGGGATTTTTAGAGTTTTGTGGGATTTTCAAGTTTCTATGGATTTTTTGGGGTTTAGTGTCTTTTAGAGTTTTTTAGGGTTTTAAGGTTTTTTAGAGTTACTTTACTTTATTCGGCATTATAAATGGTTTTTAGAGTTTTTAGTGGGTGTTTGGGTATTTATGGGTTTTTAGGTATTCTTATGGGTTTTAGGGGTTCTATGGTTTTGGGGCTTTAGGGTTTTCAGGGTTTTTTATGGTTTTTAGAATTTTTTAGGTTTTTAAGTTTTACTTATGGGTTTTCAAGATTTTTATGGTTTTTTTACGTATTTCAAAAAAATTAGATATTTTAGGATTTTAAAATTTTTTAGGGTTTTTAGGGATTTTTGGATTTTTTTTGGTTTTATAGTTTTTAGGGATTTAGGGTTTTTGAGTTTTTTAGGGCTTTAAGGTTTTTCATAGATTTTTAATGTTATTAGTTGTTTAAAGGGTTTTTAGATATTTTGGTGAGTTTTTAGGGTTTTATGGGTTTTGGGGTTTTTGAAGGTTTTTAGTGATTTATATGGTTTTTAGGGGTTTTTAGAGTTTTTAGGGTTTTTTAGGGTTTTTAGCATTTTTGTGTATTTTAGGGGTTTTAAGTATATTTAGGTTTTCATGAATTTCATAGGGTTTTTAGGGTTTTTAGAGGTTTTTATGTTTTTAGGGATATTTAGGTATTTTTTATAATTTATATGGGTTTTTAGGGTTTTTAGGGATTTGAGGGGTTTTAGGGGTTTTTAGCAATTTTAGGTTATTTATGGGTTTTAAGAGTTTTTAGGTTGGTGAGGTTTTCTTAGGGGTTTTTAGGGTTTTTGGGGGTATTTATTTTTTAGGGATTTATTGATTTTATTTAGGATTTTTATGGTTTTTTGTATTTTTATGGATTTTGAAAGGTTTTAGAGGTTTTTATAGTTTTTAGGGTTTTCTATGGTTTTTTTGGGTTTTCAGGGTTTTTGTGAGTTTTTTAGGGTTTAAGGTTTTTTAGATTTTTTTTAACATTTTTAAGGGTTTGAAGTGTTTTATATATTTTAGTGGTTTTTAGTGTTTTATGGGTTTTTAAAGGGTTTTATGATTTTAGGGGGGTTTATGGTTTTTAGGGCCTTTTAGGGGTTTTATCATTTTTTAGGTATTTTAGGGGTTTTAAGTACTTTTAGGATTTTAATGTTTTCTTATGGGTTTTCCTGGTTTTAGGGGTCTTTATGTTTTTAGGGATTTTTAGGGTTTTTTATGGTTTTTATGGTTTTTATGGTTTTTAGATATTTTTAGGGATTTTAGGATTTTTATGATTTTTAGTATGTTTTAGTATATAGGGTTTTAAGTGTTTTTTGGTTTTGTAGGTTTTCTTAGGGTTTTTCAAGGTTTTTAAGGTTCTTTAAATTTTTTGGTATTTTTAAGTATGTTTTATGATAGTTATTATTTTTTAATGGTTTTTAGGGTTCTTTAAGGTTTTTAGGGTTTCATAGGGTTTTTAGAGATTTTATGGTTTTTTTGAGTTTTTAGGGGTTTAAAATTATTTTTTAGTTTTTAAACATTTTTAGGGTTTTCTGGATTTTTTAGTGTTTTTTGGGATTTTTTAGAATTTTTATGGGTTTTTAGGATTTCTTAAGGTTGTTATGGGTTTTTATAGATTTTTGAGTTTTTAGGGTATTTTAGTGGTTTTAGTGGTTTTTTATGTTTTCAGGTGTTTTAAGTGTTTTCAATGTTATAAGGTTTTCTTAATATTTTTTAGGGTTTTTATGGTTTTTATTTTTTATGGATTTTTATGGATTTTTATGGATTTTTATGGTTTTTTAAGATTTTTTATGGGTTTTTTTCGGTTTTTAGGGATTTTGAGGCATTTTAGAGTTTAGGGGTTTTTAAGGTTTTAGAATTTTTATGTTTTTTAATGGTTTTAAGTGTTTGTATGTTTTTAAGTTTCTCTTATCTTTTTTATATTTTTTTAGGTTTTTACATTTTTAGGAATTATTAGGGATTTTTATGAATTTTATGGGTCTTTAGTATTTTTAGGGATTTTGAGGGTTTTTAGGTTTTCTAGGGTTTTAAGGGTTTTTTGGTTTTTTGGGGTTTTTAGGGTTTTTAGGGTTTTTTTAGTTTTTCAGTCTTTTTAATGATTTTCATATTTTTTTAACATTTTTTGGGACTTAAATATTTTTTTATCTTTTAGTGGGTTTTTGTGTTTTTGTGTTTTTTAGGGTTTTTTAAGGTTTTGAGTGTTTTTTATGGTTTTTAGGGGTATGAGGGTTTTTTAGGTGTTTTTAGGGTTTTTATTGTCTTTTATGTTTCTTAAATGTTTTGAGTTCTGTTCGATTTTTAGGGTCTTTTAAGGATTTTTTGAGTTTTTATGGTTTTTTACATAATTATGGATTTTTAGGTATTTCTTTTGGATTTTATAGTATTCTAGAGTTTTTAGGTATTTTGTGGGGTTTTAGGTGTTTTATAGTTTATTTTTTAGTTTTACGGATTTTTTTAGTTTTTTAGGGTTTCTACAGTTTTTAGAGTTTGTTAAAGTCCTAGGGATTTAAAGGGTTTTTAGAGTTTTTAGGATTTTTTAGGGTTTTAGGGCTTTTTAGGGGTTTTATAGTTTTTTAAGGATTTTTGGGGATTTTATGGTTTTTATGGTTTTTTGGGTTTTTTGGTTTTTTTATGTTTTTAGCCTTTTTTAGGATTTTTAGGGTTTTTAAGTGATTTTAGGTTTTTTAATGTTTTTGTAGGATTTTGAGGGTTTTTAGGTTTTTTTAGGCATTTTTAGAACTTTTTAAGGATTTTTTAGGGTTTTAGGGATCTTGATGGTTTTTTGTGATTTTTAGAGTTTTTAGGGGTTTAAATTGTTTTTAGGTTTTTTATGTTTTCTTAGAGTTTTTAAAGTTTTTAGTGTTTTTTTGTTTTTAGTGATTTTTAGTGTTTTTCAGAAATTTCATGGATTTTTATGGTTTTTAGAGTTTTTTAGGATTTTTAGGTGTTTTTTGGATTTTTAGAGTTTTTTTTTGAGTTTTTTAGGGTTTAAAGGTTTTTTAGATTTTTTTAACATTTTTTGGTGATTGAAAGAAATTTTATAGTTTTTATTAGGTTTATGGGTTTTAGCGGGTTTTAGGGTATTTTTAGGTTTTAGGGGTCTTTTTTAGTTTTTAGGGCTTTTAATATTTTTTTTGGTTTTTTGGATTTTCTAAGTTTTTAGGGGTTTTATGTGTTTCTAGATTTTTAATATTTTCTTAGAATTTTATAGGGTTTTTATTTTTTGATGTATTTTGGGATTCTTTTGTATTTTTTAGGATTTTATGGGTTTTTATGGATTTTGTGGGTTTTTAGGGTTTTTTGATTTTTTGGTTTTAATGAGTTTTTTGTGTTTTTTAGGGTTTTAGGGTATTTTATAGTTTTTTAACATTTTTAGGGATTTAAAGGGTTTTTAGAGTTTTTAGTGTTTTTTTAGGGTTTTAAGTGGTTTTATGGGGTTTTAGGGTTTTCAGGGTTTTTTAGGGGTTTTAGGGACTTTTAGGGGTTTTAGTGGTTTTTAGGTTTTTTATGGGTTTTACATTTTTTTAGATTTTTAATGCATTCTTAGGGTTTTTAGTTTTTTAGGGTTTCTTATTTTTTTAGGTATTTTTAGGGATTTTTTAGGATTTTTATGTTTTTAGAGGTTTTAGTGATTTGGGGGGGTTTTAGTGTTTTTAGGGATTTTTACGGTTTCTATAATTTTTAGGGTATTTATGTTTATTTAGGTTTTTATCGATTTCATAGGGTTTTGCATGGTTTTTAGCATTTTTATGTTTTTAGAGATTCTTTAGGACTTTTTAGGATTTTTATTATTTTTAGGGTTTTTAGGGATTGTTAGGGTTTTTAGGGTTTTCTAGGGTGCCATGGTTTTTTTTAGTATTTTTTTATTTTGTTAGGGGTTTTAGGTTTTTTTGAGTTTTTTATGTTTTTTAGGGATAAAAGATTTTTTATAATTTTAATTTGTTTTTAGGGTATTTATGGGTTTTTATGGTTTTTAGGGTTTTATGGTTTTAATGGTATTTCGGGTTTTTGGGTTTTGTAGCATTATTTAGGTTTTTTTGGGTTTTTAAGTGTTTTTAGGTTTTAAATTTTTTTTACGGGTTTTAAGGGTTTTTTATGTTTTTAGGTATTTTCAAGGTTTTTTTAATATTTTTAATATTTTTAGGGTTTTTTTGGGATTTTGAGGGTTTTATGGTTTTTTAGAGTTTTTATGGTATTTTTGGTTTTTATGAGTTTTTTGAGATTTAAAGGGTTTTAATGATTTTTATGAGTCTTTTAACATTTTTAGGTGTTTAAAGGATTTTTAGAGTTTTTAGTGGGTTTTTTTGGGTTTTTATGGGTTTGTATGGGGTTTAAAGGGTTTTTGGGATATCTGTGGTTTTTAGGGTTTTTGGGACTTTTAGGGTTTTTAGTCTTTTTTATTTTTATGGGATTTAACTATTTTTAATTTTTTAAGGTTTTCATAATGATTTTATGGGTTTTTAGGGTTTTTTACATTTTTAGTATTTTTATGGATTTTTAAGAATTTTTATTAGGTTTTTTGGATTTTTTGGGATTTTCAGGGTTTTTAGGGGTTTTAGGGGTTTTAGGGTATTTAGTGTTTTTAGGTTTTTATGGGTTTTAAGTGTTTTTAGGATTTTATGGTTTTCTTAGGGGTTTTTAGGGTTTTTAGAATTTTTATTTTTTATATATTTTTAGGGATTTTTTCGAATTTTATGGGTTTTAGTGTTTTTATGGATTTGTGGTTTGTTAGGGTTTTAGGGTTTTTATGGTTTTTAGTGTGTGTTGTTTTTTTGATTTTTTAGATTTTAAACATTTTTAGGGTTTTTTAACATTTTTAGTAGTTTAAATGGTTTTAGAGTTTTTAGTGGGTTTTTAGGGGATTTATTTTATTTTAGGGGTTTAAAGTTGTATTAATGTATTTAGGGTATTTTATGGGTTTTGGGGTTTTAGGGTTTTTAGGCCTTTAAGGAGTTTTTAGTGTTTTTATGTTTTTATGGTTTTCTTAATAGTTTTCATGGTTTTTAGGGTTTATTTACTAATATTTAGATTTTTAGAGCTTTTTTTATGGTTTTTTAGTGTTTTTAAGGATTTTTAGGGTTTTAGCTTTTTTAGCTTTTTTTGGTTTTTTGGGGGGTTTTATGTGTATTTAGGTTTTAATGTTTTTTAGGGGTTTCAGTGTTTTTTTGATATTTTATATTTTTAGGTATTTTTAGTGATTTTTTATTTTTTATGGATTTTTAGGGTTTTTTGGTTTTTTGAGGGGTTTTAGGATTTGTAAGTGTCTTTTGGTCTTTATAATTTTTTAGGTGTTTTTTAAGTTTTTAAGGGTTTTTTATGGTTTTTTAGATTTTTTTTGACATTTTTAGGGGTTTAAAGGGTTTTTAAAGTTTTATTGGGGTTTTAGGGTTTTTATGGTGTTTTAAGGGTCTTTATGGTTTTTTGGGTTTTTAATGATTTTTTTTAGGCTTTTTAAGTGTTTTAATTTTTTAGTTTTTTTAGGTTTTATTAGGGTTTTTTAGGGATTTAAGGTTTTTTATGGTTTTAGGGATTTTTAGTGTTTTTTAAGATTTTCTTAATATTTTAATTTTTTAGGGATTTTGATGGTTTTAAAGGGTTTTTTAGTGATTTAGTGTTTTTGAGGTTTTTAGGGGTTTTAAGTTTTCTTTTGGTTTTAAAATTATTATTAGAGTTTTTTAGGGATTCTGGGTTTTTTACATTTTTATGGATTTTTAGGGAATTGTTTTTGTATTTCTATGGTTTTTTATAGTTTTTAGATATTTTTAGAGTTTTGTGGGTTTTTAGGTTTTTTATGGATTTTTTTGGGTTTTAGTGTTTTTTTGAGTTATTTATGGATTTAAAGTTTTTATTGTTTTTAATATTATTTTGGGGTTTAAATGGTTTTTAGAGTTTGTAGTGGTTTATGGTTTTTATGGGGTTTTATGGTTTCTTAGTTTTTTTAGGCGTTTTGTGCTTTTAGTGTTTTTAGGTTTCTTTTGGGTTTTTTAGGGTTTTTTAGGGTTTTTTTATTTTTATGTTTTTAGGGGTTTTCAGGGTTTTTATGGTTTTATGGTTTTCATCAGGTTTTTTATAGTTTTTAGGTATTTTTACATATTTAGGTAACATTGGGTATTTTTTAGGATTTTATGGTTTTTTAGGGTTTTGGGGGCTTTTAGGGGCAAGGAAGGTGCGAGGCTCGGCTTTCCTAGCCCCCCCAAAATTTATTAGAAAAAAGACACTACAGAAAAGGGAGGGGCTGGGCCAATCAACCCACACCCAAAAACCCTGGACACCCCCAAACCCAAAAGTCCCTAAAAGACCCAAAATACACACAAAAGTAGAAAAAGTATAAAAATAGAATCATCTCCATCAACATCTCCCATCCAACTGGCAACCAGCATCCCACAGCACATTTCTCATCATCCTTCACCTCTTTGACAAGAATATCCACTGCTAGCAACACATAACCACCAACACCAAAATCATAAACCGCAGCTTTATCACATCCTAGCCATACAACATCTAGGATCTAGCACCTCATTTTTCAACAACCAGCACCTCTTTCGATCACCAAACATCTTCAAGCACCCCGCTTCAGTTCTAGTAACTAGCAGCACCAATTCCAATTATCACAGCAATAACAATCTTCTAGCACCCACCACCTCCAGTCCTCAAGGAAAGCGGCAGCCAATAACCAGTAGCTCAGCATCCATCAACCATCACTTCCAATCCAAATAGCATCCAACAACCAAAAACTATCACCCAATAGCACCCATTCAAAGGGAAACAAAATAGGGACAAAAGCACCCGCATCCAGCATACAACACCTTCTAGTATATCACACCCAGCAGCACAACCAGGGGCATAGAACCACTAGCATCCAATACAAGAACTAAATCGTAGCCCGAACAGCCCTTCTGGAAACCCAGAGACCGCAACACATAACTAGCACGTAGCACCTCATATCGATCCTAGTAAAGAGCACCAGCATCGACTCATAGCCAAACCATCCACTACCACAGCAGATCTATAAAAGAAAGATCCAACCAAAACCTTCAGCAATATACATAGGGCCAAGAAGACCGCTTTGGAACCACAAGAAGGCATAGATCAAGGCCAGATCGCAGTAAAACCCAAAAAAACCAAGAACAGTAGCACGAATCAAAGACAGGGCCGAGGAATGAACCTGGATCTTCTACAGAGACCGATAACAAGTAGATATAAAAACCCACAAAACCAAATCAAATGTGTCAGCATCAAGACGGCGTCACACCTTCCGCATCCACCAAAAATCATCGCATCTCCAGAGAAACCACTGTAATTCTTCCAATATCAAATCTGTAAGCAGATGGGAAGATCGAATCACCAACGACCAAGAATACCAGCCCATCGTGCTACATCTGCAGAGAAGACAAAGAAGAAAGGCATAGTACACAAAGTCTGATTCATCACCATCATAGATGAAAACCAGCATCTTTCTTTGAAGAAACATCAAATAAGAAGCCACTGAACAGAACTGAGGTAGAAAATCAGAAGAGGTGAGTGACCATCGATGAGTCCAGAACCCATTCCACCATTGAAGCCCCCTCCACTACTGAAAAAATTGAAGCCGTTAACCCAACCGTGAAGGCCCAATCTCTGCAAACGTGATTTGGAACCATGTCCGGAGACCATTAGGGTTCCCAGTCTCCAAAGAGTTGTCCGCTTCATCTATTTCCAAAACGATCCAAACCGAAACCGCAATGAGCCTCGCAACCTCCAAAATCTCTGATTCCTGGGCAAATGGGAAAAGAAGCCAAGAACTTATTGAATATGAAGATGAAGGCCCATGAAAATACCTCACTCTGGAAAGTTGAAGCCTCAAAAAGAAGAAAACTATCGTCACCTTGGATCTCAAGAGAACTTCTAGGGCACACAGCCACCAAGAACAAGAAAGGGGAAAAGATCCATGACCGATTCCCCAAGCAGAATCCAGAGTAAATCCGTGAATACACATCGAGCAGGAGAGAGATCCAGGGGAGTGCACCACCATCTTTCTTCTAGGGATTTTTAGGGGTTTAGGGGTTTTATGGTGTATTTGGTTTTTTAGGGTTTTTTTAGTTTTGTATGGTTTTATGGTTTTTTAGATATTTCCCATGTTTTTAGGGGTTTAAATGGGTTTTATAGTTGTTAGTTAGTTTTAGGTATTTTATGAGTTTTTTATGTTTCTAAATTTTTTTAGGGATTTTTATGGTTTTTAGGGGGTTTAGGGTCTTTTAGGGTTTTCATCTTTTTTTTAGGTATTTTAGGGCCATTATGTGTTTTTATTTTTTTATTTTTTTATGGTTTTCATAGATATTTCATGGTTTTTAGGGGTTTTTACATTTTAAGGGATTTAAAGGTATTTTTATTATTTTTTATGGGTTTTTAGGGTTTTTAGGGATTTTGAGGGTTTTTAGGGTTTTATAGGTTTTTTATCATTTTTAGGGCTTTTAGGGACTTTAAGTGTTTTTACAGTTTTAAGGTTTTATTTATATTTTTTAGGGATTTTAGGGTTTTTTATGTTTTTAGTGATTTTTTTGGTTTTTTATGGTTTTATAGGGGTTTTTTGGATTTTGATCATTTTTAGCAGTTTTTTTGGATTTTAGGATTTTTTATTCTTTTTTTTTTGGGTTTATAGGAGTTTTTAAGTTTTTAGGGTTTTCAGAGTTTTTTTAAAGTTTTTAGGTGTATAAAGGGTTTTTTATAGTTTTAGTGGTTTTAGGGGTTTTATGGTTTTTAAGGGATTTTATGGTTTTGGGGGGGTTTTGTAGTTTTTAGGGTCTTTTGGGGTTTTTATGGGTTTTAGCATTTTTTAGGTTTTTTAGAGTTTTAAATTGTTTTATTTTTTAATGGTTCTTTAGGGTTTTTCATGGTTTTTAGGGATTTTTATGTTTTTATGAATTTATAGGGTTTTTAGGGTTTTTAGGGTTTTTATGTTTTTAGGGTTTTAGGGATTTTAAGGTATTTTAGCATTTTTTAGGGTTTTTAGCTTTTTTTATTTTTAAGGCTTTTAAATTATTTTAGGTTTTTAAGTTTTTCTTAGGGTTTATCATGGTTTCTAGGGTTCTTTACGTTTTATTTATTTTTATGGATTTTAGGATTATTATGATTTTTCAGGGTTTTTAGTATTTTGAGGGTTTCATGGTTTCTTTGGATTTTTAGGTTTTTATGGTTTTTTGTTTTAAGGGTTTTTTTTAGTTTTTTAGGGTTTTAATGTTTTTTATAGTTTTTAAAAAATTTATGTTTTTAAAGGATTTTTAGAGTTTTTAGTGGGTATTTAGAGTTTTTATGGATTTTTAAGGTTCTTATGGGGTTTTATAGTTTTTAGTAATTTTACAGTTTTCTAGGTTTTTAGTGTTTTTTAGTTTTTTATGTTTTTTAAGTTTTTTTAGGATTTTATGGTTTTCTAAAAAAATTCATGGTTTTTAGGGTTTTTTATGTTTTTAGGGGTTTTTTGGTATTTTTATGAATTTTTATAAATATTTAGTGATTTTATTGATTTTAAGGGTATTTAGAGTTTTAGTATTTTTAATGGTATTATAATTTTTTAGATTTTTAGTGGTTTTAAGTGTTTTCAAGGTTTTATGGTTCTCCTATTATTTTTAATAATTTTTAAGGTTTTGAGAAGTTTTTTTTTAGGGGTTATTAGATCTTTTTATTATTTTTATGGGTTTTTAGGGTTTTTAGGGATTTGAAGTTCTTTGGTTTTTAGGGTTTTATGGTTTTTATGATTTTCTTGGGGTTTTTTGGGTTTTTTGAGTTTTATTGGATTTTTAATGTTTTCTATGTTTTTTACGGTTTTTATGGGTTTAAAGGTTTTTAGTTTTTTTAGTGGGTTTTTTGTGTTTTATGGGTATTTAGGTTTTTTTTTATTTTTTTATCAGTTTTATAGTTTTTAGGGTTTTTAGGGGTTTTAAGGTTTTTTTTTAATGCCCCGACCTCAGTTACCCAGAGTCAGTGAATTATTACGTAACATTGGCATGATCACAAAAGATCAAGTCTCGAAAGACCGATAAGTTTAGTAGCCTTGGAAACACTAGATACATTCATAAATGTTACATTACATCATAAAGTGAAAAATCACAATAACATAGTCTCCATAGTCCACACTCATATCCCCTTTAGACTATCCCTACAGGTCAGTCATAAAATATTTCTTCACATCCTGGGAAAATAAAACATAGAAAGGGGTGAGCTCAGATGCTCAGTAAAGATAACAATATTGCGGAAACTTTCATAAATAAACATAAACATTTAAGGCAATGTATAACTAAAAAAAGCCTTTTAAACTTGAACTTCAACATAATGTGGCAAAAATAAAATGAATTAATGCCATTTACTTATTTACATGGATATTCTACTGGTCTAATAATCACATGCAATATCAATAACCACTTTCATAATGATGGAATGCATAATGTCAGACTATCATAACCACGTAGCCAAGGCCTCGTGCCAAGACTACAAAAACGATTTTGTCAAGGCCTCGTGCCAAGACACTAGTTTGTCTCATGAGACCTACCGATGCATCGAGGAGCTATAGCGGGCTCCACTCGTCACTTATTAAGTCCAATGCATTCCTTATATGAAAAGGTTTAAACATATCATAATCCATAACATAATCGTATCACATAAAACATGCATAAAGGAAACATAACATTTCCACATTTAAATCACAAGATATAAATACAACAAATTGATATAATAAAAACATTATCAAAACCATTTTAAATACCAAAATAAAAGAAAAGTAAAACATGGTATTTATTTCGCATTTAAAAAAAAGTTATGGCTTGTAGAGGAAGCCGAAACTCAAATAATGGTCACGGCGGTGGAGAAGTCATTGTCGCCGCATACGTAAGACAAAACATTCATTTTGTCATTCAGTAAAAATTCTTCATATAAAAAGATTCCTTTTGAATAAAAGTAAAAGTCAAAGGGGTTTATACACCGTATAAAGGAAATTTGTGTATAAAACAAAATATGCCTCAATGGAAGGAGATTGAGACGAAGTCCCTTACCTCGTGTCTGAATTGAATTGGTCGTTCTTTAATCTCATGAATAATAAACTAGATTTAATTTATACTTGATTAAGAACCTTTTTCAAGTTCATTATTCATTTTATATCACTTATTACCATGTTATGAACATTATGTAATTATTTAAGTTAATAACGGTCGTTTTGTCGATCTTTGGTACTTGAGTCAAAAATAAACTTCTTATAATTACAAGTTGTTCATGTGGTAAAATATCCAATATATCCAGAATTATATTCATGATTTAGATATCATATATATCATATATATTGAGTATATAAATGCATTTATAATATTACATAACATTTAGAGGTAAGAAATGAAATGCACCATTCATGGAGACGGTAAGCCGTACGTACGCATGAACACTACTTTCATTTCTATTTCGTATTTAATGGAATTAAATCATAATGATATAAAGGTATATTATAATTCCAGTATAATATCATATATAATATCATTTAATCCATCCTTTATACATCCCACATATGGCATTAATGATTCAAATCACTTTGACGGGCGGTAATCCGCACTTCCTAAAATGAAATTATCACGTTTACCCATAATGGAAATCATAAATGTATTCCATAAATGAAAAATACAGAAGCATAAGGAAAAAATAAACATAATATATATCATATATAAATATATTGACATCTTAATGGCCACGATGAGAGGTGTTAAAAGAATATTGAACAATCGTCATTTCGTGAGGCAGTAATTCGCCACCCACAGAAACAGTATGTTCTTTAACCATTAGATGAAGGTGTATGTAAGTTGAAATCAAATCCTTCTCATAAAAACATCCTGGTATATTTAAGATACTGGTGTTGTTACAAAATAAGGTAATAAAAAGAGTTTAGGGGGTTGGAGAAGAAAAATAAAACAAAACAATATAAGAGAAGACATTACCTTTAAATCGGGTAACTCCCCTCGGTTTGAACCAAAATGGTTTCTTAAAGAGCTTTCTGCCTAAGGTAAGTCTTCTATGATGAATAGAGGGATGTGGAGAGATAAAATTAACAGATTTTGGCCGATCCAATGGCTTTAGAGGTGTGGGTAAGGTGGTAGAGGTTGGGGCCTTTTATAAGATGAGAGGAGGGGATCTTTTGGAAAGATTAAAATGTTACTTTATTATGAAATGCTTTTAGGATTTTAAAGGTCCCAAAATGATATATTTCGAGGAAAAGGTTATAGGGGTTCTAAATACACCCATCCAATAGGATTTAGACAAGTCAAAGTCTTATATTTTACCTTATCTTTTCATTTGATTTAAATCGTTCATTAATGAGGTAATCACTGCATCATCATGGTGTCATAAATAAGTTTATTTATTTAATGTCTAAAATTATTAAAAAAATACCATGATGTAGGAAATATTTTTGTATTTCCAATTAATTTTTATAGTCTATAATATCATTTATGTAGAAAAAATTAAAATTGTTTTAATTGGGTGGCACATACTTTTGTTATATTTTCCTTTCTTTAAAAATAAAAAGATAAAATGTCACTATCATACAAAAGTGATTCCATGGGGTCCCAAATTTTGGTACAAGGCATCCCATGGTCGGCCATGACACAAAAAGTAGCATTAGGACACATTTTGGGGTCATTGTATATTATTATGATATTATTTTATTACCCTTAACTACCCGATTACTAATTAATCATGATAATTAAAGATAACTGTCATTGTTACTATTCATAATATCCAAAAACAGAAGAGTCTTAGTTACATAATTTTGGACATTATGATTCCAAATATGGAATCAATTTTACCAAATTATAAACACAAAAATTGCGGTAATTAATTTAAAAATTATTCCCACTGTCAAAACAAATAGTGTGTTTTTAAGAAACAATATCTATCAAAAGATTGACATATGTTTGTGTCGAATTTCAAAGTGAAATTAATTATAATGCCCACCATTGGATAAAATGGTAAAATTATATTATAATTATACTTTAAAACCACTAAATATTATAATTTATCACTAAAAATTATTTTTATTAAAAAAGTTGTTTTTAAGTATTTTCACTATTCATCAAAACTTGAAAGTTCTCAGAAAAATGCCAAAAATTCAACATAGGCTAATTTCGATATTCCGAATCCAAAAATGAAGTCCATTTTGAAATATAAAATTTATATAATTTCAAAAAGTGGGTATCACTATTCATAACGACTACTTTGATTGGTCGCGGTGTGTTAGAACTTGAAGTTGTGTACAACACACGCTGCTCTATTATTCAAAGAGAAGCGTACCATGGAAGCTTGGGGTGTTACATTCTCCACTACAAATAATTTCATCCTCAAAATTTCTAGAATATTACTGAATAAAAAGACTTGGGTGGTTCTTCATCATAAGTTCCTCAGGTTCCCACGTTGCCTCTTCCATCTTATGGTTCCTCCATAGAACTTTTACCAGACGAGTCGTCTGGTTTCTCAGCACTTGTTCTCTCATATCCAGAATCCTGATAGGCTCTTTTCAATAAGATAGATCAGGTTCCAGTTCTAATTCATCGTAGGTGATTACATGCTTTGGGTCAAGCATGTATTTTCTCGATAGTGATACGTGGAACACATCATGAACTTTAGAAATACTTGGAGGCATTGCCAAACGGTAAGCTACATCCCCAATTCGTTCTAGAATTTCGAATGGTCTGATGTACCTGGGACTTAATTTTCCCTTCTTACCGAATCGTATAACTCCCTTCCATGGAGATACCTTCAAGAAAACATGATCTCATACCTAAAGTTCCAAATCCTTCCTTCGGTTATCGGTATAGCTCTTCTGCCTACTTTGAGATTCTTTGATGTGGTTTTGGATTACCTTCACCTTTTCCATCATTTCCGCAACAAGTTCTCGGCCTAAGAGTTTTCTTTCACCAACATCATCCCAACAGGTTGGTGTGTGACATCTCTTTCCATATAACGCTTCATATGGTTCCATCTGAATACTTTAATGGAAGCTATTGTTATAGGAAAATTCTACCAGAGGTAAATATTGATACCACATACCCCGAAAGTCAAGTAAGCATGATCTCAACATGTCTTCTAAGGTTTGAATAGTCCGTTCTGATTTTCCATCTGTTTGAGGGTGGTAAGTAGTGCTCAAACGAAGTTCAGTGTCCAGGTATTTCTGAATACTTTTCCAGAATCTTGATGTAAAATGGGGATCACAATCCAAAACAATCGATAGGGGTACTCCATTAAGTCTTAAAACTTCGTTAATATAAATTATTGCTAAACGTTCAAGTGGTAAATTTTCTCTTATAGCAAGAAAATGTGCTGACTTGGTAAGACGATCAACAATGACCCATATTGTATCATTCCTTCTAGGAGTCTTTGGTAGTCCCATGACAAAGTCCATTATAATATTATCCCATTTCCACTCAGGTATGGGAAGAGGTTGCATAAAACCTCCAGGAAGTTGCCTCCCAGCTTTCACTTGTTGAAAAACCATGCATCTTGACACAAAATCAGCAATCTCTCTCTTTATGTTGTCCTACCAAAAATGTTCCTTCAAATATCTATACATATTAGTGCTACTAGGGTGTATAGAGAAATTAGAACTATGAGAATCATCCAATAATTCCCTTTTTAGACCATCTATATTGGGAACACAAAGTCTCTTCTCAAATTTCAAAATTTCATCTTCATACACAAATTCACTCAATCTCCCATCTTTCACAGCTTTAATCTTCTTTTTAAACTCTTCATCATCGGTCTGAGAACTCTTAATCCTTTCTAGTAAAGATGGTTTGGAAACCATTTGAAAAATCCTTGATGTTTCACCTTCTATAGTTATTCCCATGTCCATGTTCACTAGATCCATGAAAATAGGATCCCTTTCAATTCTCATATTGTTCAAAACTCCATGATCTTTTTTGCTTAAAGCATCTGCCACCTTATTTTCCTTCCCTATGTGGTAGTGTATCGTGCAATCATAATCCTTGATTAATTAAATCCATCTCCTTTTCCTCATGTTGATTTCTTTTTTTGAGAAAATATACTTCAAACTCTTGTGATCAGTATAAATCTCACATTTTTTACCATAGAGTTAGTGTCTCCATATCTTCAAAGAAAAGATCATAGTTGCTAACTCTAGATCATGAGTAGGATAGTTTTTCTCATGAATTTTCAACTATCATGATGCATAGGCGATAACCCTATCATTCTTCATGAGGACACAACCAAGTCCTTTCTTCGATGCATCACTATAAATAACGAACCCATCATTCCCTGATGGTAGAGTCAATATAGGAGCATTGACTAATCTTCTCTTTAGTTCTTCAAAACATTCTTTACACTCTTTTGTCCAAAAAAATTTAACCCCTTTACGTTTCATCTTCGTTAATGGGTTATCCAATCGGGAAAAATTCTGGACAAAACGTTGATAATAACCTGCTAAACCCATAAAACTGCGTACCCCAGTTATACTCATCGGTGCTGGCCATTATTGGATCACTCTTGTCTTAGAAGGATCAACAGAGATTCCATCCTTAGAGATAATATGGCTAAGAAAAGAAATCGCATGAAGCCAGAATTCACACTTGTTAAACTTCCCATATAATTCATGTCTTCTAAGATTGTTTAGAATAATGTGCAAGTGATTTTCATGATATTCATAGCTTTTGGAGTATACCAATATATCATCAATAAATACCACTATGAATTCATCAAGATATTCCTTGAAAACTCTATTCATTAGATCCATGAAGACAGAGGGTGCATTCGTCAATCCAAAAGGAATTACTGTAAACTCGTAATGCACGTACCTGGTTTGAAATGCCATCTTTGAAATTTATTCCTTCTTCACACACAACTGATGATATCCAGATCGAAGTTCAATCTTTGAAAAGTATTGAGCTCCATGCAGTTGTTCAAATAAATCATCAATGTGGGGTAGGGGATACTTGTTCTTTATTGTTATAGCATTGATTTTCCTGTAGTCAATGCACAACCTCATAGATCCATATTTCTTCTTTACAAAAAGAACATGAACTCCCCATGGAGAAACACTAGGGAGAATAAATCCCTTATAACTCAATTCCTCTAGTTGTTTCTTTAGTTCCACTAATTCCATAGTGGTCATTCTATATGGGGTCTTCGATATGGGCCTTGAACCAGGAATTAGGTTAATAGAAAACTCAACTTCTCATTCTGGAGGATTCCTAGGTAAATCTTCTGGAAACACATCAACATATTCTCTCAAAATAGGTACATACTCTATTTGAAAATTCCCTTCCTCACCCACGGTTATTTCATTCGCTTCCTCCTCAATAAGTGAATTTAGTTGAGCTACTGGGGGTGGATCTAGATCGGAATTAGGTGGTGATTATTCTGCTCTAAAGATAATGTGTTCCTTATCATCATCATCAAAAATCGTAACCTCTTTATTATTAAAATAAATCTTTACATCATGGTCCAAAATCCAATCCATACCGAGGATTATATTAAATTCAATCATGGTTAGGACGATGAGATCAGCATATAAAGAACATTTATGTGCTCTAATGGGAACTGATTCAAAAAACTTTGTTGCAATAATATTTCCCTTAGGAGTTTTGACTAACAACTCCCTTGTTAAATCAAATTGAAAATATCTAATTTTCATAGAAAACTGGGAAGATATGAAACAATGCGATGATCTAGAATAAAATAATGCATTTTCTAAACTTGTAGAAACCATTAAATTACCTACCACCACATCTTTAGGAGCTTCTACCTCAGCAGTGGTGATATCATAAGCTTGTCCTTGATCCCTTGGACTTTTCTGAGTTAAGTTCCCATGATGCTTAGGACATTAATTTTTATAATGTCCCATCTCCCTGCAATTGTATCATTGAACATCGGTAGCTTATTTCTTCCCCTTGAAATCACGAGCTTGGTGGTGTTTTTCAACACACTTGTAACAGACTCTCATTCCTTTCAAGCAAGTACCGGGGTGTTTCTTCCCACATTTACTATAGGATGGATAATCAACTTTTCCCTTCTTCCCCTTATTTCCATTTCCAGAGTGATTAGCAGATCTCTTCTTCTCTTGCTTTTCTTTAAAGTCATAAGACTTAGAGAATTCTTTTTCCTTCTTAATATCACATGAGACAATGTCTTCATATAACGAGAAGGATTGTGAGACCAATGCTCGATGGAGAAATGGTTTTAACCCATAAAATAAATGATCAATCTTACTTCTTCGGTTATGTATATAATCTGCAGGATACCTCGCTAACCTTGTAAATTTGGCCTCATACTTTGCGACATTCTCATCTTCCTTTTGTCTCAGACTCAGAAATTTCCTTTCCATATCTGCTCAATGGTCGCGAGGAAAGTATTTCTCTAAGAAAAACTCTTTGAACTACCTCCATTTCATAGTTAATACTTCATCATCTTCCTTTGTGTTTTGAATCAATGATCACCATTGATCAGCATCTCCAGTGAGGCGGTAAACTGCCATGATAACCTTTTCCCTTTCACTACTCCCCAAGGCATGGAATATTTTCTCTAAGGAATTTATCCTTTTCTCATCTAATAAGGGATTTGTACTCCCATTTAATGTTGGTGGTTGTTTCCTCATGAAGCGGTCTAACATTGATCCTCCACGTTGTGAATCAGGGTGCTCCATAAGAGTAAGTTTATTATTCATAACCTGAGTGAGTTGTCCCAATATGGGGATAATCTAATCAGCACCAGTTGTATCACCAGCTCCATTATAATTATCTTGAGCAGGAGGGAAATCCCTACATGGAGTGTGTGCATTGATACGGTTTTCATTCCTTCCACTAGGTGGCATTTCTAAACAATGGCATAAACTAGATCAGTTTATGAATCAAAATACATAATTCCATACTTGTAAAACACTTAACATAAATTGAACAGTTTGTGGATATAATCTATAATCATAAAAATGTTTTCTTTGATGAAGTATATACTCATAAACCCTTCATAATATTTTGTAAAGAAAATGATAATTATCCTAAGCATATCCCCCAGGAGTTTCGTAACCAAGAGTGCAGCAAGGCTCGTTGTCGTGCACCAGTTCCCATTCGAGTCCAGCTCAAAATGGTGTTTTCGGGTTTTACCCCTAGGTGCATATGTTCCAGAGCCGCCTCTACCTTCTCGTATCCATACAGGGATTTATTGCTTAGAAAACTCACAAAATCTCTATAATACCAAAATTCTAGGAAGTTCTTCTATAATAATCCTCAAAGTCTATCTTAGGGATATGTGCTCTAATCATAGTTTTTCTAAATCTAGCTTCCAAGGTTAGTACTAAACTTCCTCTGATACCAACTGCAACGCCCCGACCCCATTTACCCAGAGTCGGTGCATTATTACGTAACATTGGCATGATCAAAAAAGATCAAGTCTCGAAAGACCAATTAGTTTATTAGCATTGGAAACACTAGATACATTCATAAATGTTACATTACATCATAAAATGAAAAATCACAATAACATAGTCTCCATAGTCCACACTCATATCCCTTTCAGACTATCCCTGTAGGTCAGTCATAAAATATTTCTTCAAATCCTGGGAAAATAAAACATTGAAAGG
The DNA here is from genome assembly GCA_963277665.1 of Viscum album. Taxonomy (NCBI): domain Eukaryota; kingdom Viridiplantae; phylum Streptophyta; class Magnoliopsida; order Santalales; family Viscaceae; genus Viscum; species Viscum album. The sequence goes on from OY728151.1 coordinate 299,972,062, forward strand.
GGTGAGCTCAGATTCTTAGTAAAGATAACAATATAGCGGAAACTTTCATAAATAAACATAAAAATTTAAGGTAATATATAACTAAAACAAAATCCTTTTAAACTTTAACTTCAGAATAATATGGAAAAAATAAAATTAAGTAATTCCATTTACTTATTCACATGGATATTCTACTAGTCGAATAATCACATGCAATATCAATAACTACTTTCATAATGATGGAATGCATAATGTCAGACTATCATAACCACGTAGCCAAGGCCTCGTGCCAAGACTAAAAATAAGATTTTGTCAAGGCCTTGTTCCAAGACACTAGTTTGTCTCATGAGACCTACCGATGCATCGAGGAGCTATATCGGGCTCCACTCGTCACTTATTAAGTCCAATTCATTCCTTATATGAAAATTTTTAAACATATCATAAACCATAACATTATCGTATCACATAAAACTTGCATAAATGAAACATAACATTTCCACATTTCAATCACAAGATATCAACACAACACATTGATATAATAAAAACATTATAAAAACCATTTTCAATACCAAAATAAAATAAAATTAGAACATGGTATTTATTTTTCATTTAAAAAAAAGTTATGGCTTGTAGAGGAAGCCGAAACTCAAATAATGGTCACGGCGGCGGAGAAGTCGTTGTCGCCGCATAAGTAAGACAAAACATTCCTTTTGTCGTTTAGTAAAAACACTTCTTATAAAAATATTCCTTTTGAATAAAATTAAAATTCAAAGGGTTTTATACACCGTATAAAGGAAAGTTGTGTATAAAACAAAATATGCCTCAATGAAAGGAGATTGAGACGAAGTCCCTTACCTCGTGTCTGACTTGACTCGATCGTTATTTAATCTCATGAATAATAAAATAGAGTTAATTTATACTAGCTTAAGAACCTTTTTCAAGTTCATTATTCCTTTTATATCACTTATTACCATGTTATGAACATTATGTAATTATTTAAGTTAATAACGGTCGTTTTTTCGATCTTTGGTACTTGAGTCAAAAATAAACTTCTTATAATTACAAGTTGTTTATGTGGTAAAATATCAATTATATCCAGTATTATATTCATTATGTAGATATCAAATATATCATATATATCCATTATATAAATTCATTTATAATATTACCTAACATTTAGAGGTAAGAAATGAAATGCACCGTTCATGGAGACGGTAATCCATACGTACGCATGAACGCTACTTTCATTTCTATTTCATATTTAATGGAATCAAATCATAATGATATAAAGGTATATTATAATTCCAGTATAATATCATATATAATATCATTTACTCCATCCTTTATACGTCCCACATATGGCATTAATGATTCAAATCACTTTGAGGGGGCGGTAATCCGCACTTCCTAAAATGAAATTATCGCGTTTACCCATAATGGAAATCATAAAGGTATTCCATAAATGAAAAATACAGAAGAATAAGGAAAAAACATAATATATATCATATATAAATATAGTGACCTCTTAATGGCCACTATGAGAGGCGTTAAAATAATATTGAACAATCATCGTTTCGTGAGGCAGTAATTCGCCACCCACAGAAATAGTATGTTATTTAACCATTAGACGAAGGTGTGTGTAAGTTTAAATCAAATCCTTCTCATAAAAACATACTATTATATTTAATATACTGGTTTTGTTACAAAATAATAGAATAAAAAGAGTTTAGGTGGTTGGAGAAGCAAAATAAAACAAAACAACATAAGAGAAGACATTACCTTTAAATCGGGTAACACCCCTCGGTTTGAACCAAAATGGTTTATTGAAGATATTTCTGCCTAAGGTAAGGAATATATGATGAGGAGAGGGATTTTGAGAGATAAAATGGTCAGATTTTTGCCAATACAATCGCTTGAGAGGTTTGGATAAGGTGGTAGAGTTGGGGGCCTTTTATAAGAGGAGTGGAGGGGCTCTTTTGGAAACATTGAAATGTTACTTTATTAAGAAATGTTTTTCGTATTTTAAAGGTACCACAACGATATATTTCTAGGATAAGGTGATAATGGTTTGAAATAAACCCATTAAATAGGATTTAGACAAGTTTAAGTCTTATATTTTACCTTATCTTTTCATTTTATTTAAATTGTTCATTAATGAGGTAATCACTGCATCATCATGGTGTCATAAATAAGTTTATTTATTTAATGTCTAAAAATTATAAAAAAACTACCATGATGTAGGAAATATTTTTAGATTTCCAATGACTATTTATAGTATATAAGATCATTTATTTAGACAAAATTAAAAAAAATTACTTGGGTGATACATACTTTTGTTATATTTTCCTTTCTTTAAAAATAAAAAGATAAAATGTCACTATCACACAAAAGTGATTCCATGGGGTCCAAAAGTTTGGTAAAAGGCATACCATGGTCGGCCATGACACAACCAATAGCATTAGGATACATTTTGGGGTTATTTTATATTATTATGATAATATTTTATTACCCTTAACTACCCGATTACTAATTAATCATGATAATTGAAGATAATTGTCATCGTTACTATTCATAATGTCCAAAAACAAGAGTCTTAATTACATAATTTGGACCTCATGATTAAAAATATGGAATCCATTTTAACAAATTATAAACACATAAATAAAATTAATTAATTTAAAAATTATTCCCGCTGTCAAAACAAATAGCGTGTTTTTAAGAAACAATATCTATCAAAAGATTGACAATTGTTTATATCCAACTTAAAAGTGAAATTAATTCTAATTACCACCATTGGATAAAATGGTAAAATTATATTCTAATTATACTTTAAAACCACTCAATAGTATAATTTATCACTATAAATTACTTTGATTAAAAAAGTTGTTTTTAAGTATTTTTCACTATTCATTGAAAATTTGAAGTTATCAGAAAAATACCAAAAATTCAAAATAGACTAATTTCGATATTTAGAATCCAAAAATGAAGTCCATTTTAAAATATAAAATTTATATTATTTCAAAAAGTGGGTATTACTATTCATAACGACTACTTTGATTGGTCGTGGTGTGTTAGAACTTGAGGTTTCGTACAACACACGTTGCTCTATTATTCAAAGAGAAGTGTACCATCGAAACTTGGGGTGTTAAATTTTTAGTTTTTTTTAGTTTTTTGTTTTTAGGTTTTTAAAGTTTTCTTTTGGTTTTCATGGGTTTTAAGGGTCTTTATATATTTATGTATTTTTAAGTATTTTCATTTTTTATTGTTTTCTTAGTTTTTTTAGGAATTTTGTGAGTTTTTTTGGGTCTTTTAGGTTTTAGGGGTTTTTAGGTTTTTATTTGAGTTTTTAGCATTTTTTAAAGTTATTTAGGGATTCTAAGGGTTTTAAGAGTTTTTTTAAAGTTTTTAGGTGTTTAAAAGGTTTATTTTTTAGTGTTTTTATAGTTTTTATGGGTTTTTAGGGTTTCCAAGGGTTTTAGGGCATTATAGTTTTTATTCTTTTAGTGTTTTTAAGTTTTTTTTTGTTTTATACCATTTTAGGGATTTTAGGGTTTTAATGTTTTTTTATGTTTTTTATATTTTTTTAGAGGTTTTCAAGGTTTTTTGGGTATTTTTATTTTTGGGGATTTTTAGGGATTTTATAGGATTTTATATTTATTTTTTGGTTTTTATGTATTTTGATGGTTTTAGGGTTTTTAATGTTTTTAGGGTTTTTAGGTATTTTTATGTTTTTAGGTTTTTAGGGGTTTTAAGTGTTTTTATGTTTTTAAGGTTTTATTAGGGTTTTTAGGGTTTTTTAAATTTTTACTTATTTTTAGGGATTTTTTGGATTTTTTATGGGTTTTATCGTTTTTAGCGATTTTGAAAGGTTTTTTAGGGTATTTTTTAATTTTTTGGGGTTTTTAGGGGTTTTTTGAGCTTTTAGGTTTTTATTATTTCTGGAGTTTTTAAAAAAAAAATTGGGTGTTTAATGTACCTTTTGATTATTTATTTGTTTTCATGAGTTTTATGGGGTTTCTGTATTTTTTAGGTTTTTAGGGGTGTTTTTGGTTTTTAAGGTTTTTAAGGTTTTTTTGGTTTTTCATAGTTTTTTAAGGTTTTTATCATTTTTTAGGTTTTTTAGGGCGTTTGTGTCTTTTTATGGCTTTTGTAGGGGTTTTCAGGGTTTCTATAGTTTTTTACGTATTTAGGAATTTTTTCATTTTTTAGGATTTTATGATTTTTTAGGGATTTATTGATTTCGTGGGTTTTTAGGGATTTTGGGTTTTTGGTGTTTTTTTTTAGTTTTTAGGGTTTTTTGAGTTTTTAAGGGTTTAAGGGTTTTAATAGGTTTTTTTACATTTTTTTAGGTTTAAAGGGTTTTTATAGTTGTTTGTGATTTTTTAGGGTTTTATGTGTTTTTAGGATTTTTGGGTGGTTTTATGGTTTATGGGGTTAGGGTTTTGGGGTATTTTAGGGGTTTTAGTAGTTTTTAGTTTTTTTAGGGATTTTAATTTTTTTAGGTTTTAACGATTTTCTTATGGGTTTTTGGGTTTTTAGGGGTTTTTACGTTTTTAGGGATTTTGAGGGGTTTTAGCATTTTAATGGGTTTTTAGGGTTTTTAATCTTTTAAGGGGTATTGAGTGTTTTTAGGTTTTTTAAGGTTTTAATTGGGGTTTTAGGTTTATTTAACGTTTTTAGCGTTTTTTACGTATTTTTAGGATTCTTATGGTTTTTAGGATTTTGGGGGATTTTAAGTCTTTATTGGATTTTTTAGGTTTTTTATGTTTTTTGGGTTTTTATGATTCTTTTGACTTTTTTAGGGTTTTATGGTTATTTTATAATTTTTAACGTTTTTAGGGGTTTAAAGGGTTTTTATAATTTGTATTAATTTTTAGGGGTTTATGGGTTTTCATTTTTTTAAGGTTTTTATGGTTTTTAGTGTTTTTAAGGGTTTTTAGAATTTTTTAGGTTTCTAGGGTTTTTCATTATTTTTAAAGTTTTAAGGGTTTCTTAGGGTTTTTAGGGTTTTTAGTGTTTTTTATCTTTTTAAGGATTTTTTTAGGGTTTTAGGATTTCTATGGGTTTTTAGGGTTATTAGTGTTTATGAGGGTTTTTAGGGTTTTTAGGGTTTTTTAGAATTTTTAACATTTTATATTTTTTAGGGGTTCTAAGTATTTTTATATTTTTAAGGTTTTATTTAGGTTTTTTTATTTCTTTACATATTTAGGGATTTTTAGGATTATTGTGATTTTTTAGGGTTTTTAGTGGTTTTTAGTGGTTTTTAGTTTTTTTAGGTGTTTTGTGGGTTTTTTAGGATTTTAGGAGGGGTTTGAGTTTTTAGGGTTTTAAATGTTTTTTAGAGTTTTTAATGTTTTTTGGGTTTTAAAGGGTTTTTAGAGTTTCTAGTGGGTTATTAGAGTTTTTGTGGGTTTTAAGGTTTTTTAAGGTTTTTAGGGTTTTTTATGGTTTTTAGTATTTTTAGGGTATTTATCATTTTTTAGGTTTTATGGTTTTAAATTTTTTAGATATTTAAGGTTTTGTTGGGGCTTTCAAGTTTTTAGGGTATTTCACATTTTTAGGAATCTTTAGGTATTTTTTATCATTTTTATGGTTTTTAGGGGTTTTAGGGATTTTGACAGTTTCTATGGTTTTTTAGGGTTTATAGTAATTTTTAGTTTTTTAGAGATTTTAAGTGTTTTGGGGGTTTTAAGGTTTTTTATGGGTTTTTCAGTTTTTAAGGTTTTCTTTGTTTTTAAGGATAATTTGGCTTTTATGATTTTTATGGTTTTTAGGTTTTTAGGGATTTGGAGTCTTATTTTTTTATTGTTTTTTAGGGGGTTTATGGTTTCTAATGGTTTTTGTGTTTTTTTAGTTTTTTATTTTATTTTTTAGTGTTTTAATGTTTTTTATTTTTTTAAGTGTTTTTAGGTTTTTAAGTTTTTCTTAGGATTTTAGGGTTTTCTACATTTAGGTATTTTTTTCGAGAATTTTTATGATTTTTTGGGTTGTTAGTATTTTTATGGATTTTGATGGTTTTATGGTTTTAAAGATTTTATTGGGTTTTGGGTTTTAGGGTTTTTTTTAGTTTTTAGGGGTTTTAATAGTTTTTAGATTTTTTTTATCATTTTTAGGGGTTTAAAAGGATTTTGAAGTTTTTAGTACGTTTTATGATTTTTTTTGGATTTTTAGGGTAATTATGTTTTTTCGGGATTTAATGGGTTTCATGGGTTTTTAGGGTTTTTAGGGTCTAGGTTTTTTATCATTTTTTCAATTTTTAGCGGTTTTAATTTTTTTTAATTTTGTATGGCTTTCTTAGGATTTTTAATATTTTTAGATTTTGTTAGGTTTTTAGGGATTTTTTTGGTTTTTTATGGTTTTTAGGGATTTTGAAGATTTTTTAAGATTTTGGGTTTTTATGATTTTTTAGTGGTTTTAGAATTTTGAGGTTTTTAAAGGTTTTTTGTGTTTTTAGGTTTTTAAAGTTTTCTTATGGATTTTCAAGGTGTTTTGGGTCATTTACATTCTTAGGAATTTTTAGGGATTTTTAATGATTTTTTTTGGTTTTTAGAGTTTTTTTAGATTTTAAGGGATTTTATGGTTTTTTTGGTTTTTTAGGTTTATATGGTTTTTTTTTGAGTTTTTATTTTTTTTTAATTTTTTTTATAGTTTTTTAATATAATAAGGGGTTTAAAGTGTTTTTAGTGTTTTCATTGCATTTTTAAAGGTTTTTATTCATTTTTAGAGTTTTCAAGGTTTTTAGGGGTTTTAGGGTTTTTAGGATTTTTTTTACTTTCAACATTTTTAGGTTTTTTAGGGTTTTAAATGATTTCAGGTTTTTAAAGTTTTCTTAGGGGTTTTCAAGGTATTTAAGATTTATATGTTTTTAGATTTTTTTAGTGATTATTAAGATATTTATGGGTTTTTAGTGTTTTTAGGGATTTTTTGGGTTTTTTGGGTTTTTTGGGTTTTAACATTTTTAAGTTTTTTAGGGGTTTTAAGTGTTTTCAGGTTTGTAAGGTTTTATTAGTGTTTTTCAAGGATTTAGGGTTTTTTATGATTTTATGGATTGTTTGGTTTTTTATGTTTTTTTATGGTTTTTTATGGTTTTTTATGGTTTTTTATGGTTTTTAGGGTTTTTGAGTGTTTTTATGGTTTTTATGGTGGTTTAGATATTTTAGGGTTTTTTGCGGTTTTGGGGTTTTTTAGGGTTCTAAGTGTTTTTATTGTTTTTATTTTTTAATGTTTTCTTAGTTTTTTTCAAGGTTTTAGGGTATTTTTTTTAGGGATTTCTAGAAACGTTTATGTACTTTTATGGTTTTTTTGGGTTTTAATGGATTTTGAGGGTTTTTATAGTTTCTAGTGTTTTTAGGGTTTGGAGCGATGTTTTTTTTAGGGGTTTTAAGTGTTTTTTGTGTTTCTTATGGTTTTTTAGAGTTTTTAGGATTTTTTATGTCTTCAGGGATTTTAGGGATTTATAAGATTTTTATGGATTTTAGGGGTTTTAGGGATTCTGATGGTTTTATGGTATTTTAAAGTTTTTTGTATTTTTATAGTTTTTTAATATTTTTATAGTTTTGAAGGGTTTTTATATTTTTTAATTATTTTTAGTTTTTTATGGGTTTTTATGGTTTTCTATGGTTTTGGGGGGTTTTAGGATTTTTAGGGTTTTTAGAGTTTTAGGGGTTTTGGTGTTTTTAGCATTTTTTAGGATTTTTATGGATTTTAAGTGGTTTTAGGTTTTTAAGGTTTTCTTATAGTTTTCTATGGTTTTTAGGATTTTTTCTTTTTTAGGGATTTTCAGTGATTTTTTAGATTTTTATGGTTTTTAGGGCAAGGAAGATGCGAGGGTCGGGCTAATCCCGACCCCCCCCCCCCCCAATTTATAAGCAAGGAAAAAAGACACAGCAGACAAGGGAGGGGAGGGGTCAAACGACCCACACCCGAAAACCCCTTACAACTCACGCAAAAAAAGAAAATAAAAAAAGAAAAAGAAAAAAAAGAAAAAACACACACAACCAAGCAGCCACCACCATCATCCAGCATCAACCAGCATCCAGCAGCTCACAGCTAACCAAAAACCAGCATCCAAACTCAAAAAAACCATCATCTGGCACCTCCCAGCCAAACAAAAACCAGAAACCAGCAAGTAAAGTCATAGAGCCACATCCCTTCCGCACTTCCCAGCTAAACAGTAACCAGAGACCAGCAGTACACCTTCCAACACCCGACAACTTCCCACAAAAGAGACTCACAGCCAACAACAGCAAACCACCAGCACCAAAAACACCAGCCTCCACAGTAGCTATCATCTCCACGCTATTCAGATCCATAGCCAAAAACACAAAACCAAAGACAGAAAACATAAAACACCAGCATTTTCCAGCACACCCATTTCTAGAACCACCGCCAGCAGAAGAAAGAACAAGAAATTTGTCACATCTCAGCCATAAAACAGCCAACATTCCATCAAGTCTCACCTAGCAGCAAAACCAGTGGAAATAAATTGCCAGCAGCCAAGAGAATGTACATTCCATAGCAGAACAAGACAACCGTATGCAATACCACATGATAATCTATAAATCATGTCTTACAACAAGCTCATGATCCAGCAGAAACAAAAGCTCACAACCAAACCAAGCAACATCACCACAGCAGCCAACAAGAACACATACAACACCTCTAAATACCAACATAGCATCCAGCAAGTAGTAGAAATCCAGAATCTCGACAGCAGCATGAAAAGAAGTGAGTTGAAAATGAACCTGTATCTTTGCATCAGCCATGAAAATCCAGACGCCAAGCCACCATGTCCCTCCTATCATCCGCCAGAGACCGCCGCTGAGCCAGAAAAACCATAGCAGCTGCCACAGACCTCCCAAGCACAGATTTTGTGGGGCCTCAAGATCAACGGAAAGGAAGGGCCAGACACAAACCTTACATCCCCGATCGAGGACCGCCACTTTCATATCTGTGGGTCTTGAAACCCTAGAAGCAGATTCCAGGTCTGTCGCGCACGCACCACATCACAACTGAGAAGAAATCCCTGGAAATATCTGAAGACCAAGTTGTCATTGCACCTTTCCAAGAGAATGAAGCCCTCGCCCCTGTTGATCCGTCTGTAGACGCTTCATATCAGAAGAATCGACCCCGATCCGCGGCTGCAACTCCCCATCGCAAAGCCAAGAACAACACCATCGCACTAGTCTAAAGCCATTATGAAGCTATAAAAAACACTGCAAAAACAGATCTGGAGCTAGGGTTGACTTCGCCCTAGACCATGGGTTTTTTGTTTTTTGTTGTTTTTTATGGTTTTTAAGGTTTTTGGGAGTTTTTAATTTTTATTATGGGTTTAAAGGGTTTTTATAATTTTTAGTGGGTTATAAGGTTTTTATGGCATTTGTGGGGTTTTTATGGTTTTTAAGGGTTTTATGGTTTTTAAGGGTTTTAAAACATTTAGGGTTTTTAGGGTATTAAGTTTTTTTGTTTTCTAATATTTTTTCAGGGTTTTAATGGTTTTTTATGTTTTAAGTGATTTTTAGTTCATTTTTAGGTTTTTTGGTTTTTTGAGGGTTTTCGGGGTTTTTTTTAGTTTTTTGGGTTTTTTGGGTTTTTTAGGGTTTTTTGCATTTTTAGGTTTTTAGGGGTTTTATGTTTTCTTATGGTTTTCAAGTTTTATTAGGGGTTTTCAAGTTTTTTATTTTTTTTTTATGCTTTTGTGGTTTTTTTTGGGATTTTTATTATTGTTAGGGTTTTCTAACTTTTTTGGGATTTTTTGGGTTTTAAGGTTTTTATGGGTTTTTATGGGTTTTCTGAGTTTTTAGGGATTTAAGGGTTTTTTTATTTTTTAGGGGATTTAAACGTATTTGAGTTTTTATGATTTTAGAGGTTTTAATGGTTTTTAGAGTTTTTAATGGTTTTATGGTTTTTTAGTTTTTTGGTTTTTTAGGGTTTTTAGAGTTTTTATGGTTTTAAGGGTTTTTAGTGTTTTTTTAGCTTTTTAAGGGGTTTTAAGTATATTTAGGTTTATGAAGTTTTCTGAGGTGTTTTCAAGGTTTTTAGGGTTTTAATTTTTTTATAGTTTTTTGGTTTTTTCAAAGATTTTTATGTTTTTTAGGGGTTTTAGGGATTTTGAGGGATTTTAGGGGTTTTAGGGGTTTTAGGTTTTTTAGTGGCTTTAGGGTTTTTATCATTTTTCAGGTTATTTAGGGGTATTTATTGTTTTTAGTTGTTTATGGTTTTATTATTATTTTTAGGGTTTTTATGGGTTTTTAAATTTTTAGGGATTTGTGGATTGTTTAGGATTTTTATGGTTTTTTAGTGGTTTTAGGAATATTGAGGTTTTTAGGGTTTTTTAGGGTTTTGTAGGGTTTTACATTTTTCTATATTTTTAGGGTTTCTTTTGATTTTTTATATTTTTAAAGGTTTGTTAGTTGTTTTTAATGTTTTTAGTGGTTTAATTGGTTTTTAGTGTTTTTACGGGGGTTTAATAGTTTTTATAAGGTTTTCGGGTTTTTTAATGTCTTTAGGGGTTTTTTGGGTTTTTGGGTTTTATAGTTTTTTAGGGTTTTTAATGTTTTTCTAGGTTTTTAGGGTTTTTAATTGTTTTTATGTTTTTAAGTATTTATTAGGGTTTTCTGGTTTTTTTATATTTTTTATATTTTAGGTGTTTTTAGATCCTTTTAAAGAAATTTATGGTTATTAGGGGTTTTAGGGATTTTGAGGGGGTTTTGGGTTTTTTAGGGTTTTATGTTTTTCTGTGTTTTTAGGTTTTTTAGTGGATTTTAGTGGTTTTTAGTGTTTTTAGGTTTAAACGGTTTTCTTAGGATTTTTCAGGGTTTTTAGGGTTTTTATGTTTTTAGGTATTTTTAGTGACTTAAAATGATTGTTATGATTATTTATGGTTTTAAGGGATTTTAAGGGGTTTTGGGGTTTTTTGGGGTTTTTAAGGTTTTATGGTTTTGGGGGGATTTCGAGTTTTTTTTTTTGTGTTTTTTAGGGGTTTAAAGGTTTTTTTAGTTTTTTAACATTTTATGGGTTTAAAGGGGTTTTAGAGTTCTTTGTGGTTTTAGGGTTTTAATATGCTTTTAGATTTTTTTTTTATGGATTTTAAGGTTTTTAATGGTTTTATGGTTTTTAGGGTTTTTAGGTTTTTTTAGGGTTTATAGAATTCTTTAGGTTTTTGGCGGCTGTTAGTTTTAAAAAATTTCAAGGTTTTCTTACAATTTTTCTAGGGTTTTAAGGTTTTGTATATATTTAGGGATTTTAGGGATCTTGTAGGATCTTTATGTTTTTTAGGTTTCTATGTATTTTGAGGGTTTTGAGTGTTTTTTTTTAGTTTTTAGGGTTTCTAGGATTTTTATGTTTTTAAGGGTTTAAGTGTTTTTTGATTTTATGTTTTTCTTAGGGTTTTTAATGATTTTTTGGTTTTTTAGGTTTTTATTTATTTTTAGATATTTTTAAGATTTTTATGGGTTTTTAGAGTTTTTATGTTTTATGAGGGTTTTAAGGGTTTTTTAGGGTTTAAAGATTTTTTATGGGTTTTTTGTTTTTAAGGTTTTTTTAGTTTTTTAGAGGTTTAAAGGTTTTTAAGATTTTTTAACGTGTTTATGGGTTTAAAGGGTTTTCATTAGTTTTTAGTGTTTTAATGGGTTTTTATTGCTTTTATGGTTTTTATGGGATTTTATGGTTTTTAGAGTTTTTTATGGTTTTTAGAGTTTTTTATGGATTTAAGAGGTTTTATCATTTTTTGGATTTTAGGGGTTTTAGGTATTTTTAGGGTTTTAAGTTTTTCATAGTGGTTTTCAAGGATTTTTGTGCTTTTTATATTTTTAGAGATTTTCAGGGTTTTTTAGGATTTTTATGGGTTTTATGCATTTTATGGATTTTGAAGGGTTTGGGGGTTTTTTAGGTTTCTTAGGGTCTTTTAGGTTTTTATCAATTTTTAGGTTTTTTGAGTTTTATGTGTTTTTTATGTATTTACGGGTTTCTTATGATTTTTCATGTTTTTTATAGTTTTTATGTTTTTAGGGGTTTTTAGGGATTTTTGTGGATTTTTATAGTTTTTATTGTGTTTTTAGTGTTTTATGGGTTTTTATGTTTTTTAATTTTTTTTCTAGGGGTTTTAATGGTCTTTAGGGTTTTTAGGGTTTTGGGGGGTTTTGTATGGGTTTTAGCATTTTTTAGGTTTTTTATGGGTTTTAAGTGTTTTTAGGGTTTAAAAGTTTTCTTAGATATTTTTGGGGTTTCTAGGGTGTTTTTAGGTTTTTTTAGGGAAGTTTTAGGATTTTTAGGGGGTTTTAGGGTTTTTAGTGATTTTGATGGTTTTTAGGATTTTTAGGGTTTTTAATATTTTTAGGGGTTTAAGTGTTTTTTGTTTTAAGGTTTCCTTAGAGTTTTTTATGGATTATATGATTTTTGTCATTTTTAGGGTTTTTTTGGATTTTCTAATATTTTTATGGTTTTTTGGGTTTTTGGGTTTTTATGTTTTTTTAGGGTTTTAGGTTTTTTATGTGTTTTGGGGTTTATTTTGAGTTTTTTAGAGATTTCATTATTTTTTATATTTTTTTAATCTTTTTAGGGATTTAAAGGGTTTATGTTTTTTCATGGTTTTTAGTGTTTTTATGGGGTTTTAAGGTCTTTAGGAGTTTTATGGTTTTTTGGGTCTTAGAGGGTTTTAGATTTTTTTGGGGTTTTAGCATTTTTAGGTTTTTTTGGTGTTTAAATATTTTTTAGGTTTTTAAAGTTTTATTTGGATTTTTTAGGATATTTACATTTTTTTAGATTTTGTGTTCTTTTTTAGATTTGTATAGTTTTTTATGGAGTTTATGGATTTTTAGGGGTTTTAGGGTTTTTTAAGGTTTTTAGGGTTTTTAGCATTTTTTATGTTTTTTGGGGTTTACAGTGTTTTACTTTTTTGAGGTTTTCTTAGGGTTTCTCTAGGTTTTATGGGTTTTTTAAGTGTTTAGAGGTTTTTTTCTGATTTTTTATGATTTTTTTGGTTTTTAGTTTTTTTTAGGGTTTTTAGGGGTTTTAAGGGTTTTTATGATTTTCTTGGGTTTTAATGGTTTTTGTTTAGTTTTTTAGGGTTTATTAATTTTTTTTAGAGTTATTTAACGTTTTAAGATGTTTTATGTATTTTAATATTTTTTTAGTGGTTTTTAGGGGATTTCTGGGGTTTTTGGGGTTTTGAGGTTTTTGGGGGTTTTATGGTTTTTAGTGTTTTTATGATATTTTAGGGGTTTTATTATTTTTATGTTTTATGGGTTTTAAATTTTTCTAGGTTTTTAATGTTTTCCTAGGGTTTTTCATTGTTTTAAGGTTTTTTATGTTTTTAGGAACTTTTAGTGATTTTTTAGGTTTTCTATATTTTTTAGGCTTTTTACTATTTTTTTAGGTTTTTAGGGGTTTTATGTGTTTCAGGTTTTTATGGTTTTCTTAGGTTCTTTCATTTTTGGGGGTTTTTTAGTTTTTTAGGATTTTTAGGGATTTTTTAAATTTTTATGTTTTTAAGTTTTAAAGGGTTTTTAGGGATTTTTAGGGGTTTTTAGCAATTTTAGGTTTTTTTAGTTTTTTATGGTTTTTAATATTTTTTAGAGTTTTTTGGAATATTTCATAGTTTAAAGGGTTTTTATATTTTTTTTTCTTGGATTTAGGGTTTTTATGGGGTTTTAGGGTTTTTTGAGGTTTTAGGAGTTTTTTATCGTTTTTAGGGTATTTCAAAATTTTAGCATTTTTTGGGTTTTTTAGGGGTTTAATTTTTTTTTGTTTTTAAGGTTTTAATAGGGTTTTTTATAGTTTTTAGGGTTTTCTAAATTTTTAGTGTTTTTAGGAATTTTTATGATTTTTATGTGTTTTTTAGTTTTTTAAGGATTTTTAGGATTTTTAGGCTTTTTGGTGGTTTTTAGAGTTTTTAGGGTTTTTAGGGTTTTAAGGGATTTATAGGATTTTTAGGGGTTTTATGGTTTTATTAGTGTTTTTCAAGGTTTTTGGGTTTTTTGGTTTTTAGGGATTTTTATGTATTTTTATGATTTTTATAGTTTTTAGGGTTTTTAGAGTTTTTAGTATTTTAAGGGTTCTTATGATATGTGGGTTTTTTAGATATTTTTTTGATATTTTAGGGTTTTAAAGGTTCATTAGAGTTTTTAAAAAAAATTAAGGGTTAAATTTTTTTATAGTTTTTAGTGTTTTTTTAGGATTTTTATGGATTTTTAAGGTTTTATAAAGTTTTTTAGGGTTTTAGGTTTTTTAGGGTTTTTTGCGTTTTTTAGGTTTTTAGGGTATTTAAGAATTTTTAGGTTTTTAAGGTTTTCTTAGGGTTTTTAGTGTTTTTTATTTTTTTTATTTTTTTTAGATATTTTTAGGGTTTTTAAATGATTTAAATATGAGTTATGGTTTTTATGGATTTTGAGGGTTTCAGGGTTTTTTGGAGTTTTTGAGTATTTAGAGTTTTTTAGGTTTTTATGGGGATTAAGTGTTTTTATTTTTTTTTAAGGTTTTAGTAGGGTTTTTTAGGGTTTTATGGGTTTTTAGTTTTTTATATATTTTTAGATATTTTTAGGATTTTATGGTTTTTTGGGTTGTTTTGTTTTTAAGGTTATAGGATTTTTAGGTTTTTTATGGTTTTCTGGGGTTTTAGTTTTTTTTTTTTTTTGAGTTTTTTAGGGTTTTAAAGGTTTTTTAGTGTTTTTTAATGTTTTTTGGGATTTAATGGATTTCTAGATATTTTAGTGGGATTTTAGGGTTTTTATGGGGTTTTAGGGTTTTTTTAAGGTTTTAGGTACTTTTATAATTTTTAGCGTTTTATGTTTTTTAGGGTTCTTAGAATTTTTTATGTTTTAGGGGGTTTTAATGTTTTTAGGTTTTTAAGTTTTTCTTAGGGGTTTTTAGGGTTTTTAGGTTTTTTACATTTTTAAGTACTTTTAAGGCTTTTATAATTTTTATAGGGTTTAGGGTTTTTAGGGAATATTAGAGGGTTTGTGGATTTTTAGTGTTTTTGGGTTTTTTTAGGTTTTTAGCATTTTTAGGTTTTTACGGGATTTTAGGGGTTTTAAGTGTTTTTAAGGTTTTCTTAATGTTTTTCATGGTTTGAGGATTTTTTACGTGTTTATGCTTTTTTGGGATTAATAGGATCTTTATGGGATTTTAAGGGTTTTAGGGTTTTTTAGGTTATTTAGGTTTTTAGGTTTTTTTGGTTTTTAGGGGTTTTTTGGGTTTTTTGGGTTTTTTAGGTTTTTTTGTGTTTTTTATGGTTTTTATGAGATTTTATAGTTTTTTAACTTTTTATGGTTTTAAAGGGTTTTTATAATTTTTAATTGGTTTTTAGGGTTTTTTTGGGTTTTAGTGTTTTTAATGTTTTAGGGGGATTATGGTTTTTAGGGTTTTTAGGATTTTTTATAGTTTTTACGGGTTTTGGAATTTTTAGGTTTTTTATGAGGCTTAAAAAATCTTAGGTTTTTAAGGTTTTCTTAGGGATTTTTTACATTTTCTAGGATTTTAGGACCTTCTTTGATTTTTGTGGTTTTTTAGGGTTTTTAGTGATTTTTAGGTTTTTTAGGTTTTTCTAGGGGTTTTATGATTTTTTTAGTCTTTATGGTTTTTTTGAGATTTTTAGGGGTTTTAAGTTTTTCTATTATTTTTAATGTTTTTAGGGGTTTTAAGGTTTTCTATTATTTTTAATTTTTTAGGTGTTTAAAAGGTTTTAAGTTTTTTTGTGGGTATGAGGGTTTTTATGGGGTATTAGGGTTTTTATGGGATTTTAGTTTTTTAAGGTTTTTTTGGTCTTTCATTAATTTTAGGGGTTTTTTGGGTTTTTGTGGTCTTTTAGGGGTTTCAGCATTTTTATGTTTTTAGGGGTATGAAGTGTTTTAGGATCTTTAGGCAAATAAGGCTCGGGTCTAAGCTATTCCTGGAACCCTCCAAAATTTATTAAACAAAAAGACACAAACACTGCAGACAAGGGAGGGGAGGGGTCGAACAACCCACACCCAAAACCCCTTACAACCCACGCCAAAGAAAGAAAAACAAAGAAAGAAAGACACAAAAACAGACAAAACCGCAGCATCATCACGTCACATCCAGCCAGTAACAGCATCCAACAGCACTACATCCAGTGTTAACCAGCATCCAGCAGCTCACAGCTAACCAACAACCAGCATTCAGACTACAGCAGCAAACAACATCCAGCAGCAGCAACCAGCCAACCAGCATCCACAACAAACTAGCAACGAGCATCCTCATTTTTAGACAGCCAGCACCTCTTTCTACCACCAAACATCTCCCAGCATCCCACTTCCACTCCAGTAGCACAACAACAAACTCGTCCATAGCAGCAGCAAATACCAAATAGCCACACGTCATCCAGCATTTACCATACACCATACACTCAAAACCAACAAAATACCCACATCCAGCACACAGTACCTTCTCACCAAGAAGGTCCTTTCCAACAGCATAGAACAAACAGCATCAACAGAACATGAATCATCGCCACCCAACAGAACCGGCAGCCAGCATCCACAACAAAGCCAAAAAACCAGCCAAAAAGCAGCACCAATCCTTCTCCCCAACAACAGATTTGGGGGAGGCCACGAATGAAAAATCCAGCCAAAGACTTCGTCAGCAGCAAGATCAATGAGCAAAAAGCATGCACCTCTTCGGATCCGGACAAACAGCATTGAACCAAGCGCAACGCCAATGCTCGCGCGAAGTAGATGCAAAGCCCGACGAACCCGTTTGTCACCAGGACGTGGCCATACCTCCCCCCGACACTAGAAATTCTCATCACACCAAAAAACCAGCAAGTCGAACCCTCTTATTCGGAAAAGAAACCATCTCATCGTCGTTGACTTCACCGTCGACAGCTTCAGAATCGTCCAACACACAGTAAAATCATCTCTGCTACCACCAGAGAGAGTAGAATCCAGATCTAGCAACGCCGATCCAGATCGAAACAAAAAACCGCCACAACCTGAAACAGCCCTCAAGATCTCAGCGCCGTCAGGTTTTTTTCAAGTTTTTTAGGGTTTTTATGTTTTTAGGGACTTTTTTATATTTTTTAGGATTTTTATCGTCTTTTAGGGGTTTTAGGGATTTTTTAGGGGTCTTAGGGTTTGTAAGGGTTTTATTGTTTTTTTTTTTGTATTTTAGGGGTTTTTTTAAAAAAAATTAGTGGTTTTAAAGTTTTTTATGGTTTTTTTAACATTTTATGGATTTAAAAGGGGTTTTAAAGTTTTTTGTTGGTTTTTATGGTTTTATGGGTTTTTAGGGGATTTTAATGTTTTTAGGAGTTTTTTGGTTTTTAGTTTTTTATGGTTTTTTAGTGTTTATATCATTTTTTATGTTTTTAAGGGGTTTTATGTTTTTTATTTTTTTTATGGTTTTCATAAGGGTTTTTTGTGTTTTTAGGGTTTTTATGATTTTAGTAATTTTTGGTATTTTTTTTAATTTTTTTTGTTTTTTAGAGTTGTTATAGATTTGAGAGATTTTTGGGTCTTTTAGATTTCTTAGGGTTTTTAGGAGTTTTATGTGTTTTTTGGTTTCTAATGTTTTCTTAAGGGTTTTGGGGTTTTTAGGTTTTTGTGCTTATACATTTTTATGGATTTTTAGGCTTCTTTAGGATTTTTATAGTTTGGGGGGTTTCTTAGGATTTTGGGGGTTTTTAATATTTTTAGGGATTATATGGTTTTATTGGTTTTTAGGGTTTTTTTGACTTTTTAGGGGCTTATGGTTTTTGGAGTTTCTTGACATTTTTAAGGGTTTAAATAATTTTTAGTTTTTTTAGTGGTCCTTAGGGATTTTATGGGTCATTAAATATTTTTAGGGGTTTTAGGTGGTTTTCTTGTTTCTAGGGTTTCTTGGGATTTTTTAAACTTTCTAGCATTTTTCAGTTTATTAAGGGTTTAATTATTTTTAGGTTTTTAAGGTTTTTATAAAAAAATTAGGGCTTTTAGGGTTTTTTATTTTTTTAGATATTTTTTGGGATTTTTATGGATTTTTATTATTTTTTAGAATTTTTAGGGATTTTTAGGGATTTTTATTATTTTTAGGTTTTTTAGGGATTTTGAAGTATTTGGGGGTTTTTAGGTATTTTGAGGGGTTTTATAATTTTTAAGGTTTCTCAGGGTTTTTATCCTTTTAGGTTTTTTAGTCATTTTATGTGATTTATGTTTTGAAGGCTTTCTTATGGGGTTTCAAGGTTTTTAGGGGTTTTACATTTTTAGGCATTTTTTACATTTTTAGATCTTTAATGGCCATTTAGGATTTTTATGGATTTTGGCTTGTTATGTATTTTGAGGGTTTTTTGGTTTTTTGGTTTTTTAGAGTCTTTTGGGTTTAATTGAGAGTTTTAGGGTTTTTTCTAGTTTTTTAGGGTTTTTAATGTTTATAGACTTTTTTAAAGTTTTTTGGGCCATAAGGGTTTTTTAATTTTTAATATTTTTTAGGTTTTTATGAGTGTTTAGGGTTTTTAAGGTTTTTAGCGGTTTTTATGGTATTTAGGGGTTTTTATGGTATTTAGGGGTTTTTATATTTTTTAGGGTATTTTAATGGGTTTTTGGGTTTTTGGAATCTTTTATGTTTTTAGGGTTTTTAAGTGTTTTTAGGCTTTTCATGTTTTCTTAGGATTTTTTAGGGATTCAAACGTTTTCAACCTTTTTTAGGTGTTTTAATTTTTTTGTTTTTTTTTTCTTAGGTATTTTTAGGATTTTTATGGTATTTTACGTTTTAGGGGTTTTTAAATTTTTTCTAGGGATTTTGATAGTTTCTAGTGTTTTTATAGTTTTTATAGTTTTTTGGGTCTTTAGGGTATTTTTTTTAGGGTTTTACAGCTTGTAGGGGTTTCTATGGTTTAAGGGGTTTTATCATTTTTAGGTCTTTTAGGGGTTTTTGGGCTTTATATATTTTTTAGATTTTTAGGGGTGTCAAGTGCTTTTAGGTTTTTAAGGTTTTCTAAGGGATTTTTAGGGTGTTTATGTTTTTTTATGTTTTTAAGGATTTTTAAAGATTACTTTTTCTATGGTTTTTATGAATTTTTAGGGTTTTTAGGGGTTTTAAAGGTTTTTTAGTGTATTTAGGGTTTTTATAGTTTTTTTGGTTTTTAGGGGGTTTTTGAGTTTTGTAGGGTTTTTAAGTTTGTTTAGAGTTTTTTAATTTTTTTTATGGGTTTAAAGTGTTCTTGGAGTTTTTAGTGGTTTTTAAGGATTTTTATGGGTTTTAGGCAAAGAATGCACGGGTCCAGGCTATTCCCGAAACCCCCCAAAATTTATAAACAAAGGAAACAGACACTGCAGACAAGGGAGGGGAGGGATCAATCAATCCACACCCAAAACCCCTTACGACCTCAGCCCGAGGGTTTTTAGAGGTATTAGGTTTTAAGTTTTCTATGTGTTTTTAATTTTTTAAGTTTTTCTTATGGTTTTTCATGGGTTTTAGGGTTATTTACATTTTTAAGGATTTATAGGGATTTTTTAGAATTTTTATTTTTTGGTTTTTTAGGTATTTTGAGGGTTTTGGGGTTTTTTGGGGATTTTGGGGTTTTTGGGATGTTTAGAATATTTAGAAATTTATATATTTTTATGGGTTTTAATTTTTTTAAGTTTTTAACTTTTTTAGGGTTTTTCTTGGTTTTAAGGGATTTTTATGTTTTATGGGATTTTAGGGAGTTTTTAGGTTTTTATGTTTTTTTTTTCTTTTTGGAGATTTTGATGGGTTTTGGGATTTTTTATAGTGTTTTGGGTATTTATGGTTTTTTTTAATGTTTTTTTTATTTTTTTAGGTTTTTAGGGTTTACTAGAGTTTGTTAACATATTTTGGGTTTTTAAGGGTTTTAGAGTTTTTAGGGGGTTTTTAGGGTTTTATGGATTTTTAGGGTTTTTAAGTTTTTTAGGGGTTTTTATGGGTTTTAATGTTTTTATGGTTTTTAGGGTGTTTATGGTTTTTAGTGTTTTTTAGTATTTTTAGGGTTTTAAAGTGTTATTAGATTTTTAAGTTTTTCTTAGGTTTTTTAGGGTTTTTAGGGTTTTTACATTTTTAGGGATTTTTTAGGATTTTTAATGTTTATTGGGTTATCAAGGATATTGAGGGTTTTTAAGGCTTTTATGGATTTTATGTATTTAATGTTTTTCATTTTTTTAGGGGTATTAAGTGTTTTTATATTTATAAGGCCTTCTTAGGGTTTTTTAGGTTTTTTATGATTTTTATGATTTTAGCTATTTTAGGGAAAAATCGTTTTTATGGTTTTTTTGGGGGGGTTTAGGGATTTTAGGGGTATTTTGTGTTTATTATAGGTTTTTGGGGTTTTTGGGTTTTTTGGTATTTTTTGTGTTTTTAGGGTTTTTAGAGTTTTTTAACATTTTTAGGGGATCAAAGGGTTTTTATAATTTTTAGTGGTTTTTTGGGTTTTTTGGGTTTTATAGGATTTTAATAGTTTTTATGGGTTTTATGGTTTTTATGGGGTTTTACGGTTTTAAGGGGTTTTTGGGTTTTTGGGTTTTTGGGTTTTTAGTGTTTTTTAGGTTTTTAGGGGCTTTAATTCTTTCTTGTTTTTTAAGGCTCTCTTATAATTTTTCAGTTTTTTTTTTGGATTATTTACATTTTTAGGAATTTTTTTGTGTTTTCTAGGATTTTTGTTCTTTTTTAGGGTTTTTATGGATTTTTTTGGGTTTTAGTGTTTTTTAGGCTTTTTAACATTTTTTAAGGGGTTTTAACTATTTTTTAATTTTAAGGTTTTCTTAAGGGTTTTTAGGGTTTCATACATTTTCATGTATCTTTAGGGATTTTTTAGGACTTTTATGGTTATTTTGATTAGTTTTTTGAGGATTTTTTTGGTCTTTTAGGGTTTTTTGAGTTTTTTTAGGTTTTAATGGTATTTACAGTTTTTTAACATTTTAGGGGTTTTAACAATTTTAGAGTATTTTGTGGTTTTTTATAGTTTTTATGGGGTTTTTTTGTTTTTAAGGTTTTTAGGGGGTTTTATGGTTTTTAAGTGGTTTTAGGATTTCTAAGATCTTTTAGTGTTTGTATGATTTTAGGAGTTTTAAGTGTTTTTAGGTTTTTAAGGTTTTATTAGGGTTTTTCATAATTTTTTTTTTATTTTTATGGATTTTTAGGTATTTTTAGAATTTTTTTTATTTTGAGTGGATTTAGGGTTTTTTAGGGTTCTTAGCATTTTTTGGTTCTTTTGGGTTTTAAGTGTGTTTAGGTTTTTGGGTTTTAAGTTTGTTTAGGTTTTTAAGGTCTTCTTAAGTTTTTTATTGTTTTTAGGGTTTTTACATTTTTAGATATTTTTTAGGATTTTTATGGGTTTTAGGGTTTTTAGGGATTTTGAGGGTATTAGGGGTGCTGGGGTTTTGTGGTTTTTTGGATTTGAGTAGTTTTTTTAGTTTTTTGAGGTTTTAAGGTTTTTATAGTTTTTAAAATTGTATAAGGATTTAAAGGGTTTTTAGAATATAAGTGTGTATTTAGGGTTTTGTTAGGGTTTTAGGGTTTTTAAAGTTTTTAGGGATTTTTTAATGTTTTACCATTTTTTAGGTTTTTAGGGGTTGTAAGTGTTTTTAGGTTTTCAATGATTTCTTAAGGTTTTTTAGGTTTTTTAGCATTTTTCCTTTTTTTTGGATTTTTGGGTACTTTTTAGGATTTTATGTTTTTAAAGGTTTTTAGGGATTTTGAGGGGTCTTGGGATCTTTAGGGTTTTCAGGTTTTATGGTTTTTAGCATTTTTATGTTTTTTATGGGTTTTAAGTGTTTTTATATTTTTATGGTTTTCATAGGGGTTTTCATGGTTTTTAGGGTTTTTTACATTCTTAGGGATTTTTAGGGATTATTTAGGATTTTTATGGGTTTCATGGTTTTTATGGATTTTGAGGGGTTTTAAGGTTTTTCAGGGTTTTTTGGGGTTATATGGTTTTTTTGATTATTTATGGTTTTTTGTGGGTTTTAGGGTTTTTTGGGTTTTTTGAGTCTTTTAAGGGTTTTAAGGGTTTTATTGTTTTTAGTGTTTTTAGGTATTTTACCATTTTATAGGTTTTTTATGTGGTTTAATTATTTTTAGGTTTCTAAGGTTTTCTTAGGTTTATTTAGTGTTTTTACTATTTTTTAAAATTTTAGGTATTTTTAGTACATTTTTGGGAACTTTTGTGTTTTTTGGGTTTTTTGGGATTTTGAGGGTTTTAGGGTTTTTTAGGGGTTTTTTATTATTTGGGATTTTATTGTTTTTTAGTTTTTTAGGGTTTGTGTTTTTAAGTTTTTTATATTTTTTTATATTTTTTAGGGGTTTAAAAGTTTTTGGGGTTTTTAATAATTTTTTAGAGTTTATTGGTTTTTATCATTTTTAGGTTTTAATGGGTTTTAAGTGTTCCTGGGTTTTTAATGTTTTCTTAGGTTATTTTTGGGATTTAGGGTTTTTTACTTTTTAGGGATTTTTTTTTTTGATTTTTTCAGGATTTTTATGGTTTTTAGGGATTTATAGGGATTTTAGGGTTTTTATAGTTTTTATGTATTTTATGGTTTTTTTGGGTTTTAGGGTTTTTTTGAGTTTTTTAGGGGTTTTAAGGTTTTTTATATTTTTATAATATTTTTAGGTTTTAAAGGGTTTTTAAAGTTTTTAGTGGTTTTATGGTTTTTATGGGTTTTTTTGGGTTTTTTGGGGTTTTTTAGCTTTTTGGGTTTTTATGGTTTTTAGGGATTTTAGGGTTTTTTGGATTATTTGTATTCTTTATGTTTTTAATGGTTTTAAGTGTTTTTAGGTTTTTATGATTTTCTTAGAGTTTTAGGTTTTTTTGTGATTTCTTCATCTTTAGGGATTTTTAGGGGTGTTTAGAATTTTTATGGGTTTTCAGTGTTATTATAGATTTTGAGGGTTTTTATAGTTTTTTGGGGGTTTTAGGGGTTTTATGGATTTTTTGGGTTTTTAGTGTTTTCTTACATTTTTTGTTTTTTAATGGATTTTATAGTTTTTAATGATTTTAGGGGTTTAAATGATTTTTATTGTTTTAGTGGTTTTTAGGGGGTTTATGGGTTTTTAGGGGTTTTTTAAGGTTTTAGGGGTTTTATGGTTTTGGTTTTTAAGGGTTTGTAGTATTTTTTAGGTTTTTAGAGGTTTTAAGTGTTTTAGATTTTTACGGTTTTCTTACCTGATTTCATGGTTTTTATGGTTTTTTATATTATTAGAGATTTTTTGTGATTTTTTGTGATATTTATGGGTTTTTAGTGTTTTTAGGGATTTTTAGCTGTTTTAGGAGTTTTAAAGGTTTTTTACATTTTTAGGTATTTTAGTTATTTTTTATGATTTTTATGGGTTTTAGGATTTTTTGAGATTTTGAGGGTGTTTAGTGGGTTTTAGCGTTTTTTTGGTTTTTAGTGTTTTGAAGTTTTTTTAGGGTATTAAGTTTTTCTTATGGTTTTTAGTGTCTTTAGTGATTTTATGTTCTTAGATATTTTTAGGTATTATTTAGGATTTTTATGGTTTTTAGGGTTTTAATGATTTTGAGGGGTTTTAGGGGGTTTTAGGGTTTTAACGATTTTTATGGTTTTTTGGGGTTTTAGGGGTTTTCTATGTTTTTCAAATGTTTAATGGTTTTTTAGAGTTTTTTTTTAACATTTTAAGTGGTTTAAAAGTTTTTTTATTTTCATTGAATTTTTCGGGTTTTTATGGTGTTTGAGGGTTTTTAATGTTTTTTTTATTTTTATGGTTTTTAGTGTTTTAATGGTTTTTAGGGTTTTTAGCATCTTTTGGGTTTTTAGTTATTTAAATTATTTTTTGGTTTTTGAGGTTTTCTTAGGGGTTTTAGGGTTTTTAAGTTTTTAGGGATTTTTAGGGATTTTTATGGGTTTTTTGTCACGACCCGTCCCAGTGGGGCCCGAGCCGCAACTCCCCAAGCCCGCCTCCAATAGGCCAGGGGCTGGTGAGTAGCACTGAGTAGGCATGCTACTAATATGGGAGGCATTGCCTATAAACCTGTACACATGCACACACATCTCCAAGCCCACAAAGCTGAAAAGTAAAAACTACTAAAGACGAAAAAAACATGCATACACTAAAAAGCAACCAACAGAGTACGACAGGAAAGTGAAGTACAGTAAAGTAATACCCTGGGCCAAAAGTACAATCCCACCAAAAGAAAGTCTACAACAAAGTCCAAACTGTAGAGAAAGGTACTGGGACTGCAACCTGTCACCGAAGGAACACACCTCGGCCTGTCTGATCTCACTGAGCACCGTCCGGTCCTGGTCTGCCTAGAATCTTGTCAAAGGCTCGCTCGTCTGCACGAGAAACGACACGTGCGGGCAAAGCCTGTGCAGAGGTGAGTATAACAATACCCAGTAGGACACCCCGAAAACCACAAAGGAAATACAAACAAGGAAAATACCACAAAGAAAGGTACATTCGTCTCTACACAGTATATGTCTACGGAACATATAACAAGAATATCCAGATATACTCGTACACAAACGACCTTCGCGATACCGCCACTAGGATCCAGCTCAAAGATTCCACTAAGCATATCATCGGGAGAACACACTCCTAGGTCTAAAGAGAGAGAGACAAAGTACTTGTTCTGGGAAACACACTCCACAAGTACCTTGGGAACATGATGCTCAGGTGAGGATCACAACCAAGCCATGGAGTGATTCCGACAACTCAGTCTGAGCTAATCCGCTAAGCAGAGGATCGGCGCCCAGGTAAAGTTGGTCACGTCGATACCAAGAACTCTACCTAGGGTTCCAGGAATGAATAGAGGATCCATCTCTAAGTCTCACATAGGGGATTCCAACAACTCTATTCAGGGAGTTCTGCTGAAGGGATCATACTCCTGTGTAAAGGAAATGATACTAGAACCTTCAGGGAAAAGACCAAGGGTACGAACCCTAAGAAGTCTAGTCCAAGTCACAGAAGACAAGTGGATCAAGCCATGAAGAAAAGGTTACACGGAGTGTAGTATGGTTACACACCGTAATCCCTGACCCTGGGTACTGCCCCTGTAAATGGCCCGTGTTCCCTGGCCATGTGCCCGTACACGGTCTCTGCCCGTGTCCGTGTCGCCTACCCGTCTACCAGTACACGGGGTATCCCATGTATCTGGCTGGGTCTGGCTGGGGAGGGGTATACACAGCGTGTCCATAGCCGTGTACCCTACCTGTGCCTGTGTACTCTCTGAGTACATGCCAGGTAACCCTACCGACGAACACACGCCGTGTAGCCCATACTACACGGCGTGTAGTCGGGATTTTTTCAGAAATGGAATCTTCCTCTACGCGCCTCGGATGATCCTCCGGACTTTGATTCAACCATCTATTTGCCGTGAAACTCAAGATTCTGGATCACCTCGTCATCGTGATGTCGAAACCATGGGTTTCGGGCCTTCAATCAGCTCCAAAATCCGATTTCGGTCACCCATGCGGAAATTGTTCGAAGAACGATTTCTCCCAATCCACTTCGATCTGTCCATCGCCACCGCATCCGCCCTCCGTAGGGTCGTACCGATGCCAGATCTTCAATTTGGGACCGTTGCATCACACCACGGGTGCGCAACGATCCGTTGTTCCTTGTCCCGTGAAGAACGCAAAGAACACTCATGAAGAACGCGATAAATTTGGGGAAGAGACACACACAAATTGAGAGGGAAGAACCTCGGTCAATGTTCGTGTCAATCCTGGTCTGTCACCGTTAGACAGTTGAACGAAACCAAACAATAACAAGAATCAAATCCCCAAAATCCCTGTAAAATCCCATCCCACAAGAACGATTGATATGCGGGCTAATATGTTTGTGGATTAGTTCTCGTTCATTGTAGAAATCAAAAACGGGGAAGAATAAAATCACAACGACATCCTACCTGGATTTCTGCGGCGTTCGTTGGCGAAGATCCGGTCGTCGCATCGTCATTGCCGATGAAATCCGTCAACAATGTTGCCGCCACGTTGGGGGTTTCCTCTAGAGATTTCCCAGAGCCTCCAAGGGAAAATTAGGGTTTTGGAAATTGTAACCCTGATCCCCTGCATAATATCTATTTAAGAGATAAGATATATTTGACGTAACAAGGTTTAAATAAAATATTTTAATTAAATATTTTATTACTGTTGCGTCCAAAAACCAGATTTCACCACCGACCTGCGTCGGCCGATGTTAGGCCTCACCTTAGGTAAAATCGATGTTCTAAATGCAACGGTTCCCTCAGATTTCTGATCTGAGCACCCGTTCGAGATTTATTCCACTTTTTCCAGAAAATCGCACGCGCGCGTAGTTTAATTATTAAATTAAATTCAAACATTTGTTCCGGGCTCACCGGGCCTCGGAACTACACGTCGTCTCAGATCCTGGTCTCAAAATAATTCCCATATAATATTAAAATAATATATGGAAAAATCTGGTACATTACATCACACCCACCTTAGGGATTTTACGTCCCTGAAAAGCCAAAACAAGGGCTACTCAAAAAGATGTGGGTACTGCACGTGAATCTGAGCCTCCCACTCCCACGTGCTCTCCTGGAGATTCCCGTGTTGCCATCGTACACGCACCAAGGGAATAGATCGTCCACGAAGGATCTTCTCCTGTCGATCCTCGATCTCCACTGGGTACTCAGCAAAGGTCGCTCCATCATCGATGTCCAGCTCACCCCAGTCGATGACATGTGATGGATCATGCACATACCTCTGTAGCTACGACACATGGAAGACGTTGTGTACCCGGTCCATCTGAGGAGGTAGAGCCAAGCGATACACCACCTCACCAACTCTACTCAAAATCTGAAAAGGTCCAACGAACCTCGGAGATAGCTTGCCGCCTCGGCCAAATCTCTGCAATCCCCGTCAAGGTGAGACCCGAAGGAACACATGGTCTCCTTCCTCGAACTCCAAGGGCCTCCGTCTCCGGTCGGCATAAGACTTTTTCCGACTCTGTGCAGTCTTCATCCACTCCTAGATGACCTGCACCTTTTCTGTAGTAGCTCTCACCATCTCTAGGCCCATGAGTGCTGACTCTCCCGGGTCAGTCCAGCAAAGTGGCGAACTGCAAGGTTGCTCGTATAGAGCCTTGAATGGTGCCATACCAATAGTGGAATGATAACTATTGTTATAAGAAAATTCCACCAGTGTTAGGTAATCCTCCCAGCTACAACTGAAGTCAAGTATGCAAGATCATAGCATATCCTCCAGGACCTGGATGGTCCGCTCTATCTGACCATCAGTCTGGGGATGAAACGTTGTGCTCAAGCGTAACTGGGTCCCAAAAGCTTCCTGCAATCCCTTCCACAGTCGAGATGTGAAACGAGCATCACGATCTGAGATTATCATGGTTAGTACTCCATGAAGTCGAACTATCTTCTACATGTAGAGGCGTCCCAAGCTCTCTACTGAACTATGCTCCTGTATGGATAGGAAGTGGGGTGACTTGGTGAGTCGATCAACGATCACCCAGATGGAATCGTGTCCCCTGGACGTGCGTGGTAAACCCGCCACAAAGTCCATGGATATCCCATCCCACTTCCACTCTGGCACCTTAAGGGGCTGAGACAAACCTACTGGAACCTGGTGCTCAGCCTTTACTTGCTGACAAGTAAGGCACCAAGAAACAAACTCTACCACACTCTTCTTCATTCCTGGCCACCAGAACTGACGTCGGAGGTCCTGATACATCTTTTCCATGCCTGGATGTACTGCCAAAGGGGATGTATGAAACTCCATTATAACATCCTCCTGTAATGTCACTGGTACTACCATGCGCCCTCTGAAAAGGACAACGTGCTCCCACCTTCTGAATATCCATCAGCAGCATCACCTATGGATATCTGAGCATGTAGAGTCTCACAGCTAGAATCCCCGCGTTGTGCTTCCCTGACTCGCTGTAAGAGTGGAGGGGTAACAACCATCGACTGAAGGTAATCTCCCTCATCTCCATCCACAAAGGACAACTGTAAAGTGGACAACTGTCTTGTCACCTCATCCAGCAACTGCGAACTGGATTTCCTACTGAGAGCATCTGCCACCACGTTCCCCTTCCCAGGAGTATAAACGATCTCAAAGTCGTAAACCTGGAGGAACTCAATCCATCGCCTCTATCTCAAATTAATATCCTTCTGAGAAAAGATATATCTGAGACTCTTGTGATTAGAGTAGATGGTAAACCTCTCGCCCATCAGGTAGTGTCGCCACATCTTCAATGCGAAGACTACCGCTTCCAACTCAAGATCATGGGTCGTGTAGTTCTGCTCGTGTGGTCTCAACTGACGCGAGCCATAAGCAATGACCGCTTGCCTCTGCATCAGGACACAACCAAGCCCGGTTCCTGATGCGTCACAGAACACTACGTACTTGACACCCTCCTCCGGTAATCTCAAGATCGGTGTGCTCGTCAGACTCTGTCTCAACTGTTGGAAAGCCTACTGGCATCTCTTGGTCCACACGAAAGGCTGTCCCTTTTGGGTTAAAGCTGTCATGGGTGATGAAATCCTGGATAAATCATGGATGAATCTTCGATAGTAGCTTGCCAACCCAAGGAAACTCCGCACCTCTGTCACGCTCTGGGGTGGATTCCATGCTAGCACCGCCTCCACATTTTCTTGTTCCACTGCTACACCATCCGCTGAGATAACGTGCCCCAGAAAGTGGACCTCCTATAACCAGAACTTACACTTCGAGAGTTTCCCATACAACTGGTGCTCTCGGAGTGTGTCCAGAACCATCCTTAGGTGTCTCACGTGCTCCTCCTCAAACGCAGAGTACACAAGGATATCATCGATGAAGACCACTACAAACCGGTCTAGATAGGGTTGAAAGATCTGGTTCATGAGTCCCATGGACACTGCCGGGGCATTCGTCACGCCGAAGGGCATCACCAAGTACTCATAGTGACCGTAGCGACATCTGAAGGTCATCTTCGGTATATCCTCCTTCCGTACTCACAATTGGTGATAGCCTGATCATAGATCAACCTTTGAGAACCATCGTGCCCCTATCAACTATTCGAAGAGGTCATCGATCCTTGGTAGTGGATACCGGTTCTTCACGGTCACCAGATTTAAGCGCTGGTAATCCACACATAGCCTCAAGCTCCCGTCCACCTTCTTGGAAAACACTGGGGCTGCCCAGGGTGAAACACTAGGTCTTACAAATCCCTTCTTCTGCAAGTCGTCTAGCTGCATCCTCAGCTCACGAAGCTCTGCAGGAGCCATCCGATAAGCTGATGCTGATATCGGGGTCATCCCGGGTTGCAACTCAATGCAGAAATCTATCTCTCAATGGGGAGGTATCCCGGGGACATCCTCCAGAAAGACGTCCTCGTACTCAGCCACCACTACTGGAAACTGGAAACTCGTAACATCTACCGCACCAAGGGCTAGGCTAGCCAACTGATGTGAAATCGGTTGTGCCCTCTTATGCACAAGTCCATCCTGCACTTCCTGGGTCTCTCTTTCACCGAAAAAAGATAACCTCATCCCATCACTGCAGACACACTGCACCCTTCTCCTAAAAAAATCAATCTGGGAATGAACTGTGGATAGCCAATCCATACCAAGAATGACATCGTAAGGCCTCGACACTACCACCAAGAGGTTTCAGCCGAAACTCTCACCTCTAAGGGTCGGGTCACACTGCCTGCAAAGGTGTGTGATATCTGAATCTTCTCCAGTCGGTGTTTCTAATCATAAGGGTCGAGTCAACGGCTCAATTGGAATCTCAAGGTCTCGAACAAGATAAGTAGCCAGAAAGGACTGACTAGCACCTGTGTCTATCAATATGGTAGCCAAAGTAGAAAAGACACAGATAGTACCTCTAATCATTCTAGGAGTACCTGGGTCATAAGCCTCTACCGCCTGTAGCTGCCTCTGCCTCTGTCCACCAGCTCCCTGAGCCTGAGGCAGACCTCCTGGGGGTGGTGGTGGTAAAGGTTCGAAATGCCTACCACCTCCAGATGCCCTCCCAGCTCCTCTGCCGCGTCCGCCGCCTCACAGATCTGTCTGCTCCACACGTTGCCTCTGCCTCAGTGGTCCATCCACTGCTCCCGTGTCAGTAGTACGGCGGGTCGGACAATATCGAGTGAGATGTCCCCTACCATCACATGAGTAACACTACCTCTCTCGAGGCTGGCTGGATGCGCCCTGTGAACCATGTACGGCTAATCCCTTGTCCTGGGATCTCCTATGGAAACATCTCCCATGCCTGGGTCCCTAACGTCGGCTCCCTACCATTGAGGTCTCTGCTCCAGCTCGCCCACTACAGACAACTGCCGGTTGTCCCTGCTCTGCCAGGAAGCTCTCGACCACCAAAGCCCTCTCGAGCACCCCAGTATAAGTAGGAATACTCATAGGGATGATGCTAACTCGGATATCTCTGTGCAAGCCCCGCTCAAAAGTCCGAGCTCTAAAGTACTGATCTCTGACCATATCCATCGAGTACCGCGAGAGGTCAGTAAACCTCGATGAATAGTCGGCCACCGACATGGTTCCCTGCTAGAGCTGAAGAAGCTCCTGTATGCGTACTACTCTCAGGGTAACCAGTGAAAAATCCTCTCTGAAGAGATTCTCAAACTCTGACCATGCAAGATTCGCCTCATCGTGAGTCTAGATGACAAAAATCCACCATCGCCCTGCCGATCCCTACAGAAGGCTCGCTGCCAGGATCACCATTTGGTCTGCTGGTGTCCTGACCAAATGGAAGACTCTGGCCACTGCCTCAAGCCAGTCCTCTGCTGCCTGAGGGCTAGGCTCACCTTGAAACCTAAGGGGTCTCTGCCTCTGAAACTCATGGAGTGCGCTCAGCCTGCGCTCCTCCTCCACTAGTACAGCGGGCGTTAAACACTGCCCCACAGGTGGCGGGATAACGGGCACGCCACCTGGTGGTAGAACTGGGGGATCTGGTCCCTGTATTGAAGCTTCATCACTGATGGGGTCATCCTCGTGATCGGGCTGCTGGATCCTAGAGGGTTCGCATCGTGGAGGCATCCTGTTTAAGAAACAAGATGTATCACAGTCAGTGAGTATATATGGAGAGCTGACTTAAGAAGGACATGGAAACCACAACCCATTCCTATATGATGCATGTACCATTATTTTCCCCCATGCAACTAGTGTTTTCATGTTCCGAGTCAAAAATCAAGTTATCAGAGCTCTGGTGTATGGATATGTCAGTCGCCGCACCAACACTGGGGTCCCTGGCCTGAGAGCCGAACTCGAAACACTTAACATTGTTGCCCCAAACCAACTCACAGACTCTCGGTCCTAAGGTAGAACTGACCACCTCTGATACCACTCTATCACATCCCGTCCTGGTGGGGCCCGAGCCGCAACTCCCCAAGCCCGCCTCTAATAATCTATAGGCTGGTGACTAGCACCGAGTAGGCATGCTACTAATATGGGAGGTATTTCCTATAAACCTGTACAGATGCACACACATCTCCAATCCCACAAACCTGAAAAGTAAAAACTACTAAAGACGGGAAAAGCATGCATACACTAAAAACCCAACCAACAGAGTATGACAAGAAAGTGAAGTACAGTAAAGTAAAACCATGGTCCAAAAGTACATCCCACTAAAAGAAATTCTGCAACAAAGTCCAACCTGTAGAGAAAGGTACTGGGACTACAACCTGTCACCGAAGGAACACACCTCGGCCTGTCTGATCTCACTGAGCATCGTCCGATCCTGGTTCTTCTAGAATCCTGTCAATGGCTCGCTCGTCTGCACAAAATACAACACGTGCAGGCAAAGCCCATACAGGGGTGAGTATAATAATACCCAGTAGGACACCCTGAAAACCAAAAAGGAAATACAAACAAGGAAAATACCACAAAGAAAGGTATGGTTAGCTCTACACAGTATATGTCTATGGAACATATAACAAGAATATCCAGATATACTTGTACAAAAACAACCTTCGTGATACCGCCACTAGGATCTAGCTCGAAGATTCCACTAAGCATACCATCGGGAGAACACACTCCTAGGTCTGAAGAGAGAGAGACGAAGTACTCGTTCTGGGAGAACAAACTCCACAAGTACCTTGGGAACATGATGCTCAGGTGAGGATCACAACCAAGCCATGGGGTGATTTCGACAACTCAGTCTGAGCTAATCCGCTAAGTAGAGGATCGGCGCCTGGGTAAAGTTGGTCACGTCGATACCAAGAACTCTACCTAGGGTTCCAGAAATGAATAGAGGATCCGGCTCTAAGTCTCACAGAGGGGATTCCAACACCTCTATTTAGGGATTTCTGCTGAAGGGATCATACTCTTGTGTAAAGGAAATGATACCAGAACCTTCAGGGAAAAGACCAAGGGTGCGAACCCTAAGAAGGGTAGTCCAAGTCAGAGAAGACAAGTGGCTCAATCCATGAAGAAAAGGTTACACAGCGTGTAGTATGGTTACACGTTGTGTTCCCTGACCCCGGGTACTACCCGTGTAAATGGCATGTGTCCTTCGTTCAAGCCGTGCAAAACCAAACTACACGGCGTGTAGTAAAGTACACACCGTGTTCCTTGACACCGGGTACTGCCCGTATAAACGGCCCGTGTTCTTCAGCTTTTCGAATAGAAAAACAACTACACGGTGTGTAGAATAAATCACATGCCGTGTTTGAGCACCTGGGCTCACTCCGTGTACGCTGGCCATGTGCCCGTACACGGTCTCTGCCCATGTCCATATCGCCTGCCCGTGTACCAGTACATGGGGTATCCCGTGTCTCTGGCCGAGTCTGGCTGGGGAGGGGTATACACAGCGTGTCCATGGCCGTGTACCCTGCCCGTGCCCATGTACTCTCAGAGTACACGCCGAGTAACCCTACCGATGAACACACGCCGTGTAGCCCATACTACATGGCATGTAGTAGGGATTTTTTCAGAAACACATTCTTCCTTCGCGCACCTCAGATAATCCTCCGGACATCGATTCAGCCGTATGTTTGCCGCAAAACTCAAGATGTTGGATTGCCTTGTCATCGTGATGCCGAAACCATGGGTTTTGGGCCTTCAATCGGCTCAAAAATCCGATTCCGGTCACCCATGCAAAAATCGTTTGAACAACAATTTCTTCCAATCCGCTTCGATCCATCCATCTCCACCGCAGTCACACCTCTGTAGGGTCGTACTGATGCCATATCTTCAGTTTGGGACCGTTTCATCACACAATAGGTGCGCAATGATCCGTTGTTCCTCGTCCCATGAAGAACACGAAGAACACTCACGAAGAACGCAATAAATTTGGGGAAGAGACGCACACAAATCAAGAGGGACGAACCTCAGTCGATGTTCGTGTTGATCTTGGTCCGTCACCATTAGACGGTTGAACGAAACTAAACAATAACAAGAATCAAATCCCCAAAATCCCCTCAAAAGCCCATCCCGCAAGAACGATCGATCCGCGGGCTAATATGTTCCTGGATTAGTCCGCGTTCATCGTAGAAATCAAAAATGGGGAAGAATAAAATCACAATGACATCCTACCTAGATTTTTGCGGCATTCGTTGGCGAAGATCTGGTCTTCGCGTCGTCGTCGCCGACGAAATCCGTCAAGAATTTCCCCGCCGCATTGGGGGTTTCCTCCAGAGCTTTCCCAGAGCCTCTAGAGGGAAAATCAGGGTTATGGGGATTGTAACTCTGATCCCCTGTGTAATATCTATTTAAAAGATAAGATATATTTGATGTAACAAGGTTTAAATAAAATATTTTAATTAAATATTTTATTACTATTGCATCCAAAAACCAGATTTCACCACCGACCTGCACCGTCCGATGTTAGGCCTCACCTTAGGTAAAATCGTTGTTTTGAACGCAATGGTGCCCTTGGATTTCTGATTCGAGCATCCGTTCGGGAGTTATTACACTTTTTCAAGAAAACCACATGCACGCGTAATTTAATTATTAAATTAAATTCAAACATTTGTTCCGGGATCACCGGGCCTCGGAACTGCACGCCGTCTCAGAGCCTGGTCTCAAAATAATTCCCATATAATATTAAAATAATATATGGAAAAATCCGGGACATTACATTTTTAGGGTTTTAGGGATTTTGAGGGGTTTGGGGTTTTTATGGTTTTTTGGGGGGTTTTAGGGTTTTTTTATTTTTTATGGTTTTTAAGTTTTTTTAGATTTCTTTATCATTTTTTGGTTTTTAAAGGTTTTGTAGAGTTTATAGAGGTTTTTTAGTATTTTTATGGGTTTTTAAGGGTTATTGAGGATTTTAGGGCTTTTATGGTTTTGGGGTTTTTAGGGTTTTTCAGGGTTTTTAGTGTTTTTAGGTTTTTTATGGGTTTTAAGTGTTTTTAGGTTTTAAGGTTTTCTTAGGGTTTTTTAAGGTTTTTTGGTTTTTTATATTTTTACGGATTTTTATGGATTTTTTAGGATTTTTAGGTTTTTTAGGGTTTTCAGGGATTTTGAGGGTTTTAGGGTTTTTATTGATTTTTTTGATTTTTAGTGGTGATTTTGGGTTTTTTAGGGTTTCAAGGGTTTTTTGAGTTTTTTAATATTTTTAGGGGTTTAAATGTTTTTCAAGTTTTTAGTGGTTTTTAAGGTTTTTATCTATTTTAAAGTTTTTTAAGGTTTTTAGGGGTTTTATGGGTTTTGGAAAGAGGACGGTTTGGGGCCAGGCTATTCCTATCCCTTCCAAAATTTATTATAAAAAAAGACGCAACAGACAAGGGAGGGGCGGGGTCAATCAACCCACACCCAAAAACCCTGAACACCCCCAAAAAACCCAAAAGTTCCCAAAAACAACAAAATAAAAATAAAACCATACAAAGAAGGAAAACCAAAGCATCTCTGATAGCATCTCCCAGCCAAACAGCAACCAGCAGCAGTTCAAAATCAGCACCTCCATCCAAGCAGCACCCAGCTTCACTATCTCCAGCCTCCATCACCTCCTCACCAATAATATCCACCGCCAACATCATAGAACCAGAACTATAATCATAAACAACAGCTTTATCACAACCTATCCATACAACAACCACCATCCAGCACCCCATGTTCAGACAACCATCTCCTCTTTCAAACAAACATCGCACATCATCCCACTTCCACCTCCGCAACCAGTAGAACCAATTCCACTCAACCCCACCATAAAAAAATTCCATCACCCACCACCTCCATCCCTCAAGGAAAGCGGTAGACAAAGTTCAGTAGATCATCATCCAGTAATTCAAGATCCAATAAAAAATCAGCAGCAACTCATGAAAAAACCAACAACCAGTAACAATCACATCTCCTCCTGGCCAGATGGGTTCCAGCATCCCACCATAGCCAGAAACACAAGACCACCAACACCCATGCCTAAACCCATTCTGCACCATCCACAACTACTTAAATTCATCATTCAGTAATAGCAACAACTCACAACCGAACCAGCCACAAATCAAAAACCCGCAATCCAGCAAATCAAAAGGAACACAGCACAAAAAGACCAGACCTTCCTCAACAGCAAGACCTAAGAGAAAGAAAGAGGAACCAGAAAAGAAAACCTGCATTTTATCCCTTTTCATCCACCATGACCCATCGCAAAACCAGAAAAACCAGCAAGACCATCCTCGGGTCCAAACGAGAAGCACAGGTCTAGGCACATGACCGTGAACACCACCACCAAGAAGCTGCAAAGCCCGTCGTACCCACCATTCACTGAAGAGAAGCCAAAACTCACCCAAACGAAGCCACCAGATCGTCTTTCCACACCAGAGATGAGATCCAGAGAACCAAACACCAAGAGACCTGAATAGCCTAGACCGAACCTAGATCTGACAAGCATACCTGAAATTTGGGCCAGGCATGCCTCTGCACAGTCGTCAAAGCATTCATCGCACCTGCTTTACACCATCGCAAAACCAGAGATACCTGTGCGACTTCAGATCTGGAGTCATCTTTGAGATTTTCTTAGTCATTGACCGGGAAGGGGCCAACCAAGAACGCCTGATCTTTCCACCAAATCACCGACGTGAGTAGCTGCATCTAACCCCAAACCAGACGATCTGCCAAGACCACGCTCAAGCCACTGAGAGATCGACAATGCCGCCAAGGAGAAACAGTGATTTATCAGGGAGAGGGGGCGACGACGGTGGAGATCGCGAAGGCAGAGCACCCAAAGACTCAGCCTCCATCTTCTCTCTTCTCTTAAAGTTTTTCTTATGGGTTTTGGGGGTTTAGTGTTTTTATGGTTTTTAGGGATTTTTTCATTTTTTATCTTTTCAGGTGTTTTAAGTGTCTTTAGATTTTTATTTTTTTAGGGATTTTAGGTTTTTTAGGGTTTTTTATATTTTTATAGATTTTTATGTTTTTTAGGATTTTTAAGGTTTTTAAGGTTTCTTGGGAGTTTGAGGGGTTTTAGAATTTTTTTTATGGTTTTGTTTCTTTTAGTTTTACGGATTTTTTTATTTTTGGGGGAATTTTATGGGTTTTTTGAGTTTTTAAATGTTTTAGGGGCTTAAAGGGATTTTAGAGTTTTTAGTGGGTTTTAGGGTGTTTTGTGTTTTGGGGGGTTTTAAGGTTTTTAGGGGGATTTATGGTTTTAAGGTCTTTTTAGGGTATTTTTTGGGATTTTTCTCATTTTTTAGGTTTTTTATAGGGTTTAAGTGTTTTATGGTTTTTATGGTTTTCTTACGGGGTTTTAGGGTTTTTAGGGTATTTTTGGTTTTTAGGGATTTTAGGGATTTTGTAGGAGTTTTATCGGTTTTTAGGGTTTGGGGGATTTTAGCAGTTTTAAGGGGTTTTAGGGTTTTTAAGGGTTATTAGGTTTTTTGGGGGGGTTGGTTTTTTTTCATTTTTTTAGTAATTTATGGTTTCTTGGGGTTTTCTAACATTTTTTAAGGTATAATGGGTTTTTATAGTTTTTAGTTGGCTTTTACATTTTTTATGGGTTTTTAGGGTTTTTAATGTTTTTTGGGTTTTTTATGGTTTTTAGGGTTTTTTAGAGTTTTTAGGGGTTTTATAAATTTTAGGTTTTTTAAGGTATTTAAAGTTTTTTTTAGAGTTTTTAATGTTTTTGTGGTTTTTAAGGGTTTTTCTTGTTTTATTAGGGTTTTAGGCTTTTATGGGTTTTTATGTTTTTTTAAGGTTTTTAGCAGTTTTTATGGTTTTTAGGGGGTTTTGGGTTTTTAGGGTCTTTATGGTTTTTATGGTTTTTATCACTTTTAGGTTTTTAGGGGTTTTAAGTGTTTATGTTTTCTAGGTTTTCTTAGGTGTTTTTAAGGTTTTTAGGGTTTTTTACATTTTAGGGATTTTTAAGGATTTTCTAGTATTTTTTATGGGTTTTTAGTCATTTTGAAGGTTTTTAGGGTTTTTAGGGTTTTTAGGGTTTTCAGGGTTTTAGGGTTTTGAGGTTTTTATGGGTTTTATGTTTCTTTGGGTTTTAAATTTTTTTTATGAGTTTTATGTTTTTAGGGATATTTATGGATTCTTAGGTTTTTCATGGTTATTTAAGGTTTTTAGGGATTTTGAGAGATTTTAGAGTTTTTTTTGGTTTTGAAGGTTTTTATGGTTTTTTTCAATTTTTAGGGTTTTTAATGTTTTTATATTATTATGTTTTGATATTTTTAGAAGTTTAAATGGTTTTTATAGTTTTTAGTAGTTTTTAGGGTTTTTATGTGTTTTAGGGGGTTTTAAGGTTTAGGGGTTTTATGGTTTTTAGAGGTTTTTTGTGTTTTAATGCCTTTGTATGGTTTTTAGGGTTTTTAGCATTTTTTTAGTTTTTAGGGGTTTAAGTGTTTATCGGTTTTTAAGGTTTTCATAGGTATTTTTAGGTTTTTTAGGTTTTTTTATGTATTTAGGGATTTTTTATGATGGTTATGGTTTTTTAGGGATTTTTATGGTTTTTAGTATTTTGTTAGTGTTTTTACTTTTTTCATGGTTTTTAACGTTTTTTATGATATTTAGTTATTTTAAGTGTTTTTAGTTTTTTAAGGATTTCATAGGGGTTTTCAAGGATTCAAGGGTTTTTATATTTTTAAGGAATTTTAGGGATTTTTTAGGATTTTTATACATTTTTATGGATTTTAGGGATTTTGAGGGCTTAGGGATTTTAGGGTTTAAGGTTTTTTAGAATTTTTAGTTTTTTTAGGTTTTTAGGGGTTTAAAGTGTTTAAAGGGTTTTAAGATTTTTCCAAGGGATTTTTAAGGTTTTTAGGGCTTTTTACGTTTTTAGGAATTTGTAGGGATTTCTAGGATTTTCATGGGTTTTAGGGTTTTTAGGGATTTTGAGGGTTTTTCAGGGTTTTTGTATTTTTTTTATGGTTTTTTGGGTTTTTTTATATTATTAGGGGTTTTTGATGTTTTACAAAGTTTTTAGTAGTTTTTAGGGTTTTTATGGGGTTTGAGGGGTTTAAAATTTTTTAGGGGTTTTAGGGTTTTTATGTTCTTTTTAGAGTTTTTTAGAGTTTTTAGAATGTTTAGGTTCATTTGTAGGGGAAAAAAATATGTATATCAAAGGGATTAGTGTTTTTAGGATTTATAGGGTTTTTAAGTGTTTTAGGTTTTAAAGGTTTTATTAGGGGTTTTCAGGGTTTTTTTACTAATTATGTTTCAGGGAGTTTGATTTCATTTTTAGTATTTTTGTAGTTTTTGATATCTTTAGGGATTTTTTGGGTTTTAAGGTTTCTTTTGGGTTTAGAGGTTTTTTTGGTTTTTTTGGTTTTTTTGGTTTTTTTGGTTTTTTTGGTTTTTTTGGTTATTTTTTATTTTTTTGGTTTTTCTGGTTTTTTGGATTTTTTGGGTTTTTTTGGTTTTTTAGGGTTTTTATGATTTTTTAGATTTTTTAACATTTTTAGGGTTTAAAGGGGTTTTGAGAGTTTTTATAAGTTTTTTAGGGGTCTTCTGAGTTTTAGGGGTTTGTAAGGTTTTTAGGGGGTTTTATGGTTTTTAGGGATTTTTATAGTTTTGGGGGTCTTTTAGGGTTTTTAGGAGTTTTAAGTGATTTTAGGATTTTTAAGGTTTTCTTAGGGGTTTTAAGAGTTTTTAGGGTTTTTACTTTTTTAGGGATTTGTAGTGTTTTTTAGGATGTTGATTGTTTTTAGGGGTTTTAAGGATTTTGAGGGATTTTCAGATTTTTAAGGTTTTTATTTTTTTTTTAGGTTTTTTATATTTTTTTAAGTATTTAAATATTTTTAGGGATTTTTTTGTATTTTTATGGGGTTTTCATATTTTTCAGAGTTTTCAGGTATTTTAGGGTTTTTAATAGTTTTTGGGGTTTCTGGTTTTTTGGGGTTTTCCGGTTTTTTGATTTTTTTGGGTTTTATGGGTTTTTAGTGTTTTTAATGTTTTTAGGGGTTTAAAGGGTTTTTAGTGTTTTTTTTTGTTTTTGGGTTTTTATAAGGTTTTAAGGTTTTTTATGGGTTGTTATGGGTTTAGGGATTTTTAGGGTATTTTGGGCCTTTTAGAGTTTTTAGGGTTTATAGTGTTTTTAGGTTTTTTAGGGGTTTATGAGTTTTTAGGTTTCTAAGGTTTTATTAGGTATTTTTTGGGCCTTTATCTCTATTTGAACTTTATAAATTCCATTGTACTCAATTTTATGAATCAATAACTCTTTGCTCCATCACATGAATACAAACTACAGGCTCAATAAATTATTTCCTTGAATTTGAATTCATGTATATTTACACTTTTAAAACATATAGTTGGTATCATATACCCTTCAAAATCAAATAATTAACTTCTATAAGAGAAATGATAAAACTATGCCCATAATTTATCTCTATCTAATCTTGATAAATTCTTTTGTACTCAATTTTATGAATTATAAACCCATTACTTAATCCCTTGAATAAAAAGAACATGATCAATCAATTCTTTCCTTGGTTTTGAATTCCTATATATTTACAACACTTTTAAAACATACATTCAGTATCATATACCCTTAAAAATTAAATAATTGGATTCTATAACACTGATACTTAATATGTAATATCCATGAAGATTTCAAAGTTATTCCTAAATCTTGGCCATTTCCATCACATAAAATCATTGTCCCTCTTTCTTGATAATAATTTAAGGTTCCAATGACCTTGATAGTCTACTCAAAGATATATTGTTTGACTTCTTGACTAACTTTTCATATTTCTATTAGAAATTTTACACACTTATACAACCATAGAAACACTAGAACCTAGTAATCACATGCCTAGTTCAACTTCTCTCAAAAATTTGATAAAAAAATTAAACATTTATTGAACTCGTTCATCTTGTTGAAACATTTTCAACAATATGAATTCCATGATCAAAACAATCCTTATAGTATATTTTATATTCTCACCAAGTTATTATCATATCCAATCATATTGCATATATGAGTAGATAATAAATATCCTCTGGTCATCCTACATCTATTGATATTGAAACCTTAAGTGAAATAGTTTATACTTCTCATAAGAATTTAGATCCACATGTTAAACTACTTCAATAGTTTTTTTCTTAGGAAGGAATTATACTAACATGTATAACATTATAATTACATAAGAACTATTCTTAAGTTTTATACCGGCCTAATAAGTTTCATACATTAAGATTAAAAGAGGATTTTGATGATGATGATGATGTTATTTATCTAAAATAGAAGCTTTTATCATATGAGTATCATGTTTTATATTTAGTTAATAAATACTTTTATTAAATTCTATTCCACTAAATTTATGATCCCTTTTTAAAATAATTCATATCCATTAGTGGGAAAAAATACATATTTCCCTAATATTGAGACAGCCTTATCATTTCTCCCATCACTTAGATATTTAGATAATCCATGATTTTAATCATGACATATATGAATCTTCAATGTTTGAGTGGAAAATTCCTTATCTAGTCTAACATATAGATAAAATCAAAACCATTCTTCTAGGAACCTAATCCTATTAGGGTTTACTAGATAATCATAACCCAATGAAAATGATAATAATGGTCACTTAATCCTATTAAGATCATCCATTGCTTAATTGAATTACCAAAGATAATCTTTGGGTACCCAGATTTGGCATGACTAACCTAGTTGGTTGATCAAGGTCTTGACAAGTGTTTACTTTGGAAGGAATCTAACACTTACACTATAGGAAAAAATGTATTTTTTCCATGTTTTTTTATGTTAATAATGTTTATAAACATTACTAATGTATTTATCCATGTTTTATAAAATCACAGTTAAATAGTGTGTTGGTAAATTTAAACCTTTTTTACAAAACCACTTACACATGTTTATATGAAACAATGATAATTGGTGAATATTTACCCACAATTTTAGAAACATGGTAAAACATCTCTTCTATTTTTTTAATTTAACATTCCCCCCACCCCACCATGTCATTTCTTCTCCATTTTTCATTCCCACTAATTTTTTTATTATCACATCTCTCCACACATCCCACTCCTAATTTATCAACAGCATGCATCCCATTCCCAATTTCTAGATTATTACTTCCTATTTCCTACCACACTCCCTCTTCCCACTACATTATGTATCCCATCCCACCTCCCTTCCCACCCATTTATCCCACTCCCCCTCTTTCTTTCCTTACACTGAACGC
Source organism: Viscum album (assembly GCA_963277665.1). Taxonomy (NCBI): domain Eukaryota; kingdom Viridiplantae; phylum Streptophyta; class Magnoliopsida; order Santalales; family Viscaceae; genus Viscum; species Viscum album. Next base: position 300,013,498 of record OY728151.1, read on the forward strand.
CCTACCTCCCTTTTACATGTTTTGTGTTACGTGTCCTACCACCCTTTACACCCACACATCCCACTCTCCCTTCCCACTCCCTTCCCTCTATGCCTCTCACTTTCCTGCATCCCTTTTGACTTCCCACCTCTTAATTTCCACACTTCTACATGGTAAAAATTTAGGCATCAAGAGTTTCAAACTCTTGACCACCTGTGATTAAATGAGATCTCGAGACACTAGTCTGAGAAAGTTCTTAGTATTAATTAAATGTAATTTTATATTTATACATAATTTAATATCAATATACTAATAAATTTATATTTATATATATATATATTAATTATTATATAATAAAAATAATATAATTAATACTATTATATAATAATTAATATACTATTATTATTAATAGAAAAGGGTTGTCTAGAATAAAAAGATCATGACCCTTTATTATAAGAAAAGAAACATGGCATAGAAGAGTGGAAGGTATCAAATAAGTGGACCAGACCTCAACCTCAAGATAAATAAAAACACATGTCAAAAGTATGATTAAATAAAATAATCCCATGGTCATTCTCATCATCTATCTCCCACTCAAACTTTTAGTAACCTTGGTGAATAATCCTGATAAATTATTCTCTGTCTCTTTGTTGCTCTAAATTGATATTACCTTTTTAAAAATTTGGTATAATATCTAGAAGAAACATTCCTAAGAATATTTTAGTAGTATTTGTGATACCTCATTTTTTGAGGCACATAAGTGAACCCTTCACTATTAGTTACCTTTTTATTTCCTTTCAATATAGTATACATGAAGGAGTATCCACCACTATTTCTAACCTTGGGATAATGGTTCTCCTTCCCATATTTAGTCATGTGGCCTTTATCAGGTTGCTTCTTCACCAACATGTTTGAATTTAAAGCAACATTGAAATTAACCTATATATTATTTTCATTAATTTTTAACTTCCATAAGATTCAAGTTTATCCAGAAACACCATCCAATCCCACATAAGCATGAGGACCAATTGGTCCTTCGCTATTGGCACCAGCCTATCCAAATTATACAATATTATGTAAAATAAGTTCCTTTGCATTGTTAAAACATATAGATGAGTATAACATGTGATCAAGCACAAACCTAACCATCTTCTCTAATTTTTCAGACCTTTTTGAACCATAAGTATTCTGTTTATGCCCCCACTCTGAGAAGGCACAATATTGATAGAGATAATAGTAGATGATTGAAGGTGGTGTGATAGTTTATATTTTTTCACAAATTCCTTTCCTTTTTCTTGGATTTCATGTAGCTTCCCCAGCATGATCCCAGATCTCCTATCCCAATCACATTCCTTACCACCAATATCCTATATCACAAAATACTAACTAGGATATCCAACTCAAGATTTATTTTGGATAGGACCATCCAACAATGTTGGTTGAACATCACCAACTCTATCATCCACTTCCTAGGATCCTTGAGTCCCCATAATTCACTATATAAAATTATTAGATTCAATTTTTTCATGTTCAGGTTTTTGGTCAATAGAATCAAAAATATTCCCATGTTCCATATATTTCACTTCATTGTCACTTAATACGCTATTTTTAATTATTAATATACTATTATATAATATAATTAATATATTTAAAAATATTATTAATATAATTTTTAATATAATTTTTAATATTAATTATACTTTTATCATAATTATTATTTAATATAATTATATGGAGTTGAAAATTCATGGTACTTTCTCTCACAATGATTCCATCAAAATTAGGATTTCCAATTGGTATGAACTTCAATATAGATTATTCCTTTAATATAAAAAGGGTGTTTATTAAACCTATGAAAAAGGATGATGGTGATAATGTATTTAATTATGCGATAATGAATATGTTTGACTTTAATCCCATAAATCATGCTGATATGGTAACTATTGATATATAATATCATGTTTATTAGAGGAAGGATCACTTCTCCAAGTATAGGATTGTAGAAAATTACCATCTCTTATCTAATCTCAAGGATAAATATAATTTTCCACATAATTATATCACATGGAAAGTATATGTGGTCTTTTTAAAAGTGAATCACAAGGTTCTTTAGGAACACCTTGAGAAATGAAATTTTTTTATCCTTTCTCATCTAATTATCCTACAGAAGGAGAATCCCTAGAATCTAAAAGGGTTAAAAAAATAAACTATTTCATATATGGGGCTTTGGTGGATGGTGTATTTCTTCTATTGGTATGGAATTTTATCATTTTTTCTTCTTTTCAAATTAATTTAAGTCAAAGGAATGGGGTTTAGGTTTGTATTAATTAAACCAGGAATCCTATGAATTCAATATTGGGATCCACTTTTTGATCTAGTGCTGGTAAAAAATTCTATTACCCAAACTTGATTTCATATTTGTAGCCTAAGATAGTTCTTTTGGAACTCCAAAATTCTTTAGGATATATCCTCATTTATAGTTGTTTCCATTAAGTTTGATAGGGAACCTAGAGGGTTCATTATGGGAACTTTGCAAGGATTATAGTAGAGGTAGATATATTCTCACCTTTAATATAGAATTTGATTCTAATCATGGATAAATTTAGATTTAAACTCTCAATATAATATGATATAATCCCTTATTTCTATAATAATTTAAAATTCATTGTACATTTAGCTAGAAAATAGCATAAGAATTTATTTTTTTCAACTATAAAAAGGTTGGACACTCGATAAATGATTGTAAGGTTAAATTTTGGATAGATGATTGTGGCCCTCTGTTAATTCCAAATGAATAGTATATATAGAGTAATAATAATACAGGGTAGGTTATTATAGTATATATTTATATACTACTATTTTTTAGATTCACAAGAACATTAAAGAATTAACCAGTATTTCCTTAGAAAGAAAGCACTATATCAGGATGATGGATATTTAAGAGCCAGTGGTAGACTAGGTTGGGGTTCCATAGTTTCATATTTGAGACTCTATTGGAATAAGTCTCATAATAATATTACATTTTTAGGGTATCATGACTCATTTTTGGGTTCCCACTATGCATTGGTTTTCCCTACTCTAGTTGAGGCAATTGGAGTTGTTGGTCATTAGTCCTCCGGGAGTGGGAATTTGATAGATGATATTGGTTAATAGGTGGAGGAATTTTTACACTCTAGTGGTAGTAAAGGTAAAAATTATTCTACCCTTTTAAGTTCTTACTCAAGTATTCAAAAGAATAGGACAGATAGAAATATAGCATTTTCTAGATCTAGTTATCAAGATAATGCTTTGATTCTGAATTAGTCTTCATTATATATGATTCCATATATAGATAAATTAAAGACTTATATTATTTAAAATGTGTAAATGGATACTAAAAAACATATAAGGATTATGGGTGGGAAAAGTTCACTCCCCTAGTCAAGGATTTTATCATATATTCACTTGCTACCACTAAATTGGTCTGTGGAAATTCTGATAATAACAACTCTATTGGTTTTTATAAAGGAATGGAAAAAGTTATTATCCCATATCCAGATAGGGGAGTTGGGATTGTATATAATGTTCATTAATCTAACCTAAACTCATCTATAGAATCATCATCTGAGTACATATTTTAAACCCCTCATAAGGACTTACACACTATTAATAGTGCCCCTAATGAGGATAATATGATTATTTATATGATGTGTAAAAGGAAGGGAGGTAAATTATTTACTATTATTGATTCACTCATATTATTTGATAATCATGAATCCTTTTTATAATAATACAATAGTGATGAGGAATTGTATATACTCATGTATTGTCCTCCTACCAAAGAGGTATGTTCCTCTGATGAATTTTGTAATTAACTGGCTTGGGATGCCATCTAAACTGGAACCCTACTTGGATCACTACTAGGCCTAAATGGAGTTCCTAATCCCCATAGTCTAGAAACTAGGGTCTGGGTATCAAGAATTTTCATTGGGAATTATTTCACCCTATGATGTCAATATAATATAAACCAGTAGAATAAACATATAAAAGATCCAACCAAACATGTCATAATAAAACATTCATACAAGGATAAACATATGACTAAAATAAAATACAGTGCAAGTAGATGTGTAAACTTCCTAAGAAAAAAGGCCAATACAACATCCCAAAATGAAACAAAATAGAAACTAGACCTAAACAAATCTATCTACACCATAAGTGGCCTCTCGGTCACTCATCACCTCCTACTCATCCATCTATAGAATAACCCGACCCAAGGAACTAAATCAAAGTTGGATACTATAAACCTATATAATATCTATATAGTCATGAGATAAATATACTAGTAGTTATTTTTACACTGAGACTATGAAAATTTCTTTATAATACAATTCATAAAATGAATGTTTAAACATAAGATATAAAACTAGGTTTTTTTCATTATTTGTAAAACAAGTGCAATACCATTCCACTTACACATTCATAAACAAAACCCCTTTTATAAAATAAAAATAAGGATGGTTAAAAAATTTAAATAAATAATTTTACCCCAAGGAAATAGGGCCTTTAAAACCATGATAAATAATCCAAAATACCATTTATCCCTCTTTCAAAAACATTTGTTGAAACTCCTCTATCATAAACATCCTCAAGGAGGAAAAATTTATTAAAACCCATTTATTAAATAACTAAATAATTTTCATTTTTTTAAATCACACTTACAAACCATTTTTAAAATAATCCAAAACAGACTCAAGGTGATTCGTGATCACACATAGGAACCAAGGAAATATCGAAACATAGTCTAAGAAAACAACCAAACAAATGTGTCATATAAATCAAATGAACTAGGTTAAAGAAATAAAATCATGTACTTAAAGCCCCATAAATATATCATTCCAAAGGGACCTACATCATGGGAATAATCCTAAGGATCTAGAAATTAAAACCTGAATTGATGATGCAATGACCTGAGATTTTGAATCCTTTAAATTAATATTATCTTAAATAGCTTGTGTCACTTGAAACTCCAAACTAATGAAACACCCGACTAAAATGAACCATGAAATATTAAAAATACATGAATAATATAATCATTATTAGAAAAAAAGATATCAATAAAATAAAATAATTATATATTATTATTCTCTTTGATTAATATTTTTAATAGGTTTCCTTTTTAAGAACCATTTAAAAGGGGTATTGAATTTTACCTTAATAAATTAAATTGATCATAGTTAAGATTTTATCATAATAGGTAATATTTATACTTATAAAATAATTGTCTATATTAAATTATTTATAAATATATATGAAATAAGATTACAAACATTTTAATTTTAAAAAGTCGTTTTTTTTTAAAAAAGTAGTTTTCTTAATATATTTTATTTTCATTTAAAAAATAATTTTTAATTTTTAATTTTTAATTTTATAAAAAAAATCATTTTTGATTTAAAAGTGTCAATATTATCTTAAGATTATTTTTTGGGATTTTTCTAAAAAGATTGATTTTAGGTTGAATAGTGAAAAATACTATTTTTAAAAATAACATGACTTTTATGACAACATTAGTATATAAGTATAAACTGTAAATTATGTAAACCTTTATATAATACCAAATATTTATTTTATAAGTGAATTTTTAGTTTTAAAAATGTTTTTTATAATTTAAAACCCCATATTTTACATTTTTAAATTTAAGATATATTTTTCAAAAAATTGTTTTCAATACATTATGCATTTATTATTATAAAATTAATTTTTACCACTTTTATAAATTTAATATTACTAAATGTATTTAAAATTTTGGATCATTATGTTCAAATTTTATAAAAATTACTATTTTATTTTTTATAATAAAGGATAAATTAACTAGGTTAAAACTAGTTATCATGGTGAAAACTAAAATGGTAAAAATGAGTTACCTTAGAGTTAAAGGGTTGAACATGTTTAAATCATGATTATAATTGGGTGTTAGAGATTTTTATTTAACTTAACACTTATTATATTCATTACTTCTCAATTTTGGATCCACTTTCCTTCTGTGTGACTTTCCATTATTGAAAAATTTTGGGTATTTTGGAAAATGTCATCCCTTTTCACTTATAAAGGGAAATTTCCTCTCCTCACTTACCCTCAAACCACAACCCCATTATTTCATCCCAAAATCTTTACAATACTATCCTATAAAATTCTATACATCTTAATTATGTTTTGTTAATTTCAAAATACCATCCCTCAAAGGCTCAACCTCATTTGTAGAGGAGATAACCTAAGAATTGAGGTATAAGTTCTTATCCTCTATTTATATTTACAATTTCTTTATTTGATTGATTTTATACTTCCTAAATTTTATTTTCACCATATTAAAATGATAACATCAGTATCATTAATATAATTTTATGTTATTATAATTATGGTACAAACATTAACCACATTCCCCTTTTCTATTATGAAAAATAAAATTGTCACTCATGTGTTGTACGGACTACCACATCCATGATGCAACAAGTTTAATTTTCATTCACCACATTACAAGGCTAGTATAAAAGGTAAATTTAGTAAATAATTATTATATTTGTGTCAAGTGTATGATTATGAAATAATAAACCATATTACTCCTTGTTGACACCTACCAAATGAGCATCGGCAAAGGAAGAAATACCTAAATAGGGGTATTGTTTTACCCGAAAAGCAAGGGAAGAAGAATGTGGCCAAAGAATCACAGATCGCATAAGAATATAAGAGACATGCAATCACATGAACATAATAAGGTCACGTGAAGGATCCATGATTAGTGTGTAGCCTACAGTAGGTCCCACAAATCCCCTTTTGAAAATACCTTTTTCTCTCATGAAGGCACATCGGACAATCACTGATGGGAAGAATGATTGTCCTTGAAAACATTCAAGAAAACTCATGTGACCACAAATCCTTTTAAAATAAACAAAGGAAATAAAAGGGGAGGAGTTGGAAGCCTCTTCCCATCATAAACATCACATTACATTCCCCCAAAGGTCCAAAAGACACCGTAAGAACCTGATGATATGTCTGCCTCATCTCGCAAAATCCCACTAGCATGAAATCCTCATCATATAAAGAGCCTCATGTATGTTTAGGTGACCTTGAAATCCCCCTCTGGATCTACAAGGAAAACAAATTTAATTATCCATAAAATTCTCATGCATCTCCATAAGACCTTTTTTAGTCATGCGATGCATCACCAAGAGGTAGAGTAATTGTCTTTGACAACACTCATGCAATCTAGAATGATCCCTAACCATTGTAAAATAATTAAATGAAATAAAAAAATGGGAGGAGGTGAGAGCCTCTCATGGTTGTAAAAATCATGTTACACACAAATTTTGTCTTCATCATGTTCTCTCAAGACCCCTTGACAAGCCATCTCAATTACATGGAATCACCTTAACAAGACATATTTTCCTTGTGAAATACCTTATAAAAGGCTTTGAACATCACATGAATGCCTCTTGGTAGGCACTCTAATCACACGAATGCCCTTGGACATGTCAATATGATAATGTGGAAGTCTTTTGGCAGGCCCATGAGATTCAAGAAGTCCCCATTAATTGGAAATAATCCAATAAAGGAGGCATTGATGGGATGGACTCATGGTCGTTGAAAATCAGGTGATGCCCCCAAGGTGATCCATAGCAGGGACTCATGAAGATGTGTGATGTTGAGGCCCTCCACTGACTCTATCTAGGATTCAGGTGATATGTTCTGTGAAAATTAGTCAAAAACCTATGTGTAAAGGCCTATAAATCCCCCCACCCTGTCATGAAAAATGCACCTACTCTTTGTATGAGAATTTGGCCCTTTTAAATCCAAGCATTGTAACAGATTTCTCAAAGCGGTTGATCTCACGATCAGAAAGTTTATCATCAGATAATATACTAATGTACAACCAGAGAAAACATGAAACATACATAATAACATTGTGTGATCACTCATAGATCGCACGAAGGACTTCTGGCAGGACGTGAGAAGAACATCTCATGTATCTTCTAAATCACACAAGACTTAAAATAAGCTAACACTAGACAAATCTAAGGCATTCACAATATAAAGGATAGAAGAAATACTAGAGGTGGGAGACTTATGTGAATAGCATACACACTGGCCCTCATGCGCTCCATGTGAACCACCCAAGACATGAAATAGCACTAGTTCATGTCTCCCATATCTTGCGATGATCCTTTAGTATACTATTTGGATCATGCGAAGTCCTCTGAACATGTCAAATCAAGTCACATTTTTCCCCTATTACATGCAACCTAGGTCTTGTGAAACCCTCTAGGCTCTCCATTCAATCCTCTTTATGTCCTTCATACATGTATTTGGTATCATATGGAGGAACTAATTCATGTTTACTGAGTCTCACGGTAGCACTCGGTCATGTCAAATGGCTCTTGTGATGCCCTCTGGGCACACCATCTAGTTCTTATGATGCCCTCCAGACATGTTAGTCAAAACATGTGACACCCTCTGAGACATGTCACGTTGACTCTCACAATTCCCTCCAAGTGTGTCAGTTGGATCATGTGACAACCTCTAGGCATGTCAACTGATATCATACGATGCATTTTTGGATCAAATGGCCATGTCTTGCAATGTCCTCTGTAAAATTCAACCTTAATCATGTGATGGCCCTCAAACATGCTATCCAAGATACACAACGTCTCTTAGGCAATCCAATTGTATCATGAAATTGTTTTTGTACATGTCTTCAACATAACCATAAATGTCCAAGAATCCTTTGACATGTCAAAATATACAATAAAGGAATGTTAAGAAGGCATCCAAGCATCTCAAGAAGGCAAGCATGTCGGGTCAACAGGGCATCCCAGGGCTTAATAACTTTTCCCACCCTCAGTGTGTAAGACCCAACCAAGGGTAAATGTCAGTGTGTAAGCCCCAGTCTATAAAACTTCAAGGAATATGATTTCTTCCATAACCAAGATACATAGGATACCTCTTTGAGGCCCAAGATCTATATTAACCATCCAAAGGACTCTATCAGTACCTAAGTCCCACTTCCATAAACATTGTGACTGATCACTTTCCATCCCTTGTTTCTCACATCGAGTTTAGATTACTTGGGCTTAGAGAGTTTCAATAATAATATCATTTTTATTGTAAGACTCTACAAAGGAAAGGGAAACCTCATAGTGTAATCCTCGATCAGCGCCATGATGTGATATATCCCACATATAGGAAAATCTCAGCATGTAATCCCTAATCAACTAAACTACAAGAACTTTGATTCATGAAATAACCAGGATACGTAGGATTCCTTCCTAAGTCTCAATCTCAAATAAGCATCCATTTTGATGTAATACACATGTCTCAAAAATTTTGACCATTGGGACCCAATCATTCTCATGGGATGATCACTATACCTTATCCCTTGGTGGATTGATAAATCGACTAAACTATGATGAATCTGATTCCTTTCATAACCAGGATACTTAGGATGCCTCTCTAAAGATAGAGATCTATATTAACATCCAAGGTTTGTCTGGGTACACAAGTCTCACGTCCATATATAATGAGGATGATCACTTTCTATCCCTTTCTCTCACACCGAGGATATATCACATGGTCTTCGGGAATCATAATGAACACATCATTGACATCATAAATCTCCACCATCAAAGGTAATATAAGTATGTAATCCCCAATGAGTGGAATGATACAAATATCCATTATATTAGTTCATCTTCCTTGGGGCCTATCTTGATAACATAATCAAACTATGATAACTTTGATTCCTAACATAACCAGGATATATAGGACATATCCTAGGGACTCAAGCTCAAATATCTAGTGCCTAAGTGCCTGCACATATTTCATTTCCCTATGACGTTAAACTAAATGGTTTTAATGAACTATGTGGGTTTTGATTCCTAAAATAACCAAGATATGTAGTATGCCTCATAATTTCTCAATCCCCTCCTCAGAATATTAACCACCTCCCTGTATGGTATCAAATTCTGAAGTCCTTGGTTATATGGCTTCAGCACATAAGAAGCTACCCATTACTAAGGAATATGGATAAAGAACCTTGGATACATACATATGGATTCACTAATGTGATCCCCATATTCTACACATAAAATATACATAACCTATAAATCACTTTTTTAGGGTAACTAGTCTCATATCAAGACTATAAAGAGATTCATAAACATATATTAAATATATAAGAGAGTCTCGGAGTAGGAAAAAATTCCCCTTAAAAATATACGATGAAACTGACCTCCCATACTCTCGACCAATGCGAGTCCCCAAGAATTGTTGGGTTTGAAACCCCAATTGACCACTGGAATTTGGAAAGAAGTTCTATACCTAGTTATGGATGAGGGAACCATTGGGAGTTTTCATTAAGAATGAAAATAGTAACCCAATGTTTAGTTGTGTAAAAACTGAACCACTTACAACCCACCATCAATATGAAATAAATCTATATTTATGGGGGTTATAGGTAATCTATTTCCTAACATAAAAAAATGATGAACCTGATGTGAATATCTCAAATAAATAAATGATTAGGTTATTATCCATCAATCCTTTTTTAACACTATACACAAACAAAAATAGTGAATCCAATGTGAATCTAGCAAATAACTAAATTATTAGTTTATTATCCATTGATCCATTTTGTTTTCACACTATATGAAAACAAAAAATGGAGAAACCCACATGAAACTCTCAAATAATATAATGATCAGTTAATCATACATTTGGCCACTTTGTTTTTCAAATCTCACACAAAAAAATATGATAATACCAATGAAGATATTATAGTTGATCCACTATAACCTGGGTTCCCATAAATAATTCCATACTCACTTTGACAAGTCCAAGCAAGCATAATGGCCGAATTGGGAATAAAAGGAACATTTTGTTAACCATGCATATCTGATTGATCATACATCATGCCTACAATATTGCACTAATTGGTAACCTTGTTCCTTATTGTATGAATGACTGAAAATATTGATCTCACCAAAAGAATCCCGATCTGAGATACTGTATTCATCATCCTGTGATCGTTCAAGTAAATTACCTATGGATGCAACCACCATGGGAAAGACGCATATTGTGGTAAAGGACAAGGTATCGGACCAGGCTCATACTCCTATCCCAACTAGGGCTCACCATGTGAGAGAAGAGAATGCCTAGGTAAAGGGGTGCATGTCTCTCTAAAAAGTCTAGTGGCATATTTAAAAGTCCCAAAATCGAGATAATATCCCCATTCTGTCTAGAGATCACCAAGTAATAGGGTAAATTCCTTGGGATAGGATCATATTCCTGTCGAATAATTCTAGTGGAATACTCCAAAGTCCCAAGATTAGGTATATATCCTCATTTTTGTGGAGGCTAACCAAGTGAGAATGGAACATTCATTAAGATAGGCTCATATTCTTATTAGTGAACCTTCTTGGCATATTTTAGTAGATCACATAATCTATTATTATATTCCTACTTCTACCGATGAACGAATGTACTAGAATCATTATGAGGTAATACAGGAGGAATATCATATCCATTCTCCAATTCTGGAGGTCTGTTGGCACGTTCCGATGGGGAATGCATATTCAAACTAGGCCCATATTCTTGTTCCAACTGGATCTCACCAGGTGAGAGTGGTACATGCCTCGGGGTAGGCTCATACTCCTTCCAAGAAGGACTAGCGCTATATTCCAAAGGCTCAGGATTAGGCTCATATTCCTATCCTGACTGAGGATTACCGAGTGAGAATGGAAAATTCCTTGAGATTGGTTCGCATTCTTATCAATAATGAGACATATCATTGACATACTCCAGCAGCTTCTTAGTAGTGGGTTCATATTCTCATAGCACTAGATGGTTATAAGAAAGTTCCATCAACCATCATACAGTAGGATCATATACCTACATAATTCCAAAAGGTAGCTTGTAATATTCCAGTAACAATGTAGAACATGACCTATATTTCTAATATTCTCATTGATAGTGTCCTTGAGGTCATTCGAGACAAATTATCAACACCCCAATGGTCCATCAACTCTTCAACCAAAACAGAATATGATCATTACCATGATAGTCCTTTTTATGGTAGTGTGGAGATGGATCATAAGGACTCTACTCCTAACATCCACCATGTTCAACCTCCCCATGATGATATCTCCCACAGACAAGGAAATCCTCCCCTTTCATAGAAACCTTCATATATAAAGGTTTTTAAAACTCATACACATTTGTATAGAGAGGTTCTCAAAACATTGGGGTAAAATGCATATAGTTCCCCATAAACTTCCAATAACACTCTACTCTAATCAGTAGAAGACCCTCGGAAACATCTTCTATAGTTTGGTCAGATGGAGGCATGTAATTTTGATGAAGAAGAGGCTGAAATTGACATATGGAGAGAGTTATCTAGAAGAAAACTCTCCATCATGTTTTGTCCCCTCGCTACTTATAACTATGAAATACCAGATGATCTAGAAAAGAAGTGCATGACTTACCTACATCAAAATATGTGTGATACTCATCAGTGATCTAAGGGTAGTCATCTCCCCTATTCAGGATATGATATTCACCTTCATAAAATCAAGATGATTTGTTGTTAGTTGTACATGGTTGTTATCTCTAGGGCTCGAGATCCAAAATTAGAAAAGAAAAACACAAATCTGCAGCACTCTTTCCTTCATTACATCACAACCATTCAGCAACTAGTCTTTGAAGCCACTTCATGCATCCCTATTCGAGGATGGAGAAAGTATAGAGAGTTGCAATTTTATACACCCCTAGAATAGAAGGACACCTTAGATACGGCATCTTGTAATTTCATATCCTTTGGAGAAATTAGGGGACTGGATAATTCTTGGGCCAGTTGGTCACTACAATAGAATTTCCCCACTTCAATGATACCCAGAAATCATGAATAGAGGGAGAGGATATCCAAAAAAAGTCTTTTAATTGGGCCCCTCGAAACTATAGGAATTCATTTTAGACATGAAACTTGGAAAACTTATAGTAAATAATGATTCCCACCATGGGATTCCATTGCACCCATATCCTATGTGAGAATAGAAATGCTGTATAAAACAAGTCACTATAGCATCTACCATATTCTTTGTTTAGGAGTAGACCCATATCTCCAGAATAAGGTAATATCAACCACCACCTCCACCTCTCAGAATTTCAATTCCCAAGACGATTCAAGACATACCAGCAACAGATGAAAACAAACATTATCCCATTGGGTTGGGGGAATTTATATCTCAATCACCATCACCAGGTTCATAATCCCTTAAGAGGATCCTAGGGAAATCATTGGTGAAAATAGATCAACCCCATGCTACTGGGCTGAGGGAATTTATATCTCAATGTCCGTCACATGAATCATAGATCCTCTAACTGGAATCATTGGATCCTCAACAACATGACCAATCAATGCTAACTGTGGCCCCAAATAACCCCCATCTCATAAGTATGGGGTAATTTCCATCATCATCATTTTCTTAGAGAGAATTATTCTTCTCTAGTTTGGGAGGTCAAAATCAATGATGGGCATCCCATCCGTTCCCCCCGCAGCAAGAAAAACCTCTTTTTTGGGGGCACATTCAGCGATCATGACCAGAAACTCCCTAAATGTCATTGTTCACAAGACATGATAAGATAAAAATATAGTAAATGAAATCATACCCTTCCATGTTTGCAAGAAAAAATATCCCAATATGTCCAAGGGTATGAATAATGACCCTAATAAATGAAGTACGAAATCATCTTGTTGCATAGAAAGTAATGGCACAACCACTATCGCCTAATATTCTTTTTTAAATGTAGTCACTATCAATATGAAAGATATTGTGTATCAATATAAAAATGTAGAGAACCACAACATGGAAAACATACCCTGGGAGAAGGATTATTTGGATACACCAACTGAGGATACACACACTTGGAACCAGAGAAGGATCCAAAATCTAGCACCTTCGAATATCAAGTTTCTACCTCCCCAGTGAAATACTTTCAAGGAAACAATGTAAAGGTGAATCTACATCCCAATAACCACCCATAATATTTAAAGTTCCTTCTATGGAGGAACATTTTTCATAATATGAGAGTGAGATAAAACTCTCAGATGACTCAAAGAGAAGCTACTCATAGGAAATATTTATAACAACCATGGTCTTTATTATACATTAATACTTTATTTATTACATAAAATTACACTTAATAAAACCTAAAATATCTATAAGTTTAGTTTATTTAAGAATTAGGTACATAACATAACATATTAAACATGGGATACAACAACATTATTAAAAACTTCCTTAACATTATTTATTGAAAAATTCTTTAACATGCTCAAAACTGCATGGGATAACCTAGGAACATAAATAATAAAGGGGTGAGATATAAATCCTAATAATAGAATAAACATGGAATAAGTGATGAATTTTATAAAATAGGAATATCATTAAGTAATAAAAGTAACATGAATAATAATTCATGATATAGCATGATAATCATAAAATGGGAAATGTGTCAACAACTTAAAACACTGAATCATGAAAATAGGTCAAGGATCAACCATCAATAATTATTGGTGGAAAAATTACCATAAATGAATAAGGTACACCCCTATCCCAACATGATTTATCATGATACTAAACTTTTCCCAATGCATTTGAGTGTTATCTGGTCACACCCATCATAATCATTTCAGTCTCATGCTTAAGTGTGCCACGTAGATCATATGACATGGATTCATTCATGATAATAATTTATTAAATAATCAAGAAATGTGGATTACATACATGTAAGTCCCAAATAAATAATTATATGTTCATAAAGGTTAATACTCTTGATAAAATAATGGTTATGGTATTCATTGCACAATTGTTTTGGCATGGAAAATCATGGTGAAATTTCAGAAGCATAATGAAGTTACTTAAAAATTCATAAAAATTGTCGGTGAGAGTGAAAGGGTTATATCATTATTTGGAAATAAAATTGGAAGTAATAGGTAAATGTAAAAACATATCTCAACATTAGATATTTTTAAATAGAAGGCATAAGGTAATGAAGAAACATGAATAGAGAAAAGAATCCTTATGAAATTTTGGCATAGTAACGGGTGTACATAAAGGATCATGGGAGGATTAATGAAAGTTAAAGGAAGATATAATCATTTATAAATAAAATGGATATTAAGAGGAATATGGAATATCATATACCATCATACTCAAATGAAAAGTAAAATATATAACATAAAAGGAGTGCTTGATAAAAGAGGAGAGCGGAAGACACCTTACTTGAGTGTGTGACTCCAAAGGCTAGGGAGGGGATTCTTGAAAGATTTTGGGAACCTTGGGTGGAATATAGGTAGTGGAGGTAAGACTAATTACATTCTTCAAGAAGTTTTAGTGAGGAGAAATGGGATCTTGGGTGGGTTTATATGGGAAAAGATGGATATTTCTTTATTATTTTGGTTTTGGATTATAAATAAAAAAATATCCAAAACCAAAAACTGTCCCATTGTTTTTGCTCATGGTTTATAACAAAGGGGAGTGATTTTTATTATTTTATAATTATAAGGTCTTAAATTATTAAAATATTACCCTTGTTGATGTGGAGGTGAGTCATACTCTTAAAGAAATTATTTTTAAAATCATAAAATACAATATAAGTCTTAGAGGATTCATAAGGGATTTAAAAAATAAATAAAATAAACTTAAAATAACATTATTTTAAATAAAAAAACATATATTTGTTCATGTATCCTATTTATATTACTTATTACCTCAATTTTTTTTCATTGTGATGTCATAAAACACAAATTATATTTATATGGTATTTAATTTTTACCCAAAAAGTCAACTGTCTCAAAAAATTATGAAAAAATAAACATTAAATAACTTCAAAATACTAATTCAAAAAATAATATTCATTTTATCTAAATAATTTTATAAATATGTTAATTTTTACTTTTAAAATAAAAACTAATATTTATTGAAAATGATGGGTTTTTTTACAACAACATTTTTTGAACCCTTATAAAAATTACATTTGACTTCATAAAAATTATATGATCATTTATATTTAATAAAATTTATTTAATAATAATATTTTATTAAAATATTATTTATTTCAAAGATTCATTAGTTCATCAAAATAGATTTCTTGATTTAATTTGAATATTAACCAAAAATACTATTTTTTTATTGAATCAAAATAAAAATCATTTATAAAGTAAAAATAATTGGATTAAAATATATTAATTATTCTATAAAAAATAATATACATAATCATATTTATAGGGACTTGTTATATATCTCTTTAATACACCAGAAAATTCCCTAAAGGTAAGGTGTGTGATGGTGGGACTTTCATGGGGTGGTTTAGCGAACATAGTTTGGGTTGTGATCTTGATGAGCTTGAACTTATACCATGAACAGTTTCACGCATGCTTAAGTTTTTGGATATCATATTGGGATTGGTTAATGTAAAAGACCATAAATTCTATCTCCCTTGAAAGCTCTGATGGATGGGATTTATAGGGTACGATCCTACTGGTTGAGGTCATCACTTATTTTGACTGTGATAATTGGATTTTTTAAAACCCTATATTTATACTAACCATTTGATCACTGTTCAATATCTATATTATAAATGGTAATGATACATAATGGTATTTTAAATCTAATGGTAATAATAAGAAAAAAATAAGTGCATGATTTTTCTATAACCATATTATATAATAATACATTTAATAAAAATTCAAGGGGAATTTTATTTATAATAGTTTAGGTCATTACAATATTTCCATTGGGTATCATCCTTGGGAAGAGAAAAATATTCTCCCTAATATAGATGATCTTACAGTAAGAGCAGCATCTAATTGTCAAACTGGATCCAGATCCAAGCAGTCGGTCTACATAGATGAGGAAGTTGAACATGATTGTGACTTCCCTCTATTGAGGTGACAGCCTCTCCCCCATCAAGTGAAATCATTTAATTTTAGGATGAATCAAGAATCAGAAGGAGATGAAGGTGGATCCCCCTCATCAACCCCCACCTACTCCTTGTATACAGGAGGCGGATCAAATAGTATTACCCCCAGATCTACTTAATGTCATCGAGTCCCTGGCTACTCGAATGGAATCCATGGAAGGTTGATGCAAACTTATGCATCTTGAGAGGATTCCATATCCCGAGTGGGTGGATGAAACATTGCCTCCACATAATTTTGGAAATCCTACCTTCTCTACCTTTGATGATGTAGGTGACCCTGAAAAACACCTCAGACACTTCATATCCCAATGTGGGTTGATGATGGGCCCTTGAGATCAGCAGGAGGTAACCAAGATGAGGTGTTTTATACAATCTATGATAGGGCCATCATTTGTTTGGTACAGAAGTCTTCCAATAGGATCTATTATAGGATGGTAAGAACTTTGTTTCTAGTTCCTTTATCATTTCATCTCTACACTGAGGAAAATTACAATTGTTAACCTAACAAACATCAAGAAACGTAAAAATGAGAGGGTGTATGACTTCATAGCTAGATGGAAAGTTTTAAACTATTTACTCAATGTCCCTATATCATAGGATAAACTATTGGAACTCTATGTTAAAAATATCAGGGATGAGTTATAGAAACCTCTAATCCTAATAAAGTATCCTAGTGGGTTCTTTGAGTTCTCAGAAAAGACAAAATTTCTTGAGAATTCCATTCAGTGAACCCGATCAAAATCTCAATTCATACCCTTAAAATAAGGGAAAAGTCCAAGAAAAGCAGAATCTATATCTATTAATCTCAATCCAATATCGATTCCCATTCAAGCACCTAGGCAAGTCCCAAACCACCCAACACCTCCTATCGAGCAGTGAAAACCACATAATCTCCCTCTTTTGGAAGCACATAGAAATCAGGGTCTCCCAATATTTTAGGAACAAATGAATAAATCATACTCATTACAAAATGAAAAAGTCCTTTTTTATTTCTTATAATCCATTTATAAAAAACTACTCAGGCTTCCACATCCTAGGAAGCCTGATGAGGTTAATCTTACCAACCATCCCAACTACTTATCTTTTCATAGAAGGATGCGTCATAATATCCAAGACTGTTTCTTCTTCAAAGAAATCCTTCAAGTCCTAGTTGATTCTGGATAGGTGGTGTTATATAACACCTCATATCAAGTGGCATATATTACCATTTCCCAATCAAAATAAGAGGATGGTTGAAAGAAAGTTCTGACCAGGCATGTGTGAAAGTTTGACAACTAGATTACTCAAAAAACAGTTTACTGAGACCATTCCACCCTAAGATCACAGTTGTGTATACCTATAATATATCCACCAAATAAAAAATGATACATAAAATATGTCTCCCAAAAGTGGGTGAAACCATCAGAAGCGAGAAGAGAGAGAATATGAAGAGTCATGTTCTACCCCAACGCAAGATCTAACCCTTAAATATTTCTTACCTATGACATCTGAAGAATAGAAACCACCCCACCAAACAGAACCCTCATCAGATGAATTGCTCATATTTGGTTCTATCAATGTGATACACTTTCCTAACCCCTTCTATGATGATGAATATGCCTTATAATATGAGTTTTCTACACATAGTGGGGGAATGGGAGATCGCATGTGAAGGAACCGAGGATATAGGGGATAGAACAGGCAAGGTTGGACCTAATATTCTAGTCACATCCCCACATAGGACATATATGAAGCTAGTACTCCTGGTAAAGCACTCTAGTAGGCTCAAAATAGGCATGGAGGTGTCCCAGAACCCTCCAGCGATCATCCACACCCAGTTGTCTTGCATGACCGCCTAGCGGGGGTTTAATTATCCGATTAACCTAGGAAATGGGGAGGGATGGCATGACATGCATCACTGGTAGAAGATGCTCCCTCGACCTCTACACAAGCACCAGTCTTGTCCACCTAGAATTCCTTGGCTCCTAAGACACGTGTTAAATAGAAACCCCGCCTCAAGAAACGTCATCCTCTGGCACAAAAGTACAAAATTATGAAATAGTTTGTGGTTTCCCCATCCAAACTCTCAATCCTAGATGCACTCTATATTTTAAAAGAACTCATAGAGGCACTCGTTTAATCCCTCCAGATCCCATAGGAGTATGAGATATAATTTTTAGCATCTAGGGTTTTTAGAGTTGAGACTACGTTAGTAGAATTCCATGTCACCATATCATTTACAGAGCATGATAAGGAAGAGGTCATCCAAGGTCACATAAATCCCCAATATGTTTTGGGCAGACTCAGTAATTTCAATGTCCAAAGGGCCTTAATTTATACTAGATTTTGTATCAAACTCATCCCATTTATAACCCTCTAAAATTTGGGATATAGAGAATGGGAATTATCTCCCACAAAAAATGACCATTCAAGGGTATGATAAGTGTGATAAAATACCTCCCAAGATGATAAAACTTGAATCTTAGTTTTGGGATATCACATCTGACACTGATTTTATGGTTATCTAGTAAGACACCACATACAATGTCCAGCTCAGAAGGCCCTGGATCCATATCCACATGTAGGTACCTTCAACATTCCATCAATTTCTCAAATACCCCATCAATATAAAGTTTGGAATAATTCATGGTGGCAATGCCACCTTCAAGACTTGAGGAGCCACATATGTTGAATCATATTTCTACAAAAGGGTAGGAAAGAAACCAATAGAAGATGGTGATATTCAGGTTGTATCCCCCAATGGATTGGAGAACGCCCCTACAAATCCCTAGAGTATGAATGAATATCTCCATCTATTATGACCAAGAAGATAAGGAAGGTGAACGTATTCAGGTATTGTATTTTTTTTTTCAAGGAAATTTAAGAAATAAATCACCTTACTTTGTATTTAGTGAAAATTAGACTAAACATCGTATTCAAGAAAATCAGACTCACGGTAGTTATGAAATTTCATCATATTGGAAATTTATTTACTAAATGAAAAGTCACATCGTATATAACTCGGTTCTAAAATGTAAGAGAAGATTGTAATGAGATTTTTCATTGTATTTTTTTGACTCCAATATAAATTTGATGATGCTTTTTTGATCTTGGAGTTCTCATAAATCATAATTATTTTGTAAAACTTATGATGCGAACTTGATAAAATAAAGGGGGAGAAAAGGTATTGGAAATCATATTTAGTCTGATCATAATAATTTCAATCGTATTTTGGATTACAAGGAAAGAAACATGTTGATTGGGAAGTTTCAATACTTTCCATTGAAATTTATATGATGTTAAAGTTGATCGTTAATGTATTCAAAGTCATAAATGAATTCATGATACTTGATGAAAGTTTGAAGAAGATGAAATTTGGTGAATCTAAGTTTTTTCAGTCTCAAGATCATCATAATGATTTTTCAATATATATATTTTTTTAAAGGATGAAAAGGATGATTGTAATGAAGGTGCTGGTTTTTTGGTCAAAAAAATGCAAAAAAAATTAATCCTCAAAGGAATAAGTTGATGAGCATAGTATTAATAAATAAAAACATCCACTGATACCAATCCATCATATTCAGTGTGTCATAATATTTATCAAATGAAGAATTGTTTATACAATAAAAATCATTAGTATCATATTCAGAAGAGAAAGAAGTTGATGAAGTCAAATCTGCTGATACTGGTCCATTAGAATTTGTATGTTATCGTAATCATCGAAGGAAGAATTTTCTGGGACTGATGAATGAAAACAAAATTAAAAGTATATGGTGACTAATAAGAAGAATAATTTAAGTGTTTTACCAATAATTTATTAAACCGTTTAAGATGGAATGAATTGACTTGTTTTTCATTCAAATGGTTCAAGAGAAAAGAATAAGAATAAGAAAAATAATCTATTACTTTAAATTTGTCTACATCGTAATGAGGAAAATTTTAATGAAAATTAGAATAGAAAATTTGAATCATACTCATGTTTGTGAAGAAATTCAGAAGTGATATGAAGTTTATAGAAGATTCTAGAAGGATAAAGAAGATATGAGAATAGTTCTAAAATGTTGATGATGTCAAGATATACCTGAAATTCAAAAGAAATATATGATTTGGGTAATTTGGTTGAGCAGGAAATTTTTCATGAATCCTTCCCAATCCATTTTTGGGTTGAGTATAAAAGAAAAAGTACCTTTTACTTTCTAATAGATTTACTATTCATGAAAAGAAGAGAGAAGGTGGGGTCCTAAATAAATTCTAGAGAGAAGAAGTATTTTTTTTATTGACTTTCCTAAATAAGTCATGTTTTACAAAAGATAAAGGATAAGAGACAAGATTGTAACATATTCAGCATATCATCATATTCAAGATGATTATTATAGTTATATTTTCATTGTATTGAGCTGAATTATTAGATAGAGAAAATCATATTGGGATTTCTAGACTAAATAAGAAGTTTTTCAGAATTATCTCAATTGTATTCTGATAAAGTTATATTTTCTGTATTAAGAAATCATAATAGGAAAATCAGACTGGAAAATCAGACTAAGTTTTATAAAAAAAATCCTAAAAATTTCTTACCAACTTATGGGTAATAAAGTAAAGAATTGTTTTGAAAGATCAAATTCTTTTATAGTTGTTCAAGAACCACCATAACATTTTTGTTAAAAAAACATTCTTATATCATTTTGTGCTACTTGAAGCACATGCACTTTCGTATTGATCATAGTGCTACACGAGTGTATGGGAATATCATGCTCATTGTATTCCACATAAAAGGATTATTTTATAGTGGATTTTGTGGTATTATATCATTTCCATACCATACCAAGGTTATAGCTATTCTTTTTTAATAGTAAACATTGTAAATACTTATGTTCCTATGGATGTGTGTTTGAATTATTTTCAGTAGGGAAAGTATTCTTTAACAGGAGGTAAAGGTTGTTTCATAAGCAATGAAATATAAAAGAAAAATATATCACTGATTCACCCCCTCCCCTTCTCAATGATAAAATTATCCAGACTAGTAAATTACACTATCTACACCACAAGTGGCCACTCAGTCACTCATCACCTCCCAATCATCTATTCATGGATGAACCCAAACCATATAATTGTAGCATTACTAGATACTATAAAATCATTTACATTTTTTTAAATCACATATGTAATCAATTTTTAAAATAACCTATTTCAAAGTAATCCAAAACATACTCAAGTTTCTCCACAATAAAACATAGGTACCAAGGAAATAAAAAAACATTGTCCAAGAAAACAACCAAAGAATTGTGCCATAAAAATAAAATAAACTAATGGAAACAAATCAAATCATATAATGAAATCCCTTAAAAGATACCATCCCAAAGGGACCTATTGTTATGGAGATCATCCTAAGGTTCTAGTAATAAAGACCTAAATTGGTGATATGGAACCTAGAATAGAACAAGTGAACCTGTATACATCCTCGGTAGTTATATTGGACTATCTGGAAATAAATGGCATGGAATTTCCTTTGCTACCATGGGATAAAAAATGGTTGTTAGATCACAACCAGATATCCTCTCAACCTAACCGATAAGGTATAGTTGAGCAAAATTCCCTAGAAATCTCATTATTGTACACTAGGTCTTTCTCTCATAAAGGTCACCTACTATCTATCTAGTACTCCCATGAAAATTCAAATAGAGGTGGAAAGAAATAAATCATTACATGAATCAAATATGAATCATTTGAAAATAACACACACCTCACCTCCTACACCCTCATAAGAAACAACCCCCCTTTTCTATAGGGTTTTTGGATGTTCTTTAGATTCACCAGACAAATCATTTTTGATGGATATGATTGAACTGAGATCATCAAACAGACTAGATGAATGTTTTTTTTAGTTATTCAATTTTAGAGAAGGTGGAAAAGAATTTCACCAGGTATTTTTTTCATCATACAATGTCATCAAATAACAATTATTGGATAGAGATAATCATATGGAACCCTTGTATATTATGTTCAACAGGTGAGGCATCTCATGCATGGGTTGTTTTATTGGTTACCAAATGTTGGTAGTTGCAATGGATATTTTAATAGTGTATTGGAAATTTTCCAAGTCAATAGGAGGCTGAACTTGAATCTTAAAGGTCAGTGCAACTGGTTGATCAAATAGAGACCTGAAAAAAAGATGTGTGGAGGCCCTGCTCTGAAGGTGTACTATTTTGTGACTATTATATTAAATAGTGATTTTCT
Source organism: Viscum album (assembly GCA_963277665.1). Classification (NCBI taxonomy): domain Eukaryota; kingdom Viridiplantae; phylum Streptophyta; class Magnoliopsida; order Santalales; family Viscaceae; genus Viscum; species Viscum album. Next base: position 300,036,700 of record OY728151.1, read on the forward strand.
GACTTAACTGTATGAGACTCTAAGAGTGGAGAGGAAGTGAGTGAGTATTTTTTATTATCTTGTATCTTCTGAAATTAAATATGTTATTAGTGTTCTCCCATAGATGAAGGTCATTTTTTCAAACCACATAAATCATTTTTTCTGTTTTCTCTTATCTTTTTTATGAAGTAAAATTTTAGTGTTTTTGTGGTGATTAGGTTGAATCTCATCCTAGTTCTAGTGCAGGATCTCAAAGGAGGTGGTTATAAAATAAATATATGTTTGGTAACATTTTGAAGATTTATTTTTGTGTAGTCTAAGGTGATTAGATAGACTTATTTCTAGTGTATGTGGTGTTTTCTAGTTCTTTCCTTTGGTTCAAATAGAGAGAGTTCATCCAAGTCTCTTTATCAAAATAATTAGTATCAAATGATTAATTCTATATCACTTATAGTATTCAGGTAACTTCTCCCCTTAACATGCAATTTATTTGATTTCAATTGATTTATTATTATTGTAAGGATTAATTTAGAGGAAGGAAATATTTGTATCAATAAGTTTGATGGAATAGACTTTTCCTTTTGGGGAACACAGCTAGAGGATATTTTGATACAAAAATATATTTATTCTCCTTTATCTGGTAAATTTATTGAAACAATGGAGAAAATGGAATGGAAATGGTAAGATAAAAAGTCTTTATCCTTGATTAGGATGTATCTTTCTTATAATGTTGTGCTCAACATTGGAGAAAAGAAAAATACTACAAAGGTTATGAAATATTTTGATGAGATTATTAAGAATACAACAACTCCTAAAAAAATTTCATGATGTAGAGACAGTTAAACTTAAGTTTATCGAATATTAAGCCTATAATTAATCATGTGAATTTCTTTAATATGATTGGATTTAATCTCTATTTGGTGAGTGTTACCTTTAAAGATTATTTTGGGATTTTCTTCTTCCTTCATCACTTATAAAGAGTTGGGATTCCTTGGTGATGGTAGTAAGAAAATATAGTGGGAAGGAAGATATTGTGTTTAATAATATTCAAAACTTGATCTTGAATGAGGAGTTAAGGTAGAAGGATGTTTAGTCTCTATCTAGAAGTGATCTCAATTCTATTGGGATTTGAGGTAAATCAATAGGTCTAGGTCATAAATGTTATATTTTTGGTAAGAAGGAACATGTCAAGAAATGTTTTAGGAATTGGACTGAGGATTCAACTTCTAGAAAAAAAATAGTTAGTATAATGAATGAAGGTTCTTACTTTATACTGAGCATGATCATTCTAGAGGATTAATGTATTATTGACTTGGGGAAATTTTTTTATCTAAATAGTGAGTGTAGTTTTATGGTTGATTATGTACCAAGAATACTAGTAAAATAACATCTAGGGGATGATGAAACTCTTAATATAGTTAGTAAATGTGATGTTAACATTTTAATGAAGAACATAAGTTTTTTGGGACTAAAATATGTTATAAATATTTTAGATCTTTAGAAGAATATAATATTAGTGGGACAACATGATGATACTGGTTTTATAATGAATTTTTTGAATAGATATTGGAATATTAATAGAGGTTCCATGGTGATTGCTCATAGAGTTAAGAATGGTACCTTGTATCTTACCATACATAGTGATGAAGTTTCATCTATAATATTGAATTCATCAAATGGTCTATAAAAGTGTAAATGTGTGTTTGATCACCTCAGTAAAAAGAATATGAAAGTTCTAGTGGTTAAAGGAAAAATCAAACTCAATCACAAGGACCTTAGAATATGTAAGAGTTATGTGTTAAGAAAACATAATAGTTCTTTACCTTGGATGGTAGGAATCCAAGGAATCAAAAGTCAAAACTTGTTAATTATAATGTTTAGTGGACATCCCATGTTCACTTGTATGTAGGATCACTATACTTTGTAACCTTTATTGATGATTCTACTCAAAATGTCTAGGCTTACATTCTAAATAATAAATCTGATGTGTTTTACAATTTTATTAATTGAAAATTTTTTGCTAAGAAAGAGTATGAAAGAAATTTGAAATGTCACTAGATAGAAAATGGTGAGGAATATACCAGACACAACTTTCAAAACTTCTATAGAAAGAAGGGCATGAGGCATAATAATATTTTTTCAGAAACCTTATAACAAAATGGAGTAGCTGAAAGGATAAATTGGACTCTGATAGTAAAATATTAGAGTATGAGGCCTCACTCAAGAATTCCTAAGGTAATTTGGGTAGAGTCTTTGAATAAAACATCTTACTTGGTGAACATAAGACTAGCTTTAGCTATGGGATAATAATTTCCTGAGGAACTTTGTTCTGGTAAGAAACCAAAGGTAAACCATATCAAAATATTTGGAAGTATCGAATATGTTCATATTGATGCTAAAGATAGATATAAATTGGATGAAAATCCAATGTGTGTTTTCTTTTCAGATATGGAGATGATAACATTGGTTATTATCTATGGGATGATGAAAAAACAAGTCATATAGAGTTGAGATGTTGCTTTCAACAAAGAACTTTTGTGGAAATATTGGAACTTGGGTAATAAGAAAGTTGATGAAAGTTCAACTATTTAAATTTAGGGAAATCATATAGATGCTACCAAAAATAAATTAATTCCATAAACATCGTATGTAGGGACTCAAATTCTCATGATATTAGATAAATTATGATCACACATACCATTTACATACATAGGTTGATCATACAAATTATTAAATGATGGTGATAGATCAAATAGACATGTATCAGATACAAAAAGAACAGATAGATGACTATCAGATAGAGAGGTTATAATATATTAACTTGAGGTTATTCTAAGAATATCCACTTGTATTAGAAAATCATTTCATAGGTTTTAAGATAATATGAATTTCTTACTTTTAATAGATGTAGGGGAACTAAATGGTTTAGAGAAGGCAGCTATTGTCAGAAACTCTAAATATTGGGATTCATCCATGGAAGATGAAATGATTTCCTTAAATCTAAAAAAAACATGGGAGTGGGATAAACTACCATAAGTAAAGTGATCTCTAAAAAACAAATGGTTTTTTCTCTTGAAATAGGGGGATAATGGAAGTAGGAGGTACAAAGAAATGTTGGTAGTGAAAGTTTTTCAGAAAAAGAAAGGAATAAACTTTTCTCAAATTTTCTCACCAGTGGTGAAGCACACAATAATTTGAACAGTGTTGATCATTACTATATATGATGATATAAACTTGGTGCATATGGATATAAAGATATATTATCTTCATGGGGATTTGGAGGTAGAAATTTACATGGTTCAGACCAAGGGTTATGAAGTTCATTGGAGGGAGTATTTGGTTTTTAATCTGAAAATAATTCTTTATATATTCTATTAATCCCCATAATAGTGGAGTAGGAAGTTTTACACTTCCATTCTTGAACAAAGTTTCAATCGTTGTGATTCTAATCACTATTTTTGAATAAAGTAATGGGATGATGGAACATATATAATACTATTATTGTATGTGGATTATATGTTGATTATCAGTCCAGAGTTCCACAAAATTGAGGAACTAAGGAGTAATTTTTCATAAATTTTTGAGATAAATAACCTTAGACAATATAATAATATCCTGGGGAAGAGGATTGAGATGTATGGGAAAGATAGATTCTTAGTTTTATCCTATAAGGAATACATTAAGAAGTTTATTGAAATATTTTGAATAGACAATTGTAAACCTATCTCAACCCACATCATTGTGCACTTAAAAAATTATAAATCAAAAACACCATCAATGTATATGGAAGTTCATATATATGGAAGGTTTCTTATTCTTTAACTATAGGAATTTTGATGTATTCAATGGTTTTTACTCAACCAAATATTTATTTTGTAGTGGGAGTTGTTAGTAATTTCATGTAAAATATTGGAAGGAAACATTAGAAAGGTGTGAAATGGATCTTATAATAATTGAAGGGTTTGTAGGATATATATTTATGTTTTGGTGATGATGATCAGTTGAAAGATTTTATAAATGTATTTTTTTCTAGAGGCATGGATCATAGAAAAAGTACTTTTGGTTTTGTATTTACTTTTTGTGGGATAGTAGTAAGTTGGATATTTCTATTGAAATAAGTTCTTACTTTATCTATAATGAAATTAGAGTAAGTAGATACTGCTAAAGTAGGGAACTAGTTAATATAGTTTATGCACTTTCTTAATGAATTCAAAAAGGGATTTGATAGAGGAATTTTATTCTATTATAGATAAATTGCCATTAATCTTGCTCACAATCTATTGTTTCATGCAATATTAAAAAACATTGACCTGAATTATCACTTTGATTGAATTGTGTTGGAGGATAAATTGTTTGAGCTTCATAATGATTTTGGTAAGTATGATCCTATAGATATTTTTATAAAGTTAATATTCCAAGAAAATATGAGGTAATATTGTGCCCCAGTTAGACTCAAATGATTGAATGGATTGGAGAAAATTGAATGCATTAGACTGAGGGTGAGCTTTGGAGGATAAAAAATGGAGTTTAAATTCCTGATTAAATTTTCAAGTGAGAGATTATTGGGTTTTTGGAAGTTATTTAGATTCACCAGACCAAGTATTTTAGATGGAGATGATTGGACTGAGATCATCAGATAGAACTAAAGGATGTTTTTTTAGTTAGTTTATTTTATAACAGATGGTGGGAAGTTAATCGGATAGTTTTTCATTAGATAGTGTTATAGGATAGTGATAATCAGATGGAGATCATCAAATGGATTCTTCATAGATAGTGTTCAATGGGAGAGGCAAGTCATGCATGGTCTATTTTCATAGTGACTAGATGTTGTTGGTTGCAACAGATAATTAAATAGTGTATCATTCGTTTCCCTGGTCAATGGGGGGTTGACTATGAATCATAGAGGTTATTGAAACCGGTTGATCGAATAGAGACCTCTATAAAGAGGTGTGGTACCCTAGCTCTGAAGGTGTTTTTTTTGTGACTCTTATACTGAATAGTGAGATTTTCTGACCTAACTATCTGAGACTCTAGAAGTTGAGAGTAAGTGAGTGATTGTCTTTTATTCTCTTATATATTCTGAAATTCAATATGTTTTTAGTGTTCTCTTATATAAATAGTAAATTTTTCAAAACCACATAAATTTTATTTTTGTTTTTTTGTATGGAGTTTTTTTGTGGTGATTAGGTGGGATCTTATCCTTATTCCAATGCACAATCTCAAAGGATAAATTTATTGGAAAAATTTATGTTTGGTAACATTTTTAATCTTTGTTTCTATGTAAGATGAGGCAATCGTATTTATGTAGTGTACATGGTTCTTTCTAGGTCTGATCAATGGTTAAAATGGATGGAGTGATTCTAGGGTTCTTTCTCCCAAAATTTTACAATCCATACACAAGAATCATATAAGGATACAACAATATAAAAATCACTAAAGTGATCTCAAGCCACATCAAGAATAAAAATATTCATGTGGGGATTTAATTAGGGTCTCGCACATTTATAAAACAATTTACTTAAAGTGTCAACCAAGATTTATCAAAAGTGATCAGGAACCCATGACAATTTTACACCATTTTAAAAAAAATCCAAATACCCTTAAAAAACAATTTATCAATCTACACTTTGGAATCCATTTAAAAATTCAACTATTTCCATAAAATAACCTTTTAAAGGAACATGCCTATTTTTAAAAGGAACTCAATCAATTCCAAGAACCCTTTTTAAAACCACACTTCCAAATTCCAAAATCATTTCAAACCATTATAAGTCTACATCATCTCAAAACCATTTAAATAAAAGGAATGAAAAATCAATTTTATTTCCAAAACATGATTTTAAATCATCATACATGTTCTTTAAATACAATAATAGTGTTAAACTCCACTTTAAAACATTCAAATTCTTTTTGAAAAGCCACTCGAGTATTTTATCCAACACTTAGAATATGGAATTCACCCATGTCAGTTCTTTAAACCATTATCAAAATAAATTGTACCCAAAAAATCAAAAAAAAAGGTATTATAATTTCATGGGAAAAAATTTAAATCACTTAAATCATTTCTAAAGAGCCTCTTGAGAAATTTCATAAGTTCTTAGAATGTGACACGTCCATTCCAAGTCCAAAATCCATTTAAAAAAATTTTATCCTACTAAAAACTTAAAACGTTCTTATAAAATCATAATAAATCATTTAGAAACACGAATAAAATTTATAACATATATTTTAAGTGAATTATATATAAACACCTACCTAATTTCAAGAAGAACCTTTTAAAACATATCGCCTTCAATGGGGAATGCACAACTGATCCAAGAAATGTATTACTCAACCCTAAAAAACCAAAATATGGTCATTATAACCTTTCTAAACCCTAATATAACCCCAAATAGTGGTAAGGGTTTGTGGGAGTGATAATAACCAAAGGATAAGGTCAAGGGAGAAGAGAATAAGATAAATGAGAAGAAAGGAGGGCTTACCCACTTGAAATTTGAGAAAGAGGAATCTTCAAATCAAGAAGGAATAAAGGGAAGAATATATCCCAAGGGAACCCCACATCATTCAAGAAATAGGTAAAAAATGAGGCCTCGATCTTTAAAATTAAAGAGGGATTTTTGGGAATTTTCCAAAATTTTAAAAACTTTACAGACTATACAGTTTGATAAACTGTGCACCAACTATAAATATGGAGCTACCTAGTTAAAATAGTATTTCATGGATTTCCTCATGAACTTTGAATGGTTAGACAAAATGTGAACCAAGTATTCCAAAATGGAATTGTTGAATTTAAATCCCAATCTATTTACTTGTTTCATGGTTTACCCAACCATTCACTCTCATTCCAAGACCTAAAGGAACCCATATGGTTTCCCCTAGGCTTTATATAGTCTAAAATAACAATGCATTACCTATACAGACTAAACCATAAAAGAAAAAATAACTAGAAAAGTCCATACATAAATTTAGTTAAATGGTTTCCCTTAAAATCTGTGTGCAAACTATGTATAGAGTGGAAAAATTCAAATTTACTAATTTTTGGGCTAAAACTTCATAGAAACTTAAAAGGCACCAAAGTAAGATAAAATAACACAAAATAATAAACAACAGTGACATGTGGGTTTCAAAAATTAGTAGTGTATTATACTCTTGTCTAGGTAGTCAGTGTTTTATAGATGATGTATAGGATGATGCCTCTTATGGAAGGGACTTTATATTAGTTGCATGTATGTTGGGGAAATAAGCTAATGTTGGTAGTGAATCCTCTCGTAATTCTAACATTGAGGTGATTAATCAGGCCTCTATGGTTACCTCTAAGATATATGGTGTGAAAAACACATCCTTTGTCAGTACACTGGTTATTGGTGTTATTGATAAAGTTTCACCAATGTGTGAAAAAGGCTCTGGTCAGAAAAGGGATACACCCTCTAGCTTCTTTGAAATGCTGTATTTTCTCAATGCCTATAATAAATAAGAAGATTAACATAATTTAGTGAATAAATCTCAATGAATATATAGATGGGATGATCCTAAATATAATTTGGTTACCTATAATGATAGTAGATCATCTAGGAAATTATATTTCTCATAGGGAGATCAAACTAGCACTTAGGTGTTTCTAGATCAAGCACCTTCTTGTGGGGATACGAACCTTATTGGAAGTTAATAGGACATTTTAAATGTGTCTTATTTTCAAAATTATAATGTATGTGGTCAATAAATAATTGTAAATGTAGAGGATGATAAAAATTAGGATCATTTTATAGGTTTGGAACCTCTTTATAACATGCGGTGGATCCCAAAATAGAAAATAGGTTGTCACCCTCGAGGTTAAGGAAAACCTCAAAATGTGGGGGATGGAAAAAAAATATAAATTCATTTTTATTATTATTATGTTTTCTAGTATGGAGGATTTTACACATTTAGAGGACCTATATAGTTTTTCTCAATATAGGAAAGGCTAATGTTTTCAGGGCATTCCTTGTTGTTAATGGAATGAGTCGACTAGTAGTGATATTATGTTGGAGTAGTGATGATGTTTTTGTTTAGATGATCATCTTAATTATATGGTTTTTATGATTATTTTATGATTTATTTTGATATTGATGTATGTTCCATTCTTCTTTACTTATAACCCCTTGTACTTATGTCTGTGTGTGTGTGTGTGTGTTTTCTTAATTAATTTTTCAAGGCCATGGGTTTAGGTTTCCAAATTCGTTTTTATCACTTTTGACTATTATGAAATATAATTAATATAATTATAATTATAATTAATGTTATTTATACTATTTATACTATTATTATAATTATTATGTGATATAAATATATAAATTATTATTAATACTATTATTATGTAATATTATTATTAATATAATTACTATAATTATTATGTAATATAATTATTAATATAATTATTATGTAATCTATATTATTATTATTATTTAATAAATATTAATATATTATTATGTAATACTATTATTAATTTATTAAGTTGTAATTATTAATGTTATAGTAGATTGGTCATTTATAATTAATCACCATTTATATAAATTATTCATTATTTATATTAAATTTTAAAATAAAAATTAAATTTATTATGACTTTATATATTAAAAACTATATATAATGTGTGTGTCTAAAATTTTATAATATGAAAAAAAATAAAAACACACACACGTTTGTTTATTAATCATTTATTATCAATGATCATTTATTTGGTTATTGTTAATTAATTGTAATTTTGTTTTAATTTTTGTGTGTTTGTGTGTGTTTTTTAATGTATATAGGATGTATGTATGTATTCATGGGTGTAACACCCCTGGTTTCAATTATTGTACCCTTTTATTATGTATTTTGAGGTTATAAAATACTTAGGTTGAGTTTCATGAGTTTTTGGATGGTTTTGAAGTGTTTTGGAAGGGTTTTTAAGGGTGGATAGTTTGAGAATGGTTAGGAAAAACTATGCACTTTCTCTAAGAAATCGTGTATGGAGATGTTAATATTCACTAGATAGGTGCATGTTTGGTGCATGTTTTGACAAAACTATGTAGGTACCTAGGAGAAATAATTCAAGATGGGAGAATTTGGATAGTATCAGTTTATAGTTGGAACATAATTTGGTAAACCATGTAGCACAACCACATGGATCCCTTGGTGATTTTTGGTATCATGTGTATGGTTAGTGCACGGTTTGTTAAACCATGTAGGTTAACCATGCGATATGCATTAAATACTTTTAAAAATAGAGTTTAACTTGTATTTTTTTCCTAAAACTTTCATTTTTCTCCTATTCACCTAAACTCTCTAACTCCTCTTCTCTCATAGGAATCCTTGGTTATTAAATTTGATTTGGAATGTTATTTTTGACAAATTAAAGTGTGTTGGATATCCATAATCATAGGTAAGTATCCATTTTCTCTCTTCTTATTTATATATTCTCATATCCACTCACCCATAATGTTAGACATAATCCATTCTAGATATATGTATGATCTATGACAAGTTATGATAAGATATTGATTGGATCTATTTAAGGAAAGATGTTTTGAGATTGGATCTAGAAGTTTCCTTGTGTTGTTCTTCATTTTCGTCCATTGTTGAGAGGTAGGTGGCTTCTCTTTCACTCTAATTGTTCTAGAACTTGAAGGATTGGTTTTAACTAAATGATTTTCTTAGATTTAAAAATGATTTTTTGGATAAACATGGTAATTTTAATGGCTTTTAGAAAACCATCTTGATTTATAATTTTTAAGTTGTGGTTTTAAAATTATGGTTTTATTTTAATTCTAGCAAGGTGGTTGATGAAATTTTTTAAGGGGAAGAATGTATTTGTGTGGAATGGTTTTATATGAGAACTTGGAATATATAGTTTCATGTGTTTGTATGAATTCAGGATGGATCATGGTCAATAATTACCAACATCAATATGGGATGGAGTATAGTCATGAAGTACCAGCATAAATGTCGGTCACCGAGTGACAGCTTGGTGATAGGATGACTCACCACTCATGATTATATGGAGATAAATATAATGAATGTGTGTGTGTGAACATGATATGGTTATTCCAAGTGGTAATAAATGGTGATAATATTTTTTTAATGTTTTCTTAAATTAAACTTTTCAATGGATTTGTATAGAACTGTTATTATTTTTTCTCATCTATTTAATATAAAATTTTATTCCATGTTCTTATCCTAGTGGTGTGTGTTGGGAAGTATATAAGTATTTACTATTGATTGATACACTCACCCCATACTTGGTCACTTTGGTTCATTTTCAGATATTTTTTACCAAGATAGAGAAAAAGGAAAGGTTTCATACTTCTCTGGTGATGCTTCTTGATACCATGGATAGGGAATGTAGAGTTAGAGCATAGAGATAATTCAGGTGATGATTGGGATAATTCCACTTTGGTTTCATAGAGTCATGTTGCCTTTTAGTCTTTTTTTTTTTTGTATCTCATTACCATTTCTACTCTCATGTTGGTTTTATTTTGAGTTATTGTTTTAACATATTTCTTATCATGCATCATATATCTTTTTTCTATCTTATTATTTCATTATTTTTAGTTGTGTCTTTATTTTATAAATGTAACATCATCCCTCGTTGTTCGAGTAATCCCTTAGCATTTATTTCCAAACTTTGGTGTCTTAGGGATGTCACTTAAGGTTATCGGTGCCTTCGACCCGTCCCAAGATAATGGGTTGGGAGTGTATGTTAAAAATGGTATCAGTTTTTTTCATTATGTTATATTGGGATATTAGAAAGGATATAGGAATGTTGGGACTTGAAATTTATATTAAAAAATTAAATGGATAACCTCTTTATGCTGAACTTCAATTTAACAAGTTATTCTATGTATAAAATTGTTTTACAATAGTTATAGGTGTGTTGTTATCTCATTATCATGGGTTTAGATGATGAGTGTAACATATCATGAATTATTAGTGAGACTTCCCACTAGGACTAAATCATTCATATAATTTTTTATTATTTTTATAAAAAAATTAAAATGTTTGATTTTTAAAATTTTGATTGTAATGATTGTTACATTTCTAATTTTGTATATTTTAATACTTCAGTTTATAGTGAGTAATTATTAAGTGGTGTATTGTTCTATCTATACAGAAATGGAATTGGGTATACAACATATAAACCTACAAGAAGAGGCTTCATAAAACAAGGTTCTACCTAAGCCATAGGTAAACCAAAAACTTATTCAGAGTATTTTGTAATCTTTATAAACTTTTGATAAGGGAAATAAAAATGATGAACCTTCATAAGTGGATCATTACATGCAATTTTAGAAACATAATCCAAAACTATTTCGACGGGATTCAAAATCTAAAAAGGTAGAAGTGTGGATAAATATAATGAATCAATTTTTTTATTCCTTGGTACCCCATATGGGATAAAGGTAAGTTAGTGGTATACATGTTATAGGATCTTACACACCAATGGTGGGATTTAGTTTTCCAAGATAAAGTCGACTAAGGTCTTAAGTGGGAGGTATTCAAATAAATTTTCAACAAAAAATTATATCCTCGCACATTTGAGATGTCCTGAATATTGTATTTCTTTAGCCTAAAATAATATAATCTATTACTGATGGAGTATACATCTAAGTTTATAAACTTAGTAGGTTTGTCTCTAGAAGTAGCTGCTAGTGCGTCCTTGAAGGCATGCATCTTTAAATATGGATTATGGATGGAAATTCATTCTAAGATAGTTGTAATCTATATTATTGAATATAAAAATATGGTTAATAGAGAGATGGTGGTAGAAATAGATATTTTTTGGAAACTTTGGATGAAGTATTTTTGTCACCTAAAGAACAGGTGGGAACTCTAATGTTGGGAACAAGCATAAGTGGGATACCTATTTCCAAGGTGGTGGAGCATCTCATAACTATATAATTTAATTGGTTGACTTTCCTCCATGACCCAAAAGAAAACATGGATGTTTATAATGAGGTTCACTCGATCATATCATGTGAGATTTTACATCACTGTCAAGATCATGTTACAACTGTAATCATATGGGAAATATTCAACATTGTTATCATAGTGCTGCTAAGTGAGTTGTTGGGAATACATCTCATGCCTGTAAAACATCAAATTATTTTACTAGAAGATCTCATAAAAATCATTATCATCTTGAGAACCAAGCAAGATCTAATAAAATTATCATGGATGACCAATCAGGTCCTTTGAAAGTATGAGGTATTATTCTTCTTAACTCGACTCTTATGCAAGTCTTGTTTGATACTGGTGCATCCCAATCTTTTATTTATTCATGTTTCATTGATAATATGGGGTTTTATATCAATATTATACCACACATTATGAGTATATAGACACCTCTTAGGCAGTGGGAGTACAGGGAAATTAAATATGAAATGCGTTCTATAATATTTAATGGTGTCCAGTTTTATTTAGATGTTATATTTTTTACATGGATGTATTTTAATTGATTTTTGGAATGGATTGGTTTACATCCTTTAAGTCCCAAATCAAATGTTATTCTTGGAAGATTAGTTTTACATCTACAGATGGTGTTTAGAAATAATTTAAAGGATATTGGGGTGTAAATTCAAGTAGAGAGGGACCTTTGGTACCAGTAGTTAGAATTATCTATTACCAATTGGAATTAGTGACTTTGTAAACTATTGATTCAATCAAAAAAAATCAATCATCATGGATCAATTTTCTTATGTCTTTTCTTATAATTTCTTTAGGTTTCCACCTAAAATAGAATTGGAACTTATAATTGATCTCATACTAGGGACCAATCCTATTTACCTTATATATTATAGGATGGAACCAATGAAATTAATGGAATTGAAATTAAAATATAATATTTAAAAATAAAATGATTCATTTGAACTAGTAGTATCCATGGGAAGAAATAGTTCTTTTTTTAATAACGTGTATGGATCTATTCATCTTTATGTAGATTATTGTAAAATCAACCAGGTTACAATAAATAATCAATATCATATTACAATAATTTATGTTTTTTTATCAATTGAGGGGATAAAATGGTTCTCTAAGATTGTTTTATGATCATGTTATCATCAACTTTGAGTTCAGAAGGAGGATAATCCAAAAACATCTTTTCAGAGTCGTTATGGTCTTTATGAATTTTTGGTTAGGCCCTTTTGTCTTATTAATTCGCAATAAGTGTTTATGGAATTGATAAATATAATACTTTAGAGATATATTAACTCCTTTGTGGTGGTATTCATTGATGATATTCCGGTTTATTCTTAGACTAAGTCCAATCATGAACAACACTTTGTCATAGTGTTGGGTATCTTGTGGGAACATCTTCTTTATTCTAAGATTTAAAAGTGTGATTTATAGATACAAGAGGTAAATTTACTTGGAAACTTCATTTCTAAAAAATTAGTCTTGGTAGATCTAGAAAAAGTGGAAGCTCTTATCTCTTACCAACCACCAAATAATTTCTTTGAGATATACAGTTTCCTCAGCTTAGTAGGGTATTACTGATGCTTTGTATATGAATTTTAATAACTCACCTATCTGATTATAGATTTTATGAGGAAAGTAATTCCTTTATGATAGAGCTGTGAGTTCTAGAAATCTTTTCAAGAGCTTAAGGTTTGTCTTACTTATCACACATCCTTACATTTCTAGAGTCAGAATGAGGCTATTTAGTCTATTGTGAATCATCTGGACCTAGTTTGAGATGTGGTCTCATGCAGGGAGATCATGTTGTAGCTTATGGGTCACAATAGTTATGAGGTCATTGTAATAACTATATGACACATGATTTGGAGTTATATTTTTTAGTCAATTCCTTGAAATCTTGGTGTTATTACCTTTTTTGTGATAATTTTATAGTATTCATGGATCATAAAATCTTAAAACACATATTCTCATAGATATATTTGAATTTAAAGCAATGATGATGGATGGAATACCTTAAAATGTTTAACTTTGACTGGTATATACACCCAATAAAGGAAATTTATTGGTTGATGCATTCAGTGGGAATTCATATGGATAGTTCACTAAAGATTCTTTAGATCAGTGGTAACTGATGGTGGTCATAGATAAGATGCATCTGAATTATGATGAGTAAAGTGATATTGAAATTTTATATCATGTTCTTCATGTTTCCTATTTTATTGATCAAATAAAATATTCTTAGAAATATAATCTTGAATATCTAACCATGATGTTATAACTCAATGGTGCAGAGACCATTAAGGGATGGACACTAGACAGAAGAATCATCTTGTATTTTAGATATCAGATTATGGGTCCTCTAACTTATCAGGGATGAATTTTTTCTTCCTACCACCACTTGAGATGGGTTTTTCATCCTGGAATTTGGAAGATGTATAAGGAAATTAGGGCATAGTTTTAGTGGTATGGAATGAAAAGGATGGCGGTGGAGTATGTCTCGAGATGCCTCACATGTTAGCATATCAAGTAATAGAAACAACATATAAATGGTATGTTATAATATTTACCTATAACTATGTGGAAATGGGAGAATATAGTTGTGTATTTTTTCATAGGTCTACCAAGAATATTTCATAAACATATTGCTATATGGGTGATTATGGAATGGCTCATAAATTCTGCTCACTTTATCCATATTCATGATTACAATATGGTGAAAGACTTGTCAAAATACTATATTTGGGAAGTTTTAAATTTACAAAACTTACTAATTTTAATTATGTATGACTATGACCCCAGTATTACATCTTGATTTTGTAAATCCTTACAGTAATCCCTTGTAACCTAATTGACCATGAACACGTCTAAACGGATAATACAAACATTGGAAGAAATTCTTGGATATTCTATTAGATATTTTGGTGGATTATGGGAGGATCATTTACCATTAGTGTAGTTAGCATATAATAAAAATTAGCTAGAATCAATACATATGGATCCTTTTGAATCTTTGTATAGCCATCCTTATCGTTCTCCACTTGTTTGGGTGAAAATAGGTGATACTTCACTTATCATACCTATCCTTTTACATGAGAAAATGGAAAAGATTCAGATTAATAGTAACATGATAGATATTACTAATATCCATAATAAATCATATGTGTATCATTTTCATCGACCGTTATCATGTGATGTGGGTGATCATGTTTTATTTAGATTTTCTATGAGGCTAGGGAATCATCATTTGGGTGATCAAGGAAAATTTTATCCTCAATACATTAGCCCTTCTAAGATACTAGAATGAATTGTTGAATTTGATTATTGATTTTTCCTTAGTACCGAGATTCATCTCTATGTACAATGTATTTTATATATCTCAATTGAAGTATTTCTATCTTGAACCTGACTATGCTATTTGATGAGACCATGTTGATCTTAAGTCTGATTCTATATTGATTCACATGCTAATATGGATTGTAGAAAGAAAATAGAAGTTTTTACATGGGAAAATTATTTCTTTAGTATGATTTTTATGGTATAATTTTCAGATTTAGTCAGAAACATTGGAACATGATAAGGAAATACTAGAATAGTGGCCCAATCTCTTCCAAAGAAATACTCGTCTCTAAGGATGGAAACACTAATGGTGGGGATAATGTAACACCCCTTGTTTCAGGTAATTTACCATTTTAATATTTATTTTGATTTTATATAATACTTGGGTTGATTTTTTGGAGTTCTTGGATGGTTTTGGAGTGTTTTGGAATGGTTATTCATAGTTTGATCCTATTTAGGAAAAAATTTGGTCTTTCTCTAAGAAACCTTGCATGGAGATGTTGGGAGTCACTGAGCAGGCGCGCGGTTGGAACATAATTTGTCCAAACCATATGGATGAATAGGAGAAACCATGTGATATGGAAGAATTTTTATATTAGTTTTTCATAGTTGGAACATGGTTTTCCAAACCATGTGAAACAATTAGGAAGATCCTTGGGTGATGTCTAGTAACATGCACACAGTTGGCGCACAGTTTGTTAAACCTTGAGGCATGTATTAAGTGCTCTAAAAATTAAAGTTTAAATCATATTTTACCTCCTAAACACTCATTATTATCATCTTATCTTAGTATTTCTATATTCTATTCTCTCCTAGATATCCCTAGTGATTCCCTTTGATTCATAAGCTGATTTTGACAAATAAAAGTTTTTTGGATCTCTAGAATCATCGATAAGTCTCTATTTTCTTGCTTCCTATTTAGATATTATCCTATCCTTTCAGCTAAAATTTTAGATTTAATATATTATGGATAGATCTATGATACATGATTTTTTATGATAACTTTATTAGATCTATTGAAGTAAATAGTTTGTTATCCCACATTTAGAAGTTTCCTTGTGTCGTTCTTTATTATCATCAACCATTGATAGGTAGGTGGATTATCTTACACTCTACTTATTCTAAAATTTAAAGGATTGGTTTTAACTAAATTTTTTTCTTGGATTTACAAAGTAATTTTTGGATAAATATAATAATTTTAATTATTTCGGAAAACCCCCTTCTTTATAATTTTGAAGTTCTTGTTTTAAAATTATGGTTTTGGTTAAACTCTATCAAGGTGTTCCATGAAATATTTTGAAGGGAATAACTGATTTATGTGGAATAGTTTGATATGAGAACATAACATACATAGTTTCATGTGTTCATGTGTATTTGGGATGGAGCATGGCCATGAAGTACCACCTTAAATATAGGATGTAGCATGGTTGTAAAGTACCACCATCAATGTGGGTTACCAAGTGACGTCTTGGTGACTGGATGACTCGCCACTCATGAGTATAGGGAGATACATGGCATGCATGTGTGTGTTTGAGTGTTTTTGAACATAGGATAGTTATTCCAAGTGGTAATATATATTAATAAGCTTTATTTAATGTTTTCTTATATGGAACTTTTTTATGGATTTGTATAAAACTTTTATTCTATTTTCTCATCTATTTTATATAAAATGTACTAACATGTTAGTGTCCTAGTGGAATGTTTTGGAAAGTCTCAAGGGATTTACTACTGAGTGTTATACTCACCCCCTGCTTGGGAACTTTGGTGTGTTTTCATATATTTTTTATCAAGACATCAGGAATGTAAAGGTTTCCTACTTCACTAGTGATGCTTCTTGATACCTTGGACAAAGCATGTGGAGTTGGAGCTTAGATATAGTTCGGGTATTGATTGGGGTGATGTCACTTTGGTGAAATAAAGTCATGTTCTCTTTGAGTCTTTGTTGGTTGGTGTATATCATTATAATTTCTACTCTAATGTTGGTTTTATTTTGAGTGATTTTTTAAATAGTTTTCTTATCAAGCATTTCATATCTTTTTTTATATTTTCATTTTGTTTTGTTTGGTTTGATTTTTCATTTCTAAAGGAAAAATCACCCCCCCCCCACCCACTATTCTGGTAATCCTTTGGGATTTATTACCAACCTTTGGTGTTTTGGAGATGTCACCTAAGGTTAGTGGTACCTTTGACCTGGATCAAGCTGATGGGTTGGACAGGGATATTACAATGGGTGTGTGTGAGAGTTTTTAATATTTAAATTAATTTTTCATTTAAAATTTAAATTTATTATGATTTTATATATTATAAAATATATAAAATTTGTGTGTTGGTTTTTATTAATAATTTCTAATTAAAATAACTTTTAATTTCTTATTTAATTTAGCCACATTTTTAAACATGAATAAATTAAAAATTATACACATTATAAAAATGTGGTAAAAACATGATTAAATTTAAATTATCCATGTTTTAAAATGATACTAAAAAACATGGATAATTGATGTTTTTTTATCATGTTGGTATTGTTAAAGCAGATTCAATCTCACAATCTTATCACATGTGTTCATTTAACATGTATAAATTATTCTATTGATTTAGTTTGGAATCATATTCCTTCCAACAAATCAATATGTTCAAACTATATTGATGTGTAACTCTTCACATAATTTACAACTTATGTTACTAACCCAAATTAAAATCCTACTATATTTATACACATCCAAATGTATCTCATGAATAAGGTACATGAAATAATTTCATGTAAAATCTTAGAATATTATAAAATTAATTATACCCATATGAGTAATATTTGGGTGACATATAGTTAGCCCCCATTTTTTCTTGATGAGGCATAAGCCTCCAGGTTAATGTGTAGCTCAAACCAAGTCCATCTACCCAAGGATACTTTACCCATAAGACACCTCAATTTTATTATAATTATAATATATGATATGTATAAATCATAATTAATTACATAATTCAAGCTCATCATTTAACACCCCGATATTTTATATGTATTTCCTTTGGAATAAACATGAAGCATTTGATAGCTTGCTTTACACGCAGCCCCAAGTCTAAATGAACTCGTGATATAATATACCATTATAACATAATCATTGGATTAGTGGGAATTATTAGGATTGGATACATTATTAAATATATAAATATATAAATGATTTACTAAAATAAAATTTATTGATTAATTCCTAAGAAATAATCATTAAATTTTTAATGAAATTATTTAATGATTAAAATGCCTATTTTTCAAAGAAATGTATTTTTCTACATGTTATGTATTTTCATAATAGAAAACATATATTTATCACTATTAATAAATTATTTAAATTAAATATATTGATAATAAATGAATAATAATTCATACATTATTTATCTAATGGTAAGTAATGAAGATAAAATCATTTAAAGTTAAAACGAGTTATTTTTCATAAAATTGTTTTTATATACACAAAGTGCTTCTATCATAATAAATTAAATATATCAATATTTATTAATGGATTTAATGAAATTTATATATTATATTTAATAAAATATATTAAAATTAATTTGATAGTTTTTACTAGGTAAGTAATAAAATTAAAATTAGTTTTATTCTTAAAAATTTGTTTTTATAAAAACGGGTTTTAATTATATTTTGTGCACATATTTTAAAATTAATTTCTACCAATTATATAAATTAAATTTTATAAAATTAATTAAATATATGTAATAATAATTTCAAAAAAATTAATGAGGATACTTTCATTGTTTTCATAATGAATAGTAAAAACATTAAAAAGTAGTTACCACAATTAAGGTTAAAATGGGTTTATCAGAAGGGTTAAACCAAGAGATAAGGGAAATATTGACACTTAAACTTGTATAATTATTATTTTATGGAATAATTTACACCTTCTATTATAAAAAATTTTAATTATTTTATATTTGTAAGCATTATACTTCATAAAGACATTAATTATATTTAAATCTTTTAAATAATTCCAAGTGTGTCCTCTCCCTCACTTATAAAGGGGAACCTCCTATACACCCTTATTCACAAAGTTTGAACCTATTATATGGGAAAATAACTACCCAAATTCATTCCTAAAATAACTTAACATGTTTTTTATGTCCTATTTTTATCATAATATTATCCTTTAAAATATTAAGGTGTAATCCAAAAGAGGTTTATCAACGAAGAGGTATAACTCCTGACCGAGTAATTTTAATTTTATTTATTCTTCCACCTTCTATAAAACTATTGAATACATCGTAAAATGATTAATATAGTATCATAAATATACAGAGATTTTATTATTATGATGTGAAAACATTTTTCTACCTCCTTTACATCAAATGAGAAATTAAAGTATCGCTTGTGTGAATGTTTGGACTACCGCCTCCACATAACGATATAAATCATTTTCCATCACTGCCATACATGGTTGTTTATAATGATGGTTTTACTAAATATATATAATATTTATGATATAATTGTGATTATTTAATGATAAAATATTATTTATCTATCATTCCTTCTGTTCATTAGAAAATGAAAATAGTGTTATGACATACGTATGAACTACCGCCTCCATGAATAGTTTAATTCATTTTACTATCTCTACCTTTTATGAAATAATTTAAATATGTATATAATGAATATATATTATATTTATATAATTATTAAAATTATTTATATAATAAAAAATAATCAATATACAAGGATTTGAACTTCTGAACCTAAATGTTTATGAAAAACAAAACAGTTAACACCCAAAAATGATGATTTTAATAAAGAATTATTAATAAATGGGTGTTAAAATTTTATAAGAGAAAAATATATGGTATTATAGGTATGAATATGGTTCTGGTATATTATTATAATAAATTTAAAATTATTATAAAGGATTTTATATCACTTAAGAATCAAGATGAACTTGAGGTAAGGGTTTTATATTACAATCTCATTTTTACCGAAATTGTTTCTACTTAAATTTTTTATGAAACAAATTATATAATATATCTCACACAAATATTATTTATTTTATTATACTCCATTTATTTATATATATTTTATGTTTTCCTTTTATTTTAATCTACCCAAGTACTCAATATTCTAAAAGAGTTTTTTCAAGGAAAACCAACCTTGTTTTTCTCTTCAGTCGTGGATCTTTTTCTTCCATGTCTATATTTTCATTAAAATATTTTCAAGAATATTTTTATAATTTTACAATGTTTTATAAATTAATTTTTACCCATTTTTTAATTTCTATGAAAATTTTTAAAATGAATCTTCTTTTCATTTTTCAAACGAGATACTTTTGAATTTTTATCGAAAATATGAAAGGAATCATTGTTTTAATGTATATCGCATGAATGGATTTTCTTGCTTGTGTGAATACTATTTACTTCGAAGATTACTTTTCAAAGAAAATTTTTTCCTTAGTATTTTTGAAATTTTAATCTTTTGAATGTTGGTTTCTAAATTAAAATGGTATTTTAAGCAAGAAATATTCCAGAAAACTTTTAAAGGAATTTTGCATCTATGATAACATCCTTTGACGTTAATTATGATTCACTAGGGATATGATCCAATGATAATGTACTTATTATTTATCTATATGGTTTTTTATTATAATGATGAAATATTTATGAGACCCATTTTATTTTTTCATAGTTTAATCTATGATGAAATTATAGATGTTTTCATGTTATTATGGAATACATATAATTGGATTATGATTATTTAATGAGAACTTATAGTATTAATATCTAATGAATTGGGTAAATATTAATGATTTATTAGCTCAAAGGGTGAATGGTAGGTTATCTTAATCCCAAAAGAGGGTATAAAAGTGGTTATCCCCAGTAGAAAAGAGGGTACATGTGAGGTTATCTCAAGCCCAAAAAAGGTACACGGGTGGTTTGCCTAAGCCTAACTTATGATGAATGTCTTGGTGGTTATCCTTGCCATAAGATTTATATTATTATGATTATGCTGAAATTTATTCCACTATTTCATGACATGATACTATGGCAATATTATTCTCTCATTGATCATGTTTTTTTTATTCCTTTATTATTAATTCCTTATAAAGTGCCAAACTTTATGTAATAACTAATGATTATGACCTATGAATTAATAGGTATGATTTTCAAATGTTAAACTCATGTTCTCATACCCATATTCTCATGTTATGATTAAATATTCATTGATATATCCCTTTTTTACCCTTATTGAGCATCTAAACTCACCCTTTATTATGTTGCCTTTTCCCTGAGATATGAAGAAGGGATTTAAATATGATATGTCTAAGAAGGGTTCTAGTTATGAAGAACTAAGTGGGAAATTATGTAGATATTTTATTTTCTATTTTTTTATGTATCCAAGTTTACAAAGACACCAAACCTTTATGTTTCTAGCTTGGATCATAATGATATGTAATGAATATTCATCTAATAATATGTGATATTTATATATGAAATGTTTAGGTCACCTCAGTTGGTATCAGAGTAAGGCATAGTTAATTTTAGAAACTAAGATGAGGAAACTTTAGTGAGAACACTTAGGATAAGCCTAAGTATAGGATAATTTCCTAATTTATGGTAAAAAAGGATGGTGGTTTTACTAGAAAATATATCCGTGTCTAGATACTATAAAGTGGATGTGATTGTGGCATACATTCACATGGTGGTAACAACTATGAATAGGGTAGATTGGGTATTAACTCGTTCATCAATAATTAATGATGAGTGGGCCTACGATTGCTATAAGATCCCAAACTTTTCTGTATATGTCTCAAGATATTTTATAGGTACGCGATTTACTTATTTTTTTATCTTGTTTGGGTTTTATATTTGGCATGTTTGAGTGAAATTTGGAAGTTTTTTTAGGGGTTTTGGGCAGTGCACAATTGTCACATGGTTTTTCCAAACCATGCACCCTACACCAACAAACCGTGCAACCCCAGATAGAGAAGGATTTCACAGTTGGAACATAGTTTTCCAAATTTTCCACCCTCCTAATATTAACCATACCCCCCCCCCCACACACACACACACACCCCCCCCAAAACACACAAGAGGTCCACAGTTATGGTACATGGTTTGGAAAACCATGCACCCCTTCCCAGGAAACCATATGTGCAGGTTTAATTATTCTTAAAATTCATTAAAATTTTACCAAACCCCCATATTATATCCCTATACACCCTAGATCAACCCTAAACAAATTTATATCATTTTTTGTGGTTTCTGTACAAGTTTCAAGGCCTTATAACCTCTATTCTTGACGAATCAAAGATCTGTTAGTAGATCTACACCTCTGTCGGTGTGTAATTTATTCCTAATTAGATTTGTATCTCTCATATATCTCTTTCCATATATAAATGGGATGGTTTTCCTATATTGGTGGTATATCTAGATCTATGTTTTGGTAGATCTAATACATTTAATCTTGGATCTAGTTTTTGGATCAAGATATCATTCTTCATTGTACAATTGAACGATCTACTTCAATTTTGGGTTTTTAGTTGGCGAGTGTTCATCATCAATATTGAGGTAGTTCATCTAGATTCAAATCCCATAGTATTGAATTAAAATTTCATGTATGTGTTGTGAAATTTAAATTGGAATGATTTCCAATTGAATCTTGAATTGATTAAATTAATCGATTAATTAATTTATGGAATCGTGGAATTAATTTGATGTAATTTCCATGTGATGATGAATTAGATTAAATTCGGGACAATTGGAATTGGTTGAGTTGGATTGATTAATTGATTAATTAATTAATGTAAAGTTGTGATTGTGAAATTTATGAGGTATTGTGATTTTTTAATTTTTTAATTGTTGATTATGGAATTGGTTAGTAATAGGATTAATGGAATATTTGGATTAACCCTGAAGGGTTAATGGGTTATATGGTTAGATATTGTAAAATAGTTTAATAGTGAATTGTTCATATTATTCCATGTGATTAAATTAGTGAACCATGTTTTTTTTTATAATTGAATGTTATCCATGATGTGAAATGTGATAAGAGGTTTAATTTTGATTAACCTTGATTGGTGTGATTGATGTGATAAATGAGTGTGGGATAGGGAGTGAGGCTCTAAATACCCATATGTGATAAATGAGTGTCAGATAAGGAATGAGGATCCAAATACCCATATGAAATTGAGGTGTGGGATAAGGACAGAGGCTCCAAATACCCACAGGGTATTAGATACGACGTTCTATGCCCATGAGATTGGTATTGGACTATGGTTACAATTATTCATGTTATGAATTGAAATGAAATGATAAATGATAAAAATGGTATTGTGATATTTGATATCCCTTGGGGATAGTTTAGACTCTATCATGGTCTGAAGAAAGTATTAATGGTTCAGGTTTCCTCAGGAACTCGAGGGTTTATGCGGTTAAATAATAATGAGATGTGACAACTATTTACTTTATACCTTGTACTTTATTCTTTATACAACTGCATACAATATTATTGAATGGGTATTGTTTTAGATACCTTTGTTAGTGTCCTACTAAGTTATACTCACACCCTACTTGGGTGTCCTAATCAGTGCATGAATAGACTTTATGTTTTCAAGACAGGATAAGGGAAAGGGTCCTATGTTAGATGGATGATATGGGATGTAGCATGGATGAGGGAACCAGACTTGGTATCAGAACCCACTTGGGAGTTTTCAGTGTCTTTATTTTGGGTTTTTCATTTGATACTTGACACGTATTTGGTATGTCATGTATACTAATTTAGTTTTGGATATTTTATTCTTGTTTTGGTCATCGTGTGACACTGGTATTATTCTGGTTATGGTTTTATCATTTGTATATTGTTATTTATTTCTACAGTTGTGCTAATTTGATAAAGAGGGTATATTCTTACCATGATTGATATTAAACCATCACTACTAGTCGGTAGTCTCTGACATATGGGGAGGTGCACCTGAGGTCAGGTGACTGGTCGAATCGGGGCACTAGTATGTGGAACCTGGGTTGGGATGTTATAAAGTGGTATCAGATGAGTTTTCTTTTATTTTATTTTATCTTACTATTTTGGAAACATGGATAGGATACTAGTAAGATTCGGGCCTTGGACATGATCTTATGCAAGGAAGTAGCTAACCCATGTACAGGGGAAAACCCAAGTACCCATGGTGGGATTGTTTTTATTGGTATTTTCTGTTATGGTGGGATGTTATTTCACCTTGGGTGATGTACTTGTTGTGTGATGTTTTTACTTTCTGATATTTTCTAATATTTGACTCATGGCTTTGTATGGAATGATATTTGAGTATGCATGCATAATTCTAAGCACTCATGATTATTTAGTGACATGCATCATTTTAGGTATGAAAGGAGAATTGGGTTTTATGTAAGTTGTTGGGATTAGAATTTTTTTACTTTCTTGTGAAATTGAACTGAAAATGGTGCTTGATATAGATTTTAACAATTTTAAAGTGATGAAAAATGTGGAAAATGGGTGTCTAATGTGACTTAGATAATGAGAATGAGTTTACCCTTTTATTAACCATGACCAAGGTGTAAGATGGTTAAGGGTGTCAATAGCACCTCGGTTTTGTCTATGTGGTAGGGAAAGGGGGAATGAATTATTATGGATTTATGTGAATTCCTCTTGTAAACTATATTAATGATTGTGTAAAGTGTCCTGAGATGTGTGTTTGGAATTGTAGAGTTATATATCCATGATAATGTTTTTTGATAGGATGATGGGAGGACATGGTTGGAAATTATCCTCCAGCAGTGGAACCTAAGGCATCGATAGTGACGGGTGAAGGATTCGGAGAGCAGTTCCATGAGAAGTTTTCTCACTTCATATAGTTTATGGAGAGTGACCTTGAGTAGGTTGTGAAAAGTATGTCTGGCCAAAAATGGGAGTTTCAACTACAGCACCATCTAACTTTCATTGGATAGGGTGGACTTGAGGCGGCTAAGTTCTGGATTGATTCTATCCAAAATATACTTGATCATTTAGAGAATCCTTTTGAGAAGAGGGTCAATTTGACTACTTACATGTTATGAGTATCAATGAAGCATTAGTGGGATGATCAAGCTCAGATTGGGAAAGCTGATGGTATGTCATAGAATGAATTTTTGGAGAATTTACGGGATCACTTTTATCCAGAGACACTGATACAGGAGAGGGAATATAAGTTCAGGTGGTTAACTCAAGGGAGTATGTCTGTGATGGAATATGTTGGTCTCTTTACTGACTTGAAGTGCTTTGATACAACACTGGTAAGGGATGAGGCAGCTACAAAAATGTGTTTCAAATATTGAGCACAAGAGCCTCATCCCAGTTGGTGAGGACTCACCAGGTGAATCCAAGAGACCGGAGATCAAATCCAGGTGGAGGAATATTTCCAGGTACTATAGCAGTACTGTATCAGGCACTGTTTGGTACTATAGCAGCTGGAACTATTCATCCATCTGGACCTTCAGGCCACTAGTTTGGTCTTTGGGTCCTGTAAGGCTTTCAGGCCACCCAAGGCCTTCGGGCCAGTTGATTATCAAGGCCTTCAGGCCACCTTAAGTCCTTAGGGACACCCCAAGGCCTTCGGGACACATGAATGCAGGCCCTAGACACACTACAAAAAAAGGAGCAGCCCTAGAAGAGGATTCAGAGCAGGTGCACTCATCGGAGCATAGACAAATGGATTGTTAGAATGAGAGGGTATGGCTATGCCATCGGTACCAGCCTGTGCTTTCACGGGAAGCCTATCCAGACGGTCATGCAAAGGTGGAGAGATACTATCAAGATGCAGATGTTGGGGAGGGGCAGTTCCTTGTAGATAGTCTGGTTAAATTCCCTAAGACCTTTGGGTCATGTAATCTTCTAAGCCTACAGGCCATGTAATATCTGAGCCTACGGTCCTTGTAAGGGTTCCCCCTCATCCCTTAAAAGGGGTGTTATCAAAAATAAATAAAAATAAAAGGCCTTCGGGCCATTCAGGTGTTTCAAATATTGACTCAAATGTTAGATTAAGTCTCAAGTTAATATCTTTTGGTTAAAGAATATTGCTGAAGTGGTGGATCGGGCTCTAATGTCTGAGGGGAACCTAGAGGAGGATTATAGTGGAGGTTAGGTGTTTTCTTCTAAACGATCAAGAGGTACGTCATTCGGGTGTAGGAAGCATATCTATGATAATGTTGACCAAATTAGTGGAAAGAAGAGTGGATAGGGGTAAGGATCAGTTACTCAGGATCTCACCTGAGTTTTTTTCCACACGTGTGGTAGGTCAGGAAACTTTCATATACATTTTCCCTGACCACCATTAAAATTTCAATCTTATGGTAGGATAGGAAATCTATAGAGGTTATGTAGGTACCCATGACATATGGGTAATGATGGAGCAGATAGACAAAACTAGAGTACAAGAAGGGGTACTTCTACACCGTACCAGTCTGGTAGTTATAGTTCTATTGTACATGGTGGTCGAGGAAATGTACATGGTTCTTCTGGTAAAGAGAACCTATATCAGCAGAGTAGTGTAGCTTAGGGGGGGGCACAATGCATCATAGGGAAGAGTGGAAGGACAGTTTCATGTAGTTCAACCTATACTTGTGGATAGAGAGGTTGGACCATCAATAGTTAGAGGTACTATTATTTTAGATTATACACTTTTTAGTGACTTACTTGATATTGGTTACTATCATTATTTTATATCTACACAACTTGTGAATGGTTTGATCCTGGCAAAGGAGTTTCTGTGTGGGGTTATAACGATAGATACACCTTTGGGAGTATGGTCGAGAGACATCTGTTTGTACAAGGGGTGTTCTTTCAAGGTTGGAGAGTATCATTTCAGTTGTTATCTTTACATCCTTGACATGTAAATATTTGACCTAATTATGGGTATGAACTGGTTATTAGCACACTGATCCCACATTTATTTCTATCGAAGGAGAGTGAATTTTATGTCTCCTAAGAGTAATAATTATATTCACTGGGGAGAGTGGGATATGAAGGCAGGGCATGCAGGGATAGTTCATCTTCAACTGGGGGAGCTCACTGCCTAAGTTTCTAGTCTGTTGCTGGATAAAAGAGTTGAAAAACATTATTTCTTTCCACCTATAGTGGATCAATTCCATGATGTGTTTGTTGGGGAATTATTAGGGCCACCACCTAATAGATATGTGGAGTTTACAGTTGAGATCATGCATGTAGCTAATCCATTTTATATTCCACCATACAAAATGGAACCAACCAAGATTTAAGATCTTAAGACTCAACAAGAAGATTTTATGGGTAAGGGTTTTACCCATTCGAGTATGAAACCTTGGGGTTTGCCATTTTGTTTTCTATGAAGGCTAACGGAACTCTATGCTTATGTGTTGATTACCAAAAGTTGAACTGGATCACTATGAAGAACCGATATCCTCTTCAATGTATAGATGACATTTTTGACTAGTTGGGAGGATCTTTTTTTTCTCTATGATTGACATGAGATCAAGGTATCATCGGTTGAGATTTCAACCTTCTGATATACCTCATATAGCTTTCAGAAGAAGTTATAGTCTTTATGAGTTTTTTTGTGATGTCGTTTAAGATAATGAATTCTCCAACAGTTTTTATGGCCTTAATGAATAGAATATTTCATCCATACCTAGATCATTTTTTGGTTGGTTTTCTAGATTATATCTTGGTTTACTCCAAGACTCATGAACATCATGCCCAACATCTTGACATCATCCTGAATATACTAAGAGGGCATCAGAAATATTCCATGTTATTCAAGTGTCGATTGTGGATTGATCAGGTACACTTATTGGGTCACATCATCTCAGAGGAATGTGTGTCAGTGGACCCAAATAAGGTGTATATAGTGGTTTCTTGGGACAATCCCAATAATGTTTTCAATGTTTGTAGTTTTATATGATTAGAAGTTTATTATTAGAGGTTCATCCAGGAATTTTCATGATTGGTAGAACCTCTTTCAGACTTTACCAATAAGGGGATAAAGTTTTAATGGTTAGAATAATGTGATAATACCTTCTAGGAGTTGAATAAGTTCTTGAAAATGACACCAATCTGGATCCTACCTAATCCAGGTGAGGAGTATATGATTTTTTGTGATGCATTTGGGATCATCCTTGAAGTGGTGTTAATGTAGGGAGATCGAGTTGTGAAATATGGGTCTCGACAATTGAGGCCACATGAACAGAACTACCCTACACATAACCTCGAATTAGATATTGTGGTTTATGCTTTGAAGTGTTGGAGGTATTATCTATTTTGGAAAAAAATTCTGTGTATATCAACCACAATAGCTTAAAGTATATATTTTTGTAGAAATATTTGAATCTCTGACAGCGGAGGTGGGTTGAGTATATGTATTATTTTGATTTTGAGCTATCATATATGCCCAGAAAGGGAAATAGTGTTTTTGAAACTTTAAGCATGAAAACTCAAGCTCAGAAAGTTCAGGAGTCTAGTGCTGAGTGGAAAATGATAAATTTACCAGCTAAAATGCATGTTGTGGTTCAGAAGGGTTGGTATTAGATGAATATTGTATCATTTTTAGTAGATTCTACACTTTTGATATATATTAGAGATAGGTAGTATGAGGATCTAGAGTTTTTGGACTTGAGGGAAAGCCTTAAAGGTGGGGAGTCACCTTCAGATTAGACATTATATGAGGATGAGATCATCTATGTTAGGAATTGTATTGTTGTACTTATGAGCATGTAGGAGGAGATGATGTGTTAATTTCATGCATTAAAGTGGGTGGTGCATCTAGGTTTGACCAAAATGTATTATGACCTACATTGATAGTATTGGTGTTCAGGCATGAAAAACGAGATAGCGGGGTTCGTAACACGATGCTACACCTATCAATAGGTGAAGGATGATAATTAAAGACCTGGTGTTTTACTACATCTATTTTCCATTATAGAATGGAATTGGGATGAAGTTATTATAGAATTTGTGGTGATTCTTATAAGGATGCCTCGAAATAATGACACTATTTGGGTGGTTGTGGACTAACTGATGAAAGTAGCACATTTATTTCCTATACATGAGACTTAGCCAGTGGACCAGTTATGAGATTTGTATATTTAGGAGATAGTCCATCAGCATGGGGTTCCATGGAGTATTGTTTCAGACTGTAGGTCACATTTTACTTCGCACTTATGGTAAGTTTTGTAGAAGTAACTTGGTACATAGGTTCTATGAAGTATATCTTTCCACCCGTAGACAATTTGGCAGTCAGAACGTACTATATTGGTTCTTGAGAATATGATACGAGCATGTGTTCTTGACTTCAGTGGGTATTAAAAGAATCGCTTAGTACTCTTTGAGTTCTCCTATAACAACATTTGTCAGAAAAATATACATATGGAACCATATGAGGCTCTTTATGATAGGCCATGTAGATCACCTCTATGTTGGATGAAGGTGGGTGAGTCAAATATGTTGGGACTGAGTCTCGTGAAGGAGACATTGGAGCAGGTTCAGCTAATTTGGAAGTGGATGGCTACAGCTCAGAGTAGGTAGAAGTAGTATCTTGATAGTCATTGATGACCCCTAGAGCTTATAGTGGGTGATCGTGTGTTCCTTTGGGTGTTTCCCAGATTTGGTCACCAGAGGATATGGAGATAGGGAAAGTTGGAACCCAAGTTTTTTGGATTGTTTAATGTTGTGGAGAGAATCAAGCTGATGGCATACCGATTGGTTCTTCCATAGAGGTACATTGTTATAAATGATGTGTTTCATGTGTCACGGCTTCGGCGGTATCACCCCAACCCTTCTCATGTAATCTATGTGGATGATGTTGAGCTTTAGATTGATGCATCCTTTGAGGAGCATTGGATACATGTATTGGATTATAGTGAGAAACTGTTTTGGGGAAATATCATGTCGGTAGTTCATGTATTGTGGCAACATGGATGTGTTAAGAAGGAAACTTAGGAGAGAGAAGTAGATATACGGGCTCAGAGTCCTGATTTTTTTGACTTGGAATCTTATATATTCTTGGGAGTACATCTCGAAGACAAGTTTTTATAAGGTGGGGAGATTATAAGATCCCGAACTTTTTTAGAGATGTCAAAAGCTCATTTATAGTCACTTGTTTTCATTATTTTGGGTTTATCATGTTTGGGTTTTATCTTGGGTGAATTAAGGTTAAATTTGGAAGTTTTTTTAGGGGTTTTGGGCAGTGCATGGTTGGCACATAGTTTTCCCAAACCATGAACCCAACCCCATATAGAGAGGGATTGCACGGTTGGCACATGGTTTGGAAAAACATGTGCCCCTTCCTAAGAAACCATCCTTGTAGGTTTAATTATTCCAAAAATTCATTAAAAAATTCTCGACCCCTCGTCTTATATCCTTAAACACCCTATCTCAACCCTAAACCAATTTATATCATTTTTTGAGGCTCTCAGATAGATTTCAAGGCCTTATAACCTCCATTATTGATGAATCAAAGATCCATTGAGGGATCTTCACCTCTCTTGGTATGTGATTTCTTCCCGATTAGATTTCTCTCTCTCTCGTGTCTCTTTCCAGATAAAAAGGGGATGGTTTTCCTCTATTAGTGATGGATCAAGATCTAGGTTTTTGTAGATATAATCCATTTGATCTTGGATCTAGGTTTTAGATCTATATATCATTCTTCATTCTATAATTGAACATTCTTCTTCAATTTGGGGTTTTTCATTGGTGAGTTTTCATAATCAATCTTGATGTAGGTGGTCTAAATTCAAATCCCATAGTCTTGAATTGAAATTGCGTATATGTGTTATGAAATTTCAATTGGAATGATTGGAAATTGAATCTTGGATTGATTAGATTAATTTATTAATTAATTTATGGAATTCAGGAATTGATTTAATATAATTGCCCTGTGATAATGAATTGGGTTAAATTCAGGAAAATTTTAATTGGTTGAATTAGATTAATTAATTAATTGATTAATTAATGGAAAGTTGTGATTATGAAATTGATGGATTATTGGGATTGTGTAATTGGTTAATTTTTTATTATGGAATTGATTAGTAATAGGATTAATGGGATTTTTGGATTAACCTTGAAGGGTTAATGGGTTATATGGTTAGATATTTAAAAATGGTTTAATGGTGAATTTTTCATATTATTCCATGTGATTAAAGTAGTGAAACATGTTTTTTTTATAATTGAATGTTATCCATGATGTGAAATGTGATAAGAGGGTTAATGTTGATTAACCTTGATTAATGTGATAAATGAGTGTGGGATAGTGACTGAGGCTCCAAATACCCATATGTGATAAATGGGTGCAGGATAGGGACTGAGGATCCAAATACACATATGTGATAAATGGGTGTGGGACAGGAACTGGGGATCTAAATACTCATATTAAATTGAGGTGTGGGATAGGGATAGAGGCTTCAAATACCCATGGGGTGTTATACACAATGTTCTACACCCATGAGATTAGAATTGGACTATGGTTCCAATTATCCATGTTATGAATTGAAATGAAATGATAAATGATAAACATGGTATTGTGATATGTGATATCCCTTGGGAATAGTTTAAACTCTAACATGGGACAAAGAATGTATTGATGGTTTGGGTGTCCTCAAAAACTCAGGGGGTTTATGTGGTTAATTAAAAAATAATGAAATGTGAAAACTGTTTACTTTATACCTTATACTTTATTCTTTATACAATTGAATGCACTATTATTGACTGGATGTTGTTTTAGATATAGTTGGTGGTGGCCTACTAGGTTATACTCAAACCCTACTCGGGCTTCTTGATTGGTACCCAAATAGACTTCATGTTTGTAGGAAAAGATAAGGTAAAGGTTCCTATGTTAGATAGATGATATGGGATAGATCATGGATGAGGGAACTAAACTTGGTATCGGGACCCGATTGGGAGATTTCAGTGTCTTTATTTTGGGTTTTACATTTGACACTTGACACATATTTGGAATGACATATCTACTACTTTAGTTTTGGATATTTTTTTCCTGTTTTGGTCATCATGTGATACTGGTATTATTCTGGTTATAGTTGTATCATTTGGATATTGTTATTTATTTCTATTGTTATGCTGCTTTGATAAAGAGGGTATAGTATCCCCATGTTCAATATTAGAACCATGCTGCTAGTCATCAGCCTTTGGCATATGGGGAGGCGCTCCTGAGGCCAGGTGACTAACCAGATCGGGGCACTGGTGTGTGGCACCCGAGTTGGGATGTTACAATTTCACACCTAGATAGACACTCTAGGGGTATATTCTTGGGATAATTCACATTTTCTTTACAAACCATAATGAAAGATTTGAATAGATAATGACTAAGGATAGCATATTTTAAACTTAAGGTGTCATAGATTGAAAAAAAGTTTCATGATTTAGACATATTATGAATTATCTTTCATGATTATATGGTTTTTAACTATGATTATTGTTTCTCACACTATGATTTTTGGTTTTATTCAATGAATAAAACCCAAAGGAACCATTTTAACACTAAATGTGATAAAAAATACAATTATTTTCCTCCTAAGTAACCAAATGTTATGGGATCTAGAATGAAAAAATCTCATTCTTATGCATACACAACTTTATCAATCCATGAATCACGATGAGCTTTCAAATGAGAAAATGAGGGAACAACGTTCTATTGAGTCCTTTATGAGGAAACATAAACATTTTTTAGTGGACCCATTGATCCACTATTTACTAATAAATTGATCGATACTACTGAAAATATATTCTCATTTATTCTGTTCTCCGAGCATGAAAAAAGTTATTTTTATTTTTTATCATTATGAAAGTAAATCAAATCAATGGAGGACTCTTATCTATAACATGATGAAATAGGAATAAATTGACTATATGGATTCGGATGAGTTTATAAGGTTATTTCTCAACAAGTACTTTCCTTTTATTCTTCATATGAAAATAAAGAATGAATTCACTAAGCTAAATAAGAAGGATAATATCCATTAGTAACTATGAGGAAAATTTTATAAGACTTGTGAGGTACGCTTCTATTATTATCATCAAACCTAAATGTTAGATTGATTGATTCTTCTGTGGATTAAAACTAATTCCCTAATGGGAATTATCAATAATAGATTTCTGTAGTTATGAAGAAATCATTTGATGTTCTATCAAGGTAGAAATAGAGATTGGAGTCACCCACCGATCTCATGGTTTTGATAAGAAATGAAAGGTGGAATTTAAAGGAAATTCTAATAATAAAAACCATAGAGGGAAGAAGATGAGTATTCCTTTATTATAGAAGTGTGGAAAGAAACATGGAGGAAATTGTATTAAGGGTACTAGTAAATTATTTAAGTATGTAAAGGATGTTTATCGAGCAATGGAATATCGAAGTGATGCCACCCACACTCTAGTGTTTCAAATGTAAGAAGTATAATAATTTTTCTAACTAGTGCATGAATCTGAGGGTTAATAAATATGATTGATGTTAGTAACCTATTAATCCCATATACAAATAGAAATATCATGCGATCACTATTTCCGATGTGGGTTATGATAACAAAGTGGTGAAAGGTAAAATTATCATCCACTCTAGAACTGCTAATATCTTATTTGATTCTAGTTTTACTCACTCTTTTATATCTAAAGAATTTTCTAAGGGTATCACTTTAAAACTTCAATAGTTAGATGTTGAATTAGTAGTAAAAATCATAATGGTATAATGATCATATCTAAAATCTTCGCCAATAAAATTTTGTGGGAATGTGCTTCCTAAAAATCTTGTTATTCTTACACTAGTTGAATTTGATTTTATTTTGGGTATAAACTGGATTTCTTTATATAAATACCATATCAATTTTTGAGGAAGAGAAGTCACATTTTATATTTCAAACCAACCTATAATTGTTTATTGGTTTGATAATGAGTACAATATTCCAATGGAAATTACATCCATTTTATGGGTATCAATTCTTAATTAAAGGGGGTATTTATCTTAGATAGTTGGGGAGAAACTCAACATCAAAGATATTCCTATTTTATAGGATTTTATTTATGTCTTTTTGAAATATTTTCCTAGAATTCCTTCGAATCCTTATGTTTAGTTTTAAATAGAACATGTATTTGTTGTTACACCTATTCCAAATACTCTATATAGAATGGTCTTGATTGAGTTGTAGCAAATAAAGAAGAAACTCCAGGAGAATCTTGGTAAGGGATTCATTAAGCCAAGTGTATCACCATGGGGTGAACCTGTTCTTTTTGTTACACTACTAGAATTCTTGGTAATTGCTACAGACTATTTGCGATGGGATCCCGTCGCAAATAGGCTTTAGCGACGGGGCCCCGTCGCAAATAGCCTATTGCAGAAAATGCTATCGCAAATACAATTATTTTCGATGGGCCCATCGCAAAAAATCTTATTTGCAACGGGAAACGTCGCCGTCGCAAATAAGCTTCTGATTATATGTATTATATATACATAAATGTTTTTGCGATGGGCCCGTCGCAAAAACTATTTTGCGACGGTCTCTTGTCCTGTCGCAAAATATATATATATATATAACTTTCTGTGACGGGCCTGTCACAACACATTATTTGCGATGGGAAAGTAGTCCCGTTGGAAATATTTTTTAAAAAATATTTAGTTAGACTATTTGTGACGGGACCCCGTCGCAAACAGTCCCGTCGCAAACAGTCCCGTCGCAAATAATAATTTAATTTTAAAAAAAAATTAATAAAATTACGATTAATGAAAAAATAATATTACTATTATTAAAACAATAAAAAAATAAAAAATATTAAAATTCTCAATATTCACAAAAAAATATAAAAAAATATTAAAATATTAAAAATTAAATTATGTAATATTTTCACCGATATAAAAGATGGAAAATGTAAATAATTCATATTACAATGTTAAATTCAAATGTTTGTAACATAAAAAAAATCATTGGGGGTCGTCTTTTGGAGGAGGTGGAGGAGCTAAAGGGGCTGGTGGAGGAAAATTCATCCCTAAACTATGAGTCAGACGACGCATGTACTCCATCTGATCGTGATGCTGCTGCTGCCATCGACGCATCTTCTCCTCGTAATGCTGCTCCTGCTACTGCTGCCACTGACACATCTCTTCTTGATACTTCTACAAAGTCTCTATATGCTCAGCCTGAGCTCGCAACTGCTCCTGATACTATGAGCCAGAAGATGATGCCACTCTATGAGCTCCTCTCGAGCTGGACGCCGACATCGCAGAAGTACCATAATAAGTACCAGGAGTCAAATGAGAGTCAATTCCAACTACTCTGCCCTTCTCAAAGCCATACTGAGTCGCCTGCATCCATGTTGCCTCATCGAAATAGTGAGCACTGGTCTGCTCAGTCATCTCGTCCTAACCCTCAGCCTATGTATAAGAGGTCGCAGCCTCATATGACTCCTTAAATTCCAATTTAAAATTAAAATTGTAAAAATATTATATGTAGTTAATTGTCAAACTGAAAAAATAATACTAACCACAATCTGACACTGGAGATCACCTCTAATCTCACCAGTGGCTGGATCACAGTACATCCTCCGATAAACATCAAACTCCATAATTTCGGGATGCTCGACTGCCTATAGAAATATAAAATAAACTCTTTATATTTAAAGTTATATAAAATATTTAAAAAATATACTTACCAGATGATCTCTATGTGAACTGAATGTATGGATACCAGCTCAATGTGTCACCTCCTGTCTCCCCTAGTTCTGTCATCCCACTGAAGATCTCCTTTGAAATCCACCACCCAACTAGTGTAAACATAATCCATCCCAAACATGAGATGAAATTTACTCTGGTCGGTGGGCTCTACATGACTCATCAAATTCTGTCACCCCTGCTTTCTTAATGGTTGTCCTTCTCAAATTGTGCAAAAACTAACAGAAACGGTCACGCATAGAAACCTGCCATGCCACATGGATAGCGTCTCACATGCTATCATCGATAGGATACCATAAACCCTACAAATTATTTATAATATCAAGTTATTAATAAAATAAATTTCAAAATAAATATTATTTATTTACGTACCAGCCAATGATGGAACATGTCATGTCGCACATCAACGGGAATCTGTTCCCATGTGATCCATGGCTGAGAAAAATAATTTTGTAAGATAGCTCTCCCCTGTCCAATAGCTACATGCGCGAAACTGTGAAAAATGAATAAATAATCAAACAATTAGTATATATATAAATAAATTACTGAAATATAACTAAAATATACAGGTTACCATACCTCTGTGTGTGTGGATTGAAACCAATATGTGGACGTCGCTCGGGGATAGGGTCAGGAATCATCAGTCGTGCAAGACCACGCCCCCTCCGCATACCCCCTGAACCGCCAGTAGGATGAGGGTCAGATGATCCAAAATCCCCATCATCCAACGGTAGGTCAACCTCCTACAACTGGAGAAATAGCTCATGGTCCATCTAAAACACAAAATGATTGTTGTTAGCATATAGTTGAAAATAACTATTATATATATATATATCTTAGTTATGATTATAATCATCATTTAACTGTGTCAATGTTCATCTTCATCCTCTTCTCCATAGCTTTCAATGTCACTGCCTTCATCTTCCTCCTCAGCATCATCAATATCCATATGAGTTTCAGTTTCAGCATCTCTTGTCATTTCAAATTCATTTGTAACATCATTAACATTTTCATCACCATTTATCCTTAATTGTGGAGTGTCATCATCGATATTCACGTCTCTTTGTGAATCAGATGGATTTTGAGTAGTCTCTTGAAAAATTTCAATTCCTTCCACTTCAGTGGAACCACATTCATTTTGAGTAAACTGATTTTCTTGAGATTTCATTTTTATTATGCTCCACAAATCACTCAAGTCTCTTGAAGTAGCACAGTACTTTGCATAATAAATTTTATGTGCATGTTGAGCCAGTAAAAATGGTTTATTTACTGCAAGAAGACTTTTATATTTAATATTAACGATTCCATGAGTCAGATGAACATGCAAGCCTCTCTCAGTATCCAACCACCGACATTTAAACATTGTTATGTAATTCTTTCCTAGATAACACAGCTCAATAATTTCATCCAAAATGCCATAAAAGTCAACTTCAGTTTCTCTATGATGTGATCCTCTCAAACAAACTCTATTGTTCATTGTTTTTTTTTGATTCCATGTATGCATGTGTATGAAATCGAAAACCATTCACCGTATATGCATTATAAAATTTAACCATTTTGGATGGTGGGATACTCAATATACACAATCTCTTATCAATTTTATCATCATATTGAGACACCTGAAAATTTGTAAAATAATTATCAATATAATAAATAATAAATGGATTTGATATTAAACCATCAATAATTTATGTTACCAGTTTTTGAAACCATTGAGAAAAAAAAATGTCTGCGTTCTTCAAGAGCAGCTGCTGTAATTTGTGGAAGTTGTTACTTGATATGATTATCATATAACCTACAAATAAAATAAGTTTAAATATTGTAACATAAATTATAGAATAAGTGATAGAAGCACTCACAGGAAAAATGATGGTATTTCTTCATAGTTGAGCAGAACGTATGTATGAGCTCTGTGATGTTCATCATCTGAAAGTCATTATTCATGAACTCCACTGAAACCAAGATTTGGATGATTAAAAACTGTTAATTGATTGTCCATTTCATCATTAACATTTCCCTCATTTCGTCCCATGCGATTGTGTTTTGAGGGATATTAAGATTCAAAATAATGAGAGCAGAAAAAAGAAATTTCTTCTTGCAAATAAGCTTCATCAATTGAGCCTTCAACTGATGCTTTGTTACGTATTTTTTTCTTCAATTTATGCATGCATCTCTTGAATGGGTACATCCATCGTAACTGTACTGGACCTTCAACTGATGCTTTGTTACTATTTGTTATTATTTATTACTATTTATTACTATTTATTACTATTTATTAATAATTATATCTAATTATATCTAATTATTACTAATTATTACTAATTATTACTAATTATTACTAATTATTACTAATTATTACTAATTATTACTAATTATTACTAATTATTACTAATTATTACTAAATATTACTAATTATTACTAATTATTACTAATTATTACTATTTATTACTATTTATTACTAATTATTACTATTTATTATTATTTATTACTATTTATTACTAATTATTACTATTTATTACTAATTATATCTAATTATTACTAATTATATCTATTTATTACTAATTATATCTAATTATTACTAATTATATCTAATTATTACTAATTATATCTAATTATTACTAATTATATCTAATTATTACTAATTATATCTATTTATTACTAATTATATCTATTTATTACTAATTATATATATTTATTACTAATTATATCTATTTATTACTAATTATATCTATTTATTACTAATTATATCTAATTATTACTAATTATTACTATTTATATCTAATTATTACTAATTACATCTAATTATTACTAATTACATCTAATTATTACTTATTACATCTAATTATTACTTATTACTAATTATTACTATTTACATTTAATTATTACTAATTACATCTAATTATTACTAATTACATCTAATTATTACTAATTACATCTAATTATTACTAATTACATCATCTAATTATTACTAATTGCATCTAATTATTACACTATTTATTACTATTTATTACTATTTATTACTATTTATTACTATTTATTACTAATTATTACTATTTATTACTAATTATTACTAATTATTACTAATTATTACTAATTATTACTAATTATTACTAATTATTAATAATTATTACTAATTATTACTAATTATTACTAATTATTACTAATTATTACTAATTACTACTAATTATAACTAATTACTACTAATTATTACTAATTACTACTAATTATTACTAATTACTACTAATTATTACTAATTACTACTAATTATTACTAATTACTACTAATTATTACTAATTACTACTAATTATTACTAATTACTACTAATTATTACTAATTACTACTAATTATATCTAATTACTACTAATTATATCTAATTACTACTAATTATATCTAATTACTACTAATTATATCTAATTACTACTAATTATATCTAATTACTACTAATTATATCTAATTACTACTAATTATATCTAATTACTACTAATTATATCTAATTATTACTAATTATATTTACTTATTATTAATTATATTTAATTATTACTAATTAAATTTAATTATTACTAATTATATTTAATTATATTTATTTTTACTAATTATATCTATTTGATCTTAATTATACCTATTTATTGCTAATTATATCTACTTATTGCTAATTATATCTATTTATTGCTAATTATATTTATTTATTGCTAATTATATCTATTTATACATAATTATATCTAATTATATCTAATTAATATTAATTATGAATAATTATTTATAATTATAACCAACAATATCAATTTCTTAGTAAAAATAAATATAAATAAAAATCAATTGAAATCTAATTAAATTACAACTAATAAACAGCAATTAAAATTAACATAAAAAAATAAAATATAAATACCTTAAACTTTGATATTCTGAAGATATTGACGCCCTCTGATTGATCTCGTATAAAAAATTTCTACTAAAGCAAAAATTTTCTTTGAAACTGAAAAATGAAGAGAAAGAGAGAGAGCTAGATCTGAATGATTTGGGAAAAAACGGATGGGGGTATATATAGGTTGGATTAGTTGCGACTGGGTTATTAGCGACAGTTTTCTCGTCGCAACTGGTACTATTTGCGACGGTGTCCGTCGCAAATACCCTCACCCGCATTAATTACAGTCGGCGGTTAAAAGGTTATTTGCGACAGGTCCCGTTGCAAATAGTACCTACCGAAAATCTTTTTGCGACGGGACAACATCACGTCGCAAAAAGTTATTAACCGTCGTCGGGTATTTGCGATGGGTCCCGTCTCAACTACCCCTGCGCAGTTTGGCGTGCAAGCTGCGTGGTTTGCCGTGCAAGCCGCGCGGTTTGGCATGCAAATCGCGTCAAACTATTTGCGACGAGAGACATCGCCCCGTCGCAAATAATATTCGTGCAGTTTGGCGCACAAGCCGCGCCAAACTATTTGTGACAGGAGACGAAATCCCGTCGCAATTAACCAATTATTTACGACTGGCAAATTTTCCCGTCGCAAATAGTGATTTTTCCCGTAGTGTTAATAAGAAATATGGATCAATGAAACTCTACATTGATTACTGAGAACTTAAAAAGATCAAAATAAAAAATAAGTATCTTATACCCCATATTGATGATTTTTTTCATCAAATATGAGGTGCTCAATATTTTTCTAATATCGATCTTTGATCTAGATACTATTAATTAATAGTTAAAAGTGAATACATACCCAAGAAAACATTTCGTACGAGGTATGGACATTATAAATTTATAGTGATTCCATTCGGTCTTACTAATTCCCCCACTATCTTCATGGATTTAATGAATAGAGTCTTTATAGATTGCCTTGATCAGTTTGTGGTAGTATTTATAGATGATATTCTTATATATTCTGAGAGAAAGTGAGAGCATATAGATCACTTGAGGATTATACTTAATACCCTAATAAAAGAGAATTTATACGAAAAATTTACCAATTGTGAATTTTAGATACCAAAAGTTTCATTTTTGGGTCATAAAATCTCAAGTGAGGTTATATTGATGGATATATCAAAGATTAAAGTTATTTAACATTGGCCAAATACAACCACTGTGACTAAGATCCATAGTTTACTTGGATTAGATGGATATTATCATCAATTTGTGAATAATTTATCATGGATATTTAATCCACTCACCAAGTTAACTTAGAAGGGAGTCAAATTCCTTTGGACCTATGAATGTGAAGAAAATTTCAAGGAACTGAAGATGTGGTCAGTCAGTGCACCTGTAATCACACTAACCTATAGTAAAGAAGTGTTTATGATATAC
This sequence comes from Viscum album, assembly GCA_963277665.1. Classification (NCBI taxonomy): domain Eukaryota; kingdom Viridiplantae; phylum Streptophyta; class Magnoliopsida; order Santalales; family Viscaceae; genus Viscum; species Viscum album. The sequence continues at coordinate 300,077,922 of OY728151.1, forward strand.
AGTGATGCATCATAAAATGGGTTAGGTTTTGTTCTTATGTAGAATAATATAGTGATGGAATATATCTCACACCAATTGAAGGTCCATGAGCAGAATTAACTGACTCATGACCTGTAGTTTTCAGCGGTAATCTTTGCATTAAAGATATGAAGGCATTATATTTATGCAGAAAAGTTTGACTTATATACTAATCATAAAAGTTTAAAGTATATATTTACCTAGAAAGAATTGAATATAAACCAAAGGAGATGGTTGTAATTGATTAAATATTATGACTTCTCAATACATTACCACCCTAGGAAGGCGAATAAGGCGTGTGATGCTCTGAGTCGAAAAGAACACATTATTTTTTCCATGATGAGGATTGAAAGAGATCTAATATTTATAGATTTACAAAAGATGGATCTTGAAATCATGAGGAAAGGGTACATATCTTTTTTTTCTCAGATGAATGTTCAACCATCCATCCATGTGATGATTAAAAATGTGTATAAGGAATATATAGAACTATAAAAGAATGTGAGAAATATTCATGAGTTAAACCTTGATTGTGATGGAATGATAAGGGTTAAGAACCAAGTATGTGTCCCATCAATACCAAACTTGAAGAATGAGCTATTGGAAGAATCTCATAGCTTATAATTCTTTATTCATCCTAAGAGTATGAAGATTTATAGAGATCTAAAATAGTATTTATGGTGGGAAAACATGAAGAGCGATATTAAAGAGTATGTTTTATGGTGATTGGTATGTTAAAAAGTTAAGGCTGAGAGATATAAGTCTAAGGGGATGTTACAGCCATTACCCATACTAGAATTGAAATGGGAAAACATCACCATGGATTTGGTAATTGGACTTCCTAAAACATCTAAAGGTCATAATATTATTTCGGTTATCATTGATCTCCTTAAAAATTCAGAACACTTCATTTATATCAAATAATATCTCTCTCTTAATCAAATTTCCATCATATATATCAAGGAAGTGGTAAGATTGCATGAAGTACCACATTCTATTATATCTGATTGAGATTCTAGGTTTACCTATGAGTTTTGGAGAAGTATTCAGTAAGCTCTGCATATGAATTTTTATTTTAGTACTACCTATCATCCTCAGACAAATAGTCAGTCTAAGGGTACCATTTAAACCCTAGAGGATATATTGAGATCCTATTATCTAGTTTTCAAATTTGGTTGTATTCAACACCTTCATATTATCTAATTCTCTTATAATAATAGATTTCACTCAAGTATTTAGATGGATCTTTATGATTCCCTTTATGGAAGTAAGTATAGAACTACAATTTTCTTGGATGATGTTAGAGAAATAAATCTATTGGATCCTGATCTAGCTGAGGAAATGGAAGAGAAAGTCAAATCCATTCAGCAGCACATCAGTGCATCTTAGAGTCGATAGAAAAGTTATACTTAAAATCATTAGTGATATCTGGAATTCAAATTTGGTGACAATGTATTCCTATGAATTTATCCATATAATAAGGTTATGAAATTCATAAATAATGTAAAGTTTATCCCTAATTATATTGTTCCCTTTAATATTCCTAATCAAGTAATGACTGTATCTTATCACTTGGTTTATCCACCAAACCTCTGTCAAGTTTAGGATGTGTTCCATGTATCTCTCTTATGGAAGTACAAACCTGATACATCATATGTACTAAACTTAAAGTTTTTACCACTAGAGAATGATCTTTATTATGAATAAAAACCCATATAAATTTTGGATCATATAGATAAAGTGGTATGGAGTAAGACTACTCACCTGGTTAAACTTCTTTGGAGAAATCAGAAATTTGAGGAAGCTACATGGGAACCCGATGATGTGATGAAGCAAAGATATTCACATTTTTTGTATCAAATTGAAAGAATTTAGAGGGATAATTTCATTTTAAGTGGGTATAATGGAACACTCCAATATTTTATATGTATTTCCTTTGAAATAAACTTGAAGTATTTGATACCTTTTCATTTTACACAACCCCAAGTCCAAATGAACCTGTGATATGGTATACCATTATAACCTAGTCATTGTATTGATGGGTATAAATAGAATTAACCACATTATAAAATGTATAAATATATATAAATACTTTAATAAATTCAAATGTATTTATTAATTCCTAAAAAATAATCATTAAATTTTTAAGGAAATTAATTAATGATTAAAAGACTTATTTTTCAAATAAATGTATCTTACTACGTGTTATGTATTTTTATCTAAAAAAAGTATATTTATCAATATTTAAAAATTATTAAAATGAAATATATTTATAATAAATGAATAATAAATCATACATTAGTTATCTAATTGTTAGAAATGGAGATAAAATCATTTAAAGGTAAAATGAGTTATTTTTTAGAAAATTGTTTTTATATGCGCAAAGTGTTTTTATCGTAATAAATTAAATAAATCAGTATTGATTAATGTTTTTAATTAAATTTATATATTATAAATTCACTAAAATATTTTAACATTTATTTGATAGATTTTACTAGGCAATTAATTAAATTAAATTTAGTTTTATGCTTAAATTTTATTTTTCTAAAAACAGGTTTTTATTGTGTTTTGCGCACTTATTTTAAAATTAACTTATAATAATTATAAAATTTTAATTTGATAAAATTTATTCCATATTTTAAATCATAATTTCAAAAAAAAATAGTGATTCCACATTTATTTTTTGTCATAATTAATAGTAAAAATAGAAAAAAATTGTTGCCACGGTTAAGGTTAAAACAAGTTTACTGGGAGTTGAACCATGATACAAGGGTAATATTTCCACTTAAACTTGTCTAATTATTATTTTTTTGAGATATATAAACCATATATTATAAAAAAAATTGAATATTTTTCCATTTGTAATCATTATACTTGAGAAAAACATTAATTATATTTAAATCATTTAAGTAATTCCAAGTGTGTCGTCTCACTCACTTATAAAAGGGAACCTCCTCTCCACCCTTATTCACAAATTTTAAGCCTATTATATTAGAAAATACCTACACAAATTATTTCCTAAAATCCCCCTACATGTCCTATAGGTGCTTTTTTATCATAATACCATCCTTTTAAGGCTTAAGGTGTAATCCAAAGGAGGTTTCTCAACAAACATGTATAACTCCTAACTGAATAATTTCAATTTCATTTCTTCATTCACCCTCCCTAAGCCTATCGTATCCATAATAAAATTATAAATATAGTATCATAAATATACTTATATGTTATTATTATTATGTAAAAACCTTTTTCCACCTCCTTTCCATCAAATGGAAAATGAAAGTATCACTTGTGCGTACATGTAGACCACCGCCTCCACATAGTGATATGATTCATTTTACATAACCACCATACATGGATTTTTATAATTATGTATTAAATAAATATAAATTATATATATGTTATAATTATGATTATTTAATAATAAAATATTATTTTTCTTTCTTTCTTTTCTTTATAAAATGGAAACATTGTTCATGCGTACGTATGGATTATCATCTCCATGAATAATATAATTTATTTTTTATATCTACCTTTTATTTACTATTATAAATATTTATATAATGAATATATATGATATTTATGTCATGATTAAAATTCTTTATATGATGGAACCATGATCAAAGTAAAATTACTAGAACTTCTGAACCAAAACGTTTATGAAAAACGAAACAGTTGACACCCAAAAATGAAGATTTTAATAAAGAATAATTAATAAATGGGTGTTGAAATTTTATAATTGAACCATATATGGTATTAAAGGTATTAATATTGTTATTTTATGGAATTATAATAAATTTAAATTTATTATATAGTAGGTTAGATCACTTATGAAACAAGATGGTCTTGAGGTAAGGGTTTTACATTACAGTCTCATTTTTACTGGGATTGTTTATACTTAAATTTATGATAATGAAATTATTTGATATATATATATCAAAAATGTTATTTATTTTATTCTCATATGGTTATTTCTAGATATTTAATTTTTTTCATTTTATTTTCCTCTCCCTAATTACTCAAAATTCTGAAAGAAATATTTTAAGGAAAACCGGCCTTATTTTTCTCTTTAGTCAGGAATATTTTTCTTCCATGTCCATATTTTTATTAAAATCTTTTCAATAATGTTTTTATTATTTTAAAATGATTATTTAAAGTAATTTTTACCCATGTTTTACTTTCTATTAAAAATTTTAAAATGAATCTTCTTGTCATTTTCCAAACAAGGTACTTTTGACTTTTTATCAAAAATGTAAAAGGAATCATTGTTTTAATGTATACCATGCACCTGAATTTTCCCACCATCATTACTAATATTTTATTTAAATATTCATTTCCAAAGAAAAATTTTTCCTTAATATTTTGTAAATTTTTAGATTTTTAATAAGTGATTTCAAAATGAAAAGGGTTTCCTCATTAAATATTTCAATGATCTTTTAAAGTCATTTTTCCTCTATAATAAAATCCTTTGATGTTACTTATAATTCACTAGAGATATGATCCTATGATACCATCCTTATTATTTATCTGTATGGTTTATGATTATAATGATGAAATATTGGTGAAACTTTTTTTATTTTTTCATGAATTAAGATATGATGAAATGATAAATGTTTTCATGATCTTGTGGCATGCATATGAATTGATTATAATTATGTGATGGATGGTTCTGCTATATCCCTCCAATGAATTGGGTAAATATTAATGTTTTATGAGCTAAAAGGATACATGGTAGGTTATCCCAATCCTAAAAGAGGGTATATATTAGGTTATCCCAACCCTAAAGTAGGTACATAGGTGGTTAGTACAAGCCTAACATATAATGAATGTCTTGGTGGTTGGACTTGACATAATATTTCTATGGTTATGATTATGTCACACTCTATTCCACTCTTTTAGGACATGATATTATGCCAATATTATGCTCTCATGGATCATATCTCTTTGATTCATTTATGATTCATGTCTTAGATTTTCCAAGATTTATGAAATGACTCGTGATTATGATCTGTGAATTGTTGGGTATGATTTTCAAATGTTATTATCATGTTATCATACCCTTATTCTCATGTTATGCTTAAATAATCATTGATTTACCTCTAGTTTACCCATACATAGCATCATATCTCACCTTTTATTATGTTTCCTTTCCCCAACATATGAAGAAAGTTTTATAAGTATGGTATGTCTAAGAAGGGTGTTATTTATTAATAACTAAGTGGAAGATGATGTATATATTTTATATACCAGTTTTTTATATATCCAATTTTCTAAATACACTAAAAATTTACAGTTATATCATGGATGGTAATGATATGTAATGAATATTCATCTAATAATATGTAATATTTATGTATGAAATGCTTAGGTATCTTCACATAACCTAGTATAAGCCAAAATAAAGGTAGAAAAAAAATAAATGAATTATCATACCTAGAATATAACTCCATGGATGCATGTATGAAAATTTATAGAAGTTTTTTAACTCTTTAAAGTAAAGCATACACCTTTTAATAATATAACAATTATATTCATGAATAAAGGAGGGAATATAATGAAAAGAAAAAATCATAAATTTATACTTGAGATACATAATTCTAATATGAAATCTAATATGAAATCTTTCATATTATTCATTATATGGAATTTAATTTAAATATATGAACTCTAATATTAACTCTTTCATATTATTCATAAATAAATAAATTCTAAACATTTTATAATTTTTCTATACATTATGGTCATTCCATAATTAAATAAACATAAATATTTTATATTAATTTTTCTAATATGAACTCTTTTATATTATTTATTAAATGGAATTTAATTTAAATATATGATATTATATGAAATATAAAAAAATATCTCAATTCTATTATTTAAACAATTTTTCAAAATCTAAATGTCACATATTTAATAATATTTAAACCTTGATCAAACCATTTATCTACGTTGGTGTCACATTCTCTTTCGGTTCTTAGTGGCCTTCTACATGGGGTTTTATCTTCTTATTTCATTCTCTACTCTTCCTATATGCCCCATCATGTAGGACCCCACCTTGTTCTAATGTCATGGTGTTTATATAGGTTTGGGATGGTGTTGGTGGTCTTGGTTGAAGGTGGGGCTTACGTGTTCATTTTTTGTTTGGAATATCTAGATCTAGTTTTCTTGGGTTGTGTTCTTACTTCATAATTGTAAACTTCTTTTTTCATCCCTATTTCTTCTAGAGTAGTTTTGATATCCCTCCTTCGAGTTCTCTCCCTCCCTTTTGTTATTCTTCAATTCTTTCTCTCTGATCTGCTCTTAGGGTAACTGCTTGGAAAGTCCAATCAAGGGTATCTATAGGTGGATGACTTTGTTAATGTGGTTTAAATAGTTTATTTGGTAGATGTAGTGTGATGGAAGTGGCGATTTTGGGTTGTGATGGAATGGGTCGTGTATTGGTGGTCTGGTTCTTCGATAGATACAAGGTTGCAATCTCATGTAAGTTCAGTGGTTTTCTTGTGGTGTTTCTAGCTGTGTTGATGGTTCTTTACTTTATATTCAGGGTCCTCATGATGTTCTTCGAGTGGTCTATTTTTGGTTTTTTCCATGATGATGATGAATACTGGTTTTTTATGTAATTTTTATAAGATTTCGGCAACTTTGGTGATCATGGGAGATGGTTTGGTTCTTTTGGGTGTAATATTGGTCAACAACTAGCTTTTTGGAGGGATAAGGTTCTCACCAATACAGTGTGGTGGCATGATGTTGATAATAATCAGGCATGTCAAGGGAGAAAAAATCAATATAGATCACATATCACATGCGGCATGAGGCATTGATGTGTAACTAAGCACTGCCAGCATGCTAATTTTTTGAAATTTAAATTTTTCCTTTTAAAATTTTGAATTTGCGGTGCCATTGATTTTGTAGCCATTTTAGATTATGAAGGGTGGTTTATCTAGTTTTTGTTTATGATTGCAAGGGTTCCTACTAAACCCCAACAGTGATTTATTCTTAAAAAACTCATTTTGATATGGTTTAAATAATTTATTAAATAAGGCTTCTTAATTTGAACAATTCAAATTAATAATTATGAACAATTCATGATAATAAATATAAAATCATTTATATTTAATTTTTCTTATTTTTATAATATATAAACACTTTATAAATTACACTTATAATTTTCATATAAAAAATTTATATCAAAATTAAAAATCATTTCATATAATTTTAAAAAGGTATTTTAATATTAACAATTAATATTATGGAATATTTATTTAATAAATGTTTTATAAAAATTTAGTTGATTAATTATAAATAATTTATAATTAATTAATTTATAAACACCTTTATAAATTAATAAATATTCCAAAATATCTTTTATTGTGATTTATACACATTTTATAAAACATTTAATCAATTTATAATTGAAAATGTAGAAAAATCAAAAAAAAATAGTACATAATGATATAAGACGCAGTGCCTTTAGTCACTCTCAATTGTAAAAACAATTGATAAATTGGCTCTTGTAATATTAAAATAGTGTTGGGAAGCCACACATAACACTAAATCATGATGTGTAAGCCTGTGTAAGAATAAGTGAGTGCATATGGTAGTCATGGATTATGACGAGTCGTTGTATGAGATTAACTCAATGCTTTAAAAGCCTATGTTGGATTAACCCTACACACCTGGCTTGTGATATGGTTCATGTAAGATAAAACCCAATGCATGGTGACCTGTATGAGGTGAGAAAGTGCGCCTGGAGATCACAATTGAAAATAGGTCGCTATATAAGGGTAATCCCATGCTATCGGTATCTATATAATAGTAAAACTAGCACACATAACATGTGTATGAGTAACTTTTCATACAACATATGACATGCACCCATGTGAGAGTAAACCTGCTACATTGGCCTTGCATAATAATAAACAAGTGAATATCATAATGTTGTGATATCGCTTGTACGGTGTGATACTCTATTTTTCTCCATTTTAAACATGATTTCGAGAATCATGAAGCATGTTCAAGCTTTGATACCACTAAAAGGTTTATTAGGATTAAACAACATTGTTTTAACACTATATAAGCAATAAGAAACCTCTTTTCCCAAGATCATCCATGCACGAAACCTGAAACAATGGATATATATGTGTACCTTTTACTAGTTGATTCACTACTTCATCTTCAATCGAATGAGATTAATGAAAATCACAGAGGTAGTTGAAGGACTCCCTCCTTCGTGGTGTATCCATGGGTTAAAATAGAATCACTCATCACATGGGAAGGACTCTCCTGTCGTCCATGACATTTTAGTGTCTTGGTGGTAAATAAAGTAGTAGATGATAGCTTTGAGGGATAGAGTTTCAGGTAGAAGCAAAGTAAGGAACACACATACAAAAACATGGCCTTCTTCCTCCTTTATATAATTCCTTAGGGACCCTCCCTGAGCCCATGTATTTATTCATGTGTTACAAAACATGTGAATATAGTCTTGTTCATTCATACATTCACCACATTAATGCATTCATATTCCTACCATGCATCTCGTCTTATGAAATTATGATCATTAATGATGGCTTGCATGAGTGATCATTTGAATTTTAACTTATAACATTCGACTGGAAATGGAAAAATATTGTATATCATGCTTTTATGATATGCTCAACATCAAGTCATGTGATATAGCTTGTATACAAGCATGTCATACCAAATGATATTCCAATATTGTACACTATGATATAAGGCTTTAGGGAATATCTCCTTCAATGTTTACAAAAGGGATGTGTAGGCAATGATGACATGGGTAAAATCCATATTGTAGCCTATGATTAGAATATATCAAAGAATACATCATGGAAAATGAACTAAACAAAACTATATCACTAATAAAATAGTCACATATCATAAAACTCCAAATCCAATCATAAAACACATATTAGTATGGAGTAACAATAATTGAATGAATATCCATGTAATCTCATCATGATCATGCATACTTATGTTAGAATATGGAATAAGGATAAGCTATGAAAGATCCCTAAACATTGATGAAGAATGGAAAACCGCATGGGGGGCATATAAGACCTAGAGAAGAAAATAATCTTTATATATGAGTTGTCTAACTAATTTGGGAAATATTCCCAATAACTTAACCAAGTGGTCTCATCAAAAATAGAAGAGAGGGAAGAATCATGGGGAGGTGCTGAAAACCAAGCAACCCGAGGAGGAGAAGTTGATCTAAAGGAAGGTCACAAAGTTACACAACCCACATGGGGTAATCAAAAAAGCCTCTCAAAAACACATGGCATCACTACAGGAAAATGGTCCATTAGAGGAATTTTAAACCACCATGAAACCTTTTTGCAATGGTTTCAAGAAACCATTATGAAATTTTGTGTCAGTAAATATTTCTTTTCATTTTTTTAAATTTTTGGGTGGTTTTATTTAAATGTCACAACTCGTTATTTTTGCAGTGATTTTTTACATTTTTAGTGAAGGTTTTGTATTTGAATTTTTGAGTATCAGATAATGGTGGTTCAAATATCTTCTAAATGTAAACCACATTTATCAGTTGTCTAAACATCCACTAGTTATTGTAGTACAAAAAAATAAAATTCAGATTGAAGCCCCTAGTGAAAATAATGAAAATGTTGTAGTGAACAAAACATCAAAAAAATATCAATTAAACCTACAAACAACAACCATTGTCAATTCATTTTGAAGTTTTCAATCCATATAAAACTCAAACCAACCTATCCCCACAAATTTCATGAAAACAATTTCAAGTATCACTCCTTTAATCCAAAAACATTTCAACTTCAATGACATATTATAAACAATGGAAATCATTATCACAATTCATTCACATTTCAAAATATTGAAATCACCCCTAAACCTTTCTTTACAAAACTTAAGAATTTTCAAATGAGTATAACCGTTTAAAATAATGAAATTTCAAAATCACTGATTTGTGAAAGCATCCCTTTTGGAAATGAAAAGTCACCCAAACAATGTCATACACCTCATAAACATCATACTTGCATCATAAAATAGTTTATTGGATATCATACCAGGGAGAAATGAGCTTTTTTATCAAAAACACAATAAGTTACAAATACATATATGTTTTATTAAACTTAATAAGTTATAAGTATTGGGTTTAGTTATACAACATCATCAATATGGAGTTCAAAATTAATCCTCATGACTACATCCTAATGAGCGACAATCATCTTCATCTTTATTTACATCTCCACTCCCTTCTTCTGAAACATGATTATAATTTATTTAAAAATTAGAACTATGATTTATATTTATATTGTGTCTTAAAAGTAATAAAACTTTATATATTAAATGAATATGAAATTGTGAAATTTACCAGATGACATTGTCCAACCATTGATACAATCTTAATGGGAAGGGTCGCTGGCTCGCAATCTGATTGTCCTAAGATCTAACCAAATAATCGCACATCATCCACTATCAGGACCCCAAAACTATCAAATGGTATAAATATCTTCATGCCATTCAGATTACACACTTTTAAACTATTAATGTTTGTCTCTCTAACATTATTGTATGTATATATGAAAAAATAATAAGTTATTAGTATAAAAAATGCAATAATTTTTTTCACATTAAATTTTGTACCTATAATAATGACCCTCTAATATCCTCACGAGGTGACTAGAGTGACTATATTCTCCCTTAATGCATGAACATCACCTATACTGAATTGTTTTTTCTTTGGTATTCCTATCATTTAAAAATGTAAAAATGGTTTCAGGACATGTGTTTTAAAACAAGTATAACATTTATTTTTTCAAAATTAAACATTTCATGAATAAAAGAAATCTAAATATGATAACATAAGCATGATACTGAAAATAAATAATACAATACATTGATAATTGATAAGTTAATGAATCACTGCACATGCAATCATTTTCTCCTTCAATTATATCATTATCATGTTTCATCATTACTTTTTCTACTTTATCCACCCTTATAAGATCAATATTCTCAATACTATCATGGGAAAATAAGTCAATTTCTTTCCATTGATGGGATTCAATGTCACAGTTTAATTCTACCACTTCAGTACCCATATCATACAAATCTCTTTATTTCATGTTCACAACTACACTCCACCCTTTATCCACTACATCTTATGCATAATATACCAATTTTTCTTACATTGTAAAGATATAAGGATCATGTTCTTCACGAACACCAACATCCATAAAGGGAGAGAAGTTCACATAAGTAAATCATAAGGAGACTATTTTAATACCCCTAATAATATTAACCAACCTACATTTGAATAAAACTTAAAAATGATTGTAGTAGTTTAATTCAATAATATCAGTCGACTTTCTATAATACCTTAGTTCGGAAACCATAAATATACCATTATTCTGTGATTTTAAACCTTCTTCCCGGTTGATTGTATGAAATTTTAAATCCATTCACATTGTAAGTGTTGAACTTCCTAGCCTGATTTAGAGGACCACAAGCCAAAAACTTCAAATCCTCTGATGATTTAGCTCAAATATCAATATTCATGATCTAAAAAAATAATATAAATTATTGAATTTACTGAATATATATATTAACCTTATATATATATATATATAAATGATTTCTAGTATTTGTGAACTTACATGATGTGCAAACTATTCCACCAGCTCTTTATTAATAGCTTCTATTAAATTTGTCGCATTTCGTGTTCAACTTATCATGCATCACTTTATTTGTATCCTCAACTCTTCAATGAATGGATCTAAAATTTGACTATTTAGTAGAACATATCTATGTGCTAGTAATAACTCTAATTGTGTCAGGGTAATATTTGAATTCCTCCCTACTGGTCGGCCTATAGTAGGAAAGATTTTGATTTTTTGTTTGGTTGAGATTGAGTTGAGATGTAGTCAACACATCTAACTCGATTGAATCTTACCACAATATCATTCAAGTATCTAGAAAAAAAAAAGGTAAGCCACTCGTCTGCCAGATGGCCTTCAGAAACATTGCCTTCTTATTGGGATTTATTTTTCACATTCGTTTTCAAATGGCTAGGGTATCTGTAAAAAAATGAGTGGATCGTAATTAAATATGTATTCAATGAAACGGAAAGAATGTTTTACTTAAGAAGAAAAACATATAAATAAAGTACCTCTCAATTGGATAGATTCATCGATAATGTAAAAGACCTCCTAATTTAGTTTCCTTGACCAAATGCACAATGAAATAGTAATACTTCTCTAGAGAAATGTATGAATCGTGACTTTTCAATTTTTGTAGTCTACAGTGCTTTAAGTCAACACGTCGTGAAATGTTACTTGAATACCCATAATGTACTTTCACATGTTTTAATATTCTAAGGAATATATATTTCTCCTTATTTTTCATTACAAAATCTACAGCAACATACTCATCTGGTCATAGATCACTCTTTATATTCATTGTTTTTAAGTTCTTCTGAGCATTAAGATGATCCTTCGATTTTCCATACTTATTAAGTAATGTGAAGATCAAAATGTCACAAACATTCTTCTCAATATGCATAACATCAAGATTATAATGCAATAAAATAAATTCCCAATATTTAATTTTGAAAGAAAAAAAATAAGTTTTTTCTTCCATTGTTGTGTTCCAATTTTAACTGGTGATGTACTTCGAACTTGTTTCCCACTGTCATTTAAATGATGGACCTTCCTAAATTCTCCTTCAAATTTACTAGTTGTGCCAAAAAAAAATAAACCTTTTAGTGACTTAAGAGGTGGTCTATGATCAATGATTCCATTGAATTTTTACTTGTTCAACCGAAATTTATGAGATGCATCAAGAAATCTACAATGAAACAAGAAGTTCCATTTTTTACTATAAGTTGGTCATTCATTCTCAAAATCAAAGTTACAAACTAGATAAGTTCATGCCAGATAAGTTCTCATGTCCTGGGAAGTCACTAATGGTTCACATTAGAGCAGCATGCATTTTGAACATTATCGCAGCAGATGCATCATATGTCTCAACATAGTTGTTCAATAACTCCTACAATTCTTTAATTAGAGGTTTAAAATATACATCAATGTCATTTCCAGGATTTTTTTTGAGGAATAGTCACCAAAGAGATGAAGGAATCTGTTGCATACACATCTATGGAGGTAAATTGTAAGAGATCAGAACAACCGACCAAATGCTATAACTGGTACTCAAAGTCCCAAATGGGTTGAATCCATTAGTAGTCAATCCCAATCACACATTCTTGTGATCGGAAGAGAAATCTAGATGTAATGAATCAAATGTTTTTCATGCTTTTGAATCTATTGGATATCGCATTAACCCATCATTGTAATTTTTCATAGAATGTCACTTTGTGTGCTCGGCAGTTTTAAGTGATATGGATAATCTTTGCAATCGAGGTTTTAAAGGGAATTAATGCAATACCTTTACAGGGGTATTCTTTTTATACTTCATAGTAGTATCTTGATTCAAACTTTCAATATTACTTGTTGATTTTCATCTAGAAGCCAAACATTTTTTTCACTCCTCTCTACTTGAATCCACACCTCAATATAGCATACAGTCATTGAGAAAAATAAGTATTTTTATATAATTGAGCCCGAGCTTGTTAACAACTTTCCTCGTGTCATAATAAGACTTAGGGATCATGGCTTCAAGAAATGTGTCACACAATAACTCCAATATCATAGAAATTGCTTTATTTTAAATTCTGCATAGGCACTTGATATGCTACAATTTCAGTATAAAAGAAAGTTTTGAATACTTGAGGCATCCTCCATACAGCTCATGATTTCCATCTCTAACTAAATCATGAAAGGCATTTTTTCTACTCAGTAAAGTTTTCTCTTACATTAGTCTTTGCGGCATCAGGAAATGGATCCACTGATATGTTTCAATCTTGATCTGGTTGTCTTGGGGTTCCAAAAACATCATTCTTCAAGTCAAAATCTACAACAACCTTGACTGGTTGTACCGATATGTTTTAATGTTGATGATGTTGTCATGCAATGCTGAAAGCATCATTTATTAGGTTTTGAATTTCATTCTCCACTATCGAGAAAGTTGCATGATCATTCTGTTGATTGACATCAATGCTCAAACTTTCTATAAAATTTGATTCTCCATGCTAAATCCAACACACATATTGATCAGAGAATTGATTTGATATCATGTGTTCATAAACTTCATGTTTCTTCAACCATCTTCTAAACTTACATTGAGGACATAAACATTTTATTCTCTCATCAATAGACCCTTAACCTACTGAGGTGTGTTCCTAGGTAACATGATCCAACATTTATCCATATATCACTGCCTACACTCCCAGAAACAAAATATAATTAAATAATAACTCACCCAAACCATTAAGTTTCAATTGATGTCTGGAATAAATTTTTAAAATTAAATTTCAATTTTCAAATTCTAATTTATAATAAAAATCATAAAAGTAGGAGACTAAGACCAATTTGGAAACTCAAAAACCTATACTAAATCATCATTCAAAAGGATTTTTATTTTAAAATCCCTTGGGTTGAACCTTAGTCTTACACTAATAATGTAGGACTAAAATAAAACAATTAACTACTTCTGCCCCTGGGGTTCACCTCAGTTGGTAGTGGCCTTGTGGGGTCTCAGTGAGGTCTCGGGTTCAAGTCTCGCTGAGTACTTCCCTGTTGAATTAGTGTATGATTTGCATTGTATTTCTCCTCCTCCCCGAACCTGTTGTAAAACAATTATATTCATAAACCACAAGTGTTGTATAAAATTCAAATAAAATCACACAATAAACACTCAAGTTTGTAAGAGGTCACCTACCTCACACTAAGTGAACTATCAACACCAAGAGAGAAGGATATATTCTTTCTAGATCACATGAATTTCATAAAGGTTACAACAACCTAGAAGACATTTAAAATCAAGGTACTACATAATCACATTACTAGTCCCCATTTCGGAACAATTAATTAATTATATTGTGAAAAATGTTTTTCATCATACCTTTTATGATTTAACATAAGTGGAGGGCATAGATTCCTAACATGAAGCATGTATAAGAAAGTTCAATATATTAGAGATGATATCAACATTAATAGGTATCAAATGATATTTGGTTCACAATTTAAGATTAGTCAATTATTCGCAAACCACTAAAACAAGAATTTAATATCCAAAGTGCCTAATTCATAATTTATCTTAGGTATGTAAGAAGATTTTTCATAGAAAAGTTACCTAAAAACTAACGAAGGCATTCACTGAAAAACCATATGTTCATACTTTTAGAAAAGTAATCAGAATTTAACTTATTCTTTTAATGAAACTCATGGAAGGTAAATCCAAAGAAGTCCTATGGAATTCTCTATGGGTTGGAACCATCAACCTTTTGCTTAGCCTTGATGAGCCTTCTAATAGCAACACCTAAAAACATATCCACAATCATCCATAAATCACCATATAGAAAACCTAAATGAAAACTAGTCAAAACTTAGGTAGAAGACCCTCATTATTATTCTAGCTATCAATCGATGGAAAGCGCTAAGAAATTAGACCTAAGAAGCCCTAAATCAAAGTCTTGAATGAAGACAACCCTATTATAATCACTCACTGCACAAAGGAATCTTCCACTTAGAACAGTGAGAAAACAATTAGAAATCCTCCACTTTGGTCTTCTCTAACCCAAACAAGAAAGTGCACAAGCATATCGCTGATCGAGGTGTAACTCTGTGGGAACGCTCTGTCATCTTGGCTGACAACGGCTCCTTCCCGGCTGAGGCTTCTTCAGATGACCTCTTCGTGGGGAGGAAGGCTCCTGGGTGTGGAGGGTTCGAAAAAGACACTCCTGGAAATTCCCTTTTAAAAGAAAAAAGAAAGTGCATAAGCATTTCAAGTAGGAATGACATTTACCAGGTAATATCTAAGTACTTGGCTTCTACTTTTGGAATTCTCAAAGAAACAACAAGAAAATTAGGTATATATCTCTAAAATTGGGTTAGACCTTCAACTTACATAGGGATAGGTCTCCGGAAACCTTGCTCGTTATTGGGATGATCGGGGGAGGTGGGGAGGGAGGGCTCAATGAAAGGGGAAAAATGAGGGATTGTTTGCTAATGTTGCACCTTGCAGAAGAGAGCTCGAGGTGAAAGGGAAAGGAAAGACTAAGGGGAAGGGAGGGCTTGAGAGGTGGGGAAGCGTTTACTTTATAAAAAAAATGTCATATGATGATCCATATGATGATCCAAGATGTTATCCGTAGATTGAAAAGTAAGGTATGCAAGTAAACGTTCAAGATATTTTATCCCAGATTAAAGTATGTTTTTATTTATTTTCTATTATTTTTGTTTTATGTTCCACCTTTGTAATTTCTTTCTTCTTCAATGGGGAATTAACCTCAGTCACTTTTATTCCAGTGACCATAAAACTTTCACATATTTCCATTGCCTTGCGGCTTTATCACACAATAATGTACATGGCCGAGACAGATCATCAAACAAAGAATATGACCATTTCTATAGCAGCGAAACCTGAACAAAGTCATGGAAAGGGCTACCACCACCGACCACCGAAAGTCTTCCCAGACCAAACTCACCCGAGACAGCCCCACTGGACAACCAACAATGGACGTGTCAGCAAGAGATGAAGGGGGTTAAGGGAGAAGAAGCACAAAAATGAGTACCCTTACTGGATGAAAAGGGAGACCAATGGGGCTCCAACCAAAATCCATTTGTGGCCCGGAATATTGCGGACGGTGATGAAACCGACAATTCGATCCAAATTTACAGTCACCCGTTCTCAAATAGTACCAGCATTCAGGTTCTCCAGGATTTTCTGGAAACATCGCCCCTTTCTGACTACTGCTTGAAGGACCAGCAGGATATGAGAATGGAGAATAAGGTGCTTCCACCACAGGCACTCCATATAACACAGCTGCCTCAATGGCAGGGTTTACAGTTGTCTACAAGAAGTAAGCCATCAATAATTTAAAAGAAAAGTAGAAGTAGGCTCCTTTTGATTTAAGCAGTTTTCAATCAGTGTTATCAAACAGAGCCTAAAATTGTTTCGACATAAAGAAGCTATCAACAAGACATACCGAGTAAGGAGCGCCCCAATTTAAAACTCGAACCGCTCCTGAGGGAAGCAACAGTGGGCCATACGCCCTGGGTGTGCATGAACAGGGCAATAGCGGGGGTCTTGCGACCCTCCGCTTTGTAGATGAACCACCATATTGTTTCACTGGAGGCACCGGAGGGGACTGCACCATTGGATAAAAAGAAGGTGCAGAAGCTGCCACTGACAGGGCAGCTGGTGTAGGATGATGGAATTTACATGTTTTACCAAATTTGCAATGTCCCATTTTCAAATAGTAGGAGCATTCTTTCTCACCCTGTTGAATCAGTTGCCATGAAAATTGCACTATTCAAAACTCAATCCCATGCCAAGTTATTAAAGTGCAGAAAGATATATTAAGGTGGAGACAAAGAGAGAGAGCACAGACCGGGCGTAATGGGTATCCACGAAAATTTAGTGGTACTGGGCTTGCAGATCCACCTGTGTGCTTTAGGTGATCAAATTTGCAAGACATACCGAATTTACAGGTCCCTGTCTTGAAATAGTACTGTGGATTGGAAAGAAATGTCAAGAAAAATGAACACCCATGGAGTTATCGATCAATTTTCAGAAAAAGTACAGCAAGAATCACTTGAAATAACTGACAGAATACTAGAATACACAACCACCAAGCACATACATTGCATGGAGGCTCACTCGGTCGCTCGGGGTACCCCTCAGACGTCAACACTGCTGCAACCTGAGTGGTAGATGCATAGAATAAAATTTTGGCTATGTTTGGCACAAGAGAAATGATTTTAATGAACACGGGACGGGCATTGAAGAGAGAGTGATAAGAAAATTGTCAACTAGATAGTTCGTTTTTTGGGCATGGAAAAATGTGATGGAATATTCTAAAAAAGCAAAAATATATAATAATATCAACAACCGGTCAGGGACAGGGAGAAATACAAAGAAAACCACGCACGCACTGATGAGGCTTGAACCCGAGACCTCCTCTCACCACCACAAGGGTGCATCCACTAAACTGCGCCCCATGAGGCATCAAAAATATATTGAAACGATCTGGGGTCAAGCCCCTTCATTAAGAAAGCAAAACAAGAGCAAGGAAAGGGAAAGGGAAGGGGAAAAGGAAAGGGGTCACACATAGCATTCCTGCCCTCATTCCAAGAGCTAGAGGCAAAGGAAAAGAATACACAAAAACCGAAGATGCGGTCTTTCATTGTTTGAGCAATAATCTTGTCTATTACACATAAATTCAGGGACAATCATGTCTAAAAGATTTACCTTTCAAGGAATAAACAGACAAAGCACCCAATTGGCGCCCATGTACCAAACACGGTTTTCTCACTGCTCTCTCACCCATAGCTTTTTCCAAATCAGTGTTTCTCGTCAACAAACATAGCCTTAAAAGCTTACCCTTTGAAGCAACTGAGAGTCCAACCTGAAACTTCCTATGGTTCACTAAGCACCAATGACCAAATTATACCAGGACTCCAGATGTGCCAAATCAATCTAATGTCCTACACTCCACGGAGCTTTACATGTAACGGACCAAAAGCACAGAGAAAAACGAAAGAGCATAGTCTGGCGGCAGAGAGCAATGATCAAGGGGTCATCTTACATCGCTGCGATCACGAGGATGATGGTATCTGCACCTGCAACCAAAGCCGCAGAACCCGGTTCGCATGTAATAGCTGCAGTCGGCCACGCCAGAGCGCTCCGGGTACGATTCTATGCACTGGAGCCTGAGTGACACCGTGGAATCTAAGGATCCAGCAAACCCAGAAAGACGGAGACAAAGTCAACAGAACCGTATTCAAAACGTGGTGCAGCAGAAACCCTAGAAATTCAAATTGCAATACAAGACGGAAATCATCAACATTAAAGCAAAATTTGAATGCGATCAAAGAACAAAAACAACCTACTGGATCTGAATCGGCCTCTGCCGGACTCCATTCCACCAGGTGGCCTAAGCCAGGCCCGTCCCTTCCCGTATTTCTCCCGTGCATCTACACGTACACAGCTCCAAGGCGGCGTGTGACAGCTGAGCCCAATGGACAAAGGCAGCTCAAGAGAATGAAAAGAACGGTTTACAAACCACTCGGAAAGGCCAAAGAGATCGAACGAGCACAGTTCGCGAGCCGACCACAGTAGCAGGGGCTTCAGTGCGAACTAAACAACAGCCCTATTCGCACGCCCTTCTACATCGCGCCGCGATCTCTCCAAGAGTATGCGCTCGCGCGCGCGGGCAGCAACGCACGCCGTCACCATTTTCCTTGGATGTCCGTACCGCTCGTCCTTGCCCCAACGCTTTCCCCCGCCATCACTCGTTCAACCGCTTTTATTCACCCGTCGCTTTCCGGCAGGGCCCGTACAGGCCGAAGCGTGGAAAAGAGTTGCGACCAAATAAAGGCACTTTTGAACGCCTGCTGCACCGTTTGGTGCGGCCAATCCGCCAATTGAATATATATATATATATATATATATATATATATCAAGACATCGTGGTCACTATCTTTGAAGTCAAATGTTAATAAGTTAGACGTTCAAATCTCTTCATGTCTTTCGTAAGATGCAATGATAGGAAGAATGAATCGTTTAAGGGTTACAGAGTGATAATTAAAATCATGAACACACAATGAGCATTGTAGTACCCCGGTTTCTAGTATGTAATCTTTAATTGATGATTTTTATGGTTATAAGGTGTAAGGGTGATGGATGGGAGAGTTTGGATAACTTTGAAATTGTTTTGGGGTAAATAGAAGTCACATAGGTGGCGCACGGTTTGTCTAACCGTGCGGTCAAACCGTGCGTAGTGGTCCTCTTGAGGCAATAGCTCCAGCACGATTGGAGCACGGTTTGGAAGACCGTGCAAGGGGGAGGTTGTACGGGCAGTAGCAACTGCACAGTTTGCATATGATTTGTCTAACTGTGCGGTCAAAACGTGCACGAAGTCAAACCTAAATCCTTAAAAATAAGATCTCACTCGTTTTTGCCATAACTCCCTCGTTTTTGCCCCTACACATCCCTAATTCGGGATTACTCTCCATTGAAGGTAGGAGAACCTCTTCCAACCATTTTGAAGTCGATCCGAATGTTTCCCTTGGTGAATCGAAGCCGGGTTCTTGAGGTATGTGATCGTTCTTCATCATTTTTGATCGGTTTCTTAGATCTACCTCTCATCTCTTCTTGGTTTCTTAGATCTACACCCGTTACGGGTAGATCTATGAGTGTGGATGCCAAATAAGTAGAGTTTTGGTCTTGATCTTGCTAGGAGAAGAGATCTAAGGAGGTTCCGTGAAGAATCGACCCGATTTTTTAAGCGTTCTTCATCCGTTGTCAAGTTTCGCCAAAAACCTTGGAGTTGGGGACTTCACTCTCGACTCCTCTTAGTAGAACTGATTGGCATGCTTTCAAATTGATTACTTTGTGTGGATTTGATTGCGAATTGGTTGTTTTGCGATTGCTAGAAACCCTATTCGGTGATGGTTTGTGGAAATCTGGAAAATCGGTGTTCTTGAACAAAGTGTTGGATTCTTGATTTTAAAATGAAGATTTTAAAATAGGGTTTTTCTGGAATTTTGGTAATTGGATTTGATAAAAGTGTTTTCAATAAAAATAATGATTTTATTGAAATGGAATGGTTGATTGGAATTGGTTTGCTTAATGGTTTTCAACAAAAGAACGATTTTATTGAAATTGTTTGAATTGGTTTATTTGGAATGGTTTTGGCATACATTGGGGTGTTGTGTGAGGAGCTCATGTTCGACTTGCCCCTGAATAAGGGATGTGTGCTAGTGGGGTACAAAGTGCATGACCCTGAATCAGGGGCATGTGTCATCGGGACACAAAGTAATTGGATGAGAGACCGCTCATGAGTATGGAACTGTCAAACGAAACATGCATGTGTGAGTGTGTTGTGAACTATGAAATGAGTATGCCAAAATGATAATAAGAATTGGTTTTAAGCCTTGATTAGTTATTTTTTAGAAACAAATAACTTACTGGAAATTAGTTTCATTTACTTTTGCACCACCACAAAACAGGGTAAGGGAAGCGTTGCCCTTTATCATCGCTAAACAAAAAGCGATGATAAAGGTGTACCCTTTATCAGTGCTTCTTTTAGCGCTGATAAATGTTATATTTATCAGTGCTATTATTAGCGCTGATAAAAGTTTTTATTATTAATTTATATAAAATTATTATATTTACATTCAAAAATAATTTTTATTTGTATACATTAAATAAAAAACAATTGTTTATATTTAATATTTTTTTTAATAATTCATATATATATATATATATATATAATGTTTTAATTGAAAAAAGTATTTCTAAGATTATAATTAAATAAATATATATATATAATTAAATAATTATAAGATTATAATAAATTACATTAAATAATAAATATATTTATTAGATTTATTAGATTTATTATATTTATTAGATTAATTCATTATATTTATTATATTTAATATATTTATTGTAGTTATTTTATTTATAAATATATAATGCTTTTTAATATATATATTTATAATTAAAATTATTGAATATATATGTGTTTTCCAATGAATTTGGTCAATGAATATATGTGCATATATATTTTACGTATGCATGAATGTTCATTTGTATTACATGACGTGGTATATATTGATTAATTCATAATGTTACCCATATGAACTATATATGTTCTAAAGAATGTACTTATAAAATTACATTAAATATATTTAAATAATAAATATATTTTATTATATTTTTAATGATATATATAAATACTTTTCAAATACATTTGTAATTATAATTTTATTAATATATATTAACAATTATATACCAATATTTATAAAAAAAAAACTATTTACAGTTATAATAATTAATAAATAAATATATATTCATCCTATATATAATTTTAAATAAATATATAAGAATATAAATAAATTATTAAAATCACTCCTTTATAAAATAAGTATTTACCAACGCT
This sequence comes from Viscum album, assembly GCA_963277665.1. Lineage (NCBI taxonomy): Eukaryota > Viridiplantae > Streptophyta > Magnoliopsida > Santalales > Viscaceae > Viscum > Viscum album. The sequence goes on from OY728151.1 coordinate 300,100,006, forward strand.
ATAATTTTAGTGCTGATATATAGGTGTTTTATCAGCACTAATTTTTTTGCCCTGATAAATAGGTACTTTATCACCGCTAAAAAGGGCGGATAAATGTATGTTTTATCAGCGCTTTTATTTTAGCACTGAAAAAAACATACCTTTATCAGCGCTTTTAACTAGCACTGGTAAAGGTTCCAGCGGTTTTTATAAAAGAATCCTAACAGGCCCCTCCTCCCTCGCACTCGTTCAAGCCTTCGCGGAAGCAGAACCCTGCGCTTGCGACCCTCCCCCCCCCCCTCCTCCTCCGCCACCGCGCCTTTTCCTCCTCCGCCGCCGCGACCGTCCTCCTCTGTCGCCGTCGTCGCTGCCTCCGCCGTGATCCCTCCTCCGATGCGATCCCTCCTACTTGGTAACCCTTATAGATATGAATTTTTAGTTCATTCTAATATATATAAGGTTGTTCATCACTGGTAGCACACGGTTCTGTGCAAAATATGGGAAACCTAGGTAAAACAATTTGGGACCATTGGTGCGTATGGGTCATGGCTCAATTCTTGTGTATCTTTATAGAAACCATGCAATAATCACATGAGTTCACACTATAATTTTATAGTGCCATCTTCTAGGACTGGATGATGGAATTTCCTAGTGCGGAATCATCCATCTTGTTTATATGTATGTGTCATACGATAGAATAATGTTGATTTTTAGGAGGTTTTTAAGCCTTATTATGGAATAGGTTAAGTACCAATTGTATAGAAAATTTCCCAAGAGACCTTCAAAGCATAAAAATATTTTAAAAATTCAAATTCAGTACTATATAAAGGTTTTTAAATGGGAGTTTTACACCTATTGATTTCTAAATAATGTGTTTGGGGTGTGTAATGTTCTTGAAGTGTTCTAAAGGGGTTGTTAGATTTTACAAGGGTGTGTTAACCCATATGAGTTATATTGTAAACAATGTGATTGAATTTCACTATTAAAAATGTTATTATTTTGGATTTTTGGATCCCATGTGGTTTTATAAAATTATATTCATAATATCGGTCTTAAGAGTTGATTTGGAAGATATTTTAAATCAATTTATTTGGATTCACACCCTAAAAATGTTTTTTTGTTCATTTGGGACATTATGAGAAATGGTTTTTTATAAAATCCTTATGATCAAATTATTCCCTTTTTTGTTTTGTTCTAACTAATGGGTGGTTCTCTATACATGTGGTGTTTTTGTGATAGAGAAAGGTGATGTTTCTTTCTAGGGAATTTGAGATGGGTGATCATTTATTTATAAATGTATTCAATTTGGATGATTCTTGATGCATTGAATTTATTGATTTTTAACCACCTTGTTTGATGTCTCAGGACTCTTAGGAGACTAGGTATTGATCTAGATATGTGTAAACCATTGTATAGGATGTCTATAATATTTGGAGGGTGGCCTACAGGACCGAATGAGATAATAGATTAGTGAGTGATCATTAGATCATGAAAGGTAAGGAGATATAATCTTATGTCCCATAGTATTTGTGTTCTCCTAAGATATTTATCCCTCGACCATTCGATTGGGGGGATGCCTTGTGGGTACTAGTGATGGAATAACCAGTGGGTAGGTTGTTGTGTGAGATATATCAAGGATTATTTTAAATCTTATATCATGTTGAGTACGTTTGTATTGATTATCCCACAGAAAATATTTATCATGGCTATATGAAATTGTGACATCTCCCTTAGAACCCTTATAGGTACAGTACATGGAAAGGGGTTGATTATGATGTTAGTGGAGATGATAATGTGGATTCCTTATAACCTTAAGGGTAGGGAAATTCACACATGGGGTGGTGTAGGTTGGTAACTAAATATGAATAAATAGATTTCTTGTTGATATATTGTTACCTATAGGTCTTGGGATCATCATGATATATTTTTTAACTATAGGATATGCTAACGATGGATACGTTTAGTGAGGCTGCTTAGGATGTGTCATGTATGAGCTTCTTATGTAATAGCCTCTTGCTCGATGCTAGGTATCAATCATTGGCTAGCTAAGATCTAGGATGAGGCTTATCTTCCATGGTTGTTCATTATATCTTAATTGTTATTATATATTTATGATGAGGATGAGGCCTAGAGACATTGGGATTGCAATGTAGAGATACTCTACCAAGGTGAACATTCTTTCAATTTTTTAAAGTTTATGTTTGGCTATACATCACGGGGTATATGCGGTTTTCTACAAGACATAAATTATTTTAGTGGTTCAGATTGTGTTGAATGTTAGATTGGTTATTCCTCTTTAGGTCCTCCTTTATGTATGTGAGTTTATCCATGGGACTTGCCTTATGTTAATGGTTTAGATCATGTGGGAGGTTGGATATGTTATGCCCTCCATATTGTTTTTTGGGGGATGGATGTTATTCCATGAGGCATATAGTCACATCACAATTCATGATCAAGATTAAATGGTTCTACCTAGGGGATGATTGTTGCAGTGTATACCTTGTGGTAATTCAACAATGTGACATCATAGGGCGCACTATGTAATAGACCCTTAGGCTACACCATAATGTACCCTATTCTTGAAATGAAAAGAGATTTTTTTAGTCTTTTTAATGAGGTTCCCCTATTCTTTATTAGCCACTCAACCCCATCACCCAAAACCCTCTTCCCCATAATTTTCCCCTCTCATAATTCACTATTTAGGATCCCTAATGGTCGTTTCATATTGGACAACCCACCCCCCTGGATAGCCCACACCCCCTCTCCCACACCCCTGTAGCCCCCCACCCCACCCACCTGGGCAACCCCTCTCCCTGGACAACCCACACCCCCTCCCCACACCCATGCAGCCCCCTACCCCCCGAACAATCCACCCCTTCCCCTTTGAACCTTTTATGTTTTACTAGATTTTCCCCTTCTCTCGTCCAGAACCCCTCCACGCTACGCCACCCTCCCCTTTCTCTCCTCTTGGGTGGTTCTCCCTCACCCGGTGTATGTTTCATCTTTCATCACTTGTATTGGAGAGCCTAAGACATTTTTTTACCTCTCTTAACCCTTCTATATATTAGTGTCTGACCCCCCAAATCCTATATTTAAATGGACATGAGTCAATTACAATTGGAAATGTAATGATACGACCCAGACTAGTATCATAACCAACAACTGACCTGACTTTCCACTAACCTAAGAGGCGTTCATGATCCCTACGGGGCAACAACGATCCCATGGAAAAAAGATACAATTAATGTGGAATATTTTACCCCTAAATTAGAGTAAATTTAAAAAGATCTTTCTCCTGAAAAGCAGACATGTCCCATTCATAAGTTGAACATCTAGAAAAATAGTAGATACACAAAAAATAAACAAACAAGAAGCAGATATCATAGATGGAAAATAAAATCCCACTATTGACCAATAAAATTGTTTAACCAGACATGTACCATTCCTAAATCTCATTGGACCTATTTTGGATAGGTATAACATATGAGTTCTCATTTTATGTTTTCTTTTCAGTTTGAAATCTCCTCTTCCGCACGCCTCTCCTCTGCCGCGAACGCACCTCTACCATGCGCTAAACGACACCTTCTCGGTGAGTTTTCTTCTTTTAATCATTGGTTTCCTCCTGTTTTCATGTTATTATTGTTTGATATTAATGGTTATAATGTGAAATTTATGGGATAAACGCCCCGCTGAAAATCGTGGTCGTTGGTGGTCCTTGTTTGCACACCAAATGAATTGCATGTTGGTTGGTTCCCGTTGAACATTTGAATATAAAAATTGGTAATTTACATATACTTGACTAATAAATGAATGCCCCAGGATGATACAACTTCTGTGATAACCCCTGAATTAAAAAACAGAATTGAATAAGGGATGCTTTTTAAAATCTGAAATTGTGATTGTTTGGTTTGTATGGTGTTGCGATTGTGAGCACGATTGTGTGTTTGTATGGTGTTGCGGTTGTTGGCATGATTGGTATGCCATTTGTTTTACATGTTGTAGTTCTTTCACCATTGAATATAAATCCAAACTTTACCCATTTCAATGAAACCACCACTTTGTTACTAGTGCAATTCCACTGAATCTTAGAAAACCACTTCACTAGAGGACTCTATGAGACACTTTATGGACACCCTAGTCAAATAACCATAACAACACATGTAATGAATCCTTCCACCCGAAATCACTCTATTGAAAATTATACCATCTATTAGTTTAGTACCATAGTTCTTGACTAAATACATTGTGTTTCTAGAGAAACACTAAAAAACCAATTTACAATAATGCATATAGATCACATGTGGGATACTAAAACATTCTACTGTAAGGGATTCTCATAGCTTGTTGAAAATATTTTTTGTAATTATTTTGTTAAATATTAATATTACTGTATCAAATAGGATGAATATGAATAAGGAATGGATGGATGACAATCGGTTGACAAAAGAGTATGAAGATAGCGTGAAAGAGTTTACCAAGTTTGCAAAAGATCATGCATGTGACCCTTCTAAAATCCTTTGTCCGTGTTTACGCTATTGTTATTCAATAAAAATTAGTCTAGAGTAGTTGGAAGAACACCTGATCTATCACAGAATAGATTGAAGTTATACATGTTGGAATAAACACAGGAAAAAATGAATGTAGATAGTGGCTGAGATAACACTACGTTTTATGGATCATCTGATATGATTACAAGCATGAACAATGAAGAATATTGTATGAAGGATGTGATTAAAGATGTGAATGATGATGAAGATCGTATTGAGAAAATGATAAGGATAAATTAAAATGAACTTCATGATTTCCCAAAATTGTTTGAGAAGTTAAAGAGTTGTGAAAAAACTCCATTGTATGCTGGTTGCACTAAATATACAGCATTATCAGCCATACTGAAGCTGTATAATTTGAAATTAGACAACAGGTGGAGTGATGCCAGTTTTACGGAACTACTTTCTCTCCTGAATGACATGATCCCAGAATATAATGAGCTCCCGAGCCGAACATATGATGCCAAACGAATTCTACGCTCGATGGGTATGATCTCTGAAAAATACACGCCTGCCCGAATGACTGTATATTGTTTTGCAAGGACCAAAAATCACTTACAGAATTCTTAAAGTGTGGTGATTATCAATACAAGAAAGATGAATCCAGTCCTATGAAATTTGTATGGTACTTTCCAATCATTCCAAGGTTTAGGCGCCTATATGGAAGTGAGGAGACTGCATGACAATTGACATGTAATACAAATACAAGAATTAAAGATGGGAAACTACATCACCTGGAAAACTCTCCTCATTGGAAGATAATTGATCATGAGTATCCTGAATTTGGAAATGAGATGAGAAACCTTCATCTTGCGTTATCTACAGATGGGGTGAATCCTTTTGGTTTTCAAAGTAGTAGTCACATTACATGGCTGGTTATGTTGGTAAATTATAACTTACCACTGTGGTTATGCATAAAATGAAAATACATCATGTTATTTATGTTTATATTAGGACCAAAACAACCGAGTAATGATATTGATGTTTATTTGGCTCTATTGATCAGGGATTTGAAATTATTTTGGGATTCAGGTGTTACGTTGTATGATGCTTACAAAAATAAATATTTCACTTTGAGAGCCTTATTGTACGGGATGATAAATGACTTTCCTGCTTATGGAAAATTTTAAGGATATAGAATTAAAGGAACTCAAGGGTGTCCTGTTTGCGAACAAGGTACACAGTCAATTAGGTTGAAACATTCATCGAAAACCATGTTTTTAAGACATCACAGATTTCTACCCCGACGACATAAGTACCAATCTTGGATGACATCATTCGATGAAAGTTTAGAAGAACATACAACACCGTCTCCACTAATAAGTGATAAATTGTTTGAGAAAGTAAAATATGTGGACACTACTTTTGGTAAACCATTTTCAAAAAACCTTACAAAAACCGGTTGGAAAAAGAGATCAGTTTTTTTTGAATTACCATACTGGAATTTTCTATATGTCAGACATTTTATTGATGTTATGCATATTGAAAAAAATGTATGTGATAGTGTCATCGACACATTGGTAAATGCACCTGAAAAAACAAAGGATGAAATTAAGGCTAGATTGGACATGGTTGAGATAGGAATACGAGAAGAGTTAGCACCAGTGAAGGGTGAAAAACGAACATTTCTTCCTCCCGCTGCTTACACTCTTTTCGGGCAGGAGAGATATCAGTTTTGAAACTTCTTGAATGATGTAAAGGTTCCATAGGGGTATTCATCAAATATCAAGAACATAGTTTCAATGAGCGATTTAAAATTAAAGGGTCTGAAATCACATGATTTCCATGTTTTGATGCAATATCTAAGTCCTATAGCTTTATGTTGCATTTTTCCCAAGAATGTCCACCATACATTTATGAAGCTCTGTTTCTTATTCAAAGATATATGTAGAAAATTTATAGACCTTTCGAAATTTCCAATTATGGAAAGATAAATTGCCATCATATTATGTGAATTGGAAATGTTCTTCCCACTGAAATTATTTTATATGATGGTTCATTTGATGGTTCATTTGGTGATAGAGATTCGACTATGTGGTCATGTACATTATATATGGATGTACCCCATTGAACGATATATGAATATTTTGAAAGGGTATGTCAAAAATCGAAGTCAGCCAGAGGGTTGTATTGCGGAGAAATATATTTTTGAGGAAGCCGTTGAATTCTGTACTGAATAACTGTCTGGTGTGGAAAACGTTGGCCTACCAAAATCTCGTCACACTGGGCGGCTTAAGGGTGAATGAATTTATAAAAGAGAGGTTGTCACAATCAATATTACAGATCGAGAGTAGACCCACCTTTACGTTTTTTATAACAGTTTCGACATTGACCCACATGTTCAAACCCACAAAGAAATTCTTAGGAATTTGAATCCATCCTGGGATGAAAAATGGATATCAGATACATATAATCGACAGTTATAGGATGGTTTTAGGACCATATTTTTAAAAAGTTAGATGAAAATACAAAATCAATTTCAGAATGACTTCGATGGTTAGCCGTAGGAGCAAGTGTGTATGTATTATCATACAATTCTTATGTAGTTAATGGTTATACATTATATACTAATGAACATGACGAAGACAGTACCATACAGAATATTGAAGTTACACTTGTGGCTGAAGCGATGCATGTTTCCGATACTAAGCAAAGAAATATAATTTATGAAAATATGTTATACTTTGGCATCATAAAACAAATATGGGAGTTGGATTATACAAAATTCCAAGTGATAATTTTTCAATACAAGTGGGTTGATAACAGGAGTGATATTAAAATAAATGAATTGGAATTCGTGAAAGTTGATTTCAGTAAGGAAGGGGAGAAAAACAAACCATTTATAATGATATCACAGGAAGTACAAGTATTTTATGTTCCAGATCCCGTAAACCGAAACTGGTCAATTATTCTGTTATCGATCAAAACAACTGATGTAACGCCCCAACCCCAGTTACCCAGAGTCGGTGCATTATTACATAACATTGGCATGATCACAAGAAAGATAAAGTCTCGAAAGACCGATTGGTTTAGTAGCCTTGGAAACACTAGATACAATCATAAAGTTTTACATTACATAAAAAAACATCTTGTCTTCATATCCCCTCATACTATCCCTGCAGGTCATTCATAAATTACTTCTTCATAATCTTGGGAAATATAAAACATTGAAAGGGGTGAGCTCAGATGCTCAGTAAGGATAACATTATAGCAGAAGCTTTCATAGATAAGCATAAACACTTAAGGCAATTTATAATTAAAACAAAAGCCTTTTAAACTTGAACTTCAACATAATATGGAAAAGATAAAATGAAATAATGCCATTTACTTATTCACATGGATATTCTACTAGTCGAACAATCACATGCAATATCAATAACCACTTTCATAATGATGGAATGCATAATGCCAGACTATCATAACCACATATCCAAGGCCTCGTGCGAAGACTACAAATAAGATTTTGCCAAGGCCTTGTGCCAAGACACTAGTTTGTCTCATGAGACCTACCGATGCATCGAGGAGCTATAGCGGGCTCCACCTGTCACTTATTAACTCCAATGCATTCCTCATATGAACAGGTTTAAACATAACATAAACATTCGTATTAAAACTAGCATACGAAATGTCAATACTTTAACCACAAACCATGAATGGTATAAAAAATAGCACATCCACAGTCAAACATAACTCATTCGATACAATATGGAAGATTGTATTGTATCACCATAACCTCAATCAAGAATATTGAAGGATATTGACATAGATGAAAATAATCATCAAAACTATTTGAGAGAAATATCTCCCTTTTTCTTGAAATCATTTAAAAGTCACACTATTTGTCAAGAAGCCATTTAAAAATAGATTTTTGAATCAAAGTGTCCCATACCACTTTGAAAATTTTAAAAGGAGTTTTAATTTTAAAACTGTAATGTCCATATGAATAAATCCTTAAAACCATTTTTTAAAACATGGGCATTAATGAGTAATATTTAGAAGAATCAGTCTTTAAAACATTTAAAAATGGTATTTTAGTTAGAGTTTCTAACCAAAAGAGAGACACTTGAATACAAATAATTGAGGTAATCAAAACATTGTAATATCATGAGAATAAAGGGATTCATGATATAATATGTCAAAGTACATTATATACACCACATAAAAGTGATTTGGTGTATAACAACAAAGAAGTCTCAATGGAATATAAATTGAGATGAAATCTCTCATAAAGGTCGTATCCTTAGATTAAGGATAAATCAATGACATAGTTATGTGTGACAAATATAAATACACTAAATATGATTGTATATTCAGTGTAAAACAATAAAAGGACATTCACACATATTCTTGTAAAAACAACACCAATGAATTGGATGTTTATCTCAACAAATCGAGATTGAGTAAAAATTAATCTTATCAAGTTCATACCGATGACTTGAGAATTTATCAATGGAGTGATTATGTGTATAAAAAGTATATCCACAGAAAGGGGAGTGGAAATTATGACATAATCAAATGAATAGTGATTCTACACATAATCTTGGAGTAAAATAATCAATGAAGTATACATAAAGCTGAATGAGTGGAAATTGAAATTTCAAATTCCCTTATTGATTTGGTAACATACAAAACATACACCCATGAAAGAAGAATCATACAATGATGATGTAAATATACATGAATTAAATTATATTACACAATGAATACAAACATGGGCAGTACACACACCACATGTAATAAATAAGTGGTGAACAATGGAATTCTCACGGAATTAAAAGTGAGATAAGAAAATCCCTTACTTTGTACTTTTTCCTTGGTTGACGGTAGGTTAAACTCCTGTATAATGGTGAAATAATTGTTATTGAATTATAAAAGAATAATTTACATTAATATGATATCATATATGATCTTTTAACATTGATTTGTTAATAATATCTTAGAATTATCATCATTTCGGGTGTTAACATGTTCATTTTACTTTATATTCTTTGTTATGTGAGCCATATTCGTTATTAATGGGATGTATATTATTAATATCCATAATGATATCAAGTCCTTAGATACTATTTTTAAATCATCAAATGATAATTATACTTGAATGGATATGATGGAGAATGAATCTCATCGCGTTCGTGGAGACGGTAGTCCGTACGTACGCACGAGCAACAATATCATTCTTTTGATATTAAAATAATATATAATTGGATGGTATATCATATATACAGAATCATTATCATGTTATATTTATTATTTACATGAGTTACAAATCATTATTATACCCATCCAAATAATAATATATTGAATAAGAATTACACCACGACGTGGAGACGGTAAGCCGTACATACGCATGTATGGTGACATGTTATTCAAAGGGTGGATATAATACTGAATATGGTTGTACCATATTTATAATAACATCACAGTATATATATGATACTGGATTTATTATTTTAGAATGGTAATAACAAAGAAAGAATAAGTGGAAGAAGAAAGGAACTTGAAAAGGGGTGGTGAAAACATTACCTCTTCTTCGGATTCTTCCTTTTGATTTGATCAAAAGGGCTACTTAGTATGGATTTCTGATAAAACTAAGGTCTCTAGGTTGTAGTGAGGGAAGTTGAGAGAGTATTTGGGCAGGTTTTGGCCGAACCAAAAGGCTTTGAAGGTGTGAAGAAATGAGAAAGAGGAGTGCCCTTTTATAAGAGGGGTGATGGGCACCTTTGGACAAGCTAGAAATATTAATTTATAATAAATTCATATTCGGTTTATAATAGCTCCAAAGTTTATTATTTAAAGGTTAAGGTAGGTATGGTTCTAAAAACACTCAACCAATAGAATTTAGATAGGTTTGGGTCATTATATTAACCTTATCTTTAAGTATTAACTCTTAGTTAATTAGTTTCACTTTTACAATGTCTCTTTGTATTTTTATATTATATGGTTAATAAACTTACCATATACATCCAAGCGACCCCCAAGTGGTCCATTAATGATACACCTATCATGATATAAGTCTCTTGGCCGAACCCTAGATTTTTATGAATTTAATATCAATTAATAATATAATATTTGTTTTAAAAACTCTTTTATGTCAATTTTGACACTATTCAATAGTTGATTTTTTTGAAACACATAACAGAATTATTACTTCTAACAAAGTTAATTAAATCAATCCTAATATGTAATATTAACCTATAAAATTAGTTTAATTCAATAAAAATCTCAAATTATATTTATTTGGGTATTTATAATATCAATTATTCTAATTTTTCACTATTATGGTAATTGCTGCATCACCATTGTGTCATAAATAAATTAAATTATTTAATGTCTAAAAATTATAAATAAAATATAATTATGTATGAAATATTTTTATATTTCTAATTAATATTTATAGTCTAAAATCCAACATATATAACCCTATGTAACAATTGTTTTTCTAAAAGATATATGCTTGTGTCATTTTTGTATTCATTTTAACTTAATTAAAATAAAGTGTCCCTATCACTTACAAGTGGATCCATGGGGTCCCAAAATCGACCCAAAGATTCTCATGGTAGACCATGTATTAACCAATAGGGTTAATACATGTTTTAGGGTAATTTAGTATTATTATAATATTATTTTTTAACCTTTGTTTACCGGATTTACCCTTTAACCATGGTAAATAAAATATTTACCGAAGTAATTATCCAAAATGTCTAAAAATAAAAGTTACCTATTTACACAATTTGAACATCCTGATTCCAAATATGGAATCCATTTTTCCAAATTCAAAACACATAAGTGGCAGAAATTAATTAAAAATTAATTCCCGTTGTTAAAACAAAAAGCGTGTTTTTAAGAGATAATAACTATCAAAAGATTGACACTTGTTTATGTCTGGTTTAAATGCGGAATTATGTTTAATGACTCACATTGTATTACATGGTAAAAAGATATTTTAAATATAATTTAAAATCACTCAAATTAATAATTTATCACTATTAATTATTTCGATTAAAAAAGTTGTTTTTAATTAAAATTTAGTACTTTTTTACTATTCATCAAAATATAAAAGTTATCCGAAAAGTACCGAAATTTAACCCTTGGCTAATTTCGTTATTTCGAATCTAAAAATGAATTCTATTTTACCAAATTCAAAACATAAAAGTTGCATTTATTAATTTAAAATTGATTCATGCTTTCAAAACCAAAAGGTATATTTTTAAGAAATAATAACTATCAAAGGTTTGACACTTGTTTATGTCCAATTTCAAGGTGAAATTAATTAAAATGACCATCATTGGATTAAATAGTAAAAATATAATCTATTTATACTTCCAAACCATTAAAATTTATAATTTAACAATATAAATTATTTTGATTAAAAAAGTTGTTTTCAGTTAAAATTTAGTAATTTTTCACTATTCACCCAAATATGAAAGTTATCAGAAAGACACCAAAACATCATTGATACTAAATACTTATGTCCCGATTATAAATAAGAATTTAATTTTTTCAAATTGAATATATAAAAGTTTCAAATATTGGTTTTAAAAAGGCTTCGCCATTAAAAGGCGGTAAAATTTCATTTTTTAAAAAATACTTCTTTTATCTAAAAAAATGAATTTGTTCATAAATAATGTCTTAGAAACTCATAATATGAATTAAAATTATAAGGATAATATAATATTTAAAATTCAGTTAATACTATTCATAACCTCTTTTAAACGGCTAGTTTGGTAAGTCGTGGTGTACTTGAACTCAGTGTTGCGTACAACACATGCTATTGTATTATTCAAAGAGAAGTGTACCGTGGAAGATTGGGGTGTTACATTCACCCCTCCTTCAATAAATTGTGTCCTCGCAATTTTAAAAAATTGGGCCTGAGAATTTAATGGAAAGTCCCACATCGGAAAAAGAGTCAATAAAACTATCACTTTAAAAGAAAGAAAGAGAGATATAAAGGTCACCCAAGATAACCCATATTAGGATTCTAGGTTGGAAAACATGGATATGGATGATAAACTAAGTGTCAAGTTCTTATGGAGAGGGATAGAAATTATGATTAAGAGAAAGTTAACTATAAGAAAACCACAAACTTGTGTTGGGACAAACGATCATTAATCTCCTAGTAGGAAAAGTAAACGGACAACATTTTTTGTTTTAAGTTACATTACATAAGGATGAGGAATTCATTTATGATATTGACTAAGAATATAAAGATATATACTTACTTTTTAAGTATAGTTTCATTCTTTAATAAATTTCCACCACTAACTCTTTTTTATAAACGATGAGTATTCAAGAAGACTTGGTCACACTGGAAGAGCTAGAATAAACTTCTATAGAATCACATGATCCATGCAGGATAAACTATATATTTACATTGTCTTTAGAGATTAATCAAAACCAAAATGGTTAGTACAAGATCTAATGATCCCCCAAAAGGATATTCCTTGAGAGAAATAAACACTAATCTTAATTTCTAAAATTAAACCAACAATACCACAAAGTTAAATAAATACCATTCAATAATCAATTGTCCTTAAAATCCTTCAATATAATCCAAACTAATATTGAAACCTAAAACATAGAAGAATTTGATTATGTAGTCTCCCATGTTAAATTGTATCTCCAAATGACATCAAATACTCTTAATGTCACATACTTAAAAGTAATTAACCTCATCACATATTCTCTATTATAGGTTAATCATTACCATAAATAACCCAAATCACTATAAATCCACAATAAAAATGTAGATAAAAATCTACCATTACTCTACAAATGAAACCCCATAGTATTCTATTTTCCTTGGTCATATAGTGTTCCCAACAAAGCGAACATCTTCCAAAATAACATTTATCACTTAATCACCAAATCATTTTCCTATACCAAGGGTATTCATTTGATAAGACATAAGAACCCAAATCAACTTATTATTGATCAATAAAATCATTTAACTAAAAATAATTAATCACACTATCCAGGGACTTCATGTAGTCCAGTGGCAGGCGATAAATCCCAATCGCACTTTGGTTGTGGGTTCGATTCCCGCGACGGGTTGTCACACGGTCTACGTGTTGTCCTTTTTCAAAAACTATATTTTATAATATTACCAAAATGAGATAAATTTCTCAAAATACCATAACATAATTTAACCACAAATGTTGTATCATACCTTGCATTTTCATCCCAAATTATAATAACTTATAACTCTCTCAAACCCCAATGATCATATAAAACCAAATGGCTATTTATACCTATATCCACAAGAGAAGAGATAATTCTTCCTCAAATATCATTCTCACATGGCAAATTGTGGGGTTACAAATACAAGAGAAAATTATTCCAAAGTAAACCCATCAACAAGGAGCACTAATACTTTTTAAACATTTCTCCAACCATTTATTTCCACATAGCTTCTTCTTTGACCAAGAAAATATCCTATAGAATAGGGCATTCACTCGGGTAATGGCCAGGTCCCCTACATTTACGGCAAATGACTGTAAATGGACTCTTGGGACCATTTTTATCTTCTTCCATAGTACTCTTCATTTTTCTTCGGCAATTCTTCACTTTATGTCCTTCCTTCCCACACGTAAAGCATTTCTTGGTCCCATTGAGACACTTTCCCAGGTGTCTCCTACCACATTTCTTGCATGATGGAAATTGAGGGTTCTTTTCTCCATGGTCTCCATTGCTGGAGATCTTATCATTCATCACCTTTCTCTTCCTTGTTAAGTTCGAGAGTTGGTTAATATATATGTTGTTGATCATATTTTTGGAAAACTGATTTGGCATAAAGACAATATCTTTTACGCCTATCAACATTCAATTTTGTTACTCATTGCCACTACCGTTCCCACCTTGTACATCATTCTCAAAGTCACTATGAATTCCTTGGAATCTAGCCATTGATTAAAACACTACTGGAAAATGGGTCTATAGCCACGGTTTTGGAAAAAACTGTGGGTATAGGGTACACTATACCCACGGTTTTGAGAAACCGTGGGTATAGGTCTAGTATGGGACCCTATACCCACGGTTCTTCCCAAAACCATGGGTATAGTTTTCCTTTAAGACCTATACCCACGGTTTGCATAACCGTGGGTATAGGTGTATTTTTTTTCAAGACCTATGCCCACGGTTTTGGCCAAAACCGTGGGTATAGGTCATTTTTCGAAGGTCTATACCCACGGTTTAGAAAAACCGTGGGCATTGGATAAATTTTTTTGAAGGCCTATACCCACGGTTTTCCAAAACCGTGGGTATAGATTTCCCGGGTTATAGTGGGAAAAAACATTTAGGCGGGAAATGAAAAAAAATATGGCGGGACAGAAATTTTCACATTCTGTTTTAATATATTTATAAAGATATAATTAATTTAACAGAAAAATATCCTATGTCGGTTGGTAACTCACTTCGTTCTGATCTCTCCGATCCGGGGTTCGAATCACCACGGAAACATTTTATTATAATATAATATAATTATTAATATATAAAAACAGATTCAATAACGTATTAATAAAATTCAAGTTGCGCTGTTGGTTACTCCCACGGAACGCTGTTTCTCAGGTCTACAGTTCGATTCACCGCAGAAGCGTATTTTTAAGTTTTAATGGTGCACGTATATATTAATATATTAAATATAATGTTAGTATATATTACCAAACGGAACGTAGCCCAGTTGGCCAGGGCACGCGATTCCTCAGAGCAGGTGTCGGATCGAACCCCACCTCTTACGGGATTTTTGGGGAATTTTCAATTTAAGTCCCCACAGTTCTTAAACCGTGGGCTACCATGTGTGCCACGTTGTACAACCAACGATACATTATAAACAAACCTATACCCACGGTTTAACCAAACCGTGGGTATAGGTGAAGACCCCTATCCCGATGTCGTTCAGCCGCACGGTTCCAGAACCGTGGGTATAGCCTATACCCACGGTTTTGGGGGCTATACCCACGGTTTTGAACCGTGGGTATAGCCCGTTTTTTCAGTAGTGAAAACAGAAAGCATTGTGTGAGTAACAGTAGTCATAAAATCATTTAGAGATTAACATGTCACCATATTATCAATTTGAAACACATTAGGATTAACCAAGGTCATTTACTCTCATCTTATATATATATTACTTTAAATCGGTTTGTAAAGAAAATGTAAATTATCCTAATCATATCCCCCGGGAGTGTCGTAACCAAGAGTGCAGTAAGGCCCATTGTCGTGCACCAGTTCCCGTTTGAGTCTAGCTCAAAGCGGTGTTTTCGGGTTTTACCCCAAGGTACATCTGTGCCAGAGCTGCCTCTACCTGCTCGTATCCAGACAGGGATGTATTGCTCGTAAAACTCACAAAATCTCTACAATATCAAAATTCTAGGAAGTTATTCTATACTAATCCTCAAAGTTCATCTTAGGTCTACGTGCTCTAATCAGAGTTTATCTAAATCTAGCTTCCAAGGTTTGTACTAAACTTCCTCTGATACCAACTGTAACGCGCCGACCCCAGTTACCCAGAGTCGGTGCATTATTACATAACATTGGCATGATCACAAGAAAGATCAAGTCTCGAAAGACCGATTGGTTTAGTAGCCTTGGAAACACTAGATACAATCATAAAGGTTTACATTACATAAAAAAACATCTTGTCTTCATATCCCCTCATACTATCCCTGTAGGTCATTCATAAATTACTTCTTCATAATCCTGGGAAAAATAAAACATTGAAAGGGGTGACCTCAGATTCTCAGTAAGGATAACATTATAGCAGAAGCTTTCATAGATAAGCATAAACACTTAAGGCAATTTATAATTAAAACAAAAGACTTTTAAACTTGAACTTCAGCATAATATGGAAAAGATAAAATGAAATAATTCCATTTACTTATTCACATGGATATTCTACTAGTCGAACAATCACATGAAATATCAATAACCACTTTCATAATGATAGAATGCATAATGCCAGACTATCATAACCACATAGCCAAGGCCTCGTGCCAAGACTACAAATAAGATTTTGCCAAGGCCTTGTGCCAAGACACTAGTTTGTCACATGAGACCTACCGATGCATCGAGGAGCTATAGTGGGCTCCACCCATCACTTATTAAGTCCAATGCATTCCTCATATGAACAGGTTTAAACATAACATAAACATTCATATTAAAACTAGCATACGAAATGTCAATACTTTAACCACAAACCATGAATGGTATAAAAAATAGCACATCCACAGTCAAACATAACTCATTCGATACAATATGGAAGATTGTATTGTATCACCATAACATCAATCAAGAATATTGAAGGATATTGACATAGATGAAAATAATCATCAAAACTATTTGAGAGAAATATCTCCCTTTTTCATGAAATCATTTAAAAGTCACACTATTTGTCAAGAAGCCATTTAAAAATAGATTTTTGAATCAAAGTGTCCCATACCACTTTGAAACTTTTAAAAGGAGTTTTAATTTTAAAACTGTAATGTCCATATAAATAAATCCTTAAAACCATTTTTTTAAAACATGGACATTAATGAGTAATATTTATAAGAATAAGTCTTTAAAACATTTAAAAATGGTATTTTAGTTAGAGTTTCTAACCAAAAGAGATACACTTGAATAAAAATAATTGAGGTAATCAAAACATTTTAATATCATTAGAATAAAGGGATTCATGATATACTATGTCAAAGTACATTATATACACCACATAAAAGTGATTTGGTGTATAACAACAAAGAAGTCTCAATGGAATGTAAATTGAGATGAAATCTCTCATAAAGGCCGTATCCTTAGATTAAGGATAAATCAACGACATAGTTATGTGTGACAAATATAAATACACTAAATATTATTGTATATTCAGTGTAAAACAATCAAAGGACATTCACACATATTCTTGTAAAAACAACACCAATGAATTGGATGTTTATCTCAACAAATCGAGATTGAGTAAAAATTACTCTTATCAAGTTCATACCGATGACTTGAGAATTTATCAATGGAGTGATTATGTGTATAAAAAGTATATCCACATAAAGGGGAGTGGAAATTATGACATAATCAAATGAATAGTGATTCCACACATAATCTTGGAGTAAAATAATCAATGAAGTATGCGTAAAGCCGAATGAGTGGAAATTGAAATTTCAAATTCCCTTATTGATTTGGTAACATACAAAACATACACCCATGAAAGAAGGATCATACAATGATGATGTAAATATAAATGAATTAAATTATATTACAAAATGAATACAAACATGGTCAGTACACACACCACATGTAATAAATAAGTGGTGAACAATGGAATTCTCACAGAATTAAAAGTGAGATAAGAAAATCCATTACTTTGTACTTTTTCCTTGGTCGACGGTTGGTTAACCTCCTGTATAATGGTGAAATAATTGTTATTGAATTATAAAAGAATCATTTACATTAATATGATATCATATATGATCATTTAACATTGATTTGTTAATAATATCTTAGAATTATCGTCATTTCGGGTGTTAACGGGTTCATTTTACTTTATATTCTTTGTTATGTGAGCCATATTCGTTATTAATGGGATGTATATTATTCATATCCAGAATGATATCAAGTCCTTAGATACTATTTTTAAATCATCAAATGATAATTATACTTGAATGGATATGATGGAGAATGAATCTCATCGCGTTCGTGGAGATGGTAGTCCGTCCGTACGCACGAGCGACAATATCATTATTTTGATATTAAAATAATATATAATTGGATGGTATATCATATATACAGAATCATTATCATGTTATATTTATTATTTACATGAGTTACACATCATTATTATACCCATCCAAATAATAATATATTGAATAAGAATTACACCACGACGTGGAGACGGTAAGCCGTATGTACGCACGTATGGTGACATGTTATTCAAAGGGTGGATATAATACTGAATATGGTTGTACCATATTTATAATAACATCACAGTATATATATGATACTGGATTTATTATTTTATAATGGTAATAACAAAGAAAGAAGAAGTGGAAGAAGAAAGGAACTTGAAAAGGGGTGGTGAAAACATTACCTCTTCTTCGGATTCTTCCTTTTGATTTGATCAAAAGGGATCCTTAGTATGGCTTTATGATCAAACTAAGGTCTCTAGGTTGTAGTGAGGGAAGTTGAGAGAGTATTTGGGCAGGGTTTGTCCGAACCAAAAGGTTTTGAAGGTGTGAAGAAATGAGAAGGAGGAGTGCCCTTTTATAAGAGGGGTGACGAGCACCTTTGGAAAAGCTAGAAATATTAATTTATAATAAATTCATATTCAGTTTCTAATAGCTCTAAAGTTGATTATTTAAAGTTTAAGGTGGGTATGGGTATAAAACCACTCAACCAATAGAATTTAGACAGGTTTGGGTCATTATATTAACCTTATATTTAAGTATTAACTCTTAGTTAATTAGTTTCACTTTTACAATGTCTCTTTGTATTTTTATATTATATGGTTAATAAACTTACCATATACATCAAAAATACCCCCAAGTAGTCTATTAATGATACACCTATCATGATATAAGTCTCTTGGCCGAACCCTATATTTTTAGAAATTTAATATCAATTAATAATATAATATTTGTTTTAAAAACTCTTTTATGTCAATTTTGACACTATTCAATAGTTGATTTTTGTGAAACACATTACATAATGATTAATTCTAAAAAAGTTAATTAAATCAATCCTAATATGTCATATTAACCTATAAAATTAGTTTAATTCTATAAAAGTCTCAAATTATATTTATTTGGGTATTTATAATATCAATTATTCTAATTTTTCATTATTATGGTAATTACTGCATCACCATTGTGTCATAAATAAATTAAATTATTTAATGTCTAAAAATTATAAATAAAATAGAATTATGTATTAAATCTTTTTATATTTATAATTAATATTTATAGTCTAAAATCCAACATATATAACCCTATTTAAAAACTGTTTTGCTAAAAGATATATGCTTGTGTCATTTTTGTATTCATTTTAACTCAATTAAAATAAAGTGTCCCTATCACTTACAAGTGGATCCATGGGGTCCCAAAATCGACCCAAAGATGCCCATGGTCGACCATGTATCAAAAAATAGGGTTAAGACACGTTTTAGGGTAATTTAGTATTATTATAATATTATTTTTTTAACCCTTGTTTACCGGATTTACCCTTTAACCATGGTAAATAAAATATTTACCGAAGTAATTATCCAAAATGTCTAAAAATAAAAGTTACCTATTTACACAATTTGAACATCCTGATTCCAAATATGGAATCCATTTTTCCAAATTCAAAACACATAAGTGGAAGAAATTAATTTAAAATTAATTCCCGTTGTTAAAACAAAAAGCGTGTTTTTAAGAGATAATAACTATCAAAAGATTGACACTTGTTTATGTCTGGTTTAAATGTGAAATTATGTTTAATGACCCACA
This sequence comes from Viscum album, assembly GCA_963277665.1. Lineage (NCBI taxonomy): Eukaryota > Viridiplantae > Streptophyta > Magnoliopsida > Santalales > Viscaceae > Viscum > Viscum album. The sequence continues at coordinate 300,119,993 of OY728151.1, forward strand.
TTGTATTACATGGTAAAAATATATTTTAAATATAATTTAAAACCATCCAAATTAATAATTTATCACTATTAATTATTTCGATTAAAAAAGTTGTTTTTAATTAAAATTTAGTAATTTTTTACTATTCATCAAAATATAAAAGTTATCCGAAAAGTACCAATATTTCACCCTAGGATAATTTCGTTATTCCAAATCAAAAAATGAAGTCTATTTTACCAAATTAAAAACATAAAAGTTGAATTTATTAATTTAAAATTGATTCCTGCTTTCGAAACCAAAAGGCGTATTTTTAAGAAATAATAACTATCAAAAGTTTGACACTTGTTTATGTCCAATTTCAAGGTGAAATTACTTAAAATGACCATAATTGGATTAAATAGTAAAAATATAATCTATTTATACGTCCAAACCATTAAAATGTATAATTTAACAATATAAATTATTTTGATTAAAAAAGTTGTTTTCAGTTAAAATTTAGTAATTTTTCACTATTCACCCAGATATGAAAGTTATCAGAAAGACACCAAAACATTATTGATACTAAATCCTTATGTCCCGATTCTAAATAAGAATTTCATTTTGTCAAATTGAATATATAAAAGTTTCAAATATTTTTTTTAAAAAGGCTTCGCCATTAAAAGGCGGTAAAATTTCATTTTTTGAAAAATACTTCTTTTATCTGAAAAAATGAATTTGTTCATAAATCATGTCTTAGAAACTCATAATATGGATTAAAATTATAAGGATAATATAATATTTAAAATTCAGTTAATACTATTCATAAACTCTTTTAAACGGCTAGTTTCGTAAGTCGTGGTGTACTTAAACTCAGTGTTGCGTACAACACACGCTATTGTATTATTCAAAGAGAAGTGTACCGTGGAAGATTGGGGTGTTAAAACTGAAGGGTCAGATGAAAGTTCAATGAAGGATGACCCTTTAATTGGGACTTCACAATCATTTCGCAGTAGTCCCAATGTAGATGGCATTTTGTATGTCAGAGGAGACCACAATGAAGAGATTTAAATAGTAGATAGAGTGGTAAAATCTCTTCATCATTTTAAAAAAAAAGAGAGTTCAATAATCAGGTTATTTATTTATTGTAATATACATTGTGTTACGTTATGTTATTATCTGTTCATTGTTGCTTTTATGTAATCTAAATTAAATGTTAAACCAATTTTGTAGATAATGACTTCTGCACCTGCTAATACACCCAATCCTGAGGCACAATATGTCTCTCAACCTATTACTGCTGCTCCTAGTGCAGAGTAATAACAAGTTTCTCAACCCGTTGCTGTTGGTCCTAGTGCTGAGTTACAATAGGTTTCTCAACCTATTGCTGCTAGTCCTAATGCTGATGCTAGCTCTCCGGAGAAACATAATGATGATGCTTCTGAGGAAATGACAGGAAATGAAACCCTAATGATGAAAAAAAACAAGAGTGCCATAGTTTTATAGTGTTATCCAAAATCCTTAAGGAAAAAGAAAAATGCATCAAATTTGAGATGGGATGGAATAAGTGAGGCCAACATGTTAACCCCAACAAAGCCATCTTTAGTATCTACATTGGAATCATCACTTGGAAACGCGTGCTGATTGATGTATAGTCATGACACCATGTTGTCACTGGGCTTAAGACACTAATATAGGAAGAGATTACGATAACATTATGATATCATTTCTTTAACTTATTAAAATAAAATAAAATATTAAAACATTGACTTACTCTTCATCATCTATTGTAGAGTGCATTTATAGTAGATGCCCCGCACAAGGAATATGTATTAAGAGTTACAAGAAGGATTCATATAGGCTTTCGCACAATTTTAATGTAATATCATCTTAAATATGTTGAAGGGAAAATCAAGCCACACCCACCTCCTCTTTATGTACACTTGATATCCAAAGGAGCGTGGGATGCATTTAGCAACCGTCATGGGGAGCAGAATTTTCAGGTATATTGTGTCTGGTAATATGTTGTTTGACGTTGCTTGTATTCATCACTTAGATAGATAGTTTTTTATTTATGAAACAACAACTGAGTGCTGAAAATAAAGAATGGGCAAAAAAACCATCATACCCCTACCGTAAAGTAAGGATGGGGTACGCTTCACTTGAGAAAAAATTGGTACGTATTTTGAATATACCGTAATACTTTTATGTGACATAAAACAACACCATAACCATGTTTATCTATTTATATGCAGATTTATGAATAGAAATCGAAATCCATATCCATCCCACTCCATGTGCTATGGAAGGAGGCTTGTGTAAATAAAGAGTGGATACTGAAAGATTAAAACACACAAAAAGTGTGGGAAATGTGTGTAAGTATGACATGATATAAATTTGATGTTCATTAAATTGATATTACACAACAATGAATAATTATTTTACTATATTTTCTATTTAACATAGTCACAGGAATAAAAAACACCCACACCAGATGAAAACATACTTTCAACGGCCTTGAAGTAGCTAGAATAATATGGTCGCGTCAGAGGTGCGGGTTTTGGGGCGACACCTCAAACATATTTTCAGAAACAAAAACAAGTGGAGGATCAAATTGATGAAATGAAAAAGATGCAAGAAAAATTAGCTATTTTAAATAATAATTACAAAATCAGAGAGAGATTGTAGCAAGTTTGATGGGGGAGGAAAAGAGAAGAAACAACTCAACAACAACCCGTGCGTGAAGATCCCGCCTCACCCCCACCAGCTTTGATGCGAGCCATTCCCCTCAAAAACCCAACTTAGATGAGGTAATAAATGTTCTAATAATTGTTTTTGTGAAATGTGAATTGCATAAACACTTATACCTTTCTTATACTAATATTATACAGGGTGAAAATGTCTATGATTTATATCTATCAACTCCCACCTATCGCCTTGTAGAGAGAGCTACGGTGCTTAATATGCAGAACGACATGCTACACAATAGACAACTTCCGACAGATCATGTCAGAGTTTCAATTAATGTAGATAATGTGCTGAGTGCCGAGATACATGTTCCAAATGATGATGATGACATTCATATAGTTGAACAAGCTGTTGGAACATTCATCACATGGTCGTCAATTTTTGTAAAAAAACATGCTGACAAGGAGTTATCCATTTCCAATTTATTTTTCAAGATGAACATTTAACATTTAATGAAAAAAGGTCTGAATCAATGAATGTTATTACAGAATGACAAAGAGAAGGGGGTGAAATGAAAGATCGACTCAAAACCATCTCAAGGATCAACCAACCGATTGGAACGATCTACTTCATGGAATGAATCCAAGGCCTAAGGACAAGAATGCCTACAAGATCTACAAATGAAAAAATATCTTGGTATATATAATAATATTGCACTATCTAAACAAATATAAAAAAAAATTACTTATTTTTTTCGATGTTTCTATAGTTTCCAAAACAAACAAATGAAAATGACTATGGTTATTATGTTTGTAAATTTATGAAAGAGATCGTATTATATCAATAAACTAGCATCCCTGAAGAGGTATTTTAGAAAATAATTATGAGTTCATTTAAAATATTTATTAATACTTTGTGTATTTATATTTTTTCATTACTACCATGAATGTTGTAAAAACTCATATTCACAAGATGATATAGATGTGTTTAGAAACGAATGGGTAGCATACTTGATGGAAGATTGTACACAAATAGGAAGAAGGTGAATTCCTACTACTTATGTTATCCTTATATGATCATTGATATCTCCCTTGTTTATACTTATTGAGCATATATGATCACCTCTTATTATGTTTTATATCCTTAGGTTATGAAGAATGGTTTTAGAAATGATTTTTCTTTCTAGTAAAGCATAACTTAATGAGAGACTCTTATGAACTAGTTCTTTATGTTTCTATGTTTCCAAAATCATCAGACCTAAACTATTATGACATGGATCATTTATATTCTGTATTTTGTTCATTTATGCAGCTGTTTCTACTGATGTAGTGTGTTGGAAGAATATTGGTTGTACAAAACTCATAAATTTAATAACAAAACTAAGGATTCTTCACTACTGTTGGTTAACTACCGCTTAACATAACATCTGATCTGAACTTCTGATCCAGCGTCCCCATGATGCTCTCATTCGACACCATATCTATGATATCATCATTCAACATTCACTTTTCCTTATCTTCCTGCACCCATTGTAACATCCCAACCCCAGTTACCAAGATTCGGTGCATTATTACATAACATTAACATGATCACAAGGGATAAAATCCCAAAATACTGATCAGTTTAGTATCCTTGGAAGTAATAGATACATTCATAAGTTTTACATTACATTATAAACTGAAAAAAATATCAACATTGTCTCCATTTACCACATTCATATCCCTTAGAATATCCCTGCAGGTTAGTTATAATATACTTCTTCGCATCCTGGGAAAATAAAACATAGAAAGGGGTGAGCTCATATGATCAGTAAGGATAACAATATAGCGAAAACTTTCATAAATAAGCATGAACTTTTAAGGCAATGTATAAGAATAAAACAAAAGCCTTTTAAACTTAAACTTCAGCATAATATAGAAAAGATAAATCAAATAATTCCATTTACTTATTCACATGGACATTATACTAGTCGAATAATAACATGAAATATCAATATCCAATTTCATAATGATGGAATGCATAATGCCATACTTCATAACCACATAGTCAAGGCCTTGTGCCAAGACTAAAAATAAGATTTTGTCAAGGACTTATGCCAAGACACTAGTTTGTCTCATGAGACCTACCTATGCATCGAGAAGCTATAGCAGGCTCCACCCGTCACTTACTAAGTCTAATGCATTCCTCATATGAAAAGGTTTAAGCATAACATAAACATTCATATTAAAACTATCATAAAAAATGTAAATAATTTATCCATAAGCCATGAATGGTATAAAAATAACACATCCACAGTCAAACATATCAAAAAACCTTCAATACAATATGGAATATTTGTATCATAATAAATCAACTTCAAACAAGCTTAAAATCCATCAAAGGATGTTGACATAGATGAAATGAAAACTTTTTTAGAGAAATATCTCTTTCTATTTTGAAATCATTTAAAAGTCATATATTTATAAAAGAAAACATTTATTTTGAAAATATTTTTATAATATTGTAAGGTAAGATTCGACGATGTTATAACAGCAGAAAATAGCCGCACCTACCGTATAAGTTAAAAAAACATTCTTACCTTAAAAAGGTCATAAAGTACCTTGTTTGGAAAATGACAAAAAGATTCCTTTAAAACCATTTTATAAAAAGTAAAACAAGGGTATAAATGAATTTAAACCATATTCTAGTAAATATTAAAAATGTTTTGAAATACATTTTTAAGAAACATGGATGTGGATGATAAAGATGTCCCAGTAGATACTTACGTAAACACAACCTCGGATAATAAAGAGATTATGAAATTAACCCTTACCTCATACTTTTCCTTAGTTGATGGTATGTTAACCTCCTGTATAATAGTTAAAACATTTTTATTAAATTATAAAATAATTATACACATAAATATGATATCATATATGATCCTTTAATATTGCTTTGTTAATAATATTTCAGTAGTATCATCATTGCGGGTGTTAACTGATTTGTTTTCCTTTATATGATTGGTTAAGTAAGCCATGTTTGTTATGAATAGGATGTATTTGATTCATATAAAGAGTTATATTATGTTCATAAACATTTTTTTAATCATAAAATAAAAATTATTCATGAATGATTACGACGGGGAATGAATCTCATCACGTTCATGGAGACAATAATCCTTACGTACGCACGAGAAGCAATATCATTATATTGATGGTGAAATAACATGTAATTGGATGGTATATCATACATAAATAATAATTAAAATGTTATATTTATTATTTACATCAGTTATACTCATTATCATACCCATCCAAATAATTAAGTGTTTGAATAACAAACTACACCACGACGTGGAAATGGTAAGCTGTACGTACGCACGTATGGTGACTTTGTCATTCATATGATGGATAGAATAATTAATATGGTTGTACCATTTTTATAATAAAATAAAAGTATATAGAAGATACTGGATTTATTATTTTAGAATGGAAACAACAAATAAATAGGAAGTGGAAGAAGAAAAGAACTTGAAAGAGGTGATGAAATATTTACCTCTTCTTCAGGTTATTCATTTTGTTTTGATCAAAAGGGATCCTTAGTTTGGATTTATGATCAAAGGAAGGCCTCTAGGATGAATATAGTAAAGTTTGGAGGATTATTGGGCTGATTTTGGTCTAGCCAAATGGATTTTAAGGTGTGAAATTAAGTGAAGGTGAAGTGCCCTTTTATAAGAGAGGTGAGAGTCACTTTAAGAAAATCTTGAAATATTATTTTATAATAAAATAATTTTTGGTTTATAATAGCTCAAAAATTAATTATTTCAAGGATAAGGTGCGGATGGGTTGAAAACATCTCAACCAATAGGTTTTAGATAGGTTTAGGTCATCATATTAACATTATCTTTTAGATTTAACTCTTAGTTAAATAGTTTGACATTTACCATGTCTCTTTGTATTTTTATATTATATGGTTAATAAACTTACTATAACAAGCCAAGAGAACCCCAAGTGGTTCATTATTAATATATATAACCTTATCTAAGTACTTTGGCCTAACCTTATATTTTTAGGAATATTATATCAATTAATAATATAGTATTTGTTTTAAAAACTCAATTATGTCAATTTTGACACTATTTAGTATTTGATTCTTTTGAAAATCATAACAGCATGATTAATTCAAAAAAAATTATTTAATAAACTCTAAAATGTAATATTAACCTATAAAATTAGTTTAATTCATCAAAAGTCTCAAATTACATTTATTTGGATATTTATAATATCAATTATTTTAATCTTTCATTAATAAGGTAATTACTGCATCATCATTGTGTCATAAATAAAATAAATTATTTAATTTATAAAAATTATAAATAAAACAAAATTATGTAGGAAATATTTTTGTCTTTCTAATGAATATTTATAGTTGAATTTATCTTATGTATAACCCTACATTAAAAATGTTTTAGTTATTAAACTTTGAATTTAACTCTTTTAACTCTTATTTAAATAAAATAATAATAAATGTACTAATATAATCCAAGTAAACCAAATGGGATCATATTTTATTACTAAGGTTTTTTTGTCGAATTAAAATTATCCAATAGAATTAAGACATGTGTTAGGGTAATTATGATATCATTTTTACCCTTAATTACCCTATTTACTTTTAACCATGGTAAATGAAAGTCAAAAATTACTATTCACAAAAAATTATTTTCATATTATTGAACCAAATTTTACTTAATGATATCAAAAATTTCTCTCAGATTTTTTAAATTCAACTCACAGAAGTGGTAAAATTAAGTTTTATGCAAATTTGCAAATTCTCCTAGGATGTGGGTAAAAGACGGTAAAAAGTTCAATAAAATTTTTATATATCTAAACTTATTATAAAATGACTCCAATGAATTAAATTGAACATATATAAGTATTATGTATCTATTTTTACCTAAAATAAATTTAAATAAAATAAATAATTATTTAAATAATAAGTCGGTTTTAACCAATAATGCAGTGTTTTTCACTATTCATCAAAAATTGAAAGTTTTTAGAAAAATACAAAAAATTCACCCTAATATAATTTCGATATTCCGAATTCAAAAATGAAGTCCATTTTGAAAAATAAAATTTATAAAATTTCAAAAAGTGGGTATTACTATTCATAACAGCTAGTTTGATTGGTCGCGGTGTGTTAGAATCTCGAAATTGCGTACAATGCAAGCTATTTCATTATTCAAAGGGAAACGTACTGTGGAAGCTTGGGGTGTTACATTCTACCCTCCTTAAAATAATTTCTTCCTCAAAATTTCTAGAATATTACTGCATAAAAATATTCGGTTGGTTCTTCATCATAAGTTCCTCGGGTTCCAAAGTTTCCTCTTCCATCTTATGATTTCTCAATAGAACTTTTACGAGATGAGTCATCTAGTTTCTCATCACTTGTTCTCTGGTATCAAGAATTTTAACAGGCTCTTCACAATAAGACAGATCAGGTTCCAGTTCAATTTCCTCATAGGTGAGTACATGTGTTGGGTTAGGCATGTATTTTCTCAACAGTGATACGTAGAACACATCATGAACTTTGGAGAGACTTGGAGGCATTGTCAAACAATAAGCTACAACTCCAATTCGTTCTTGAATTTCAAAAGGTCCGATGTACCTGGGACTCAATTTACCCTTCTTACTGAAACGTATAACACCCTTCCATGGAGATACCTTCAAGAAAACATGGTTTCCTACTCGGAAATTCTAAATCCTTCCTTCAGTTATCAGCATAGCTCTTTTGCCTACTTTGGGCTTCTTTGATGTGGGTTTGGATAACCTTCACCTTTTCCAGTGCTTCCTCAACAAGTTCTAGTCCTATGAGTTTTCTTTCACCAACATAATCCCAACAAGTTGGTGTACGACATCTCTTTTCGTATAACGCTTAATATGGTTCCATCTGAATACTTAAATGGAAGCTATTGTCATAGGAAAATTATACCAGAGGTAAATATTGATCCCACATACCTTGAAAGTTAAGTGAGAAAGATATCAACATGTCTTCTAAGGTTTGAATAGTTCATTCTGATTGTCCATCGGTTTGAGGGTGGTAGGCAGTTCTCAAACGAATTTCAGTATCTAGGGCCTTCTGAAGACTTTTCCAGAATCTTGATGTAAAATGAGGATCACGATCAGAAACAATCGATAGGGGTACACCATGGAGTTTTACAACTTCATTAATATATAGTCTTTCCAGACGTTCAAGTAGTAAATCTTCTCTTATAGCAAGAAAATGTGCTGACTTGGTAAGACGATCAACAATAACCCATATTGCATCATTCCTTCTAGGAGTCTTTGGTAGCCCCATCACAAAGTCCATCGTAATATTATCCCATTTCCACTCAGGTATGGGAAGAGGTTTCATGACTCCTCCAGGCTGTTGCCTTCCAGATTTCACTTGTTGACAAACCATACATCTTGACACAAAATCAGAAATCTCTCTCTTCATGTTGTCCCACCAAAAATATTCCTTCAAATCTCTATACATCTTGGTGCTCCCAGGGTGTATAGAGAAATTGGAGCTATGAGCATCATCCAAAAATTCCTTTTTTAGATCTGGTATATCGGGAACACAATGTCTCTTATCAAATTTCAAAATTCCATCTTCATATATGAAGTTAATCAATCTCCCATCATTTAAAAGTTTAATTTTCTTTTGAAATTCCTCATCATCAGTCTAAGGACTTTTTATCCTTTCTAGTAAATATGGTTTGGAAACCATTTGAAAAAGAATTGATGTTTCACCTTCCATGGTTATTTCCATATCTATCTTTACTAGATCCGTGTATATAGGATCCTTTTCAACTCTCATCTTGTTCAAAAATCCATGATCCTTTTTACTCAAAGCATCTACCACCTTATTTGCCTTCCCCGGGCGGTAGTGTATAGTTAAATCATAATCCTTGAGTAATTCAGGCCATTGTCTTTGCCTCATGTTGAGTTCTTTTTGTGAAAAAATATACTTCAAACTCTTGTGATCAGTATAAATCTCAAAATTTTCACCATAGAGATAGTGTCCCAGTATTTTCAGAGTAAATATTACAGCTGCTAACTCAAGATCATGAGTAGGATAGTTTCTCATGAATTTTTAGCTATTGTGATGCATAGACGATAACTCCATCATTCCGCATAAGGATACAGCCAAGTACTTTCTTTAAAGCATCACTATAAATAACAAACCCATTATTCCATGATAGTAGAGTCAAGATAGGAGCATTGAATAATATTATCTTTAGTTCTTCAAAACATTTTTCACACTCTTTTGTCCAAACAAATTTTACCCCTTTACATGTGAGCTTGGTTAATGGGTTAGCCAATCGAGCAAAATTCTGGATGAAACTTCGAAATAACCTGCTAAACTAATAAAACCACATACCTCAGTTATACTTGTTGGTGATAGCCTTGCTTGGATTGCATTTTTCTTAGAAGGATAAATAGAGATTCTATCCTTAGAGACAATATGGCCAAGAAAAAAAATCTCATGAATCCAGAATTCAAACTTTCTAAACTTCCCATATAATTCATTTCTTCTAAGAGTCTTTAATATAATGCGCAAGTGATTTTCATGATCTTCATAGCTTTTGGAGTATACCAAGATATCATCAATAAATACCACTACAAAGTCATCAAGATATTCCTTGAAAACTCTGTTCATTAGATCCATGAAAACAGAGGGTGCATTAATCAGCCCAAAAGGCATTACTGTAAACTCGTAATGCCCATACCTGGTTCGAAATGCTATTTTTGGAATGTATTCCTTATTGACACACAACTGATGATATCCATATCTTAGATCAATCTTTGAAAAATATTAAGCTTCATGAAGTTGGTCGAATAAATCATCAATGCATGGTAGGGGATACTTGTTCTTTATTGTTATAACATTGATCTCCCTGTAGTCAATGTGCAACCTCATAGATCCATCTTTCTTCTCAACAAAAGGATAGGGGATCCCCATGGAGAAACACTAGGGTGAATAAATCCCTTATTACTCAATTTCTATAGTTTTTTATTTAGTTCCACTAATTCCACAGTTTCCATTCTATAAGTGGTCTTCGATATGGGCCTTGAACCAGGAATTAAATCAATGGAAAACTAAATTTCTCATTATAGAGGATGTCTAGGTAAATCCTCTGGAAACACATCAACATATTCTTTCACAATAGGCACTTCCTCTATTAGAACATTATTTTCCTCACCCATAGTTATTTTATTCTCTTCATCCCCAATAATTGAATTTAGTAGAGCTATTGGGGGTGGATCTAAATAAGAATCAGGTGGTGACATTTCTGCTCTAAAGATAAGGTACTCCTTATCATCATCAAAAATTGTAACCTCCTTATTCTTATAATAAATTTTTGCATCATGGTCTGAAAGCCAATCCATTCTGAGTATTATATCAAATTCAATCATGGGTATGACAATGAGATCAGTAGATAAAGAACATTTATATGCCCTAATGGGAACTGATTCAAAAAACTTTGTTGCGATGATACTTCCCTCAGGTGTTTTGACTGACAACAACCTTGTTAAGTAAAATTGAAAATATCTAATTTTCTTAGAAAACTGGGAAGATATGAAACAATACGATGATCCATAATCAAATAAAGCATTGGATAAACTTTAGGAAACCATTAAATTACCTTCCACCTCATCTTTCGAAGCTTCAACCTCAGCAGTAGTGATCGCATAAGCTTGGAATTGCTCCCTTGGCCTTTTTTGAGGTAAGTTTCCTTGGATCTTAGGAAAATTAATTTTCATAATGCCCCTTTTCTCTATAATTGTAGCATTAAACATTGACAACCTCTTTCTTTCCCTTGCAATCATGAGCTTGGTGGCCCTTTTCACCACACTTGTAAGAGACTCCCATTCCCTTCAGGTAAGTATCCGGGTGTTTCCTCCACATGATGGATATTAAACTTTTCCCTTCTTCCCTTTATTTACATTTCCAGAGTTTTCAATAAATCTATTTTTCTCTTACTTTTCTTTAAAGTCGTAAGACTTAGAAAATTCATTTTCTGTCTTGATAGCACATGAGACAATATCTTCGTACGATGAGAAGGATTGTGAGAATAATTCTCGATGGAGAAATGGTTTTAACCCATCAAAGAATTGATCAATCTTACTCCTTGGGTTACGTATATAATCTGATGCATGCCTTGCTAACTTTGTAAAGTTAGCCTCATACTTTGTGAAATTCTCATCCTCCTTTTTCCTGAGACTCAGAAATTATCTTTCCATATCCACTCGATGGTCACGAGGAAAGTATTTTTCTAAGAAAATATCCTTAAACTCCCTCCATTCCATATTCTATACTTCTTCATATTCCTTTTTGTTTTGGATTAATGACCACTATTGATCTGCATCTCCTTTGAGGTGATAAACTACCATGATAACTTTTCCCCTTTCGCTACTCCCCAAAGAATGAAATATTTTCTCTAAGGAATTTATCCATTGCTCAGCAACTAATGGATTTGTACTCCCATTGAATGTTGGTGGTTGTTTCCTTATGAAGCGGTCTAACATTGATCCTCCATGTTGTGGATCAGGGTGATCCATATGGGTAAGATTATTATTCATAACCCGAATGAGTTGTCCCAATATGGTGATAAATTCATCAGCACTAGTTGCTTCACCATCTCCACTATAGTTATCTTGAGTAGGAGGGAAATCCCTACATGGATTACGTGTGTTGATATGATTTCCATTCTTTCCACTAGGTGTCATTTCTAAACAATGGCATACACTAGATTAGTTTATGAATCACAATACATAATTCCAAACTTGTAAAACACTTAACATAAATTGAAAAGTTTATGGATATAATCCATAATAATAAAAATGTTTTCTTTGAGGAAGTATATAATCATAAACCCTTCATAATGGTTTGTAAAGAAAATGAGAATTATCCTAAGCATATCCCCTGGGAGTGTCGTAACCAAGAGTGCAGCAAGGCCCATTTTCGTGCACCAATTTCCATTCAAGTCTAGCTCAAAGAAGTGTTTTTGGGTTTTACCCCTAGGTACATCTGTGCCAGAGTTGCCTCTACCTGCTCATATCCATACATGAATGTATTTCTTATAAAACTCACAAAATCTCTACAGTACCAAAATTCTAGGAATTTATTCTATACTAATCCTCAAAGTCTATCTTAGGGTAATGTTCTCTAATAATATTTTTTTCTAAATATAGCTTCCAAGGTTTGTACTAAACTTCCTCTAATACCAACTGTAATGCCCTGACCTCAGTTACCCAGAGTCGGTGCATTATTACATAACATTGGCATGATCAAAAGGGATCAAATCCCGAAATACCTATTAGTTTAGTATCCTTGGAAGTACTAGATACATTCATAAGTTTTACATTACATTATAAAATGAAAAACAATATCAACATTGTCTCCATTAACCACATTCATATCCCTTAGACTATCCCTGCAGGTCAGTCATAATATAATTCTTCACATCCTGGAAAAAATAAAACATAGAAAGGGGTGAGCTCAGATGCTTAATAAGGATAACAATATAGCAAAAACTTTTATAAATAAGCATAAACTTTTAAGGAAATGTATAAGACTAAAACAAAATCCTTTTAAACTTAAAATTAAGCATAATATGGAAAATATAAATCAAATAATTCCATTTACTTATTCACATGGATATTCTACTAGTCGAATAATCACATGAAATATCAATATCCAATTTCATAATGATGGAATGCATAATGCCAGACTTCATAACCACGTAGTCAAGGCCTTATGCCAAGAATATAAATAAGATTTTGTAAAGGACTTGTGCCAAGACACTAGTTTGTCTCATGAGACCTACCAATGCATTGAGGAGCTATAGCAGGCTCCACCCGTCACTTACTAAGTCCAATGCATTCATCATATGAAAAGGTTTAAGCATAACATAAACATTCATATTAAAACTAGCATACGAAATGTCAATAAATTATCCTAAACCATGAATGGTAAAAAAATAACAAATCCATAGTAAAACATATCAAAAAACCTTCAATACAATATGGAAGATTTGTATCATAATAAATCAACTTCAAACAATCTTAAAATCCATCAAAGGATGTTGACATAGATGAAATCAAAACTTTTTTAGAGAAATATCTCTTTCTATTTTTAAATCATTTAAAATTCATATATTTATAAAGGAAAACATTTATTTTGAAAATATTCTTATAATATTGTAATGGAAGCTTTGATGATGTTATAATGGCAGAAAATAGCCGCACCTACCATATAAGTTAAAAAAATACATTCTTACCTTAAAAGGTCATAAAGTACATTGTTTGGAAAATGACAGAAAGATTACTTTAAAAACATTCTATAAAAAATAAAACAAGGGTATAAATGACTTTAAACCATAGTCTATTAAATATTAAAAATATTTTGAAATACATTTTTAAGAAACATGGATGTGGGTGATAAAGATGTCCCAGTAGATACTTGCGTAAAAACAACCTCGGATAATAAAGAGATTGTGAAATTAACCCTTACCTCATACTTTTCCTTAGTTGATGCTATGTTAAACTTATTTATAATAGTTAAAACATTTTTATTAAATTATAAAATAACTATACACATAAGTATGATATCATATATGATCCTTTAATATTGCTTTGTTAATAATATTTCAGTAGTATCATCATTGCGGGTGTTAACTGATTTGTTTTCCTTTATATGCTTGGTTATGTAAGCCATGTTTGTTATGGATAGGATGTATTTTATTCATATAAAGAATGATATTATGTTCATAAACATTATTTCTAATCATAAAATGAAATTTATTCTTGAATTATTACGATGGGGAATTAATCTCATCGTGTTCGTGGAGACGGTAATCCGTACGTACGCACGAGCGACAATATCATTATATTGATGGTGAAATAGTATGTAATTGGATGGTATATCATATATAAATAATAATTAACAGGTTATATTTATTATTTACATCAGTTATACTCATTATTATATCCATCCAAATAATGAAGTGTTTGAATAACAAACTACACCACGACATGGAGACGGTAAGCCGTACGTACGCATGTATGGTGACTTTGTCATTCATATGATGGATAGAATAATGAATATAGTTGTAACATTTTTATAATAGCATAAAATTATATAGAATGTACTGGATTTATTATTTTATAATGGAAAAAACAAATAAATAGGAAGTGGAATAAGAAAAGAACTTGAAAGAGGTGATAAAATATTTACATCTTCTTCAGGTTCTTCCTTTTGTTTTGATCAAAATGTCTCCTTAGTTTGGCTTTATGACCAAAGTAAGGCCTCTATTATGAAGGTAGGAAATTTGGGAGAATATTTTGGTAGGGTTTGGCTGAGCCAAATGGCTTTGGAGGTGTGAAATTAAGAGAAGAGGAAGTGACCTTTTATAAGAGAGGTGAGGGTCACTTTAGGAAAAGATTGAAATATTATTTTATAATAAAATCATTTTGGATTTATAATAGCTCCAAAATAAATTATTTCTAGGATAAGGTGGTTATGGGTCGAAAAACTCTCAAAAAATAGGTTTTATATAGGTTTAGGTCATCATATTAACCTTATCTTTTAGATTTGACTCTTAGTTAAATAGTTTAACATTTACCATGTCTCTCTATATTTTTATATTATATGGTTAATAAACTTACCATAACAATCCAATAGAACCCCAAGTGGTTCATTATTAATATATATAACCTTATATAAGTCCTTTTTCCGAACCTTATATTTTTAGGAATATTATATCAATTAATAATATAGTATTTGGTTTAAAAACTCAATTATGTCAATTTTGACACTATTTAGTATTTGATTTTTGTGAAAATCATAACAACATGATTACTTATAAAAAAAATTATTTAATCAACCCTAAAATGTAATTTTAACCTAGAAAATTAGTTTAATTCATAAAAAGTCTCAAATTAGATTTATTTGGATATTTATAATATCAATTATTTTAATCTTTCATTAATAAGGTAATTACTGCATCATCATTATGTCATAAATAAATTAAATTATTTAATGTATAAAAATTATAAATAAAATACCATTATATAGGAAATATTTTTAGTTTTCTAATTAATATTTATAGTCTAATTTAACTTATGTATAACCCTATATTAAAAATGGTTTATTTATTAAACTTTGAATTTAACTCTTTTAACTCTTCTTTAAATAAAATAATAATAAATGTCCTAATTTAATCCAAGTGGACCAAAGGGTATCATATTTTATTTATAAGGTTGTTTTTGGTCTAATTACACTTATCCAATAGAATTAGGACTTGTTTTAGGGTAATTGTGATATCATTTTTACCCTTAATTACCCTATTTACTTTTAACCGTGGTAAATGAAAGTTAAAAGTTACCATTCACCAAAAATTATTTTCATCTTATTGAACCAAATTTTACTTACTGATATCAACCATGCCTCTATTATTTTTTAAATTCAACTCACAGAAATGGTAAAATTAAGTTTTATGCAAATTTGCAAATGCTCCTAGGAGGTGGGTAAAAGACGGTAAAAAGTTCAATAAAATTTTTATATATCTAAACTTATTATAAAATGACTCCAATGAATTAAATTGAACTTATATAGGTATTATTTATCTATTTTTACCTAAAATAAATTTAAATAAAATAAATCATTATTTAAATAATAAGTCGATTTTAACCAATAACGCAGTGTTTTTCACTATTCATCAAAAATTAAAAGTTTTTAGAAAAATAAAAAAAATTCACCCTAAGATAATTTCGATATTTTTAATTCAAAAATGAAGTTCATTTTGAAAAATAAAATTTATAAAATTTCAAGAAGTGGGTATTACTATTCATAATGGCTAGTTTGATTGGTTGTAGTGTGTTAGAATCTCAAAGTTGCGTACAATCCAAGCTATTGCATTATTAAAAAGAAAACGTACCGTGGAAGCTTGGGGTGTTACACCCATTTACTAGGTAAATGGGTGAAGTAAGAGAAGTGAAAGTGAACACTGAATGATGATATCATAGAGATGGTGTCGGATGAGAGCATCACGAGGACGCCATATCAGAAGTTCAGATCATATGCTATGGTAAGCGGTAGTTAACCAAGTGTAGTAAAGTGCACAAAGAATCATTAATTTTGTTATTATCTTATATCTTGACCAAAAAAACCATTTGTAAAGATGTAAATGTAATGTTACAATATAATATGTCTATTTTAATGAAAAATTATATAATAAAACGTTGATTTGATTTTCATTATTCCTTGCAGGATTTGTTTATTTTAGAAGATTTCTGTCTATGTGACATGCCTTTGCAGGAAGTGAAACGATGCTATGTCTTCTCAATCACAGAGATAATATTTATGTTTTCATAGTAAAATCATTATCCATAGATCTTGCATCTCAATAATTGCTCAAATAAACCCGCATCATATATACATATGCATGCCCATCAAAATCTGGGTGCCTATGCACCTCATATAGAACCTGCATCACATCAATGCCCAAATGCATACACACCTCACATACAAATTACAGAAGAAGAAAAAAGGACTTTTTTATAAGGAAGTGAATACCTGACTTATTCCCTTGGGCTCCTATTTTTCTTTTAGTATTCTAAGACACTCTTGGTATTTTGTGAAATTTACTATAGATAGGAGAGTAATGGGAAATCTATTTCACTAATGACTCAATATTTCATATCTCTACGAGAACTCTTAGGTTTTTTCTCTACTTAACATAAGACTCCTCATGTGATCGTGTCACATAAGATCCTTTATATGAATGCTTCATGTGAACTGATCGTGTGATATCATCATATGATCAAATCACATAAAAAATAACATAACCAATTAAGGTAATTCACTTGAACCATGATTCGTGTATTCTTGTCTTATTTACATGATCTCATAAAGCTTCAATGGTCGCGTAATTGTATAAATATCCCAGGTTCATTTGATCACATGATCCTATTATAGTTATGTGATCACATGAATTTGAACAAGTCATGAAATTAATATGATATTTCTAATTATTCATGTACCCCTTTCTTACTCAAGTCCATTTTTAACCCCAAATCCCCCATTTTAATAATTAGTCAAAATTTTATCTCTCTTATGATGCAAATGAATTCAAGAATTTAAGCTGAGGAAGCTATAGTTTATTGGACTACAATGGTCGATAGTGTGGAAGTTGACCAATGCATAGTCATTCAGTCCATTCCTGAGAATCTTAAAAGATTGATGGTAACCAATATCATAGATTTTCAATTTTCTAATTAGTTTCCCTTATATGTGGGTGGGGGGTGTTCAGGAGGGAGGGGGTGTCCAGGAGTGGGGGGGGGGGGGTCCAGAAGTGGGGGGAGGTTTCCAGGAGGGAGGGGGTGTCCAGGAGGGAGGGGGTGTCCAGGTGGGAGGGTGGGTGGGTGGGGGTGTCCAGGAAGGAGGGGGGTATCAAGGAGGGAGGGGGGTGTTCAGGAGTGGTGGTGGTGGGGGGGGGGTGTCCAAAAGGTAGGGGTGTCTATGAATGGGGGGGGGGGGGTCCAGGAGGGGGTGTGTTTATTAGTCACTGAAATTGGCTAATATTAATTTTTAATATCTTTATATTCATTGTTCCAAAGTCCATAAACATTGTTTTTAGTGCATTACATAAATAGAACTTCATTTCTCATCTAAATTGCAATTCATGTTTAAAATGAAAATTTGGGCCCAATCATTAATTTGATTGTGGAAAACATTATATTCATTTTCTGAATTTGAAATTTTGGTATATTATTGATCACTTTGTTTAAAACACTTTATCTTTTAGGTTTGATGGATGAATCCCAAAGGAAGATGGAGAATTTTGCGCCTGAAGGCAGAAACTTGCTGGAAAAAGCATAATGGGACTAAGGCCCATCAAACAAATGTGGGGCCCAGAAACCAAGCCCAATGAAGATCAAATTCATAAATTATAAATATAAAAATATTAGGATCATTTTATTCAACTGTTTCCGGAGCTAATTCTGATGTTTTCATGATGATAAAGGGATCTAAAGTTGAGATTTAAATGGTGGACCCGACATTAATGCACAGAAATACGTCCCACCATTTCGACCATAACTTCCAAAAGGATGATACAAATTTCCTGAAATTTTTAAAGCTCATAGAGGACAGATGAAAGAAGATATTTATCTTATACAACCCCTCCGGATTCGGCTTCTGCAATTAAAAATTTACACTTCAATATGGTGGATGAATCTGGACAGTTTTCCGGGTCAAATTCGAAACATCAATTTCCTTTTGATTATTCACTCTCCTTTTGTCTCTATTAATTGTTGGGGGGTGAATTAATTGTTGTGGTATGGAAATAAGGCTCCTAATATGCCTATATAATGAGATAGTGGTGAAGGTAATAAGGGTGGATATTTTTCTTATCATCTTTTGTTGCTTGTTTCATTGTAAGGTTATGCTTCCAAATTTCATTTGTAATGTTTTCCATTTCCATGTAAGTTTATTTTTTGTATATTTATGTTCTTAATCAACTTATTTATCTTCTATATTTTCCATTTCATTTATTTAAACTTTATTATCACAAATCATAGTGATATCTCTGTGTTGTTGTGAATTAGTTCACACATAGGTGTGAATTTCATTCACACACACGGAGGAGTGCTCGTTATTTCCGCAGTTTTAATTTCTTAAATCCAATTCTTGTTAGACATCTTCCACCCACCATTGAGAGTATACCATCAAAAAAGGGTTAAACCTTTAATGGGTTTATCTTAGGAGGATTCAAAGGCTGAATTGAATGTTATTTTATGAACAAATTTTTGTTAATTGGATAATTAATTTAAGACATCCATTCTTCAGTTATTTCTACTCTTCATCTTTACTGTGTTTGAGAAAAATAAATTCAATTAATAAATGACCATATACCTTGGAGATATCATGAATTTGGTTCTCTAAGTGTATAGGGGATTATTAATTGTGTTTAGTAAGCACCAAACCAGAAAATGATGAAGGTAGTGTTATTTGAAGAATGGATTCATCAAAAATTAATAAAACCAAAATTGTCTAATGAAGTAAAATTCATTCAATCCACCCCGAGCATAATCCTAAGATCAACCCATTTCCATTTAATTTAATTCACTTAGGTTTATTAGTGTTCTTTAAAAACCATCCAAAATCAAACCCAAAGTTGGCTAATTCATAGCCCATCCTTCACCAAATCATATCGTTTCAAGGTTACTTCTTCGGTCCCTGTGGATTCGACCCCTACATGTACTACATCGACCGCTTTTACCAGTAGGGTAAATTTGGGTGCAGCCAAATTTTGGTGCCGTTTCTGGGGACCAAGTAAGTTCCTTAGACCAAAAACCTTCTTTTCTTACCCCCATTATTCTATTCTCATCCCAATTCTCTTATCTTTTCCCTTTCTCGATTTTTTTTTCTTTTGGCGTATGTCCGCCTACACCCGCGATAACTCAAACAGATTAGTTAGGGTGGATACTCCTAGGGCTGGGGAGTCAAGCACTAAAAGATGTCTATTTCATTTAGATCCAAATCTTCCTAATACTCCAAATTCATACCCTGAGTTTGATATAATGGAGAATCTCCCACAAAACCAAATCATAAACCGGGGAGGGAACCAAAATAATGGGCAAGACCCTAACTTGGGAATTGTTGCCGACCCGACCATGAATGACTACCTCACACCAACCTGGACCAATGCACCCTCATGCATTAGGCATGATAACATAGGATATGCCCAATATGTTTTCAAACCCCATGTCTTGAACCACATTCCAACCTTTCATGGGATGGAGTCTGAGATGCCTTACCTTCATGTTAAATAATTTAATGACATTATCGAAACCATGTGCCCACCAAATAAAATTGAATCTGCTAAAATGAGACTTTTTCCTTTTTCTCTTAAGGACCGAGAAAATAATTGGTTAAACAATTTGAGACCATCATCCATTCACTCTTGGGACCAACTTCAACGAGAATTTTATAAAAAATACTTCCCCCATCACAAAACAATTGCACTTAAAAAGAGCATACAAAAATTTTTTAAAAGAGAGGGAGAAACATTCTATGAAACATGGTAAAGGTTCAAGGACACATTAAACATGGTACCGCACCATGGTTTCTTAATCCTAGAACAAGTGAGAATTTTCTATGAAGGGTTGGGTCCCGGAAACAAACAATTCATTGATATGATGTGTAATGGAACCTTCAAAAACAAAGCCCCAAATGATGCTTACGAGTATCTAGAAAATCTTACTGAACAAAAACAAACATGGGGAACATCACCATACTATGAGAAGCCACCCAAATCTGGTGGAATGTACAACATTGGAGAAGAAGAAAAACTTAGAGCAAAACTTGCTGCACTCACGAGGAAAGTTGAGGAGATTGATCTTAGGAAGGTCCACAAAACCCAAACTGTTGAGCTAGTTTGTACAATTTGTGACAAGAATGGCCAAAAGACTGATAATTGACCAACCATTCCTTCCATCAAGGATGTTCTTTTAGGAGGACCACCAGAAGAAGTTAATGCAATGAACTTTCAAAAGCCACAATTCAAGAACACCTTCAATCCAAGGTATAATGACCATCCAGGCTTTCGTTGGAAGGACAATCAACAACCAACACAACAACAATATATCAACCCATACCCTCAACAAAACTTTCAACCTCATAATCAGTTCCAACCACAACTGGTCCAATTCCAAAATCCTCATGTACAATATCAACAACCCATCCAACAACCAAAGTATCCTCCTGGGATAAACCCACAAGCTTAAGCACCAACCCAAATTGTTCCACAAAGCCTACTAGAACAACTGTGCAAACAAATGGACAAAATGAACTCAGAATTCTCATCCATTAAACAAGAAATTCAAACCATCAAAACTGGAAAGGCATCCATTCCCACACAGGCCATTACACAACAAACATCAAGGGGAGAGACAAGTTTCACTCAAACAACTCACGAACAACTAAAGGCTATGACAGTTTTAAGAAGTGAGAAATCAATTAAAAAACCTGAACAAATAAGTCAGAAACCATGTGAAGCTTCAAACTCTAATGAAAATTCAAATGAACCACAAGCTCAAACTGAAGAAACTGATAACAATGTGAAAGAAACAACACTCCAACAAACAACTCAACAACCTGCACCATTTCCTCAATGCATGAGGGGGGAAAACCAAGCCTTAATTGAGTGACACATTGAGGGAAATCTTCTCACAAGTCAAGTTGAACATTCCCCTTCTCAATTCCATCCAAACCATACCTTCCTACTCAAATTACCTTAAGGACTTGTGCACTTTTAAAAGAAAATTTTCACATAAAAACCAAGTCCTTTTGGCTGCTAATGTGAGTACCACCATTCAAGGGACCATTCCTCCTAAGTTGAAAGACCCAGGATGCCCTTACATAAATGTTGAACTAGGAGAGAACAAAGTTGTCAAAGCCTTGTGTGATCTAGGTGCCAGCGTGAACCTCATTCCTTATTCCATGTATTGTCAGTTAGGTCTCGAAGAACTCCAACCCACATCTTTCACTCTTCAACTTGCTGATCGTAGTGTTCGAGTTCCAAAGGGGATCTTAAAAGATGTTTTGGTGAAAGTTGAAAATTTCATTTACCCAGCTGAATTCATTGTTCTAGAAAATCAACCAAGCTTAGGTCCTAGGGAGAAAACCCCAATCATCCTTGGTCATCCCTTCCTTGCAACAATCAACTCTTTTATCCGAGTCCAAAATGGGAACATGACCATCACCTTTGGAAACATGAGTCTAGATTTGAACATCTACAATGAAAACTATCAAATTGGGGATGATGAAGAGATCCATGAGGTTAATTGGATTGGTAGTGTTGATAATGAACTTAATTAACATCAAGGAATTACCGAAGGATGGTTAAGTCAAGAAGAGATTGATTTTCTTTATTCACATGAGGGAAATTTGTCTCCTTGGATTGAATCTCTTTCAGATAGCTCTATTGATGAATTTATAGAATCACCAATCAATGATACCATGGTTGAAATCAATAACATTGAGTCCATAGCCATTCATGACACTACTCTGGAAAATTTAGTGGATGAAAATTCTATTCACAAGGAACCAATTTTTTTAAGAAATCTGAACAAAGAAACTAAGTTCAATACAAAGTCTCATCCTTTCTTAAAAAGTCATGACCAATCTGATCTTGAATTTAAAGTCTTACCTTCATCACTAAAGTATGCATTCTTAGGGGACAATTAATCCTTTCCTGTTGTCATTTCTTCCTCTCTTGAAGCCGATAATGAGAGGATGCTTCTAGATGTACTTAGGAGACACAAGAAAGCCATTGTATGGACCCTATCTGATATTCCTGGGATTAGCCCACTTATCGGGACTCATAGAATTATTCTTGAATCCGAGTCAAAGCCATGTCGTCAACCTCAGAGGCGACTCAATCCTAATCTCATGGAAGTAGTGAGAAAAGAACTTTTGAAATTGTTAAAAGCTGGTATCATCTATCCTATAGCTAAGAGTGAGTGGGTTAGCCCAATCCATGTGGTTCCAAAGAAGGCTGGAATCACAGTAATAACCAACAAGGATGAAGAGATGCTTCCAACAAGGGTCAGTAGTGGATGAAGAGTTTTTATTTACTATAGGAATCTCAACTCTTGTACCAAGAAAGACCATTTCCCCTTACCCTTTATTGATCAAGTCCTTGAGCGAGTGGCGGGTCATCGATTCTATTGCTTCCTAGATGGATTCTCAGGGTATAATCAAATCGAAGTCTCCTTAGAGGATTAAGGAAAAACAACCTTCACTTGTCCATTCGGCACTTTTTCCTTCAATCGCATGCCCTTTGGGTTATGTAATGCCCCCGGTACCTTCCAGTGATGCATGATGGGAATATTCTCAGATATGGTGGGTGATGTTTTATAGGTCTTCATGGATGACTTCTCCATCTTTGGGGATACTTTTGAGGGATGCCTTATAAATTTTGAAAAGGTTTTGTCAAGGTGCGAGGATAAGAATCTCATACTGAATTGGGAAAAATGCCATTTCATGGTAAGGGGAGGAATTTTTCTAGGTCATCTGGTATCTGGTAGAGGGATTGAAGTTGATAAAGATAAGGTTGAAATCATTCGTCACCTTACCTCTCCTAAAACTGTTAAGGAAGTGAGGTACTTCTTAGGACATGCTGGTTTTTATAGAAGGTTCATTAGGAATTTCAGCTCTATTTCTCGACCACTTTGTGCTCTATTGGTAAAAGATTCTCCATTTTTATGGACAAAAAGCTGTGAGGAATCATTCTCTATACTCAAGTCAACTCTTATATCTCCACCTATCATGAAATCTCCAAATTGGAAACTTCTTTTCGAGATCATGTGTGATGCAAGTGACTTTGCTGTAGGAGCAGTCTTAGGACAACGGTGTGAGAAAACTCCACGTGTCATTGCTTATGCAAGCAAATCTTTAAATGATGCACAATTAAAATACACCACAAATGAGAAAGAGTTGCTTGCTGTTGTCTTTGCCTTAGAGAAATTCAGGTCTTATCTCTTAGGATCACCCATCATTGTCTTCACTGACCATTCAGCCCTGAAATACCTTTTCCAAAAACAAGATGCTAAGGCTAGATTGATTAGGTGGGTCCTTATTCTTCAAGAGTTAGATTTAACCATTAAGGATAAAAAGGGTGTTGAAAATATTGTAGCTGATCACCTCTCTAGGATGGAATTCAAAGACAACTCACACCACCTCTCTGTGTCTAATTCATTTCCCGATGAACACCTCTATTCAGCGAATGATTTCCCTTGGTATGCTGACATAACAAACCATTTGGTGATGGGTGACATTCCAAAATTCATGGGGACCCAAGCTAAGAGGAAATTCCTTTCTGATGTCAAACACTATGTGTTTTATGATCCTTACCTCTTCAAGTTCTGTCCTGATCAAATCATCAGGAGATGTATTCCCGAGTCTGAGCAATAGTCCATTCTAAAATTTTGTCATGGAGAGGCATGTGGAGGACACTTTTCTACAAAGAAAACCACTTTAAAGGTCCTCCAAAGTGGTTTCTACTGGACGAACCTCACTAAATATTCCTTCCAATTCTACAAAAGTTGTCCTCAGTGTCAACAATTAGGATCCATTACCAAAATGAATCAAATGCCCCTCACTCCAATTCTGGTCGTTGAAATATTTGATTGTTGGGGAATTGATTTCATGGGACCCTTTCCAAACTCTAAGGGATACCTCTACATCCTCTTAGCTATTGATTATGTCTCAAAATGGGTTGAATCCATTCCCACCAAGTCCAATGACCACCATGTTGTGATCCAATTTCTGAAAGAGCATATATTTTCTCGATTTGGAATTCCTAGGGCTATAATCAGTGATCGTGGAACCCATTTATGCAACCGACCATTATCTTCACTCATGTCTAAGTATGGTATTACTCATAAAGTTTCCACTGCATACCATCCTCAAACCAACGGTCAAGCTGAGTTGGAAAATAGAGAAATTAATCAAATTCTTGAAAAAACTGTCAATCCCTCTAGGAAAGATTGTTCCGAGAAACTCTTAGATGCCCTTTGGGCATATCGAACTGCTTTCAAAACTATCCTAGGCATGTCACCATATAGATTGGTTTATGGAAAATCATGACATTTACCTGTTGAAATTTAGAATAAGGCCTTTTGGGCAATAAAAAAATGAACTTTGACATTTCTTTGGCTGAAACAAAAAGGAAATTAGATCTTAATAAACTCGAGGAAATTAGGATGGAGGCTTATGAAAATTCAAGGATCAATAAATCTAAAGTTCAAGCCTACCAATCTAGGAATCTCAAAGTAAAACACATTGAACTGGGAAAATTTGTGCTCTTGTATAGTTCAAAACTTCATCTACACCCAGGAAAGATAAGGTCCAGATGGTCTGGTCCATACCTAGTGCATTATGTGTACCCTCATGGGGAAATAGAGATTCAGGATCCCACAAGTGGTCATGTCATCAAAGTCAATGGTCATAGGTTAAAACCATTCATTGAGTCATTCAATAAACAAGAAAACAAGGAGGAGTTAACTGATCCAACATATGAACGAGAGAATAATGGATAGATTTAGGGTATAAGTCGGGCTAACGACGTTAAACAAAAGCGCTACATGGGAGGCAACCCGTGGTTTTCATGTTTCCAATCACTGTGAATCATATTTTGTTTCCTTCTGCTTCATTTTGTCATTTTTTATTATATAGACTGTTGACCTGTTCTTCTTTTATGAGTATGGATGGGTATGAAATGGGAGCACTATATTCATCCGTGTCACACGGTGTGATCCCTGAGTAATAACTTACCCAGAAAATATAAAGAATACAATGTATCATTAGTTTATTTTATTTTATTTATGTTTTTGTAGGTTAAAAAAAAATTTAGACTCCTGACCTGTTCTTCTTTTATGAGTATGGATGATTATGAAAGGGGAGCACCGTATTCATCCGTGTTACGCGGTGTGATCCCTGAGTAATACCTTACCCAGAAAATATAAAGAAGACAATGTATCATCAGTTTATTTTATTTTATTTATGTTTTTGTAGGTTAAAAAAAAATTAGACTCCTGACCTGTTCTTCTTTTATGAGTATGGATGGGTATGAAAGGGGAGCACCGTATTCATCCATGTCACGCAGTGTGATCCCTAAGTAATACCTTACCCAGAAAATATAAAGAAGACAATGTATCATTAGTTTGATTTTAAAAAAAACACGGAAAACCATAAAAATGATGGTACTTGTAATTAAATAAATCATTGTGTTGTCTATTTTGTCTGCTTTGTCCTTATTTTTATGGTTCAGGAACTATTTTGGGTGATACATGTTCAATCAAGGAGGTGCCTACATCCCCCAAGAGATCAAAGGAGTAATCTGGAGCATCATGAACTTCAACTTCAAAAACCAGGTGAATTTGTTCCATGTTATCATTCTCAATTTCATCTTTTAACTCCTATCCTACCCCCTTCTAACTTTTCTTTTCTTTAAACACTGGGTACAATGTTATTCTAAGTTGGGGGGAGATAAAAAAATGATTTTTTTTGTGAATAAAAACATGCATGAAAAGAAAAATTCCATTAACCATAAACATGATAACACACATTGCAGACTATAAAATTGGATATCAAATAAATTTTGCATGCCTTGATTCTGATTTTAATGCAAGTTTAAGTTCATGAGCATAGTTTTTGGAAAGTACGGTTGTCCGATTTGATTTTTCAATGTTTACATTTTCATCCTCTTAATAAAAATGCCACAATGCACGTCTACTAGATCGTGGGTGTAAATTTGAGTTCTTGGGTCCCTTTCATTATAGCATAGGGTTCTGGGGTCACTTTTAGTTTAATTTGAGTATCCAAAAAAAAAATTTGACCACATAGAGCACTGTTTTGTCCAAATGTGTAGCGTCCGACACTTGGGGATTGTGACTCCATATTTGTC
The DNA here is from genome assembly GCA_963277665.1 of Viscum album. Lineage (NCBI taxonomy): Eukaryota > Viridiplantae > Streptophyta > Magnoliopsida > Santalales > Viscaceae > Viscum > Viscum album. The sequence continues at coordinate 300,147,135 of OY728151.1, forward strand.
TTTCCCAGAGTTTGGCTTTATATCTCTATTGTAGAGCATGAAATTGACAATATGTGTGGTGTTCAGCACTTGGGGATCGTGACTCCATAGTTGTCTTGCCCATAGTTAATTTTTTCATATCTATTGTGGTTAAAAAAATAAAATAAAAAAAATAAAAAAAATGGATACTCATCTTAAGGTTTAATGTGATTCCCACCTAGTGCTTCCATTTTTTCCCCTTGAACAATAAAATGGGCCCCATATCTTTTATGATGCACAACACTTTATCATGCTTAATTGGAATTGGATGAAATGTGGCAATGAATTTGAACAAAGGAATGGTATTGGGCTTGGGATATGCTTATGGACCTAGCTTGTTTTTAAATATTTTTATGGGTTTTCATAATTTTTTTTGGTATTAGATATTTGGGTGAGCAATGTGTATTAAAATGTTTTTGGTAAAGAGGATTTGAATTTCATATTTGTAATTTATTTTGCTCAGGACTAGAAAAACTCAAGTTGGGGGGTGTGATTAGTCACTGAAAGTGGCTAATATTAATTTTTAATATCTTTATATTCATTGTTCCAAAGTCCATAAACATTGTTTTTAGTGCATTACATAAATAGAACTTCATTTCTCATCTAAATTGCAATTCATGTTTAAAATGAAAATTTGGGCCCAATCATTAATTTGATTGTGGACAACATTATATTCATTTTATGAATATGAAATTTTGAGATATGATTGATCACTTTGTTTGGAACACTTTATCTTTTAGGTCTGATGGATGAATCCCAAAGTAAGATGGAGAATTTTGCGCCTGAAGGCAGAAACTTGCTGGAAAAAACATAATGGGCCTACGACACATCAAACAAATGTGGGGCCCAGAAACTAAGCCCAATGAAGCTCAAATTTATACAGTAGAAAGATAAAAATGTGAGTATCATTTTATTCAACTGTGTCCGGAGATAATTCTAATGTTTTCATGATGATAAAGGGATCTGAAGTTGATATTTAAATGGTGGACCCGACATTAATGTACAGAAATCCGTCCCACCATTTCAACCATAACTTCCAAATGGCTGAGCCAAATTTCCTGAAATTTTTACAGATCATATAGGAAAGATGGAAGAATATATTTCTCTTCTACAACCCCTCCAGATTCGGCCTTATTCAATTAAAAATTCACACATCAATATAGTGTAAGAATCTGGACAGTTTTCCAGGTCAAATTCGAAACATCAATTTCCTTTTGATTATTCACCATCCTTTTGACTCTATTAATTGTTGGGGGGTGAATTAATTGTTTTGGGATGGACCTAAGGCTCATAATATGCCTATATAAGGAGTTAGTGGTGAATGGAATAGGGGTGGATATTTTTCTTATCATCTTTTGTTACTTGTTTCATTGTAAGGTTATGCTTCCAAATTTCCTTTGTAATGTTTTCCATTTCCATGTAAGTTTCTTTTTTGTATCTTTATGTTATTAATAAACTTCTTTCTATTCTATATTTTCCATTTAATTTATTAAAACTTTATTATCACAAATCACAGTGATATCTCTGCGTTGTTGTGAATTAGTTCACACATAGGTGTGAATTTCATTCACACACACAGAGGAGTGCTCGTTATTTCCGCGGTTTTAATTTCTTAAATCAAATTCTTGTTAGCCATATTCCGCACACCATTGAGAGTATACCATCAATGGAGGGTTAACCCTTTAATTTGTTTATCTTAGGAGGATTCAAAGGCTGGATTGAATGTTATTTTATGAACAAATTGTTGTTAATTGGATAATTAATTTAAGACATCCATTCTTTAGTTATTTCTACTCTTCATCTTTACTGTGTTTGAGCAAACTAAATTCAATTACTAAATGACCATATAACTTGGAGAGATCATGAATTTAGTTCTCTAAGTGTATAGGGGATTAATAATTGTGTTTAGTAAGCACCAAACCAGAAAATGATGAAGGTAGTGTTATTTTTGAAGAATGGATTCATCAAAAATTAATAAAACCAAAATTGTCTAATGATGTAAAATCCATTCAATCCACCCTGAGCATAATCCTAAGATCAACCAATTTCCATTTAATTGAATTCACTTAGGTTTATTAGTGTTCTTTAAAAACCATCCAAAATCAAACCCAAAGTTGGCTACTTCATAGCCCATCCTTCACCAAATCATAGCGTTTCAAGGTTACTTCTTCGGTCCCTGTGGATTCGACCCCTACACGTACTACATCGACCGCTTTTACTAGTAGGGTAAATTTGGGCACAGCCATGGTGTCCAGGAGTGTGGGGGGGGGGTGTCCAGGGGGGTATCCAGGAGTGGGGGGTGTCCAGGAGGGGAGGGGGGTCTGTCCAGGGGGTGGGAAGGGGGTTGTCTAGGGGAGATATGTAGGGTGGGGGGTGGGGGGTGTCTAGGGGGTGGGAGGGGGAGGGAGGTTATCCAGGGAAAGGGAGGGGGGGGGGGGGGCTGTAGGGGGAGTGGTGGGGGGATGTCCAGGGAAAGGGAGGGGGGTTGCAGAGGGGGTTGTCCAGGGAGAGGGAGGGGGGCTGCAGGTGGAGTGGTGGTGGGGGGGGGGCTGTCCAGGGGTAGGGAGGGGCTGTCTAGGGGGGCTATCTCAGGGAGGGGAGGAAGGGAGGGGGGGGGGGTGTCCAGGAGTGTGTGTGTGTGTGAGGGTGTCTAGGAGGGGAGGGGGGCTGTCCAGGGGGTGGGAAGGGGGCTGTCCATGGGGGATGTGTAGGGTGGTGGTGGTGGTGGTGGGGGGGGGGGTTGTCTAGGGGGTAAGAGGGGGAGGGAGTTGTCTAGGGAAAGGGAGGGGGGATGCAGGGGGAGTGGTGGTGGTGGTGGGGGGGGGGGGGTGTCCAGGGAAAGGGAGGGGTATGTAGGGGGGGGGGGAGGGGGGGTTGTCCAGGAGGAGGGAGGGGGATGAAGGTGGAGTGTGTGTGTGTGTGTGTGGGGGGGGGGGTTATCCAAGGGTAGGGAGGGGGCTATCCAGGGGGGCTGTCTCGAGGAGGGGAGGGAGGGGGGTCTAGCTAATCACACTAAAGAACCAGGAGATCAAGAGAAAAGTGAACCGGTATGATCATGGCCTACCTAATTGTGTAGGTTCTCATAAAGACCTCTCTAAAACTAAGAAATACATTCCTTCCACACCTTCAACGAGACCTTAGATATTGTATGGGGTCCTTGGAGAGGCATAAGTGGTTAGGGTCCAAGAAGGGTTGGACCCAATGTCTGATGCGGACGCACTAACACTCATTCACTTTGACCTGTCATGGGAGAGTATAATCTTAGAGGCTCCTGATATATGTAGCTATTAGGTTTATAACATTTCTATGATGGTGGTATCACTAGGAAAATGTTAGAATTTATTCTAAAATTGAATACTGCTAGGAAATTGAATACACCATCATGTATGTGTCATATTGTATAACCTCTATTTACACTTATATCACTTCAAGGTGAATAACAATTAGTATTTATAGAAGGTACTTTATATGTGACTCGAGGTCATTTTTTATAGGAATATTTCATTATCACCAATCGATTCAATATTGAGGTGATGAAAGTGGATAATAATGTGGCCGATAGAGGTATGTTCTCAATTATTATCATGAATGTTGATTTTATGATGGAATTATTTTTCTATTGACTGATAATATTTATATTCTTTATTATAGTAACTCCACCTTAGATCTCAGAAGTCCCATACCATTATACTTTTTATCTCTCCCCACTATAATAACTAGGGCAAAATTCTTTCCTTTTTCAAGCACTTAAAGGGATGTGAGTATGAGTCCCTCACTTAGAAACTTGATCCTGGAGCATATTCCTATTTCTGGACTAGTCCTAAGTTGAGTTTCATAACACACAACATTTAATCAATAGTTTCAGTGACAAGTGTGGGGGATATTTGGAATATAATCACGGAGGGAACCTTCAAAGATCTAAAATACTAGTTTGGATACCTTCAGTACATGTTCACAAACCTTGGTTATAGTGAGTTATATTATCAAGAACTTCATTCTAGTGTGAAGGAGATAGTCACCATGATGGAGAAAAATAGGTTCATCGAGTTGAGAGTATCGATGGTGGAGGCATAAATTTTGGACATTCAACATCACAATGAGGACTTGAATGAAGCATCCATGTGTACAATAGAAGTAAAATCTCATAAAAATTTATTCATTGATGGGAGGTATGAGATAGAAAACTTCTAACATGAATTTCATCACCTATAATAAATTCTCAATGTTATAGAGAAAATAGTGATAGAGCAGCATAATCTTATCAATGTGGCAGAAAAGTCCAGATCTGATGTTGCTAGCAGGGAAGAGGCACTAAAACAGGGTGTAGATGTGGAAACTAAATCAGTTTCTCATTTGTGCTAATCCATAGCCTATTCTAGAGTATTGGCTAGTAGAGATCAAGGGGGTATTCTGAGCGCATACTATTTTGAGTATTCTAACTTTATCCTACCCCCCATATTTAGGGAGTAAAGGGAGAGACTCTAGACTGTGGAAATTCCTCCATTTTTTATTGTCAATAAATAAAACCTTTTGGATTCCATGTTGTTGTTGACATTTCTTCCTCTTCTTTTCTCATCCATGAAATATTAACAAAACAATATTTATAAGTCAATGAATCATGTTGAGCATCTTCTAAAATATTAATTCAATTCAAGGAAATATGGATATGTAAAGGTTGTAACAGGTAACAATTGACATTTTATTAATGCATTCTTTCATATTAATGTTTAATTTATTTAATTATTGTATTACTAACATAATATTTGTTTTCTTATATAGGTGGAATTTTTTTCCTGAGTTCGGATGCTTTTTTCAGAAACTAATACCATGGACGACAATTTTTGAGAGGGAATCACATATGAAAAAGGATGAAACATTAATGCTTTTAACTATTTGTAGGATAATTATAATTTTAACCATATAAAACATTGTTTGAAATGTATATAGCAGTGTTTTTTTGTATTCATGATTTCAAGTAAATGTATATAGAATTATTTGGGAAACTCTTGTGCATGTCGTTTTTTTATTCTATGCTTTGTTTGTTTGTGTGTAGGTGTTGTTTTGTGTAGTAGTTTTGTGCTGTGTGTGCAGGTGCTGTCTCAGTTGTGTAGGTGTTGTGCAGGTGCTGGGTTTGCTCAAGAAACTTGGCCTTTATCAGTGCTATTTTGAGAACTAATATATAACACATTTATCATCACTCAAAATAGAGCTGATAAAGTGGACCCCCTTTATCTTCACTGTGATTAACAATGCTTTTATAGCACTATTAAAGGTGATTTTTAGCGCTTTTAAAAGCCCTATTTGTAGTAGTGTTGTTTGTACTTGGTTATCATTGGTTTTCAAACTTATTTATATTTGGTTATAAACTATTTTGGTAAATTTATTTATATAAACTATTTTATATAATGTTATAACCATTTTATCCTAATGGCGTGAGTAGGTAAGTCATTGGGGAAAACCTATTGAGTTTTATACTCACCCTTGCTTTGGAACTTTGGTGATTTTGCAGATGTTATCTTCTATGACAGGGGAAAAACTAACGTTCCCACATTTTTAGTACTACCTCGTGATACTTGGGCTATTCAGTGATTATGGAGCTTGGATCTTATGGAGCATAGAGTCTTGTAGTCTCTTGAGAGTCTTGAGTTGTTTATTCATTGTTTACTTTGATACTGGATTGGTCTTTCGTTGCTGCACACTTTGATGTGGTTTTGAGACACACAAAGTTGTTTAGTTGTCTTTCTTTTGTTCATGTATCATTTAGGGAATGGTTTGGTTATGGTTTGTTGGTTTATTTATTTATTTCTAAAAGGGTAAATCATCCCTTACTTGTATTTGAAACCCTTCAGCATTTATTGCCAGCCTTTGGCATCTTGAGGATGTCGCTTAATATAGCAACCCAGCCTTTTCTTAAATTGCTATTACATCATTATAAAGATACAAAACATAATAGTATTACACGATATGGGTCCATAGGTTTAGTATCTTGGGAAAACTAGGACCAAACTTAACATTTACAACATCAAACATAAACATTTATTTAATTCATTCTCCTCTAGCTTCTTATTATCCCTTGAAAACTCCTTAGTACACATAATAACCTAAGGATATACATAAAAAATGGGTGAGATAAAATCCCATTAAGAGGATAGATAATAACAATATATCATGGGGTGAGCATAATCATAACATCATCATCAAAAATCATAAGATGAAACATTAGATAAAGCCATGGAATGTTTCTATGCATAAAAATGAAACATCATGTCTTAGTGCTCATCCACCACACATAGTTGTGAAAAAAAGATAGAATCATGTTTAAACATAATTTCCCTTTTAATAATGAGATTAATCACTTTATCCAATGCATTTTATGGATTTATAATTCTGGTCGCACCCATCACATTCAAACATTCATATTGTGATATATAATTTTGGGTGCACCCGTCACATCATAATATTTACATTATCATGCATACCACATTAAAAATATCTAAAACTTGAAATTAACATAACCCATGAAGAGAAATGGGTTTAGTATAATAAATAATACTTTCATAAACATTTTTCCCCTAAAATAAAGTGGCAATATCATTCTTGACATAGATCCATTAGCCACGAGTGAAGAGTGAAACAATATTCAAGAAGTAAAAAGGGTGTGTTTATTTGAAAGAAGAGTTCTTTTGGAAAGCATTGGGTTTTTCATAAAATCAACTAGAGAACATTTATATCCTAGAAAAGGTAAGATAATTATGAATAAAATATTTTTATGGAGAACCCATACCGAACATGGAGTGAAAGAGGGAGAACTCGAAGAAAGAAAGTTGGGTTTGAGAATTTTCCCTTACCTTGTATCCGAACACTTTATTCACATTAATGTCCTGTATAATGACATTATATTCATTAATTATAAATGAAATAACCTTTTATACATGAATATTATTTACAAGGTTTTCATTACGTTCTTTTATGGGCCTTTGGATGAGTTTTAAAGCTTAAATTCATTGTTCAGGAGTGTTAATTTCCTTAACATTTATAAATGTTTCACTTGTATTCATGAATGAATGTTCGTTTGAAATGTGGTTGAACATACATATTTGTTAAAATATAATTTTAGTGAAATTACAGAGGTATAAATGATATTATAATAAATTTGGTTATATAACATGATGATTAATCATTAGATAAAATTTAATGATGATCATTTTTGGTTAATTTAGGTGGTTTTTCGAACACAACGAACTTGTTTTGTTTTATCAATGAGTGTCATGTAAATAAGTTAGTTCCATAATATAAAAGGTGATAAAACATAAAACTTAAAATCATTTTTAAACCATTTTATGGTTTTATTTATAGACTTGTAGAAGTTAAAGGAAAATGGAATTGCATCACCCATGATGTGGGTAAATTAACACATCACGGGCAATGATTTTATTTTTATTAATAAAGAGTGGAAGAGAGAAGTATAATGAATAATATTCAATTAAAATGATGTAATACCATTATATAAATCATACTAGAGTTATCATGATATTTGGATAAGAGAAGTTGAGGATAAGAGAAGAAAATAAATGACATTTGAAAGGAAATTGAAAGAAAATAGAGAGAGGAATTACCTCTTGAATCCTCCTCTTGAGATCCTCCTTAAGGAACCTAGGATTGTTCTTTTGATGAGAAAAAAATCTCTTGGATGTGGGGGAGGTGATAGGGAAGATTTTTGGGTAGAGTTTAGACAAGTATTTAAGCTTGAGAGGTGTGAGGAAATGAGAGTGTGAAGGATGATATTTATAGTGGTGGGGAGATGGGTTTTCTTAATATTTTAATCATTAGTTTATTAATTTACACCAAGATAAGAAATAGTGATGATTACATGACCAAGAATAGTAAATAGGGCATGTGAGTTATAGATTTTGGTGATTTCATCACTTGTGATGTTAGTAATAGTGGATTTAAAATTATAATGTATTTATATGGTAAATTAATGTATTTTACTATTCATCAAAATTTCAAGTATTTCAGAAAAATACAAAAAATTAAACCTAACCATTTTTCAACGTGTAGAATCCAAAAATAAATTCCATTTTTCAAAAATAATTTTCTAAATATTATTAATTTAATTTTTAATTAAAATCAAAATTTACTTGAAAAATACAGTTTTTAAAATTAAAATTGATTTTATAATGCTTTCAAAAATTATATAATGTCTTATAAAATTATCTTAAAACCAGAATACATAGAATTGTTAATTTATGAATAAATTTTAGGAAAAAACATATTATTTTAAATCAATTAATTAATTATAATTAATTATTTATGACTTACAAAAATACCAATACTTTTACTAGGGTCAAATTGTCACTTCTAAGATGCCTAAATTTTATTTAATAATTTATGAGTAAGGTTAATATTATTTTGGATTATTTACTAATCATAAGGTTCATATTACTATTCATAAGAGTAGGTTACTATTCATAAGGGTATGTTACTATTCACCAAAAAAATAAGTTTGTCCTATTAGACTCCAAACATCTTACTGATCGCAACCGTGTATGTCAGATTTTCGAAATTCAAGACATAGAAGTGGAAAAATTTTCTTTAATGGTCACATAGTATTCAGTATGAAATATATTTCATTGTTCTTACTAATTTAATTATACTATAAGGTATAATTATAATAAGGGAGTTCCATTGATAAAACTTTGGGTCATTACATTCTTCCCCCTTATGAAATTTCACCCACGAAATTTCGTTTTACATAAACATGTGAGGGTACTTCTCCTTCATCGCCTCCTTTGGTTCCCAAGTAGCTTCTTAAAAATTTTGGTTCTTCCACAACACTTTTACAAGATGGGTTCTCTTTTTGTGTAAGACCTTATCTTACCTGTCTATAATCTTTACTAGTTTCTCTTCATAAGAGAGATCATCTTCCAACTGTACCACCTCCGAGTTCAGTACATGTGAGGGATCTCGTATGTTCTTCCTCATAAGTGATACGTGAAACACATCATGAACTTGATCCATATTCGGTAGAAGTTCAAGCCGATAGGCCATGGATCCTATGCAGTCAAGAATATCAAAGGGGACAATATACCTTAGGCTTAAATTTCCTTTCTTTCCAAACCGCATGACTCTCTTCCATGGTGATATTCGAAGGAAGAATTTATCTCCAACATCGAACTCCAAGTCCCTTCAATGGTTGTCAGTATAACTCTTTTTCCGAATCTAAGCAGTTTTGATATGTTTTTGGATGAGTTGAACTTTCATCTCTTACACAAGTTCAGGTCCAAGTAGCTTTATTTATTCAACTTCATCCCAACAGGTTGAAGTTCTACATCACTTTCCATATAGAGCTTCATATGGAGTCATCTGAATACTTGAGTGGAAGCTATTGTTGTATGATAACTCAACCAATGAGAGATGTTGATCCCATCCACCTTTGAATTCTAGAGAGAAATCTCTTAGAATATCTTCAAGCGTCTGAATAGTCCTTTAATATTGGACATCAGTTTGGGGGTGATAAGCCGTGATGAAATTCAATTCAGTACTCAAAGAATGTTGGAGACTTCTCTAGAATTTATATGTGAACCTTGGATCATGATCAGAGACAATCGAGAGTGGAACACCATGCAGTCTCATGACTTCCTTCACATATATCTTTGCAAGTTGTTCAAGAAATAGATCTTCTCGAATAGTGATAAAATGGAAAGTCTTGGTGAGTTAGTCAACCAAAACCCATATCGCATCATTTACCTTCGACGTCTTCGGGAGACTCGTGTCAAAGTCCATAGTGACATTCTCCTATTTCCACATGGGTATAGGCAATGGTTGCATCATCCGTTTGGACTTTTGTCGCTCTAATTTAACTTGCTGACATACCAAGAACCTTGAGATATATTCTTCAATCTCCCTTTTCATGTTATCCCACCAAAAGTGTTCTTAGATATCTCGGTACATCTTGGTGCTACCAGGATGGATAGAGAATGTTGAGATATGTGCATTTTCCAATAGCTCCTTCTTTATCTCGGGTGATGATGTCACACAAAGCCGCGTTCCAAACCGAATCACACCATCATCGTCAATATGGAACTCGTGCAACTTCCCTTCCTTTACTACATTCACCTTCTTTTGTAACTCCAAATCATCCCTTTGTGCCTCTTAATCTTCACATGGATAGATGGTTGCAAAATCATTTTGGAAAGGTAGGATGTATCTTCTAACCTTATGATTTCCAAATCCATCCTTTGAATATACAAGAATATAGGGTCTTTCTCAATCCGTAACATGGATAGAGTAGCAGGTTCTTTTCTGCTTAGAGAATCAGCTACCTTTTTCACCTTTCTAAGATGATAGTGAATAGAGAAATCATAATATTTTATTAGCTCTAACCATCTCTTTTGACACATGTTGAGATCCTTTTGTGTGAATATATACTTTAGGCTCTTGTGGTTGGTGTATATGTCACACTTCTCACCATAAAGGTAGTGCTGCCATATTTTCAAGGAAAAAATCATGGCTTCCAGCTCTAGATCATGCATTGGGTAGTTCTGCTCATGGATCTTCAACTTTTAGGTGGTGTTGACTATCACATTATCATTTTTCATGAGTACACAACCCAAGAATTTCTTTCAATCATCACTGTATACCACAAAACTTTATCCACTCATTGGTAATGTGATTAGAGGTGTAGTAATCAGACTTTTCTTTAGCTCCTTGAATATTCCCTCACATTCTTCAATCTAGACATACTTTACCCCTTTCCTGGTTAACTTAGTTAGTGGGCTTGACAATTGTGAAAAATTTCTCACAAAATGTCGGTAGTACCCAGCTAATCCAAAAAAACTATGGATTTCTGTGACACTAGAAGGTCTGGGACATTACTCAATCGCCTTTGTTTTTGAAGGGTCCACAGAAATTCCCTCACTTGTGATCACATGTCCTAAGAACGTGACTTTCTTCATCCAAAAGTCACACTTGCTGAACTTGGAGTACAACGTATCCTTTCTCGATGTCGCCAACACAAGTCTTAGATGTTCTTCATGTTCCTCCTTACTCTTGGAGTAGATGATAATATCATCGATAAAAACTACCACAAATTTTTCAAGGTAATGTCTAAAGACTCTATTCATCAAATCCATGAAGATTTTAGGGGCATTAGTAAGTCCAAAGGGCATCACCATAAACTCATAGTGCCCATACCTTGTATAGAAGGTAGTCTCTTAAATATCTCCCTTCTTTACCTTTAGCTAATGATATTCAGAATGAAGATCCACCTTTAAGAAGTATTGAGCTCATCTTAACTGATCGAAAAAATTCATCTATCCTTGGAAGAGGATACTTTTTCTTTATGGTGATCTTATTAAGTTCCTGATAATCGATACACAACCGTATTGTTCCATCCTTCTTCTTCACAAATAACACTGGTGCACCCCAAGGTGATTCACTAAGGCATATGAACCCTTTGTCCAAATACTCTTGCAGCTGCTTCTTTAACTCCTCTAGTTCGATAGGAGCCATCCTATAGGGACACTTTGAGATATGAGTATCTTCGGGTATGATTTCTATCAAGAAATATACCTCACGATCCAAGGTAACTCTAGGAAACTCTTCGGAAAATACATCATTTTATTCCCTCATGATGGGAATCTCCACAAGGTTGGCACCTTCCTTTGAATCAACCATTTGGGCGAGGTATGCTTATTCATAGGGAATCAACACCCACACTGTTGAAGGATTTTTTAAAGGATATTAATGATCTTCATTTCATTTTTATAGGATCATGGGATAGTTTGGAATATGAAAATATATTTTCTTTTCTCGATAGTTAATATGTTCTCTATATAATGAGAGCCAATCCATTCCCATTATAGCATCAAATTTCACCAAGGGAAGTATTACGAGATTCGCTGGAAGAATATTCCCACATACGTCAATAGGATAAGAGTTAAACACTTCGGTTGAAATGATTTCACCATTTGGTTTTTTTACATATATCTCTACTTCAAGGTTTTAGGGCTTCGATTCTATAGTTCTAGAAAACTTTCAAGATATAAAGGAGTTCGTAGAACTAGAATCAAATAAGACTTTTTCCATTATTGAGTGAATAAGAAGTATACCTTGTAATAATTCATTATGTTGATCCACTTCCACAGTATTTATAGCATAATACTTCCCTTGTTCCTTTGGATTTGGTTGCTGCTGATGCTGATTACCCTCAAGGACTCGAGGTTTAGTGCACTGGCTTGCACAGTTCCCTTGATCCCTATAGTTGTAGCATTAAACCATGGGTGGTGTTTCACTTTATTCCACTACATTATCCTTCATTATCATGTATTTTCAACACTCTTGATCATGTTGGCCTTATTTCCTACACTTGAATCATTTACCCATCCCTTTGAGGCAGTTACCATGAAGCAACTTCCCACATTTTTAGCATATGGGTCATTGAGTTTTATTCCCAACTTTATCGTTAGATCCTCTGGCTTGAAACTCCATCTTTTGTTTCTTATAACCATAGACATGAGACCATTCTCCAAACTTCATCTCCACTTTGAGGTCACACCGAACAACTTCTTCATAACTCTCAAAGTCTTGAATTGAAAGAGCCTTTCGAAGGCGTGGTTTTAACCCACTAAAGAATCTATCAATTTTGCTATCATTGTTGATAACAAAACCCAAATCGTACCTTTAAAACCTTGTGAAATTATCTTCGTAGGTCATGAAAGATTCTCCTTCCTTTTTATTAAGTTCTATGAATTCCATCTCCATCTTTGTACGAAGAGCTTGTGGGAAATACTTGTTAAGAAACATGATCTTAAAGTCTTCCCATTCCATATCTTCAATTTAATCTCTTGGCTTGGCGTTCTTAATCAAAGAACACCATTGATCAGCTTCTCCATTTAGAAGACAAATGACTAATGTCACCTTCTATGTATCATAATAGTAAATTATAGAAAATATCTTCTCTGTGGAGTTGACCCACTGCTCTGTAACTAGTGGATCAGAATATCCACTAAACGCCGATGGTTGTTGCTGTATAAAACACTCGATATCCAGTTGCTCCCTCTTTGGTTAAGGAGGACTTTCCCCATTATTTTGGTTATTGTTCATAACCTAAGATAGTTTGGTAAGCATCTCCATGAAGTTTTTAACTCCTCCTCCCAAAGCATTGGGGATTTCATTTGGGCAATCACTACATTGGCCCTCACACGGTTTGTTGGCCTGGTTTCTCCTGGTTCCCACCATTTTCTAAAATAGAAAAGGTTAGAACAAAACATAAGTCAATGAGTCATGAATAATTTATTCATTTGTACAATTTTAACTAAAATCATAAATTATGGGATCCCTATGTAAATATTCTTGTGTGAATATTTGTACTTAGCATAATACTAGAGGTTTTCTCTAGGGTTCACTAATCTTAATTCCCAAATTAACTAAACCATGCCTCTGATACCAACTATAGTGACCCAACCTTTTCTTACATTACTATTAAATCATTATAAAGATAAAAAAAATAATAGTATTACACCATGAGGGTCCATAGGTTTAGTTTCTTGGAAAAAATAGGACCAAAAATAACATTTACAACATCAAACGTAAACATTTATTTAATTCATTCTCCTCCAGCTTCTTATTATCCCTTGAAAACTCCTTAGTATACATAATGAACTGAGGATATACATCACAAATGGGTGACCTAAAATCCCAGTAAGAGGATAGATAATAAAAATATATCATGGGGTGAGCATAATCATAACATCATCATCAAAAATCATGATAGGAAACATTAGATAAAGTCATAGAATGTGGCAATTCATAAAAATGAAACATCACGTCTTAGCGGTCATCCCCCCCACATAGTTGTGAACAAAGATAGCATCATGTTCACACATCATTTCCATTTTACTCATGAGATTCATCACTTTACCCAATGAATTGAAGAGCTGTATAATTCTGGGCACACCCGTCACATTCAAACATTCATATTGCACTATATAATTCTGGGCGCACCCATCACATCATAATATTTACATTATCATGAACGCCACATTAAAAATATGTAAAACTTGAACTTAACATAACCCATGGAAAGAAATGGGTTTCAAATAATAAACCATACCTTTATAAATATTTTTTCCCTAAAATAAATAGGGAATATCATTCTTGAAATGGATCCTTTAACTATGAGTGAAGAGTGAAACAATATTCAAGAAGTAAAAAGGGTGTGTTTATTTGAAATAAGTGTTATTTTGGAAAGAATTGGGGTTTTTCATAAAATCAACTAGAGAAAATTTATATCCAAGAAAAGGTAAGATAATGAAGAATAAATTATTTTTAAGGAGAACCCATACCAAACATGGAGTGAAAGAGGGAGAACCCAAAGAAAGAAAGTTGGGTTCGAGAATTTCCTCTTACCTTGTATCTGAATGATTTCTTCACATCAATGTCCTATATAATGACATTATATTCATTAATTATAAATTCCAAAACCTTTTATACATGAATATTATTTACTAGTATTTAATTATTTTCTTTTATGGGCCATTTAATGAGTTATAAAGCTTAAATTCATTGTTCAGGAGTGTTAATTTCCTTAGATTTTATGAACGTTTCACTTATATTCGTGAATGAATGTTCATTTGAAATGTGGTTGAAAATACAGATTTGTTAACATATAATTTTAGTAAAATTACAGATATATAAATGATATTATAATGAATTTGGTTATATATCATGAGGATGAATCATTAGATAAAATTTAATTATGATCATTTTTGGTTAATTTGGGTGGTTTTTTGAACACAACGAACTTGTTTTAGTTTATAAATTAGTGTCAAGTAAATAAGTTAGTTACAGAAAATAAATGGTGATAAAACATAAAATTTACAATTAGTTTTAAACCATTTGATGTTTTTATTTACATCCTTGTAGAAGTTTAAGGAAAATGGAATTGCATCACCCATGATGTGGGTAAATTAACACATCATGAGCAACAATTTCATTTTTATTAACGAAGAGTGGGATGGAGGAGTATAATGAATAATATTCCATTAACATGATATAATACCATTATATCAATCATACTAGAGTTATTATGAAATTTTTATAATATAATTTTAGGATAAGAGAAGAAAATAAATAACATTTGAAAGGAAATCAAAAGAAAAGAGAGAGAGGAATTACCTCTTGAATCCTCCTCTTGAGATCCTCCTTAAAGAACCTAGGCTTGGTATTTTGATGAGACCAAAATATCTTAGACGTGGGGGAGGGGATATGGAAGATTTTTGGGAATAATTTAGACAAGGCTTGAATCTTAAGAGGTGTGAGGAAATGAGGGTGTGAAGGGTGGTATTTATAGTGGAGGGGAGAGGGCTTTCTTAATATTTTAATCATTAGTTTATTAATTTACACCAAGATAAGAAATAGTGATGATTAAATTACTAATAATAGTAAATATGTAATTTGAGTTTTATATTTTTGTGATTTTATCACTTTTTATGTCAGGAATAGTAGATTTAAATTATAATGTATTTATATGGTAAATTAATGTAATTTACTATTCACCAAAAATTCAAGTATTTCAGAAAAATCCCAAAAATTCACCATAATAATTTTTCAATGTATAGAATCCAAAAATAAATTCCATTTTTTGAAAATTATTTTCTAAATACAATTAATTTAATTTTTAATTAAAATCACAATTTACTTGAAAAATATAGTTTTTAAAATTAAAACCGATTTTATAATGCTTTCAAAAATTACATAAGGTCTTATAAAATTATCTTAAAACCAAATGTCATAGAAATGATAATTTATGAACAAATTTTAGAAAAATAAATATTGTTTGAAATTAATTAATTAATTATAATTAATTATTTATGACTTACAAAAATACCAATACTTTTACTATGGTTAAATTGTCACTTCTAATATGCCTAAATTTTATTTAATCATTCATGGGTAAGGTTACTATTATTTTGGAAAATTTACTAATCATAAGGGTTATAATACTATTTATAATGGTTGGTTACTATTCATAAGGGTAGGTTACTGTTCATAAAAAAAATAAGTTTTTCATATCGAACTCCTAACATCTTACTGATCGCAACCGTGTATGTCAGATTTTCAAAATTCAAAACATAGAAGTGGAAAAATTTTGTTTAATGTTCACATAGTATTTAGTATCAATATATGTCATTGTGCTTCCTAATGTGATTATACTATAAGGAATAATTATAAGAATGGAGTTCCATTGATAAAACTTTGGGTCGTTACACTTAAGGCCAAGTAATGACTCATTATACTCTCAAGCCAATGAGAATTAGAGGGTCATTAAAAGAATCCCCATGGACTATAAAGAGAGTTAGAGACATTGTGATGGTGATTTTTTGAGCTTGTATGTTCCTCCTGGATTCTTTTTTTCCTAAAATCTCTCTTTATACTCTCTTCTTTACTTGAAGAGGTACTAGCATGTTGTGACCTTGAAGGAGGATCCTACCCATGCGACGGGTGATTCGGTTTCAGCCTACGGATATATACCATGGAGGAGAGAGTTCTTCAAATCCCTCTAAGGAATCTTCATCAAGAATATAGATGCAGAATGACTAGAACCAACAACTCATTGATGTAAGGTGCACACAAAGTAGTCTCTTTATTTTTTATAAACAACATGGTTTCAAGTTTCTTACATGATGATCTTGGGATTAAGGGTTTCTATATGTTTTCGCTGCCTAAAATAAGTGTTATTCTATCCCTAGGAACCCAATAATGGTATTGGTGTTTTACCATGACTTTAGATTCTTAAAATCATGTTTAAGATGAAGAATAAATTATATTTCATGGATATCACATTCTAAATTGTTAAATAATTTTTTATTCTATGAAAAGCCTTACTATATGTGATATCATAAACAACGATTGGGTCGCATAATCATATCATAACATACGATATCAGATATCATAGTGTATGATGATTCCAATTTATGGCTATAAAACAGAGCATCGTATCATAATTTTGATGTGATGCATGTTTTAAAACTTGGTAATTTAGTTTCCATGCACTTATTTTTTTCTTACGCAGTGATATATTGTAGGCTACGATATCGCAGTGTAGCTTGATTAAATCTATGAAGTGTTGGAGTTGGTGTTCTATAACCAATTTCTATGTAATTTATGATTACCTGTATTCATATTTTTAAATATTAATAAAATATTTATCACATAATGATTTTTCTTCTGCATAACATAGCATGTGATAATGTCATAAGAGTAGCTGTCGCACAGAACGGTCATAGAAGTTCTCCGCTATGATGAGAACCCAAAAGTGTCACAAAATTATTCTTAAATATTTTTTTTTTATAGCCGAAGGAAATCATTTGAGAGAAAAAAATGGTACATGCTATTAGGGGTGGAGATTCTTAGGACTTTGAGGCACCTTCTCATGGTGTACTCCTTTGGTAATTTCGAGTGTAGAAGATTATAAGAATTAGACTCACAGGTAGGAAATCCATATTTATATGTGTCATTGGATGTTCTTATATACGAACATGTGTATTGGACCTCAGACTTTAAGTTTATTATTAATAGATATTATGAGTCGTGTACTTTTATGTATTGATGAAAACTGTGATGATATATGTTTGCAGTGAGATAAGATACATTGGATGATTTCACGAGTAATACTCTATTAATGAATAATGTGAGAAAGAACTTTTCCTTTTTTTTATTCAACAAAAGTTGATATCTCATACTCTTTGATGGAAATGATATAGCCTAAATAAATCATTTATCACAATGTTCTATAGACAAGATCAATTTATAGAAAGTCAAAGAAAGAGACATCGAGCACATAGGTTGATGACACTAACATACAACCTGATTGATTATAGATATCGTGATAACGGATTTATATTACATGGTAAACATTTGTATGATGTTTTATGGTGTTACGACATTAAATTTTTTCTCTATGGGTTTCCTAGCGTATTGTTAGATGCTAACATTGGATTTTGAGTTGTTATGCCTAATTACATTGAAAAAGAGGCTTATAAGGTCACACACTAAGTGTATCCAAAATCTCAGTTAAATAATAATATTATTTATTATTTAACAAGTTAAATAATGTTATTATCATACATTCTTTAACAATTATTCATATTTACTTGATCACACATATTTTATCAACAATTATTAAAGAAAATATTTTATAAGTATAATACTTAATAAATATTCATTTTCTATTTATTGAATATAATATTTATTTAGTTATTGGAAAATAATGCAATGATATTTTTTTAATAAATAAACATCCATTATTCAAGATGTGATAAATATTGTGGATGAATGACAGATAAATAATAATGGATTTGGTGAGAAATAATATATATTAAATATTATTTAAATAAATAATATTTAATTTAATTCACGAGTTTGGAATATATCAATAAATAATAATAAAATTATTATTATTATAGAAATGGATTTCTACAAGGATTAAAGAAACAATAAAGGGGAATCTGTGTAATTATAAATTTCTAATCTTAGCGATATATAAACCCAATTATATTATTTTCTAAAGGGTTTCCATTTTAATATTATTGTGCATAATGACATCTGGATAGAATTATCTCGAAGACCTAGAAAGATCCCTATCCAAGAACACTATCAAGAACATAGAGCGATCCTCCACCACCACTATTCTTGAATCTAGATAAACTAAAGAGAATTATTCTTCAAACAATTCTCTTGGAAATCAAAGGTGAATGACACAAGTATTAAGATCAACCGCACTAGCACCCATAGATTCCTAAAATGACGTTCACAGGTTCGTGGAACACATGTGTGTAAGATCCCGAATTTTATTATGAGGCAAAGATCTATTAAATTTCAATTTAAAACATTTCATTTTACTCTAATAAAGGTGTCTAAGAGGTTAATGAAGGGATCAGGAGCGTCTGAGACTTGTTCAGAGCCCAGAGCTCTAGTTTTTAGAGGAAACAGGTGAGAAGAATGATTAGTGCTAACCATGCTCCTCAAAATGTGCGACCCTGTAAGGGTGACAAGTGGTTTTTAAAACCGTGAAAGGGAGTCACATGACCATGCGTTTTGGTGCAGGTTAGTTTTATAGGAGCCACATGGGCTGTGCAAAGTTTATCAAACTGTGCGCCTAGCCTGTATGAGTGGGTGATACCCTAGATAGTTCTAACACATAGTTGGCACACGGTTTGGTCAACCATGGGTCCAAACTGTACACTCTTTAAAAAGTGGTGAAATAATACCCCTCATTATAACTTTATTCTCCCTTTTCCCTTCCCCAAACTACAAAACAACTCCTCCCCTTCATCGAGAGATCCCTCCTCCCATCAAGCTAGGATTTCAGCTAGCCTCTCTATCCAGATTCCAATTCTTCTGTCATTTGTTCCATTGGATAGCCATTGGTAAGTTCTTCAATCTGCTTTCTTATTTTCTTATTTTATCTTGTCATATGGAATGTTAAATCTGTGTGAGCTAATATAAACTATTTTCAAGGTATTCATCTATTTCTTTAATTTCTCCCATTCAAGCTCATATTAAAGGCTCATAACGGATGATGTGTTGTCTAACATGACAAGGTAGGTGGTCTAGTTCTTTTGTCCTAAAGTTTTGATGTTTATATTATGCTTCACCATGCTACATGTTTGACCTTTCTTGCAACGCCTTCAAAACGTTTAATGAATTAAATGATGGGATATAACCATGATTAGGGTAGTCCTAGAAACCTAAAATTCATCATTGGAGATGTTTACCTCGACACAAGCCATCCTTTAGGTTGTGTCATTATTTTAGGCCTATGATACTTGTGCTTGAAATGAGATCAAACCACTAATTGAGGCGTGCTTAATTGGCCTTTATGGATGAAATGTAGTTTGAATTAAGTAATGGTAGAATGGTAACCCCATGTTTCTAAGCCCTTTCTGATTTTTCTTATAGCTTGAGTTATCTTATTAAAGTAAATGGGAAAAATAAATCCACACACATTATTTTTTTTAAACAATAAATGATTAAAAATTGGAAAAAAGCACAAAATTTATTAAATGATTATTTAATTTACAAAATAAAAAAGAAAAAAAAGAAAAAAAATCAATTATAATTTAATGAAACTAATTATTAAATTATTAAAATAAAATAGATTAAAATAAATACATTAATAAATTAATTAATATATTAATACAAAAAATAAAATGAGTAATAATTTAAATAAAAAACACAAAGAAAACAAAGAATGTGAATAAAAATAATACTTTAAGAAAAACTTCAGAGTTAAATAAAACAAACTCAAAGGAAGAAAAAATAATCATTTAAACATAAAAAAACCTTATTTAAATAAGAAATTATTAAAATTTTCATTTCAACAACTAATTGACACAACACTTATAATTATCAAAACAAA
Source organism: Viscum album (assembly GCA_963277665.1). Classification (NCBI taxonomy): domain Eukaryota; kingdom Viridiplantae; phylum Streptophyta; class Magnoliopsida; order Santalales; family Viscaceae; genus Viscum; species Viscum album. The sequence continues at coordinate 300,167,578 of OY728151.1, forward strand.
AACAAAAACTAGAATTATAAACATTATAAATCCCTGAAAAGGGATGTGGTAAAATATAATGAATAAACACCACATTAAATTTTTTCCACACTTAAGGCATTTCTTGACCTCAAAAAATCCTTATTCACATTTAATGGTAGAAAATAAATCTCAAAATGAAAAGGCTAAAACACCACTAAGAATTTATTTTCATATTGATTTTCCCGCACGAATTATCTCAAGTAGTAAAATATGAATGCTTACTTAAATTAAATTCCTTCATTGAAAAATAAGTTACTATTTTAAAAAAATGATTTAAATTTAAAATTTTATAGCGAGTTTAACAAATATCAATTTGCATCCAATTGAAAGTTCAAACTTCTCTTTACCTCTAGGTGAACGGACTTATATAATTTAAGAATCCATAATAAATAGAATTTCCATCGGATGATGTGGAGTGAAAATTTATTGGTGGAATAAATAACTCATCAAATAGTTTGATGAATAAAAAATGAAAAGAATGAAATAATAGGTTCTAACTATATTAATATTTTCATTTCATAATATATTTGGATGCATATATTATGAGTTAAATTATAATTAACAAGTCCAAAGTTAATGATAATAGTTTAAAATTGTCCCAAGATTTACCAAAAGCCATTTTTTTAATAGGTAAAGAGAAATGATTTACCGAATTAAATCTAAATTATATTAAAGATTAACCTCCTAAAAGTGGCATCAAAACCCACAAATTTGAGAAAAAATTTCTCCCAGTGAAAATTCCTACATGGTGATTAAAAAATCACAATTTTGAAAATTTTTAAAGGTTTTTTATGGTCTTACATCAGAACATAGTTCAAGCACAATTAAAGACCCCTAAAAATTTGAGTGCATCATCATTGAGAACATCATAAATTTAATTATTTTAAAACCTACAAGATACTTGTAGTGGTAAGTAAGAGTATCGTATTCTCTAGGGAAGACGAAAGAAAATTTCAAAAAAAAAAAAAACAAAAAGGAATAAAAAATAAACAAGTGAAAACTATATGTAAAGTTGGAAGAGAGAAAATGATGTGTACAATAGTGAGATGATGAATAAGTGAGTGGAAGCAAGGGAAAAAAAGTTTAATTTTGGAGAAATTGGATAGTTTTTGTTGTTAAAATATTACTACTCATACTCAGTATAAAAATCAGAGGTGCCAAGGGCCATGTTAAAGATGTGTTGTCCAATGACTTTTTTAAAGGACGTACATGTCTATCTAGAACTTGAGAAGAACGATAAACTCTTCTTGAAGAAGAAAGAACTACAACCTTTTCCAATTGAAGTAATTTTTTTGAAGTTAATGAGGCATAAAAATTTCCTGCTCTTCACATGTCAGTACTTGAAGTAGGAAAAAAATGATGATCAAGAAGAATTGAAACAAGGTATTACACTTGATGAAAAAGGAACATTGTGAAATTTTAGAAAAATTATCTCCAATATGTCAATTTAAAGAGATGTGGAAATTTATTTTCAACTATCTAAGAAATTCAACACTAACTTCATCCATTGATTCATCGCTAGACAAATAAAAAATTGGTAGCGAATAGATGAAGGTAGAACACAAACCTCTAATAAATAAACTAAGAATGAACATGGAAAATGATTCAAATCATTCTATTCCTATTACCATGAAACTATTTAGTTATATATGTTCAGAGGAAAAGTAATAATTGATTTGAAGAAATACATTGTATAGATTGAAGAAAATAAGAAAAAAGAAAATAGAGATCAAAATATTCTCCATTTGAGTGAATTTTCTCTCTATTCCATGCTCCTATTGATTCATCATTCCTATTATCCTACTCTCGTTGTGCCTATGCTCTATCCAGAAAAAATTCACATTGCCTTCTTCTTATTTCCCCATTTATATTTTTTTAAAGAGATAACATTTATTAGCACTAACATTAATTTTTCATGGTCAAATGAAAGTGTTAACCCCTATCCTTTAGTCACAACTTTCATGACATTAGAAATATTTGTTAAAAACCTTCATCCACTTACATAGGAAATCAAATATTCCAGATGGAAGCCATGTTTAATTCCTTAGAAATTAAATTTAATAATTTTCAGCTGTTCCTTGTCTTTAAAATGTATGCAAGATTGGAATTGAAAACCTCACAGTCTTCACTTCAAATCAATACTCTGATTTGTACCATTGACACTCATCCATCACATAATACTTAAACCAGTACACAAATAAAAAACTACAACACTAACTCCTTACATAAAAATGGGCGAGCATCTGGCATGCATAAAAACCCATCTCTGCAACCAGTGGCATTAAAAACTACAAGATCCATTCATCACTAAAACCTACAAGAAAATAGGTACCAAAAAAAAAACTCATATTTGATTCATCATTAAATTTTTTTGGATGCGCAAAACAACCTCGAATCAGCTTCAATTAATGGCTTCAAATGGTTCATATTGAGCTTGTCTTCTTTGGTTAGTGCCATCCAAATCTAGAATCATTGACGAATGATCAGTTCCTCATGGGTAAACCACTGATTCATCTTCAAACAACCTAGAATCCACTTCAACCACCATAAAATAGATTTTTTGATCTTCAATGTCATCTTCCTTACAACCCAGGTCAAGATTGTTACTCTTTAATTAGACTGGTAAGTCTCCATTATGATGGATTCAATCTCCAACAAGTTTATCATTGATGGAGATATTATCCATCTACCTTGGTTGGTGGGTGGTGCACCAACTACACCCACCATGGAGGACTTACATATTGGGTGATTCATATTTCACATGTACAATAACTATTGTTTGGGTAGTCATGAGAGTTGTCAAAGGTGTTGGTGGTAGCCATTTTGGAAGTGCAATGGTTGGTGAGGAGATTAGTGGCAGTTGTGTCAAACTTTACACCTCCCACCATGCCTATATAAGGAGGCCTTGGGGAGATTCCTTCCATCATCAGTTCTGAGCCAAGAGATCCATTTTGTTTGAGATATGGGAGAGTTCCATGTGTGAGAGAGAGGTATAGATAGGAAGTTTTTTTTAACCTTTATTCAAGTTGAAATAAATCCCATTTTCATCCCATTTTATTCCTCCATTATTCTCTATTCGTGATCAGTGAATCACAATAGTGGTATCATAGGAGGTTCTAGTGAAATGGCGGCAAGCGGTGGATTTTTTCCAATGGATAAAAAATTCATGTTGCCCATAATCATGTTTTGAAAGCATATTATAAAATTACTTGTCAGGGTGATTCCAATGACACAAACGAAATTGAAAACGGAGTTAAAACAAGATTCCTAGTCTCAGTCAAAGTTTGGTCAAACTTTGAGTGCTACAGTTTCCCCTTGATGGAGAAGAAGGCACTATTAAATCACCAATGAATTTTCTATTGAGATTCCAATAGCTGTTTTGGAATGCCACATCATCGCCATGTCATCTCCATGTCATCGGATGATCTTGGTCGCTGACACTGATTTGGTCATATCTTGATCAATTGGTGTCCAATTTTGACAATCTAAGAGCCAATTACACCATTTTTGATCATTATAGACACAAAGGCAAACTCCATTTTTCAAAATTATGCACTAATTTTTAAATAATTTAAATTTAATGGAGGGACCATCCATGGGATGTGGTTGAGGGTCCAAAAACGGATAACAAATCCAGGTCAGGTCTAAATATGGAAAGATACCATCATAAAAATGCTACCATTGTGGCATGATGGGTCACAGTAAGAAGAAATATTGAAGTTTTTTATAAGAAAAGGTTCAAATTAGTAACTGACAAAGAAGAAATGGATACGTACACATGACAGTCTATGGAGAAATCATTCTTTATTCCAAAGATGAAGAATAAACATGTTTTCATACATCATACCAAGACATAGAATGGGTGGTCGATACTACATCACCGTACTACATCACTCCACATTGAGAGTATTTATTGACTTATCAAGTTGGTGACTTTAGTGAAGTAAAGATTGAAAATACCAGTTTGGAAGATATTATTGGCATGGGTGATATCCAAGTCAAGATGAATGTTGGATACAAAATCCCCCTGAAGTATGTTCGGCATGTTCCAAGCCTTCAAATCATCATGTTATCAAGTTTAACATTTGATCGACAAGGATATGAAAACATCTTTATCCATGGAGCATAGAAGATGACAAAAGGATCCATCATCATCGCTCGAGGACACATATGTGGTAAGTTGTACAAAAATCATGTGAAAATATGTGCATATATCCTCAACATGGTGGAATGAGAGACGCCATCCAATATGTGACATAGAAGACTCGACTACATAAGTTAAAGAGGGTTATCTACCATGATGAAGAAGAATTACATTATTATTAACAAGGATTCATCACTTGATCATTGTAAATACTTCTTGTATGGTAAGAAACATAGAGTCTCATTCAATACTGATTCATCAAGGAGATTAAAGTTTCTGGATCTAGTTCACTCTAATGTATGTGGACCCATGGAGTTGGATTCACTAGGAGGTAAAAAATAATTCCTATCCTTTATTGATGATGCATCTTGATGGTTATGAGTGTTCTTATTGCAGACAAAGGACCAAGTACTGGACTACTTCAAGATGTTTCATGCCATGGTGGAGCATGAAACTAGAAGGAAGTTAAAGTTTCTCTATTCTGAAAATAGAGGAGAGTACACATCCAGAGAATTTGACTCCTATTGTAGGAGTCAAGGAATCTTACATGAGAGGATGATCCCACATACCACATACCACACAACACAATGAAGTTGCAGAAATAATGAACATAACCATCATAAAGAAGGTCATAATCATGGTGAGTTTGGATAAGCTACCTAATACATTATGGGGAGAAATTTTTTAGGTTTCATGCTACCTAATCAATAGATCACCATAATTCCCACTTAATTTTGAGATTCCACAGAAGATATGGTCTGGTAAACATCCATCTTAATATCATTTACAAGTATTTAGATGTTTGTCATTTTCACATGTATCCAAGGAGCTCAGGTAGAAGCTAGAAGGAAGATCTAATCCATGAATCTTCATCAGATATGAAGATGAGGAGTTCATATACAAGATTTGGAACCCAAAAAAGAATAAAGTGATCAGAAGTAGAGATATTGTGTTCCATGAGAACTATATGACTGAGGAAATTCAAAATCCTAGAATTTATCTAAGGTTAAGTGTCAAGGAATAAATTCATGATCCAACACATGTACCAACACCACTAGTTAATGAAGAGGAGTAGGTGCAAGAAGAATAATAAAAAATGGTCCAAGAGGTAGTGGAGGAGGATATTGAGTAGGGGGAGACTCAATCATCTTCACAAGAAGTTGCAGAACCATCATAGGATCTAGGCGATGTTGTGGATCCCAAACATAACATTTAAGAGGTTCAAAGATATTTATGATAAAGGATTCCATCAAAAAAATATTTAGAGTCAGAGTACTTATTACTGACTGACGAGGAGGATCCTGAAATATATCAAGAATCATATCTACATTCTCTATCATTGGATATGCGAAGTGATGGATCAACATCTACTGAGACTTGTGAAGATCCACACGAAGGAAAATCCGATAGATATGTTGAAAAAGGTAGTTGCTCAGGAGAATCTAGACCTTTGCAGATGGTCTAGTGGATTACAAATGGAGGGGGATAATTGATGGAGATATTATCTAGCTACCTTGGTTGGTGGGTGGTGCACCAACCACAACCATTATGGAGGACTTCCATATTGGGCGCTGCATATTTCACATGTGTAGAAAATATTGTTTTAGAAGACATGGGAGTTGTCAAAGGTGTTGGTGGAAACATTTTTTGAAGTCTAATGGATGGTGGTGATTGGTGGAGGAGTTGTGTCAAAAATGGAATCCTCCCACCATGTATATTTAAGGGGGCCTTGGAGTGACTCTTAAAATCATAAATCCAATCCAGAGAGCTCCATTCTATTTAAGAGTCGGGATAAATTCATGTGAGAGAGAAAGATGTATAAAGGAAGTTTTTTGTAACCTTTATTCAAGTTGAAATAAATCCCATTTTATTCCCATTTTATTCCTCCATTATTCTCTATTATTGATCATCAAATCACAACAGGTGTGACCTTGATGTTCAGCGGCGTCATATCCTTTAAAGGGATTGGCCTTCTCGGTGGTGGGATTCAATGAAATTAGAAATGCTCAGTTTGAATCAAAATGGTCGGTGACACAGTTGCTTCAGCTTCAACCAGATCAACAATAGCTTTGAGTTTCTTCATCCTCCACTACACTCGGATTCAGTTCAGTCTTGATTACCACTAATGTCATCTCCAAGCTTCAATCACGATTTCAATGGTTCTCTTGGCTTCCCAGAACCGTACTCGGTTCCTTCATTGGATTCCATAGAGAAGAGCTCCGGTGGCTTAGGGAGAAATGGATACATAGCTATTTGGATATGTGGGATTTCTAGGGAGATAATCTGATATATAACCATTTTTCTATGTTGGGTATCTAATAAATAACTACATCCGTGTGTAGAATCCTCTTCAAAATTGGCTACATGGGGAATCTTGAAACAAGGCTATGTAGATCTGTGTAAATTAGAAAAATAAATCAATTATATAAATGTCAAATAATAAAAACATTAAATTTAAGAATTAAATTTATATTAAAAATCATTAAACACTAAACTACACATTTAAAAAAAATCACACACATTATTTTGTTTAAAAAATAAATGATTAAAAATTATAAAAAATCATAAAATTTATTAAATGATTATTTAATTAAAAAAAATAAATAATAGATAAAAATGAAAAAAATAATTCAATTATAATTCAATGATACAAATTATTAAATTATTTAAAGAAAATATATTAAAATAAATACATCAATAAATTAATTAATATATTAATACCAAAAATAAAAAGAGAAAATAATTTAAATAAAAAACACAAAGAAAACAAAGGCACTGAATAAAAATAATACTTTAAAAAAAAATTCAGAGTTAAATAATAGAAACTCAAAGGTGGAAAAAATAAGCACTTAAACATAAAAAACACTAATTTAAATAATAAATTATTAAATTTAATATTTAAAAAACTAATTGACACAACAATTATAATTATCCAAAAAATAGATTTATAGAAACAATAAATCCCTCAAAAAGAATATTCCAAAATGTAATGAATAAATGCCACATAAATGGGTTTACTGCTAGCCTTGACCATATAGTATGTCATATTGGGGATGATACAAGGGTTCCGACTTAGAACTCCTTGGAAAGGCTCATCAATCTTATTAAATTAAGTGCATTATAATAGAGTTATATTACACCATGGATGACACATGGATTTATATATGGAATTCATTAGATGGGATCATTTGAAGAGAGGAGTTATATTACACCATGAATGACACTTGTGTTCCTCATGTGAAATGCTAAGGATGAGATTAGAGGGAAATGTATTATATTATTCCTCGAGCAACACTTGAGTTCCCTATGTAGACAAGCAAGGATAGGTTTAGGAGGCTATGCCATTATACCATGCCTCAGGGATACCTAGATTCCTATTAGAAATTCCATGGATGGCCTTGTAGGGTGATGGGTTATATTACACCTAGACCAATACTAGGGTTCCCTAAGTGGAATACCTTGGATAGACCTAGGATGCAATTAAATAAATTTAATGATGCGTCTTCCAAATCAATAAACACACTTGGAGTCAGTCAGTAATTTCTATATATAACAACCCGGTATATTCACTTTCTTTCAGTTCTAACACATCACTTGTACGAGTATGATCATATGAAGATGACTTGTTTATGAGCTCAGATCCCAAGCCTATAACACAATAAAAATGAAATAAATAAATGTTTAAAGACATTAAAAATTAGTTAGAAGTCAGTAGTGTCGGTCTGGTGTCCCACGAGGAACCCGAATCAATGTGGGTTATTTATTTACTACATTATATTGATTACCAATTTCACACTGATCATTGTATATATATAGAATGGATAGTGATAGACACCATAGGTAATTGCCTAATGAGTTCATGCCATACCTTTTTGGGTTTCCAATTAGTACCCAAATAGATTTTATAGATACAAGTAGGGACAAGGGAAAGTGTCTAGCTATAGACACTTGATATTCTATACTAGGATGGATTACTAGGATCGAGCATATGCTTGTGATTCTATGGAAGATAGCTTTTGATATTTTTTTCATTTTTGGATAGCATGTTGTATATATCTGTTGATTTATTTCCATTTTATTCCCTCATATTCTATATCATACATAAATTACATCATATTTATATGACACTGGATATGGGTTTTCATTGATTATGATGTTTTTACAATACTTATGAATATTCTGGATGTTATGATTCTATTGTTGAATCATCATGCATTCACTATTTTATTCTATTATCACCACTGCATCTCACTATGATCATGAGGGTATAGTCTCCCCATTGTACTATCATAGACCATCACTTCTATCCGGAAACCTCTGGTGTATAGGGAGGTGCACTTGATGCCATGTGTCCAACCGAGTTTGGTTACTTATCAGTGAACCTGGCCCAAGATGTTATAAAGTGGTATCATAGCATCCTTTTACCTTTGTATTACTATTTGGGTTATTAGATAAATGACTATGAATGTTTCGTAATTTGGTAATGATCCTGTTCCTGGGAGTAGTTAACCCACATACAGGAAAAAGAAAAATTACCTAAGATGGGGCTTATTATTCTGGATTATGATTATTATGGTTATACTAATTTCACTAATAAGTGAGACACAAGATTTTTGGTGTTTATTATTATTATTAAGGATTCACCTTTTTACCCTTGGCTCAATATGACAAGAAGGTAACATCTCATGCCTTATTATAGACACTTTAGGATTCACATAGAATGCATATTCCATGTCATGTTCATATTATCATGTTCATTTCTTGCTACATATTGTTGGCACCTTGACTATTATATTTTCAAAAATTATGCTAATGTTTCTTATAGAAAGAAAATAATTGGATTAATTAAAATGTATGCATCAACCTAAATAGTGTTTCCCCATGTATCTTGATATTGGATCCTTAATTAACCAATTATGGTATGTTTGAGTCATGAACCATTGGTTGCATGGTCTAAAATGTTAGTTAGTAGTGATTACATGGATACCAATTTCAATTTAAAGTGTGTGTGTACCTCTATAAATTAGGAATTTTTATCCATTTAATTGAATCATCATAAGAGAATGGTTTTAGTTACATGACATGTTAGTTGAAACTTATAAATCCTATAGCTTTATAACTTGGGAATGGTGACTCATCTAAATGGATTGTGATATATATCTACATATAAATGACTACAAACTTGATAAAATTTAAACTCTTAAATAAATTGTTACCATTAAATAGGGATTCCAATTACAGTGTAAATGGTTTTTTCCTCTATACCTTGCAATTGAAACTCCATATATTGGGACTTCTACTATCGGATATGAGACCTTTAATCTAACCCAACCTTAGTATTGGGAAATAGGGAGTGTCGCTTGTGACTCTTATGATCTTCTAAAAACTACCTAGACCTGGATTTAGGAGTAGATAGATGGGTGTTGGTTCATATATAGGAAGGATATGTACCTATCCTATTTATATATTTATGATAATTGTGTTATCAAATTATATTCTGAAATGTGTGTTTTGAAATTGTAGAAATATTCCACCCTGAAGACCTCATGCTAAGTGATAGGAAGGTAGCAATGACCATGCTCTAGAGGTGGAGGGGCTTGAGCCACCAATCTTACCTCTTATAGTGCCACCTGCATCACCTCCCACTATTCTTGATTTGGGAACCAATGCTCAGTTTCAATAGGGATTCCTACAATTTATGTATTCTATACAGGGAGCCCATGACCTACCCCTACTATGGCATAGTTTTCATGAGAATTCTAGCAGCATCACCCTCCTAAATTTTCTAAGGAAGGTGGACCTCAGGCTGTTGAGTCATGGATAGAGGCCATTTTATCTATCTTTGAGCATTTATATATTTACCCATACATGAGTGTTAAGTTTATGAAGTATATGCTTCATGATTCTTACTAGAGTTTGTGTGACATTATTAATTAGGTAGATTATCACCGGGATATGCCCTAGATAGACTTCCATAAGGCCTTCTATGATTACTTATTTCCATAAACACTGAGAGTAGGATGCACAAGAGAGTTTATGCATCTAAATCAGGGTATTATATCTATGATGTATTATTCATCTTGCTTCAACAATCTTCATAACTTTGCACAAACTCTCGTGGGTGATGATTTGGAGACAACAAGACGGTTCAAGGATGGACTTGTATATGCCATCTGATCTCAGGTTAAAGTCTTTTGGTTGGCTATAATTTTAGAGATATTGAACTAGGCCCTCATTACTAAGTGGAACCTAAGGGAATCTTATGGTTTATTTTAGGGTAGTTCTACACCGAGATAGGGAATAAGTTTATCTAGTGGATGAAAACATCACCTTGAGTCTTCTTGTGGGAGTAGCGACAATTAGAGGGAACACACTGATAGTTTCATGGTGTGTCATCTGTGTGGTAGACTAAGTCATAAGAAGCCCTAGTGTACCATGGCCCCAATTAGGTTCTAAGCTTGCGAAAAGATGAGGCAACTTTAGCATTTTTGTAGAAATTTTCCTCAAGTTCCTAATTAGATAGGATTTTCACTGAGCTCATATTCAGGAGTGGGATCAAAATCTCCACATTAGGTGGGAAGATATATTATTACTAGCTAATCAGGATGAGGATGTGGATTTGGTTGTGGAAGCTATTCCTATGTGATTTAGCACCAGTAGAGTGGGTCTGCTTGGGGTAGTCATGTTATAGCTCAAGGTTGTGGATATTGCTAGATATATGTAGTAAAATATATACCATAGGAGTATATAATCAAGCCTTCTATAGTTCATTGTACGATTTTAGTATCCTCTACTCTTATATCTACCTTATTTGATATGGGTGATTCAAATTCTTTTATATAACTGAATGATATAGAAATCCTTGGGCTAGATATAGAGTACTTTTATGGTGTCATGACCCTAGGTAATCTACAGGGAGTATGATCATAAATTGTATATCAATTTAGGGACTTTACCCTTCAAATAAGAAGATATTGCTTCATATGGAACCTCTTTTTCCTTAAGATGATAGGTTTTGAAATCATTGTCGAATTGGACTAGCTGGTTCCTCACCATGATTATTTCAATTATTACCACTAAAAGGTTTCATTTTCATCACCAGAGGGTAATAACTATATTTATAAAGGGTAATGGGATGTACAATTTGCTTGAGCTAGAACCAAACATCATGGGATGAGTGGAGAAACCACATATATTGTCAGTATCTTTATGAGAGATTAGGGAATTTGATAGGCTAATTTCCCTCTTATAGTGGATTTTTTTAGGGATGTATTCCCTGACGACTTTCAGGACAACCTCTAGAGAGATAGGTAGAGTTTACTACTGAGCTATTTTTAAGAGAAATATTATCGTCTATTCCTACTTATAGGATGACACATACCAAGCTTCAGGAGCTCAATAGGAAGTTATAGGACTTGGATGATAAGAGTTTTATACAACCTGGTATATGTACTTGGGGTTCACCTATCATTTTCACCAAGAGGGGGGATGATACCCTCATACTTTTTTCAGATTACCAGAAATTAAAATAGTTTACAGTTAAGAACCAGTATCCACAACCTCATAAAGACAACCACTTTGATCAGATCCAAGGAGGTCAGGTATTCTAAAATATTGATTTGAGGTCAGTCTTCCATTAGGTATGATTCAGGCCTTCAGATATACCACATACAACATTCCATAATAGATATGTCTCGTATGATTATTTGGTCATGTTTTTTGGTCCCACAAATGTGCCAATAGTTTTCATAGATACAATGAATTGGGTTTTCCACCTACTGGATTCATTAGTGGTAGTCTTCATAGATGAAATCTTGGCGTACTCAAAAACTCGACACAAACTTGCTAAAAATCATGATATTGTTTAGATCACACTAAGAGAGAACTAGATGTATGTTAAGATAACAAAATTCCACTTTTGTATTGATAAATTTCACTTATTAGGTCACATTATCTCAGATATAGGAGTATCTATTGACCTAGAGAAGGCGAGAGATGTAATTTCTTGTTAGCATTCCAATAATGTCTTTGATGTATGGAGTTTATTAGGGAAATATATCTATTATATCTACTTTATAAATAAATTTTCATGCCTAGAATAACCTCTTACAGGCTTGACTAAAAATGGAATAAAATTTATATGGTATGAATCATGCGAGAAATCCTTTCAGGAGTCGAAAGGAAGACTAACTTCAGTGTTGATCTTGATTCTTCCAGATCTGAGCATAAGTTACATAGTTTATTGTGATGATTCAAGAATTAGGTTGGGAGTATTTCTAATGTAGAGAGATTGAGTCTTGGAGTATGAGTCTCATAAGTTGAGGCCCCATGAGTAGAATTATCTGATGCATGATCTCAAGTTAGCAGCTGTGGTTTATGCCTTATGTTGTTGGAGGTACTATTTGTTGGGAGAGTGGTTTATGGTATATAAAGACTACAAAATCCTGAAATACATATTTAACTAGCATGAATTGAACCTTAAACAATGAATATGGGTTTAATACCTACATTTTTTTTGATTTTGAGCTTGCTTATATGCTTGGGAAAGGCAATGTAGCGGCAAATTCTCTGAGCTGGAAGACTTAGACATAGACAGTTCAGGAGGTATGTGGTGAGTGGAAATTGATGACCCTATATTTTTTGATTCACTAAAAGGTACAAGAGTGTCACAAGTAACCTATTATTATAGCTTTGGTTGTGACCCATTCACTTCTATATATAGTGAAGATGAGGCAACATTCTTATTTTGTGGGCCTATTCATATGGGAAAGTGTTTTAGGCGAAGACCCATCGCCTGGATGGGCTGTTGATAGGGATGGGGTCATACACATTTATGGGTGTGTTTGGGTTTCAGAAGACATATGTGAGGAGTTTATGTGAGATTCAAATGCATCTACTTAGGCCATAAATCCTGATATTAACAAGAAGTACTATGACTTACACCGTCAATATTGGTGGCCTGGTATGAAAAGGGAGATAACTAACTTTGTTACTAGGTGTGACACATGTCATCAGGTGGAGGAAAAACACAAAAAACCAGCAGGGATCTTGTAACCATTTCTCATTCTAGAATGGAAATGGGATGATGTCACAATAGATTTTTTATTGGTTTACCTAGGTCCCCTCTAGGTAGTGATGCAATATAGGTAATTTTTGATAGTCTAACAAAGGTCACCCATTTCTTTCCTATTCAAGAGACCTTTTAGTGGATAAGATTAGAATGCTATATGTTAGGGAGTACATACACCTTCATGGAGTTCCATTTATTATTTTATCAAATAGGGATTCTAGATTTACATTGTAGATTTGGTAGGTATTTCAGAAGGATTTGGGTTCATAGGTACTGATAAGTACAACCTATCAATCACATACTGATAGTCAGTCTGAATGCATGGTAAAGGTGTTAAAGGAAAATCTCTAAGAAAATTTCCTTGATCTTTGAGGTTATTTGGAATTAAATTTATCACATTTTAATTTCTCTTATAATACAGATATCAATAAACTATACAGATGGATCCTTATGAGGCCCTATGTGGTAGGTCATGCCATTCACCCCTATGGTGATTAGAGGAAGGCAAGGTATCTTTACTAGGACCTCATCTTGTTCAGGAAACCTTGGAGTAGGTACAACTGATTAGGAACTATATGGATACATCTTAGTCTAGGCATAAGACTTATACTAATCGTTTTTAATAACCTATGGAGTTCAAGGTTGGGGATCAACTCTTCTTGAACGTACACCTAGATTGGGGCATCAAAAAATCCAGATGAAGTGTTAGATATCACCTCATTTCATCATAACTTTTGATATTTTGGAGAGGGTAAGATCAGTGGATTATCAAATATCACTCACATAAATATATCAGGGTGTGCACAATGCTTTCATGTTTCTATGTTACCTCCTTATTATTTAGACCTATCACATGTTCTTAATCCAGTGAGGTTGAGCTGTAGGTAGTTTCTTTATTTGAGGATCATCCTATACATATAGTTTATTGGAGCATGAATGATCTTTGAAGAAGGTCAGTTCCTCTAGTACGCGTACTATGGAAGCAAAATCATGTATATAAAAAGACCTAGGAGTGAGAGGCTAACGTACATGCTCAGTGGCTGAAACTATTATCATATGATGATTTACCACTATTAGAAGGGAAACTTTGGGTGGTTGTAAAAACCCAAATTTTCTTATGAGGTAAAAATCCTTTAAATTTCAATTTAAAACCTTTTTTACTCTAATAAATGTTCCTAAGAGGTTAATAAAGCATTCAAAAGTTTCTAGTGATTATTTGGAGCCTAGAGCTCTAATTTTTAGAGGAAACAGATGATGTGTATAGTCATTCCTCAATTAGTGATAACCGTACACCTCAAATTGTGTAGCCCTATAAGGGTGAAACACGATTTTTCAAACAATGTAATGAACCCAAAAGGTTGTGTGTTTTGTTGTAGGCTGGTCATAGAGGATCTACAAGGGTTATGCATGGTTTGTCAAAATATGCGCCTAGCCCATGCGAGGGGGGTGACACCCTAGACAGTGTTGGTGCGCAGTTTGGAAAACCATGTTGCCAAACCATGCACCATTTAAAAATGAGTGAAATTATTTTTTACCCCTTATTCATTATAAATTTATTCTCCCTTTTTTATTCCCCAAACTGTTCAACAACTCCTCTCCTTCATTGAGATCTCCCTTATCCCATGAAGCTAGGATTTAAGCTCACCTCTCCACCTAAACTCCGATTCTTCTACCATTAATCATTCTAGATAACCATCGATAAGTGCATCAATCATATTGATTATTTTATTTGCTTATCTCACTATATGTAATTCTAAATCCACATAAGTTAATATTCACTATTTTTAGGATATTTTTCTATTTATCTAATTTATCCCATTCTATCCCAAATTAAAGGCCCATAATAGGCAAGAATTCATCTATGACCATAAGGTAGGTGTTATAGTTTTTTTTCTCCAAAAGTATTGATGTTTATATTACACATCTTCATACTGTGCGTCGAACCTTCTATGTGACTGTAATAGAACAAAGCTCCCCAATCCATTAATTTTTCAAAATCTAATGTTTGGGGTATTCTAAGAGGCAACGATAGCTCATTTCAAGAGTTTTTAGAAATTATAGTTTTTCCATTAGCAGGTAACATCATTAGGTAGTATTAGTAGCTCGCATCAGTAGCTCTCCTTGGTAGGTGGTATCAGTACCTTACGTCAGTAGATCACATTAGTAGCTCATGTTGGTAGCTCATGTAAGTGGATCAACATTAGTGGCTCAGTGTTAGTGGATCAACGTCAGTAGGTAGGGCGTCGATAGGTTGGTCGTCGGTAGTTCGACCGTCAGTAGGTCGGGCGCCGATAGGTCGGGCATCGATAGGTCGGGCACCGGTAGGTTGGGTGTTGGTGACTTGCATCAGTGAGTCAAGCATCGGTGGGTCACATTGGTGACTCACTGTCGGTGAGTTGTTTTCAGTGACTCGCGTCAGTGACTCACCCATCAGTGAGTCATTTCTAGTTTTCTCCAATTTTTCTAGTTTTACCCCTCTTACATTTTATTTGACATAAACCAAGTTTAAAACCTATTTTTGGTAATTTCTAAAGGTGTTTCAAAGGATATTAATTATATCTTTAATATTTTAATGCACCTGAGACTTTGAAATAGTTAAACCGTGTAATATTGATCATGATCTGACTTTAATATCCCTTCAAACTATTTTCCTTTCATTGATATATGATCTAGATCTTCTAAGTCGAGATCTTCTTCCCCATGTGCTTCTATTTTCTCTCAGTATGCCCAGAGACTTCATTCCCAGTGGAGTCATGTGTTTTATTATGGCCTTCAGATCCAGTTTTCCTTTGAGTCTTTACTACTACTTATGCACCCCCTATTTTTGGCATAATGTGGAGTTACTGATCGTCTATTTTTTTAGGTAGGAGTTCCTTCTTCTCTATTTATTTGTGTATCATACAGGGTGGGTAAACTAATTTCTCTTTGTAATTAAATTCAAATCCCAACTTTTAATTAAGGCTATTACGAAGATAATCAGACCTGTTATGATAACTGGTTTTGTTACCTTAGTAATAAATAAGGGGCGGGGAAGATGATGATGATGATTGTGTTTTTTTATATGTTATCTTTGATCTAGGCTATTATTTGTGTTGGCTGTATGCCTTCTGAAAATCATGTTTGTTGGTGGTGTTTATTTTCACAACCGACACATGAATACTTGTTGTTAACCTTCCATTGAATGACTGTGAACATGAAAACTTGATTAATTATGTATATCCGATTAATTAAATGGATTACCCAGGATAAAACTTGTTCTGTGATAAACCTATTTTATAAAATTGGAATTAAATAATGAGTGTGTTAAATCTGAATACACCTTACTGTTTGGTGTGGCTCTGTGTTGTGTATGGATCTGTTCGACCTTATGTTTTTTGTTGGTTGTGCAGTTCTATGGTTGGGAGTGTGGTTGTGTGTATGGGGTGGTACATGTAGTGTAATGGAATATCAAGATGATATTTTGATTGATTGTGGAATGGATAAAATTTTTGTGTAGTGGGACTGCATCTCGGTTGTGTTATGGTTGTTGGAAATGGTTTGCTTGTGTAGTGGGACTGCAATCTAGTTGAGTTTTTTTGTTTTGATAGATATGGTGATTTTTGTGTAGCGGGGATACCAAGGATGGTTTGGGATGAATAATTTTGAATAAGGATAGTATTACCTTGTGTGGGACTTTTACCTGAAGTTTCTAGAGACTTTTTTGGAGTGTGTGTGGTTTATGATGTTACTTGTGGTGCGCTGTGTTTGGTAGTTGCTTGGGTAGGGATGGAATAAATTAATAAATAAATAAATTGTCTAATACAGAGTGATAATTGGTTAAATGGATTAGATGGGGTTATGAATTAAGTCTGTGGCTGGCTGTGTGGATATGCATTAGAGGTGGCATCAAGGGTAGTTTTTTTGTGGACCGGTTTTTTGTTTTGAATACCCTTGGTGCTGGTCGCCACCCAGGGGCCTATTAGAGATGGTACTTAGGGGGTCATTATATTTTTTTCATTATAAATAAGGAAGTTTAGGAAAATTTTCCATCCTTTCCCTCATATTGAAAGAGGTTCATGATAGAATGGTATCAGAGGATGATGGTTGAGAGATTGAATGGAGTTTGGAGTTAGGAACAATAATGATTACATGGAATGGTAGGGAAATAATGTTAGGTTGTCACGACCCGTCCTCGGGGCCCGTGCCGTGACTACCCCAAGCTCGCCTTCCATAGGCCAGGGGCTGGCGACTAGCACCAAGGCATAAATCCCAAAAAAAAGGGAAGGCATTGCCTTTGAAAAGTAAACAAGCACCACAGAGTAAGCAAGTGGAAAAGTAAACACTAAGTAAAAACTATACAAGCTGTGTTGAAAGTAAAAGGGGCCGGAAATACAATCCCAACTGTAAAGTACAACTGAAAGGGAAAAACAGCAACTGGAAAGAAAAGCCGCAGCGTTGAGCCGTCCTCTGGAAGTCCCACCTGAAGGGTGGGAACAGATAGCCTCCACAGCTCCTCGGTCCAGCCATACGCTCCGAGTGCGTCCTACCCAGTGGTCTACCCCCAGGTACCGTCCTGCTCCGCACGCCTCCACCATGATCAGTGTTGTCCGTCGTCTGCAACCAACACAACGAAGTGCGGGCATAGCCCGTGCAGGGGTGAGTATAATCTACTAAGTAGGGACCCCAATACCCCCGAAGGTCTCCCAAAATCCACAAAGGATAATCCACATAGGAAAGATACAATCACGAAGTAAAAACTGACACTGCTTAGGTATATGCCCATACATATACCTAAGTCATCAATTCCCGTTCGGCTCCAACGTTCGAGCCCAAGCACAACCCAGTACACCCAGGAAAGTAAACGTATACCCACACAGGATAGCACAACACAATCCACAAAGGAGAGTAAATAGTAAATCCACACAGGATATCTCAACACAATCCACAAAGGAGAGTAAACAGTAAATCCACACAGGATAGCTCAACACAATCCACAAAGGAGAGTAACACATGATTCAGCTCACACAGGTATACTTCTTCGGATGACGACAAAGATGATCACTGATCCATCTAAGTCGTCGGACCCACAAAGGATCGATAGGTAACTAACCCCCGCAATGACCCACACAGGATCGGGCCCACACAGGACCTGTAGGCGCTGGCTCACACAGAACCGCTGAGCGCTGACCCACACAGGATCGGGACCACACAGGACCGGGCCCACACAGGACCTGTAGCACTGATCCACGTAGCATCACTGAGTGCAGTAGTCGTCGAAGTCCACTGAGGATCTCTGCACGGTCGTCTTCGCAGTCCACTGAGGATCTCTGCACGGTCGTTGTCGGAGTCCACGGAGGATCTCTGCACGGTCGTCGCTGTCGAAGAAGCAGTCGCAGCCAGCACTAGGGTTCCCGCACACAGCAAGCTCGTTCGGGAGGGTCCGCTCCACGAGCCGAGAGGCTGATACATCAACTGACACAAAGTACAAAGTTGATGTATACAAAAGTTCCGTATCGTCAATAGGAACTCAACGTCGCAGACGGCGCGTCAATCGGACGCCCGGTCTGAGAGTTATTGGCTTTTTCGTCCCAGGGGCCCGGTTGGTTTTTAAGGCAAAACCAACCCAACCGTACTCCACCTACATACAAACCTTGGGCGAAGTGATCCAAAAGATCCGTCTCACTTAGAGGAAACCACCAAAACTGACGGCACGTCAATCGGACGTCCGTAGCTCAAGATATGAGTGTTTCCGCTCCGAGGGCCCGGTTGGTTTTGTGTACGAACCAACCCGACCGAAGTCAAAGTATTCCGAAACCTTGAGTGCGATATACCGAAACGACCTTCTCGATCCAAGGATCGCATTGCCGCTGACGGCGAGTCGTTTGGAGGCCCTTATCTCAAGTTACGAGCATTTGACCGAAAACAGTCCGAAGACGGGGGGTCCGGGCCCGGGCTGAGCCGGCCCGACCCCCCCCCCCCCCCCCCCTTGGGTCGGCCGAACTGGGTCGACCCGGTCCGGCCCGGCCAGGGCCGGTCCGGCTCGGCGCGGTCGAGCGGCCAAGCGGCCGACGCGGGGGGAGCCGCCGCCCCGCGTGACACCCCCGCGGCACCCGCGGGGTGTCGGCCAGACAACCGGACGCGGCTGAAGCCGCGTCCCGAGTGATGCGGGGGGGAGCCACCGCCCCCGCGTGACACCCCCGTGACACCCGCGGGGTGTCTCCCTGACGACCGGACGCGGCTTCAGCCGCGTCCCGCGAGGCCGCGGGTCCGCGAGCGCCGCCGCCGCGGCCGGTGTCGCGGCGGTCTCGTCCGGCGGCACGCCGGGCGCCGCCGTGCCGTCGACCCGCGCCGCCGCCGGCTTCTGTGGGCCGCCGGAGTCGCTCCGGTGGCCCATTTTCTTTCTCGTCTGCGCCGTTTCTCCTCCCGGGTTCCTTTCTTCACTGCGGGATCGTCAGACTTCCGTTTCGGCACGTTCTGTCGTCGCCCGTCAAATCCACACAACCACGAAGAACGACGGAGGGTTGTCGGGCCGTGTTCATTTGGCCCGCACCCTCCACGTTAGATATAAACAACGGGAGAACTTTTATTCCACACAGGAAACAACAATTTTAATGAATTAAAATTGTTCACGAATCCGGTTCTTTAACTTTTTAAAGAAACATTTACGGGAATATAAAAAAAGGGGTAATTCCAAAAATAAATCCCTACCTCGTAGTCGTCGTCGACGGGTCCTTCGCGGAATTGCTCATCGCGGAAGAAGGGGATCGTTGTGTCATCGCGGAAGGGCGTCGCGTCGTCGCGGAATCCAGCGTTGAGTCGGCGAACTCAAACAGCTAATCGAGGATTCGTTACGGAGGAAGAGACGTCGCAAAAGAACGTTGCAGGAAGGGAACGTCGGCGTCGTGGAACACGGCGTCGCGTCGTCGACTTCTGCGGGTTCGACGTTCTTCGTCGGAGGCCGGCGTTCTTCGCGTTCTTCGCGTTCTTCACGAAGAAGGATGAAGGCTCAAGAGCTCTGACAAATCTCTCTGTGAGTAATCCTCCCAAAGACTTGTTGGTCTTATTTTATTATAACGCCAACAAACAAAAAGGTAAGTAACGACCCATCAATTCGTTGTATTAATTCAACGAAAGTAACAACTCATTTAATTTACGAAGAAAACAGCCCAATTAAATGGTCTGTTAAGAATTTAAGAAAAAGCGTCAGTTGACTTTCATAATGATGGGTTTTCGCGGGTGCGTTACTTAGCGGAAAGAAACGGCGGGGCTCGTGCGGGCCCCACCTCAAAAATATCCTACCAAGGGGGTAGGATATTTCTGGATAGCATCCTATCCGTTTCAACTCAGTTTAAGCCGCTATTAAGTGGCTTCAAGTGGCTTCCAAGTGGCTTAAGTGAAATAAAATAAAGTTGTCAAAAAATTATTTTATTTCTTAACCTTAAGCCCGAAAATTTAAAAACCACACCCGAGCAAACACAACTCCGGAAGAGGCATTTCTAAGAAAATACCGGCGCTGCGATTTCATCGGTGCCCTCAGAATTCGATTCCGGGCACCGGTTCAAAAGTTAGAAAAACCCGCTCGTCCGTTCACTGAACGTACCCGAGCCAAACTTCGGAAAAAGATTTCGGGCACACCGGGCCTTGGAATCAGGTGCCGTCAGAAACTGAGCTCTTGAAAAATTTCAAAGAAAATTAATAAAAAAAATTTCCTTGAAATTTACAGGTCTTTAAATTACTCCCACCTCAGGGCTTTACGTCCCCGTAAAGATACATCATAAACTAGGGAAACAAATGTGGGTACTGAGCACGCATCTGAGCCTCCCGCTCCCATGTGCTATCATGGAGGTTCCCGTGCTGCCATCTGATGCGCACAAGAGGAATCGATCACCCACATAGGACCCGCTCCTGTCGATACTCTATCTCCACTGGGACCTCCGCAAAAGTCTCCCCATCATCCACGTCTAGCTCCCCATAGTCAATGATGTGCGTCGGGTCGTGCACGTATCTCCTCAGCTGAGATACGTGGAAGACGTCGTGCACCAGGTGCAACTGAGGTGGTAGAGCCAGGAGATAAGCCACCTCGCCAATCCCGCTGATGACCTGGAAAGGCCCGATGAAGCATGGAGACAACTTGCCGCCTCGGCCAAATCTCCGCAAACCACGTCGAGGCGAGACACGCAAGAAAATGTGGTCGCCATCCTCGAACTCTAGTGGCCTCCGCCTCCTGTCAGCATATGACTTCTGCCGGCTCTGAGCTATCCTCATCCGCTCCTAGATGACCTGGACCTTCTCTGTCGTGGCCCGGACCATCTCTGGTCCCACAAGTGCTGACTCCCCAGGGTATGTCCAGCACAAAGGAGAACTGCAAGGCCTGCCGTACAACGCCTCGTAGGGTTCCATCCCGATGGTGGAGTGGTAGCTGTTGTTGTACGCGAACTCCACCAAGGGTAGGTGGTCCTCCCAACTGCGACCAAAGTTGAGGACACATGCGCGGAGCATGTCCTCGAGAGTCTGAATGGTCCTCTCTATCTGACCATACGTCTGAGGGTGAAAGGCAGTGCTCAGACGTAGTCGCGTCCCGAACGCCTCCTGCAACCCCTTCCAAAGCCGGGAAGTAAAACGAGTGTCCCGATCGGAGACGATAGTCGATGGCACACCGTGAAGCCATACAATATCCTGAACGTAGAGATGCCCCAAGCTCTGCACTGAGCCCTGCTCTCTGATGGGTAATAAGTGTGCCGACTTGGTGAGTCGGTCAACAATCACCCAAATGGAGTCGTGACCTCTGGAAGTAGGTGGAAGTCCAGTCACAAAGTCCATAGATATCCCGTCGCACTTCCACTCCGGGACCTCCAAGGGCTGTACCAAGCCTGCTGGTACCTGATGCTCTGCCTTCACCTGCTGGCAGGTGAGGCACCGTGAAACGAACTCTGCCACAGCCTTCTTCATGCCCGGCCACCAGTGCTGTCGTCTGAGATCCTGGTACATCTTTGCCACTCCAGGATGTACTGCCAAAGGAGAAGTGTGAAACTCTCTCAGCACCTCCTCTCGTAAAGCGACTGGTACCAAGGTACGTCCTCTGAAAAGGACATCGTGCTCTTCTCCAAGGGAGAAACCATCAGGTGCCTGTCCCGAGGATATCTGTGCACGCCGTGTCTCACAGTCAGCATCCCCACGCTGTGCCTCTCTGACCCACTGCAGTAGTGGAGGAGATACTGTGAGAGACTGAAGGAAGGCTGCTCCATCTCTATCCATGAAGGATATCTGCAAAGCGGCTAGCTGCTCTGTCGCCTCCTCAAGTAGCTATATGCCCGTCCTCCTACTGAGGGCATCGGCTACCACATTCCCCTTCCCAGGAGTATAGACTATCTCAAAGTCATAGTCCTAGAGGAACTTGAGCCATCGCCGCTGTCTCAGGTTCAGGTATTTCTGAGAGAAGATGTACCTGAGACTCTGGTGGTCAGAAAAGACTGTAAAGCGCTTGCCCATCAGATAGTACCGCTATGTCTTCAGGGCGAAGACCACTGCTTCTAACTCCAGGTCATGAGTGGCATAGTTCTGCTCATGCGGCCTCAACTGACGTGATCCATAGGCAATCACGGTCCACTCCTACATCAGGACACACCCGAGTCTGGTCCCTGATGCATCGCAGTAGACTACGTATCCAACTCCCTCCTCAGGCAACCTCAATATAGGTGCGCTGGTCAATCTCTGTCTCAGCTCCTGAAAGCTCTGCTGACATCTATCTGACCACACAAAGGGTTTCCCCTTCTTTGTCAAAGCTGAGAGTGGCGCCGCAACTCTAGAGAAGTCTGGAACAAATCTTCGATAGTATCCGGCTAGACCCAAGAAACTCCGCACCTCCGTCACGCTCCTGGGTGGCTCCCAAGCTAGCACTGCCTCGATCTTCGCGGGATCCACAACAACTCCCGCCTCAGAAATGACGTGCCTCAAGAAGTGGACCTCACGTAACCATAACTGGCACTTCTAGAGATTTCCATAAATCTAGTGCTCTCGGAGTGTGTCTTGTACAACTCGTAAGTGGTAGGCGTGCTCCTCCTCCGTGGTCGAGTACACCAAAATGTCGTCGATGAAGACCACGACAAATCGATCGAGGTATAGCTGAAAGATCCTGTTCATGAGGCTCATGAACACTACTGGAGCGTTGGTTACACCGAAAGGCATAACCAAGAACTCATAGTGGCCATACCAACACCTTAAGGTCATCTTCTGCACGTCCTCGTCTCGAACTCTGAGCTGATGATAGCCTGACCTGAGGTATATCTTCGAGAACCACCGTGCTCCCTTGAGCTGATCGAAGAGGTCATCAATCCTCGGTAGCAGATACTTGTTCCTCACTGTCACCTGGTTCAGGCGACGATAATCGACACACAGTCGCAAGCTCCCGTCCGCCTTCTTGGCGAACAATATCGGGGAAGCCCAGGGTGAAACACTGGGTCGGATGAACCCCTTACCCTGCAAGTCCTCCAACTGTACCCGTAGCTCTCAAAGCTCAGAGGGGGCCATCCGATACGCTGGAGTGGATATCGGGGCTGTCCCGGGGTACAAATCAATATAAAAGTCTACCTCTCCGCGAGGAGGTAGCCCTGGAACGTCGTCGGGGAAGACGTCCGCATACTGATCCACCACTACAGGAAAACTAGGACTCCGCACGTCAACTGCTCCAAGGATGAGGCTAGCCAACTGATGAGTGATGGGCTGTCCTCTCCTCTGCGTGAGTCCATCCTGTGCTGCGAAGGCTCCCTTCTCGCCGGTGAAGGTGAACCTGCTCCCATCGGTGCGCACACATCGCACCTTGCGCCTAATGCAGTCAATCTGTGCATGGACCGTAGATAACCAATCCATGCCCAAGATGACGTCGTAAGGCCTCGACGCTGCTACAAGAAGATCCCAGCCGAAGCTCTCGCCTCCTAGAGTAAGCTCACACTGCCGGCACCAGTGCGTAATCGTCGAGTCTGCTCCCGTAGGAGTCTTTAGCCGTAAGGATCGAGCCAACGGCTCTGTCGGAATCTCCGAGCTCCGAACAAGGGCAGTGACTATAGAAGAGTGACTCGCTCCTGTGTCTATAAGACTGTAGCAAGGGTGGAATAGACACAGATCGTACCTCAAATCATCTCTGGCGGGCCGTTGTCATAGGCCTCCACTGCCTGGAGCTGTGCCTCTCTCTGCCCGCCAGCTCCCTGTGGTCGGGGCGGGCCTCCTGGGGGTGGTGGTGGCAGAGCCTCAAAGCATCGCCCACCACCCGCTGCTCAGCCAGCTCCTCTGCCTCGTCCACCTCCTCCCTGCGGACCGCCATGGTCGACCCTCTGCCTCTTCCTGGGTGGTCCCTCCACCGTCTGCTGCCCCTCAGTACGGTGGGTCGGGCAGTCACGAGCCATGTGGCCCTGCCCGCCGCACTCGTAGCACTGCCTGCCTCTTGGAAGACTGGCTCCGCACTGTGTGCCCCGCACTGCTGAGCCAGTGTCCCGAGGTCGTCTTCCGGAAGGTCTGGTCTGCCTGGAACCCTGAGTCATCCGTCGGATTCCTGCTGCCGAAGACTTCGCCACCTGCCGCCCTGCGGTAGGTCTCACTGTAGACTCAGCCAGAAAGCTCTCGATCAGAAGGGCTCGCTCCAGTACTCCTGCCTGGGTCGGGATGCTAAGGGAGATCAGCGATGCCCTGATCTCATGTCTCAATCCCTGCTCGAAGGTCCGAGCCCGGAAGAAGGGGTCCCGTACCATGTCGGTCGCGTAGCGAGAAATATCGGTGAACCTCGCCGCGTACTGGGCGACTATCAAGCTGCCCTGCCGTAGCTGAAGAAGCTCCTGAATGCGCACCACATAGAGGGTATCCGAGAAGAACTCTGAGCAGAAGAGGCTCTCGAAGACCGTCCAGATGAGGGAGCCCTCATCGTGTACCTGGAGAATCAATCTCCACCATCGCCCTACTGCTGCATGCAGTAGGCTCGCCGCGAGGATCACCATGAGGTCTGCTGGTGTCCTCACTAGCCTAAAAACTCGGACGACTGCCTCCAGCCAGTCCTCGGCTGCCTGGGGGTCCGTCTCCCCACCGAACCTGGGTGGTCGCTGGCGCTGGAACTCGTGCAGAGTTCCGAGGCGTCGTTCATCGTCAGCGATTGGCGCTGGAAGCATCAGAGGCTCGGTGGGTAAAGGTACCGCCGGTGCCTCTGCTGTTAACGGGCCTTATACCGAGGCCTCATCGCTCAGCGGGCTGTCGTCGTGCTCTACTCTCGGAACCCTAGTTGGCTGCCGTCGTGGGGCCATCCTGAAAAGGAAACAAGTGCGCCATGGTCAGAATAGTATACCTAGTGAGCCGAAAAAAGTAATCACAAAGAAAACTTGAAACACACATGCAATCAATGTTTTCGTGCATTAAGTCGGAAATCAGAAGTCAGGGTCCTGGTGTATGGATACGTCGGCCACCGCACCAACACTGGACTCCCTGGACTGATAACCACACTCAATACGCTAAACAATATTGCTTCACATAGAAGAAAGATCAGAGTCTGCGGTAGAACCGACCACCTCTGAGACCAATTTGTCACGACCCGTCCTCGGGGCCTGTGCCGTGACTACCCCAAGCCCGCCTTCCATAGGCCAGGGGCTGGCGACTAGCACCAAGGCGTAAATCCCAAAAAAGGGAAGACATTGCCTTTGAAAAGTAAACAAGCACCAAAGAGTAAGCAAGCGAAAAAGTAAACACTAAGTAAAAACTGTACAAGCTGTGCTGAAAGTAAAAGGGGCCGGAAATACAAGCCCAACTGTAAAGTACAACTGAAAGGGAAAAACAACAACTGGAAAGAAAAGATGCAGCGTCGAGCCGTCCTCTGGAAGTCCCACCTGAAGGGTGGGTACAGAGAGCCTACACAGCTCCTCGGTCCAGCCGTCCGCTCCGAGTGCGTCCCGCCCAGTGGTCCACCCCCAGGTACCGTCCTGCTCCGTATGCCTCCACCACGATCAGTGTTGTCCGTCGTCTGCAACCAACACAACGAAGTGCGGGCATAGCCCGTGCAGGGGTGAGTATAAGCTACTTAGTAGGGACCCCGATACCCCCGAAGGTCTCCCGAAATCCACAAAGGATAATCCACACAGGAAAGATACAATCACTAAGTAACAACCGACACTGCTTAGGTATATGACCATACATATTCCTAAGTCATCAATTCCCGTTCGACTCCAACGTCTGAGCCCAAGCACAACCCAGTACACACAGGAAAACAAACGTATACCCACACAGGATAGCACAACACAATCCACAAAGGAGAGTAAATAGTAAATCCACACAGGATAGCTCAACACAATCCACAAAGGAGAGTAAACAGTAAATCCACACAGGATAGCTCAACACAATCCACAAAGGAGAGTAACACATGATTCAGCTCACACAGGTATACTTCTTCGGATGACGACAAAGATGATCACTGATCCATCTAAGTCGTCAGACCCACAAAGGATCGATAGGTAACTAACCCCCGCAATGACCCACACAAGATCGGGCCCACACAGGACCTGTAGGCGCTGGCTCACACAGAACCGCTGAGCGCTGACCCACACAGGATCGGGCCCACACAGGACCGGGCCCACACAAGACCTGTAGCACTGATCCACGTAGCATCGCTGAGTGCAGTAGTCGTCGCAGTCCACTGAGGATCTCTGCACAGTCGTCGTCACAGTCCACTGAGGATCTCTGCACGGTCGTCGTCGCAGTCCACTGAGGATCTCTGCACGGTCGTCGTCGGCGTCCACGGAGGATCTCTGCACGGTCGTTACTGTCGAAGAAGCAGTCGCAGCCAGCACTAGGGTTCCCGGACACAGCAAGCTCGTTCGGGAGGGTCCGCTCCACGAGCTGAGAGGCTGATACATCAACTGACACAAAGTCCGAAGTTGATGTATCCAAAAGTTCCGTATCGTCAACAGGAACTCAACGTCGCAGACGGCGCGTCAATCGGATGCCCGGTCTGAGAGTTATTGGCTTTTTCGTCCCAGGGGCCCGGTTGGTTTTTAAGGCAAAACCAACCCAAACATACTCCAACTGCGTCCAAACCTGGGGCGGAGTGAGCCAAAAGATCTGTCTCACTTAGAGGAAACCACCAAAACTGAAGGCACGTCAATCGGACGTCCGTAGCTCAAGATATGAGTGTTTCCGCTCCGAGGGCCCGGTTGGTTTCGTGTACGAACCAACCTGGCCGAACTCAAAGTATTCTGAAACCTTGAGTGCGATATACCGAAACGACCGTCTCGATCCAAGGATCACATTGCCACTGATGGAGAGTCGTTTGGAGACCCTTAGCTCAAGTTACGGGCATTTGACCGAAAAAAGTCTGAAGACGGGGGGTCCGGGCCTGGGCCGAGCCGGCCCGACCCCCCCCCCCCCCCCCTTGGGTCGGCCGAACCGGGTCAACCCGGTCCGACCCGATCCGGCCCGGCCCGGGCCGGTCCGGCTAGACTTGGCCGAGCGGCCGAGCGGCCGACGCGGGGGGAGCCGCCGCCCCGCATGACACCCCCGCGGCACCCACGGGGTGTCGGCCAGACAACCGGACGCGGCTGAAGCCGCGTCCCGAGTGATGCGGGGGGGAGCCGCCTCCCCTGTGTAACACCCCTGCGACACCTGCGGGGTGTCTCTCTAGCTACCGGACGTGGCTTCAGCCGCGTCCCGCGCGGCCGCGGGTCCGCGGCGGTCTCGTCCGGCGGCATGCCGGGCGCCGCCGTGCCGGCGACTCGCGCCGCCGTGCCGGCGACTCGCGCCGCCGCCGGCTTTCGCGGGCCGCCAGAGTCACTCCGGGGGCCCGTTTTCCTTCTCGTCTGCGCCGTTTCTCCTCCCGAGTTCCGTTCTTCACTGCGGGATCGTCAGACTTCCGTTGCGGCACGTTCTGTCGTCGCCCGTCAAATCCGCACAACCACGAAGAACGGCGGAGGGTTTTCGGGCCGTGTTCGTTTTGCCCACACCCTCCACGTTAGATATAAACAATGGGAGAACTTTTATTCCTCACAGGAAACAACAATTTTAATTAATTAAAATTGTTCACTAATCCGGTTCTTTAACTTTTTAAAGAAACATTTACGGGAATATAAAAAAAATGGGTAATTCCAAAAATAAATCCCTACCTCGTAGTTGTCGTCGACGGGTCCTTCGCGGAATTGCTCGTCGCGGAAGAAGGGGATCGTTGCGTCGTCACGGAAGGGCGTCGCGTCGTCGCGGAATCCGGCGTTGAGTCGGCGAACTCAAACAGGTGATCGAGGATTCGTTGCGGAGGAAGAGACATCGCAGAAGAACGTTGCAGGAAGGGAACGTCGGCGTCGTGGAACACGGCGTCGCGTCGTCGACTTCTGCGGGTTCGGCGTTCTTCGTCGGAGGCCGGCGTTCTTCGCGTTCTTCGCGTTCTTCGCAAAGAAGGATGAAGGCTCAAGATCTCTGACAAATCTCTCCACGAGTAATCCCCCCAATGACTTTTTGGTCTTATTTTATTATAACGCCAACAAACGAAAAGGTAAGTAACGACCCATCAATTCGTTGTATTAATTCAACAAAAGTAACAGCTCATTTAATTCACGAAGAAAACCGCCCAATTAAATGGTCTGTTAAGAATTTAAGAAAACGCGTCAGTTGACTTTCATAATGACGGGTTTTCGCGGGTGCGTTACTTAGCGGAAAGAAACGGCGGGGCTCATGCGGGCCCCACCTCACAAATATCCTACCAAGGGAGTAGGATATTTCTGGATAGCATCCTATCCGTTTCAACTCAGTTTAAGCCGCTATTAAGTGGCTTCAAGTGGCTTCCAAGTGGCTTAAGTGAAATAAAATAAAGTTGTCAAAAAATTATTTTATTTCTTAACCTTAAGCCCAAAAATTTAAAAACCACACCCGAGCAAACGCAACTATAGAAGAGGAATTTCTAAGCAAATACCAGCGCTGCGATTTCATCGGTGCCCTCAGAATTCGATTCTGGGCACTGATTCAAAAGTTAGAAAAACCAGTTCGTCCGTTCACTGAACGTACCCAAGCCAAACTTCGGAAAAAGAATTCGGGCACACCGGGCCTCAGAATCAGGTGCCGTCAGAAACTAAGCTCTTGCAAAATTCCAAAGAAAATTAAGAAAAAAAATTTCCTTGAAATTTACAGGTCTTTACATAGGTGATCTTAGTGTATGGAATCGAATAGGGAAGACCATCTAGTACACGATATTTTAGGGCCCCTCGTGATCTGATGCAAGGACTCTGAACTTATCGAACGACCAAGTGAGGCTACATCATTTTCAAGCTATATTCCCAAGGAAAGGTACATGCAACATGATGACTTGTGTTATTTTTTATTTTGGGTGTTTTTTGGAAATTAAAATAAACAATGAGTTAAAAATGAATCCTGAATAAATTCCATACTACTCAGGCTTAGGAGTTTCCCATTTACTTTTCAGATATGGCACCCGGTCTTCATCCTCATGTGGTATGAGTAGTGAAGGTTCAATAGCATGACCCGACTGATCGGTGGAGGGTTGATCCAGAGGAGGAGGACAACTAGTGGAAGATAAGGTTATGTACTTTCCAAAAAAAGACTCTAGGAAAGTACAATGTGAGTGTTTTAAATATAGAGATGAAGAGTTGGCTTGAGGAGCTGGTGATCACCTTCTACTTGATCCAAGCTCCGAAGAAGTACTGAGTTCCTCTGGTAGTAATCCAGATGCAGGGATTTGTATGTTAGTGGTGGATTCTCTATCTGGGGGAGAGGAAGTAGACCGATGTTTTGTTGGTCGATTTTGAGAAGGAGTTCTAGGTGGAATTCCTTTCTTCAACCATGAAGGCTGAGAGGCGACATGATCTAGTCTCCCTCCTACTGGGGAGTATGTCGGTATGGTAATTGGGGATCAAGTTCAAGGATCTACTTCACTTTTCTTCAAATATTTTTCCAAATGACGAGTCTCGAGTGAGATGTTTAGAGGAGGCACTTCGTCCTTCTATCTAGTATACAAAATCTCCCTTCACCTTGCTGACATACCTATAGGTCCATAAGAAGGTGGAAGTGGTTGAGAGGATGCACTTGTGAGTAGGTCTACCATGATAGGGGATCCAATAGGGTTCTACGAAGGTCAAGGCTTCTAGCAGCAGGTCTCAGGAACCAGGGCCTTTGAGTTTCAGCCAGTGGGGAGTTGACCTCACCAGTTTCAATTTTATCCTTCTGATCCTCGTGCTTTTACCATGGTCTTGGGATTGAGGTGTTTAGCTTCTAGAGGCCATAGGAACCTTCAAATTCAGTTCTCAATTTGAGATCATTATGGTGGAGGTTGGAAAACTCAGTGCTCACATCAGTAGTAGTTTCCAGCCAATCCGTTTCAAGAGCAGGGACAGTTGACCCCAACTCCACCAAGGGGAGACAGAGTAGGTGGAGGATGAACTCAAGGTATTCATCAGGGACCTTGAACCATATGTTATAGAGGTGGGGATAAAAAAAATGGGTAGATGAGCTAGGCTTGGTCAGTTGTATGCCGCAAAGGCAACGATTTTATTGGGGCCAAAGATCATTCGAGGTACGGTCAGCTTGTTTAGTACTCTTGTTTGTGACTTGTTTGATTCAAGAGCTTTAGACTCATTTGTTACACCTGGTATAGTCCATTATTTGGGACTAGACATAGAGAGTCTTTCTATTCCCTTGGTATTGAGTATGCCGGTCAGAGGTTAGAGAATCTTGTTTGATGTATGTCTGGGATGCAAACTGATAATGGGGCCGCATCAGTCCCGTGGGGATATTTTCCTGTTATAGATGAAACTGTATGATTTCATCCTTGTAATTGATTGGTTTTACTCTACGCATGCTGTTATTGAATACTTTTGGAGAAGATTTGTGTTTTCATATGTGGATGGATTATGTGTGGATTTCATTAGCAAGCAGAGTTTTTTGATGGGCAGTCAGTTTATGGAGACTCTTCTTTCCTTATTGGATGAGCTGTCATTAGAATCAGTGGATAGTGAGATGGTGAGGGTTCCTAGAGTTTTTGGGTAGTTATTGGATGTTTTTTCCAAGGAGGTTGTGACTCTACCCCCTCAACACGACATTGAGTTCAGGATATACTTTTAGCCCGATGCTTCTCTGATTTAGATTTCTCCTTATCGGATGACACCTTCTGAGATGTAGGAGCTAATGATTCAGATTGACGGTTTGATAAAGAAGGGATTTATCCAGCCTAGTGTGTCACCATGGAGTTCTTTGGTCCTGTTTACGAGTAAGGCATATGGTGGTCTGAGGTTGTGAATAAACTACAGGAGGTTGAATCAGGTGACAGTAAAGAACCGTTACCCTCTCCCAAGGATACCCTCTCCCAAGGATAGACAATATTTTTTAATAGATAAGGAGAGAAAGTTGGTTTTCTAAGATCGATATATGGTCTGGGTATCACTAGTTGAGGGTGAAGGAGGGTGGAATCTCAAATACTTCTTTCAGGTGCAGTTAGAGGCATTTCATGTTCGTGGTTATGACGTTCAGTGTTAAGAATGAACCGGCCATGTTCATGGAACTCATGAACTCTGTATTCTATGAGTTCCTTGACTGGTTTTTCATCATATTCATCGATGAAATTACGATATAATCGAATTCATAGGAGGATCATACCAAGCATATTAGGACTATCCTAGAGGTCCTTCAATACCACCATCTCTATGAAAAGCAATCCAAGTGAAAGTTTTGGATAGAAGAGGTCCACTTACTTGGACATGTGGTGTCTCAACAGGGTGTATCAGTGGACCTGTCGAAGGTCAAGTTAGTTGTTTCTTTGGAAGAACCCAATAATGTGGTAGAGTTTTGCATTTTTCTCAGTTTGTAAGGCTATTAATTGATATTTTTACCTAATTTCTCTCGAGTAGTAGCTCCGTACATGGATCTAACCATAAATGGACAAAATTTTGTGTGGAGAGAGCAATACTAGGTAGCGTTCATATATCTGAAGGGGAAGTTGGTCAGTTCTCCAATGATCCAGTTTCCAGAGGAGGGTGTGATGTTCGAGGTGCTTTGTGATGCTTCTCGCCTAGTCTTGGGATGTGTGTTGATGCTGCAGTGATGAGTGATCTCTTATGGGTCTAGGCAATTACATCCCCATGAACGCAACTATTCCACCCATGATCTGAAGCTAGTGGTGGTCATGTTTGCACTAAATTTGTGGCAGAATTACCTCATTGGAGAGTGTTTTATGGTCTACATGAATCATAAGATCTTGAGGTACATCTTTTATCAACAATATATGAATTGGCGACATCGGAGGTGGATGGAGTTTCTCTAGGATTATGACTTCGAGATCTTTTACAACTCAGGTAAGGGGAATGTTGTTGTTGATGATTTGAACATGAAGTCGTAGAAGGAGGTTGTTCAGGAATATGTGGTTTCTTAGAAGGTGATGGAGGAGTTAGCCGCATTGCACTTGGATGCAAGAGTGGATGGTGATAGGGGCTGTCTATTTCAAATGAAGGTGTATTCATACCTGAGGTAGAAGATGGAGGAGTGTCAGTGGGGAGACTTAGAGGCGTAGGTGATGCATTATCTCATTGACTAGGGTGATGCTCTAGAGGGATGGTTGGAGGATGGTTAGAATTAGATGTTGCTCCATGAGAATATATTTGTTCCAGTGGTGATGCATGAGGGAGTTCTCTATGAGTTTCATACCTCACTCCTTGCAGTACACTCATGAGTTTTCAAGATGTATTGTGGCTTGAGGGAATAGTTTTTGTTGACCAAGATTAAGCAGTTAATGGAAGAGTTTATGGAAAAGCACCTAGTGTGCTAGTAGGTGAAGGCCGACCTCTGTGTTCCCGATAGTTTGTTGTAGCCCCTAGATGTCCCCGAGTGGAAGTGGGATGAAATCTCGATGGATTTCATCACAGGATTACCCAAGGATCGGGGGGGGGGATGTGATAAAATTTGGGTAGTAGTGTATCATATGATGAAATTGGATCACTTCTTAGCAATTAAGGAGTCGGTCATAGTGAATGCCTTAACAGAGAGTTATGTGGATGAGGTGCTGTGACTACATGGAAAGATCCATTGTCTTGGATTAGGATACACATTTTACCTCACGGATCTGGAGGGGACTGTAACATCCTTTTGTCACTTAGTTATACCTTAGTACTGCTTTACACCCTTAGACAGATGGGTAGATAGATAGGACCATCCATACATTAGAGGACATGCTGCGATCATGCATCATATACTTTGGTGGGTCTTGGGTTCCACACTTTCCCTTGGTAGAGTTTTCTTACAATAAAATCTACCATTATTCCATTGGCATGGATTCATTTTAAGACCTTTATGGGAGACCGTTTCATTCACCTTTGTGCTAGAAAAAAGTTGGGGAGGTAGATGTTCTTGGTCCGGATGTGGTGTAGAGTATGGAAGAGAAGGTGTAGGTTTTCCATGAGAGGATGAAGGCAACACATGACCGATAGAAGTTGTATGCCGATCGCAGGAGGTGACCCTTGGAGTTTGAGATTAGATACTTTGTGTTCTTAAAGGTTTCCCCTCTATATGATAAAAAAGGTTTGATAAGGGGAGAAAAATTTCTCCTAGGATCATCAAACCTTTCGAGGTGTTGGGGGTGAGTTGGTGAGGTGGCATATCAGTTGGAATTTCCACCACAGTTGGAGAGGATCCATGATGTCTTTCATGTCTCCTAGCTTCATCGGTATCTTCACAATGACTCTCATGTCATTGAGTGGGGAGAGTTGGAAATCGAGGATAGAGCAACGTTTGTGGAGTGGCCATTAGAGATCCAGGATCATTGGGATAAAGTTCAAGGTGGATGGACCATTCCTTTGGTTCACGTGTTGTGGAGCCATGATGGCCTGGAGGAGTGTACTTAGGAGTGAGAAGCACAGATGCGTTCCCAATACACAGAGTTGTTTTGAGTTTTTCTTGTGTACCTTGCTTTGTGATGTAATGTTTAACCTTTTTTGCTATGAGATGAGTTGTTTCCATGATATATAGCATGTGATAAATTCCTAACCATTAGGAGGGGAGGACCCAATTCTTAATCAAGACGCACAAATTGATATGCGATTAAACCCGTGCAGGCGAGTCAATGCTGCCTAGAGTAGATAATATCTTGACATGGAGGAAGGAATTCCCTAATTCATGTGTTCAGACACTTGGTGCTTGTGTAGAGTATCTTGTGGATGTTTGGGTTAGCATATGTGGAAGGATGTGTTCTTGGATGTTGAGGGCTTACTCCAACTTTCGAACAATAGAATGTGGTTTATCCTTGAGATGTATCTTATGGGGTGGTTGTTCGGAACTATCTTTCTTATCGATTTGGTTTTTAATTCTCGAGGGTGAGAATAGTTTGAGAGGTATCTGATGTAATGTCCCAGACCTCCCCAGTCCATTACTTTGTCAAAATCTAGTGTTTGGGGTGTTTTGGGAGGCAATAGTAGCTCATTTCAAGGGTTTTTTAAAATTCTTGTTTTTCCATCGGTAGGTCACACTGATAAGTGGTATCCGTAGCTCATGTCAGTAGCTCGCATTGGTAGGTGGTATTAGTAGCTCGCATCGGTAACTTTCATTGGTGACTTAGTGTCAGTGGATCAGTGTCGGTGGCTCAACATCAGCAGGTCGGGCATCGGTAGGTCAGGCGTTGGTAGGTCTGGTGCCAGTGACTTGTGTCGGTGAGTCGGGAGTCAGTGGATCACTTTGGTGACTCTCTATTGGTGAGTTTCTATTAGTGAATTTTGTCGGTGAATCTCCCATCAGTGAGTCATTTCCATCTTTTTCAGTTTTTCTAGTTTTGTCCCTCTTACATTTTATTTGATGTAAACCGAGTTTAAAACATTATTTGAGCATTTCTAAAGGTATTTCAAAGGATATTAATTATATATTTAATATACTAATGCAACCAGGACTTTGAAATAGTCAAACCATGGAATCTTGATCATGATACGACTTTAATGGCCCTTGAAACCATTTTCCTTCTATTGATATAGGATATGTCCCTTCTAAGATGAGATCTTTATCCCTGTGTGTTTCTGTTTTCTCTTGGTATACCTAGATTCTTCCTTCCCCATGGATTCATGTGTTATGTTGTGGCCTTCAGATTCAGTTTTACTTAAAGTATTTCCTTATACTCATGCACTCCCTATTTTTGGCGCAAGGAGGAGTTGCGATCATCTTTTTTTCGAGGTTGGGGTTCCTTCATCTCTCTTTATTTTTTTATCACGTGGGGTGGGTAAAGTAATGTCCCTTTGTGATTACGGTCTAATCCAAAATTTTTATTAAGGTTGTTATGAAGATAATTAGACCTGTTACGATAACTAGTTTTGTTACCTTAGTAATGAATGAGGGGTGGGTAAGATGATGATGATTCTTGTGTTGTTTTATCTATTATATTTGATCCATTATGTGATTTGTTTTGGCTGTATGCCTTTTGAAAATCATGGATGTTGGTGGTCTCTGTTTGCGCACCCAACTCATGAGTACTTGTTGTTGATCTTCTATTAAACATCTGTGAACGTGAAAACTTAATTAATCACATATATCTAGTTAATTAAATGGATTCCCTAGGATCAAACTTGTTTTATGATAACTCCATTTTATCAAAGTGGAATTAAAAAATGAGTGTGTTAAATTTTAATACACCTTACTTTTTAGTGTGGTTATGTGTTGTGTATGGATATATTCAAACTTTTTTTTTTGTGCTGGTTATGTGGTGTTGTGGTTGAGAGTGTGGTTGTGTGTATGGGGTGGTACGAGTAGTGTAATGGAATTTCAGGCTAAGAGTTTGATTGATTGTGGAATGGATGAACTTGTTGTGCAGTGGGACTGTATCTGGGTTGTGTTATGGTTATTATACATGGTATTCTTGTGCAATGGGACTACAATTTGGTTGAGTTTTGTTATTTTTCTGGATATGGTGCTTTTCGTGCAGCGGGGTTGCGAAGGATGGTTTGGGAGGGGTAATTTTGAAGAAGTATAGTGTTACCTTGTGTGGGCCTTTTGCCCAGAGTTTTGAGATACTTTTGTGGATTGTGTGTGGGTTATGATGTTACTTGTGGTGTGATGTGTTTGTTAGTTACTCAGGTAGGGATGGAATAAATGAATAAATAAATAAATTTTTTAATATAGAGTGATAGTTGGTTAAATGGATTGTCTGGGGTTGTGAATTAAGTCTTTGGCAGGCTATGTGGTTATG
Source organism: Viscum album (assembly GCA_963277665.1). Taxonomy (NCBI): domain Eukaryota; kingdom Viridiplantae; phylum Streptophyta; class Magnoliopsida; order Santalales; family Viscaceae; genus Viscum; species Viscum album. The sequence goes on from OY728151.1 coordinate 300,203,968, forward strand.
CATTAGAGGTAGAAGCAAAGCCAGTTTTGGCGTGGTATTGTTTTCTATTTTGAATACCCTTGGTGCTGGTCACCACCCCAGGGAATATTGAAGGTGGGATTTGGGGTTCATTATATCTTTTTAATCTTGAATAAGGAAGGTCATGAAAATTTGTCATCCCTTCCCTCATCTTGAATAAGGAGGGTCGTGACAGTGACACCTTCTAAAAATTTAATTAATTAAATTATTGGATATCACCATGCTTAGGGTTTTCCTAGAAACCTAAAATTCATTATTGGAGGACATTTACCTTGAATCGATCCACCCCTTAGGGTGTGTTGTTATTTTACTCCCATGATCCTTATGATTGAAATGAAATCTCACCACCAATTGAGGTGTGATTAATTGGAATTTATGAATGAAATGATATTTGAATTAAGAAAAGAGGGAATGGTAAGTCCATGTCCCTAAGACCTTTCTTATTCCTACTTATATCTTGAATTATCTTATTAAATTAAATGAAAAAATTGAATTAAGTTTATTATTGAATGGTATGGGGTTACTGCTATCCATGACCATCCAACATTTCATGCCAAGGGCGATACAATTGATCCAACTTGGAACACCTTGGATCAGCTCATTGATCTTATTAAATTAAGTGCATTATAACAGAGTTACATTATACCATGGGAAACACATGGATTCCTATATTTAATCCCTTGGAAGGGCTCACTTGGAGAGAGGACTTATATTACTCCATGAGAAACACTTGAGTTCCCTATGTGGAATTCTAAGGATAGGCTCAGAGGGTAGTTCATTATATTATTACCTAAGAGAGACTTGGGTTTTATATGTAGATAGGAAAGGATGGGCTTTGGAGGCTATGTTATTATACCATGGATTGATGATACCTAGATTCATATAATGAATTCTATAGATGGGCTTATAGGGTGATGGGTTATATTATACCTGGAGTAATACCAGGTTTCCCTAACATGAATTCCTTGGACATTCCCAGGATGCAATTAAATAAATTTAATTTTTCATCTTCCAATTCAATTAATACACTTGGAGTCATTCGGTGCTTTCCATATATAACAACCTTGTCTATTCACCTCATTTCAGTTCTAGTGTGATGGGATTTATGTATCCATTGTATGAGTATGATCATCTGGTGATGCCTTAGATACGATCCTGGGTCCTAAGACCATAATATAATTAAAACATAATAAATAAATATTCAAAGAAATTCCATCTTAGGCTAAAATAGGCAGTGTTAGTTGGGTGTCCCATGAATCGACTAAGGGTTACAAAGTGATAAGTAAAAGCATGAACACATGAGGAGTATCCTCTTGAGCTATAAAAGGAGGTTGAGATATTGTAATGGTAATCTTTTTATCTCGTTTATGCCTCCTGGATTATTCCTTCACGAAATCTCTCTTCCTCCTCTCTTCTTTACTTCAAGAGGTACTATCATGTCATGAACTTGAAGAAGGATCCTACCCAAGATATGGGTGATTCATTTTCAGCCTATAGAAATACCATAGAGGAGAGAGTCTTTTGACTCCCTCTAATGGATCTTCATCAAGTATATAGATGCATGATGACTGGAACAAATAACTCTTCAATGTAAGGTGCACAAAAAGTAATCTCTTTATTTTTTATATACAACATGGTTTAGAGTTTATTATATGATTATCTTGTGATTAAGGGTTTCTACATGTTTTCATTACCTAAAAAAGTGTTATTTCATCCCTAGGAACCTAAAAATGGTATTAGTGTTTCACTATGAATTTAAATTCATGAAAACATGTTTAATATAAATAATACATGATATTTCATGTCTATTTAATTATAAATATTTAAATAAAATTTATTTTTTCTTCTACTACAAGCCTTACTATATGTGATATCTTAGAAAATGATTGGGTCTCACTATATGATATGAGATATCTTAGGCGGTGACACATCCAAATACTTTAGTCTTTCATCATATCATAATATACAATATCTGCTATCACAGTGTATGATGATTCCAATTGAAGGATACAAAATAGAGCACCATATCATAATTTTGATATAATGAATGCCATAAAACTTGATAAATGGGTTTCCACACACTTATTTTTTTCTTACACAATGATATATTGTAGGCTGCAATATCACAACACAACTTGATTAAACCTATGAAGTGTTAGAGTTTGTTTTGTATAACCAATTTCTATGAACTTTATGATTACCTGTATTCATATATTTGGATATTAATAAACTCTTTATCACATCATGATTTTTCTTTTGCATAATATAGCATGTGATAATATCATAATAATTTTTTTCACATTGAAAGGTCATAATAGTTCCCTACTGTGATGAGAACCTAGAGGTGTCACAACATTATTCTTAAATATATGTTTTATAGATAGAAGAAATCATTTGAGAGACAAAAATGATATATACTATTAGGGTAGAGACTCTTAGGACCTTGAGGCACCTTCTCATGCTGTACTCCCTTAGTAATTTCTAGTGTAGGAGATTATAAGAATGAGACTCATAGGTAAGAAATTCATATTTATTTGTGTCATTGTATTATCTTATCTACAAACATGTGTATTGGCCCTTATACTTTAAGATCATTATTACTAAAATATTATGAGTCACCTACTTTGATGTATTGACGAAAACCATGTTGATATATGTTTTCAGTGAAGTAGGATACATTGGATGCATCATGAGTAATACTCTATTAACGAATAATATGAGAAAAGATTTATCCCTTTTTTTCTTTGACAAAAGTTGATATCTCGTAACCTTTGATGGAAATGATATAGCCTAAAGAAATCCATTATCATGGTGTTCTATAGGCAAACTCAATTTTTAGAAATTCAAATAAATATACATAGAACACATAGGTTGATGAAACCAATATAAAACCTGCTTGATTAGAGATATCGTGATAAAGGATTTATATTACATGGTAAGCATTTGTATGAGGTTTTATGGTGTTACAATATTAAATTCTTTCTCTATGGGTTTCTTGGCGTATTGTTAGACGTTAACCTTGGACTTTGGGTTGTTTCACCTAATGCCACTGTGAAAGAGTCTTAGAGGGTCACACACTAAGTGTATGCAAAATCTCAGTTAAAAAATAATATTATTTATTATTTAACAATTTAAATAATTTTATTCACATATGTGCTTTAATAATTATTCATATTTACTTGATCACACATATTTCATCACCAGTTATACAAGAGAATATTTTTTGAGAAGAATACTTAAAAAATATTTATTTTCTATTTATTGAATATAATATTTATTTTTTTATTGGAAAATAATCTAGTGATATTTATTTAATAAATAAATATTCATTATTAAAGTCATGATAAATATTGTGGAGGAATGATGGACAAATAATAATGGTCCAGTGAGAAATAATATAAAATAAATATTATTTAAATAAATAATATTTAATTTAATTCATGAGTTTAGTGTATATCATGAAATAATAATAAAATTATTATTATTATAGACATGGGGTTTTGTAGGGATAAAAGAAATAATAAAGGGGAATTTGTATAATTATAATTTTATAATCCTAGAAATATATAAAACCAATTATATTATTTTTTAAAGGGTTTCCATTTTCTTATTGTTGTGCACAACGACATTTGGAGAGAATTCTCTCGAATCCCTAGAAATCTCCCTCTCCTAGAACACTCTCAAGAGCAGAGAGAGATCCTCCTCCACCACCAATCTCAAGTTTAGATAGATCAAATATAATTTTTCTTTAAACAATTATCGGGGCGGTCAAAGGTGAATGAAGCAAGCATTAGGATCTACCACGCTAGCATTTGAAGGTTCCTACAGTGACGTTTAGAGGTTCGTGGAATACATGTGTGTAAGATCTTGGATTTTATTATGAGGCCTAGATCCATTAAATTTCAGTTTAAAACTTTTCATTTTACTCTAATGAGCATATCTAAGAGGTTAAGGAAGGGCTCAGGGGAATATGAGGCTTATTTGGAGCCTGGAGCTCCTGTTTTTGGAGGAAATAGGTGAGAAGCACGATTATTACTAACCACACCCCTAAAACCATACAACCCTATAAGGGTGACATGAAACTTTTCATACCATGAAAGGGGACCACACAACCATGCATTTTGGTGTAGGATGGTTTCATAGGAGCCACACTAGCTACACATGATTTATCAAACCATGTGCCTAGCCCATGTGAGTGGGGTGAAACCCCGGATAGTGCTGGAGCATTGTTGACACATGATTTATCCAATTGTTCGACCAAAACATACACCATTTCAAAAGTAGTGAAAATATTTTTTTACCCTAATTATAAATTTATTCTCCCTTTTTCCTTTCCAAAATCGCACATCAACTCCTCCCCTTCATTGAGAGCTTCCTCCTCCCATCAAGCAAGGCTGTGAGCTAGCCTCTCTATCCAGACTCTGATTCTTCAACTGTTTGTCATGTTGGATAGCCATCAGTAAGTTATTCAATACTATTTATTCTTTTTTTATTTGTCTCACCATATGGGATGATAAATCTATACAATCTAATATATCCTATTTTCAAGTTATTAATTTATTTCTCTGATTTCTCTCATTATAGCTTGGATTAAAGGCTCATAATAGATGATGCATCATATTCCATGATAAAGTAGGTGCTTTAGTTATTTTTCCTAAAGTTTTGATTTTTATATTATGCTTTGTCATGCTGCATTTCTTACATTCCATGCGATTCCTTAGAAACATTTAATTAATTAAATGATTAGATATAACCATTCTTAGGGTAGTCCTAGAAACCTAAAATTCATCATTGGAGGATGTTTACCTTGATGTGATCCACCCCTTAGGGTGTGTCACTCTTTTAGGCCTATGAGACTTGTGCTTTAAATGAGACCGAACCACCAATTGAGGTGCGCTTAATTGGCCTTTATGAATGAAATGAAATTCGAATTAAGTAACGGGAGAATGGTAACCCCATTTTCCTAATCCCTTGCTTCTTTTGCTTATAGCTTGAGTTATATTATTAAATTAAATGAATAAAATAAATCCACATAGATTATTTTGTTTAAATACTAAATGATTAAAAATTGGAAACAAAACGCAAAAAAATTATTAAATTATTATTTAATTAAAAAAATTAAAAAATATAAAAAATATAAAAAATATAAGAGAATTCAATTATAATTTAATGATACTAATTATTAAATTGTTAAAAGAAAATATATAAAAAAATACATCAATTAATTAATTAATATATAAATACAAAAAATTAAAATAGAAAATAATTTAAATAAAAACACAAAGAAAATAGACACTGAATAAAAATAATACTTTAAGAAAAACTTCAGAGTTAAATAAAACAAACTCAAAGGTGGAAAAAATAATAATTTAAACATAAAAAAAAATTCTTTAAACAAGAAATTATCAAATTTATCATTTAAAAAACTAATTGATAAAACGCTTATAATTATCAAAAAAAAATAGCATGGTGTGTCATCAGTGTGGTAGACTAAAACATCATGGGATAGGCAGAGAAACTGCCTAGATTTTTAATCTCTTTATGAGAGATTAGGGAATGTGACAAACTGATTTCCATTTTATAGTGTATTGTTTTAGGGATGTATTCCCCATCAAAATTTCAAGACTACCTCTAGAGAGAGAGAGAGGTCAAGTTTACTATTGTGCTAGTGTTAGGAGAAACATTGTTGTATATTCATACTTACATGATTACACCTACTGAGCATCAGGATCTCAAGAGGTAGTTAGAGGACTTGAAAGCTAATATTTTTATATAACTCAGTATATCTCCTTGGGGTTCACCTATCCTTTTCACCAAGAAGGTGGGTGGTACCCTCAAATTTTGTGTGTATTATAAGAAATTAAACTAATTTATAATTAAGAACAATTATCCCCTAACTCGCATAGATGACCACTTTGATCAGCTCCAAGGAGGTCGAGTGTTCTCAAATATTGATTTGAGGTTAGGCTACCATCATGTATGATTCGAGCATTCAGATATACCATGTATAAAATTCTATAATATATTTGTATTGTAAGAGTATTTGGTCATGGTTTTTGGTCCCAAGAATGTGCCAATAGTTTTCATGGCTCTAATGAATTGGGTTTTCCACCCGTATATAGATTCATTTTTGGTAGTCTTCATAGAAGACATATTTGTGTACTAAAAAACTCAAAAAAACATTCCAAACATATTGATATTGTTTCGAGTACACCGAGAGATCACCAGATGTATGTTAATATCACAAAAATTAACTTTTAGATTGATAAAGTTTCCTTTATAGGGCACATTATCTCAAAGATAAGAATATCTGTTGACCTAGAGAAGGTGAGAGCTGTAATTTCTTAGGATCAGTCCAAGAATGACTTTGATATATGAAGTTTCCCAAGGCTATCTAGCCATTATAGGTTCTTTATATATGGATTTTTGTTCCTATAATCACCTCTTATAGGCTTTACTAAAAAGGTAATAAAATTTATATGGTTTGAATCATGCGAGAAATCCTTCCATGAGTTGAAAGAAAGACAAAATTCAGTGCCAATATTAATTCTTTCAAATATGAGCTGAAGTTATGTAGTTTTTTGTGATGCTTCAAGAATCAGGTCAGGAGAAGTTCTAATTTAGAGAGATCAAGTCTTTGTGTATAAGTGTCATCGGTTGAGGCCCTATGAGTATAATTATCCAATGCATGATGTCAAGTTTGTAGTTGTGGTATATGCCTTGTGTTGTTGGAGGCTCTATTTGTTGGGAGAGTTGTTTGTGGTATATACAAACCAAAAAATCCTAAAATACATATTTACCCAGTGTGAATGGAACCATATACAATGAATATGATTTGAATAACTATATTTTATTTGATTTTGAGCCTACTTATATGCTTGGGAAAGGAAATTCAGTGGAAGATGCTCTAAGCTGGAAGACTCTGACACGTGCTACCCAAGAGGTTAGTGGTGAGTGGAAATAGATGACCCGATTTTTTGAGATGCAATTTGAGGAACAGGAGTGTAAAAAGTGGAATATTATTATAGATTTGGATGTGACCTATTCACTTCTATATAGAGTGAATATGAGGAAACATTCTGATTTTGAGGGCCTGTTCCTATGTGAAATTATTTTAGGTGAAGTCCCATTACATGGATGGTTCATTGACGGGGATGGGGTATTAAGAATTTAGGGGTGCATCTAGGTTTCAGAAGACATATGTGGGGAATTAATGTGAGATTCACATGACTCTTATTAGGCTATATATCCCGATATTACTAATATTTACCATGAATTACTCCACTAGTATTGGTGGCCTGGAATGAAAAGGAAGATAACTAGATTTATTACTAGTTATGCCACATGTTAGTAGGTGAAGGTGGAACATCAGTAACCAGTAGGGATCTTGTAGCCATTGCCCATCCTAGAGTAGAAATGGGATTATGTCACAATGGATGTTGTGATTGGATTACCTAGGACCCCTCGAGGCAGTGATACAATATGGATAATTGTTGACCATATGAAAAGGTCACCCATTTCTTTCCTACTTGGGAGACCTTTTAGTGGATAAGATTAGAAGGATACATGTCAAGGAGGTCATACACCTTCATGGAGTTCCATGTACTATTTTATCAAATAGAGATGATTGATTTATATTATAGTTTTGGTAGGTATTATAAAAGTATTTGGGTTCACAGGTATTGATAAGTACAACCTATCACTCATAGATCGACGATCAGTCTGAATGCATGATAAAGGTGTTAAAGGAAAATCTTCGAGCATGTTTCCTTGATTTTTGGGGTTATTGGGAATGAAATTTACTTCTTTATAAGTTTTTGTATAATAACATCTTCCAATAAAATATACATATGTCTCTTTATGAGTCCCTATATGGTTGGTCTTTCTGTTCACCCCTATGATGATTAGAGGCAGGAAAGGCAGCGCTACTAGGACCTCATCTCATTTAAGATACCTAAAAGTAGGTACAAATGATTAAGAAGTGCGTGGATATATATTAGTCTAGGAATAAGTCTTATGCTGATTATCATCGATGACCACTATAGTTTGAGGTTGGGGATTGATTCTTCCTACATGTTTTACCTATATTGGGGCATCAACGGATTTAGAGGTAGGGTAATCTATCACCCCATTTCATCATACCTTTCGATATTTTAGAGAGGGTAAGATTAGTGGATTATCAAATATCACCCTTGCACAGATTTTAGGGTATGCATGATTTTTTTCATGTTTCTTAGTTACATCATTATTATTTAAAACTGTTTCATGTTCTTAAGCTTGATAAGGTTGAGTTGTAGGTAAATGCTTTATTTGGGGAGCATTCTATACGTATAGTTGATTAGAGCATGAAGGATCTCCGAGGAAGGTAAGTTCCTATAGTACTGGTAATATGGAATCATGACCATGTATAGGATGATACCTAGGAGAGAGAGTCTAATGTATATTCTCAGTGGATGAAACTATTCTTAGATGATACTTTACCACCCTTATAAGGGAAACCAAAGGAGGTTGTAACAACCCAAATTTTCTTATGATGTAATAATCCTTTAAATTTTAGTTTAAAACCTTTTTTACTCTAATGACTATTCCTAAGAGGTTAAGGAATTATTCAGGAGAATTAGGGGCATGTTTGGAGCCCAGAGCTCTATTTTTTGGAGGAAATAGATGATTCACATAGTCAACACATAGTTAGTGGTAACCACACACCTCAAAACATGCAGCACTATAAGGGTGACACATGATTCATCAAACTTTGAAAGTGATATTCAAGGTCATTTATTTTAGTATAGAATGGTTATAGAGGAGCCGTATGAGTTGTAAATGGGTTGTCAAACTGTACGCCTAGCTTGTACGAGGGGAGTGACACCCTAGACAGTGTTGGCACATATTTGGTACATGGTTTGGAAAACCATTCAACCAAACCATGTTCCCTATAAAAAGGGTGAAATTATTTTTTACCCCCTCATTCCTTATAAATTTATTCACACTTTTTTTGTATCCACAAACCGCACAATAGCACCTATCCTTCATTGAGATCTCCCTTCTCTCATCAAGCTAGTATTTGAGATAGCCTCTCTTCCTAAACTTTTATTCTTATACTATTAACTATGTTTGATAAACATCGGTAAGTGCTTCAATCCTCATGATTATTTTCTTCATTTATCTCACTGTATGGAATGCTAAATCCATGCAAGTTAATATTCCTTTTTAAGGTTGTTTTTCTATTTATATAATTTTTCCCATTATAGCCTTTGTTAAATGCCCATAACAAGAAAGAAATAATCTATGACCATAAGGTAGGTGGTATAGTTCTTTTCCCCCAAATCCTCTATGTTTATATTATGCATATTTATAACATGAACTGTACCTTCTATGTGACACATTCTAAAAATTTAATTAATTAAATGATTGGATATCACCATACTTAGGGTTGTCCTAGAAACCTAAAATTCATTATTGGAGGATGTTTACCTCGATGCAAGACACCCATTAGGGCATGTCATTTTTTTAGTTTCGTGAGCCTTATGATGGAAATGACATCAAACCAAAAATTGAGGTGTGATTAATTGGCCTTTATGAATGAAATTAAATTTGTATTAAGCAAAGGGAGAATGGTCATCCAATTTTCGTAGAACCTTTATTCTTCTTAATTATAGTTTGAATTATCTTATTAAATTAAATTAAAAAGCTGAGTTAAGTGAATTACTGAATGGTATGGGTTTACTACTATCCATGACCATCCAAAATTTCATGTTGAGGGTGATACAAGGGTTTCATCTTAGAATTCCTTGGATCATCTCATCAAGATTACTAAATTAAGTGCATTATAATGGAGTTATATTATTCCATGGGAAACACATGGATACCTATATGGAATCCCTTGGATGGGTTCACTTGGTGAGAGGACTTATATTACTCCATGAGCGACACTTGAGTTCCCTATGTGGAATTATAAGGATAAGCTCAGAGGGTAGTGCATTACATTATTCCTTGAGCTAAACTTGGGTTTTATATGTGGATAGGAAAAGAAGATCTCAAGATGATATATCATTATACCATGCCTCAAAAATATATGGATTCCTGTGAGGAAACCAATAGATGGGATTTTAGGTTGATGAGTTATATTATACCTGGAGTAATACTAGGGTTCCCTAATTGGATTGTCTTGGAAGTTCCCAGGATTAAATTAAATAAATTTAATGGTTTATATTCCAAGTCAATGAATACACTTGGAGTTAGTAAATGCTTTCTATATATAATGGCCTTGTATAGTCACTTTCTTTTAGGTCTAATGTGATGGTAATTATGAATCCCTTGTATGAGTATGATCATATGAGGATTCATTGGCTATGAGCATGGGTACCAAGACTATAATATAATTAAAACAAAATCAATAAATGTTCAAAAACATTCCACCTTAGGCTAAAATAGATAGTGTCAGTCAGGTGTCCCATGAGGAAACCAGAACGATGTGGGTTATTTATTTATTTATTGATATTGAATATTACCTAAACACTACTCATTAAATATACATAGATTGGATAGTGCTAGACACTATTGGTGGAAGCCTACTAAGTTTATCTCCCATCCTATTTAGGCTACTGATTGGTACCTAGATAAAATTCATGGATGTAGGTAGAGACAAAGAAAAGAGTCCAGTTATGGAAACCTGGTTTTCTATATTAGGATGGAGTATGGGAGTAAAGGAATGAGCCTATTCTTGTGATGCTATGTGATATACCTTTTGATCTTTTTTTTTTCATTTTTGGATAGCATGTTGTATATGACTGTATCACTATTTCCATTCTATTCCCTTATTTTGTATAACATATTGACATAAAATAATTTGTATATGACATTGGATATTGATATGTTATCATCAATGATGTTTTTCCATTGCTTATGATTATTCTAGATGTTATGCTTCTTCTATTGTATCATCTTGCATCCACTATTTTATCCTGTTATCCCCACCATTTCTATCTATCTAATCATGATGGTATAGTCTCCCCATAATACTATCGTAGAACCTTGACTCTAGCTGGTATCCTCTAACATACGAGGATGTGTGCTTGATCTCATGCAGCCAACTGAGTCTGGTTACTTATGAGTGAACTGGGTCTGGGATGTTACAATGTGGATCACTACTGGAGGGAATCTACTCTTGATTCCTATAATGTAATGATAGTGCAACACATAGATATTGTTAGATTCAATAGTAAAGAAATACTTTAGTGAAAGGTAATTATTTAATTGTTTAAATTAATTATAAATAATATGGGATGATCCTGCATCTTGGTTCTTAATTTCAATCATTAATTAAGCTTTGATTAAATTCCATTTATCATAATGTTTTTCATCGTGTAAATATTAGATCAATCATCAATTAAAAAACAAGCCGAGTTGGGCATGCCCCATCTGGTGCTTCCACTACACCCAAAACCTTGAAGTGGCATTATATTGACCTCATAATTAGTTATTATTATTTAAATATTGTTGATTGATTTTCAAATTTATCATTAGTTTTCAATTCCAAATTAATTTTCTTTAATTTAAATCACAATATATTCTATTCTCCTTCTTAGTTCTCACAAATATAATCAAATTGATTAATTTTATGAATGAAATATATTAGAAGAACTCATCTGGAGGTTATGAGGATTCTGTCTAGTTAACATAAGTGTATATTCTGCGTAACCCATTGGTACATGTTGTGTACCCATGTTCAATGCACTAAGTATTAATTCATAATTCATTAATGACCTGTGAATTTTTTACACATGGTGTGTATTTAAATACACCACATATTTATTGGGCTAGGCTGGCACATGGTCAACTGGACTACACGATGTGTAACATCCATACATGATGTGTAGTCCATTAGTCTAAGACGGGCCATGTATTCTCTTACATAGCTTGCATGAATAGTGAGCATGTAGCTTGGATACCACACACCATGTAGCCTATGAACACACCATGTAATCCATTAATTTTTATGGCACAATTACATTCCTAGTCCTTAGGTTCATTCCACAGATAGATGGTGAGAAATATACATGTCATGTATTTGGATCGTACACATCTTGTATATTACAAAATTATGTAGAATTAAAATTAATTTATTATACTCTTTAAAACTTATCAATATGTGTTTTTTTGGTCATTAATTTTATATTAAACACCATGTAATAGTATATATATATATATATATTATAGAGACCTAGTTTTTTCCTTGTAAGACTTTGAAATATTTCTTATATATATATTTCCAGAGCTAGACACTAATAAGGTGTGCGATTCTGAGGCCCAATGTGCCCAGAATTAATTTTATAAAAATATAAAATATATTTAATATTTAACACACAAAAAACTTCAAATAAAATGGGATAACTCTTAAAAGGTTTTTCAGATTAGAAATATGAGATCACGTTTGAGTCCAGAACATGGTGTTTACCCTAATTGCGACATAAAATGAGTTATTGTGGGACGTTTGGACCCCTAAATCATTGGAAATGTGTTTAAGTGAATTAATTAATTAATTTAAATAATTTATTAATTATTTTTACCTAAAATTATTCTTATAAATATGTTATTAAAGGAATTTTTCTAGGGTTGGATCATTCCTTTCTGAATTTTTCCAGTGAGAGAGCTCCTCTCTCCTCCCTTCGATGAATGATAAAAAATATCTGGATCAAGGAAAATAGAAGCATGATGAATGCATAATCTTCTTCCAATCATTTTACGAGTTCATTATTTACCAAAAATTGATCCAAAACAAAGGCATGACTAGTTTTTTGGTGTTTTATTCCTATGGATTAAATGTTTGAGTAGATTGATAATCGTTCTTTGAACTGTACCCCTCCCTGTAGCCTTTTCACATGACAACGTACTAGAAATTAATTATTTCATTTGTTTATCTGACCCTAAATAACGTTCTTGATGGTTGGAAAATAACAATTGTCCATAGATCATTCAAAACATTGTTATTGTGCCTTTCTCCCAAACTTCTTCGTGTTATTTTCTGATGGAATCATCATGGTTCCTTATTTGATAATTTCCAGGTGGTGCCGAGCTCGATCGGCCCCCCAGATCCATGGAAGATCAAATAAATGGGAAAGATTTGATGACATGAGCATAGATATGGAAAGATTTTGTAATGAGGATTCTTGATTTGGCAGTTTAAGTCCAAGAAATCACAGATTGGAGGAGTAGTGGCCTGCAAAACAAGTGGTGGTTCACTGAATCTCCACCAGATCTATTTTATAGAAAAGGAAGGCTTATGAGAATAAGGTTCAGTTATATCCAAATATTTTATATATATTTAAGGTGGAATACATGGCCGTTGGAGCAGATTTGAAGTGGTGGACCAGATCTGAGTTTTCTAGAAAAATTCATGACTATACGCTATGTACAATGAAGATCACATGAAGTATAGCCCCTCCCAGCGGTGGAATTAAGGTCTTTGAAACCCATAAGGATGGATGATGTGTACTTACCTTGAAACAACATGTACCACCTTTTTGTGTGAGTGATTCATGTGACACATCACACAGACATTCACAAACTATGTGCAAAGTACATGAACACGACCATCGAAGACACGACCCAGGTCTCGATTAGCCTGGACATGCTGTGTATTCCACCTACACGGTGTGTACCTCTACATGGACTGGGTTCCATGTAATGAATAGGGACATGGGTATATAGTGAACCAGTATCATAGGCCATGTGGGTCCCCTCAAACATCATATTCCCCTTGATCGTTTTTTAGGAGTTTTCGAATGTCCGTATCTCCTTCGTTTGAACTCAGATTTTGGACCAAGAGTAGCCTACCATAAGTGTTTTTAAACTTATAATGTGATGGTTCCCTTAGTAGTGTATTTAAAGATATGATGTGAAATGTTCTGGGCATGGCGCTTGCTTAGGTGATGCTTGAGGATGGTAGTGATTAGACGTGATCACTAAACCTTTATGGAAAGTAACCTCCATTGGGGATGTGTAGTGGAGTTCCCTGATGATCTTTTTGAGTTACCCTCTTGACACGATTATCTTTGAAATCAGTAAAAGTTTAATTTTTTTTTATTTTTCTACTAACTATAGTTTAGTGGAAATTAGGTTTGAACCCAAGGGAAGGCAAAGGTATAGTCAAAGTGACAAATTTTCTTCCAAAACAATCCCATTGTTGTTAAGAGTGGGTGAAAACATTTTTTTACTTTTAACTTTTAATTTTTTTTAATTTTGTGTATTTTTTTATAAGGAAGTACTGAGACACATTGATCTTTTTTATATATATTTTAAAGATATTATGACATAGGAAAAATTATGGACAATAGTGATCAACATGGAGAATAAATGCTGATAGATAAAGAAACAAGATGAAAAGCCTAGGGAAAAACTATCCTATTGGTCTAAAAGGATTCCTTTTTACAAAAATGAATGAAAAAGTACCACTAAAAATGAATGATTTATCTACATCGCTAGGAGATAAATCAAACAGATTGATCAATCTTGGAGTTCGACACTCCAAGAAATATTCAACTGCAAAAATTAAATTTGAAATGGACAATAGAACAAACTCACTATATGTTTTGAAGTTTTGTTTTGAAAAATATGATTTTAAAAAAAAATTAATCCATGATAAAGCTCACCATTTGATCATGGAGTTTGAAATTAAGTACAAGGGGCACGAAGTAATTGAATGGTTTCAGAATTGATCTCGCTGATCAATTCTGAAATCATTGAAAAGAATGAGTGAAAAAGGGGATTAAAGACAACTAATAGAAAAATAATTTCCCCCAAACTCAAATATATAGCCTAAATTCATGTTCAATTCAAATGAATATGTGATTATAGAAAACATGAGTGTCACAAGATAAATAATAAAACGAGATAAGCGATCTCCCCTTTAAACTACCATTATGATGCTCTAATGGTCCTCGGGTTGCCAAGAAGTGATCCTCTTCTCTCTCCAGTATTGTATAGTGTATGAATGATGAATGAGGTATATCTCATCTCTTATTCTACTGCAAATTTTTAAATTCCCCCATTATCTGTTGCAAGTCACCAAAAAATTCCACCGACTTAAGTAAGACCTTCTATTTCGCACCACACATGTGTGTTTTTGTCCTACAACCCATGTCACTTTAGCTTATCCCTTGTAACGATATCCGCTCAACTGAAAATGATTAATTTGGATGTAAAAACAACTTTGGAATGAATCTACAAAAAGAAAACAAAGATAGGTTAAAGCAGTTTTTTGTAATGATAAAAGTTAATAAATATTTACTTAGATAATTAATTATTACAATTATTATATTAATTTAAAGATTAAATTATTTATAATTAGTTGTTATCAAATATTATTTTAATTGATTTTGATTATTTTTTTTATTTAAAATTATTATTATTTATTATAAAATTACTTAATTACATTATTAATATTTTAATAAATTTAAAAAATATTATTATCAATGTTATTATTTTAAGATTAAAATTTATTATTTTATTAAATTAATTTTTTATGTTATTTAGTATGTTTATTTTAATTAATATAATTAATAAGTTTATTTTTATTTTAAAAAAAAAGTATTATTAATTAGTTTATTTTAATAATTAGTTTTATTTTTGAATTATTAATATTTGAATTTTAGAATTAAATATTTTATTTAATTAATTTAGTTTATATTTAATTAAAAACTTAAATTAAATTTATTATTAATATTTATTTATTTATTTTTATTATGAATATATTTTTATTATTATACATTATACATTATATATTATTTTCATCCCCCCTTTCTTCTCTAAGCAACAAAAGGGGAAGGGGGGTTCTATGGATTCATGAAGAAGCTAATGCTCCTCCTTTATCCCACCACTACAGTGATTCTCCCTCAATGGTGCATCATGATGGAAGCGTGGCTCCTCTCCCTACACATGAATGATGACAACAACATGGATCATTCACGTGGCGACGACACCTCCAAGGTTGCAGCACAATCTTCTTCACTAGATCAATTCCACCGTGACAACTTCATCCTCGGACGACGAATCATTTCTTTAGATCTACGGATGGTGGAGAGGATCATCGATGGTCAATATGTTGGCTCATGTCCTGGCGATTAAGAGGTTCTCATATGTGTTTGAGTTGATTGAAAGCGAGTTAAAGTCTGGTTCTATGACTGGTTTAATTGTTAGTTTTGAATCTGTGAATTTGATCTGTGAAACTGGTGGTTTGAGGTTTGAGGGGATGTTGATAAGTTTCTATAAGGGGCATCAATGATTCAAGGTGGTGCGAGCTATCAGTGAGTCATAGTGAAAGTGTTGTCAGTGAGGGAGAAGGGGAAATGTGTGGGTAGGTTGGGGAGGTGATGGTGTGTTAGCAGCATCGGTAGGACAATGGGAGATCAGTGAGTCAAGGTATTAGTGAGACAGTGGGGAAACAGTGAGTTGAGTAGGTGCGAGATATTAGTAAGTAATGGTTTTGGTGAGTGGGAGTCACCGATAGGAGGGAAGACAGGTGGTGTCAGTAGGTGCAAATGAACAGTTGCGTAAAGCATCATCGGTGACTCCCAAAAAATGGAAAAGTACAAAATGAGCCACCGTTGCCCAACAGTGACTCACTGCTATGTGACATAATCTGCTGAATCATAAAAAATAACAAATATAAAGTTACATAAAATTAAATAAATGTAAATTAACATAAATTAAATAAAAAATATAAAAATATAAAAATGAAAAATTAAAAACAAATAATTATATAAATATTTTTCTAGTTTAAATAAAAACTTAAAACATATGAATTAATTTTGAACAAAAACATGATAAAATAATTTTAAAACTAAACATTAATAAACTGACTAAAAATTTAAATCAAATCAAACAAAAAGTTTGAAACTCAATAGTTAAATAAAAGTAAATCATTAAAAAGTTAAATTAAGAATTAAAGTCAAATTAATTATTTATATTGAACGTTAAAGTTAAATTATATTAAGAAAGAAAAATTAAAAGATTAAAAACTAAATAAAATGTTAAATAAACTAAAATAAGATACATTAATTAATTAATAAATTACCTAAAAAATACTATGACATAGAAAAAAATATTAAAGAATAAAAATAAAGAACCAAAATAGTAAGTAAAAGAAAACTAATAATTTTAAGGGGTGAAAATAAAAAATTGATTAAATAATAAATTTAATTATAAAATCACAAAAGTAAAATTAATTAATAAAAATTGAAGTATTAATTAATTAAATAATTAAAAAATTAAATAAAATATGTTGCAAAAATAATCAATTTTAAGGCCACAACACCCTCTAATAGGGATGGGTAGTGGAGTTCCTCAACATTTCGAGCATTACCCTCCAGCAGGGTAGGGTAGTGGAGTTCCCTGATGATCTTTCCAAGTTACCCTCCAGCAGGGCTGGGTAGTGAAGTTTCTCGACATTTTGGGCATTACCCTCTAGCAAGGTTGAGCAGTGGAGTTCCCAGATAGCTCTTCTAGGTGTTACCCTCCAGTAGGGCTAGGCGGTGGAGTTCCCCAATGGCTCTTCCGAGCATTACCCACTAGCAAGGTTGGGCAATGGAGTTCCCTAACAGCTTCTTCCAGGCATTACCCTCTAGCAGGGCTGGGCAGTGGAGTTTCCTGATAGCCTCTTCTAAGCATTACCCTCTAACAGGTCTGGGCAGTGGAGTTCCCCAATGACCTCTTCTAGGCATTACCCTCCAGTAGGGACAGGCAGTGGAGTTCCCCGTTAACATTCTCAAGCATTACCCTCCTGTGTGGCTGGGAAATGGAGTTCTTTAATGACTATCAAAGTGGGACCCTTCTATTATGCCAAGGCATGGGATCATTACCTAGAGATTAAGGCTCTTGATTTTATGGTACAATGATGAGACGTGGTTTGATTTAACTTTGGAATCACAAGGAAGGGGAACACTTTCCCCACCGAGATGCGTTTTTGTGATGTGACCTAAAAATATGTGGGCGAGTTAGTGCCAACCAAAGAAAATAGTATTAAGGTGTGGTGATTGAGTTCCTTAGAAATGTGTGTTCAGGGTAGGCATGTGGGATGATGAGAACTGTAGATGGACTTTTGGAACTATTGGCTAATCTTCTTCTTGGGTTGAGCTGTGAGATGAATCCCCCTTACTCTCTCATTTGGGATTCTCTGACTGAGCATATATATGTATTATTTTTTTTTCTGTATTCACACCTTAGATTCAGATACTCTCATTCCAGGAGAGTTGAAGACTCATGGGGTATGCCGTGTTTTTTTTGTGTTTAGATTCTCATAGTTGGATGAGTCTACTCTCCTACTATAGGCCATGAAGGCTCGATGAGTAGTTCATCTAATCACTGTTTTTAGTCCCTTGTGCTTGGATAAACTTGATTTTACTCTCTTGTTGGGTTGATTTGTACTTTTTCACTTTACCTTTTTCTATCTAATGTTTCCTACATGGGATTTTCCCACACGTTTTGTGTCTTTTGTAGAAGATGGATAGGTTTCCCCTGACTTTAGAGAAGCTTAGAGATACTGGGTGTTTGGAATGCGTAAGGTGGTCGTAGATTGGGAAACATTAGTTGAGATCTCTCAACTATTTAATATTTTCTAGTTTTGTCAGGTTGGTACATATTTCTAGTTGGGTGTGGATTTTACCCTTTAATTTTCAGTTTACAAAACTGTAATTTTATACTGTCTAAAGGTTCATGCATGTTTGGTTTACTTTATAGTAGTGTTGTATCCTTTCTTATTCCCTATTCACTTTTTCATTGAATTGGCTATGTGTGTGTGTACAGGTTCTTAGGAAAAGGCCTCCTCGAGTTAGTTGTACCTTCAACACTTGCCACCACCCCTGGCCTATGGAGGCAGTCTTGGGGTAGTTGTGGCTTGATCCCCAGTATGGGTTGGGTTGTGACAGATTGGTATCAGAGAAAGTTCATTCCTTGGGATGTTTTTCAGATGAATCCCCTTAATAGGATTGGTTGGGTTAAGGGAAATAATGTCAAAGTGTCTCGAGTGCGGCTCTCAATCTAGGGAATCTCGTGATGGTATGGGTGACCAAAGTAGCCATTCACCAAGACATTGACTACCTAATTATCGACTTGGAATGCTGAGACATTTGCTGTAGGGTTAAGTGGTACATGCATCATATAGGATTGAGTCTTTGACTTACATTTTAAAGTCATGTCACCATTATTGTTGATATATATATATATATATATGCTCATCTGACCATGGTACTCCTTGATAAATTTCAGGATGTCTTCATGATAACATCCAACCAGGATACTGGCTTTAGTTCATAATGACAACCCAATGAGTGAAGAGGTCTCAATTTAGGGCCCATCCCATGATACCCTTCCTCCAGGTGGGCAGGTAGGAGTACCTCCAACTATTGAGTAGAAGATCATCCCTTTAGAGCAGGATGAGGATGTGCATAGTATGAGCGCACATCATGATCCCCAATATCAGAGACCGTTGAGGTTCCACAACGAACCGGATCCAAAGGCAATGAAGAATTGGCTAGAGTTGGTGGTCTGCATCTTTAGTCTTATCCAGACACAGACAAATCATATTATGGAACTAGAATCCAACCTTTTCCATGGAGAATCTAGACATTGGTGGAGCCTCATTACATAGATTCATGATGAGTAGACACTCACATGTGACGACTTCCAATCATTGTTTCGTGAGAAGTACTACCCCTCTTTCTTATGATCAGTACAAATCCAAGAGATTCTGGAGCTTCATAAGGGAGGGATGATGGTGGTTGAGTATATGGAAAGGTTCAAATACCTTACACATTACTACCTTGACATGATCTGGGATGGATACTTCTGAGAAAAGAAGTTTGAGTAGGAACTCTGAAGAGAGATTCAAGACAGCGTTGTTCCCTTGTGCATCCCCACCTATGCCAGGGTACTAGAGCAGGAATTGGTGATATAGATATTTCTATCAGAGGCATGTCGGGAAGTTGGTGCTGGTAGTGGGCATCCCAAATATGAGTCATCTATAGTATCTAGTAGACGATGAGCACCGGGATTTTAGAATAGAATACGCTTTCACGAGTAGGCTCATGAACATTGTCATATGTGGTCAATGAAGTGTAGAGGACTAGAGTATCCTAGAGAGGTGTGGTTCTTTTCTCATGAAGGGAAATGTCACATGGTGCATGACTTCCCAACTAGACACGCTGAGTATATTAGGAAGATAGTTGATGGATCACCACAGTAGAGGTAGCGCCGAGATTAGGGATCTCCTAGGCATGGATAGGGTGGTCCAGGACCCTAGGGAGGTAGAGTTGGTAGAGGAGTATGAGGAGATATAGGTGGAGGAAGATTCTATGAGATCCTTCCCCCCCACCAGACAACCCACATTAGACTCAGGGAGCTGGTTTTCGGGGCCAAGAACAACTGTATGCTTTGGATTTCTACGATCTGGAAATGAATGAGATGATTTGAGGTATGATATGTGTTTATTAAAACCTTTAATTAGTATTATTATACCCATGTTCCAGTCATTATTTTATCTTGATACTCTTAGTGTGGGAGCTGGAGCTCCTAGTAGAGGCGCTGTCAGAACAGCTCCGTCTTGAGGTTCCTATAGGGAACATTTATTTTGTATCATTCATCTATCAGTAGTGCGAGCTATCTCTTGGTGGAGAGAGGTTCATGTGGGACCTTTTGATCATCATGATGGAACACTATGACATCATATTGCATATGGATTGTATTTACATGGTTCATGCTCAGATATAATGTCACCACAGACTAGTCAGATGTCTACACACCGATGAGATGATGATCTCCTTTTTCTAGTGAAATAGACCTCATAGAAGGACAAGTGGATGCTGGGAGAAGGAGGTTTCATCCCATTACCCATATATTGGTAAGTTTGTACCTTAATTCATTAGTCCCTTCAGGAATCTGGGCTCCTTTAGTTGGGGAGGATTATATAGACGTCTTCCCCAAGGATGTTTCGGGACTACCTCTGAGATGGGAGATGGAGTTTTGCATCAACTTGGATCTAGGGAAATCCCTGATATCTTCTAAAATATATTGGATGGAACCTAAAGAGCTTTTATATTTAAAGTTGTAGTTAGAGGACCTTCAAGATAATGATTTCATCTGACCCAGTGTGTCCCCATGGGCAGATCTAGTGTTGTTCGTGAAAAATGCGGACCTAAGCTTATAGCTTTTCATGGATTATAGTTACCTGAACTAGGACATGATAAAGAACAAGTACCCATTTTTGAGGATTTATGACCTATTTGTCCAATTGTGAGGTGCGATATGGTTCTCAAAGATCGATCTCAGGTTCAGCTACCACCAGTTGTGGGTTCGTGAGGCTGATATTTCAATATTGCCTTTCTGTTGTCACTATAGACACTATGAGTTCCTAGTGATACCCTTTGGCATAAATAATTCACCCAATATAATTATGGATTTTATGAACCATGTTTTATATTTTTACTTAGAAAAGTTTTTTATTGTCTTCATCGACGACATACTCGTCTACTCTGCAACAAAGGAGGATCATGTAGATCACTTAAGGATGGTTCTTGATTTTCTTTGAAATCTCCAACTTTATGGAAATATCTTGAAGTTCCAGTTCTAGATTCATGAGGCTCAATTTATGGGGCTTTTCATTTCTAAACAAGTTTTAACAATGGATACAGTGAAGATCGAAGCAATTCTTGCTTGGGAGCCACTCAAGAACATGTTAGAGGTGCAAAGATTCCTTATATTGGCAGGTTACTATAGGAGATTTGTGATAGAATTATCAAAGATCACAACCTCTTTTACCACCCTAATGAGGAAAGGGTAGTCATTTACCTAGTATGAGAATTTAGAAAGGGCCTTTTAGGAGTTAAGGAAGAGGATGATGATTGCTATAGTGTTGAGAATACCAAAGGACAACGCTGAGTTTGTAGTGTATTTCAATGCATTAGGAGTTGGGATCAATTGCATATTGATGTATTGTCAGGAATTCATCACATACAAGTTGAGGTAGTTGAGAACCCACAAGCAGAAATATATGAATCATGAACTAGAACTGGAATTGGTTGTCTTCACCCCAAGGATGTGTAGATACTATCTCTTGGGAGAGTGCTTCATGGTTTACTCAGACCAACAGAGTCTCAGGTACGTATTCACCAAGAGAGACATGAACCTTAGATAGCGGTGCTAGTTGGAGTTCCCGCAGGACCATGAATTTGATGTAGTCTATACTCTAGGTAAGGGAAACGTTTTAGCAGATTCCCTTAGTAAGAAATCATAGGTTCTCCTAGTGTGGGAAGATTCAAAGAATCTAGATTACTTACGGATGACCCTGGTGGAGCATGAGGGTATAGTTTTTCTTCATTCAATGGTTTTGACTCCTTTTATCCTTGAGCGTGTGAGAGATTCACAACAGGGATACATCAACTGTGAGGTCTTATGTGATCAGATATCCACATGTGATGCACCAAATTGGTATTCTGAAGGAGGGAATCATGACATATTTTTCCAAGGGTGAATATTGGTTCCAGTCACGTTGCGGAAGGAAGTGATGCGGGAGTTTCACAGTTCTCCCCTAGATGTATATCCCAGAATGGGGAAGATGTACAAGGACCTTCAGAGACATTTTTGGTGGTCTGGAATGAGATGAAGTGTATCTGATTTTTTCTCATGGTTCCTCACCTATCAATAGGTGAAAAATGAGTACCAAGTTTCAGTGGGTTGATTGTAGCACCATGAAATCCTAAAGTGGAAATGGGACGACATATCGATGGACTTCATCACCGGGATCCCACACATAGAGAAGATCCGTGATACCATATGGATGATAGTTGAATGACTGATGAAGTCGGTACACTTCCTTGCTACTAGGTAGTAGAGTTTTGTAGAGAGTCTGGGTCAATTATATGTACGATAGATCATCCACATTCATTGGTTTCCCTTGAAGACTATCTCCGATCATGATGCATGGTTTATGTCACGATCATGGAGAGGCCTATTAGATACATTTAGGACCCAGATTCATATGAGCACAACCTTTCACCCCCAGACTGATGGGAAGACCAAGCGCACTTTTTAAGTGTTGGATGATATGCTAAGGTTTTTCATGTTGGACTTTAGTCGGATTTGGAAGGATCACCTTCCATTGGTTGAGTCTTCATACAACAACAAATACCACTCTAACATCAACATGAAAACTTTTAAGTCCCTATACGAGAGACCCTACATGTCACCCTTATGTAGGAAATAAATTAGTGAGTTATCTCTTGTGGTACTAGAGTTGGTGTAGGCAATACAAAAAGTGTAGGTCATCTATGAGTGGATGAATATGACCTAGAGTATACTGAAATCCTACACAGATCACCAATATAGGACCTTGGATGTTGACCAGAGAGGCTGGATTTTCTTGTGATTCACCCCATAACGAGTAATTTGGTGTTTTGGATGGGGTGGCAAGCTATATCTGAGGTTCATTAGGCCATTCAAGATCATGGAGAGGGTTGGCGAGGTTGCCTACTTTCTCTCCTTACCCCCATAGCTGGAGAGGGTAGATGACATCTTCCACGTATCATAGTTGAGGAGATATGTGTATGAACCTACACACATCATCGACTGAGGATAGATGGACATCGAAGATGGGGAAACCTTTATGGAGCACCCGGTGATGATCGAGGAATGATAGGAGTGGACCTTGTGTGGATGAAACATCCCCTTGGTTTTCATACTATGGTAGCATAAAAATGTGCAGGAGAGTTCCTAAGAGTGAGAGAGACAGATGCAGGCTCATTATCTTGAGTTGTTTCCCTATTTTTTCTTTTTAGGGATAAAAATATTGAAGGAGGGAAGGTTTTATGGACCTGTTTTTTTCCTTGTAAAACTTTTAAATATTTCTTATATATAAATTTCTAGAGCTAGTTGCTGATACGACATGTGATTCATAGGCCTGGTGTGCCCGAAATTAATTTTATAAAAATATTAATTATAGTGTATATTATTCATGCATGATGCCTCAAAGAAAATGTTACATATCTTAAATGGTTGTTCGAATTAGAAATCCGAGACCACTGTTGAGTTTGGAACATGGTTTTTACCCTAGGATTGACATAAAATGAGTCGGTGTGGGACGTTCAGAAATCTCATTCATTAGAAGTGAGTTTAAGTGAATTAATTAATTAATTTAAATAATTGATTAATTATTTGGAACTAAAATGATTTCTATAAATATATCATTAAATGAAATTTTCTAGGTTTGGCTCTTTTTTTAATTTTTTTTTACCAGTGGTAGAGATCTTCTGTCCTCCCTTCGATGAACAATGATAAATCTTTGGATAAAAAAAAATCAAAGCAGAAAAAATGAATTAGCTTCTTCCAATCATTTTACAAGAACTTTCTCCACTAATGATCAATCTAAAACAAATTTAGGGATCTTCTTTTAGTTTTTTACACCTATGGATTAAATTTTTTAGTAGATTGATATTCTTTCTTCGATCTGCGCCTGTCCCTATAGCCTTTGCATGCACCAACATACTAGAAATTAATTATTTCATTTGTTTATATAACCCTAGATCATTTTATTGATAATTTTCCAAGAATTATTGGACAAAATTTTTTCAAAACCTTGTTCTTATGCCTTTATAAAAAACTTCTTCACGTTCTTCACCGATGGAATCCTCATAGTTCTTGATTCGATAATTGTCAGGCATCACCGAGCTCGATCGAGCCCCCATATCCACAGAAGATCAATGAAATGGGAACATTTTTATGATCTGAGCATATATATATAAATATTGTGGGAAGAGGATGTGTAATTTAGTGGTTTAAGTCCAATAAATTGTGGATCAGAGGATCAGTGGAATTTGGAATGATTGGTAGTTCACCAGATCTCCACCAGAGCCATTTTCCAGAAAACTACAGTCGACAATCATGAGATTTGGTTAGATCTGAATATTTTTTGATATATTAAAGGAAGAATCCATTAAGGTTGGAGAATATTCAAAACAGGGGATCAAATCTGAGTTTTCTGAAAAAATTACAATGACACGCCATTTATAATGAAGAAAAAACATCATGTAGCCCCTTCTAGTGGTGGCATTAGGGTTTTGGAAGCCAATATGAATGGAATGATGTGAAATTCCCTTGAAACATCATGTAACTCCTTTCCGTGTGAGTAAGCTGTGTGATGGATTGCACGGTCGGGCACACGCCATGTGAAAAGTACACAAACATGACTAACATAGACACATCCTGGGTCCCGGTTAGCCTAGACATTCCATGAAGTCTACCCACATGATGTGTACCTCAACATAGAGTAGGTGTCATGTACTTGATAGGAACACGAGTAGGAAGTGAAGTGGTACCACACAATGTGTGGATCCCCTCACATGCTATGTTCCCCTTTATCTCTTTTCAATAGTTTTTTAACATCCGTATATCCTTAGTTTAAATTATTATTTTGGCCAATGAGTAGCTTATCCTGAGTGTTTTTTTTCATGTAGAACAATATGGTTCCCTCAGTATTAGATTTTGAGATACAATGCAAATGTTCTGGGAATGGTGCCTGCTTAGGTGACGCTCAACGACGACAGTAATTAGATTTTATCACTAGGCCTTTCTAGGCGGTACCCTCTAGTGGGGATAGAAAATGGAGTTCCCCGATGATCTTTATAAGTTACCGTTTAGTAGGGATGGGCAGTGGAGTTACTCAAAATTCTAGGCATTACCATATAGTAGGGTTGGGTAGTGGAGTTTCCTAATGATCTTTCCATGTTACCCTCCATTAGGCCAGGGCAGTATAGTTCCTTGATTTTCTGGGCCTTACCATACTGCAGGGAAGGGCAGTGGAGTTCCCTGATGGCTCTTCCAAGAATTACCCTCCAACAGGACAGGGTGGTGGAGTTCCCCAATAGATCTTCTAGGAATTACCCTCCAGTAGGGCTGGGTAGTGGAGTTCCCCTACATATCTTCCGAGCATTACCCTCTAACAAGGTTGGGTATTGGAGTTCCCTGATGGCTTCTTCCCTGCATTACCCTCCAGTAGGGATGGACAGTGGAGTTCCCCAATGGCCTCTTTCAGGAGTCACCCTCTAGCAGAGATGGGTAGTGGAGTTCCTCGATAACCTATTCTAGGAATTACCTTCCCATCGGGCTGGACAATGAAGTTCCCTGATGACCTCTTTTGGGCATTACCCTCTTGCAGGGCTGGGCAGTGGAGTCCCCGATGACATTCCTGAGCGTTACCCTCCAGCGGGGCTAGGCAGTGGAGTTCCTTGGTGACTATTAGAGTGGGAACCTCCTATTGTATAAGGGTATGGGATACTTACCCATATATTGAGGCTCTCGACTATGTATTATAGTGAAAAGACATGGTTTGACGTAGATTTGGGATCACAAGGTAGGGGAACACTTTCCCCACTGAGACGTGTTTTTGTGACGCGACTTAAAACCGTGCATGTGAGTTAGTGCCTCCCAAATAGGATAGTATCAAGGTGTGTTGATTGAGTACCTTATAATTTTGTGTTCAGGGAAGATGTGTGGGATGCTGAGCATCATTGATGTACTTTTGGAACTGTTGGATACTCTTCTTATTAGGCTGAGCTATGAGATGAAGATCCTCTTACTCTCTCATTTTGAATTCTTTGATAGAGCATATATATATATATATATATATATATATATATATATATATTCTTTATTCTATATTAATACCTTGGATTTATATACTATCATTCCAGGAGATGTGAATATGCATGGGGTATTCTACGTGCTTTCCATATTTAGATTCTCATGGTTAGATGAGTCTACTCTCCTGTTATAGGTAGCAAAGGCTTGATGGGTAGTTCATCTAATCACTGTGTTTATCCCATTATGCTTGGATGAGATTGATTTCACTCTCTTGTTAGGTTAAGCTATACTATTTCATTGTACCTTGTTCTATCTACTATTTTACTTTTTAGTTGTATATCTTACTGCTCCCCCTTCACCCTTTCGAGGCATTATACTAGGTATATATATACTCACCCCTACATGGGATTTTCCCACACACATCGTGTCTTTTGCAGATGAAGGACAGGTCGACCCTAGATTTAGAGAAGCTTAGAGATACTATTTACTTGGAATGCTTACAGTGTTCATATCATGGGATACAGGAGCTGGGATCTCTTAGCTATTTACTCTTTTCTAGTTTTTTCAGGTTGGGACATATTTTTAGTTTGGTGTGTATTTTTCCCATTTACTTTTCAGTTTTCACTACTGTACTTTTGTATTATCTAGAGGTTCATGAATTCTTGGTTTACTTTATAGCAGTGGTGCATCATTTCTTCTTCCCTCTACACTTTTTAATTTATTTGGTTATGTGCATGTGTATAGGTTCTTAGGAAAATTCCTCCCCAAGTTAGTTGTGCCTTCGACGCTTGTCACCACCCCCTAGCCTATAGAGGTGGGATTGGGGTAGTTGTGGCTTGAGCCCCAACATGGGTCGGGTCGTGACACACACATACACACATAGATATATATTAAATGTCTAATTAATTTCTATGTAATGATCAAAACTGCATATCATGTATAAGTTTTAATAAAGTCAATACTCTATGTGCATTGAAACATAATATGCTACGTAAATACCATGTGTTTCATGTGGTTATTAATTTGATATTACATGCCATGAAATTACATGTTATGTCATGTATTCCACATGTTTCATGAGTGGACAGTATATAAATATACTACACATTGGGTAGTTCAGATGATTACTCACTATGTTGCCTCCAAAGAACATTTTTGTACATAGTTAATTTTAAATATATTTATTTAATTAGTTTAAATTTACGATGGATTAGAATATTAATAAAATTTGAATGATAATTAAGATGAAATAATTTATTGACTAAAAAGATAATTAATTTATTCAATCACAATTTATCTTAAATAAGAACTATTAAAATTGAATGCTAATTTTATCAAATGTGTAATTTATCGCATGAATGTGGATGATCATGAGCATAGACCCAACCTTTTTATGAGACTAGTTTCTTTTGATTTATTATTAAATTAAATTTATGGACTATTCATTATCCCTCAACTCATTATGTAAGGACCTACGTGCCCACAATTTCTTTCATGTAAACCCCTTAACCAATCCTTTGGTTCCCCTCACCTATGAGCGAGTAAAAATATATGTAATGGATGGAGCTCCCAAGATTTTAGAGATAGTTTAAGTTTGAATCTGAGGTGAAACCAATCCAAGAGAGATACATAGGTGGATATGTGGAAAGCCACAACACGAACCATAAAATGGTTCAAGGTGTTTTCCCCCTAGGTCTAGGGTTATTTGATCATACGTTAGATAAAATAACCATTAGTAAAACCCCATGATCACACCACTTTATTATTTTATTTATATCTAGTTGCATGGTTATTTCATTTTGGATTTTTTGTCATGATCACCTAAATCAATGAATTAAAAAACACACAAGATAGAACTAAAATAAATTTTATTATGCATAAATTTTATCTAAGACATGGTTAATCACTTATGTAAATCCACTCAATATTAACAAATATGTAATAAAGATAAAATGGGAAACTTACACATAAAGATATAAATCCCTCAATTATATATATTAAGTTGGTATAACCTTCCACTAATTATGTTAAAATTGAACCATAGTTCAAAGTGATTGACTGACCAAATTTGGGGTGCTTTCATTTAATGGGGAATTCAAAATTGTAGTTTTTGGTTGACTTAACTTAGTTTACATAAATGGTTGATTTCCAAAGCACGACTTAGTGTAACTAAGAGGAAAAAGTATAGTAAATCCAATTTAAGGATTTTTATATTGCGGAGTCCACTCAACATATCAATAAACTATGAGTTAATGCAGTTGGAATTTCTAATTCCTACCTAAAATATTTTAAATTGATTAACCGACCAAATTCAGGGTGTTGAGAAGGGGAATATGGATCCTTTTCACCAGAATTTACAAGAAAAAATATATCCCAAATCCCATGGTGAGGGATATTGGGTTTTGATAAAATAGTGGGATATTAATAATTATAATATAATATATATTTATTTTCCTTTTACTAGATAAGGTACTATTTTTTTCTCATCTTCTTTATAGAAAATAAAATAAAAATGTATTAAAAAATATCACTATAATCCATACTTGAGAAGGATAAACTTATCAACGACACAAATTTATAAGAGTTTCAAAGGTACTTACATGTTAACCAACACCATGAAAGTAAATTTTATGTGAGGGAAGAACCTATTCTTGAAGCGCATGGTAAATAGGCTAGTGAGGAAGAGTTGTCTCTCTATGAGAAACATTTGAAAAATGCTATAAATGTTTAATGTTTCATGATATCATCAATGAAAAATGACATGAGGACATGGGTGCATATAGAATTATGTTTCACCTTCAGGATCTCTATCAACAGAAGGCGAGACAAGAGAGATATTAGATCCCCAATGCTCTTTTTACAACCAATATTGCAGAATCAGCATCAACTAGGTCTCATGTAGTTATGATTATTAGACACATTTAATGCTTATACATATTAGGGATTGAATCCCCAGATGAGTAGTAGAGAAATATCATAATTTCCTCACTACCCAAGTCATTATACAGTTTTATTGTTAATTATAAAATGATAAATAATAAGAAGAGTCTTTTATAACTTCTTACTCTAATTTTCCAAGTGGAAAAGGACATGGGGTCTGAAAAACCCATAGTCCTTATGGTGAATAAGAAAAGGAAGAGTAAGGAAATGGGGAATAAGATTCATAATAAGTCTAAATCTTATGAGCACCATGCTTCCAAGAATATAAATATATAGAGGAAAGGAATGGAAAAGGAATTAGTATTTTTTTCATGTTGTAAGAAAGGCCATCGAAAGAGGAACCACACCAAAAAATAAGGGAGTCTAAATATGAATTCATTATTAAGTGTAATATTTTAATATCTACACATTAGGTATTATATACAATTTGTGGTGCTCACATATATATAAAAATATAGTAACCATGTATATTCTAAAATATTTCTAGAGGAGAGGTGGATTTGTGAGATGCTAATGCTGTGAGGATGGAATATCTAGCCATTAGAGACTACCACCTTTAAATTCCAATATAAATGATATTGGTTTTAAGAGATTATTATTATGTACAAACTGTTACCAAGAACATAATTTCTATATATTTCCTAGATATATATGGTTTTGTTTTCATGTTTTGAAATAAAAGTTGTTTCTTTTATAAAGATAGCATATGTTATGGAATATCACATTTAAATAATGGTTTTCGTGTATTAAATAATGAAAACATAGTACTGAAAATTAATAATGAATCATATTCTCAAGACTCATATAACACCTAGATATGGCATCACCATATTGGTTATGTAAATGAGAAGAATTTAACAAATCAATGTCAAGATGGTTATTTAGACTATTTTAAGCTAAAACCACTTGAAATATGTCATGATTATTTACAAGTAAGAATGATAAAACAACCATTTTCCTATAAATGGTGAAAGGTCTATAGATATTTTAGTGTTGACACACACTAATATGTGAAAACCATTTTTAGTAGAATATGGAGGTGGGTATTCTTACTTCATAAATTTTACTGATGACTTGAGTAAATATGGATATATCTACTTGATGAGGTATAAGTTTAGGTACTTTGAAAAATTAAAAGAATTCAAGAATGAATTATAAAATCAAATTAGAATGAAGATAAATAATATTTTATTTGATTTAGGTGGTGAATATCTTAACCTAGAGTTTATCAACAATCTATGGGAGTTTGGGATTCTATCTCCTTACAAACCACAGTGGAATGGTGTTAGTGAAAGGAGGCACTATACCTTACCAAACATGGTAAGTTTGATAATGATTCATATAGATCTTCCATTATCTTTTTGTGGATATTCATTACAAACTGTGAAATACACACTAAATTGAGTAATAAGTAAAGTGGTAAAAAGATTTCCCCTGGAGCTATGGAGTAGAAATAAACCTATTTTGTCACATATATGCATATGGGGATTCAAGGAATTTGTTAAGTCCTTCTTCGGTAACAAAATAGCAATCCAGGTCATAAAGATCATCTTTATAGGGTATCCTAAGTAAATAAAGGGATACTACTTATAAAACTCCTAAGATAAGAAAGTGACCATCACCAGAAAAGTTGTATTTCTTGAGAGGGAGCATATCCTCGAGAAGGATAGTGGGGGAAATATTAAATTTTATGAGGTTGATCCTCAAGATACACAAGATTTGGTACATTAACATATTTTATAGGTTCTCATGGAAGAATTTGTTCCTAAAACACAAGTACCATGTAGGAGCACCATAGATGTAAGAGAACTAGAGAGATACACTTTTCTAGTCATAGAAAATGGTGATTCATTATTAGTTGAAAGTAATGAACCTCTCTCCTACAAATATGTAGCAGAGAGCTTAGAAGCTATAAGAGAGAAAAAATCCATGATTTTTGAAATGAATTCTATATACCATAACCATGTTTTGGTTCTTTTCTATCCACCAATTGAAATAAATCTTATTGGGTGAAAATGGGAATTCAAGAGAGAACTAGACATGGAAGGTAAAGTACCTATAAAGAAAGTCTAGTGGATAAGGGGTTTAAACATCATCAAAGAATTGACTATGATGAAACCATTTCAATAGTTTACATTTTTAAATGTATCAGAATTATAATTTCTATAACTACTTACCATGACTATGAAATTTTGAAGATGGATTCCAAAATAGATTTACTTATTGGGAACTTTTAGGAAGATGTCTATATGATATAACCATAAGGTTCTGTGACTCTAGGTGATTCCAAAATTATATGAAAGTTATAGATATCCATTTATGGAATGAAGAAAGCATTCAGGTCATGGAACATTCGATTCAATGAATCTATAAAAGTTTTTGGTTTCATTAAGAATGAATGTGAGACGTGTGTTTACAAGAATTTTAGTGGGAATATAGTTATTATCCTAGTAGTATATGTTGATGACATATTACTTATTGGAAATGTTATACTAGTCTTAGAGACTGTTAAATGCTACTTAAACCGGTGTTTATCCCTGAAGGACTTCGGTGAAGTAACCTATATTATAGGGATGGAGATTATTCATGATAGATCTAAGAGGATTCTTGGACTAAGTCAAGGTATATACATCGTCCAGTTACTAAATAGATTTAGTATAGAACAATCCAATAGGATATTGGTTCCAATTTCACATGGTATATTTCTTTCCAATAAAATTTTTCCTCAGACACAACAAGATAAAGAGAGAATGGGTAATATCTCATACGCTTTGTTAATAGGATCAATTATTTATTTCATGTTATGTACTATAATTGATGTTTCCTATGAATTGATCATGGTAGGTAGATATCAAGTTAATCTAGGTGAACAATATTGGTTAGCTTTTAAGGAAATACTTAGAATAACTAAGGATATGTTCCTAGTGTATGGAGGAGATGAGGTTACGGTCATCAAGGGTTATAATGATGCTAGTTTTTAGATAGATCATAACGATATGAAGTTATAATAAGTACATGTTTTCAGTCTAAATAGAGGAGTTGTGAGTTTTAAGAGTTCAAAGCATCCAATTTTCA
Source organism: Viscum album (assembly GCA_963277665.1). Lineage (NCBI taxonomy): Eukaryota > Viridiplantae > Streptophyta > Magnoliopsida > Santalales > Viscaceae > Viscum > Viscum album. The sequence goes on from OY728151.1 coordinate 300,236,623, forward strand.
CTGATTCTACAGCAGATTCTGAGTATATAGAAGCTTCTAATTCACCCAAGGAATCCATTTGGATATGAAAATTTGTCTAGGATCTTGATGTGGTACCTATCAGTAAATGTCCTATCACATTGTATTATGATGATACTATAGTGGTGGATCTTGAAAAAGAGATAAGGTCACACCAATGAACAAATCATATGATCAAGAAGTATAACCTATTGATGGATTTTTCTTAGATGGGTAAATTTTCATTAAGAAAAGTTTCCATGGAAGAAAATGTGTTAGGCCCATTTACTAAATCATTATCTTAGTAGAAGCATGGGTATCATGTGATAGATAATAGAATAAATATTTTTAAAAATTGGCTCCAATGAAAGTGGGAGTCTCTTGATGTTTGTGTCCTAGAACTAAATTTTGTGTACTTTATGATTACCCATATTTATATTTTTGAATATTAATAAAAAAACAGCTATATCATGATTGTTCATATCCATAAAATTACTTGCAATAATATCCTAGGAGTATCTATTACACTAAAAGATCATAGTAGTTCTCTGCTATGATGATAAACCAGAAGCTCCATGATATTATTATTAAATATATGTTCTATGTCTATAAGAAATAATTTGAGATAAAAATGATATAGGATATTAGGGGTCGATACTCATTGGACTTTGAGTCACCTTATCATGGTGTACGCCCTTAGTAATTTATAGTGGAGAAGATTATGAGAAAGAGATCCGCCAGTATGAAATAAAAATTTACATGTGTCATTAGATGTTCCTATCTGTGGACGTGTGTATTGGTCCTTCAACTTTAAGATTATTATTAATGGATATTATGAGTTATGTACTTTGATGTATTGATGAAAATTGCGATGACATATATTCACAGAGAAGCAGGATACATTGGGTACATCACGAGTAATACTTCATTAATGAATAATGCAAGAAAGTATTTTCCCATTTCGTTATTTAATGAAAGTTAATATCTCAATCCCTTTGATAGAAATTATATAGCCTAAATAAATCCATGTCCAAAGTATTCTATAGAAAAGTTTAGGTTTTATAAATTCAAATAAAGATACATCGAGCACATAGGTTGGGGGCACCAACATGAAACTTGCTTGATTAGTGATATCATTATAAAGGGATTATATTATATGGTAAGCATTCGAATGAGGTTTTATGTCATTTTTATATTAAATTATTTCTCTATGGATTCCTTGGAATGTAACTAGATGTTAACCATAGACTTTAGGATGCTTCACCTAATGCCACTAAGAAAGAGGCTTAGAGGTCCGCACACTAAGTGTATCTAGAATATCAGTTAAATAATAATATTATTTATTATTTTAAAAGTTGAATAAATATTATTCCCAGACATGGTTTAGTAATTATTCATGTTTTATTTATCACATATATTCCAACACCAATTATTCGAGAGAATATTTTATGAGCAGAAAATTTAATAAATAAATATTTATATATTGGATAATAATGCAGTGATATTTATTTAATAAATATACATTCATTATTCAGGATCAATAAATATTTTGTAGGAATGGAATACCGAGAATAATTTTCTAGTTAAAAATAATATATATTAAATATTATTTAAATAAATAATATTTTATTTAATTGTTGAGTTTAGCACATGTCAAGAAATAATATTAATAATAATATTATTATATGCATGGGGTTCTGTAGTGATTAAAGAAATAATAAATGGGTACTTGTGAAATTATTATTTTCTAACCCTAGTGGTATATAAACCCAATTATATTATTTTATAAAAGGTTTCAATATTTATATTTTTGTGAATAATGATATCTAGAGAAATTATCTCAAATCTGTAGAGATAACTCTATTTAATAATTCTCTCAAGAATGAATAAAAATCCTCCTCCACTATCAATCTCAAGTTTAGAGAGATAAAATAGAATCCTTCTTTAAGTGATTCTTGGAGTGTTCAAAGGTGAATGACGGAAGCATTAATATCTACCACACTAACACCCAGAGATTCCTATGATGACATTTGAAGGTTCATGAAACATGTGTGGATCACCAATGGAGGGAATATACTTTTTATTCCTATAATGCAACAATTTTATGACATAAATACATTTCCAGATCTAACAAAGAAGAAAGAATTCAGCCCAAGTTAATTCTTTAATTATTTAAATCAATTATAAATAATATGTGATGATACTGCATCTTGGTTCAAGTGTTCAATAATCAGTTAATAATTTATTAAATTCCCTTTACCATGAATTTTATTATTGTGTAAATATCATATTAATCATTGATTATGATAAAAATATGAGTTATACATTCCCCATTCGGTGCTTCTGTTGCACCCAGAATCTTCACATAGGACCTAGCATGTGGTTTGAATATTACATGAGTTAATATTATATGGGTTACTTCTATTATTAGAAAGTTATGTAACACCCTAATATTTTATATATATTCCTTTGAAATAAAATTTAAGTATTAAATAACCTTCTTTACATACAACCCCAAGGCTAAATGAACCACGATATATTATTGGATTTATAAACTAGTTGTTGGATTTGCAGGTATGAATAGAATTAACAACATTTTGAAATATATATATATATAATTTTTTCCCTTAATTAAAATTTATTGATTAATGCCTAAAAAATAATCATTAAATTTTAATAAAACCAGTTTATGATTAAAAGACCTATTTTTATGAAGAAATGAATTTTTCTTGGTGTTATGTATTTTTATATAAACAAATATAGTGATCAATATTAAAAATTTATTTTAATGAAATTTATTGTTAATTTATAAATTATATTTAATAAATTAGTTATCTAACGGTTAGGAATTAAGTTAAAATCAATTGAGGGTAAAAATATTTATTTTTCAAAAAACTATTTTTATGTGTGTGGTGTGTTTTTATCTTAACAAGTCAATTAAATCACCATTTATTAATGATGTTAGTGCAGTTCATATAATATATATTCAATAAAATATTTTAATATCCATCTAATAGTTTTTACTCGATAAGTAATTAAAGTAAACTCAGTTTTATGCTTAAAAATTCATTTTTCAAAAAAGGTTTTTCATTGGGTTTTCCATGATTATTTTAAAATAAATTTCTTCTACTTATAGAAACTGAATTTGATAAAATATAAAATATATTTGGAATAATCATGTTCAAATTTGTTAATGATAACACTGTCATTTTTGGTTACCATTGTTAGGGTTAAAAGATATTTACTAGAGGGGTTAAACTAAGAGATAAGGGTGAAAAATGTCATTTAAACTTGTTAAAATATCATTAGTTTAAGATATTTTAACCTTATATTATCTTTAATTAAAATTATTGACCATTTTTTCTAATTTAATATGAAAGAGACCTTATATTATTTAAGTCTTTTAAGTAATTCCATGTTTTCCCTCCCCTAACTTATAAAAGGGTGTTTCTTATTCTCCCTTATTCACATAATTTGATCTTTCTATCCCAGTCAAGTCCTACTAAAAAAAATCTAGATTACTTCTCTTCATTCTTGATATTCTGTTATTACTCTAATTCCATCCTAATAAGGCTTAAGGTGTAAGCCAAAGAAGGACTCTTAAAGAAGATGTAATTTTCATACTCGACTCTTTCAAAGATTATTTCTTCTTCTACTCCATCTAAATATATTTTATATATAATAACATGATAAATAAATTATCAACAATATACTAAGATGTTATTATGATTATAGTAAAACCATTTTTTACTCTCTTTCTAACAAATAATAAATGAAAGTACCATTCATGCGTATGTGTGGACTACCATCTCCACATAGCAATATGATTTATTTTCCATCACCATATTTAATAGTTGGTTATTATGATGGATTTAATGTTATATATGATATTTATAAAATAATTATTCTTCTAGAATTAAAATATATTATCTACCTTCTTACTTTATCATCTGTTTGAAAATGATAACGTCACATGTGCATATATATGGGATACCATTTCCACATAGTGGTGTAATTTATTTTTCATCACCACTTTATATGAATGGTTATAAAAATATATATAATGAATAAATATAATAATTATGACATGATTAAGATTTTGGAGATGATAGAGCCATGATCAAGATTCAAATACCATAATTTCCAAACTGAAATATACATAAAAAATGAACCAGTTAACACCATAAATGGGAATAATAACTAAATATTGTTAATTAATAGGTGATAATATATTATAAGTAAACCATTTATGGTATTAGAAGTATGAATATGTTTTTGGTATAGAAGTATGATAAAGTTAAATTTATTAAATGGGAGGTTAAAATCAATTAAAAATGAATTGGTATTATATGTATGAATATAGTTATGATATAGAAGTATAATAAATTTAAATTTATGATATAGGTGGTTAAAAGAACTTACAAAGAAATTTGGACTTGTGGTAAGGGTTTTCTCATGTCACTTTTATTTATGTGAGATATATTTCATATTCACCACTTGTTTCTTTCATGTGGTTTATATAATACCCCTTTTATATTTTATATCATGAATCTATTTATATTAATGATATTTAAAATTTTATTTAAAGTTACTTCTTTTATGGGGTTATGATTCAAAATTTACCAAAGCAGTAAGGGTTTTATGTTACAATCTCACTATTTACCATGATTGTTTATGCTTAAATTTATAGTGATGAAATTATATGATCCTTCACTTATAAATCTAATTTTTTTTTCTTCTCCTACAGTTATTTTTGGATATATCATGTTTCCATTAATTTTCCTCTCCCTAAGTACTCATAATACAAAATAATGTTTTAAGGAAAACTGAATTTATTTCTCTATTCGATTGAGAATCCTTTCTATTCTATAGAAAATTTATATAAAATTATTTCAATAATGTAATTATTATTATAAAAAGATTATTTAATTCATTTTTAACTATAATTAACATTCATTAACAAGGTTGAAAAAGAATCCTATTTTCATTTTCCAAATGTGGTACTTTTCACTTTTTACTGAAAATATGGAAGAAATATTTGTTTTAACGTATACTGCATGAAATTTTTTCCCATTTCCATGACTACTATTTGATTTTAATATTCCTTTACATGTTTACATGGTTATTTTCAAAGAAAACGTTTTCCTTAATATTCTATAAATTTTTAGATCTAAAATATTTGATTTCAAAATAAAAAGTGTATTTTCCTTAACAAAAATTTTAGTGATATTTTAAAGGTATTTTCATCTATAAAAAAATACTTTGATTATTTTTATGATTTACTAGGTATATGATTCATTGTTACCATCATTATCATTTCTCTGGATGTTTTTTTTATTATGATGATAAAATATTTATGGAACATTTTTTCTTTTTCACGGGTTAGGTTATGACAAAATGATAAATGTTTTAATGATATTTTATCATATATATGAATATATTATGATTATGTGATGAGTGGGTCCATAATATAACTACAATGCATTGGGTAATGTTTAAAGTTTATGATCTCAAATGGTACACACAAGGTTATCCCAAACCCGAAAGAGTGTACATGGGAGGTTATCCCAAGCCCAAAGTTGGTATATTGGTAGTTAGCCCAATCCAAACATGTGATGATTGTCTTGGTAGATAGCCTTGAAAAATGGTTTCTATGATTATAATTATGAAACTGTCTTATGAATTTTTTTATGCCAAATTTATATTCTCATGGATCATGATCTATGATTCTCTTATGATTCATGTATTATTAACTTCCAAAATTTTTATACTATGATTCATGTTTATGATCTAAATTTTTTTTGGTATGATTTTATAATGTTAATCTCATTATATCATACCCTTATTATTATCTTATTCTAACTTATAATCACTGATTGATACCCCCATGTTTACCCTAACTGATCATATAATCTCATTATTTCTTATGTTTTCCTTACCCATGTTTTAATGGAAGGTTCTAAGTATGATATGTATTTAAGCATTATAATATAAATAACTTTGTGGGATATTTTAAATACATTTTAATAAATAATTTTATTATGTATCTAGTATCCAAAGAATCTATAAATTTATAGTCCTCAGCATTTTTAATTTTGTTATGCATTTTGTAACATCCTATTAGTGATTTTCAGGTACTTCTCAACCCTCCTTTTGATCATGTTTTGGTTGGGTCTTGTTTATGGTTACTTCAGGTGGAATTTGGAAAATTTTGGAGCCTCTTTGGGCTATGCATAGTTGGCACATGGTTTTCCCAAACTGTACCTCCTCCTAGTGAAAACCATGCAACCTTGGATAGTTGGGGCTTTCATGGTTGGTGCACAATTTAAAAAACAATGCGTCCACCTAATTGAAACTATTCAACCCAATGTAGGGGCGTACAATTTTTCTAATTGTGTGGCCCTGCCTATCTAATCATTCATGTGAGATATTTTTATTTTAAAAAATTAATAAAAATTTCCTGAACCCCTGTTTACGTTTCTACTCAAATCCCTTTTGAAGAAACTAGGATTCCTTGGCCATGAAATCCCTCTATGGGTGATTTTGGATCCACCAAACCCTTTCCTTGGTAGATCAAAGCATGGAAGATCTTGTTCAATCTCTTCTGGGAATGTGACTCTCCTCTCCTTGTTTTCTCTCAATCTCTCCTTCTTTCCTCTTTATAATTTGATAAATCATCATGTATTTTATGGATCTAAACTACATATAAAAGGATCTTGATTCTAGGTTTTTTTCTTGATTTCCATCACCATAATTCTTCATTGTCATTCCTTATTGTGAGTGTTGTGTTGTTTAATTTCATGATTTAAGGTAAGTGGTTGCGCCCAAATTTACCCTATAGGTATGCAGTCTTTGTAGTATAGGTAGGGGTTGAATCCACAGGGACTGAAGAAGAAACCTTGAGACACTAAGATCGGATACGGTATTGACTATGAAGTGGACAACTATAGTGTTGATTGATTTGAAGAAATAGAAATTTTATTTAAATAACAAAACAAACAAAATGACTTGAATTAAAACAATTAATTAAGATGAGTCGATCCTAGGTTGTCTCTAGGGCTTGAATGGATGTATTTGTTTTTGTTTGGATTTTATGTTCATCATTTCAAGAGGAATCCATTAAATGAAATAATTCCTCAACATCATTCTTAGATTTAATCCATAAACAATTTAAAGGCTAATCACCAATGCACTTAGATGATCACTCTATGGAATTGGATCATACTAGCACTCAAAATGTGTTGTCGTTAAAGTCGGTGAAGACAAATAAGAAGATAAATAAAAGAAAATAACTCTTAAAATAAAGAACAAATTTAAGAATTTAAGAACATAAAATAACATTCAATACAACCCATGAGACTCGCTAGGATAAACCCATAAAAGTTTACCCCTTCATTGACATTATTCTATTAATTTAAGTGGGAAGTCAACTTAAAGAAGCGATATTAATGAAGAAAAACATTAAGAAAAATGTACACTCCACCATTGTGTGAGGAATTCACAAGTGTTGGTGTGAAAAAATTCACACCTAGATTCAACGGTATCAATGTGTAAATAAAATTAAAATAAATAGTAAAGAATAAGAAAAACTTTTATTAAGATACTAAACGTGAAAGAAAAACTTACATGGGAAAAATTGACGATACAATTACAAAATGAAAGCAGAAAATTACAATTGAAAGGAAAATATATGATTGAAAGAAAAATATTCCCTTCACCACCAGCTCCTTATATAGTCATATTAGGAGCCTTAGGTCCACCCCCCAACAATAAATCCACCCTCAACAATTAAGAGAGTCAAAAGGAGGGTGAATAATCAAAAGGAAATTGACGTTTCGAAGTTGACCCGAAAAACTGTCCATATTCATCCTCCATTTGGACGTTCAAATTTGACATTAAATATGGCCAAATAATCAGTAGTCGTAGAAGAAAAATATCTTTGTTCATGTGTCCTATATCATATGTGCAAATTTCAGGTCATTTTATGCATCTGTTTGAAAGTTATTCCCGAAATGGTGAGGAGGATTTATGGGCGTTCATATCGGTCCCACCATTTAAATGTAAACTTCAGATCCATATATCTCCATGAAAACTTCGAAATTAGCTATGGACACAGTTTAATAAAATGATCATCATATTTTTCTATTTCTACAGTAAAAATTTTAGCATCATTGGGCTTGGTTTTTGGGCCCCAAATTTGTTTGATGGGCCTTAGGCCCATTATGCTTTTTCCAGTAAATTTATTCATTCAGGCGCCAAAATATCCATCTTCCCTTGGGATTCATCCATCGAACCTAAAAGATAAAATGTTCTAAATAAAGTGATCAATCATATACCAAAATATAAAATTCAGAAAATGAATATAATTCTATCCACAAACAGATGAATTATTGGGCTCGAATTTTCATTTTAAACATTAATTTCATTTAAGATGAGAAATGAAGTTCTATTTATGTAATTCACTAAAAAAATGTTTATGGACTTTTGAAAAATGAATATAAAGAAATTAACAATAAATATTAGCCACTTTTAGTGACTAATCACACCCCCCTACTTGAGTTTTTCTAGTACCGAGAAAAATATATTACAAATATGAAATTCGAATCCCCTTTTCCAAAAACATTTTAATACACATTGCTCACCCAAAGACCTCATACCCAAAAAAATTATGAAACCCATCAAAATCATTTAAAACAAGCTAGGTCCATAAGAATATCCCAAGCCCAAGCCTATTCCTTTGTTCAAATTCATCGCCACATTTCATTTAATTTCAATTAAGTATGATAAAGTGTTGTGCATCACAAAAGATATGAGGCCCATTTTATTATTCAAGGGGAAAAAATGGAAGTGCTAGGTGGGAATCACATTAAACTTTAATATGAGTATCCAATTTTTTTTTGATTTTTTTGTTTGTTTTTTTAACCACAATAGATATGAAAAGACTAACTCTGGGCAAGACTACTATAGAGTTATGATCCCCAAGTGCCGGACGCCACATATATTGTCAATTCCGTGCTATACAATAGAGATATAAAGCCTAACTCTGGGAAAGACAACTATGGAGTCATGATCCCCAAGTGACGGACTCCACACATTTGGAAAAAACATTGCTCTATGTGGTCATTTTTTTTATTTTTTTTATTTTTTTGGATACTCAAATTAAACTAAAAGTGACCCAAGAACCCTATGCTATAATGAAAGGGATCCAAGAACTCAAATTTACACCCATGATCTAGTAGACGTGCATTGTGACATTTTTATTAAGAGGATGAAAATATAAACTTTGAAAAATCACATCAGACAACCGCACTTTCCAAAAACTATGCTCATGAACTTAAACTTGCCTTAAAATCAGAATCAAGGCATGCAAAATTATTTGATATCCAATTTCAGAGTTTGAAATGTGTGTTATCATGTTCAAGGTTAATGAAATTTTTCTTTCCATGCATGTTCTTATTAAAAAAATCATTTTTTATTTCATCTCCCCCAACATAGAATAACACTGTCCCCAGTGTTTAAAGAAAACTTAGAAGGGGGTAGAGGAATATGAGAGGCGTTCTAAAAGGAATTTGAAACAATAAACATGGGACAAATTCACCTAGTTTTTGAAGTTGAAGTTCATGATTATCCAGATTACTCCTTTGATCTCTTGGGGGATGTACGCACCTCCTTGATTGAATATGTTTCACCCAAAATAGTTCCTGAACCATAAAAATAAGAACAAACCAGACAAAACAAATAACATAATGATTTATTTAATTCCAAGTATCACCATTTTTATGGTTTCATTGTTTTTTTTTAATTTTAAAAATCAAACTGATGATACATTGTCTTCTTTAAATTTTCTGGGAAAGGTATTACTTAGGGATCACACTGCGTGACATGGATGAATACGGTGCTCCACTTTCATAACCATCCATACTCATAAAAGAAGAATAGGTCAACAGTCTAAGGTAGAATAAAATTATATCAAAATGATCCACTAAGCCTATTTAAAATATAAAGTTGATTAAAACATAAAAATTATTGGAAACATGAAAACACACAAAAACACACAAAATGAAATAGAAAAGGCAGAAGCTGGGTTGTCTCCCAGAAAAGGCTTAATTTAAAGTCTTTAGCTTTACTTTAACCCCACAACTTATCCAATACCAAATTTCAACATTTTAACAATACCATATTTCTCAACTTCAACAATATTGAGATTTATTGTTTTCTTTGATATTTTGTCATTTAAAAACCCATGTTCAACAAGGGGTGTGAAAATACAAGGAATTTCAGTAATGGTTGATCTGGTTTCTTCTACAGTCTTTCCTAAGATTTCAAGGGTTAACCCCCCTTTGTGGGTTTCATGAAATGAATGAATGACTAATGCAGGGTCATGGTTATCACCTATGATGAGATTCCTGATTGGGGAAGTAAGGACATTGATTTTGAGTTCAGGTTGGATAGGACATTCAAACACAGATAACAAATTATAATCAAAATCAATTTCATTTTCGAAATTTCCCAACACAATTGGTTCCCTTTTAATTAAAGATTCAACCCCAAAATTTTCTAGATGAGTTTCATGAATGGGTATGGATTTTATATTTGTGATTTCTTCTAGTGGTTCAGTGATTGGTGTTTCTAAAAAATCATCATTGGAGAAATATTCCGTACATTCAATCCATGAAGAAAAATTTCCCTCTTGTGAATTCATGAAATCAGTTTCCTCTTGATTTAAGCACCCATAAAGAATTACTCGATTATCTTCAAATACCCCAAATCCAATGGATGGTTCTTCAATAAATTCATGTGAGGTTTGTGGGATAAAATATTCTTGTATTAGTGATGAGGAAGAGACAACCTGAGTGGGAATGGGTTCCACAAAAGTCTTAATGCTTTGTATTTCTAATCTTAGTGATGAAACTTATGAATTCATTTTAACCATTTTTTCACACAATTGTTCAAGAATTTTTTCAGGATTAGGGTTGATAGATATTTTTACATCATGGAATTCCTCATTATTCATCTTTTTAATCATTCTTTATAGGTATGGAAATTGATCTTTTAAATATTCATCATTACAAATATCATTCATGTTATCGGGTGTGGGGTATTCATTCAAAGGTTGATCAAAGTAATTAAAAAAGGTTTATGATTCCCAATGTGGATTTTCTAATTGATTCTATCCTGAGTTTTTGAATGGATATTGTTGATTATACTCTATTGAATTCATTTGGAAATTTGGAATCGTGATTTTCGGGAGTCAAAAAAATATAAAGGGGAACAGAGAAGAGAAATGGAGATGAGAAATGGGAAATGAGGGAGAATATAAATATGTTCTAAGGTGAATTACTTGGTCCCTGGCAGTGGCGCCACAATTTGTTTGCACCCAAATTTACCCTATAGGTATGCGGTCGTTGTAGTACAAGTAGGGGTCGAATCCACAGGGACCGAAGAAGAAACCTTGAGACACCAAGATCGGATACAGGATTGGATATGAAGTGGACAACTACGGTTTTGATTGATTTGAAGAAATATTTATTTTATTTAAAGAACAAAACAAACAAAATGACATGAATTAAAAAAATTAATAAAGATGAGTCGATTCTAGGTTGTCTCAAGGGTTTGATTGGATGTATTTGTTTTTCTTTGGATTTTATGTTCATCAGTTCAAGAGGTATCCATTAAATGAAATAATTCCTCAACATCATTATCCGATTTAATCCATACAAAATTTCAAGGATAATAACCAATTCACTTAGAGGTTCACTTTGATGATCACTCTATGGAATTAGATCGTACTAGCACTCAAAATGTGTCGTCATTAAAGTTGGTGAAGACAAAGAAGAAGATAAATAAAAGAAAATAACTCTTAAAATAAAGAAAAAATTTAAGAATTTAAGAACATAAAATCAAATTCAATACACCCCATTTGACTCCCTAGGATCAACCCATAAAAGTTTACCACTTCATTGACATTATTCTATTAATGTAAGTGGGAAGTCGACTTAAAGAAGCGAGATTGACGAAGAAAAACATTAAGAAAAATGTACACTCCACCGTTGTGTGAGGAATTCAAAAGTGTTGGTGTGAAAAAATTCACACCTAGATTCAACGGTATCAATGTGTGAATAAAATAAAAATAAATAGTAAAGAAGAAGGAAAACTTTTATTAAGATACTAAATGTGAAAGAAAAACTTACATGGGAAAAATTGACGATACGATTACAAAATGAAAGAAGAAAATTACAATTGAAAGGAAAATATATGATTGAAAGAAAAATATTCCCTTCACCACCATCTCATTATATAGTCATATTATGAGCCTTAGTTCGACCCCCCAATAATCAATTCACCCCCCAACAATTAATAGATTCAAAAGGAGGGTGAAGAGTCAAAAGGAAATTGATGTTTCGAAGTTGACCCAAAAAACTATCCAGATTCATCCTTCATTTGGACATTCGAATTTGACATTAAATATGGCCGAATAATTAGTGGTATTAGAAGAAAAATATCTTTTTCCATGTGTCCTCTATCAACTGTCCAAATTTCAGGTCATTTGGTGCATCCTTTTGAAAGTTATTCCCTAAATGGTGAGGAGAATTTATGGGCGTTCATATCGGTCCCACCATTTAAATTTAAACTTCCAATCCATATATCTCCATGAAAACTTTGAAATTATCTCTGTCCATAGATTAATAAAATGATTTTCATATTTTTCTATTTATACATTAAAATTTTTAGCTTCATTGGGCTTGGTTTGTGGGCCCCACATTTGTTTGATGGGCCTTAGGCCCATTATGCTTTTTCCAGTAAATTTCTTCATTCAGGCACAAAAATATCCATCTTCCCTTGGGATTCATCCGTCGGACCTAAAAGATAAAATGTTTCAAATTAAGTGATCAATCATATCCCAAAATATAAAATTCATAAAATGAATATAATTCTATCCACAAACAGATGAATTATTGGGCCTGAATTTTCATTTTAAACATTAATTGCATTTAAGATGAGAAATGAAGTTCTATTTATGTAATTAACTAAAAAAATGTTTTTGGACTTTTGAAAAATGAATATAAAGATATTAACAATAAATATTAGCCACTTTTATCTACTAATCAGTAAGTGGTTCTATTTTTTATTGATCCATATAATTAAACCTCAATTTGTTTGATTTGTTTTAAATATATTTCAATTGATTTTTGGAAACCTAAATTGATATGATTTGGAATTTTAATTTCAATTGGCATGGATTTTTTGAAAACCCCTAATTCTAATGGAATAGGAATTTGGGGCGTATTTTTAAATTCATGGAATTTGTGAAATGATTTGAGAATTGATTTTAGAAAATAGATTAAATTTAATATATGAAAACCTATAATTATTTTTTTATTGAAAAGGAATGAAATGATGAAAACCCCATGTTTTGGTTTTGAAATTGATTTGGAATATTGAAATGGAAAATTAAGTAATTGAATTGTGATGGATGATTTGATATGAAATGTGATGATTTTACAATTATTGATTTATTGATTGAGAACACATGAGACTGAGTAGTTAGTGGGTTATTTGGGATAAGAATGCTAGGATGGTAATTCCCTAACAATGTATTGATGATGAAAACTCTAACAAAAACCTAGTTTGGTAGATCTTATCACTTATCGGATGTTTATGAGTCATATTAGGTCTGAGCTTGAGGGACATGTGTACATATATTGTCAGGATCACTAATATGAGATGGGTGAGGGTCCTATAATCGAGAACTATAATACCACATGGAAGATAAACATGGTTCTTGTTGTGATTATTTTTTTATATATTCCATTGATTATGAAACTGTTTTACTCATTCATACTGATTTATATAAACTATTTTATATAAAATTTTATTTCAATCCATGTTTGAAATGTTTTCCATCATTTTGAAATGAAAGTATATTTTTGTCCTAAATATGAAATTGTAACTCCATGCCATGTTTTATTTAAAATTGAAATCATGATTTGTTTTATTATTATGGAATATTATTATAGAACACTTGGTAAGACCCTAATGGGATTTATATATCACACCCTACCTTTTCCTTTGGGCTTATATTGACGATTCATTTAGGATGTTTTAATTTTATCTTTCTATTTTTTGAGTAATTTCCTGATGTACTATTATGGGTTTTGATATATTTGTTTGGTTTTTGGTACTTTCTCCCTTCGGAGTTTTGAGTATACTGACTTGTATCTTTATCTTCTGTTATTTTGTGGAAAAATAATCCCCTCTTTTATCTTGTATGATGTTAGGTGCTGGTTTCCAACCCATGGGGATCAGGAACTCCCTTTGGGCCATGTCAGATCTAGCTTGGGTATCAAGGTACCAGGGCATCTGGGATGGTTCAGGATAAATTGGTATCAAAGGTTTAGGTTAAGTGTCTTTCCATGATGTCAGTATGTAGTTTGGAGTATCTTGTTGAGACATAAGAGGTAGTTATGAGCAAGTTCCATACTAGCTCTCATTATAGAGAGCCTTAAGCCACCATAGGTTGTTTGGTAAAGGAGTCCTAATTAAAATTTTGTTCTAATTATAATCTTTTCCCTACCATATATTTAGATAGGTAGAAATCCAAATCTTGATATCTTATTTGATGAGATTAATTTTCATGTTTCTCTTGTTTGAGTTATCGATATGAGTATCCTTATGATGTCTTTAATGTTATTTAGTGACATTGTGAAACATCATGCCTATGAAAATACATGTGAATAGGATCTTGGAAGAAGTTTATGATGAATCACAATAATTGAATCCTCCCATTGACCCAAATATTGTTTAGATTATTGTTCATTTTATCCAAGCACTGGGGTAGGAACCTGTACACATCCCCGTTCCGAATACAGTTATGGAACCTCAAAGGGATGAATCTCGGAATCATGATCAGGATTTCCTTTATGAGAAACCATATGCTTTACAAGGCTCTAATGATCCTTAATAGTTTGGGGGATGGTTGAGAAATATATATCTTCTCTTTTATTTTCTAGAAACTCCCAAAGGTATTAAGGTAAAGTGTTCCTCCTTTAAGCTGGAAGGACCTAGCAAGAGATTGTGAGATTCTATGGTTACAACGAAGAAGCATGAGGGTTTACAGTGGAAGGAATTTAAAGTTATTTTAAAATATCGTTTCAATCTAGAGTCTATGGTACTAGATAAGGTTGTAGAGTTTTTCAAACTTGAATAGGATGATAGGACCATGATGGAGTATGTGAACCAATTCATTGATCTTATGCTATTTTCACCTGAGATTGTATTGAATGAGAATAAAAAGACTCAAAGGTTCAAGTTGTGCCTTAAATATGATATTAATTATCATGTTTTCTTACTAAAGATATCTTCTTATGCTAACATGATAGATAGAGTGTTCATGGTTGATCTTGATATGGATGGTAAGTCAAGGTTGATAGGAGTTCCTTTTTCTCCTCGTCGTAGTTTTGTGAGTTACTTCAAGGGAAAGATAAAGTGTGATTAGTCTTTTGGTGGTTCTTAATAGAAGTTTTATTCTATACCTTCTATAGTTCATGGTAGAGGCCCTTTGACTTACTTTCAGTGTGTCAAGCCTAGGCATTCAAAATAGGTTTTTACTAAGGAACCCATGAAATGTAGTTCATACAGACGCTTTGGTCACATGAAAAAAATCTATTATATCTTTTCTACCCCATATAATGGAATAGATCATCATCACCTAAAAGTACTATGGTGAAATTAGATGCTTCACGAACAAAGGTTTTCAACCATAGTAATCTGAAAAAAATCTTCCTCGCATAGTGGAAGAGTCTCTAAAGGTAGCAGATATGGGTCTAGAAACCATAAGAGGTACCATCACTATAGATTCATCTTTAGTGACTAATTTATTTGATAATGGTGCTTCTTATTAATTTATATCAACCTATATTTTGAACCTGCTAAATCTTTATATGGTGATTTTCTCATATGTGATGGATATTACTATACCCCTTAGAATGAACATAGATTAGGTTATCTGTTGTGATAATTACATTTTATCTTTATCAAAGATTGAGATTACCTATAATTTTTTGTTTCTTGACATGAAACCTCTGGATGTCATTTTCAGGATGGATTGGATCATTTCCAATAAGGATCAAATTGACTAATATCTTTGATAGGTATCCTTTATTACACCTAATGGGATGTGCTGCATCTTTTAGGGAGAATGGGACCTGAGGTCTAGTAGAGACAAAACTTCTTATCCATATTTAAGTAAAGTAATATCAGTGTACACTTTTGATCTAGAGTAGGAATATTTGAGTGGTAATCTCCCTCCAATTATCATTTATTTTCCTGATGTTTTTTCCTTCCGATTTATTTGTTTTTATATTGGTAAGAGATGTATAGTTTTCTATTGATTTAGTGCCTAGTACTAGTATCTTTACCTTCCTACCATATGAAAATATCTAATAAGAAATAGTTGAAGACTCAGTTGGATGATCTGTTAGATAAATTATTTATACACCTAAGCATGTTACCTTGGGTGGAACCTATTCTATTTGCTAATAAAGTTGATGGAACACTTATTCTATGTGTTGATTACTGAAAACTCAATCGAGCTATGCTAAAGAATAAGAATCCATTGCCACATAATGATAATATTTTTGACCAGTTGAAAAGGGTGAAGTGGTTCTCAAAGATTGATCTTCAATCTAGTTATCACTAGTTGAGAATAAAATAATATAACATTTATAAAATTACCTTCCAAGGTAGTTATGTCCATTATGAGTATCTTTCCATTCCATTTGGTATAACTAATGCTCCTAGAGTCTTTATGGATTTTTTGAAAAATATCTTCCATGAGTATCTTGATAAGTTCATGGAGGTATTTGTGGATGAAATTATGATTTAATCTATTTCCATGGAGGAACATGTGGGTTATCTGAGAGTAGTTCTAGAATTATTGATAAATCACTAAATTTATTCCAAGATATAAAAATGTGATTTATGGATATGGAAAGTAATGTTCTTGGGGCACAAGTTCTTGGAACATGGTATCTCAGTTGATCTTGAGAAAGAAAAAGCTATTATGACATGGTGGAAACTATGAAATGTTTTTAATATTTAATGACTCTTGGGTTTAGCAGGGTATTATCACCAGTTTGTAAAGGATTTATCGAATTTGGCTTCTCTGATGACCACTCTAACTTTTAAGGGAGTGATGTTTTATTGGGACGATAAATGTCATAGTTCTTCTATTGATATGAAACATATTTTGAATTTTTCACCAGTGTTGACTCTTCTAGAGTTAGATTAGTGTTACGTGGTCTTATGTGAAACATCAAGTATGGGTTTGGGATGTGTTCTTATGCAGGGTGAGCATATGGTAGAGAATGGACCTCGATATCTTAGTCCACACAAGAATAATTACCCAACCCATGACCTTGAACTCATAGCTTTGATGAAAGCACTTAAGAGTTGGTAGTATTACCTTTTAAGAGAAAGGTTTATAATATATTATGACTACAAGAGACTAAGTTATATCTTTTCTCAAAAATATTTGAATCTACACTAGAGGAATTGGGTAGATTACCTATAGTATTTTGACTTTGGCATTGCCTATACCCTAGGGAAAGAGAATTTTATCGCTGATGCCTTGAGTAGGAAAATTCCAACCCATGCAATGAAAAAATCATTAAAAGAGTGAAAATTGATGGATCTTTTTTCATAGTTGCGTATATGATTTTGGGAAATAGGGGATGGGGTTATCTTGTCTAGTGTTTAGTTGACCTCTTCTCTTCTCGAGAGGATTTTTACAGAACAATATCTTGATGATGAATTCCATAATATTAAGAACTCTCTTCATGGAAGGAGACCTTTGTTGAGTGGTCATTCTCCAAAGAGGGTATCCTATATTTTCATAATTGATATGTTATACCTTTTCCAGTGATAAAAGTTATTATTGGGCGTTGATATAATTTCCAATGGGATGTGCACCTAGGAACCTCAAATATGTTTTATGACATGCAACGATGATTCTGGTAGATTGGTTTGAGACAATACATTTCTTATTTTATTTCACATTTTTATAATTTCCAACAGGTCATGGATGAGAACCATAGTCCTTTGGGTTTTATTTAGCCACTTATAGTGTATAATTTAAAGATGGATGAGATATATATATACTTTTTGGTTGGATTTCAATATACCCTAAGAAAGAATAATGTGATATGGGTTATGATCGATAGGCAGACCAAATTAGATCACTTTATACCCATTCATGATATAACCAATATTGAGGAGATGATAAATATCTATATGAGAGAGATTTCTTGTCTCTACTAAGTGTCATATACTATAATCTCTGATAGAGATACCCGTTTTACTTATTGCTTTTCGAGAGGACTCTAGGAGGCATTGGGATCTTCAGTTTTTTAAGTATGGAATACCATCCACATAAGGATTCTAATAGAGATGGATATAAAAATTATTGAGGATATGATTCATGATTGAGTTATCAACTTTGGTGGAGCTTGGGATTAACTTTTTAGACTGGTTGATTTCACTTATAACAATAGTTATAGGTCAAGAATCAAAATTTATCCTTTTGAATCCTTGTATGGATATTCTTAAATCGTCATTATGTTGGTTTATGATTAGTGAAATTTCCTTGGTTGGACCGAGCTTGGTCCGAGAGATGAAAATGAAGATTCAGTTGAATATTTATAAAATGTTGATGGTACAAAGCTATTATAAATATTATGATGATTTTCATCATAGATAGTTAGAGTTTTTAGTTGGTGATCACATGTTATTGAAAGTTTCACCTCAATTAGGTCATCGATAGTTTGGGAGGAAAGGAAAGCTTGATCCTCATTATTTTGGACCCTTTAAGTTTATTTAAAAGGTGGTGAAAGTGTCTTAATATTTATCACTTCCACCAAAGTTGACATCAATACACAATGTGTTACATGTATCACAACTTCGGAAGTATCTTTCTGACCCATCTCATGTCTCGAGTTAGGAGGATCTTGATGTTGAGATTGATTAATTGATGAATGAGCATCTAATCATGATTTTTTATTATTAGATAAAGGTACTTTGTGGGAGTAATATATCTTGGTTTTTATTCTATGTAAGCATGGTTTTTATACGCATGATGCTTGGGAGAGGGAGGCATTGATGAGGGAGTAGTGGCCTCATATTTTTGATATGGAAACTTCTTGATAAGATTTTTTGGGTTAGAAAGATTCTATGGTGGGGAGGTTTCCACATCCTATTACTAGTTTTTAGGTTATTCGCAAAACTACTTTTGAGCATGCTTTGTTTGGGTCTTTTATAGGGGTGCATTGGGTGGAATTTAGAAAATTTTGGAGGCTCTTTGGGTCATGCATGATTAGCCCATGATTTTCCCAAACCGCACACCCTCCTGGTGTAAAGCATGTAACCCTGGATAGTGGGGGTTTTCTTGATTAATGAAAGGATTGAATAAACATATTACCACTATTAGAAACCATTAAATTCAGTGTAGGGGCACATAGTTAGGGTTTAAAATTTTTCTAACCGTGAGACCCTACCCAGTTAACTGTTAGTGCATGATATTTTTATTTCAAAGAATTATTAAAAATTTCCCAAACCACCATTTAAGTTTTTGATAAACCCTATTAAACCTAACTTATATTTGTTTTCTATTAAATCTCTATAGGGTTGATTTTGAATCCTACAAACCCTTTCTTTGGTGGATCTAATTGTGGTGGATCTTGTTTGATATCCTTCAGGTATGTGAATATCCTATCCTCGATTTCTACCTATCTCTCCTTCTTTACTACTTTGAGTTTGATAGATAATCATGTATTTGATGGATCTAAATACCACTTAAATGGATATTTATTCTAGGTTTGGTTCTTGATCTCCTTCACCATCATTCTGCATTGGTGTTCCTCATTGTGGGTGTTGTGCATTTTGATTATGTGATTAAAGGTAGGTGGTTCCATTTCAGATTGTACCATATAATTAAACTTTTCTTTTCTTGATTTGTTTGAAATATATTTAAATTGAATTATCAAAACCCAAATTGATATGATTTTGAATTGGAATTTGAATTGGCATGGATTTTGGAAAAAATGCCTAATTCCAATGGAATTGGAATTTGGGGTGTATTTTGAAATTAATGGAATTTGTGAAATGTTTTGAGAATTTATTTTAGAAAATGAATTAAATTTAATATATGAAAACTTATGATTGATTTTTTATTTAAAAGGAATGAAATGATGAAAACCCATATTTTGGTTTTGAAATTGATTTGGTATATTGAAATGGAAAATTGGGAAATTGAATTATGAATTATGATTTGATTTGAAATGAGATTATTTTACCATTATTGATTGATTAATTGACAACAAGTGAGATTAGGGAGTACGTGGGATATTTTGGACAAGTGATCTAGTATGGTAATTACCTAGCAATGTAATGATGATGAAAACTATAAAAAAAACCTAGTTTGGTAGATCTTATCATTGATAGGATGTTGATGGGTCCTATTCAGCCTGAGCCCGAGGGGCATGTGTACAAATATTTCCAGGATCACTGATATGAGACAGGTGAGGATATTATAAATCATTACTACTGTACCACATGGTAGATGACCATGGTGATTATTGTGATTATTTTCTTTTGAGTGTTTGTTGATTTTCTTCTATCAGGTCTGAGCAATGGGAAAGCGCCTCTTGGAGGAGGTGGATGTTCATAATCTTTTGGGACTGGAGTGATGATTCCTTTGGGATGTTTTAGTTTCACCTTTTTAGTTTTTGGGTACTTTGATGATAAATTATTTTGGGTTTTTATATACCTTTTTGGTTTTTGGTACTTTCTCCCTTTGGAGTTTTGATCATAACAACTTGTATCTTTATGTTATGTTGTTTTGTGGTAAATTCATTCCCTATTTTATCATTTATGATTCCAGGTGCAAGTCACCAAATTGTGGGGATCAGGAACGCTCTTCGATCCTTCTCAGAGTTGGATCATGTATCAGGGTACCAGGGTATCCAGGATGGTTCATGAAACATTTAATATTATTCTAAAATGATATAATATTTATATAATTTATGCTTGGGTCACCTCAGATTATCATAAAATGAAATTTCCTGGCATCACTAGTCGCCCTTCTATAAGTTCCATACATGATCAATCAATGTTATGTAGGATTTATGTCATAATCCATGCACATGAACTCTCTAAACTTATGTAATCCGCATAACATAAGAATTGATAGCCAGTTCCTAACTAGACCATCTTACAAAAGTCATCATATACATGATATCATAAGAGGAGATAAGAACTACCAATCATAAAATATGATTGATAACGCTTAAGTGGTTTAATCATCATTGATAATTTTTTGTATTTTATGATTTAATTTATATATCTAAATATGATATGGTAGAAAAATTATATTTGAGTATATTTAAATTATGAATTGATTAAATTGGTTTACAAAATGTTTGTAAATCATATTAATAGGTATTTTTGAATATTTACTTAGTTTATAAAGTTTTTCATGAATTAAATAATTATAAAATGTTTATAATCTGTTAAATTAATTTTTGTGAAACATTTATTAAATAATATCCATAAATATTAATTTTTAATATTGAAATACCTTTTCCAATTATAGTTTATGACTTATTAAAGTTACTAGGAATGTATGAACCACTTTGGGGTTGAATCAGTTGTATTCTTTTATAATTTCTTTTAACCTGAAATTAACCTATGTGACTTGTTAATGTTTTAGTCCTCTCAATTTTTATCTCAACCCTACCCTTATGTAGTATTAATATAAATAAATGAAAGATACACATGATTTACAAGGTATAGTCCTAATGTGGGTACCCACTCCTTACTGTGTTTGATTATTATCCCAAGGCACAATTATTCACTATATAATGCAAGTGAATACAAATGAGTTATCACTTGAAAATATATTAATCTATCCCAATTTGTTATTTGTACTGGATCCCAATAGTTACAACGTTTCCTCCAACCCAAGTGAAAAATTTCACTTTTGAATTCAGTTTCTTCTACAAATTTTTTAACCATCCTCTTAGATTTTTTAATGACAAGATCAACTTATGCTCATGAAATAAAATTTACAAAACATAAAAATATGAAAACTTCAACTTATGGTTCTATTTATTTCAGAATTATAAACTCATTGACATAATTATTTGACCTAGTGTGTCATCTTGAACTTATAGATTTATCTATTAATAATTTATTATCTCAAAATCACATCAGTATCATTACCGATATCTAAATGAACTTTTACTTTACATAACCATCCTCATTCTGATAAAATTAGTTTTCAATATTGTCTCATCCACATTCTTCAAATCTTGGTCAAACTGCCTTTAATACCCTGAAAATATCATAATTGACTTTTTTAAGGTTCTCAAAAAACTTGGAATAAAAATTATTAAATGATCCCAAAAATCTTAGCTAGAATATTTATTTTAATCTTTGTTAATATTATATATTTTAACATCTAACTCAACATTATCATAATTAATATCTTTTGAGTAAATTTCTTCTGAATCTTAAATTATCTTCTCATTACATTATATCATCCCAAATCAATTACTAACATCATTTGAATCTTTAAACTAACTCTAATAACCTTCTGAGTGTCTAATTTTATTCATCTTCTTACTCCAAAAAACTATTCAAACTTTTGGCTTCTGGAAACACAACATCTAATCTTCTGGTTAACTTCTGCTTTGATTTTCATCATCTGATCTACATAATTTACACTAGAATGAGATTCATACCTTATTCCATTATTTAATTGGGAGAACTTATTATATGAATAATCTTTTTAAGTTCATCTCATGAACCATATTACATAGATATGAAGTATTATAGTTATTCCTTTATTAGAGAGGCCATCCAATAAAACTTTAACTTATGCACTTCATAAACATTTATTAACATTTCATATGATAGTTAGTACCAACCAAATTTAGCTCTGTTGTACCAGATTCTAGAAATAACTACTAAACACCATCTGGACCAATCATTCGATTCTCCTACCTTTTATTTTATTCAATAATCTCACCTCGAATAATGAAATTTTCTTAAAAAATTATGATTTATTTTTTTCATTTAAAGATCATCATTAAATCATTAGAATTTTTTTCCCAAAACATTCAGATAGTTTTTCCATCACTTTTCACACCTACATCATCTTGTATCAACATTAAAATTCAACATCTGTAATTAATCTTCTATGAGAATATCAGCTGGTGACCTATATTTTGGAAGCATATCTACTTTGATTTCATTTTCCAACAAACTCACCTCACACTTCTTCTCAGTATTCCACTAATCATAACATATCTATTAGATAATGATTTATGAATAAATATATAAGCCTTAACAAGTAGCTTATTCAATCAACTAGAACATGATAACATTCATTCATGATCCTTTTAATAAAATACTCACAATTATAAAACATTTTATTCATGCACTTTCATCAGTAACTCAAAAAATTAAGTGTTTTCTCTTCTATTAAAAATATATTGAAGTGGATGGAACATCTATAAATTTCAGTCAAACAACCAAATCACTTAAAATTACATCATTTGGGCACATATTATTAAAACTTATAATATCATCTTCACTTGAAACTCAAAAAAATTCTTAAACAACAGGTTGAAAAAATACAACATACTCAACAATTACAAATCAAGGGTTCTTCAATAACCCCCTTTGGATTTTTTTCCAACACTGATATCAATAACTATCATTCCATATGCTCTCAACTATCCATAAAACCACAACCTATCTCTTAGAGAAGTTTCCATGCACTACACTATTGTATCAATAATTTTTTTGAGAGAATTCCATCCCTTGGTGATATATTTTTTTCCTAATTTTGATGTAATCCCTTTAAAATAAAAACATTCATACTTTAATTTCCAAATCAACAACATTTAAAGTTTTAACTTCTAGATCACTTATAGAGAATCACCATTTGGAACGTTCATATTTTTAACTTTTAGATTTATTAATCTACATTTATTTAATAAAATTGGATTCAAACTTATTATAGATGGAGTAAAAAGTTGTGTATTTCTACCCATTTGAAAAAATAATCCAAATCATAGTGGGGGACACTCCCATAACTTCCTTAAGTGAGTGGGAAAGTATAAACATGAAGTTCAAGCCTCAATTTTTAAAAATTTTCCCTAGTAATATATTTAGTGAACATATCAAAAATTTTATATTTCATTGAGATATATTCTGACTTCACATCTCCATTATAAACTCTCCCATTGATGAAATGATACTTAATATCAATTTTCTTAGATTTTTAGTGTTGAACCAGATTTTTACATAGGTAAATTGAACTCTGATTATCATAATTGATTTTAATATCTTATTCATATTCAAATTCAAATCTTCCAGTATAAATTTCATCCACATCATTTGAGTACATGTATGTGCGGTAGCAACGTACACTTATTCTATTGTACCTAATGTCTGAAAAAAGTTTTTTTTACTATTCTAACTGACAAAACTTTCTCCAAAAAAGAATGTTTCTCCTAGTGTTTATTTTCAGTCATTGAAATCTTTATCCCAATAAACAACATTAAACATAAGTAAGTTCAACTCATTACTCCTTATATATATCATGATATAATTTTAGGTTCGTTTAATATACATGATAATTATTTTGGAAGTAAACATGTGAGATTCCTTCAGAATAATTTTATTTCTTGTAAATAAGGTTACTACATACACAATATTTATCCTTGATGAAATAAGATAAAGAAATATTCCAATGAAATTACAAAAGTCCTTGTGACTCAAATGTTTTTTGGTGTCATCTTTACTCATCACTAGACTGATTAGAATCAGACTAAATAGGGTTATGTTTGTAGTAATTTTCTTTTTCATCAACACATGTTAAGACATCCAATCCTTAATCAACTTCCATTAAGGTATTATTATTTTCAATGAATTTTACATTATAGGAATCAATGAAACTATACATACATTTTTTCCAACACTTAAATCTTCTTCCACCAGATGAATATCCCATGAAAACACCTTCTTTCACTTTTTTCATTGAACTTCCATACGTTCATATTTTTTTCTTCATAAATAATGGACTCCTAAAATACATAAAATATTTTATTGTAGGTTTATTTGTATAAAACATATTGTAAAAAGTTATTTTTTATTATGTATATAATAAAAAATATATTCTAAAGATCTACAACGGTACTTATAACTTCCAACTAGAATAATTTTTATAGTTTATGAAGTGACTTACATGATCATTTTACTACATTGATGGGGGGAATCTATGGAGAAAAATATTTTACAACTTGTTTTCAATAGAAATAAGCCTTTGTGACTTTTTAGAGTATGATCCACTCAAAATATAAATAACTCATCCTCACATGATCATACAGAAAAGATAGATCAAGGAACACACTGATTTTTAAAAGGTTTGGATAAAGTGTATAATCATACTAATTGTTGTGGCTGGTTACTCCCCAAACCATAGATTATTTTAACTATATCCCCTAGTTAAATAATCTAAAAAAATATTCATATAACATACCACCACACATGTTAAGAGTTACACCCAACATCATAGCTTCATGAATTAGTACAAAATATGATTACAAAAATGAATAATATCACCAAATAAACCAGGTTTATTTGGAAAAAAATATCTTGATACACTAACATAAGCCTCCAAAACATGTAAGAATGAATCACCCATAGTAAATAATTGTATTATGATGCACATGTATTATCAATCTCAAAACATATCTCTTTAAGACACAAGTTTCATTAGATGTTGATCACTGAAGAACCAACTTAATCTTCAGACTACCTCTGTTTTTTTGTGTTTTTTACTATAAAATATCCACCTTGTGTCAACAGGATACCCCTTTTGTTTTTTTATTTCTCACTATCAGCTCTCCACTACACATAAATGAGTTCCAACTATTTTTTATAGAAAAAAACATAACCATTAAACCCCCATGATCCCCATAACTGTAGTCAACAAACACATCCCCATAATGGATTTAGAAACTAAAGCCTACGATTATAGAGGTATGAAAAACCATCCAAAAAACTTCATAATAAAAACACCTCAGAATAATTTAATTCTAAAACCTATATAAATTCAAATCATATGTATAAAAGATTCTAAATTATATCCATGGAATAATCAACTACATGTTTTCAATAAGAATCATCTACATAACATATTCGCCTATGTGATTCGATATTTGACTACATAACAAACTAGCAATGTGATTCTCAATTGTATATGTTGAAAATCATCAATGTGATTATCAATCATCTAAATATCCAACTTTGTGTATGAGTTGTATTTTTTGTCAATGTTTGTAATTGGTTGTCACTAGTGGTCATTGAAATAGAAATATTTCATTGGTTTCAATATGTTTAAAAAGTTATAATGAAATAAGTTTCTATAAGTTCTGATTAAGTATCAAAGATATTAAATATTTATAACAAATTGAATATTTTTTAGATGAATGAATGAAGGAGATAATACTCAAGTATTATTATCTTAAGTGATTTCTTTTGAATAATTTGAGTTTATTAAGTTTGATGATTGTTGAAATGATCTTCATGTTAAATACTTGTGTTAATGGTGACACATTGTTTACAAAAATAAAGAAGTGAAGACCATGAAAATATTAATTTTCATGAAGAGGAATATTAAGAACATGAAAAATAATATTTTTCATGATAAAAAAGAATAGGGAATTAACTAAAATTCCATGCAATTTCTTATTATTACATGTGTTTTATTTTGAAGTAGATGAAGTGGATTTAATGGTTTTATACTAATTGTTATTCTTATAAATATTATAAGTAATATTTTTTGCAGGAATTTTATTAAAAAATAGTCCAACCATATCTACCAAAGGTGGGTAATCTTAATCCATATTTGGGAGTTCTAGACTCAACCGCATGGGAGCCAGAATATGCATGGGTAGTCATGATGGCATAAGAGAGTATTCTAAGAAAGCACATCCTCTAGGGAGCATGCATTGAGTGCGCATGGCACACACAAGGTGCCTTTGGACCATGAAATTGTGTGGTGAAACTCATTTGGGCATGGTGTGTGTAGTGTATCTAGGTGCCGACCTCAGTGCCATGGCATGAAGTAGTGATGAAACAAAATCACTCATTAATTACACTTCAACTATCCATGAGTTTGATGTGGGACAAAGAGTTAATGTGAGTACTATTCACCCACTAAAATTTTACACATATAATCTAGGTTGCCTGATCAAATGAATATACACCATTTGATCATCCTCATAACTTTGTTTCTAACCTTCATCTATCTAAGGGATCTATATGTGAACTCGAGACAACTATAAATCACAATAAAACATGATCCAGATCATCTCCAGTGATTATGAATAAAGAATGAGACCTACAAGATAATATCAACATCATGCATGAAATTGATGTATTTAATTCATGAATTTATTCTAAGATAAATCATAGTTCCAAATAAAATATAGAAATATATCGAGGATTTTATATTCAAAGAACGCAACACTTTAGAATGTAAACAGAGTTGCAGAAGGATGCTCATGCATTCAATTTTTATATATGAGTTCAAGATTTAAATGAAGCATGTGATATTATTTTTATGAATATAATATAATCACCATAAGAAGTGATTGATCATGAAAGAAGTAACATCGGGTTTTTGGCATCACATTATAAGGAAAACCCATAGAATATTTTAATTCCATGATCTATAGAGATATTAATATTGTCCTTGGTATAATATTATTTTTAGGCTTATAATTTGGTGATCCCATGAAGTAGAGGTGATGATACTCACCTATAAATACCAAATCACCAATACCAAGAAATGTTGATTCCACTCACATATTCCTTTAAGACTATATTTTTCAGAAAAATAGAGTATCTCCATAGTTCCTTTACATGAAGAGACAACGAGTTTCACAAGCCTCCCAACTACGCGAAGAATGGGAGATCCATGCACTTTGTTACGTGAATAAGAAGAGTCCCATGAGCTAGTACATTAGTAATATACTCCCATTATGTTATGAAAATAAACAGTTAAGATGAACCATGGACACTTGGCTTGTGTTAACAAACAATCATATTTCTTCATGAAGAACTAGTTTAATTAATCCCTTTGGGTTTGTGAAAACTACATTGAGATACATCAAACTAGTTTTTATAATTTCACTATGTTTCATGAAGGATAAATAAAAAATAACCTGAGTTCTTGAATATCAATTGTTTGAAATTTTTCATGAAGATAATGTGTACATATTACTATTGTGCGTAAGGATATTAAACAAGGTAGTGGGATTGAAGTTGACAGAAGGTGTCATAAATCTATTCTAATGATGTAGTGAACATAAAAATACAGTGTGTGCTTATACCAATGTGTATGAAGAGACAAGGGATAAAGTGAATAGTGCATGTATAATTTCATGTATATGTGAATTCTCATACACACATGAATGCATAAACATTTGAGATACCCAAAATAGACTTAATGATAACACATAAAATAGAAATAAAAATTAATAAATGTGTTAGGGTTTCATGTGACATGCACTATGAATTACATGCATGAAGTATATATGATCTAATCGAGTTTATAATTCAAGAAGAGAATAGTCTGAGTTTGTGAAAGATCATTCTTGCATGAAATAATATTGAATGTATAGTGTTATTTAGTTGCATAAATATTTTCTATACCAAGAAGAACAAAAGAGAAACAATATAATAAACATTATTGATATTGTGTATTAAGGAAGTCTGAGATTTTATTCCATGGTTATATTCATATAATTGATATATAATAAGAGAGAGAGTTTTCCTAGCCATAAATTAATTATAATTCAGGGTATATTTATTATGACAGTGTTGAGCTGAGCTTTCATCATTTAGATAATCACAAAGGAATTATGTTATTCAATCAAGTGAAGAAGAGATTATTGTAAATATCTATTTTCATAGGAAGAAGAAGAAGATATAACATCTTTTAATTTTTTTTTGAAGGAGAATAAGAATTTATTTTATGTTGTTGTGCAAGTAACAAAGATAATAAGATGTAAGTGAATGAAAAAATCAACATTGGGATATCTAGTAGAAGTCTCATATGGTGGAAAAATTTATTGGTGTTACAAATTACCTTACAAAGAAGTTAAAAACTATCTTCATAGACAGTATAAAGAACCAACAAGAGATAAAATTTTAATGGGGTTTTTACCAGTCCAGGGAAGAGGTGTGTTACCCACCCCTTCTAAAGTGCATGGACTCACACATGGATACAAATTATCTTCTAGCCAAACCATTGTAACTAGTGTTTCATTATAGTGGATAATATGTATACTACTCATCACCATACACAACAAGGACTAGATAATCCTATTGAGTAGTTAAACTTGTAAAAATATCATGTTCCTACTTTTATATACTTTCATACAATTTGGAAAAGAGATTAAGAGAATCAAGATCTTAACAGGTGTAAGAGGTAAAGGGATAATATTTTATAAAAGGTGAAAAATTTACCCACACTAATTTTATCCCATCTTAAAAATGAGTATATCCCAAAGTGGTCCTGTCAATTGGTATCATAATTTTTTTTTCCTATATTAGATTATCTACATTGCAGTTATTCTATTTTTAAGATTTGAGTTTCTTTCCTGTGCTAACAATAAAGCTAAATTTTGGCAATGGTTCAATTATCTCTGAGAATAAGTCTATATCTACCAAAACCATGATAAATAGGATAAATAAAAGGAATATAAAGCTGAATAAGTGGTCCTTGTTATCTAAATAATAGGAATTTTCAGTATCTTTATGCCTTTCCAACAATGAAGACATATTCAGCATGGAAATTAAATAATAGGTGGATCAAGTTTCTACTAAGAAGAAGGATAACATTCCTACCTCAAGTGATCATGAGTTAGGTGACAAATTATTATACAAACTATCCTCAAGAAGAATATCCTAGCATAATTAGTGATGATGATCAATCTATAGCTTCTCAAGATATGTCAGTTGATATATTAAGAGATATTTTGTATTGTTTTCTCATAAAAATGGTCTCTCTTGCTTATGGAGTCTTTCAAAGTATTATAGAAGACTTCATCCATATAGAAGAAGAATAAGATAACATAGAGAAATATTTATAAGAAAAAAATTATAGAATATTTAAAGATATTCATATAGGTTGGAGAATTTGAAGAAATAAAGATGGATATTGTAATAAGTTCCTCAAAATAGCTCAAAGAATTTGATGATAATGATGGATTCAAGAAAAATATCAAAGAAAAGATCAATGAACATGAATAGAAATTGAAAAATAGTATTGATGTTAAGGATTTACAATTGGAAGTAAAATTTGAAAAGATCAAGGATATTGAATCTTTGTTACAAAACAAAGTTAAGAGACATGAATATGAAGTTGAAATATTGAAAAAAATTTGTGAAGTAAAGGTTATTATGATTGAAGATCATAAAAACAACCTCAATATAAAATGTATAGAATTGGAAGATTAGTTGGATAATATTTAGAAGACACATATTTAGACTTCACTGAAGAATGATATAGTTTCAGCTACTACATAATGTTCACTGGATTATTATAAGGTTAAAAGACCTCTAATATATGATAATAATATCATCACTTCATTCAATGATCTATCTCAAGCAGTTGTGAAGAATGTGGTACCATGCATACTATCTTATAATAATTCTTTTAATTCTATTTTCATAAATATTTCATGTTTTAAAACATAATCTATCTATGTATGGATACATAAATGTAAGTATAATCCTATCACAATGACTAGGGTGGATAGAAATAAGAGTGTGGAAGCTAATTCCCCACAAAGTTCCCAATATGCTATGAAGAAAACCCCAAAAAATCCTAAATAAGAAATCATAATATCAAGGTTTGTGGGTAAATATTGGTGCGGAAACAAATTCAATCATTTCACACTATATTTTTGGTACAGTCTTCTAAATTATTAATAAAAAAGAAGTCCCATTTGAAGGGGAAGTAAGCTAGTGATGAAAAAGTAACATCCAATATGTAATAAAAATATGAAAACTTCCAACAGTTTTGGAAAGTTTAATAATACCTATGATGTTATAAAAAATTGTAGTGGTCATAATAATGGTGCATACTCATCTCAAAATGTATCCAAATCTGATGAGAAAAGAATACCACAGAAGTTGACTAAGAAAGAAAAAACAAAATTGGGAAGAAATTGAAAAAAAATTTAAGAAACATTCTCCCAAGGAGGTATACAAGAAGAATGTTGATAAGACCTTGGATTCCAAATCCAATAATCTGAAGAAAAGTGCATCCCCCAAAAGAAATAATAAAAGGGATAGAACTCAGAAGAAGACATGTGGAAGATCCAAAATTATTTTCAATGTTCCCAATTAAATGATAGTTATATAGAAAGAAAATTTTAAAAGAATGAGGAAACTAGAATAATGACAATCCAAAGATAGAGGAAAAGGAAAATAAAATATTCTACATTAAGATAAAGAAGCTCTATGTGTGAGGTAAAACATTGTTGGTCATACTGTGAGATTTTTTTTGAAATTATTCCAACACAAGAAGATATCTTTAAGAAGATGGAAGTTACACCGGGTGATACAAGTTATTTAAAATATCTTGAAGAGAGAAGTTTTAAAAAAATTAAATAAGTGATAAGATCAATGAATCCCCAACATAAATTAGAACAAAATTTAAAAAGTGAAATCATGAATATTGGAGTAAATAAATAAAATAGGTTTAGAAAGATATCTCAACCATGTTGTTCACATTGAGAAACAAATAAAGAGTCACCTTATTCACTTACTATTTTTGTATTGTATTTGTTCTTAAAATATAGGTAACTGATGGTGAGGCCAGCTCTCAGGGGGAGAACTTGAGAAGTAGTGAGTGATGTCAATTCTTGATAGAAAAACTGACGAATTCACCAACTTTGAATGATTCAACAATTGGTATTCAAATAAATTTTTTATATAGGACTATCTTTGATGAATTTAAAGATTGTGCTATCATATCTTGGAAAAATAGGATAAATAAGATATCATCTTGGTCCGATCTTATATTTGGTGCTCGGAGGAATATGTATTGAAGAAGATAATACTTGGTGAAGTTATGGAAGTAGTCAAATCTATACAATCAAAAGTTAAAGATACATATTGGTGTATTCTCTAAATTGTATCATCTTAAAATCCATTATTGAATAGATTCACTATTATGAAGATGTCAAGGAGTGTTTCCATTAAGGGGATACAAATGAATAAGGATGAAATTTATTTCATAATCATTATTTCAATTGGTACAAAATCAAATTATTTTGGAATGTGCTTAAATATAATGTCATTGAAAAAGGTATGCTTTTTTTAATCTCTTTCCCTTGTTCATAAAAAATAATAAACTTAATTCAAATGGGCATTTATTGAATTAATAAATTACATAAGTAAAGTAAAAGTAATAAAGTGCTTCAAGGATACTTATCATACTTGTTGTACTTGAATGTTTTTATTATTTTTTATTTAAGTGAGCATAAGAGTTTATGGTTTATATTTATTAAAAAAGTTTCATATCTCATTTATGTATCTTTAGCCTTGAATAAAACTGGGAAAACCTTGGATAAAAGTATATGAGTTATCATTTCAAGTGGTATCAAGATCTATTAGTAAAGGAAATTTTTTTTATCTAAATAAAATCCTCTTATTTTACACACCAAGCATGGATCACATAGAATTAGAGTGAAATGATGGATGACATAATGATTAAGTATGGATTGATACCCCTTTCCCACGTGGACTTTGTATTTATTGTCAATAAGGGGTAGAGAAATTGAAATTAATGTTTGAAAAAGTAAAGGGGAGAGATTCACATACTGATATATTCATTTGGAAAGAAAATTTATGGTATCGCTAACAAATACAAAGGGGAAGATTGAAGATCCTAATATTGAAGAAGTTATAAAGAACTAAGTTTCTAGAAGTTC
Organism: Viscum album; assembly: GCA_963277665.1. Classification (NCBI taxonomy): domain Eukaryota; kingdom Viridiplantae; phylum Streptophyta; class Magnoliopsida; order Santalales; family Viscaceae; genus Viscum; species Viscum album. The sequence continues at coordinate 300,269,697 of OY728151.1, forward strand.
TGATGAAGTATTAAAATTATCCAAGTTTGATAAAAAGGTGAATGTTTCTTGGATGAATGAATGAAGGAGATAGTACTCAAGTATTATTATCTTAAGGAAGTTATTTTAAAAACTTTGAGTATATTAAGTCTGATTATTATTGAACTAATCTTTATGTCGAAGACTTGTGTCAATGGTGAGACATTGTTTACAATAATGAAGAAGTTATTACCTTAAAAATATTAATTTTCATAAATAGAATATTAAGAACATGCAAAATAATATTTTTCATGATGAAGAAGAAGAGGGAATTAACTATAATTCCATGCATTATATTACTATTTCATGCATTTTATTTTTAATTTGTGAAGATCACTAAAATTGATTTGTATTAATTGGTATACTTAGAGAAACATTATAAGTAATATTTTTAGTGGGACTTCTCTTAAAAAATAGGCCAACCATAGCCACCCAAGGAGGGCCAGTTCAAAGAACATATGGGAGAAATTGGCTCAACCATGTGGGAGACAACCTATTAATGGACATTAATGATAGTATAGGAGAGTATGATTGTAAAGCGCACCCTGAAGGGAGTGTGGATAACACAAATAGGGTTCACTTAGGCCATGAAATAGTGCAGAAGAACCCATGTGGGAGTGGTGTGTGTAGTGTATCTGGATTCTGACCCTGGTTCCATGGCTCAAAGAAGTGATACAACACAATAATTTTTAAGAGATCCTCAATCAATTGTGATTTTGATGTGGGATAAAGAGACGATATGAGTACTTTTCATCCATGAAAAAAGTTATGCATATAATATAGGATGCCTGATCAAATAAATATATGCAGTTTGATAATCCTCAACACTTCGTCTTTAAACTTCATCCATTGAAGGGATCTATGCATGAACTCGAGACAACCAGTGATCACTGGAAAACATAATCCAGATTATCTCTGGTAATCATGATAAAAGAACGAGACTTTCAAGAACATCTTAAAATCATGCATACAATCAAAGTCTTTCATTCATGTGTTTATTTGAAGATAAATCAAATTAATGAAGACAATACTGAAATATAGTGATAAATTCATATTTTAATGAATGTTGTTATTCAAAGAATAAGACACTACCTAATTCAAAAAAACGTTATAGAAGGATGAACCTGCATCCAATTTTCATGGATGAGTTTGGTATTTAAAAGGATCACATGATCATCATTATGTGAATATGGTATACATACTATAATAAGAGGTTGATCATGAAGGAAGTAACACTAGGTTTTTCTGCATCACATTATATGGAAAACTCATGTTGAATATTTGAATGTTGTGATTTGTGAGGATATTAATATCAACATTGATATGATATTATTTTTAGGATTCTACGTCAGTGATCCAATTAAGGAGATTTAGCGATCCTCACCTATAAATATAAAATCCCTGATTCCAAGAAATGTTTTTTCATCTCACTTATTCCTTTGAGATCACATGTTTTCATAAAAATAGTGTATCTCCTCAGTTTCTTTTTGTGAAGAGGCAAAGAGTTCTACAATCCTCTTGAATATTCAATGAAGGGGAGATCGACATACTCTATTACATGAATAAGAAGAGACTTGTGATCTAGTGAATGAGTAATATACCCTCAATGTGTTATGAAAAGAAACAATGATGAAAAACCATGGACACTCGACTTTTGTTAACAAACACTCATAATGCTTCACAAAGAACTAGTTCCAATAATCCCTTTGGATTTGTGTGAACTACATTGATATACCACAAAATAGTTTTTATAATATCAATATGCTTCATGAAAGAGAAAGGAAGAAGAATCCCCATACATGATAATCACTTGTGAGAAGGTTTTGAATAAAGATAATTTGTGCATATTACTATTAAATGCAATGATATTATACTTGTGAGGCAGTGAATATAAATAGTCAGTGTGTGCATATACTTATGTGCAAAAAGAAAGAAGGGAGAAAGTGAACAGTTCATGTATAATGACATGCATATGTTAATGCTCATGAACAGTGATGCATAAAAATTTGAGATACCCAAAACAGACTTGAATATAACACATAAAATAACAATAAAAATTATGAATTTTATGGGTTTGATATGAAATGAATCATTTATTACATGAATTAAATACATATGATCTAATAGGATCTAATTAGGTTGATAATTAAATAAGAGAACAATATGAGTTTGTGAAACATCATTCTTTCATGAAATAATATTGAAATTATGGTGCAATTCAGTTGCATAAATATTTACTGAGCTAAGAAGAAAAAAGGAGAATTGATATAATAAACATTGTTGATATTTTGTATCAAGAAATAATGTGATTTTAGTCCACATTTATATTCATATCATTTATATTGAAGAAGAGAAATATTTTTCCCAACTATCAATTGATTAATATTTAAGGAAAATTTATTGGGATGATTCTAATCTAATCTTTCATTTTTTAGATAATAAAAAAGGAAGTTTGTGATTCAAGCAAGTGAATAATAGAGAATTGTGTATATCTATTTTCATAGGATGAAGAAGAAGATAGAGTAGGTTTGAATTTTTTTTATGTGAAATAGAAGAAGATTTTCTTTCCTGCTACTATATAAGTAGTAAAGATAAGAAGAATTAAGTGGAATAAAAAAGCAGCACTATGACATCCAACAAAAGTCTCATCTGGTAGAAGAATTTATTAGTGTAACAAAGTACCTTAAAAATAAGGTGAAGGCTATCTTCTAAGGTAGTATGGAGAACCATGGAGATCTATAATTTGGATGAGGTTTTCACCCATCTAGGACAGAGGATTGTTACACTCCCTCTTCTAAAGTGTAGGGACTCACACTTGAATAAGGATTGTATTATATCCAAACCATTGTAACTGACATTTTAGTATAGTGGATAATCCATGTACTGGTTATCACCATACATACCCAGGACTATATACTCTTATTAATTAGTGAAAACTGTAAAAATATCACATTCCATATTTTACCTACTTTAATATACTTTCATATGATAATGAAAAAAGAATAGGAGAATAAAGATCCTAATAGGTCAAAGAGGTAAAGGGATAAAAATTTATAAAAGGTGAAAAAGTTACCAAAACTAATTTAGGCCCTTCTCAGTGTTGAGTATATCCAAAATTGGTCCTCTAATTGGCTACATAGAAAATCGGTTATGTGGTTCTCAATTGTCTACGTAGAAAATTGGATACGTGAAACATTTAGATACATAGATACCCAAATTAGTTGTATCAATATTTTGGCTACATGAAGAATTAAGATACATAGATGAATTAGATATATGAATAAACTAAATGAATTTCCATTCAATAATTCCACTACATGAATCTACCCTTTACAAAATCAGCTACATGGATCAACCCTTTGAAAATTCAGCTATGTGGATCAAATATGAACTCAAACTCAAACAGAACCAATTAAACTGACCTCCGACCCTTTTCTTGCATCATGAAATGTCCTTCCATGATATGTAACTACATAAAAACCATATCAATAATCATAAGAATTCTGAATACCTCAATAATGGTTACCAAGAAATACAACAACCAAAACACACCAAGAACCATTGGATTTTTTGGCTTTCTCAAACCAAACCACAAATCCATAGGGTCCTTAAATATCCCACTTTGGATTTATTTAAAAATAGTTATAACCCTCCAAATTACCATTCCTAAAAAAACACTTGATTCTTGAGGAAACATAAATATTTTATCATATAGAAGGAGAATTATTGAAGACCACTACCTCAACTCAACCAGTTAACCACTTTCCTTACTATCTGCCTTCATCATGAGATCCTTCTATGATTTATCATCATTGAGTTGACAAATTTAGCATCATATAATTTATAAAAACCCTCTGTAACTTACACCCCCTTCATCATGGAATTTTATCCCCCTTTAAAAACAAAATTCAAAGGACCAGGGGGGATCTCAAAGAAACAAAAATTTAAGTGTAAGGGAAAGGATAAAAATCAAATTTTAGCCTCAATTTAAAAAAAAACTCACATGACATAGATTTTGTAAATATTTTCAAAATATTCCATTTGGTGAATATATATAAAATTTTATTTCACCTAAAGCTGTATTCTCTTTGATTAAATGATATTGAATGTTAATATGTTTAGACTGAGAGTTTTGAATAGGATTTTTTGATAGATTAATAGCTTTTTGGTTGTCACAAATAATATTCAACGGTCTCTAAACATTAATACTTAAATATTCTAGCTAAACTTTCATCCATAGAGATTTTGTGGCTATATGAGTAGCCTCCACATACTTTGATTTAGCTACACTCAAGGTCACTGATCTTTTTTTCTTATTCTACCAGCTGAAAAAACCTTCACCAACAAATGAAACACCACATGAAGTGGATCGATGATCAATACAATTACCTGAACAATCTAAATTATTGTATAAAAGAAGATCTAAATCTGCACTACACCTGTATAGAAAGAAATAATTCACTATGCCTTTAAAATATCACAAAATTATTTTAACTACAATCATGTGTGACTCTTTTGGTTCAATTTGATACCTTACACATAATGTCACTGCATAAGCAATATCATATTTGGATGTTGTGATATAAAAAAGGTTAAAAATCATGATTCTTAATTTTTTTGATCAACTTTATTGTCTTGTTAATCTTTGTTCAACTTTTCAGTAACTAATATAGGTGTAGAAAACTATTTATAATATTTCTTTCCATACTTTCTTAAAAGTTCTTTATCATAATTACCTTTCAAAATAAAGATATAATCAGAGTTTTTCTAAATATATAATACCATAAAGTAATTTAATTCTCCTAGAATGGACATCTAAAACTGATTCTGTATCTTTGTTGAAAATTCCTCACATAAGCAACTATTATTACGAGAATAAATTATTTCATCCACATAAACTATCACCACTAGTTTGTTTGAGTAATACTTCTTCAGGTATAATTTTATATCACCATTACTTTTATAAAATCACATTTTACTCAAATATTCATTACGTTTAGAATACCAGGACCTTAGATCATGTTTCAAGCCATAAAAATATTTCTTCAATCTATAGACCATTATTATATCATTTTCAAGAATAAATCCTTCAGGTTGTTCAATAAAAATTTCTTTTTCAAGGAAACCTTTCAAAAAAATGGTATTTATATCTATTTTGATAAACTATATAATTATTATGATTTACCACTTCCAAGAAATTTTTGAATTAGAATCAACATTTTTAGATAGATTTCAATAACTTTTCTATCTATTTCATTAGACAACTTCTCAATGTTTTCTATAGGAAACTCAAACCCTTCTTGATTATACTAACTCATTTTCCCATATTTTCATTAATTTTTATATTAGAACACACAAAAAATTTATGTAGAATTTTATTTTAGTATCTATATCCATTCCCACTAAATAAATAGATCATAAAGACTCCATCATCATCCATTTATTCAAACTTTCCCATCTTGCTTCCCTTGATTTTAATATAATAAGGACTACCAAAGACCTTGAAAAATTTCACTATAATATTCTTTTAGTACCATATATCATAGGGTGTATCATGTGTTTTGGGTTTCAAGAGACATATATTATGAATTTTCATCACAATACACACTTTTACTCTCCATAAGTATTTTAAGACATCATTCTCAACTAGCATGGTTCGAATCATTTCCACAATGACCCTATTCTTACTTTACACAACACCATTATATTGTGGTGTATAGGGTGTGCTATACTTATGATTTATTCAATGTTTTAAAAGTTAAATTTCAATCACATCACATGTGTATTATTTCCCATTACTTGATCTTAGTTTTTTGATACAAGGAACAAGAACTTTTTGTGACGTCTTGGACCCAGATGCCACTTAACGAGTGTCCCAAGAGTGGTGGTTCACATGGTCTCAAACACATCTCCCCAAATTACAGAGGCTTCCGACTAGAAATGAGGGCCTAAGATGTGTCCGTGGGGAGACTATTCCCTCATTAAAAGAGTGTATCATAGTGGAAGGAATATAAATGAATAATGAACAATGGAAGAAATATAATTAAATAACTGAAGCTAACTAAGGAAATAGATAAATGAGAATAATAATAACTGTATCAACTGGAACAATTATGATGTAATGTCATTTCACTAGAAAACTGGAAAACATGGATACATGATAATAGGCATAAAATGTTCCAAAAATTAAAAGAAAAAAAGACTACTCTAAGAATCCTGATATCCAACTCGGTCATATGCTATCAAGATCCATCCTAACAGCAAGAAATCAAGTATTTAAAGATGGATGCTTCCCTTTTTAAAAACCTAAAACCATGTAATCTACTCCAGGTACTAAATGGAACCCAGAGAGGGTGTGAGATATATCTCATTGGGCCACCACTAATGGTGTCTATAACCACCGGCCCGTGTAATGGAATATAGTAGTGTGTAGGTATGCATATATAAAGAAAATAAAGCTGTACAATATATCTAAATACCCAAGTAGCTACATTATCCCTTGGCTGTTGTCTGATCATGTAACCAGTTCATTAATTAAGTAATTACCATTTAAATTTAATAAGTCACATGAGGCATAGCCAACACTGACATCACCTTGTGATAATATATGTAGTGATGGTCCGAAGATGTAACAAGGAAACATGAAAAAGATATCCAGTGATGGAGTTCTAGGGTAATAACCAAGGTAATGTAGATATCACAAAATGAAAAATCAAGAGTATATGAGTCTAGATAAGGGGTAAGAGTGTAATCCAAGGAGCGTAATATATGTTATTCCACAATAAGGCGCCTACTGAGCCCAAGGTGATCGAACAAGGTAAAACAGGGCTAAGAAAGGATAGGTCCCTATAGGCTCTCACCATGGAACCTACAAGTCAATGATGGATCCATGGAGTGTATCCGAGGTATCATGTAATAATATAAAGGACCCTATGGTAGTATACTAGGAATTTGAAGAATATACAAGAACCAGAGTCTAGGTGGGTATCAACCTAAGAAAACCACATCCTTGAATTGTAATGGGGTTACCAAAACCTAAGGTATTCTTCTATTAGAATCCAAGGTGGGTTCGAGTCAATCCAGTCCTATTTTATATTGTAATCATGTAATCATTCATTAGGTTCAAGCCCTATCTTCCATTAGTGTGGTTAGGCCAAGTAACGTTGCAACCATTTAATTAAGTCTTAATTAACCACTAAGGTATATTAAAGTATTTAGGTTCACTCTACTACCTTCCATCAATATGGAAAGGGGTGCTACGAACATGTAACCTTTATTCAATCTTATTTGATAAGACCAATTTATATACTTAGTATACTTTCCATTTCACATTTCGCATTTAATAATAAATTTGAAGCACTTACCTTAGGCGGGTTAAGTGGTGAGAATATATGGTACATTCCATTATGAAATTATCATTAATAAAAAGTCATTTATTATAGGAAGTCTCACCTTTAGGAAGGTCAAGAAAAGGAACACCCGAATGGTGGCTCAAATGTACCGAAACACTAAAAACCCAAAAATGGCATAACCTCCAACATGAGGCAAATTGAATTGTGGGTTTAACCACTAACAACTAATCACATAATTGGAAGGATCATAAATATATGATTCTAAGAAGTATAATCAAGGAACGTAAATTTAAGAAACTACTTATGATGAAATCGGTGGGCCCCACAAAAATATTCCAAAATCAACAAACTTTAGGGATGATTTATAAAACACCCACTTTAGGGTTGTACGACTCTCCTCCTCTAGTATTGGCCCTTGATTTTCCTCGGATCAGAGTAGATCTAGGAAAAGGTGAAAAATGATCACATGACAATATCTAGGTTTAGAGAAAAATATAAGAAGAATGGATAAAGTGGACTTGAGTACATACTGTTGCGCATCCAACGTGATGAACATAAGCTCGATCGGATACCGGATGAAGGAGATCTCTTGATCCCTAGCTTTGGCCTTCAAAAATCTCTAAAATGAGAGGAAAAGGGATTAATTCCATTGGTTCTAAGATTAGGGAAGAAGAGGGGGGTAAAATAGACCATTAAGGGAATTTTGGACATTTTATCCAGAATTTTAGCCTACGTACAGTCTGTCTACATGGTTTTTCAAACCGTTCCCAAATCTTGTGAGACGGTTCTGCCCGAAATAACATCCTCCACACGGTTTGATCAAATCGTGCATAATCCATGCATGAGTACCTAGGAAAAAAGGGGTGTTCACCCAGTTAGGCTGTATGGATATGCTCTAACCATGCAAGGTGGCTCTGTTTGAAAAAAAAATCTACATGGTTTTCTAAACTATGCGGAATTCCTGCACGGTTTACTCTAAACCATGCACCAAGTCTGTTTTCCCCAAAAGATGGGTTCCGAGATTTGAAAAAGCCTCAAACACCCTCATAACCATTACTAAATCATTAGGCATCTATATTAGGCCCACAGTAAAGATTTGGATTGAAAATTAAATGATCTATACCTAAGTGAAAAACTGGGATCTTACAGTCTTCCCCCCTTAAAAGAACTCACCCCCCGAGTTGTCCTTCTAAGGGTAAAAAAACACTGTCTGAGAACAACTCTAGAAATTGGTAACATACGTAGGCTTCCCTCTCCCAAGTCTCATCTTGTACTTGGCTGTGCTACCATAGCACCCGTATGAGAGGGACAGACTTGCCTTGGAGAACCTTTGTGCTTCGGTCAACGATGCATACTTGATATTCCATAAATGTAGAATTGGGATCTAACTAAACTTCCTTGAGATCAAAGGTATGAGACGAGTCAACATGATATTGGAAAAGCTGTGAGATATGAATGACATCATGCATGGCACAATACCTCTGAGGTAGTAGTAATCGATCGACTACTAGCCCGACTCACTCTAGGATCTTGAATGGACCTATGTAATGAGGTGATAGCTTTCCCTGATTCCTTAACCATACATGACCTTGCCTGGGCGATAACTAAATAAAAAAATGATTCCCAACCTCAAATTAAATAGGTCATTGATGGCGATTAGCATAAGATTTCTGTCTAGATTGAGCAGTAGTCAAACACTTCCTGATCAGCTGAACCTATTCTGAAGTCTCCTGAACGAGATGAGGACCTATTAGGGCTGTCTCACCTACCTCTAGCTAGAACAAGGGTGAACGACATGGCTTACCATATAAGGCCTCAAAAGGGTCCATCTGAATCATCACCTGAAAACTGTTATTATAAGTGAACTTGAAGAGAGGGATATTCTTCTACCAAGAACTGCTAAAATCAAGGACACATGCTTGGAGAATATCCTCTAAAACATTTGTTGTCCATTCCAATTTTCCATCGGTCTAAGGGTGAAAATATGTGCTTCGAATAACGTGAGTTCCCATAGATTTTTTTCAAAACTTTATAGAATAATGAAGTGAAACAAGCATCCCTATCTGAAACGATAGTATGTGGAACCCCATGTAGTCGTATTATCTCACAGACATATAGTCTTCCCAGTTAATTAGCTGGGAAATTATCTCGCATAGGAATGAAGTGGGATGATTTCATTAGTCGGTCAATGACTAACTAGATAGCATCAACACCCCTTGGAAACCTAGGTACGATGACTATGAAATCCATAGAAACATATTCACATTTCCAATATGGGAATTGAAGCAGCTATAACAATTTTGCAGGTCTCTGGATCTCCGCCTTCACCTGTTGACAGGTGGAACACCTAGTGATGAAGCCTGTAATCTAACATTTCATTCCAGGCCACCAATACTGACATCGCATATCTCAATACATCTTTGAGATGTTTGGATGAACTGCCCACTGAGAAGTGAGGGAATATTTCATCAACTCCTATCTCATATCTTCAGAAACCCATATACATCCACTTAGACACATGATGTTATCTCTATCCACAGATCAATCTAGAGGTGGGTTATCTCCTGATATACTCTAACAGAGAACCAAACCTTCAGGATTTAAAAACTGCCAACTCTTCACCTTCTCAAGGAGGGAAGAGGTAACTGTTAAGGTTGAGAGGTAAGACTGCTCGTGACTATCATGAAACTCCAGATGAAGTTCAGAAAATATGGCCATTAACTTCCATTCATCACTGGCTTCCTGTACGGCCTATGTTTGAGTTTTCAAACTCAATGCATCACTGACCACATTGCCCTTTCCAGGCGTATAGGAAAGCTCAAAATAAAAGGATTATTGATATTCGACCCATATTCGCTGTATGAGATTCAATTCACACTAAGAAAATATACACTTGAGGATCTTGTGATCTGCATACACCACAAAGTGCTCACCCAACAGATAATGTCTCCAGCAATGTAAGGCATGGACAACTGCTGCTATCTTGAGGTCATATGTCAGGTAATTTCTCTCGTGAGGCCTCAACTGCTAAGATCTATACACAATGACTTTTTCTTCCTACATCAGCACTACTCCTAGGCCAATGACTGATACATTGCATAAGATTATATAATATTTACTTGGTTATAGAAGAATCAGAATCAGTGTTGAGAAAATTCTCCCTTTCAGCTCCTGAAAGGCTTTATCGCATGCTTCTGACTACAGGTTCTTAACACCATTATTTGTAAGTCCAGTAAGAGGTGAAGAAAAATATGAGAAGTCCTGTATAAAACACATGTAATATCCAGTGATCCCCAAGAAACTCCTAATATCAAATAAATTATTGGGATAATCCTAGGAAACTACAGCACTAACCTTTTCAGGGTCAACAGAAACTCCTAATTCTGAAAGAATATGAACCAAGAAGGGTACCTTGTCAATCCAGAAGTCTCAATTAACAAGATTAGAGTAAATATTATGCTCTCTTAGTGTACTCATAATTATATCACGATATTTTTCATGGTCATTATGAGCGTGATAATCCACCAAGATGTCATCCAAAAAGACCACGAAAAAATAGTCCAAATAGGTGTGGAAAACCCTATCCATCAAATCTATGAAAATGTAAGGTGAATTCGCAAGACCTAATGACATAACAAGATACTCATACAGACCATACCTACTATAGAAAGTTGTACAAGGTATGTATGATGGTCTAACTTGCACCTGATGATAACATGATATCAGGTTGATATTAGACAACACCTTTTCTCCTCGGAGATGGTCAAAGAGGTTATCTATTTGAGGAAGTTTATACCACTTATTGACCATAAGCTGGTTCAACCTTCTATAATCCACACATAGATGTAAGGTCCCATCTTCCTTCTTGGAGAAAAGCATGGGAGAACCAAAAAAGGATGTAATAAGCCATATAAATCCTTTTGCTTCTAGGTAATCTATCTGTTTCTTGAGCTCCTGAAGCTCATTAGGTTCCATCATGTATGGAGGAATAGACACTGGAGATGCTACTAGAATAATATCTATTGTAAAATCTACCTCTCTCTTAAGTGGTAATCCAGAAAATTCATCAAGAAAGACTTACCTAAAATGATCAACTACTGGAGGGAAATAAGTTTGAAGAAAACCCTGATCCTCTATGAAAAGATTTTTAATCTAGGTGGTCACTTAACCTAGCCCATGATTCTTCGGTCTATCTCTCCCAGCCTAGACATCCCACTCACCATTGAAAAGATAAATGCTGCCTTCTGGTGATGTAAAAGAAACCCTTCAGCAATAAAAGTCTACAAATGCATGATATCAGACTAACCATTCCATCCTGATAATGAAATCGATGCCCTTCATCTTGAGAACAAAGAGATTCCACAAGAAAGGGAAACTGCCTATCTCAAGGGTACAGTCCCTGCACTGGCGTATTCCCTCAATCCATATTCCTAACGGTGTATCAAGGGTCATTACACCATAGTGATATTGTATCTCTAGTCTAAGAATTTCACAATAGATATAGAAATAAAAGAGTTTGAAGCACCTGTATCGAAAAAAGTAGAGATAATAGTAGAGGCTACTAGAATAGTACCTCGTACTATAGATGGTCCTGCAGCCTGATCCTTGGGTATCGAATATAAAGCATGAAACTAACCCAATCCATAGCCCTATAAAACTGATGGACTACCATGATCATGATTGCTCCACTAGTGCTGCTAGTGATTAGGGGTCGGACTACCATGGCCACAACCTCCTCCTCGGCTAGACCTTCTAGTGTTATTACAAATCCCCGCCTGAAGTGGCATAAAAGAACTTTCTTCTATTGGTGGAACAAATGATGATCCTTTACCACTAGAATATGGTGGAAAGGTCCTGTAGAAACGCTGAATATGACCCCTAAAGTCGTAAGCCTGACACTCTATAGGGTCTCTATCACATTGGGGATTCTTATTCACTTTCCTTCTACACTAATGACACACCATAGAGCTATAAAAATGAATAATCTAGCTACCACTTCCCTAAAAAGAAACCTCAAGGGAACATTTCCTACCTCCAGAAGAACTACTATCCTGATGAAACACTGATCCTTTAAACCCGGTACTCATGTTGTTCCTCAGGTTACACTCAGTGATAAGGGCCTGATCAACTATTGTAAAAAAATTAGGAAGGAGAAAGACATTCACTTGAGTTTATATGGCGTACTGGAGCCCATACTCAAAACATTTAGAACGCGAAATCTCATCACTGGCTAGAAGCAGTGAAAATCCCTGTAAATCATTGAAACATGCTGAATATTCCATAACTATCATAGAATCCTAGTCGAGATGCATGGACTCTCTAAATTTGTCATCTCTTAGTGCCTTAAGAAATAACTAATCATAGAAGGTAGTATAAATATCAACCCATAACATTCCTTGATGATGGCTGGCTTGGGTAACCACATCCCACCAACGCTTGGACGAATCCAGAAGCATGTATATAGAAAGCTTAACTCTCCACTCTAGAGGCATTTCCAGATTATACAAGATAGATAGCATGAACTCTATCCAAGACTCAGTAGATTAAGAACCACCATACTCTAAAAAAGTAGTAGGATACTGCTACTAGAACTTGAGGGTCAGATCAGCCATCGTAGGTGAAATTCATGGGGCACCTTTCATTGAATGCATCAGATGTAAGAAACTATCATGAACTTAGGAATCAGTGGCCAGATGAAGTACAGTAGGAGGTGCCTCAAGTGGAACTCATGGAGGTATGACTAGAGGCTCAGGGCCCACCATTTCTAGAGCATGGTTGTCACCACCCTCCTGGAAAACAACACGAGGAAGTCGTGGCAGCATTGGTCTACACATTACAAGAACACACCTTAGAACAAGCTTAGGAGCATAAGATAACATCACTAGATAAAAATGAACGTAAGAAAACTCAATACCCAAGGCATACTACCCAAAATACCTGCTTGGATAGCGAAGTATTATTAAGTGATCAAGTATAATTTTCATGTCATTTTGTAGTTAATTCCCAGGTTCACTTCTTTACCTTTCATAGACATGACAAGGTGGGATAAGGATGTGAAACCAATTCATTTTTGATTTCAGGATTTACTTTATAATGGATAGCCATTTCCAGTGAATCAGTTCCCATACACCTATAACTAGAAACGACACTAATTTATTTGTAGCATAATGGCTGGACTTGGGAAATTACTCATCCCAACCCATGAGGGCCCATACACCTCATGAATTGAGACATTCAATCACTCAATTATAGCCAATGCAATATAAGTATAGTCAAACTATCACCACATCACTCAACAATCACATGAATATCATATAATGAAAAGAAGTGAAATTCACCTATATTACATGGAAATATGCATGACATGTGAATTCTAGGTGCCTATAATGATGCATGTGCAATTCCCCTTACCCTCATATCATCGGGCCAAGGATGAAAGAAAAAATCAACCAGATTAATAATCAACCACACTACACAACATGTGCATCACCCAATGGTGAAATAATATCAACTGTAATAGGAAAAAGGAGAATAACCATTATAATTTAGGAAAATTGGTTTTTACCCTAAACATGGGTTCATGATGCCCAAGCAAGACTTATGACCAAGTACCAATCATTCCTATTCGACAATCTATTGTCTCCAAATAGTAAAGCAAGAAAAGTAACCTCATCTGATACCACTTTGTGACATCCCGGACCTGGATTCCACTTAACGGGTGACCTGAGCCCGGTGGGCCACATGGCCTCAAGCACATCTCCCCAAACTCCAGAGGATGCTGACTAGCAATGAGAGCCTAGGGTGTGTCCATGGGGAGAGTATGCCATTATTAGTAGAGTGTAGCACAGTAGAAGGAATATAAATAAATAATGAACAATATAAGAAATATAATTAAATAGTGGAAGCTAACTGATGCAATAGATAAACGAGAATAATAATAACTGTGTCAACTGAAACAATGATGATGTAATGTCATGTCACTAGAAAACTGGAAAACATGGATACAAGACAATAAGAATAACATGTTTCAAAATGTAAAATAAAACAAAGACTAATCCAATCATCCCAATATCCAACTTGATAATCTTCTATCAAGATCCATCCTAACAACAAGCAATCAAGTGTTTGAAGCTGGATGCTTTCCTTTGTCAACACCTGTAACCATATAATCTACTTCGAGTACCAAATAGTGCCCAGAGAGGGTGTGAGATAAATCTTAGTGGGCCACCAATAATGATGCCTATAACCTTTAGCCCGTGTAATGGAATATATAAGTGTGCAAACATACATATATAAAGTAAAGAAAGCTATACAATATAACTAAATAACCAAGTACCTAATTCATCCCTAGGATCGCGTCTGAACATGTAACCGGTTCATTAATTAATTAACTACCATTTAATTTTAATAGGTCACATGAGGCATAGCCATCACTGACATCACCTTGTGATAGTATAAGCAGTGAAGGTCCCAAGACGTAATAAGGCAACATGAAAAAGATATCTGGTGAGGGAGTTTCAGGGTAATAACCAAGGAAACATAGATCTCACAGAACACTAACTCAAGAGTATCTAGGTCTAGCTAAGGGGTAAGAGTGTAATACAAGGAGCGTAATCCAAGTCATTATAAAATAAGGTGACTACCGAGGCCAAGGTGACCAACCAAGGTAGAATGGGGATAAGCAAGGATAGGGCCCTATGGGCTTTCACCATGACACATACTAGTCAATGCTGGATCCAAGGAGTGTATCCTAGGTATCATGTAATAATGTGAAGGACCCTACAGTAGTATACCAAGCATATAAAGAATAGAAAAGAACTGGAATCTAGGTGGGTATCAACCTAAGAAAACCACATCCTTGAATCGGAATGGGGTTCCCAAGACCCAATGTATTATACTCACAGAATCCATGGCGAGCTCAAGTCAGTCCATTCCTATTTGATATTGTAATCATGTAATCATTCATTAGGTTCAAGCCTTGTCTTATATTAGTTTTTATAGGACAAGTAGCGGTGAAACCATTTAATAAAGTCTTAATTAACCATTAAGGCATATTTAATTATTGAGGATCACTTTGCTACCTTCCATAAATATGGAAAGGGGTGCTATGGACATGTAACCTTTATTCAATATTATTTGATAATGACAAGTTATATACTTATTATACTTTCTATTTCATATTTCATATTTAATAATCAATTTGAAGTACTTACCTTAGGCGGGTCAAGTGGTGAGCATACATGGTACATTCCATTATTAAATTATCATTAATAAAAATTCATTTATTATAGGAAATCTTAACTTTAGAAAGGTCAAGAAAAGGCACACCTGAATGGTGGCTCAAACGTGATGAAACACTAAAAACCCAAAAATGGAATAACCTTCAACATGGGGTGAATTGAGCTGTGGGTGTAACCGCTAACAAATAATCACATAATTGGAAAGAGCATAACCATACGATTCTAATAAGTATAATAAAAGAACATAAATTTAAGAAATGGTTTCTGATGAAATCGGCAGGTCCCACACGAATATTCCAAAATCAAAAAAATTTAGGGATGATTTATAGACCACCCACCTTAGGGTTGTATGAATCTCATCCTCCAGTATTGGCCCTTGATTTGCCTCAGATCAGAGTAGATATAATAAAAGGTGAAAAATATCACATGATGATTTCTAGGTTGAGAGAAAAATAGAAGAAGAATAGATAAAGAGGACTCAAGTACTTAATGTTGTGCATCCAATGTGATGAACGAAAGATCAATCAGATGTAGGATGAAGGATATCACTTGATCCCTAGATTTGGCCTTGAAAAAGCTTCAAAATGAGAATAAAAGTCCTCAATCCCATTATTTATTAGATTAGAAAAGAAGAGGGGGGGGGGGTAAAATAGATCATTAAGGGAATTTTGGACATTTTACCGAGAATTTTAGCCTGTTCATGGTTTTTCTGCATGATTTGTTAAACTGTGTGTAAACCATGTGAGATGGTTCTACCTAAAATAACATCCTCTGCACGGTTTGATCAAACCATGCATGGGTACCTGGGAAAAAGGGATGTTTTCCCGGTTAGGCCGCACAACCGTGTGCTAACTGTGTGAGGTGGCTCTATTCGAAAAAACACAATCAACATGGTTTTCCAAACCATGCTGAATTCCTGCACGGTTTACTCTAAACCGTGCTCCAAGCCTGTTTTCCCCAAAATATGGATTCTAGGCTCCGAACAAGCCCCATACACCCTCGAACCTTTACTAAGTCATTATGCATCCATATCAGGTCCAAAGTAAAGATTTAGACCAAAAATTAAAGGATCCATACCTGAGTGAAAAACCAGGTTCTTACACTTTTTCAACCTTCCTTCTATATAGTTTAAACATCCTAGAAACCTTAGAATTGTCCTTGATGAAAATAAAATTAGTCATCAGAGTGAATTAATCTTTAGAGGTAATGAAATAAAGATCAGATCTGGTAGTCTTAGGTCTCATGGGAATATAAATATTTGTGTGCACCATTTCCAATGGTCTTAAGGAAGTAATATCCACCTTCTTTTGATTCTTAAGAGTTATCTTTATCTTTTGAAATGTTCCTAAAATTCCATATTGATCTATATTTATCTTGGGTAAATCTCTTTCCATTTCATGTTTCAGAATTTTACTTAGGATTCTTTGGCCAAGATTTCTAAGTCTTCTATGACATAACATGTTCTAATATTTCATGCTCAAGTAACATGTATTATATGGATAACCAGTCAAAAATAAGTTTTCATTTGTTCTACTACCTTGAGATATAGTTATTAATTTACTTGTTCTTTTAATGATGCATGTGTTTCTATTAAATTTTACTTCATTACCATCATTACAAATTTGACTAACACATAGTTGTGTTTTATCCATTTATTATAAAAAACATCATCTGATTTAAAATTATAATTCTCAATTTGAGACATGTAAATGACTTTGATATTAAAGGATGAATCATTAAGAAATGTTATTGAACCTCATTTATGTTTATAAAGGTTATTCATAATTTTAGCATCACCATTAATGTGGGAGGAATGAACACTATAAAGTATCCATGCCTTTCTCTTCTTGCTTAGCTTAAAAGCAACTTCTTCCAAGCATAACTTTTCTGCATTGTGAACTTGAACAAATTTACCTTTATCTTTAAGAGGGAAATTGATAGGTAATATTTTCATGCATTTATTTAATCTATGTCCCTTTTGATGACACCTTTTTTATAAATTTTCAATATAATCAAACTTGTTTTGTATTATCATCTTGTTACTAGTTTCTTTTTCAGCTCATATTTTCCCAGAATCTTATTTCTTATCATAGGAACAACCCCTTGGGTTATATAATTATAACTATTAAGTACATGTTTTACAACATGTATATAATTTATGTATTAGCATTCTAAAATACCAGTAATAACCCTAAAATCATAATTCTCTTAAAAAAACATAATTGTATCCAAATGTTTTTTGTCCATAATTTAATATCTAGTGAGATGGTTGAGTCTTATTTTATCTATGATTAGTAAAAGAAGTTTATTAAAACTTATAATTCATTATAAACTTTCAAAGTAAATTTATCCCCAATTTTTGTCATCCAATTTCGACCAAAATTGCGATTTAAACCTTCATTATTAGGGTTAATAGTTTTGGAAATAGAATTTTCATATGAGGACTTTATTAGAACTTTTTTAGAATCTTTAAAATATTATCCCTTGAACTCAAAAATTCTCTTGAAGTCATATTTGGTATTTTATATATCTTTCTCAGTATAAATATATTTTAATTGTGTTATTTATAATTTTTCATCCATAAAAGAGAGTTTTTCTTTGAGATCTCTGACCATTTTTTCATATTCCATAGCTTTCATTCTAATAATTTTATGTTCTTCTACAAGTGTTGTCTCTATTTTAGATTTCTCACCTTTTTATCAAATAGTTTCCTATTATCTCTTACAAGAGTCTTGTTCTCTTTCTTAAGAATGGTGTTTTTCTCAAGGCATACATCATGTTCATATTTGATCATGTATTCATAATATGTTGGTCCTGAATCATTTCCACCACCTCAAGATGAATCAAAAGTCATATTTACACAATCCATAAAATTTGTATATTTTTCTTGTGTATCTTCATCTAAATCACTGCATGAGATGAGATTATATTCCTCTTATTTTCTCCTCATATTTCTTCTTTTAGTTCTCTGAAATTTCTTCTTACTTCCACTATACTTGGAATCTTCTTTAGATTTTTTTATCAACATATTTCCTTGAGTATTTTTATCATTTTAATATTCATAATACCCTCATTTATTCATTGGACAATTAATTTCATTGTGTCAAATACCATTTCATTTATAACATCTACCCAATAAAAGTACCTTTTTTATTTCTTTTTTCATTTCTAAAACCTTTTTGAAACGAAATCAATAAGTCTTTGAAATTATTATTTATTATTAGAATAACTTATTTTAGAAAAATCTTCATAATTAAAAAATTTCATGTTCTATATGGCTTCAAAATACATCTCTTGTTTCAACTTCTTATTGAATTCCAAAAGTTTTTTTCATTTCATAAGAAATTTGAATATTATGTAGCTCATCAAGAGAAATATATTACCTATATTTAAGTGCCAATTTTTTTAGATCAAATCTATTTGGAAAACTTCTCATAAATTTCTTAAAAATTGGAAAATCATTAGGATTCTCCCCAAAGTCTCAAATATTACTCATAATTACATTTACATAAGTAAATAATTTATTAAAAATATTCTAACATTTTAATTTCTTTAAATTTTCTTCTACAGATATGTAGATTTGCCTCTTTAAGATTCACATTGACCTCATAAGTACTCTCCATCTTATCCCAAATTTTCTTTTATAGTTTGTAGGCCTATAAAATTTTTGTAACCTTTCTATAATAATAAAATGAAAATATCATTTTATACTTTTCTATCCACTTCCATATTCCTCTTATTAGAAAATGTTATTTGAACATCATTTATGAATGGTGAAAACCCACAATCTATGCATCATGAACTTACAGACCTATAGATAGAAGATATGACAACATTTGATTTTTCCAAGTATGATAAATTTTTGCATCAAATGTTGGTACACCCTTTATATGAACTAAATTGATATTATCCATGGAATAAAGTATATTTTTTTGATCCTACAGAGTTAACCTTTCCTCTGATACCAATTGAATTACCTGAAAAGTTGGTTTCCTCAACTGAGGGGGGGGGGGAGTTGGATTAGTAGGGGGTATTTTTTTACAATTTATTTTAAAAATAAATAAACCTTTGTGACTTATTAGAGTATGATCCATTAAAAACAGAAATAACTTAGCCTCACATGATCCTGCAGAAAAGAAGGAGCAAGGAGCACACAAATTTTTACAAGTTTCAGATCTAGTGTGGAATCCGACTCATTATCATTGTTGGATAATCCCCTAAATAAGGATTATTTTCACTATATCCCTAAGTGAAATCCCATTACCAGAATTCATAAGATATCCACCCACACATTTTAGGAGTCACACCCAACATCACAGCTTCATGCTATAGTTCAAAAAATGATTACAAAAATGAATAAGATCACCAAATAAACTAGATTTCCTTAGTAAAAAAATATGTAGATCCAATTCCATGATCTTCAAAAATATAGAATAAATAATCACCAATAGTATTGAATTTTATTGCATTACACAAAAAATTATCAATCTCAAAAAAAAATCCTAATGACACGAGTTTCATCATATGTTGATCGTTGAAGAACCAAGCTCAAATTCAGACTACCTCTTCATTTTTTGGTTTTTTCACTATTAATTCTTCACCTTTTGTTAATAGTATCCCCATTTAATTTTATTTACTTTATAACTGTTATATATTTATTGTAAGTAAATAGATTCCACCTATTTTTCTACATAAAAATTAGTAACCATTAAATCCCTATGATCTCTATAACTACATTCAACGACTGCATCCCCATCATGTATTTAGAAACTAAAACCTATAATTATGAAGGAATGTAGAACAATACATGAAAATTAATAATAAAAACACCTCAGAATACTTTAATTCTGAAAACCTAAAGAAATACAAACTATATGTAGAGAATATTATGAATTGGATCTATGGAACAATAAGATACATGGTTCTTAATAGGAATAAGATATGTAACATGTTCTCCTGGATGATTTGGAATTCATATACATCACAAATCAGCTACATTATTCTCAATCATCTTTACAGTAAATCATCCATGTGATTTTCAATTGTCTATAAAGAAAATCTCCTACGTGATTCTCAATCATCTACAAAGTAAATTAGCCACATGAAACATTTATCCATGTGGATCCCCAAATATTCCATGTTGATCATTTGGCTATGTGAATCATTTGGATACATGGATGAATTGGATACACAAATCACCTACATGAATTTTCCTTCACTAATTCATCAACGTGAGTCTTTCCTTTACAAAATTGGATATGTGGATCAACCCCATGGAAATTTATCTACGTGGATCTAGTATACACTCAAATTCAAAAAAAACACCAATTCAAATGACCTACAACCCTTCTCAAAAACACTTTAATAAATCATAAAACTACCTTACATGATATGTAACTTCATAAAAAGGATCAAGCATCATCAAAATTTTGAATACCCCAATAATGGTTATTAACAAATACAAAAAAACAAAATGCAATAAGAACCATTGGATATTTAAACTTTATCAAACCAAGAAAAAAATACATGGGGTTTTTTTTATTCTATAATAATGGTTCTCCCCATATCAACTAAATTTATTTTCTTCCTTTTCAAAACTCTATTTTGACAAGGTTTCATGATCTGCCCCCACTAGAACCCCTATTTTTCTTGCAATGAAGGTGAGAGTGACCCCTAAATCCTGATTCTAATAGGCCCTAAGTTTAAAACAATAACTAAGGGTATAAAATGTGAATATAGGAGGCATTACCCTTATAAAATCCTTGTAAGAATAAGAACAACCCACAAATCTACTCTAAATAAATTCCATACACAAATAATTTACCACAAACCAAATATTTTCTAGGTTTCAATTACACAACATCAATAAAATATAGGAAATAAATAGTTATAAAACACTAAGTAATATAGAAACTCCCTTAAAGGTACCTTAATAAAATTCAATCTCCATTGGTCTACCTTTAAAACACTTTGGGGAGAGCACTTGCGAGTACTCAGTAAAATCATCCTAAAAAAATCAACATCTATGTGAAATAAAATTTCATAGGTAATAAAGAGTGATATCAACCAAAAAAGTCATAAACATAGATATAGGTAGGAATAAACATATTATGTGCCAACATAGAGATTTTAATTTCACATCACTATCACTAATTTCACCATTTCCCACAACAACCTCATCCATTTTCCAACATAGTCACCCAAACTATTATTATACCTAAGTCTCTTAGATGTATTTTAATGATAAAAAACTATTATTTATATAAAAAATTTGTTTTATGAGATTTCAATATATATGTTTGATCATGAAGATAGGTTATCAATGGACCAAATAAAGGCTTCAAATTGAATGAAGAACACCAAGAGAGGGTGTCACATATCTTATTACCATCAGATACTTGGTGGAGTTTCATTGACCATATAGTGTGCTCTAGACATCTCACTGGCTTCTCAATGGAAGCCAAAGGCTACCTAGTTTATTTTTAAATATCCTAAAATCCTATAGTAAGCACATCATATAGCTAGTGGCCTAAAAAAACTAGCCGATGGTGTTGAGTCAACAAGTCAAGGGGAGTATTTATGATGATCTCCAATGACTTATCTAACCCATAAAATCCTAAAAATAAGACTATAGACCCCCCATATCCCATAAATATAGCACATGGGACTCTTGAAAAGAAACAAATGTTAATATTAAATGAATATCATTGATCTATAGTGAACGACAGTGAGCATTGACTATAAAATTACTTACATTGTTCCTCTTCTTGAGATCTCTTTGTATTTTTTTCTTATAATATTTTGATCACCCATTTTTCTCTATCCAATTTTATTAATATCATATTCTATATCTATTTATATAATTTATATATTTTCTTAAATGTTTTTTCATCAAATAAAACCTCTTATTTCTCTCTTTTTCAGGTTCTCAGTAACTGCTGAAACCAAGCTATTTCTTTTCATGTTCTTGGTAAACTGCTAAAACCAAGGTCATTTTCTAGGTTTATTTGGTACCAATAAATTCATAGTTTTGTGTTATTTTTAGTTTTCTTTTTTACCACTAAATTTAAATCCTATTAATTCATAAACCCTCAAGTAATTGTGGTGAGAGACGTAGAAGATCATAATTGAGATATTGCTGAAATTCATTAACAAATTGTGCACCATTTATTTTATTTAATTAACACATATTTGGTCTAAAATTTTATACCTTGGTAATTTATGAGTCAAATTTATCCTTATATGTAATCTTATAACCCTTTAAGAGTGCAAAAGGCATTAGAACGGTTAATGTTAACATGAATTAACTAAGGGGTAAAACCAAAAGATAAGGTTTAAAACACCACATAAACTTATCCAAATTTTATTGGTTGATAGGATTTCAACCCCAAAAAATATTATATTTTAATCATTATCATTTTTTATTCTTTTTTCTTGATAATTACTATTATATTTTAATAAACTCTAAAAGTGCACCTCACCTTAATTATATAAGAGTGCCTCCTACCCCCACTTATTCAAAACTTTTTAGCCTAATATATCAACCATAACGTAAAAAAATACCTTATAAATTTCCTTATACACATTATAGAGGTGATTATATTTCCAAAATAAAAACCCTAGGGTCCTTAAGAGGATATCTAAATGAGTTTTTTTAAATAAGAGGTAATCTCCTTAACTGATAACTTTATTTTTAATTATTACTTTACCAACAATAAATATGTTATATTATTTATAAAATAATAAATTTTGTATCTTTAATATAATTAAATGTTATTATGATTATAAAACCACCTTTATTAACCTTCTTCCTATAAAATGAGAAGTGAAAGTATCGCTTGTGCGTATATACGACTTACTGTCTCCATATAGTGACACAATTCATTTCCCATTACCATCAATCATGGATGGTTATTACAATGGGTTAAAAGTTTTTATATTATTTTTATGACATAATTATTATCTTTAAGTGATAATACCATACCTTCTATCCTTACAAACCATTGTAAAATGATAATGTCGCTCGTGCGTACTTGTGGAACACCACTTCCATGATGTGATATGATTCATTTTTTATTTTTGTTTTAACTGGATGGTAATAAGGAAAAAGTTAATTAATATATGTGATATATTTTATATAATAATGATTCTATAAAGTTTTTTTTATTATAGAACTTTATTTTGTTCCATTCATCAAAAATTGGAAACAACGTTCATGCGTTTATATGACTTATCGTCTCCATGAACGATGTAATTTATTTTTATATCTCTTTATTTTATGGATAACTATAAATATATAAAACTTGAATATAAATTATATTTATATAATGATTAAAATTTTGGATATGATAGATCCACGATCAAATTACAAGGATCATAACAAGAAAACCAAAACATACATGAAAAACGAACCAATTATCAACCAAAATAGTGATTTTAATAACGAATTGTTAATGAAAAGGTGATAAAAAGTTATAAGTAAATAATATATGATATTATATATATGATTATGGTTCTGAAATATATTTATAATAAATCTATATTTATTATACACGAGGTTCAAACACGTGTGAAGGAAGTTGGACTTGAGGTAAAGTATTTTCGTCTCACTTTTATTTTTGTGAAACAAATGACACATTCACCACTTTTTCTTTTATGTGATTTACATGATTCCCATGAATTTATTTTATAATGATTATTAAGAAACTTATAGGGATTTAAATATTCATATAAGTTTCTTTAATGGCGTTTATGATTCAAATATTACCAATCATTAAGGGTTTTATGTTATAATCTCATTGTTTATCAGGATTGTTTATGATTAAGTTTCAGATGATAAAATATTATGATATAACACTCAAGGAAATCGTGAATTTTATTATCTGCTGGTTATTTATCTAAAATAAATGTTTTATGTTCATTTTACTCACCTTAAGTACTCAAGAAACAAAATATATGTTTTTAAGGAAAATCGACTTTATTCCTCTCTTCAGTCAAAAAACATTTTCCTTCTAAATACACATTTTTATAAATGTTTTAAAGAATTTTTTTACCATTATACTATGATTTTTAAAGTAAAATTTTAAAGTCATTTTTAAATAACATTCATTTCTTATGGTATGTAAGTATTTTTTTAACTTATACAATATGAATAAAATTTCCCTTCACTGGGACTGCTCAATGCTGTAAAGCTTCCTTTATAAGTTTTTCAAGGTTATTTTCAGAGAAACATTTTTCCTTAATATTTAGGACATTTATAGATTTTAAATATATGAATTTAAATAGATTAAGGTATTTTAATCTGAAAATTTTCTAATTTATCTTTTAAATACATTTTTCATCTAATATGACATCCTTTGATGTTACTTAATTTTTACTGGGGATATGATATAATGATACCATACTTATTCTTTCTATATATGGGTTTTAATTATGATGAAAAGATTTTTATGAAACCTATTCCTTTTCCATGGGTTATTCTATGATTAATTGATGAAAATTTTGTGAAACTCATTTCTTTTCTATGGGTTATTTCCAGATGAAATGTTTATGAAATCCATTTATTTTCACGGGTTCCTACATGAGGAATGTTTTTTGATATTATGTCACACATTATTATCAATTTCATAATGTGATGGGTGGGATCAAAATTATATATGAATCCAATGAATTGAGTAAATATTGGTATCTCATGAGATAAAAAGGACTAGAATGGGGAGTGAAGCCAATTTAGTAAGGGACTCTGTCCACTGTGATAGTCTTGGGATTGAACCTTGACTACTACAATGTTTTGGGGAGTGAACCCAATCCACTATGATAGACTTGGGAGTGAACCTTGACTACTATGATGGTTTGGGGAGTGAACCCAATATACTATGGTAGTCTTGAGAGTAAACCTTGAAAACTATGATGGTTTGGGTAGTGAAACCAATCCACTATGATTTTCCTAATAGTAAAGCCTCAACTACTAAGGAAATGATTTTATATTATTATGTGTATGAAATAGTTTTAGGTATTATGATAATGTTAGTCTCTCATGGATCGTATTATTTGATTTATTTATGATTAATGTCATATGAACTGCCATGATATAACATCTCAGGATTTCTATGTATTATTTTTAAATATTATATGGAATTATTTTGAGACCAGGTGCTAAGATGGCATGCGATTTTGAGGCTCAGTGTGCCCAAATGATTGTTTGAAAAATATTAATATTTAAATATAATGAGCAAGAAGTTTTATGAAAAAGTAGAATATCTTCCCAATGGGTTCCCATATTAGAAATCTAAGGGAATCGTTGTGTTAAAAGAAACAATTTTACCATAGGTGGGGCCTAATATCAGCCGACATGGTTCGACCATGAAAGTTAGTTTTTGGATGTATCAACAATAACATATTTAATTAAAATATTTTATTTCAATATAGTGACTCATTTTATTTTTATTAGATTTTTTCAAGAATCTAGGGTCATCACCATAACCCTAGAATTCCTCTGAGATGTTTCAAGGATAACTTATCAATAAATAACGATGAAAGATCAGGAAGATCATGGATTGTTTCACCAGCAGAGTTGGAAGATCTCATTGACAATGACGAAACAATTGTTCTTCACCAATGATCGATCCAAAATCAATGTAGGGTGTGTGTTTTAATTTTATTCCCCCCTTATTTATTTCCTATGATGAACGTGAATCAATTGATGAAATAACTGATTTACGAGTTGTGTGTACTGTGGGATTTGGGATTTTATTTGAAGGTTGATTATCGGGGTTGATTTTTGTTATAGATTTAAATTGTTTTCTCTTCATTCTTCATTCTAATGTGAATGGATCAAGGACAACATGAACGAGGCTAAGATCTGTTCTTTGGGAGTACCTGTGCATTTATCTCACTCCCCCATTTTTTCTTGAATTCTTCATTCTTCAAGGGACATTAATGGAGGATCTTTGCAGCTTCAATTCATGGAATAATGACCCGTGATCGAAGATTCAATGTCAGGATGACCTACCAGAGGTGCGACAATGACAATGAAGAACAGATCAAGGAAATTCAGAAGATATCACCATGAGAGTGATTTTTCATTTGGATGAATTTTGACATTGATCCGAGTCTAGGGTGATGAAGAAAGCGACCTGATGATCACACTGTTTTGAAAAATAGAGCACCAGAGAATGATCAGCGGCCCATAGAAGGTTTGGAATCACCAGTCAGCGTAGGTGGTGGTGGTCACCAACGCACGATGGTGAGGTGAACCGGCACCAAGTTGAGGGTGAGTCACCCACTTGAAACATGGAACAACTATGTTTGGTGGCCCATGATTTCAGCAGGATATGGGGGAGGTAGACGTGGCAGTCTGACCGCGTTGAATGTGGCAGTTCCACATTGGCCAGGGGAGCATGTGGTCAGGTGGACTGTGTATGGCGCAACAGGTCAGCCCGTCTACCAATGGGCTGAACCAAGGGAGTTGGGATACTCTAGCAGCCCCACAGGCTAAAAAAAATGGACCAATGGGCCAAGGTCTAGTAGTCCGAGCCCAGCAGGACGATTTGGACTAGGGTGGGCTGGGCCGAATCTGAGGGGTCAGGTCAGACAATGACTAGACCCAGGTCAAACCTTTTTACTAAAACTGTCATAACTTTAAAAATGTTAGTTTGTTTGATGAGCCTTTTATGGCATTGGTACCCTTGAGCTGAGACGATCCTTTTGAAATAATCTAAGTGAGTTTTTTTGGAAGTTGGAATGTGAAATTTTTGGCTTAAAGAGTGATTTCTCCCGAAATGAGCATGCTATGAGCAGAATCTTGTGACTAGCTATAACATCGAGATTATGTGACTTATCGAGACTACGTGTCTCATCGGGACTGAGTGTGTCATTAGTACTGAGTGTATTGTTAGTAATGAGTGTCTCATTGGGGCTGAGTGTGTCATCGGGACTGAGTGTCTAATAGGGACTACATGTCTCATCGAGACTACATGTCTTATTGATATTGTGTGTTTTTTGGATTACATCATATAATCCTACTTTTCATACTATAGACCTATACATGTGTGATATAACTATGTATCTTCTTTGTAAAATAATTTGTTTATTTATTTATGGCATACCTTTTGTATTTCTTTGTGGTATACTTCATGTATTTCTTAGTTGTATTTCCTTTGTGGTTTTGGGGTGTCCTACTGAGTAATGTTTTACTCACCCCTACATAGGTTTTTCCTGCACATGTCATGTTTTTTGTAGACGATCGATGCTTTGATGGAGCCCTAGGTGGACCAGAAACAAGTGGTTATTATAGAGAACAGATAGTCGAGGTGTGCTCTGGCGTCTTCTGATAGATGTCCTTTACATACCCTTTAGGTAAAGTTTTCTATGGATGAGTTTTAGGAACTTGTGGTTTCACTTTCCAGACTCCTTTTTGAGGGGGCTTATATTTTGGACCTGTTTACTTTCCATATTTCTACTGTCATGATTTTTTTTTCATATCTTAGTGGTATTAATTCTTGGTTAATTAGTGTTTTACATTTTAGCATTTTGAGGCTTGGATATGTGTGTGTGTAAAGGTACTTATGAAAATGCCTCTCATTTGTGGGATATTCCTAATCGATGCTAGTCTCCAACCCCTGGCCTATTAGAGGTGGGTTTGGGGTAGTAATGGAATGAGACCCTCTAGAAGGGATCATGATATATTGGTATCAGAGGAGTCAGTTCTACCCAAAGAACCAAGAGTATGTGAAATTGGTTTGGGGAAATAGTGTTAAGTGTTTCGATTTAAGATTTCCGGATAGGGAATCCAGTGTTGGTGCGGCGGCCAACATATCTATACACCAGGACTCTGAATTTTCATTTTTGACTCCATACATGAAAATAATTGTTATAGGGAAAACACTTTTACATGCATCATATAGGATTTGGGTGTGTTCTCATCTTCTTCTTGAGTCAACTAACCTGGTATACTCTATTTACTGTGGTATATTTTGTTCTATTTCAAGATGCCTCCACACAAATAGCCAACCAAGATTCTGTTTCATGATCATGAGGATGATACGCCTAAAGATGAGGTGTTAGTATAGGGGCATGTACAAGAGATAAAACCTCTGAATGGTTTACCAGTGATACCACTAGCCATCGAGCAGCAGTTTCTACCATCACTACCAGTTGAGGATGCACGTAGGATGAATGCATTGCATGAGTTCTAGAGGTAGATACCTCCTAGGTGTCAGGGTGAGATATACCCCCAGGTAGTTGAGAATTGGCATGAGACCATTACATGTGTCTTCTTTCTTGTGAGGACACCTTTCGACAAGATGTAAGTCTTAACTGTGAGTCTTCTTCAAGGCTTAGCTGGGAAATGGTGGAGCTTAGTGACCGAAACACATGATGAGATGAATATCTCTTGGGAAGAATTTGGGCATCTCTTCTGAGAAGGGTTATTTATGCCTACTTTATTCTTAGTGTGTGTATATAGGAGCTTATGCATCTGTATAAGGGTAGTCATATAGTGGTGGAGTACTCAGAAAGATTTACCGATCTTTCTCGCTACGCCACAGATATAGTACGAGACCCGTACTTCAGGGACCATACCTTCCAAAAGGGATTACACTAGTAGATAGTGGAATCCATGATATCCCTTATAATTCCTATATATTATAGGGTACTATAGATATACTTCTAGTAGATACATTTCTAGTGGAGTAGACACTGGTAGTGGGAGCTACCACTGGGCACCAGGTAGCTGAGTCTTCAGAATTAGGTATCTGATAACAATCGTAGGGACCCAAGTGGTTCAGGAACTCTAGGGGATAACCCCATTCCATAGTATCAGTGGTGTGGGGCTCCCAGGGTTGAGCGAGTTAGCCAGAGGACATGTTTTACTATTCGTGCGGCGATTGTGGACATCTATCACTAGATTACCTCACCCATTGTATGACTGATGAGGAGAAGGTCAAGGAATCACCTAGGTAGAGACGGAGGTAGGAGTATGGTGTTTTGTAGGGTTGAGAATGTGGAAGAGAAGCAAGTTGGGAAGAATGAGGTGGGTTGAGGTTCGATGTATTACCACCACTACCCTTAGGTGGTCCACGATAGGACCAGGGAGCTGATGGATAGGCACGAGTCCAAAATCAGGTTATGGAGGCTTATGACCACGAGGCTCCATGGATGATTAGTGGAAAAGTCTTTGTATTTTCCACATTATCCATAGTTTTGATAGACATAGGTGTTAGAAATTATTTTCTTTTCATGACCCTTGTTCAAGAATTATAGATTCTAGTGGAACCATTGACTCAAACCTTACATTTAGATACTCATATGGGAGGGTATCCAATGATAAAAAACTGGCACCGATATTGTGAAATTACTCTTGGTGACAAGAGTTTTAGTTTGTATCTCTGGGAATTGGCATTGAGGCCATACAACTTCATTCTCAGTTTGGATTGGTTATCCACAATCTAGGCTCAGATTGACTATTTTAGGCATAGAGTGTGGTGTGTCCATGGTGATGGGACCAGGTTTCTTTTGTTGGGGTAAAGTAAATGAATGAAATGTAGGATGGAATCACACATAGGAGGGTGGGTCCAATCACACATCATTTGGCTAGCCTAACCCTTGGTGTAGTGGATGAGATGAGTCCCTAGTTTCCTACAGTGGTTGAGGAGTAAAAAGAAATATTTTCTAAGAATGTTATAGGATTAAATCCTCATAGGAAGGTAGACTTATAAATTGATCTATACCCAAGTACGAAACTAATATATACACCTTCATATCAGACGGATCCAGTAGATATTTGTGGGATGAGGGTGCAGTTGGAGGACCTGTAGAGTAAGGGCTTTGTGAGACCCAGAGTTTCACCATGGGAAGACCTAATTTTGTTTTACAAGAAGGCATATGGGATCTTGAGGTAATGTGTGGACATATGACACCTGAACTAGGTGACCATGAGGAACAAGTGTATACTAATAAGGATTGATGACCTATTTAATCAGTTTAAAGGGGCACAATGGTTCTCAAAGATAGACCTCAGATCTGACTATCACCAGCTTTGAGTATGTGATGAGGATATACTGAAGACGAATTTCAGGTGTCGGGATGGCCATTATGAGTACTCGGTGATGCCATTTTTCATTATTAATACCCCAAAAATGTTCATGGGACTCATTAACAAGATCTTACAACCTTACTTAGACTAGTTCATGGTGGTCTTAATTGATGACATACTATTGTACTCAACGTCTGAGGAGGAGCATACGATACACTTGAGGATGGTCCTAGACATGCTCCAAGAGCACCATATTTACAATAATATCTATATGTGTTAGTTTTGGATAAGATATTTCCATTTTATGGGACACACCATTTTAGAAGCTGGAGTTGTGGTGGATCCGGTGAAGATTGAGGCAGTGCTTGCTTAGGATCCACATAAGAGTATTACCAAGGTGTAGAGTTTCATTGGTTTGGATGGGTACTATCAGAGGTTTGTACCTGAATTTTCTAGAGTAGCAACACCATAGACATATTTTACATGAAAAGGGTAGCCTTTCGTGTGGTTTGAGGAGTGATAGGAGAGTTTTAAATAGTTGAGGAAGAGTGTGATGAGCGCTCCCATCTTGAGATTTATAGAGGAGGGTGTTGAGTGCGTAGTATTATATGATGGATCAGAAACTTGGATTGGTTGTGTCTTGATGCATGGTCAAGCAGTGGTTGTCTATGGTTCATGATATTTGAGACTAGATGAGCAAAACTACATGACCCATGATCTTAAGTTAGCAGTGGTAGTATTTGCATTGAAGATGTGGCAAAACTACCTGATGGGTGAGTGATTTATCGTCTACTCCGACCATAAGCGTCCCAAGTATATATTCTCTTGGAAGGATCCAAACTTGAGATAGAGAAAATGGGTAGAGTTTATCTAGGAATATGACTTTGATATTTTCTATAATTTTGGGAAGGGGAACATGATTGTAGATTCTCTCAAAAGAAGATCGAGTTCAATGTTTTTGAATGAGGCATCATAGCAGTTTGTCCTGTTGTAGATATCCTTTGTGAATAGATATGGAGAAACTTAACTCCATTCGATGGTTTTCACCCCTCCACTTTGACATTGATTCAGGGAGGCGCATCTCTAAGATACTGACTGTGAGACTTTACATGCTCTGATGTCTATAGGGCATGCCCCTGATGGATATTCTAAAGGTGGGGAGCACATCATTCTTTTTAGAGGATGAACAATGATAATAGTGGCATTGAGGTAGAGTTCTTGAGGGAGTTCCATACATATCCTTTGGAGGTACATCCCAGTGTGGAGAATATGTACCAGGACCTTTTATATCAGTTCTTGTGGCCATGGATTAAGAAGGAATTTGTAGAGTTCATCTCTAGATGCCTCACTTATCTGTAGGTGAAGGTTGAGCACAAGGTTCCAACGAGTTTGACTCAAACCCTAGAGGTTCCATAGTAGAAGTGGGATGAGATATAGATGGACTTCATGATAGGGTTACCACATACGTTTAAGAGGTCATGATACCATTTGGGTGATCATTAACTGACTCACCAAGTCATACCACTTCCTAGCGATTCGAGAATAGAGTTCAATAGAGATATTGGGACACCTCTATGTGTAGGATATAGTTAGAATCCATAGAGTTCCATCGACGATAGTCTCAGATTGTGATTCTCCCTTTACATCTTAGTTATGGAAGGGATTGCAAGAGGCATTTGGGACTCAATTGTGCTTAAGCACAACGTTTTACCCACAAATGGATGGCCGGACTGAGCAGACCATATAGGTTCTAGAAGACATGCTATGTGCTTGAATACTAGATTTTGGTCATAATTGGGAGGATCAGCTACCTCTGGTGGAGTTTTCTTACAACAAAAACCACCATTCCCCCATCGGTATGGCACTGTTAGAGGCCTTGTACGGGTGACCCCGCAGGTCACCACTTTTCTGGACGGACTTAGGTGAGTCAACAGTCATGGGCTGAGAGTTTGTGCTAGAAACCATAGAGAAGGTGTAGGTCATCTAAAAGTGGATGAATACTACATAGATCCATCAGAAGTCTTATGATGACTGGTGATAAAGGCCTTTGGAGTTTGTGGAGGGAAACCATGTGTTCCTTTAGGTCTCTTCTCGATGCATGATACAAAGATTTGGTTGGGGAAGAAAGCTATCTATGAGGTTTATCAGCCCTTTCCAGATAGTATGTTGAGTTGGTGAGGTGGTGTACCACTTGGATCTAACTCTATAGTTAAAGGTAGTTCATGAAATATTCTATGTTTCACTGTTGAAGAGATACATGCATGATCCATCACACATCATTGAATTGGGAGAGATGGAAATTGACGATGGGTCAAATTTTGAGAAGTACCTAGTGGAGATCGAGGATCGACCTGAGAAGATCCTTGTTAAGTGGTCTATTCCTCAGTTGCATGTTCAGTGGTAGCACAATAATCTTCATGAGAGAATATGAGAGTGTGAGGCTCAGATTCGTGCTCAGTACCCCTATTTGTATGTAATTTGTTTTTGGGTTTTTGGGATATAAAGCCCTAATGTGGGGAGAATTTAACATCTCAGAATTTACATATTTTTTTTAAATATTATATGAAATTATTTCGAGATCAGGTGCCAAGACGGTGAGCAATTCTGAGGCCTGGTGTGCCCAGAATGATTGTTTGAAAAATGTTAAACTTTAATTAGCACACATGAGTGGTTTTCCTAAAAAAGTGGAATATCTTCCAAATAGGTATCCAGATTAAAAATACTATGGAACCATTTTATTTAGAGAAATGTGTTTACCCTAGGTAGGACCTAACATCATCCAGTACGGGTCTGTCATGGAAGTTAGTTTTTGGATATATCAGTAATAAAATATTTAATTAAAATATTTTAGTTCGACGCAAAGACTCAGTTTATTTTTATTAGAATTTTTCAGGAATACATGGTTATCACTATAAACTTATAATTTATCTAAGACATGGAATGAAAATACTCTCGATAAAAAACAACGATGGATTGAGTGGATCATGGATTGTTTCACTAGAAGAGTTGTAGGATCTCGTCAATGACGACAACACAATCGTTCTTCATCAATAATCAATCCAAAATTAAGGTAGGGCATGTGTTTTAATTTGATTAATTCCCCATTATTTATTTATTATGAAGAATTTGAATCAATTGATGAGCATATTGATTCACAGGTCATGCGTATTGCGGGATTAGGGATTTTTTTTAGGGATGATTATCAGTGTTGATTTTTGTTAGAGATTTGAATTGTTTCCTCTTCGTTCTTCATTCTAACGTGAATAGTTCGAGGACGACATGAACAAGGAAAAAATTTATTCTTTGGGTGTTCTTGTGCATTTATATCTCTCCCCCATTTTTCTTACATTCTTTTTTCTTTTAGGGATATGAACGGAGGATCGTTGCACCTTTGATTCATGGTGCAATGATTCGAGATTGAAGATCCACTATCTGGATGGCCTACCAAAGGTGAAAAAATGATAATGATGGACAAATAAGAATATTTGTGAGATATCTCCACATGAGTGATTAGTTTTCAAGATGAATCATGAAATTGATCTAATCTCAGGGTGATGAAGAACGCGACTCGACGATCGCAAATGTGGTTCCGTTTCAAAAAACAAATCACTAGAGCATGACCAGCAGCCCGCGGAAGGTGCGGCATCACCGGACGACGTAGGTGGAGGTGAGGCACACCGTCACCATTTAAAGGGTGATTCATTCATGTGAAATGAGACTCAAACATGTTTGGTGGCCTGCGATAGTACCTGTATGTGGGGTGGTGGACGCGGCAGTCTAACCCTGTTGAACGCAGCGACACCGCGTGGGCTAGGGGAGCAAGTGGTCAGGTGGACGTTGTGTGGCGTATCTGGAGACTCATGTGCTAGTGGTCCGGACCAAGGGATTTGGGCTACTCCAGTTTCCCAATGGATTGGACCAAATGGGCTAGCAGTTCAGTTTGGACCAGGGTAGGCCAGGCTGGGTCTGATGGGTTGGGTCGGACCCGAATTGGGCCCGGGTCAGACCTTTTTACTAAAATGACCATGACATTCAAACCATGAGTTTTTTTGATGTGAAGTTTGTAGAGTTTGTACCCTTATGATGAGAAATTTATTTTTAGATACTTTAAGTGAGTTTTTGTGGAAGTTGGAATGTGAACTTTTTGGATTGAGGATTTAATTCTTCCAGAATGAGCGCACTATGAGCAGAATCCTATGGCTATATGTGACCTTAAGAATATGTGACTTATCGAGACTATGTGTCTCATCAGGACTACATTTATCATTAGAATTGAGTGTCTCATTAGGACTGATTATCTCATCGAGACTGATCATCTCATCAAGATTGAGTATCTCATCGGGACTACGTGTTTCATCGGGACTATGTGTCTTATCGATACTGGGTGTTTTGTGTATTATATTAGATAATATTGCTTTACATACTATATAACTATACCCATGTGAGATGACTATGTATCTTCTTTTTGGCATAATTACTATATTTATTTGTGGGATACTTCATGTATTTCTTAATTGTATTTCCTTTATTTTTCAATTTTCCTTACTAAGTAATGTTTTACTCACCCCTACACAGAATTTTCCCGCATGTTTCATGTCTTATGAAAATTATTTACACTTTGATGGAGTCCTAGGTGGACGAGGAATAAGTGGTGATTATAGAGACCAGAAAGTCGAGGTGTGCTCCTACATCTTTAGACAACTGTCCTGTACCTACCCTTCAGGTAGGGTTTTCTGTGGATGAGTTTCAGGAAATTATGCTTTCACTTTCCAGAATCCTTTTTGGATGGTCTTGTATTCTGGCCCTGTTTACTTGTGAGTTTTCTAATTTCATACTATATTGTTGGTATCTTAGAGGTATGCATTCTTGGTTACTTAGTGTTTTACATTTCATAATTTTGAGGCTTGTAGATGTGTGTGTGTACATGTACTTAGGAAAATTCCTCCCATTTGTGGGATATTCCTACTCAGTGCTAGTCACTAGACCTTGCCCTATTGGAGGTGGGCTGGGGTAGTCATGGCACAGGACCCTATGGGATAGGTTGTGGCATAATATTTATGCCATGAATCAAGATTGTGATATATGATATGTAGTGTTTGGATTTGAAATGTTAAGATCATGTTCTCATACACTTATACTATTATTATGATAATGTGATCATTGATATCTCCCTTGTTTAACCTTATTGAGAATCTAAGCTCACCCTTTATTATTTTTCCTTGCCCTATGTTATGAACAAATGTTTTAGGAATTATATGTCTAATAAGGGTGCTAGTTATGCAGAACTTAATGGGAGAATCTTATGAACCAATTGTTTATATGTCCAATTTTATAAATATACTAGATATATTAAATTCCAGCATGGATATTTATGATATGTAATGAATGATCATATAATAAGATATAATATCTATGTATGGAAAGTATGGTTCACTATAGTTGGTATCAAAGTAAGATTTACTTAACCTTTAGAAATTAGGAAGAGAAAATATTAGTGATAACCATGGGGATAAGTGTATATATAGGATAACATCTTAATAGTTCTGATAATGATTATGGATAGCCTAGGATAAACATAAGGGGTCTTAGATTTAATAAAGTTGTATTGATTTAAATATCCTATGATTTTTCATGATTATGTGGTTTTAAACTATGATTATTGTTTCTTATACTAAAATTTTTGGTTTTAATCAATGGATGAAACCTAAAGGAATCATGTTAATACTGAATATGATGGACAATGAAATTATTTTACTCCAAAGAAACCAAATTTTAATGGATTTGGAATACAAAACCTCATTACTATTCTCACATAACTTTCTAAAGATATGAATCATGCTGGACATCCAAACAAGAAAATGAGGGAAGAATGTTCTGTTGAGTCCTTTATGAGGAAACACCCACCATCTTTTAATGGTTCCACTAATCCACTAGTTTCTAAGCAATGGATTAGTACCATTTAAAATATATTTTCTATTCTCCAATGCTATCAGCATGAAAAAATAATTTTGGATGTCTATCATTTGGAAGGTGAAGAAGATCAATGGTAGAATCTCATCAAGAATATAAAGAAATAAGAAGATATTGACTCCATAAAGTGGGATGATTTTAAGAGATTATTTTTCAATAAGTAATTTCCTTATATTATTCATATGAAAAAATAGAAGGAATTCATTGAGATGAAGTAAAAGGATGGTGAATCTGTTAGTACCTATGAAGACAATTTTACATGACTTTTGAGGTATAATTTTGGTACTGTCATACAACCTGAAATTAAGGTTGATCTATTTTTCAATGTCTTAAAACCAAGTCTCCAAATGGAGTTATACATAAGAGACTTTAGTAGATATGAATAAATTGTTCAATGTGCTATCAAGGTGGAAATTTATATTGAAGTTACCTATCCATACTATAGTTTTGATAAGAAAATAAATATGTAATTCAATAGAAATTCAAAAAATCATGAAGAGAAGAAAATTAAATTTACTTTGTGCTATAATTATGGAAGGAAACGTGGAGGAAATTATCTTAAGGGGACTGATAAATGTTTTGTGTGTGGAAATTAAGGTCACCATGCAATCAAATTTCAAATTGATTGGAATAAGTTATCTAATGATTTGAATAGAGATAAGTATATATAGAATGAACCACCCACACTCCAATGCTATAAATGAAATGTGTTTTGGAATTATGAGAATAAATTCCTCAATCCAAGGGATAATGAGGATAATAAGACACAAAAACCTTTTAAGTAAAATGAAAAAAAGGAAAGCTTATGAAATAACCATAGTTGAAGTGAATCATGATAATTATAGAACACTTATACTCCAGTCCAGGGTAGGGTATTTCTTGTTAATGTTTTTATAAATTCACCATATGTAAATATTATTGTTCATCCTTTAGTGAAATTTTATGTGATTTGAGCATTAATTAACTCTCTTTACATAGATTCTAGAATAAGGAAATCAAATTTGATATTATGAATCAACTTATGATCATCTATTGGTGCAAGGATAAACCTAGACTTCTAATGGAAATGTTTTTGGTTAACACATTATATTAT
This sequence comes from Viscum album, assembly GCA_963277665.1. NCBI lineage: Eukaryota > Viridiplantae > Streptophyta > Magnoliopsida > Santalales > Viscaceae > Viscum > Viscum album. Next base: position 300,307,404 of record OY728151.1, read on the forward strand.
TTAAGGAATAAAAGTTTAGTAATCTTTTGAAAGCATATATGATTTTATAGTGACTTAATTTTGTCAAATGATTAGGGTAAAAACATTTTTTATGAGACTTTATAAGTGATTACAAATTTTTCAAGATAATTTATAAGTTTATCATGGAAGGATATGAGATAAATATTTCAAATATTTTAGATTCAATTTTGGTCAGACGTATTTTGAAGGTTTCTTGAGTATAACTATTTATGGAATGGATTAAGTTGCGATTTGGATTTTTTTAATAATTTAATCTAACCATTTTTGTTTTGGTAAATATTTAGAGGCATAAGGAATAACTTAAGGATCTTATGATTCATTAAATTTTAATTTTATTACTTTAGGAATGAAAAATTAATCTTGAAGATTCATTTATTGGAGTAATAAATGAATTGTAAATTGATCAACGAATAACCATAGGATGATATTATGATTTTGAAATGGAAAGTAATCAAGTAAGTGTATATATATATATATATATATTCTCTAATTTAAAAATTCATCAGATTTAATAAAAGGATATTGAAAAAAATGTTTTCCTATTACCTTCAATTATAATTAATTAATGATCTTTTTCTCACATATCTGGTTTATGGTTTTGTGATTGATAACTTTCTCATGATTATTCAATTTCTCATGATCAATGATATATGGACATTAATTTTCTTCCTTGTCTATATTTTCACTTCTTGCTAATTTTTTACAATTTGGAAACCGATCTATGTGTTATTCTAGATTACCTTCATATTTTTCTTTCCCTCTTATCTATAGGATGTTCTATTAACCCCCTTTACAATGTGGGATTTCCACAAAGGATATTTCAAAATTTCAAACCCATTATTATTGAGTACAAGGTCAAATTTCAAGGAAAGAATTTATTAAAGGTATGGGGGATAATGTAACACCCTAGAATTAAAAAAATATTATGTTTAATAGCATATAGAACATGTAACACCAAACTTTAAAAAACCATAAAATATTATTATTTAAATATGACCATTATAACCTAGCCATTAATTTGGATGGTATGAACATGATTAATTGATTTATGAAATATGTATAAATATCCCACTTAATATAAATTTATTTATTAATTCTAAGGAAATAATAATTCAATTTTTATCAAAGTAATATTATACTTAAAAAATAGATTCACTTAAAAAATATTTTTACTCATTTTTGTGAGAAAATATTATATTTATTTTTTGACACTTTAAAAAAATTTATTTTATAAAATTAAATACATTTTATAAATATTAATATCAAAATTATATATGGGTTAATATTTGTAATTTTTCTAAAAATATTGATTTTCATATGAATAGTGAAAAATACCGATTTTATTGAAAATTGTATTTTTGTTTCAGGCATGTAAAATGATAAATTTTATTTAAAAATGTTTTAAAATTAAAATTAGTTATTTTATATTTTAAATAACCCAATTAAATTTATTTGTATCAATTTTATTTTTGAATTTGTTATAAAAACATTTTTTATACGTAAAAGGCATTTTTCTAAAAAACTATTTTTTTGCACGCATTGTGCTTTTGATATTTATAAATTAAATTAATAATTATTGGTGAATTATTTTAATTAAATGTATATATTATATATAAAATTAAATGTTTTATCATTCGTTTAATATTTTTCTAAGCATGAGATACGAATAAACCAAGTTTTATACGTAAAAATACATTTATCTAAGAAGCGATTTTTGTTACATTTTACACACTTATTTTTAAAATTCATTTATGAAACTTATATAAATTTAATTTTATAAAATATATTTCATATTTTGAATCCTGAGGTCCAAATTTTTTAAATAGGCCACTTTATTTTTAGGCATTATGAATAGTAACCATGGTAAAATTTGTCACCTTGGTAAATGATAAATCAAGGGATTCTTGGTTAAAACTGAGTGATAAGGCCATGATTTGTTTTATAATTATTATTGGATGAATTTATTTCTAATTTTATCACCTTAGGATATAAATTTATTTGTTTAATGGACAATTTTCCATGAAAAGGACCTATATAATATTTAAAGCAATGAAATTTATAAAATGTCACTCTCTTAGTTTTAAATGTCTCTTATGTGTTCACATTAAGACAAAAAATAGTTTTGGAAAAATATAAATTAATATTTAGTTAATATTTTATATTCATTATGATAATTTATTTCTAATTTTTGGTGATTATATAATTACCTTAAATGATTTCCCAATGATAATACAATATTTATTCAATTAATAGAAAAATTAAATAAATTATTTTAAAAATATTAAAAGTACAATAATTTTAGTGATTTATAGTGTTACACTAATTTTATAGATAAATATGAAATATTTTTGTTTTTTAAAGGATTTTATTCTAATTACAACTTTTTCTTTATCTCTTTTAAGTCAAATTAATTGAATTGTGTGAAAATTGACATTAATGATATTTTATCAAAATAATATTTTATTAAATTATTTATAAATTATGAAAAAAATTAAAGAGGAAATGGTGGATAATAGTTTTGTAAAAAAAATTATATCTTATCCATTTATGAGAAAATTTTAACCTTATATGTAAAATTATAACCCTTTAAGAGTGAAAATGATATGATCACAATTAATGTTAAAATGAGTTAACTAAGGGGTTAAACCCAAAGATAAGGTTTAAAACGCCAAATAAACCTGTAAAAAATTTATTGGTTGATGATATTGAAACCACATACTATTTATCCTTATATCCCTGGACTTTTGGAATAATTTTTATTGATAATGACTTTGTTATATTTTAATATTTTAAGAAATTCCAAAAGTACCCCTCACCTCAATTATAAAAGGGCACATCCACCCCTCACTTATTCACACCTTTTGAGATTTATATCAAGATTAACCCATAAAAATGCCTTCTAAAATTACTTTTTAAAATTATATATGTGTTGTTCTTCCCAAAATAACAACCCTAGGTACCTTAAGAGGATATCTAATGGAGTTGTTTCAAAGAAGAGGTAATCACCTTAACCGATCACTTTCTTTTTAATTATTACTTTTACTTATCTAAATCTATTATATTATTCATAAAATTGTAAATTAAATATCCTTAATATGCTAATTTATTATTATTATTATAAAACCACCTTTATTCACCCTATTTCCATCAAATGGGATATGAAAGTATCACTTTTGTGTACGTACAGTTTACCGTCTCCATAGAACAATACAATTAATTTTCCATCACCATCATTCATGGGTGGTTATTATGATGGGTTTAAATTTTATATATGATTTTATGACATAATTATTATTAAATATTGATAATTTCATATCTAATTTCTTACCTTCTAAACCATTTGAAAATGATAACGTCGCTCGTGCGTATGTGTGGACTACCCCTCTACGTAGCGATGCGATTCATTTTTATTTTTTGTTTCACTTGGGTAGTGATAAGGATGAATTTAATGAATATATAATATATAATATATATAATAATGATTATTTAATGTTTATTTATTATTTATCTTTCTTTAGTTTCATCCATTGAAAAGTGGAAACAACATTCAAGCCCATATGCGACTTTCCATCTCCATGAACGGTGTAATACTTTTTTATATCTCTAGATTTTATGGATAGATTTAAATATATACATAATGAATATATATGATATTTATATCATTATTATATATATATATATATATATATATATATATATATATATATTATTTATCCATGATCAAAGTATAAGGACCTGAACCACCAAACCAAAACATACATGAAAAACGAAGTAGTTATCACCCGAAACAATTTTTTTAATAAATAATTGTTAATAAACGAGTGATAAAAGGTTATAAGTACATAATATATGGTATGATATATATGAATTTAATTATTGGATATATTTATAATAAATATATATTAATTATATAGCAGGTTCAAACATTTATGAAGGAATTCAGACTTGAGGTAAGAGATTTTCGTCTCACTTTTATTTTTGTGATACACATGCCATATTCACCACTTGTTTCTTTAATTTGGTGTGTATAATTATTATGAATGTATTTTATGATTATAATCAAGAAATTTATTTGGATTTAAATATCCTTATAATATTATTTATTTTATGGGGCTTATGATTCAAACATTACCAAAGCGATAAGGGTTTTATGTTACAACTCATTGTTTATCAAGATTATTTATGATTAATTTTTTAATGAAAAAATATTATAATATAACTCTAAAAAAACTCAATAATTTTATTATACTATGGTTATTTATTTAAAATACATGTTTTAAATTTATTTTAATCACCTTAAGTACTCAATATATTGGAAATGTGTTTTAAAGGAAAATTGACTTTAATTATATCTTCAGTCAAAATTTTTTTTCTTTTATATCCATATTTTCTAAAAAGGTTGTAATAAAGATTTTTAATGTTATAATATGATTTTTTGGATTCATTTTGACCCATGTTTTTAATTTTATGAAATTATTTAAAACGAATCTTCTTGTTATTTTCCAAATGCGGTATTTTTTAACATTTGATAAAAGTATGAAAGGATTGTTTTTTTGAACTTATAAAACATGAAAAAAATTTCCTACCATAATAACCACTAAATGATATAAATGTTTCTTTAAAGAAATTTCAAGTTTATTTTTATATAAAATTATTTACTTAATATTTTCTTAAATTTTAGATTTTAATTAATTGATTTAAAGTGAAAAGGGTATTTTACTCAGGATATGTTCCAATTGATATTTTAATGATATTTTCCTCTAAGATTACATACTTTGATGTTACTTATGTTTTACTAGTGATATGGTCCAATGATACCATACTAATCATTTCTATGTATGGTTTATGATTATGATGACACGATGTTTTTGAAACCCATTACTTTTCCACAGGTTATGCTATGATGAATTGATGAAATGTTTATGAAACCGATTTATTTTATGTATATTATACCAAGATGAAATATTTATGAAACCCATTTTTTATGGGCTCTATTGTGATGTATATTTTATGATATTGTGGAACACATATGTATTGTTTTCATTATGTGATGGGTGAGACTGGGATTATATATCCCTCCAATTCATTGGGTAACTGTTGGTATCTAATGAGATAGAAATGGATGAAATAAGAAGTGAACCCAGTTTAGTAAGGGACTCTATCCACTATGATATTATTATAAGTTAACCTTGACTACTATATTAGTTTTGGGAGTGAATCAAATCCACTATGATATTCATGGGATTGGACTTTTAATATTACGGTGGTTTGGGTAGTGAAACCAATCCACTATGATAGTACTAGTTGTGAAGACTTGACTATTAAGAAAATGATTTTTTATTCTTATGTATATTCCAAAATTCCATGTATTATAACATTATTATACTCTCATGGATCATGTTTATTGATTTATTTATGATTCATGTCTTATAAACAACCAATATTTATTCTATGACTCAATATTATGATCTATGATATACAAGGTATGGTTTTCAAATGTTAAACTCATGTTATCATACCATTATAATCATGTTATTCTTATGTGATCATCGATATCACCCCTTTTTACCCTTATTGAGCATCTGAGCTCGTCCTTTCTTAAGTTTCCCTTACCCAAGTTATGAAGAAATATTTTAGGAATGATATGTCTAAGAAGGGTTCTAGTTATAAAGAACTTAATGTGATACTCTTATGAACAAGTAGTTTGTGTGTTAAAGTTTCCAAAGATACTAGACCTATTCATTTATAGCCTCGATTATTATGATATCTAAGGAATATTCATCTAATAAGATGTAATATCTATGTAGAAAATGTATGGGTTGCTATATGTATGTTTGTATATGATGTAGCTAGTGGAAACAAGTATAGAGATACATGAATTGTATGTGGATAATGGTAGATCCCTTTTGTATATTACGTAAAAATGATGAATTGATAGAGTCCACTCTTTAATTACATCTAATAATTTAGGAATTTATATATTTTTTCAATTATACAAAGGCCCATGGGGTCATATGTCATGGTTTCTAAATATAGATTCATTTTGACTCAAAGAGTTACTCTAATTTTGTTTTATTGTTAATATAAAAGGAGATTTAGATGGGATTATCACAAGGTATTGCATAAGATATCATACAAGGTGAATTTTATGATTTCTTTCCAAAAGTGTTTTGGAAGATATCTTGAAGGATTTTTGGATATCATTAAAAAAATTATTGAATATTATACAATATAAGGTAAATTGATATGAAATCTTTGAGTCTATAGTGTAAGTGGTGGATTGAAGGATATATTCACTAAAGTCTATATCCACTTGATTTTATAAGGCTATAACATATGACACGATATGGGTATATTTTAAGGAATGTTATAAGATAACATGGAACCAAAAATTTCCAATCATAGGGTATAATTTAGGCATATCATTGGTTATATTATAATGATATCATAGGAAGAACCTTTTTATGATAATAAAATATTAATAAGTTATTGTTTCAATATACTATTTGTAGGATATAATTAATATAAGTGTTTCATAATATGAAAATATAAGGAGAATGAATTGAGTGAGGGTTCCAAAGTATTTTAACCAAATGGATTTACTCATAGTTTATAAATAAATAAATGCACACATGATGAGTTTACTATATGTATATAAAAAGAGGTAGTTAATTTGTTATGCTGAACAATTGATTTTTCCTTAGCCTCCTAGATTCTCCCTACTTGGAAAAATCAATTCCTCATCTTTTGTTTACTTCTAGAGGTGATGAAATACTGGTATCTTGATTGAGGGTCCCACACATGCGATGGGTAATTTGGTTTTAGTTTGTGGATACACCATACATGAGAAAGTTCTTCTACTACCTCTAATAGAACTCCATCAATAATATGGATAAAGAAAGAGAGGAAATTGTAACTCATCGATGTAAGGCACACACAAGAAATTAATTAATTTTAAATATATAACACAGTTTCATGTTTCATGCATGATGATATTGTGATTAAGGATTTCTATATGTTTCTAATACCTAGAATAAGTGTTATTTTATCCAAATAAACCAAACAAGAAGGTTGTGTATTTTTAATAATAAACACATTAAAATTATAGATGTATCCATGAATGAGATTGTTATTGATTCTAATTTTAAAAAAATATAACATGTGTTAGGGTTAAAGGAATTCCTTTGGTTTTCAAAAACTCTAACATAATTCACTATATTTCTGATGTTTTATTGGGATTAATTTAATGGTACAAGGATAACTATGGAAAATATTTTAGTAGTAAATTTTGTACATTTATTCATTAACCACTGGTGAGGGGTTTATCACTAAAATCTCTTGGACCAAAAAATTGAACCAATTTTGAATTTGAGTTGCTGCCCACTTCTTGTCATTTTAGTGGTATTTTGGGGAATATAGATAAGTATTGTTTGGTGAAGGATTTTGATTCCTAAGGAAAAATTATCTACCACTATGGTCTATTTTTGTGTGTGAAGTATATAAGTATCATTCAAATTTTATAGGATGAAATGGAGAGGGATAATATTGAAATTAAAAATCTTCATATTATACTATCGATTTGTTTGAATGGGGTAAATGAGGGTATTAAAATTTATCTAATAGAATATGGTTTGAATATTAAATTAGTATAAATTAATGATAATATTTTAAATTCAATACAGGTAAACATAAGAACACATATGGATTATGGTAAAAACATTTTTTTGTGGTATAATCTATCTAAATCCTTAGTTCTATATACCATGTTTTCTAATAGGAATGTGACTAAGGGTGAGTTTTTGTTGATCAATGCTTATCACAATTTCATTTTGGTTTTAAATTACCAAGAATATATTGTGAATGAAATTGGTAGTGCATTGGTTAAAGGTGTAATATTTCTCTATTGAATAGTATTGGTAATCAGAGTTCTTGTAAATGGTTGACACACTAATTTTTAAAAGAACTTAATGAATCAATGAAATATTTAAATGGAATGTTTGATTATTTTTTGATGATGATGGAAATTTAACTGAAAGGCACATGAAAATATTTGGGGAACCTATGTACTCAAATTTTAAAAAGTGGAGGTGGGAGAGGTCCAACCTTGTGTAGTGCAATGAAGCTTTTATATTGGAACCGTTGAGGCTTTGAAACCCTCAAATAGTTTCAGTGATCCATAGGTGGAGTGACATGTATAAACTAAACTTGGTTTTATTTTTTAAAACTATGTTTCATAGAAAATAAATTTATTAACTTAAAATTAATATTTGTTTATATAAATACTTCTTAGTTTTAAGGAATGAGTGGTTAGGGGTTTTATGTATTTATTGGAGGGATGGTGTCAATGTAACTGTGAGTCAATTCTACCAGAATCATATATTAGTTTTTGTAGTTAAAATTGGTAAACATGAGTGGATTTTCATTGGGTTGTATGTTTGGTATGGTTTGGTTGATAAATGGTGAACTTTTGAGTTGGTGAAATGGTTGAAGAATGAATTCAATGGTCCTATGGTTGTTGGGGGAAATTTCAATGAAACCATTTAAAGTTTTGAAAATTTAAATGGTATTTATTGAAATATTGTTGTGATTAATGATTTTTGGGATTCTCTTTAGTTGGATGGGATAGATGACATGTTATATGATTGGAAAAATTTACCTGGTCTTTATCCAAGAGGTTTGAGAATAGTTCTAGAGAATGTTTGGTTCATTTTTTTTGGATTTGTAGACTGGAAAACCCATTTCACCTCTTTATAATTGCTCTTATGGTGTCATTATAATATGACCATTCCCCGATTATATTAATTTTAAACCAAAATAAGGTTTGATGGAGAAATAATAAATCTATTAGGTTTGAGAGTATGTGGATTAAGAAGACTAACTACTATAATATAATTAAAACAACATGGGATAACACTATAATAGACATTCATGAAAAACTATGATTCACAGGTTTTAGGTTGTAGCAACAATGTTGATGAAAATTTAGTAATATTAATTGTTTAATTTAGAGGTTATAAGAGGATTTATATAAATTTTATAAATTTGAAATAAATAATACATTGATGAATATGATATCTGGTTTGAAGAAGGATTTGGGTAATTTTCTATATTCAAAGGGGTAGTTTTGGAATTTGAGATTGAGGGAGTCAAATATTATGGATGGGATCCTAAATAAACCTTATTTTAATAAAAAATATTCTATGAGGAGGAGGAAAAACCTGATTACTTACATTTACTAAAATTATTGTAACCAATTTATTTACATAATTATTTTTTATTAGTCAGTTACTTGATTTAGAATTAGTTATGTATTAAATTGAATCAATGACCTAATGTAACACCCCAAGCTTCCACGATACGTTTCCCTTTAAATAATGAAATAGCTTGAATTGTATGAAACTTCGAGATTCTAACACACTGTGACCAATCAAATTAGCCATTATGAATACTAATACCCACTTTTTGAAATTTTATAAATTTTATTTTTCAAAATGGACTTCATTTTGTAATTTGGAATATCGAAATTATCTTAGAGTGAATTTTTGGTATTTTTTTGAAAACTTTCAATTTTTGATGAATAGTGAAAAACATTACGTTATTGGTTAAAACCAACTTTTTATTTAAATAATTATTTATTTTAGGTCAAAATAGATAAATAATATCTATAAAAGTTAAATGTAATTAATTGGATTCATTTTATAATAAGTTTAGATTTATAAAAATTTTATTGAACTTTTTACCGTCTTTTACCCACCTCCTAGGAGAATTTGAAAATTTGCATAAAAATTAATTTTACCACTTCTGTGAGTTGAATTTCAAAAATCCAAGAGACATGGTTAATATCAGTAAGTAAAATGTGGTTCAATAAGATTAAAATAATTTTTGGTGAATAGTAACTTCTGACTTTTATTTACCACGGTTAAAAGTAAATAGGGTAATTAAGGGAAAAAATGATATCATAATTACCCAAAAACACGTCCTAATTCTATTGGATAAGTGTAATTAGACCTAAAACAACCTTATTAATAAAATAATATCCCCTTTTTTCCACTTGTATTAGATTAGAACATTTATTATTATTTTATTTAAAGAAGAGTTAAAAGAGTTAAATTCAAAGTTTAATAACTAAACCATTTTTAATATAGGGTTATACATAAGATAAATTCAACTATAAATATTCATTAGAAATATAAAAATATTTCCTACATAATTATATTTTATTTATAATTTTTATACATTAAATAATTTAATTTATTTATGACACAATGATGATGTAGTAATTGCCTTATTAATGAAAGATTAAAATAATTGATATTATAAATATCCAAATAAATGTAATTTGAGACTTTTGATGAATTACACTAATTTTATAGGTTAATATGACATGTTATAATTGATTAAATAATTTTTTTCTAATTAATCATGTTGTTATGATTTTCATAAAAACCAAATACTAAATTGTTTCAAAATTGACATAATTGAGTTTTTAAAATAAATACTATATTATTAATTGATATAATATTCATAAATATCTAAAGTTTGGCCAAAGGACTTATATAAGGTTATATATATATTAATAATTAACCACTTGGGGTTATCTTGTCTTGTTATAGTAAGTTTATTAACCATATAATATAAAAATACAAAGAGACATGGTAAATGTCAAACTATTTAACTAAGAGTGAAATATAAAAGATAAGGTTAATATGATGACTTAAACCTATCTAAAACCTATTTTTTGAGAATTTTTAGACCCATACACACTTTATACTCTAAAGAATTCATTTTTGAGCCATTATAAACCGAAAATTATTTTATTATAAAATATTATTTCAATATTTTCCTAAAGTGACCCTCACCTCTCTTATTAAAGGGAACTTCCCCTTCTCTTAATTTCACACCTCCAAAGCCATTTTTCTCGTCCAAAACCTGCCCAAATATCCTCCCAAATTTCCTCCATTCATCTTAGAGGGATTACTTTTGTCATAAAGCCAATATAAAGATCCCTTTTGATCAAATCAACAGAAAGAACCCGAAGAAGAGGTTAATATTTCATCACCTATTTGAAGTTGTTTTCTTCTTCCACTTCCTCTTTCTTTGTTGTTTCCATTATAAAATAATAACTCCAGTATCTTCTATATAAATTGATGTTATTATAAAATTGGTACAACCATATTCATTATTCTATCCATCATATGAATGACATAGTCACCATACGTGTGTACGTACGACTTACCGTCTCCACGTCGTTGTGTAGTTTGTTATTCAAACACTTCTTTATTTGGATGGGTATAATAATGAGTATAACTGATATAAATAGTAAATATAACATGTTAATGATTATTTATATATGATATACCATCCAATTACATAGGATTTCACCATCAACATAATGATATTGTCGCTCGTGCGTACGTACGAATTACCGTCTCCACGAATGCAATGAGATTCATTCCCCATCGTAATCATTCAAGAATAATTTTCATTTTATGATTAAAAATAATGTTTATGAACATAATATCATTCTGTATATGAGTCAAATACATCCTATACATAAAAAACATGGCTTATGTAACCAAGCATATACAGGAAAATGAATCAGTTAACACCCGAAATGATGATACCACTGAAATATTATTAACAAAACAATATTAAAGGATCATATATGATATCATATTTATGTATATAGTTCCTGTATAATTTAATAACAATGTTTTAAATAGTATACAGAAGGTTAACATACCATATACTAAGGAAAAGTACAAGGTAAGGGTTAATTTCACAATCTCTTTATTATTCGAGGTTGTTTTTGTGTAAGTATTTACTGGGACCTCTTTATCATCCACATCCATGTTTCTTAAAAATGTATTTCAAATTTTTTTACTATTTACTATACTATGGGTTAAATTAATTTATACCCTTGTTTGAATTTTTATAAAATGGTTTAAAAGGAATCTTTTCGTTGTTTCCAAACAAGGTACTTTATGACATTTTTAAGGTAATAATGTCTTTTTTTAATTTATACAGTGAGTGCGGCTATTTTCCACCATTATAACATCATCAAAGCTTACATTACATGCTTATAACATTATTTTCAAAATAAATTTTTTCTTTTATAAATATATGACTTTTAAATGATTTCAAAATAGAAAGATATATTTCTCTAAAAACGTTTTGATTTCATCTATGTCAACATCCTTTGATGGATTTTAAGCTTGTTTGAAGTTGATTTATTATGATAAAAATATTCCATATTGTATTAAAGGTTTTATGATATGTTTGACTGTTGATGTGTTATTTTTATACCATTCATGGTTTATGGATAAATTATTGACATTTCTTATGCTAGTTTTAATATGAATGTTTATGTTATTATTAAACCTTTTCATATGAGGAATGCATTGGACTTAGTAAGTGATGGGTGGAGCCTTCTATAGCTCCTCGATGCATCGGTAGGCCTCATGAGACAAACTAGTGTCTTGGAACAAGGCCTTGAAAAAAATCTTATTTGTAGTTTTGGCACAAGTCCTTGACTATATGGTTATGAAGTCAGACATTATGCATTCCATCATTATGAAATTTGATATTGATATTACATGTGATTATTCTTCTAGTAGAATATCCATGTGAATAATTAAATATCATTATTTTATTTATCTTTGCAATATTACGTTGAAGTTTAAGTTTAAAAGGATTTTGTTTTAGTCTTATACATTACCTTGAAAGTTTATTCTTATTTATGAAAGTTTCCACTATATTTTTATCCTTTCTAAGCATCTGAGCTCACCCCTTTCTATGTTTTATTTTTCCTAGGATGCGAAGAAGTATATTATGACTGACCTGCAAGGATATTCTAAAGGAAATAAATGTGGTTAATGGAGAAAATTTTGATATTGTTTTTTATTTTATAATTTAAAACTCATGAATGTATCTAGTACTTCCAAGTCTACTAAACTGATTGGTCTTTCAGGATTTGATCCCTTGTGATCATGAAAATGTTATGTAATAATTCACTGACTCTGGGTAACTGGGGTCAGGGAGTTACACCTATCCTTATTAAAATAAGGTATCAGTTCATGATATTGTGTAAATTGGACATTTATCCACCCTAAAATAAATGAACATGATAAAATATTCCAACCCATTTGGGTTTTTTTTATTTTTATTTAAAAATTATTAGTGCATTATTCTAGAGGTGGTGGTGTGTCTCATAAAATATTTATAGAAGGGAGTGGTTGATGTGGGGTTGTTGAATGATACTCTCATCACTTTAGACATAAAATTATTAATACTATATTATTTTACCCATTTTAATCCAATATTCTTGTGTATCATAATATATATATATATTTAAATACATGTGAATATGTTTCATTCTATTCTTCTTGATATTATTTTAAAGGAGTAGAATGCTTTCATTCCTTAGTGAATAATTTCAAATAATCTAATTATTATAAATGAACTATCTCTTTTGATAAAGGTTTAAAATATTTAAGGAGAGGTACAATGTAACTTAAATTTTATATGATGAAATCATATGATCTTGTTTAGTAAGAGTTTATACATATTTTTTGGGATAATTTCTTTTTCAATTCTTAGGTGAAAGTTTTTTTGGTGTGTGTTTATTTTATTGTATATAATTTTTTTTGTAATTTTTGATCTGTCCTCACATATTTTCCTTGTAAATAGATTCAATACGGAGATTTTTTTTCACCATATATATTTTTTATCACTATCGATGTGTTATATCAAATGATTGAATGTGTGGGGTGTAAAGGTGAAATTCATGGTGTGAAGGTTTTCATGCAAGGATTGAGTATAACTCAATTATTATTTGATGATCGAATATATCTTTTTTATTGAATGATGTGGTAATAATATTGTGAATTTTTTTAGATTATTAATGAATATAAAAGTGATTTCTGGTAAAATATTTTTTTAATTCTGGGGAATCCTTTAGATGAGGGATGACGAAGGAGAGAAGATAGGAATTTTACACAATCTTGAGGGTTAAACTCATTTAGAAACATAATAATATTTATTACTACCAATTATTGTGGGTATATCAAATAATGATGTTTTCTAATTAGTTTATATAATATTTTAATAGTTATTTATTGGGTGGAATGGAAAGAAAATATACCAGACTGGGAAGGTTCTCTTAATTAAATTAATCACCCAGTCTATTACAATGTATGCAATATCCTTGTTTACATTTCATGATGTGCTTGTAGATTATCAAAACTCATGAATTGAAAATATTTATATGTTCAGGTCAAAGGGGCACAATAATATCCATTATTATAGTTGGGAAAAGCTGTGTAAAGGAAATATATTTAGTGGAATGAGATTTATGAACATTAGAAAGTTTAATAAAATGATTTTTATGAAACAAGAGTGGAATTTATTTCATAACAAAGTTTTTTTTCTAAAGTTATTAAGAAAAAATACTATCCTAAATCATTTTTTTAGAATCAAATATGATATAGAGGCCTAGTTATTTGTTGTGAAGTATTTTTGGATCAAGGATTATTATAGAAAATTATGTGTTCTAGAGAATTTATAATGGGATGTCTATAAGGATTAGGAAGGAACCATGTTTGAGTAATGGTGAAGGAATGTTTATAAAATATTTTACTATGTTAGGAATCCATGATATATGAGTTTTGGAAATAATGAATGAAAATATGACTGAAAAGTTCTAGGATAGAATTTTTTTTTATGGTTTAACAAAAGGGATATGAGAATTATTTTTTCATTTTAGGTTTTTCCATTTTCATAGAGTGATAAATTTTTCTAGTATGAAACCTTTGATGACATGTAATATGTGAAATCAGGGTATATGTGGTCATTGGTGAAAATTTTAGCACATTCAAACAAGATTTAGAATCATATTTAGTGGTTAGATTCACAAATAAATGTTTAGTTTTTTTAGTGGAGAATATGTAATGAAATCCCTCCTATTTTGAATAGTCTTTAGAGGATTCATATTATTGACGGGGATAACCATATGATGTTTTTGGAGGAAATAGAAACATAAAATTAAATTGTTTTGTAATTAAGAAAATCATGTAATATTTGGGCATAAATTGATGATTGTTTACATCTTCTATTAGATCTAGTTTCAAATATTCTATCTCCTTTTATGAGATGGATTTCATTGAATGATATCAGAATATTTTAAGAGTCATGTAAATTGATATGGTTACCTTCAAATCTATGATTTAATTTTTAGGTATTACTTTGTTTATTTTTTTTCTTGTATTTATCCATTGGTTTTCCTGGGCATTTTTAGTGAAAAATGGAGTTTTTGGACCCACCAGCAGGTGGTTCATGGTTAGGGGAAACTGTAATCTAGACTAGAAGAGACCGTGAAACTTGGATAGTGGTACTATTGAAGCTAAAAAACCTTCTTCTTGGGTGTGTACCCTCCCCCGAATTTTTTTTTGTTTGGTTTCCTCTTGGAAAGAGGAGACCACACGATTTGGAAAACCATGTTGGCTAACCATGTGGCCTATCCAGGTCATTAAAAATGTTGAATTTACCCTTTTACCATCTTCAAAATTAACCCAAAATCCACCCTTTCTCTCCCCATTCAATATTTCCATCCCTAATTACCTCTCCCTCTCCCTTTTGGCTCCCTGGGACCTCCTTCCTTTGGTGGATTTGGTGTTGGATCTTCAAAGAATCATCAATTAATCCCATTCCACCTTGGTTTCTTCCCACTTCTTGGGTTATTATTCCTACCTATTTGATTTATTCGTTTTCTTGTGGATTGGTTAACTTAATAAGGGTTCAATCTTGAGTTTTTGGGTTAACTATTGATGTTTTTGGTATGATTTTACCCTTATAGGGTCCTCTTATGGTGCAGTTGTGGTTTCCCACCGAATTTTAGAATTTTCCAAGCTTGAGGTAGGTGATTACATGATTTATCATTATTTGATGATTTTTTTGCTTTATTTTCTCCTTAAATGTGTTCTATGGAACATTTTTGTGGCATGAAATGTGTTTCCAAAATTATTTGAGGTGCTTATGGGTTGAAAGATTATTTTCAAAATGAAATCGGTTGTGCTTCATGTGTGATTCCTTTTTGTGATTCTTAAATGTGTCCTATAAATTATATAAGCGGTGTGAACTATGTTTCCAAACGGATTTGGTGTGTGTGTGTGTATTTTGAAGAGTTTTTTATTGTAAAAAATGGTGTTTTACTTGTGTGTTTTGATTCTTGGATGTATGTGCATGTGAAGGAAGCAGTTTATGTGACATTAGAAATGAATTTCAGAACAAAGGGAATACTATGTATCTAGGTGGGTGGACTAGGACTAGTACGATAGTTGGATCAATGGGACATGGCCCAGTTTCTTATAGCAGGATTGATACTACAAAAATAACTAAACTATAATGATTATTGGATACCACTATAACATTGGATATATTCTTCTATAGTGGCTCATGCATGAGGACGATGTGGGTCATGGTTACTATACCATTATCACTGAGATATGAGGTTCCTAGGGTCCCACTAGTACTAGTGCCTTTAGGGATCACCCTTTGTGATCTTGAGATGCGGTTATTATCATTATCATATGGTGGACCTTGCCTTCATTTTAGTTTCAAATCATATTTTTTTAAATATTTTTCTTAAAATGTCTTCTTTAAAATGTTTCCAATTTTTTCTTAAAACTTGCATGTTAATTTTTCCTCTAATGTTATGGCATGGAATCTATTTTGTGTGGAACCCTATTGGGAATTGGATCACACCCTACATACAACCTCAGGTGTATATATACCTTTTTAATTTTAACCTAGGTAAAGGAAGGATGTTTCGTGGTGGTGATGGTGGATCCAGTTTCTAGTGTTCATCCCTTTTAAGTGTTGGTGGAGGTGGGTTGTTATTGATGGACCTCTTATTTCATTGAGGTATTGGGTTTTGGTCTAGTTGGTTCCCCTCTCATTTTAGTATTTTGGTTTTTGGTTAAAGTTTTAAAATGTATAACTTTAAATTGTTATATCTATTTTGAATATGGTTATAGTTCATTATGTGATGTTTTATTCATGTGAATTGTTTATAGTTTTTATCATGGGTGAAATAATTCCCAAAATTGTATTGATGATACCCAGACACTAGTTTCTAGCCCATGGGGATTGATAATGCCATTTGGGACATTTCATGTGCCAGGTTGGGTGTTGGGTTGGATGGAACCCTGGATTAGTTCATGAAAAAAATGATATCATAGGTGGTTATCCCTTTCTTTGGATCATGATATTTGGGAGAGTCTAGATAGACATGAGCTAGGAGTTTTAGGGATTGAGGTTTTAGTTACGAGTGGGGTGTTTGGATAACACACATTGTGATAGACCTTAGGTTTCAATGGGATGTTGGAATCTATTTTAACTTCTCATCTAGGTGAGACGTGTAGAATATAGAATGTGCATGGACACTGGGTTGGGGTGAAGTGGTTTGGATTGTTATTGTGATGGATATGGTTTTTTTATTTATAGAAGTGATTGGGATTTTATGTTTTAACTAAATTATTTTAGAATGGTGTATTTATGGTTTTTCTTTGTGGTTGTTGATTGATGTAGCGAGATACCTCTTTGGAGAATTTCTATACAACCATAGAAATTGGTCAGAGAGAGTTATCCCTTGCCATTTGATCAGAGACTAGTGGATGTCATGGTCTGGGATATCCATGATTTGGGTCAAGGAGTGGACTCTGGTCCTACTTGGGTTGGGGAATTTAAACTAGGTCCTGGAAAAGAAAAAGATCAAGATTTTCTCAAGAACAAGCCTCCTTACTTTCAAGGTAGCATGAATACCCAGAAATCATAGGATTGGATTGAATATATCAACAAGATGTTTGGGTTTCTTGACACTCCTAAGGTAGTGCAGGTGAAATGTGTGTCGTTTTTGTTAGAAGGACCTAGTTAGAGGTGTTGGGAGTTAGTGGTTCAAGTTGTGAAGAATGAGTAAATGGGTTGGAAGGATTTAAATGTTGTGTTCAATGAGAATTATTTCCATGAGACCTTGGCCTTCGCCAAGACCCAAGAGTTTATGGATCTCCATTAGGGGGATCAGACCGTGTTGGAGTATACCATCCATTTCACTGATTTAGTTTGGTTCACACTATAGGTAGTTTCAAATGAAAATTTGAAGGCTCAATGGTTCAGGATGGTGTTGTGGTGAAATATCTGATCCTAAGTCTTATTGTTCAATTTGAAGGCTTATGCTAAGATGGTTGGTTGTGATTTGATAGAGGAGATTGATCATAGTGGAAATTAGGGTTTCTTCAGATCAGTTTCAGCAGTCGTCCAGGGAAGTGATAGTTCATTTGAGAAGAAGAGGAAGCAGGATGAGAAGGAGAATAAGGGAGGTGGTAGTTTAGACCATCCATCCTGACTTTCTTTATATGTGGATTTAGACGCCAGACCAGTCCTGTGCCATCACGGTGGGAAAGCAGGGCATGCGCAGTCTGCGTTCTCATCTCCACCCAAAACTTTCCATCTGTGTGTACATATTGGGAACTTGTAGAATTTTTTCATATCCACACATCCATTCTATGGTGTAGTAGGTTCTATTGAATTTAGTGTAATTTTATCCTAGCCAGATCCATCCATGATGACGGGTTCTCGATTTAGCGGTCATGGAGGTAGGGTTGGGTCTTCTTCTAGTCAGATTCAGCTCAAGGAAGAGTCATAGGTCAGTGGTTGTTCTCTATCTTAGGTAGATATGAGGCATAATAATTCTGTATATTAGGCACCATTAGAGTTTGAAAAAGGATCTAGGACAGTTTGAGGTACCTTTATTATTGCATCGTCTATAGTTTCTTCTTTGTTTGACATTGGTTTATCTATTTATTTTATTTATACCTATCTTATGGAATTTATGAATTTTTCAACTAAGCTTATGTCTTATAAAATAGATTTGGTGGTGATAATTGGTAAGAATAGAGAACAGGGTTTCATGTGTCTATCTTATGCACTCACTGTTTTAGAGGTTGATATAGAATGGGATTTCCTAGTTTTAGAAATGGATCTATTTGATGTGATCCTTTCTATGAATTGGATGGTTCATTTCTATGTGCACATCGATTTTTATTGATGGAGAGTGTGTATTGTGGCACCTGATGGAGTGACTATGTTTTACAAGGGGAATGGGATAATCGATCAGGATGTGCTAGACATCCACTTCCAGAGTTGGGTAGTATTTTTTTTTCATATCTCTTCACTCATATTTGAGGATGGTGGTAGTAGTCTTAAGAGATAATTGTTTCCTATGGTGGATGAGTTACCAGTGGTGTTTCTAGATGAATTATCAGGTTTTCTTCCAAATTAGAATGTGGAGTTAACCATCGATTTGGACTCAGGAACACAAAAAATATATCTTCCCCCATATTGTATGAACCCCACCAATTTGAGGGAATTAAAGATATATTTGGATGATTTGGAATCCAAAGGATTCATTTCCCCAAGTATCTCACCTTGGGCCTCCCTAGTTCTGTTTAAATAAAAGGATGATGGATATCTTCTATTGTGTATCAATTACCAAAATACGAAAAAGGTGAAGACTGAGAATACATACCCCTTTCCCTATATTGATGAACTTTTTAATCACCTGAAGGGGGTGAGGTTGTTCTCTAAGATCGAATTGTGTTATGGGTATCACCAGGTCATATTTATAGAGTCAGATGTTTCAAAAACAACCTTCTAAAGTAGGTACGACCAATTTTAGTATTTGATCATGCCTTTTGGGTTAACGATTGATCCAACAGTATTTATGGTGCTTATGAACTGAGTGTTCCACTAGTACCTCAACTCTTTTGGAATATTGTTTGTTGATGACATCCTGGTCTAATATAGGACCAAGGAGGAACATGACAGGCACTTGAGGATCATGTTGGGAACTCTTCAAGACTAGTTCCTCTATTCTAAGTTTTCCATGTGCACCTTCTAGATTTTGGAGGTAAAGTTTTTGGTTCATGTGATCTAAGAATAAGGGGTTTTGGTGGACCAAGAAAAGATTGGTGCAGTGATGTCATGGGAGAAGCCGAAGAATGTTTTTGAGATTAGGATATTTTAGGGTCTTGAAGGGTATTACATGAGTTTTGTTTAGGATTTCTCTTATCATCTTCACCCATGACTGTGCTTAACCAGAAATGGGTAACTTCAAGTGAAGTCCAGAGTGTTAGGAATCCTATGAGGAGTTGTAGAAGTTGTTGAACACAACACTTATTTTGATATTTCTAGATTCAGGAAAGGGATATGTGGTCTATTGTGATGCTTTAGGTATGGGTCCTGGGTTTGTGCCGATTCAGGATAACCATGTGGTATCATATGATTCTTACTATCATCATCCACATGAAAATAATTACCCAACCTAGGACTTGGAGTTAGCAGCAGTGATTCATGCCTTGAAGACGTGGAATCATTAACTCTTCGGGGAGAATTTTATGGTATACTCAGATCGTAAGATCTTATCCTACATTTTCTACTAGAAGGACCTGAATTTGAGGTAGCATTATTAGGTCGAGTACCTTCAGGGGTTCAATTTTGATATTGTCTACAACCCAGGAAAAGGTAATGTGGTAGAATATACCATGAGAAAGAAATTACCAGTTCAATAATTGAAAGAGTCCAGTGATAGGTGGACTTTGTTGGGGTTTTTTTCTCAAATGAAACTGGACCCCAATAAGAATAGTGGAGGTGTATTTTTGGACAGTTTTCAGCTATAACCTTCCCTTATGAAGTTGATTTGGTGATAGAATCCAAGTGATGAGTTTTTCCATCATCTTATGTAGTTCCTAAATAGTGGGGAGGTTCCTAGTGAGTGGTCTCTATCTCCTGAGGGAGTTTTATATTTTAAGGGTTTCTTTGTGGGTTTGTTGTCACTATGGAAGGTGGTGATATAGAATATTCACAAGTATCAGTGGGTTGTTCTACCTAGTACCACCAAGGTGTTTTATGATTTGAATCATCAGTTCTGGTGGCCATGTATGAGACAAGACATAACTAGCTTCATATCTAAGTGTTATGAATGTCAGCAGGTCAATGAAGAGTACCAGAGTCCCTCCAGTTTGCTTAAAAAATTTATCATTCCTACTTGTAAGTGGGATGAGGTTTCCATGTATTTTATTATTGAATTACCTAGTACACCCTGGGGAAGTAATGTGATTTGGGTAGTCACTGTCTGTCTGGCCAAATCGTCCCATTTCATTCTGATCAAAGATTCAACCAAAGTGAATGAATTTGGAAGGTTGTATATTTCTGAAATACTGAGGTTTCATGGTGTTTTATCAGCTATTGTTTTAGATAGGTAACCTTATTTCACCTCTCAGTTTTGGGAATTCCTTCAAAAGGAAATGGGGTCTTAGGTCAAGTTGAGTATGACATACCATCCTAAAATAGATGGTCAGATAGAATGAATGACTCATATCTTGGAAGAAATGATCCAGGAAGGTATTTTAGATTTAAAAGGATCATGGTATATTCATTTATGGTTGTTCAAATTTGCCTATAATAATAGTTACCAATCCTTAATATGAATGTATCCCTTTGAGGTGCTGTAAGGTTGGTTTTTTCAATCTCCTTTGTGCCTTTTTGTGGTAGGTGAGACCTCATTATTGAGACTGATAATTGTAAATTAGATTCCTAAGATGGTTCATTTGATCAAGAAGAATTTTTTGATGGTAAAAAGTCACCATACATCTTATTCCAATCAGAGTAACCAAGCCTTGGAATTCTCTGTTAGTGATCAGGTGTTTCGGAAAGTGGATCTATGTTTGGGTCGCCGTCATTAGGGTAAGAAAGGGAAGCTAATGCCAAGGAATGTCAAAAATTTTGTAATTAACGATCAAATTGGGGAGGTAGAATACTAGTTAGATTTTCCATCCCAGTTGACATCAATTCATGACCTGTTCCATGTCTCTCAGTTAAATAATTATAATCCATATCTGTCTTATATGTTTAATTAGGAAGAGTTGGAATTGGAACCAAATTTTTCTGTGTTTGAGAGGCCAGTATGGATTGTGGATTCCTAGGAGAAAGTATTTTAGGGGAATTTCATACCATTGGTACAAGTTCATTGACATAATGGTAATGATGATCATGATACATGTGAATAGACATTTTAAGTTGAGAAGAAGTATCCTTTTTTGTTCTCTGATCAGAATCTGGGATGACTTTCTGAGGGCATAAAGTTTTCATTGTGGGGGTAATTTTCATATTAATGATTTTATTTTGATATATTAATTTTGATATATTTTTTCTTTTTATTTATACCTTGTTTTTATAGGAATGTTTGGTGAAAATGGTGTTTTGGACCCGACAACAGGTGGTGCACGGTTGGCGCACAGTTAGGGGAAACCATGCACTAGCCCATAAGTGACTATGTTCCTTAAAAATGGAACTATCCAGGACACATATACTACTTCATGGGAATAAAATACTTTAGGAAAATCATGTGTTTGGTTTACTCTTGGATAGAGGATACCGCACGGTTGTCACACAATTTGGAACACTGTACGACTAGTCTAGTCCATTAAAAATTTAGAATTTAACCTTTTCCCCTTTTCAAAATTAACCCCAAATCCACCATTTCTTTCCCCATTTGATACCTTCATCTCTAAGAGCCTATACCTCCCCCTCTTTCCTCCCTTGTAACTTCTTCCTGTGGTTCATTTAGTGTGTTATCTTCAAGGAATAATCAAGTAATCCCCTTATCCTATGGTTTCTTCCGTCTTATTGGGTTCTTCTTCCTCCCCCTTTGAGTTATTATTTTTATAGTGGATTGGTTGACCTTATAAGAATTTAATATTGAGTTATTGGGTTAAATATTTATTTTTGTGGTATGATATAACCTTTATAGGGTCCTCTTGTGGTGTGATTGTGGTTTCCCACCGGATTTCGGATGTTTCCTAGGTTGAGGTAGGTAATTACAAGATTTAGCATTATTAGATGATTTTTCAATGATTTCTTTTGTTCTTAATTGTGTTTTATATACTATGTATGTGATGATAAATGTATTTAAAAAGGATTTGAGGTGGGTATGGGTTGAAATATGATTTTACAAATGAAATTGGTTGTGATTCATGTTTGTTTCCTTGTTTTTATTCTTAAATGTGTTCTATAAATTATATAAGTGGTGAAAATTGTGTTTCCAAATGGATTTGGTATATATGTATATTATAAAGATATTTTTATTATGAATAATGGTGGTTTCCTTATTTTTTTATTTTTGGATGTATGTGCATGTGATTGAAGTGGTTTATGTGACATGAGAAATGAATTTGAGCACAAAGGGAATCCTAGGTATCTAAGTGGGTGGAATAGGACTAGTAGGATAGTTTGATCAGTGGGGAAGAGGCCCAGTTTCTTCTAGCAGGAATAAAGCTATAAAACTAACTAAACTATGATGATTATTGGAGACCACTAGAACATTGTATATATTCCTCACTAGTGGATTGTACATGAGGATGTTGTGGGTCATGGTTGCTATACCATTATAACTGAGATATGAGGTTCCTAGGGTCCCACTAGTGATAATGCCTTTAGGAATTACCCGAGGTGATATTGAGATGTTGTGGTTACTATCATTATATAGTGGAAATTTCCTTCATTTTAGTTTGAAACCATGTTTATCTTTAAAATGTTTTCCTTAAAATGTATTCTTTAAAAATTTTCCAATTTCCTTCTTCAAATATGCATGTTCGTTTTTCCTATAATTTTATGGAATGGAATTTCTTTTGGGTGACACCCTACTAGGCATTGGCTCACACCCTACAAACACACTTGGGTGCAAGTAAACCTTGTTATGTTTGACCGATGTAAAGACAAGATATTCTATGGTGGTGATGGTGGATCTGATTGATAGTGTTCCTATCTTACCAGTGTTGGTGGAGGTGTCTTGAAGGTGATAGAACTTTTATTGCATGATGGTTTTGGGTTTTGGTCTAGTTTTTCCCCACCCATTTTGTTATTTTGATTTTTTTTTAAATTTGTAATTTTTTTTAACTTTAAATCACTGTATCTATTTTGGATATGTTTATAGTTCATTATGTGAAGTTTTATTCAAGTGAATTGTTTATATTTTTTTATCATTAGTGAAATCATTCCCAAAAAGTGTATTAATGATACCTAGGAACTAGTTTCCAACCTGTGGGGATTATGAATGACCTTTGGGCCATGTCACGGGTTGGGTCGGGTGTCAGGTTGGATGGAACCCCGGCTTGGTTCATGATAGTTCATGTGGATGAGGAGGAAATATGTATTCTTTCATCAACAATAAGTGCTATATTAGGTATGGGTTCATTGGGAAACCAATTTTATTGATTCTTGGTGAAGATAAAGATATTTTTTTTTTCTGATTTCAGTGACATCAATGTTTCATCTTGTTGGTGGCCACTAGAGTTGGGTGTTATTAAAATAAATTATGATATAAGAATTCAGGGTGGGTGTTTCATTGATGTTAGTTTCATGTGTTGTTATAATGGTGGTTTAGTTGTTTCTTCACTTTTTAAAATTGTTAAATAAAATTTGACCCCACTAGTTACAGAGGATAGAGTGATTGAATTGGAAATTTTAATTATGAATTATCAAGAATGAAATAACTTTTTATAGAGTCATATTTATAACTTATTAACAATTATCTTTTACTGTATGTGGAGAATCAAATTTTTATTGTTTTTTTATATACCTTATTTTGATCAATCAACTAGATTAATGGTTTTACAATTTTATTTTTTTATAAAGTTTGGTAATCAGGTGGCACATCATCTTTCCTGTCTGGTAAATGAGGGGGAGAACTATATCTTGTATTGGTGTATTTCATTAGGATGCATCAAATTATACTCTAGGATGATATCTCTTAATGAATTGATTTTTTTTGGTTATATATACAATTATATATATATATATATATTATAAAATTAAAAAATATTATAAAATAGAATATACAAGTTTTAAGGGTTACAAGGGTAAAAATTTCACCAAGTAAATCCATTCCATTAGTTTTTAAATCAAGATGAACACAATTCATATAGGTTTGAGGTTATATATTACCCATGTTTTAGAAAATTATCTTATTACCTTGCCAATGCTCCTGATCAGTAATTTTTTGAATCATAAATAAGAAATTTATATTGGAATTTTAACACACACACATATATAATAATTATCCAAAACACATACTTTAATGTAACTAGTTTCATGAAAAAATATTTAAAATTTTATAATAAAACAATTTTTAGAAAAAAATGTAACGTTAGAATGATTTAATTTCATGTCATTTAATATTTTTCTCATTAAAATCCCTATCATGGAAAAAATTTAAGGAAAAAATCATTTATTAGTAAAAATAATTACAACAATTAAAAATTTCTTTCATAAAATCATAAAATAATTTTATAATAGGTACTGGTTAAAAAATTCTCATCCTTTATCATAATATCATGTTCCAATGAGAATGAAAGTATTTTATCTATACTTTTCATTTCATAATTCTACATTATTGGAAAAATTTAATGTGGTATAAGTATTCTAAAAACTTTAATTGTTTTTAATATTTATAAAAGTCTCTTAATTTGTCTCATTACATGTTTCTCTAGGAATACTTGAAGATAATTTTTTTATACATATTAATAATTTCATTTAATTCATTAAAGTATATAATGGATAAGAAAAAATTTATCATTTTATAACCTAAAAAATTTGGTTGGATAAAAACGGAAATATTTGTTTTGTCAAGGTAAAATATATTTACAAAAAATGGGTTGAAAAAGAATGAAATCATTTCATAATTTTGTAATAGTGTCTAAAAGTGTGAAATAATTTCATTATTTTAGTGATATTTGACCAAAATATGAAGTGAAAAATCATTTTATGCTTTTATTATAACCACTGAACTAAAAAAATGAAATGATTTCACAACTTATCTTGTATATGGGTACACCAAAAGCATGGATTCATTTCATTCCTTTGGTTGGTTTTCTATAATGGTGCAACCCCCACCTCGATTTTCTTGCCACCTCTTCCTCTATAAAAAAATCTCAAGAATCTAAATCACTCTCCTTTGGTATTTTTGGTCTTTCAATTTTACACACTAAAGGTATTTATATAGTTTTTTAATATTTATCTTTAATTTATTCTTTAGAATAAATAATATTTAATCTCTTTAATGTTTTTATAAATTTTAAAGTATTAAAAAATAACAATAGATCTTATAAAATTAAATTATTTAAATCCATAGAATTTGTAAGATAGTTTAAATTTATGTAAGATTTTTTTGTGAGTAGAAATAATATTATGTATGTTTATGTATTTTAAAATATTATTTAATTTTTTTTGAATGTTATAATTAAAGCGAAATCATAAAAAAATTTATTTTTATTTTAATTAGAAATTTATTTTTATATATTCAAGGTGATAACTATGGGTAGTGTACCATCATTTTAGACCTCTCCTATATAGATTTGTGGTCTTTCCTTGACTAAGGTCTATGGGACGTCTAATGGTTACTCTTCCATACATATGGTAAAAAATATTTTTAGAGGTTTTTAATTAGAAGAGTAACATTTTAAATAATTTTTTTAAATAGACTGAAATAATAATTTGTTACAAAGATGAAGAAAAATTTGAAATTTAGTGATAAAAAATAATTAAATGATAATTTGAAAATAACATTCTTAATTTATTAAATGAGTCATATAATTCAAAATTTATTAAGTCGAATATTAAGAAATGTTTTGTATATTAAATGAAATTTGATTACTTTATTCTAATGAATAAGTAAATTATTCTAATCAAATAGTTAGTTATAGTACATAACCAATATGATTTGTAAAACAAAAATATTATACAGTATTAGAAGATATTTAGAGAAAAGTTTATATGTGGTTATACCTCATAGTTAACCATGTAACATGGTCTATTATTAAAATAAATATTCAATATAAAGATAGATTGTGGAATATAATCTATCCCATATTTAATTATGAGGAATGGAAAGAAGTATTTTAAATGTTTCTTCATTAATTTGAAAGTCAAATTATGGATTTGTGTTTCACTATATCTATTATTGAAGAGGATTAATTTTCAATCCCTATGACTACTAATATGGTTCTAGTTGAATATGGTCCATTGTAGCCGTATGATACTATATTGTATAATAAAATCATGAAACCTCTTTAAGATAGTGTATACTTTGGAGAAAACCCTCCACATGATGTAGTCATAATGGTGGATAATTTCACAGATGATGAAGATTTATATAATGGGCTAAAATTTGATGAAGATGATATATAATAATAAGAGGATGTTAAAGAACATTCTAAATCACCACCTTTGTAATTATTCCATGCTTTGAATCATCATCCTCTGTTTATTTGATGGTCATTGTAAAGTATGTTACTTTTACTAGAATTATATTGGGATATAATTACACCAAACATATAATTTACATGAATTATTGGTGACACACATTGAGTGACGAATGTCAATGTTTTGTATATTGGAAGGTAATTTTAAACTAAAGTGGTAATGAAGATTGTGATCCAAAAATAAAAAATTGAGTGGTATTATAGTCTTGTGGTGGAATAATAAAAGAGATATCATTATAATATATAACTTTGTAAGTACAATACATATTTTTGGATATAGGTGCAAGCTATATATTTTAAAGATTTAGTTATTAGAGGATCTACAAATTTACTCATCATAGTTGTGTGAATCCAAGCCTTTTATAGGGCCACACAACCTTAGATTCTTAATTAATTTCAACAGATATTTCTAAAAATATTAGATCCTATCAAGATGTTAATTTGGATCTTGTAAAATATAGAATTCAATAGCTTTTTAGATATATATTATCTTATAGGAAGGCATGGATGGCATGAACAGAAGTCATTGCAAAATCATATAGATATTGGGATTTCTATCATGTTTTTCCATAACTTATGGAGTTGTTATGTCCTAAAAATAGGTTATTTACTGATTACATAATGTTGAATATGACAGACCACAAAATCAAGTTTACTGGTATAAGGTGTTATTTGATAGACTGTTTTGGGAATTATTTCCTTACGTATCTATATTCAGGAATTGTAATCAAATTATTCAGATTTTTGTAATATTTATATGTAAAGTATACTAGAATACTTCTAAGTACTACTACATAGGATAAAAATCTTGTTCTGGTACCATTAACATCATCTATCATTGAAGAACTTATCATATTGGAGTTGGTTTCTAGAATACATTATAGATTATTTGACAAATGTTGATGGAGTTTTCTTTATTTTATATCAACATCGAGTGATCAAGGAGGTAATATATTTTGAGGGACCAAAATTGATATAAAAACTTTCTTATCATTGATATTATATTAGGTATATTACATGAAACTTAAAAAATATGTTCAAGGATGAGGCCACAAAAAAGGTGATCATTAAGATTAGTTGGTATTATTTTAAATTCCTATTTATTTTAGTCATATAATATTTTTTTACACTTATAAAGTTTTGATAATTTTTAGTATATAAATATTAAAGGTAAAAGATGGATAATATAACTAACCAGCCTAAGATTACTTAACACGCCACCTGAACCAAGTCACCACGAGTTATGAAGGGCATTCCTGATCCACATGGGATAAAAACTACTGCATGGGTCTCAAAAACATGAACTTAAGTATGGTTTCACCCTAAAATAAATAAGAACTAAAATAAGGATACCACCAAGAAATATTAAATGTCTCATCTATAAATTAGAGGTCCACACCATCAAATAAATGTATCTAAAATAAATAAAAAGAAAAAAATTAGGGTAACTCGCTATAATGATAATAAAAATAGAATATCATAATAATAATAAAATTAATGCTCAATAAATACTGATACAATAGAAATAGGAAACAAAATAAACATCTAGATAAATGGGATGAAACATTACCATCATAAGAAGATAAAAAATAAAAGTTGTACTACTACCAACCAACTCCATGTAACCCACAATCACTCACCATATCCAAAACCATCCCTCAATAACACGCATGAAACCAAAAGAAGATACAAAATCCAGGGAAAAAAAGAAATTAGGCACTTGAAAAAAAACATTAGAGCTACATACACACAATGGTGTATGTAGGGTGTGATCTAAATATGCCAAATATGATTTTATCAAAGAGTTTGTTCCATTTCCTTTAAAAAGGAATTTTATTAATGATTTTTTGAAATATAACTAAGGAAAATAGGTTTTTCATACCCCTGCATGATGAAACCTAATATCACACCATAAACCATTTAGAAACACATCTACCTTATTTAAAAAAATAATGTTAAACACCAAAATATATATACCAAAGATGTTTAAAAACATGTAAATATTATTTATCATTTAATTCATGAAAAAAATCCCAAAACCACTCCCCCTTTCCCAAAAGAATTTCCAAAAACATCTCTATAATGTATAAATAATTTTTCTTTTTAAATACCAATTCACAAACCATTTTTCAAATCAATTTGAAAGTAAACCAAATATATAAATAGCATAAATATAACCCCAATAAGGCACCCATAACATCTATAGGACATAACATGAAAAACAATAAAAAAATGGCATCATGCAACCAAACAAGGAAAGTGTATACAAACAAGGAACAAGGAATGCCCTAATTTTTTTTTCAATGGAATCAAGGTATCATGGGAAACAAACAAGTCTCTAATATAAAAAACAATGGAATTGGTCACCTCTTTTAACTCCTCTTTAATAGACCCTTAAGTGAAATTGAAACATCCATCTTAGCACCCTTTTGGTTCACTGAGTATAAAACAAATACCTTGGAGGGTGAATCTCTCAAATGGAACTAGCTAGTGAACAGACACCACACTAGCGTAACAAGAATAAAAACTATTATTAGCTATAAATATTCATATGATATAACATAATAGAGGTAAGAAAATAATCAATTCAAAGAATAATAACATTATTAATAATAAAACACAATACATAAGTCCCATGTATCACCTCCAACAACCTCACATGAAACAACAACGTTTCACATTCATAGGTGTCAAAAAAATATAGCAAGGATAAAAAATCCCACTAGGGGTCCTCAACTTAAATCAATCAATATGAACAAAGGGGTTCAATCAAGGGTACCAAAATTTTTAGAAACACCTTATTTAAAGTTCCAAATGGGCCTTTCCATTCAAAATAGGCTTAGGATGCCAATAAATTTTCCATTATTTGAAATAAACTTTTAAAACATCCTTAAAAAAAATCATTCCAAACCACATCCAAATCAATTCAAGAACCAACCCCTTTTCATTTAACCATTTGAAAAATCCACAACACCCCTTTATTTTCAAAGCATTATTTTATAAAATATAATCTTATCCATTTCAAGACCCTAATGGGGTCAAATACTTAAATACCTAAAAATAAACATTTAAGATAACCAAATAAGAAATTTAAAAACACTTGGCACTCAATAATTCCATTTTAAATCTAGAAAACCATGAAAATAAATTTATTTTATTTTATTTTTTAAATAGGATGAGGGAAAGATTCTCTTTATTAAACATAAAAAACAAAGCCCATTTTAATAAAAAAATTTATTCCAAGTGATCCAAGATTTATTTTTTTTGAAATCCACCATATCTATCACATATAGGATTAATTTAAAAAAATAAGGAATTAAAATCTACCAAGAATTCAATGATATACCATTTAATGGAATCACACAAAACACCTATATCTAATTAACTAGAAACCCATCATAAGATGTCCCAATGAATCACCTTTAATAGGGAACAATTAAAAAATAAATAATACACTCTTCATAATCCATAGAAACAAAAAAACCATATTAGAACCCATCCTGGACCCTATCCTTGGATGAATAGCCCTTAAGATTCACAAATGGAGACCAAACCATGAAGAAATGGAATAATGGAGAATAATTAAGGGAAAAAGGTGAAAAAAGGGTTTACATTGGACTTTTCAATTAAAATTGACAAAAGAAGGACCCGAAATGAGGAATGGAGGGAGTGAATACCCATCTAGAACCAAAGGTTCAGCAAAGTAAGGAGGAGAGAAGAAAGGGAAAATGCCTTAAATCAAAGGAGGAAAAAATGACGCTATACATTTTTTAATAAAACCAAGCACCTTACATGGTTAGGCTACATATTTTACTAAACCATGAAAAAAACATGAGGGATCTTCTAAAAGGAAATACACACTCACATTGTTTGGAAACATGGTGTAATAACCTATGTGTACAGACGAGTCTTGGAGTTCTGAGTAAATTTTAAATTTTTTTTGGTTGATGTGTTCTTTTGAGAACCATGTTTCTAAATGAAATTATGGGGGTTTAAACATATAAATGTGGTGTTTTTAAAAGTGTAATATGTAAAGACCTGTAATTTCCATGGAAATTTTTTTCTTAAATACATGGGAATTTTACAAGTCCGTGAAAATTGGTGGTTCTTGATTCTAAGGCCCGGTGTTCCCGGAATCAATTTCTGAAGTTTTGTTCAGATACGTTCAGTAAACGTATGAGCAGGATTTTATAACTTTTGAACCGGTGCTCGGATCTTAAATCCGAGGGCACCATTGAACTCGCAGCGTCGGTATTCGCTTAAGAGGACTTTCAC
Source organism: Viscum album (assembly GCA_963277665.1). Lineage (NCBI taxonomy): Eukaryota > Viridiplantae > Streptophyta > Magnoliopsida > Santalales > Viscaceae > Viscum > Viscum album. The sequence goes on from OY728151.1 coordinate 300,339,071, forward strand.
CTCAACGATATTCAGTCGAGAATGAAAGTTAGTTTTTGGGGTTTTTAAATAAAATTAAATAAAAATAAGGTGTTCACTTATTTTTATTTGTGGTGGTTAAAACCTTAAAGGGGTGGTTAGTGGTGGTGACTACCATACCATAGCCTCCCACGAGAGGTTATAGTGGTGGGGGCCACCAGCACATAACCTCCCTCGGGAGGATATCTTTGGTGGGGACCACCCGAGCTTGTAACCCTTGGAACCCCCCATTTATGTGGGATGAAACCGTTGAACTTCCCTCTTTAAGTGACAACCCCCTTAATTAATTAATTTAACTCTTTCAATTAATTAATTGAACTCATTAGAATTCATGCCAACCATTAAAATAATGGATAATCTAAAATTTTATTTTGGTTGGCATCATTCTTTTGGGTGGAGCTTGGGTAAATAAGGAGATTGGGAGAGAAGGAATTCAACCATGAAGTACGCCACTTCTGCCAACGAAGAACGAACTTAATCCGGGGAAAGAAAGGGAAGCATCGCCCATGAAGAATGCCGACGTCGTCATCAACTTCGTCACCTCTGAAATCTCATCCTCTAACGACGTATACCCTATTCCTTTTCCGAAATTGACAAATTGACGCCGCCTATCCGCGACTTCATCAACATTCATAGACACGAGGTAGGGGTTGTTTTATGTTTGAGTTTTACCCTCCATTCTTCATCGTCAGTTGTGCTCTTTGAGGCCGATTGTTACCACCTTAACACAGAGGGCGCAGGATGAACAAACAAGGCCCGACCCCCCTCCGTTTTTCTTCGCTTGTTGACGACGGCAGCGGTGCAATGGTGCCACTAGAAGAGAGGACCGTAGCGGAGAAACAACGGTCGACGATGGGCCGAACGTGAAGGAAATCGGCGGCACAAAGGCTGCCGGGTCTTCGGAGGGGCGCGACGGCGTCGCGCCATGCGGGTGGAAGGGCCGCGACCAGGCAGGTTGTGATGGTCAGACGGAGCATCACGGTGCCATCGCATCACACGGAGCAAGGGAGACGCTGCCAGGGCAGGCCGCGGTGGAAGAGCTGGAGCGGCTGGCCGCTCAGTCAGCTGGGAGGAGCGGGACCCAGCAGGTCCCGCGTGTTCTGGACCGGCGCCACCTGGAGCCGGTTTCGGCTCACACCTGAATGACAAAGAAGTTTGGGAACTAGGGGGCGCACGGTTCCCCCCCTGGACGCTGCTAGGGTAGGCCGCCGGGCCGCCAGCCAGCCGGGCCGCTAGGCCGCCAGCCAGCAGGGCCGAGTGGGCCTCCAGTCAACCGAGCCATGCGGGCCGCCCCCTCGGGCTGGACATCCCACTCGGGGCGAGCCACCCCCTCAGGCCGGGCTGGAACCTCAGGCCAGGTCAGACCCACATACTGGTTCGGACCCCGGTCTAGACCCGGGTCATGTTGGGTCGGTCCGACTGGGTCGGACCGGACTCAGACCTGTTTGACCCGATAACACTTTTGCGACCATATCTTGGGCCACGAGTGTCCTATTGATTAATCTCCTGCTGTGACCGAAATCTTGGAGCAATACGGTTCTTTTGGAATACCCCAATTGAGGTTTGGAAAGAGTTGGGGTATAGTCGGGTTGTTTTGAACCTAAAATCCATCCGGGCCCCTGGAACAGAAATGCCAATAACTCACAGACAGAGCGTCCGATTGACGCGCCGTCTGTTGCATTGAGACCCCTATGATGAGGAATACATTTTTGATACTTATAATTGGGACTTATTGATAGTTGGAGTATCGACCAATAGCTCGTGGAGCAGATCCTCCCAGATATGAGCGAGCGGAGTACGTGACCTAGTAGCTGGATGATACCTGACAAATGCTGACCTTTTGACTCAAAGTGTTTTGACTAGCCCAGTGGGGATTGACTTTGTGTGATACAGTAGACCCACAGTCTGTGTGACGTAGAAAACCCATGGTACTCGACAGGAGGAGTAACTCAACAGGCTACTGTGGAGAGCGCCTCTGTGTGAGCGCGACAGACCCACAGTGGGGAGCGCCTCTGTGTGACGCAACAGACCCACGGTACTCGACTGGAGGAGTACCACAATAGTTCAGGAAGGTGGGAAAAGCCTCTATGTGACGCGGCGTGCCCACTGTAGTCAATAGAGGAGGAGTACATCATCAGATGAGGTTCCGACAGTGTGACTAGGGTTTTTACTTGATTATAACCCCTAGAATAAAATCCTGGTTTGAACTAAGTCCTTGAATTTTGTGTTTTCCTCATGACTGTGATGAGTTACTAGATAACTTAGGTATATATATAGGCATATACCTAAGTAATGGTTATCTGTTGGTTTCATACTTTGTGGTTTATCCTTGTTGGATTTTGTGAGACCTTGAGGGTCTCGAGGTCCCTACTGAGTATCATTATACTCACCACTACACGGGCTATGCCCGCACCTCTTTGTGTTGGTTTCAGATGACAGACATCGCTGACTAAGGTAGAGAGTAACTGGACTGGATGGTACCTGGAGGTGGACCACACGGCGTGATGGTACACGGAGCAAACAGACGAATGTGGAGTGCTGAGGAGGCAATTTATACCTACTCTTCAGGTAGGAAACCCAAAGGACGACCCAGTAGCTGCTTCACTTTTCTTCAGTTGTACTTGTAATTTCCTGTTGGGGTTGTATTTCCGGTCCCTTTACTTTCCAACACTTCTTTTGTATACAGTTTTACTTAGAGTTTACTTCTAGTTGTGTACTATGATTTGTTTGTTTACAGTTATAAAGGAAATTCCTTCCCAGTTTAGGGATTTACACCTTTGATGCTAGTCGGTAGCCCCTAGACTATGGATGGCGGGTTTGGGTTAGCCACAATACGGGCCCCAGGGGACGGGTCGTGAAAAATTGGTATCAGAGCAGTCGGTTCTATTTCAAAACATAGGAATCTGATATTTATTTTCTATGAAGTAATAGTGTTAAGGGTAATAAGTGTGGTTTTCAGTTTAGGTAGTTCGGTGTTGGTGTGGGAGGCTGACGTATCCATACACCAGGACCCTAACTTCTAATTTTTGACTCAGTGCATGAATACACTAATTGCGTGTGTGTTTACAAAATATTTCTTTAAGTCAGCTCAACCAGGTCAGCTCACCAGGTATAATCTTTTGACCATGTCACATATGTTCCTTTCAGGATGCCTCTCCGCAGAGCCCCGAGAGTCATATGCTCTGATATCCCAACGAGCGATGTGGCTTCGGTGCAGGGCCCCTTTCCAGCGGAGGCACCAGTGGTACCGTTTCCTATTGGGACACCGATGCAACCGGCCCCAGTAGAAGACGATGCACGCCGCTTGAGCGTGTTGCATGAGTTCCAGCGCCAGAGGCCACCCAGGTTCCGCAGAGAGAGGGACCCACAGGAGGCTAAGGATTTGCTAGAGGCTTTGGTGAGAGTCTTCAGGATAGTAGGGAAACCAGCAGACTAAATGGTGATCCTTGCCACGAGTCTCCTTCATAAAGTAGAATGCATATGGTGGAGCCTGATGCTCCAGGTGCATGTTGAGGTGACACTTCTCTGGGTAGACTTCGAGAGCCTGTTCCAGGATGAGTTTGTACCATCCACCCTTCAAGCGGTGGAGATACAAGATATACTTCATCTGCAGTAGGGTAGCATGAGTGTAGCTTAACACTCAATGAGGTTCACCGACCTCTCGCGCTACTCCACAGATATGGTACGAGACCCATTTTTAGGGCTTGGAACTTTGAGAATGGGATCAGACGAGAGATCAGGGTATCGATGATCTCCCTCAGTATCCCGAAGTAGGAAGGGGTGTTAGAGAGATCCCTCATAGTGGAGAGTTCCTTGCTGAGCAGTCTCCAGCAGCGAGACCCACAACTAGTCAACTTGCAGCGGAGTCTTATGCAGTTGGTAGTAGATGGATGAAGCAGAGGTCCAAGAGGACCAGACTTATGGGTGGATGACCGTAGAACTTAGGATCTGTTGTGCGGGGCACCCAAGGCAGTGACTTACCTGCCAGAAGCATGCATTATTACTCATGCAGCGAGCAGGGTCACATGGCTTGTGATTGTTTGACCTGCCATTCAGATGATCTGCAGACAGTTGAGGGACCTCCCAAGCAGAGGCAGAGGTTTGATCGAGGAAGTCCACAGGGCGCAGACGGATGTGGAAGAGGAGCTGGTCAAGCAGATGGTAGTGGATGACGTTACAAGGTGCTACCGCCACCACCACTAGAAGGACCACCCCAACCGCAGGGAGCTGGAGGATAGGGGAGATCTCAGCTTCAGGTATCTAAGGCATACAACCATGGCGCTGCAGAGATGATTCAAGCTACTATCTATGTCTACTCCACCTTAGCTATAGTTCTTATAGACACAGGTGCGAGTCATTCTTTCATAGCCACTGCCCTGGTTCGGAGCTCAGAGATTCTGAAGGAGCCGTTGGCTCGATCCTTATGACTAGAGACTCATACGGGAGTAGACTTGAAGATTAAACACTAGTCTTGGGAGTGTGAGCTTACTCTAGGAGGTGAGAGCTTCGGCTGGGATCTCCTCGTAGCGGCATCGAGGCCTTACGACGTCATCTTGGGTATGAACTGGTTATTTATAGTCCATGCTCATATTGACTATATTAGGAACAAAGTGCAGTGCGTCTGAATGGATGGGACCATTTTAACCTTCACCAGAAAGAAGAGATCCTTTGCATCACAAGACGAACTTACTCAGAGGAGGGTGCAGCCGATCACTCACCAGTTGGCTTGCCTTACTCTTGGAGTAGTTGATGTGGAGAGTCCGACTTATCCCATAGTGGTGGACCAGTACACAGATGTTTTCCCTGATGATGTTCCAGGACTACCTCCTTACAGAGAGGTGGACTTATACATTTACCAGTACCTCGGGATGACACCGATATCTACTACAACATATCGTATGGCTCCCGCTAAGCTTCATGAGCTGCAGGTACAACTGGAGGACTTGCAGGGAAAGGGATTCATCCGGACCAGTGTTTCTCCCTGGGTAGCCCTGATTCTGTTCTCCAAGAAGGTGGATGGGATCTTGAGGCTCTATGTTGACTACCGTCACCTGAACTAGGTGATCGTAAAGAACAAGTACCCACTCCTAAGGATTGACGATCTCTTTGATCATCCCAAAAGAGTACAGTGGTTCTCCAAGATAGAACTCAGATTAGGATATCACCAGCTCAGAGTTCGAGACGAGGATGTGCAGAAGACGACCTTAAGATGTCGGTACGACCATTACGAGTTATTGGTTATTCCCTTTGGTGTAAAAAACGCTCCAGTAGTGTTCATGTGTCTCATGAACAAGATATTCCAGCAATACCTCGATGGCTTTGTCGCAGTCTTCATCGATGACATTATGATCTACTTGACTACTGAGGAGGAGCATGCCTACCATTTGTAGGTAGTACTAGACACACTCCGAGAGAACCGAATTTATGGTAAGCTCTCGAAGTTCCAGTTTTGGATTCAAGATGTTCACTTCTTAGGACATGTCATCTCGGAGGCTAGATTTGCAGTGGATCCAGTGAAGATTGAGGTGGTACTTGCTTGGGAGCCACCCAGGAGTGTGACAGAGGTACAGAGTTTCCAGGGATTGGCTGGATACTATCGAGGTTTTTTTTCCAGACTTCTCTAGAGTTGCAGCGCCACTATCAGCCTTGACTAAGAAGGGGCAACCCTTTGTGTGGTCAGAGAGATGCCAGCATAACTTTCAAGAGATGAGGTAGAGGCTGACTAGTGCCCCCATCTTGAGGCTTCTAAAGGAAGGCATTGGGTACATAGTCTACTGCGACGCATTAGAGACTAGACTCAGGTGTGTCCTGATGCAGGAGAAAGTTGTGATCACATATGGTTATCGACAGATGAGACAAAATAAGCAGAACTATGCTACCCAAGACCTGGAGTTAGTAGTAGTGGTCTTTGCCTTGAAGATGTGGTGATACTATCTGATGGGTGAACATTTTACCGTGTACTGTGATCACAAGAGTCTCAGGTATATCTTCTCTCAGAAGGACCTGAACCTGAGACAACGACGATGACTTGAGTTCCTCCCAGACTATGACTTCGAGATAGTCTATAATCCTGGGAAGGGGAATGTTGTTGCGGATTCACTCAGTAGGAGATCTGGTATTCAGCTTCTAGGAGAGGTGACAGAGCAACTAGCTGCCTTACTAATATCCTTTATGGATAGGGATGGAGCAGCCTATCTACAGTCTCTTACAGTCACTCCTCCACTTCTTCAGTGAGTCAGGGAGGCGCAGTGTGGGGACCCTGACTGCGAGACACGATGTGATCAGATATCCATAGGGCATGAACCTGATGGATTTTCTGAAGGTGGGGAGCACGTCATCCTCTTCAGAGGACGTACCATGGTAGTAGTGAAACATCAAGAGGAAGTGTTGAGGGAGTTCCACACTTCCCCTCTAGCGGTACATCCAGGAGTGGCGAAGAAGTATCTGGACCTCCGATGACAGCACTGGTGGCTAGGTATAAAGAAGGAGGTAGAGGAGTTTGTCTTATGGTGCCTCACTTGTCAACAAGTGAAGGTAGAGCACCAGGTACCAGCATGCTTGGTTCAACCCTTAGAGTTCCCAGAGTAGAAGTGGGATGGGATATCCATGGACTTCATGATGGGTCTTCCACGTACATCCAGGAGTCATGATTCGATATGGATGATCATTGACCGACTCACCAAGTTGGCCCACCTCTTACCGATCAGAGAGTAGGGCTCAATAGAGAGCTTGGGGAGCCTCTATGTACTGGATATTGTGCGTTTTCATAGAGTACGTTCTTCTATTGTCTTTGATCATGACACACAGTTTACTTCCCAGCTATGGAAGGGGTTGAAGGAGGATTTCAGGACACAACTATGTCTGAGCACCGCCTTCCATCCTCAGATAGATGGTCAGACCAAGCAGACCATTCAGACCCTCTATGACATGCTTTGTGCTTGTGTCCTCGACTTTAGTCGCAGCTGGTAGGATCACTTACCTTTGGTAGAGTTTGCATACAACAAGATCTATTACACTACCATCGAGATGACACCTTTCGAGGCGTTGTATGAGCAACCTTATAGATCAGCTTTGTGCTGGACAGACCCAGGGGAGTCAGCACTAGTGGGACCAGAGATGGTACGCGCTACCACAGAGAAGGTGTAGATCATCCAGGAGCATATGAAGACTGCACAGAGCAGACAGAATTCATATGATGATAGGAGACGAAGGCCTCTGGAGTTCGAGGATGGCGATTACGTCTTTCTATAGGTCTCACCATGACGAGGTCTATGGAGATTTGGCTGAGGCGAAAAGTTATCTCCGTGAATTATCAGGACTTTCCAGGTCCTCAGAAGAGTAGGTGAGGTGGATTACTGCTAAGCTCTTCCACCTCAGTTGCACTGGGTGCACGACGTATTCCACATATCTCAGCTGAGGAGATACGTGCAAGACCCTTCCCACATCATCGACCCCGGAGAGTTGGACATCGATGATGGGGTGACTTTTACAGAGGTTCTAGTGGAGATTGAGGATTGACAGGAGTGGGACCTATGTGGATGGTCAATACCTATAGTGCGCATTTGCTGGCAGCATGAGAATCTCCAGGAGAGTACATGGGAGTGGGAGGCTCAGATCCATGCTTAGTACCCCCATTTGTTCCCTTAGTTCGAGTTATAGCTTATAGGGATGTAAATCCCTGAGGTGGGGAGAATTTAAAGACCCAGAATTTCTGTGGATATTTTTTTCTTTAATACATGGTAATTTTACGAGTCCGCGAAAACTGACGGTGCTTGATTCTGAGGCCCGGTGTGCCCGGAATCAATTTCTGAAGTTTTGTTCAGGTACCTTAAGTAAACGCACGAGCAAGATTTTATAACTTTTGAACCGGTGCTCGGAACTAAAATCTGAGGGCACCATTGAACTCACAGCACCAGTATTCGCTTTAGAGGACTTTCACCTTGAACACATTCGGTCGATAATGAAAGTTAGTTTTTGGGGTTTTTAAATAAAATTAAATAAAAATAAGTTGTTTGCTTATTTTTATTTGTGGTGGTTAAAACATTCAAGGGGTGGTTAGTGGTGGAGAACACAACACCATAAACTCCAATGAGGGGTTATGGTGGTGGGGCCCACCCACACATAACCTCCCTTGGGAGGATATCTTTTGTGGGGACCACCCGAGCTTGTAACACTTGGAACCCCCCATTTATGTGGGATGAAACCCTTGAACTTCCCTCCTTAAGTGCCAACCCCCTCAATTAATTAATTTAACTCTTTCAATTAATTAATTGAAATCATTTGAATTCATGCCAACCATTAAAATAATGGACAATATATTATTTTATTTTGGTTGGCATCATTCTTTTGGGTGGAGCTTCATGAAAGAGGGAGATTGGGAGAGAAGGAATTCACCCACGAAGAATGCCTCTTCTGCCAACGAAGAACAAACTTCAATCAGGGCAAGAAAGGGAAGCATCGCCCATGAAGAACGCCGATAGTGTCATCAACTTCGTCAACCCCAAACGCTCATCTGCCAATGAAGAATACCCTCTTCCTTTTTTGACATTGATGAATCAACGCCACCTTTCCACAACTTCATCAACGATCATCATCACGAGGTAGGGGTTGTTTTATGTTTGAGTTTTACCCTCCGTTCTTCGTCATTGGTTGTGCTCTTTGCGCCTGATTATTACCACCTTAACACGAAGGGCATGGGCCGAACAAACACAGCCCAAACCCCCTCCGTTTTTCTTCGCTTTTAGACGATGGAGGCAGCGCAACGACGCTGCCGGAAGAGTGGACTGTAGAGGAGCAACGACGGCTGGCGATGGGCCCGCCGCGAAGGAAACCAGCGGCGCAAAGGCCTTCGGGTCATCGGAGGGGCGCGACACCGTCGCGATACGTGAAGAACTGGGCCGTGGCCAGTGCGGGCCTCAGTGGAGCAAGGTGGCCTGACAGCTGCCGGAGGGGCGCGGCGCCGTCGTGACGTGTGGGTGGAAGGTCCGCGGCCAGGCGGGCCGCGATGGTCGAACAGAGTAGCGCGACGCCATCGCGCTGCGAGGAGAAAGGGAGCCCCGACCATGGCATGCTAAGACAGAGGAGATAGAGTGGCTAGCCGCTCGACCAACCGGGAGGAGCGGGACCCAGCAGGTCCCGTGTGTTATGGACCGGCGCCACCTGACGCTGGTTTCATCTCACACCCGAATGGAAAAGCCGTTTGGGAAATAGGGGGTGTGCGGTTCCCCCTGGACCCGGCTAGGGTAGGCCGCCATCCAGCTGAGCCACCGGGCCGCCAGCCAGCTGGCCCACGTAGGCCACCAGCCAGCTAGGCCACCGGGTCGGGCCACCCCATCGGGTCGGGCCACCCACTCGGGCCAGGCCGCCCCCTCGTACCGGGCTGCCCTCAGGCCAAGCCACCCACTCAGGCCGGGCCTCCCCCTCGTGATGGGCCAGACCCTCGGGCTGGGTCGGACCTGCAGACTGGGTTGGTTCGGGTCGGTCCAACTGGGTCAGACTGGACGAGGACCCGTTTGACCCGATAACATTTTTTCTCCCATATCTTGGGCTACGAGTGTCTGATTAATGAACCGCCTGCATCAACAGAAATCATGGAGAGAGACGGTTCTTTTGGCATACTCCACTTGAGGTTTGGACACAGTTGGGGTACATTTGGTTTGGTTTGAACCTAAAATCCAACTGGGCCCCTGGAACAGAAATGCCAATAACTCACAGACTGAGAGTCTAATTGACACACCGTCTGTTGCGTTGATACCCCTATGGAGAAGAGGACCTTTGTGATACTTCTAATTGGGACCCCGTGATAGTTGGAGTATCTACCAGTAGCTTTTGGAGTGTATCCTCCTAGATACGAGCGAGCGGAGTACGTGACCTAGTAGCAAGCTGATACCTGACGACTGCTGACCTTTTGACTCGGAGTGTTTTGACTAGCCCAATGGGGAGGGCCTCTGTGTGACGTAGAAGTCCCATAGTGGGGAGCGCCTCTGTGTGATGTGGAAGACCCAAAATACTCTAAAGGAGGAGTACCTCAGCAGGATAAGAGGGGGAGCATATCTGTGTGAGCGCGGTAGACCCACAGTGGGGACCGCCTCTGTGTGACGCAGCAGACCCACGATACTCGACAGAAGGAGTACCACAACAGTCCAGGAAGGTGGGAAGCACCTCTGTGTGACGCAGAAGGCCCACTGTACTTGATAGAGGAGGAGTACACCATCATCTAATGTTCTGACAGTGTGGCTAGGGTTGTTACTTGATACTACCCCTAGATTAAAATGATGATTTAAGCTGAGTCATTGACTTTTGTGTTTTTCTCATGATTGAGATGGGTTACTAGATAACTTAGGTGTATGTATGGGAATATATCTAAGTAATGGTTATCCAATGATTTTATAATTTGTGGTTTATCCTTATTGGATTTTGTGAGACCTTAAGGGTCTCAGGGTCCCTACTGAGTATCGTTATACTCACCCCTGCACGGGCTATGCCCGCACCTCATTGTGTTGGTTTCAGACGATGGACAACGCTGAATGAGGTAGAGAGTAGCAGGGCTGGATGGTACCCGGAGGTGGACCACATGGCGTGACGGTACACAGAGCAGAAGAACGGATGTGGAGTGCTGAGGAGGCCATATGTACCTACCCTTCAGGTAGGAACCCTGGAGGACGACCCAGTAGCTTCTTTACTTTTCTTCAGTTGTACTTGTACTTTCCTGTTGGGATTGTATTTCTATCCCCTTTACTTTCCCACACTTCTTTTGTATACAATTTTACTATGAGTTTGCTTCTAGTTGTGCACTCTGATGTTTTTTTTATAGTTATAAATACAATGCCTACCCAGTTTAGGGATTTACGCCTTTGGTGCTAGTCGCCAGCCCCTGGCCTATGGAAGGCGGGTTTGGGTTAGTCACGATACGTGCCCTGGGGCACAGGTCACGGTAGAATAAGTATTAGGAGATATATATATATATATATATGCAACATAAGAGCACCAGATGGAGGTTGAGAGCCAGGGATGATGTCTATAGCCACCGATTAGCTTGTTGCCTGGCTAGCTGGTTGGGTGCACCGACTAGCCGTTGGCCTAATAACAACTATCTGATGGATATTAAAGGGGTGTAAAAGGAAATTTACCACCTTGTGTTTTTATAAGGGATAAACCTCTTCTCCCTTGTTTGTGTTCACAACCAAAACCCCTCTCCTCCTCCCTTATTACCCTCTTCCTCCTTGGTTTGGGGATGTTTTTGGCAGTGATCTCTGGAAATTATATGTATGTATCAACTGCTTCCATCCTATATTCTTATCCTCCTCCCTTATTATCTAATTATGGTTCTTCCAATTAGGTATTTGAGTGGAGATTCCACCAGATCATGGTGGAATCTTCTTTAGATGATGGGGATTTTATGCTTCTTAACAAGATAATGACCCAAGATGATGTCTACCTACTATTTCTCAACAATTCATTGAAGGTATTTCACACAACCAATTTATTTAGATATTTTATTTAAATTTAAATTAATTTAATTTTTTTATCATCACTGTGTGATATTAATTTGGCTAAATTTTATTTTTGGGGTATGTAGGGGACCTATCATGGGTGCTTGGTCAAGGTGCCATTATGACGAGGCCATCTGGTGATTTTTCAGCATTTATGACTTTGTTAAACTTGATCGTTTAATTAATTATAAATTGAATAGAGTTATTTAAAGTAGTTTTTGGATGTGATTTAGGGCCTATTATGATTGGATGATGACTGGTTATGCTTATGCGAGTGTTGGAAAGAGTTACCAAGCTAATTTAATAAAGGTAATTTATATTGAATGAGGTAAGTGGTTTTGGTACTAGCCCCATGGATTAATGCATTTTATTTATAATTCATGTGATGTGTATACATGCCAAAAAATGTGTTAGTCCACTTTACTTAAATAACTGAATAGTTTAATTTAGATTTAAAATTTAACTTAAATGTTGTTCTTAAAATGATCTGAACAAGTTCCAAGGTCACATTGGCCCTTGTACACAATTTTTTAGACTCAACCACTGATGATCAAGCTCTTGATTCATATGGTATACCTTAATAATTAAGCCCCCTTTAGGGGTATTCTTTAGTACAATTAAAATGTATATTACTTAGTGTCCCTCAACAAGGAACTTTTAGATACCTCTAAGAGGGGTATGTATGATGACTTGAGATAGACGACCCTAGTAGGTTTTATGGGGGAATTTAGTTTCAATATTATTGTGAGATCACTGAGGGGGGGGGGGGGTAAATTAGAGATACATTTATTTTATAAATTATTCTCTAAACTTATCCTTGGAAACTTTTTAGAGTTTTGATCCACCAAAGATATCTCTCAACCTCACCCAATATATAGTAAATATAAAGAGAGATATCAACGCATGATATTTAAAAGGTTTAGTATAAATATATACTCCTTTACATGTTGGTTATTCTCCCAAACATTGATTATTTACTAACCCATTTAGGATTTCAAAGGAACATGTAACAACTAGTTCTAAACCCCAATAATCATTCCTCTAGTAGAATATTATTCTACCCCAGACAACTAGCTATTCTTCTATAGTTGGTTATAACCTCCAACTATGCTTATTGTCTTATCTTCCTTCATGATAGATTATACCCCAACTAAAATCCTTTTCAAAAACTGGTTATATCCCCCATTCATAATATTTTCCTTCTTTATTGTTGATATAGTGTAGATTTATCTTCTTCTTTAGATGTTCATCCTCTAAAAGAAAGTTGGATCATCTTTTCCCTTGTAAAATTTCTTCAAGATCTTCAAAAGATCTATGAAGAGTCTTCTAGTCTAAAAACTTCTTCTTAATCTTGAAAGAGCTAGAAAAAATCAAACTCACCTTTCCAGAACTTTGTACAAAAATATTTATCATCAAAATTTCATTTAGTGATACTTTATCCGGTATGATTTGTTTGATTCTCCTCAGTCTGGTGTGATCTATCCAATATACCTTCATCTGATACTACTCATTTTGTTGTGCTATTACCGATGAAATCCATATGGTGAAACTCAATATTATGCCACCTTTTCATCCAGTACTCCATTCATATGACTCTCCTCTTATTCTTTAACCAAATAGAATCCTGATTGGAAGCTCATGATGTTTTCTCTCTCAAAAACTTCAGTACTTCCTTAAATCTCATCTAGATTTAAGATCATTGAAAGAACAACTCATTATCATCATAATTAATAAATTTACAAAATTTTGTAAACTTCTTTAAACCTTCATCCGATGTACAACCATGAAGGAAACTCTATCCAATATTTCTTTATAAGAACTCATCTTGTTAATGGACTTTTTTCTGGTACACCTCTATTTTCCTCTTTCTAGTGGAATCACAAATCTATTGTCTATCCAATAAACCTTTGTCGTGATCCACTTTGTTTGGAAACCACTATTCAATGGACTCAAAATTTTTTATCCAACTTGATCTATATGATAATATGGAATATATATATCTAATAAAACATTCTTAGAATTTATTTCATCTAATCATATTTTAGACATTCATTTGAAAAAATTTATATTTCTCCATCAAATGTCATCACAATTCTCTATCTAATGAATGTGAGGTTTTCTATCTAGTATAACTCCATCTAACTTTTCATCTAATATAACTTTATATCTATATCAATCTAGTAAATTCCTCACAAATTCACTCTATTACAAGTTCTCTGCATAATATTAACATAATATTCATAGATAAAACTTTTTATAGTTGTAACTCTATTTCAGAGAACTTATTCTAGTAGACTCAATCCATTAACCTCAGTTCAGTATCTATGAACTTCTCCCTTCGGACCACTTCATCTAGGAATCATGAATAAAATAGGGTTATCATGATGTTAGAAACATTGAGGACCAGTAAATCATTATATGACTTATAATGTTTCTCTCAACTAAGAAAAAACATTTCTATCAAACTTCTCCAAGTAACTTCCTCTACAAACATATATTGATATATTGAAAAAAATACATCCAAATAATCTTGGGAATAATAATCTCCCCATTTTTTTTGTCAACATCCACCATATCTTCACACATCTTTAAAGTCAATATGTGTGCTTAATTCTTTCTCCCCCCATATGTATGTGCATTTTCATTCTCCCCCTTATTGAAACTCAAACGCAAACAGCCACATATAGGTCATCTCAACTCATATTATTTTATTTTAAAATTATGAATAATTTTTTCAAGAGAAAAATAATACCACATGAATCCATTAAAAAAGATCCTTTATTTTTCAAAACTCTAATTCTACATGGGTGAAACCAATGTAAAAAAAATGTATAACCAAGGTGATCAATGTTGTCAATAAAAATTATTCTATATAATACTTTCCTCATGATTATTAAATTATCTTTATACCAGGTGACATATGTGTAATTTTTTTGACATAAAACCTGAACGCATCTTAATTAAAACATCAAAAAAATTCATGTGTAAAAACAAAACTCCCCATAAATCTTAGATTTCTCAACAATCATCATTCCTACCTAGATATTAGTTTGATACAACCAAGGAATGTGTGATAGTCATACCTCAACTTTATCTTTTCTACCACATAAAGGTTATCACTAAATCTTTCATTATATTGATTGTAATGTTCCATGATGGATATAATTTATTTATAAAAAACCACTACAACACTCAGTAACCTAATCTAATTCTTGTCCTTCAATTTCTTTTAAATTAGTTCAAATAAACAAGAATAATGTGAATAAGGAGAAATCTCAATGTTCTATAAAAATAAAATTCAGACTGAGAGTCTTCACTTAGTATTTATATATTCTTCTTATTCTTCTTATTCAACTCAGCATTGGAGATGCATTAGTCCTTGTAATCATCCTTTATAGATTTTATAATGGATTTATTCTCATATGTTTAGTCTTCATATGAGGTTATCATATTCTTTTTAGTTTTCAAAATATATTTATTCCCTTGATTTTTCAACATTCTTTCCATGCTATACTATTAGGTTGGTAAGATAGTCATATTATTTAGTATCATGTCCATATTGCTCACACATATTTCATTTCTTTTATATCTTCAAACCACTATCTGTAAATGGATTTTCAACAAAATTATTCTCATATTTTGAGGCCTATCAATTGCCATTTTCTTTTGCAAACTTATGTGCTGCATCCATCTTTTTAGCCTTGACCATTTGATTCAGTCAAATAACTAGGCACTTTTTCTTTCCTTTCTCATATTTATTGAGTTTATCAGAATAATCACTTGAAATTTTAACAATTTTCACCTTTTTATCTTTATTTTCTTCATCATATTGCTTTATTTAAGAGTTTTTTGTTAATTGCTTATCATAGATCCCCCATGATTCATACCTCTTTCCCGGTAGAGACATATTGTACCAACATGAGTAGGATTTGTGATCAAATACTCTACAACACTAGTAGTGACCTCCAAACCTTTATTATTAAAAATAATATTAGTATTAATCTAAAGTTTGTTCTGGTTTTTTTCTTTTTTCAAATAGTTGTTGATTTTTTAGGGGAAATATTCTTAAATTATTTCACTATTTATTTATATGAGCTTATTTCTCACATACCTTCTAAGTCTTAGATGATTAAATATTATCTAATGAACCAACATTGTATGTAAACAATGATTTATATTGATATTTCTTAGGGATAAATTCAACCTGGATTTGTGGACCCGTATTTTTACAATCTCGAGAAGATTCACCTTTACCCGAAACTACTTTGATAAAGTCTTATTTGATCTTATTTAGATCAATTTTTTATATAAGAAACATTGATTGTGTCTTTGAAAACTCTTCCTCTTTCATAGTTTATATTTCATTATGATATTTTACTATCTTTTAAAATTCATGCAAATTCAATCGTTCTTCTTACTTTTCTCATCAATGGTTATTTCTTCCATGTTAAGATCCTTCTAGATAGATAGAGTTTATCCATGATCTTGTAGCTTATTTTCTAGATCATACACACTAAATATATATAGTCTAATATCATTTAGGAGTGTACAATCCTTTTTGATATGCTCATCATTCTAAAAATTTATCTTCTCAGTTTCTTTCTTCAACTTTTTCCTCTCCAACGTGAGTTGTTTAATTTTATCAAGAGTTGCTTCCAAACTTTCCTTTAGAATCCATTCCATTTTTTCTCTATTTTTTTTATCATCATCACTAATTGATCAATCAATTTACCTTTTAATATGATCTTAGAATTTTACTTCACTCTTAGATTCATTTCTGGATGAAGAATCATCACTCTCTCTTCTTCCCAAAAAAATCTTATTTTATCTATAAATTGTTTTCTTAAGCTTCTTCATTTTTTTGAGTCTTATTATCTTCTTCTTCTAACTCAAAACAATAAATCATATTGTAATAAAATATTTATATAAAATGTAAATTGTCATTAAAATTAAAGCACTTAAGATATTGGTTTCCTTTTGCTTTACCATTTTCATTTTTTGTATCTCTTATAATGTAGAGAAATAATTTTGTTAAATTAATCTTTTCCATCCTCAATATATGAATCACTTGATTCATCTTTTATTTATTTATCTACGAACTCAAAATTTAATATAGCTTAAAACCAATTTTTTTATCCTTATTATTAAATAATATTTATTTTATTATATCTTATAAAACAAGAATATTTTAAAGCTCATTCAGAGATAGATGCTATCAATCTTATAGAGTTGAAACATTGGCATAAAACCAATATTGAAAGTTTATAATATTTTTATTAACAATATTAGAATCTTCTATCTTCTCAATGAAACCTCTAATGTTATTAAAGTTTTCATTTACCCTTGTAAATTATTCATCAATATTTTCATCTTCCACTATCTTTATATCTTTAAATATTCATCTCTATATTTATAACTTAACCTCCTTAATTTTCAGGTTTCATTTATTTATACTTAACAACTTATACTATATTTTTTTTATAATTTGCAAAACCCATAAATTTTGTATAAACATTCCTAGAGAGATCCGTCAAAATTTTATTTTTGATATTTCCTATCAACTTCTAGATTTCTATTATTCATAACTATCATAACAACCTCATTAATGGGAGGAACTCCCATTATGGTAGCATCACTCACTTTTAAACCAAGAGATAGAATATTGGGTTACATAAAATTTCTCTAACTATGATCGTTAATTCAATAAAATATAGTAACACACCTATTGTTCACTAAACTTATATTCTCCATTCTCAGTAGATAGTTGGATTTTTCTTTGGAAGCTTATGATCTGATACCAATTGTAGTTACCATATCAATATGAGATCACAGGTGGGGGGGGGGTGAATTAGTAATCCCTTTATTTTATAAATTATTCTATAAACTCAACCTCTATACGGCGAACCTCCATCTGATACTCCTCGGTCCATTATAGTGTGTCTAATGCACTCCATCTATTAAACCTCAATCCAGTGATCCTTATTCATCTGGTACTCCTTCCATCATTCTCTTATCTTATTTTTTAACCAAATATAGTCTTGGTTGGAAACTCACAATGTTCTCTCTCTAAAAATCTTAAGAATTTCCACTCATTTGGTAGCACTAGTGACAACCACTTCTTAAGGATCCTTATCCCCTTTATATAGGAATTATTACTCTATAAATTTATGAATAAGAATGATCTAAAATGTGAATTTCTTATTTAACTCAAACTTAATTTGACCACCTTCAAAACTTTCTAAATAATCAAATTCAACATTATTCATCAAAGTTTGATCAAATATCATCCTTAATGATATCTTCAAAACTTTTTCAAATCTCTGTTAGATTTATGATATATAAATTGATAGCTCAACATAATAATAATTAATAACTTTACAAAGTTTTTTTTTAATTTTCTCAAACCTTCATACAGTGTATAATTACGAAGGTAGATCTATCCAATATTTATTCCCAAGAACTCCTTTTTATGGTAGACTCTGTTCGATGCACCTTCAGTTTCCATTGTATGAGGGACTCAAAAATATATTAAATATATTCTAAACCCTCTTTAGGACATAATTTGTTAGGAAAAGTCTTGTGGATGGACGCATAGAAGTTCATCAAGATTGATATATTCAATAAGATAGAATATCTTCATTCTGTACACCTCTCTCATACTTTCTTCCATTGGATCATCTCTTTTAAATTCATCTCGTAACTTTATATTTCTCCATTTGATGACATAAAAATTCTCTATCCAATTAAATCAAAGTTATCTACCTAGTAGAACTCTAACTACCTTTCCGTATGATATAACTTCATAGCTATATTTCGCTGGTGACTTCCTCACAACTTTACTTTGTTACAAAGTTCCTGTCTAATATTAACATAATATCCAGAGATCAAATTTTGTACAAATGAAACTTTATTTTGAAGATATTCTCTCCATATACCCATTTTGTTATCCTCAGTCCAATATCCACTATGTTCCACCAAATTCTTCTTTCATTTGATAGACTTATTCTATTAACCTCAGTCTTATATCCACTAATTACCACTGACTTCTTCCTTTGAATAAATGTAGCTTGGAATCATGTATAACTTAGAGTTATCCTGATGTTATAATCTTTAAAGATTATAAAATAATTATTTAAATTTCAATGTTTCTCTAAACTAAGAAACATAATTTCTCTCAAACTTCTCTAAGTAACTTCTTTTACAAAAACATACTAACATTTTGACAAAATATGAAACCAAACCATTATGGGAACAATAAGGACTTTGAGATGTGTTTAGCCTAGGTGGATAGATAATAGTTATAATGACCTAAAATTTGATCACATATTCATTAAGAAAGTGCCAAATTTAATTATTTTTAGTACCCATTAACTACTAGAGATGTGGTATGGAGTATCATACCACATAAAATGCAATGAGAATTATTCCACAAAAAACAAATAAAAGAAAAAAAAATTGAACAGTGAAGTAGATGAAGTGATGGTAGAAGTGTAACAAGAGAGTTGAGAGATAGAATGGAAGTATAATAATTAAGGGGAATCAAACTATCATTAACTGATTTAAAATTATTTTATCTAAATTTTTTAATTAACAAAATTATGCCCGCAAAAGAAATGAAGGTGTGTAGAATCAATCAACTGTCATTGAAGTGTTCTGCATAGTGTAGTAAACTCTCCTAAAATGACTAGTAAATCAAATTTCAAGAAGAAAAATGTTCATTTATGGAAAAGAGAGAGATCAACCTTTTCTAATTTTTGATACTTCAGACGATTCTTAAAGATAATGTATTTGATATCTTTTTCTATCAATTCTTAGAATAACGTTAAAATAATTCTAATCAAGAATGGAAAAAGCTCACTATACAAAATTTTCACCAACACAACTATAAACTAAATCTAAAAAATAGAGAATTATATATTCATAGAAATACAAAACCCCTAAAATGATTAGTTACTCATGATCAGATATGTAAATACAAAATATTTGAAGAAATACATTGTAGAGAATGAATAAAAGAAGAAGTAAGAAAATAGTGAGATAAATATTCTCTGTTGGAGTTGATTTACTCCCCGTTGTGTGCTTCTTACAATTCTCAATTGTTGTTCTCTTCTTTTCTAGTCCACCTATGGTCTCTAGAGACTCTCTAATATACTAATTCAAAGTATATTCCTTTTATTTCTCCTATAGTTCACTGAATAAACCCTCCACTTACTTTGATGATAGTCAAGAGGAAGAATTAATTTTTTGACCTTTAGTCACAATTGTTGTGACTTTATAAAATTCTTCAAAAAATTCTAACACTAATAGTAATGAAATAAAAGATCTTGCTAGAAACTTTGTAGAAATCAGAACACTTTAACACTGCCAGTGTAGACAAACTCTATCACACTCAATAAATGCACATGTCATCCCACTGTCTTCACTTCAAACTGAATCCCAAACAAAGATCTTCCACCACTCAGTGCTCAAACCAGATAAGTGAGGATCTCACATTATTTGAACAAAGAAGCACTTGGAACCTAAAATTCTCACAGAAAAATGGGTGAGCACCTAGAGTGCACACACTCACAACCTCACTGCCATAGAAACTGGGAACACCAAGGTCCTTTCATCATAAAAAAAAACCCTACACATGGATCACAAAATCATAATAGGTCCTCTTCTCAAACAATAAACTAGATTCCAACAAAATCATTGAAAATAATTAGCTCAAGATCATATATGGGAAAAACAATGTGGTACGATTTCATTCAACTCCTCATCTACCTCTATAGGATAGTTGAAAATCTATTTTATAGATCTCATCTTCAGTTCGGATCGCCTACTACAAATCGCCTTGGTTGAGGATTTAACAGATCATTAATGGCTCAAACTATCTTAAATAGGATTTTCTTATTTAGGCTACAATGATCTCTAGTCTTGGTAAATATCACACCATATTCAATGATGATAAAAAATCCTCAGGCAGGGATCCAGCTCGGGTTCTGCAATCACCATTGATATTCTCACAAAATATATAGTTGTCCTGTTTTCATCTTTGGATTTTGCAACAAGATAAATTGATGTTTATATGGTTAATTATCTTTGAATCACTATCCTAGGTCATTTCATTCAACGGATTTGAGGTCAAGAAGATCAAAGTATATTGAGTTGCTAAGGTGTGGCTCAACATCCGTTTATATTCTTCTGTACAGATCTGAAATACCTTAGAACAGTGTCGATGGTTCATACCCTTCTGGTCTGTATTTCCTTTAGAGCAGTTGCTGAAGCTTCTTAGGGAAGTGTTCTTTGGTTTTGAGAATATCAAACTCAAGTTTCATATCTAATATTGGTTGTACAGTATAAGATCAAGCCCAATCTACATGATCATTTGGTTCAAAAGTGGGTGGTGGGCCTTGACCTTTGTCTTCCCCTTTCCCTCTCAGTCTTGGATTGGATCAAGTTCCATTTGGTAACACAAATAAAATGGGTTAAAAAATAAATGATTAAAAATTAAAAACAACTTGATTAAAATAATTATCTAATTAATTAATTAGTTAGGAAATTAATAAATATAATATTTAAACAATCAATTTTCAAACAACTGTATATTTAGTGAATAAAATACACATTTTAGCATTAAATAATCAACAAATTAATGAAAATGGATGTGAAAAAAATGAATTAGTTAAATGCCACATTAGTTGGGTGAGTGGTCTAACCCAAGACGACCTTTGGTATTTAGATGGGTCATGAGACATCTCCGTTGATCTTTACTGATGGGGCGTACCCCATGTGCCCTGTGAGGTTGTATTCTGTTTGCAACTTGTCAAGGAGTGTGATGCCCTACGAGAGACGGCTAATGATCCAAGACTTTACCGAGTTCAAGGACCCCATGCGAGTTGACTCCTCTTTTGTTATGACCTAAAGGACCACAATTTGGGTGCCAAGATGTGTGGTGACCTTGGGGGCCCGGTAGGTGTCGTAGTGTTCAATCAACCATGAGTGGGTGCAATGGGAAATAGATAGTGATGAATATTTGAACATTTATGAATTCTAGTTCTCCTTATATATGATGATGTGATATGGTATACACCCTGTGGTAGGTTTTTTTATATTATGGAAAATGACCCTAGGGTTGTGTTTAATTTATTGAAATGGAAAACACCCATATGGGTGGTCATGAATAATCCCTATAGGGATGTATGAAATACTCTGCACATAGAGTTCATGAAAAATCCCATTAATGAGGTCACGAAAACTCCCTTCGAGGAGGTTGGTGATACTACCGGTGGGGAAACCATTGATTGGATCCAGGATTACTTTGTTTTCATGCAGATGATGTAGCTCTTTCCACATGTGAGATGTCAGGGATAGTTGGATATTCGATGGGTGTGTTCAAGTATTTAAAAGGATGGTATGCCTTCCACATGCTAGCTGCCATGGGCTTGTAGGGACTTCTGTGGGAATTTTCGATCCTTTTGGATTCTAGGGTTCAGCTTATAGGACCATTGTATAATGTGATGGCACAGTCCCCAGGTTATGATATCGATATGAAACTTTCCCCAGGACATTATCATGTATACCAGGGTGAGTTTATTCCTTGAGTTATTATCTATATACTAGGGTGAAATAACATTGGGTTGTTATATTGGTTTCCATAGTTACCACGATGTGCTCAAAGACACTCCGTAATTGTTTGAAGCTGGTATGGTCGATCGGGATTGCGGGCCTGAGGATCAAAAGTGGTTTATATGTTTATTTATTTAGGTCTGATAGTTTCCTATTTAATATTTTTAAATCATGTCACATGAACAAATCAATGAATTTATGATTATGTATGGGGCCATGTTGGTGGTGGTCTATTGAGTTTTATTACTCACACATTCCTCAGGCAAACCTGACACTTGAGTAATCAAGTTAGCTCTCACTTGGTTGTGGGTACCGATTGATCATGACTTAGGTTGGATGATTGAGCCAGAGCAGATCGAGTGGGACAAGAGATTGGGAAATGGTTGAGATCACTGTTGCAGTAGGGACTCATTTGTATTATATTTATTTTGTTCTTTCTGCATATGTGATTGGACCAGTGGGACATCCAATTTTTATGATTGTATGTCTACTTTCAGACATCATTTTATTATTGATTGGTCTGATTATTTACAATATATGCACTGATAATATCCTTGTAGTGGATGTTTCTTGGTTATTTTTATTATTATTTGTCACTCTAATACGGGGGTATAGTCTCCTCACTATATGATCATAGACCCCTGCTTCTAGTTACCAACCATTTGAATATGAGGAGACTTTCATGAGGTCATGTGGTGCTATAGGTCCAGTTATTACTCATAGTGAGCTTGGCTGAGACATTATACAAGGATTACCAAATAATTCACCAATTATGGAAAAGTTCTCTACAATTCACTGAAGCACTGTTTTATGGATACCTGTATGGTTTCCCCTAATCATACACAATCCATACACTAAAATTCCAAATGAAAAAATAATCACACAATTTATATTGGGTTTTTGTATGTTTTAGACACATCCATGTCCTACCAGTGTTGGATAAACCATGAAAGACCATGCAAGATGAAAATGAACTATAAATTTCTATATGATCAGTAACCTGCACTGTCTCTCATAGTCTGTTCAAAAAAAGGAAATTTTAATAGTTTTGAAAATTAAACCTTGAAACTTCTTGAAATTAAAATACCCCAAAATTATATAAAATATATAATAATAGTGACATGCAGGTGTCACAATTTTTCGAATCATGCCACTTTCTACCCTCATAAAGTTTTCAACAAAAGTAGAAATAAAGAAAGACCCAGAACCATGGCACCTACATTAGAAGATGTCCGGTGAAATTATAAATAGGTCCAATGCACACAGAGCATAAAAATACATGAATACTAATACAAAGGAAATGAGAATAAAAAAACATTTGGTTAAATGAGATGATAAATAACCATCTTAATAAAATAAAAAAATAGAACTCAATCCCTTACTAACCATCTATGAATATCCCACAGTCACCCAAAAAGTCCCAAACCATCCCTCAATGGTCCATCATGCATATAAACCCTAAATAAGACACTAAATACAAGGAATAACATAAAATAAGAACCTAAAATAAAACATAAGAGTTCCATACACCCAATGTTGTATGTAGGGTGTGATCTAAACACACCTTGTTGGAGTTCACCAAAGAGATTATGACATTTATTTTAAAAATTAATTTCATTAATGATAGTTTGAAATATAACTAAGGAAAATATTTTTTTCACACGTATGAGAGATGAAATCCAATTCCATTCCAAAAAACTTTTAGAAATTTTTTTCCCATTTTTAAAAAAATAAGGGAATATCCAAAAACCTATCTACAAAACAATTTAATAGCATTATAAAGAAGATCTATCATTAAATTAATCAAAACAAGATAAAAATATTTCTCCCTTTCAAAAAACATTTTCCAAATACCTTTTTATAATGCATAATTTTTTTTATTTTCAAATACCATTTTACAAACCAGTTTGAAAATATATTTAAAAGAAAACTAAATCTATAACTTGAATAAATATAAACCCATGAATCCACCCAAAACATCTATAAGGTATAATAATATAAATAATCAAACAATAGTTCCATGAAACTAATAAAGGCAAGGGGATGCAAACAAGGAAAAAATAATCCCATAAATAATATTCAATTTAATTAAGATATCATGGGAAACACACTAAGATCTAACATAAATGGTACTGGACCTTGTCTTATCAGTTCACACTTTTATAGGGTCTCTCCAAGAGAAACTATAACATCCATAGGAATAGTCTTTTGAGTCATTGAGTACATAACTTACCCCATAGGATGGTGAAGATCCTAGGGAACTAGCTAGGGTTAACACACCACACTATCATAACACACATCCAGGCCTTATATTAGATATTAGGTTCCCATGATATAACACAAGAGAGGATAGAAAATAAGAAAGACAAAGAATCATCCCATGATCAATAATAAAGAAAAATATATAATTCCTGCATTTCACCTCCAACTCACTCACATAAAATAACCCATTTTCACATGCATATGTATAAATTAACATGTAAAGGATAAAAAAATACCCCCTAGGGGTATAAAACATACATTAATAAATATAAACAAAGGGATTAATCAAGGCTCCCAAAAGTTTTATAAATTTAAAGGCCTCAACCTTAGTAACCCATATTTAGTGGTTACTTTATTACATTGTCGATAGATACAAGAGATCTCATCCCAAAGGTACGAATTGGTTAATAGTCTTGGTAAAATAGATACATACTTGAATTTAACATTATAATTGAAAACATAAAATTAAACATAGTATTTTATTTGAGAACACCATAATTCCCATTAGAAGAACTCTGCACATCAATTACAATACACTTCCTAGAATCCTAGGGAAAAAGAAACATAAGAAATGAGTGAGATCAGATGCTCAGTAAAGATAAGTGTACAATAGAAGCTATCATGAACAAATAGGGTATAACCAATATGGCATGGTAAATAACTAAAACACATTATATTTAATCAATAACTTGAACATAAAGAATAATATGGTAGAAATAAATTATGATCAAATAATTTTATATAAATTATCACAGGATCTTGAAACTTATCCATGGATATTATTACTAATTGAATAATCACATGGACATTAATAACAAATCCCAAAATGAGGGAATGAATAATTCCAAAAATCATCACTATATCATAAATTCTTTGTTCCAATTAATCTTATATAAATGGTTATGGAGTCATAAAAATGTCCAAGATAGTTTGTCTCATGAAAATTACCAGTTCATCAAGGGGTTATAGTGGGCCCCGCTCATCACTTACTATGTCCAATGTATTCCTCATATGATAGGAGAGAATAAATATCAATGTAAACATTCATATTAAAGATATAACATATGAAATGTTGATAATTTCTCAAATTAATAAACAAAATAAACATAAAAATTCATATTAGAAAACTATAAAACAAATGTTAATACTTTCCCCAATCAATAAACATAATCCTAAATCATCCAGAGTACTTGGTGAATGGTATCAAATAGCACATCCTAGTTAAATTGATTATAAAACATCTAGAAAAAAAATATAAGGATAGTATCATTAAAATATTTTACCAATGGAGCATAAGGTAAAATGAGGTTTTTTTATTGTTTATTTATATAAATACCATAAAAATTCCTTAACAAAATTCTTATGGAAAATATATTTTTCACTTTAGAAGACACTTTTAAAAACTAGAATTTTCGCGAATATTATGAATTTTTTTAATATAACTTTATAAACATGAAAATTAATATTCAAATAAATGAGTGGTCATAACCGTAGGAAATTTTATATATACCGAGTATACTAAAAAACATTTCCTTTCATTTTTTTTGTAAAATTCAAGAAGTACCTCATTTAGAAAATGATAAGAATTTTCCATTAAAACGGTCTTATAAAAAGTAAAACATGGGTAAAAATTAATTTTAGAAATCATTTTTAGAGTTTAAAAATAAATTGATTTTTTAGAAAACATGGATATAGAAGAGAAAGGATTTTCCACTAAGGAGATAAATAATGATGGATTTTCTTAAAAACACTTCTCAATATATTTAAGTACCAAAGAGAGGAAAATGTTAATATAAATTAAAAATTTAATGAATAACCATAAGAGAATAAGAATCATGAGTTTATTTAGAGATATATCATAATATTTTATCATCATAAACTTAATGATAATCAATCCCAATAAATGATGAGATTATAATTGTAAAACCCATAACACTTTGGTAATTTTTGTATCATAATGCCCATGATTAAAATAACATATATGGATATATATATATATATATCCTATAGTTTTCATTATAAAAAATATAAAATACTTTTAGGGGTATTATATACAACACACAAAATAAATAATCTATGAATAAGGAATATGTCTCACTAAAGTAAAACCGAGACAAGAAACTCGTACCTGAGGTCCAATTTCCATAATATGTGTCCGTATCTCATGTATAATAAATATATATTTATTATAAATCTATTATATAACCATAATAATATATTTAATACAATATATGAGTTTCCTATAGTCTTCTATGACCTGTTTATTAACAATTCTTTGTTAAAATCACTATTTTGGGAGATAATTGTTTCATTTTTCATTTATGTTTTAGTTTATTAATTTCATTCCATATTATTTGATAATTATTAAATAAGTTATATAATGTTAAAAATGATATAAATATGATATATAATCATAATATAAGTATTTATAATAGTCCATAAAAGTTAATAAGAGGAAAATGAGTCACATAGTTCATGAAGGCGATATGCCATACGTATGCATGAATGCTGTTTTTTTTACAAAAAATAGAATTTAGGAAAGTGAAATAATATTTCACCTTTAAAAAAATTATTATATAAAAAATTTCATGTGTTTTAATTAAATATATCCTTATTATCATCCATGTCAAAATAAAATGAAAATCATTTCACATTGCTACATAGAGGCGGTAGTCCACATGTACGCATGAGTAATGTTATTGTTTTCCAAAAAATTGGAAGTTAAGAAGGTATATGTGATTTTATAATTATATAATTATATTAATTTCATAAATATAATATTCATATATTTAATCCACCATTATATCCATCTGTGAGAGGCGGTGATGGAAAACAAATTACATAGGTTCGCAAGGCGGTAGTCCGCCGTACACACAATCGATGGTTTTGTTTCCAATTTGATGAAAGTGGAGATGGATATAAATTATTAAATTAAAATAACAAAATATAAATATATATGAGATATTTTTGTTATTATTTTTTCATAGTTTGAAAATATTTTAAGGATTTATAAGAATAAGTAAAATGAAAATGCATGGTTAAGAACTTTACATCTTCTTATGAAAACCACTTTAGGTTTATACCTAAAGGATTCCAAGATTGGATTTATGATAAAAAATTTCTCTTAGATATAGGTAGGGATATAATTAATATATGTTTTTAGGTATTTTATAAACGAAAAGGAGTTTTTAATGATAATAGGAGAGGAGAGGGGGTGACCTTTTATAAGTGGGGGAGAGGGCACACTTGGAATTATTAAAAAGAAAAAGTGATACCCACATTTTCACATGAAAAAAGGATCCAAAATTACTTATTATAAAATAATGTATTATATAAGGTATAAATATGGAAATAAACTAGGAATTAGACATTTTTATGTAATTTTAACACTTATATTTTTTTAACCCCCAATAAACCCATTTTAACCTTAACCACGGTAATAAATTTTTACCATTTTTACTATTCATTATGGAAAAAAATTAAGTTGAAATTCTTATATCATATTAATTATTTTGATTAAAATTATGGAATATATTTTTACAAATTAAATTCACAATGGTGGCTGAATTTAATTTAAAGTTAAACCCACAGATGGAATGAAAAAATAGTTTTCCAAAGGAAAGGTTTTCATAAGAATAAAAAGTTTTTATATTAAAATTGAACATATATTTTATTATAACAAAATAAATTGGATTAATTATAATATAAATAATCTAATTTTACTTTTAAAACAATTTTAAAAACATGTAAATAAGTAAATTATTTAAACTAAAAGGAAATTTTTAGTAAAAAACAATGTTTTTTTACTATTTATCAAAAAAATAATCTCTTTAGAAAATAATTTAAAATTAACTAAAAGATAATTTTCATATAACGATTTAAAAAATGAATTTATTTTTTAAAATAAATTTTCTAAGATTTTTAAAAATTAATTTTAAATTTTCTTGTGCAAAGTGTGACAAAACCGCCTTTTAGAAAAATATAGTTTTTTAGAAAACATTTATTTCTCTTTAAATGATTATTATTTTATTTATAATATATATAAAACCATTAAATTTATTTATGAATTTTTAAACCATATAATTTTTATAATTTGGTTAGTTCTATTCATACCTCCCAATTTAATGGCCAGGTAATAATGGTATACTACATTATGATTCATTTAGACTCAGGGTTTCATGTACTGCATGGTATCAAAGATATTAAATTTAAAGAAATATATTTTGTGAATTATTTAAGATCGGTGTTTCATGTCACATAAACGATCAAACACAATGTTATTCTTTTATAATCTCAGTGTGCTATAAGAAACAACTTCCTTAAAGTGCCAAATGAGCCTTTCCATTCGAAACTGGATTGGGATTCCAAACCATTTTTAATTATTTGAAATACACTATTAAAATATCCTTAAAAATCAACTCATACCAAGACCCATTAGAATCAATTCAATAACCAACCCTCTTTTCATTAAACCATTTTAAAATTTTACAACAACCCTTTATTTTCAAAAGCATTTTTTATAAACCACACTTCTACCCATTTTAAGATTCAAATGGGGTTAGATATTTTTTATCCATAAAATCCACCTTTAAACAAACCATATAAGTAATTTAATAACACTAAAAACTCAACGATTACTTAATATTGATAGAAAACCCTAAAACTCCTTTATTCCAAGTGATCCAACCCTTAAAACATTTATGAAATCCACCACAACTATCACATATATTATTATTTTAAAAAAACTATTCATTTAAAACTAACAATAATTCAATGATATGGTATTTAAAGTAACTGAAAAATACATTTTACCTAAGTAATTACCAATACTAAACCAATAAAAATATCCCATAACAATAATTACACACAATCCTCAAAAAACATGATCATCCACTGAGGCAAAAAAGAACAACCAACAATTCATAGACGTGGAACCAAAAAACATCAAGTAATATATCCATAAAAAATCACATAAAATAATTAATATAATATATGCACAATGAAAAAAAAAAAAAAAAAAAAATCAATCACCCAAGATTAATATAAGTAATTCAACCTTTATGAGTTATAAAGATGGTCTCAACAATTTAACACCTAAAAAGGACTTTGATCACTATATATGGAAGGAAATTGACTAAATAATTCCTAGAGAAAAAAAGTTTTCAAATACATCACTTCCATAAAATTTTAGGTAGAGTAAACAACTATAAGAGATACACCTATATGGAAAAAATGATTCACTTTATGGCTCATCTTTTGAAGAAAACTTTCCATATTCTCTCAAGACCTTTTTAGGAGGCACAACTAAAAAAATAAAACATGAATCTAACCCATTCATGATTCACAATAAAGAAACCATCCCAAAACCCAACCAAGGAAAAATATCAATACACAAGTCCATATGAGAAAAATATATAATAAAACATCTTTGAAACTCCATCTTTCTTTAAAACATACATTTCTATAAGAAGTTTCAAACTCACTTTTCAAAAGAATACACAATTCAAAAAAAACACAACTCCATTTTGAAAGGTTTTATCTTAAATTAGAATACTCACATGAAATAATCTTCTTTAAAATCACTATATTTCAAAAATAGTATAGAATCCCATTTCCCCAAAGCACAAATATGCTTAAAAAACATCCAACTTCTTTTAAAACAATAATCCACTTGATTTTTGTAAATTTCTCATTAATTTTCAAAAAAGTCCACGAATACCATTATAAAACCAAAAATTAACATTTAAAAAACATTTATATCAACATCAAATTTCTTTCAAAAACTTCATAATTAAATTAACAACTTTTAAAAAAATTTATTTTAATCAAATTTCTGATTACAAAAAAAATCTTAAAACCCGATTTTAAAAACTAATACAACTCATAAAATTCTTATTCACTTAAAAAATCATCCAATTCACAATCAAAAGGAAATATCAACCAACTATAAAAAATTACAGAAAAATAAAATTTATTTAATTCTATAAAAAATTGGTTTTGAAATCAATTCATTAGATAAAAAATAATTTACTATCTAATAAAAAATTACAAAAACACAAAACTTATTTTCTAAAACACAAATTACAATAATAAGGAACAACCCATAAAAAACATCATCCAATAAAAAAAATATACCCTAAAAATATCTTAAATTAACCACAAATCACTGTTAAACACCATTATAATTAATTCGAAACACAGGGGATCCAAAATAACCAATCCAAGGAGAAAGAAGAACCATGCGTGATTTGGCCATATGGGATGTATAGCCATAAAAAAACTGTTAAATAGCCTCTATGATGGGTGATAAATCCTTTTTCATAGCCTCTACATGGTTTTTAGACCATGTGATCTAACCATGAAGCTATTTTTCTTACTCCATTTTCATTCTAAAAGTTCATGGTGATCCCCAAAATCATTATTCTACTCAACGAGGATCAAAATAATACAATCTCCTATCAAAATATATTAATAATAAACCTACACAACCTTTAATTCAATATTAAAACCCATAATATCCATGGTAACTCAAGGATTAAGAAACTTTATAGCTCATGCCACTCTCCCCACACCTACCTCTTGAGTTATGACATCCCTATCTTCATACTATTTGAATTTCCAATTAAAAAGAGTAATCTTAAAGAATAAATGCCCTTATTAATAACCTATTATATGTTACCATTTGTAATAAACTAACCCAAGATGATTTGAAAAGTCACCTAACCTGAATCACTAATATGTTTGATAAGTATTCCTGATCCCCATGAGATGACATCCCATTCATGAACTCTCAGGAACATTCACTTGGGAATGGGTTTAGACTTAGATAAATAATAACCAAAACAAAGATCCCACCTATAAATACACCATGACCCATTTATAATTTAGATGTGTTTGTCATAAAATAAAGAGATCTAACCTAAATAAAAAGGAAAAAATTAGATTACCTTACAACAAAAATAATAAAAACAAAAAAACACAATAATAATAAAAAAGTGTTCAATGAATACTAATACATAGGAAATGAGAATAAAAAACATTTGGTTGAATGAGATGATAAATAACCATCTTAAGAAAATAAAAAAATAGAACTCAATCCCTTAATAACCATCTATGTATATCCCACGGTCACCCACAAAGTCCCAAACCACCCCTCAATGGTCCATCATGCATATAAACCCTAAATAAGAGACTAAATCCAAGGAATAACATAAACTAAGAACCTAAAATAAAACATAAGAGTTCAATACACCCAATGTTGTATGTAGGGTGTGATCTAAAAACACCTTGTTGGAGTTCACCAAATAGATTATGACATTTATTTTAAAAATTAATTTCATTAATGATACTTTGAAATATAACTAAGGAAAATATTTTTTTCACACGTATGAGAGATGAAATCCAATTCCATTCCAAAAAAATTTTAGAAACAAATTTCCCATTTTTAAAAAAATAAGGGAATATCCAAAAACCTATCTACAAAACAATTTAATAACATTATAAAGAAGATCTATCATTAAATTCATCAAAACAAGCTAAAAAATTTTCTCCCTTTCCAAAAACATTTTCCAAATACCTTTTTATAATGCATAATTTTTTTTTATTTTCAAATACCATTTTACAAACCAGTTTGAAAATTGATTTAAAAGAAAACTAAATCTATAACTCGAATAAATATACACCCATGAATCCACCCAAAACATCTATAATGTATAATAATATAAATAATCAAACAATAGTTCCATGAAACTAATAAAGGCAAGGGGATGCAAACAAGGAAAAAATAATCCCCTAAATAATATTCAATTTAATTAAGATATCATGGGAAACACACTAAGATCTAACATGAATGGTACTGGACCTTGTCTTATCAGTTCACACTTTTATAGGGTCTCTCCAAGAGAAACTATAACATCCCTAGGAACAATCTTTTGAGTCATTGAGTACATAACTTACCCCATAGGATGGTGAAGATCCTAGGGAACTAGCTAGGGTGAACACACCACACTATCATAACACACATCCAGACCTTATATTAGATGTAAGGTTCCCATGATATAACACAAGAGAGGATAGAAAATAATAAAGATAAAGAATCATCCCATGATCAATAATAAAGAAAAATATATAAGTCCCGCATCTCACCTCCAACTCAATCACATAAAATAACCCATTTTCACATGCATATGTATAAATTAATATGTAAAGGATAAAAAAATACCCCATAAGGGTATAAAACATACATTAATCAATATAAAAAAGGGCTTAATCAAGGCTCCCAAAATTTTTATAAATGTAAAGGCCTCAACCTTAGTAACCCATATTTAGTGGTTACTTTATTACATTGTCGATAGATACAAGAGATCTCATCCCAAAGGTACGAATTGGTTAGTAGTCTTGGTAAAATAGATATATACTTTAATTTAACATTATAATTGAATACATAAAATTCAACATAGCATTTTATTTGAGAACACCATAATTCCCATTAGAATAACTCTGCACATTAATTACAATACACTCCCTAGAATCATAAGGAAAAAGAAACATAAGAAATGGGTGAGATCAGATTCTCAGTAAAGATAAGTGTACAATAGTAGCTATCATGAACAAATAGGGTATAACCAATATGGCATGGTAAATAACTAAAAAGCATTATATTTAATAAATAACATGAACATAAAGAATAATATGGAAGAAATAAATTATGATCAAATAATTCTATATAAATTGTCACATGATCTTGAAACTTATCCATGGATATTCTTACTATTCGAATAATCACATGGACATCAATAACTAATATCAAAATGAGGGAATGAATAATTTCAAAAATCATCACTATATCATAAATTCTTTGTTCCAATTAATTTTATATAAATGGTTATGGATTCATACAAATGTCCAAGATAGTTTGTCTTATGAAACTTACCAATTCATCGAGGGGTTATAGTGGGCCCCGCTCATCACTTACTATGTCTAATGTATTCCCCATATGATAGGAGAGAATAAAAATCAATGTAAACATTCATATTAATCATATAACATATGAAATGCTGATAATTTATCAAATTAATAAACACAATAAACATAAAAATTCATATTAGAAAACTATAAAACAAATGTTAATACTTTCCCCAATCAATAAACATAATCCTAAATCATCCAGAGTACTTGGTGAATGGTATCAAATAACACATCCTAGTTAAATGGATTATAAAACATCTAGAAAAAAATATAAGGATAGTATCATTAAAATATATTACCAATGGAGCATAAGGTAAAATGAGGTTTTTTATTGTTTATTTATATAAATACCATAAAAATTGCTTAAAAAAATTCTTATGGAAAATATATTTTTCACTTTGGAAAACACTTTTAAAAAATAGAATTTTCAAAAATATTATGAATTTTTTTATTTTAATATAACTTTATAAACATGAAAAGTAATATTAAAATAAATGAGTGGTCATAACTGTAGGAAATTTTATATATACTGAGTATACTAAAAAACATTTCCTTTCAATTTTTTTGTAAAATTCAAGAAGTACCTCATTCAGAAAATGATAAGAATTTTCCATTAAAACGGTCTTATAAAAAGTAAAACATGGGTAAAAATTACTTTTAGAAATCATTTTTAGAGTTTAAAAATAAATTGATTTTTTTAGAAAACATGGATATAGAAGAGAAAGGATTTTCCACTGAGGAGATAAATAATGATGGATTTTCTTAAAAACACTTCTCAATATTTGTAAGTACCAAAGAGAGGAAAATGTTAATATAAATTGAAAATTTAATGAATAACCATAAGAGAATAAGAATCATGAGTTTATTTAGAGATATATCATAATATTTTATCATCATAAACATAATCATAATCAATCCCAATAAACGATGAGATTATAATTGTAAAACCCACAACACTTTGGTAATTTTTGAATCATAATCCCCATGAATAAAATAACATATATGTATATATATATATATATATATCCTATAGTATTCATTAGAAAAAATATAAAATACTTTTAGGGGTATTATATACAACACACAAAATAAATAATCGATGAATAACGAATATGTCTCACTAAAGTAAAACCGAGACAAGAAACTCGTACCTGAGGTCCAATTTCCATAATATGTGTCCGTAGCTCATGTATAATAAATATATATTTATTATAAATCTATTATATAACCATAATAATATATTTAATACCATATATGAGTTACCTATAGTCTTTTATGACCTTTTTATTAACAATTCTTTGTTAAAATCACTATTTTGGGAGATAATTGTTTCATTTTTCGTTTATGTTTTAGTTTATTAATTTCATTCCATATTATTTGATAAATATTAAATAAGTTTTATAATGTTAAAAATGATATAATTATGATATATAATCATAATATAAGTATTTATAATAGTCCATAAAAGTTAATAAGAGGAAAATGAGTCACATCGTTCATGGAGGCGATATGCCATACGTATGCATGAACGCTGTTTTTGTTTTTACAAAAAATAGAATGTAGGAAAGTGAAATAATATTTTACCTTTAAAAAAATTATTATATAAAAAATTTAATGTATTTTAATTAAATATATCCTTATTATCATCCATGTCAAAATAAAATGAAAATCATTTCACATTGCTACATAGAGGTGGTAGTCCACATGTACGCATGAGCAATGTTATTGTTTTCCAAAAAATTGGAAGTTAAGAAGGTATATGTGATTTTATAATTATATAATTATATTAATTTCATGAATATAATATTCATATTTTTAATCCATCATTATATCCATTTGTGAGAGGCGGTGATGGAAAACAAATTACATAGGTTCGCAAGGCGGTAGTCCGCTGTACACACGATCGATGGTTTTGTTTCCAATTTGATGGAAGTGGAGATGAATATAAGTTATTACATTAAAATAACAAAATATAAATATATATGAGATATTTTTGTTATTATTTTTTCATAGTTTGAAAATATTTTAAGGATTTATAAGAATAAGTAAAATGAAAATGCATGGTTAAGAACTTTACATCTTCTTATGAAAACCACTTTAGGTTTATACCTAAAGGATTCCAAGATTGGATTTACGATAAACAATTTCTCTTAGATATAGGTAGGAATGTAATTAATATATTTTATTATGTATTTTTTAAACGAAAAGGCTTTTTTAATGAGAATAGGAGAGGAGAGGGGGTGACCATTTATAAGTGGGGGAGAGGACACACTTGGAATTATTAAAAAGAAAAAGTGATACCCACATTTTCCACATGAAAAAGGATCCTAAATTACTTATTATCAAATAATGTATTATATAAGGTATAAATATGGAAATAAACTAGGAATTAGACATTTTTAGGAAATTTTAACACTTATATTTTATTTACCCCCCAATAAACCCATTTTAACCTTAACCACAGTAATTAATTTTTACTATTTTTACTATTCATTATGGAAAAAAATTAATTTGAAATTATTATATCATATTAATTATTGTGATTAAAATTTTGGAATATATTTTTATAAATTCAATTCATAATGGTGGCAGAATTTAATTTAAAGTTAAACCCACAAATGGAATGAAAAAATAGTTTTCCAAAGGAAAGGTTTTCATAAGTATAAAAAGTTTTTAGATTAAAATTGAATATATATTTTATTATAATTAAATAAATTGGATTAATTATTATATAAATAATCTAATTTTACTTTTAAAATAATTTTAAAAACATGTAACTAAGTAAATTATTTAAACTAAAAGAAAATTTTTAGTAAAAAACAATGTTTTTTTTACTATTTATCAAAAAAATAATC
This sequence comes from Viscum album, assembly GCA_963277665.1. NCBI lineage: Eukaryota > Viridiplantae > Streptophyta > Magnoliopsida > Santalales > Viscaceae > Viscum > Viscum album. Next base: position 300,375,276 of record OY728151.1, read on the forward strand.
TTTTTAGAAAATAATTTAAAATTCACTAAAAGATAATTTTGATATCACGATTTAAAAAATGAATTTATTTTTTAAAATAATTTTTCTAAAATTTTAAAAATTAATTTTAATTTTTCTTGTGGAAAGTGTGACAAAACCACCTTTTAGAAAGATATAGTTTTTTAGAAAACATTTATTTCTCTTTAAAATGATTATTATTTTATTTATAATATATAGAAAACCATTAAATTTATTTATGAATTTTTAAACCATATAATTTTCATAATTTAGTTAGTTCTATTCATACCTCCCAAATTAATGGCCAGGTAATAATGGTATACTATATTACTATTCATTTAGACTCGGGGTTTCATGTACTGCATGCTATTAAAGAGATTAAATTTAAAGAAATATATTTTTTGAATTATTTAAGATCGGTGTTTCATGTCACATAAACGATCAAACACAATGTTATTCTTTTATAATCTCAGTGTGCTATAAGAAACAACTTCTTTAAAGTGCCAAATGGGCCTTTCCATTCGAAACTAGATTGGGATGCCAAACCATTTTTAATTATTTGAAATACACTATTAAAATATCCTTAAAAAATCAACTCATACCAAGGCCCATTAGAATCAATTCAATAACCAACCCTCTTTTCATTAAACCATTTAAAAATTCCACAACAACCCTTTATTTTCAAAAGAATTTTTTATAAACCACACTTCTACCCATTTTAAGATTCAAATGGGGTTAGATATTTTTTATCCATAAAATACACCTTTAAACAAACCATATAAGTAATTTAAGAACACTAAGAACTCAACCACTACTTAATATTGATATAAAACCATAAAACTCCTTTATTCCAACTGATCCAACCCTTAAAACATTTATGAAATCCACCAAAACTATCACATATAGTATTATTTTAAACAAACTATTCATTTAAAACTTAAAATAATTCAATGATATGGTATTTAAAGTAACTAAAAAATACCTTTCACCAATCATGTGGAAACCCTCCATAATAATTCACAACACATATACTTTAATGGATAAAACTTAACCATGCAATAATACACCATCTACAAGACCTAGAATCCAAAAAATCATATTAAACTTCATCTTAAACCCTATACCTAGTCAATAATCCATTGGGTTTCATAGAAAAAGACAAAAAAAAAAGAAATGGAATAAGGGAGAAAAAGTAATGGAAAATAAAAAGAAATGAGGGTTTATATTGGCGTTTTCAATAGAAATCAACAAATGAAGGATAAAAAATAATGAAGGGAGGGATGAAATCCCATTCATGATACCCAAGTTCTGTCGAGCAAGGAGGATAAAAGATGAGGGGGGGGGGGAGACCGTAAAATTGATGGACTGAAAAATGGTCTTTTCCCATTTTTAATAAAACTAGATAACTCATATGGTTTATGAAACCATGTTCCAATTGTATTTATACCATTGGAATTCAAATCACACTCAATTTATTTAGCCACACGTTGTACCAAACCACAAATAACAATGTTAAAATACTTTTTAATTCATTTCATTACTACCCGCACGACTTCCTCTAACTGTGTTTAATTTGTGAGAAAACACTCTTAAGGACAAAAGACTCACATAGTTTATAATGGGTTTTCACATGGTTTATACCCAACTGTACCCTACCCATATAAGATAAATTTTTCATGAAAAAATGAACTAGAATGGTTCATATGACCAAGATCCCACATGGTCTCTCTTAGCCTATGCACACAAACCATGCAACATAATGGAATTTCCAAAATTTTAAAAATTCATCCCCAAAATATTCTAAAATTAAAATACCATAGAAATAATATAAAATATAATACAATAGTAACATGTGGGTGTCATAGAGAATAATTTCTAATTCATTAAAAAATCTAATCAAAAGGTATATGACTATATAATGAAAAATTTCAAAGATAAATAGTTGTTAACATATGATGATGGAAATTGATGTGATCACATGACGAGAAACATCATTTAACATGTTAATGGAGAATTTAAGGGAGTTTTTAGGTTTTAAATCATTTGATTAGTGAAAGGAACTTTTTATCATTCATTAAAGTACTTTATGGAAAGAGGTAAGTTGTAAAAATAGGGTCTTCAGAGAGGGTTATGGTGTGGTAACCATTTTTAGTGAGATATTGACATGATTTTATTTTCTCTAGATTAATTCATTTGGATAATTTGACTACGTGGGAAGTATATTTAATGTCACTGGGTTTCAAAATACTTTGTCTGGTAGTTGCGGTCACAAGATTATGGTTTTTATGGGTCAATGTTACCTTGCTTGCGATAAATTTCAAGAATAATGATATCCTGTTTCACATATCATTATAACATGTTCATTTATATACTTATTTGGGGATCAGTTTTTCAATCAAGCGTATCGCCTCTAGAATATTATAGACTACTATAATTATCTATGGATTCATATCAATTAATATAAAAACTTTAGCATTTCTATTAATTTTGTAATATCTCTAGATTTAATTAAAAGGATATCATGGTCGATAATGTGTACAACACACAACATAGAACTTAAATGATTCATGAAATATTATTATTTAAATATGAATCTTATAACCTAGCCATTAAATTAGCAGGTATGAATAATATTAACTAATTATTGAAATATATATAAAGTGTTTCTAATAAATAACAATTTATTGATTAATTATTAGGAAATAATCACTCAATTTTTAGTAAATCCATTTTATTCTTCAAAGATATGTTTTCTTCAAAAATGTTTTTTATAAGAGAATAATATACTTAATTTTGGAACTTTTAGATTTTTTTTAATAAAATAAATATAATTATTTTAATCATAAAATCAAAATTATCTTATGGATAGATTTTGATTTTTTTGTAATGTTTTATTTTTTAATGAATAATGAATAAATACTATTTTTTAACGAAAATAATATTTTATTTTTTATTATTTACATAGTAAAATTCTATTTTGGATTAGTTTTAAAATTTAATTAGTTAATTTTAGTTTAAAAAAAAACCAATAATAATTTTTAATTAAATTTATACTTTAATTTAGTATAAAAACATTTTATACTTAAAATATGTATTTTTATGAAAAACCATTTTTATCACATTTTTTCAGTTTAATTTAAAAAAAAATCCTAAAACTTATGTTTTATTAATTTTTTAAAATTGAATTCATATTTTATATAATTGGGTCAAAATTTTATAAAGAGGTCCCTTTTATTTTTGGTCAATATAAATATCAACTTTAGTAATTTTTGTTATCTTGATATTGGTAAATTGGTTAATTAAGGGTTAATTATAAAATTATAAGGACTATAAAATGTTCCCAACACATGAATTAACTTTATTTGATGAGTTAATTTCGTCTATATTCATCCAATATCCGTTTATATGTCATTTTTTATCCTTTTTAATGTGATTATGAACTTTATGAAAATTTATGTAGAGAAAAGTAAAAAATGAAACACTCTTATTTTTAATAAATAAAATATTTCTTACATGAAGATAAACATAGTATATGTTCAATTATAAAAATTAATTTTAAATATAAAGGATTTATCCTCATCATGGTAATTTATTTTTAATTTTTAGTTTATAAATACTTACCTTAAATGATTACACAATGCTAACACCGTAATTATTCAATTGATTGAAAAATAAACTAAATAATATTAGAAATATTAAAATTAGTATAATTTTATATAATTAATGTGGCCCAGTAATTTTATAAATAAAAATTAAATATTATAGATTTTTGTATTCCTTGTATTGGAATTACATTTTTGTCTTGATGTTATTAAAGTCAAAGTAAATGAATAGGTCTAAAATTGACATTAATTATATTTTATAATAAATAATATCTTGTTAAATGATATAAAATTAATAAAAACCTACATTTTTAAAGTGATTAATATATGGTTGAAAATATAAACCATGGTCCATTTATGTTCCTTTTTTCATTTATATTAAATATCATGACCCTTAAAGAGTAAAAAACCTTATTGTCATGGTAAGTGTGAAAACGGTTAACTCGGGGTTAAACCCAAAGGATAAGGGTAAAAATTTAATCTAAAATTTTAAAAAAATTATTTTACAAGAATAATTATACTCATAGTTATCTTATATTTAAATATTATAAATTTTTATCCATTTATACATCAAAATTAATTTATATTAATTTAATATTTTAGGAAATTTCAAGAGTGCGTCTCCCCTCTCTTATAAAAGGGAACCTCTAATTTTCATTCCATAACACCTCAAGAACCATTTTTTTCGGCCAATACATGCAAAAATATCTTTATAAAATCTCTCCCCACATTATATAGGTTTTATGTTTTGTCAAAATACCAAGATTATAGGGATTAAGTTGTAAAGAAAAGGATTTTTTCCAAAAAAGAGTTGTAGTTTTTAACTATATGTTTTAGTTTTATTTCATCTTCCAATTCTTTAAAATATTATTCAACCATTATGAAATAATAAAAATAGTATACTATATATAATTATATGTTATTATTTTAATGAAATAACCTATATCCATATCGTCTTCTATCAAATGGAAAAAAAACCATCATTCATGTGTACGGAGGACTATCACCCCGCGAAATGATGTAATTAATTTTCCATCGTCGTCTCCCATGGATGGATTATAATGATGAAATTAATATTTTTATATTATATTATTGACATATTTATCATTATAAAAATTCAATATATCATTTAATTTTTTACCTTTTCATTCACTGAAGAATGAAAATGTCTTTCTTGTGTACATGTAGACTACCATCTCCACAAAGCGATGTGATTTGTTTTTCATCACCACATGGAATAGATGATATATATAAGTATATTTATAGAAATAATATGCTATTTATTATATATTTATTATTATTTAAATATAAAATAATTCTTATCATCTTTCCATAATGATCATTGAAAAATGGAAATGTTACTCATACATAGGTACGACCTACCATCTTTATGATTGTAACATATTTCATATGTCCTAATCATATTTAATGATTGGTTTTAAAAGTATAGTTGTGGTAGAAAAAATATAACTATTTCATTATTATTACACCAAAGATGATTGAATAAAGACCATTTTTACCATAGTCAACCCACCAAAGTCATTTTGGAATTATGTACTGAATATCATCAAAACATTCAATGTGAATTTATATAATTAAGTAATTTTTATAACATAATACTAAGTGAGATAAAAGGAATAATAAGCTTGAAATTTTTACCAAGTAAGTAAATAATTACCACAATTTTTTATTTAGAATGTTAAATAATTTACGCGATGATTTGGACTCAAGGTAAGAGACTTTATATTAAAAAATTATCTTTTAAAGTTTCACTTAAAACTATTTTTTTCTATATAAATATTTTTAAAATTATTTTATGGATGTATTTATATGGAAATAAGTGAATTATAAATGACACTTTATGTTTATTTTTAATTTATTTCAAATGTTTTCAAAAGGAATCTTTTTACAAAATTTTTTAACGTTCTTTACAAAAAGACAAAAGGAATGTTCTATTTTTAATGTATATGATGAAAACAACTTTTCCTAAAACCATAACCATTATTTTATTTTTGGATTCCTTTATAATATTTCTTGTTTTATTAAAATAAAAAACATCCTTTCATATATTCTAGTTATTTTTAAAAAAATGTTTTAAAATGGAATGGACATATCAATATTTGAAATTTTTTTCTTATTAATAAAAAGAACATTTTTATGATGCAAGATTTTATATATTATGTTATGGTTATTGGGAATTGTTTATAGGGATGGGTAGTTACATTATAAATTGAGGGTGTATGATCCCTTTATAGCCCTCCAATGCATTGGTTAAAGGGATAGAGTTTACTGATTAGGTTTATCCTAAGATATTATAAGAATATACTATAATGGTTATTCCAATTGTAGCCGTGCTTGTTATTTTATGTGTTGCTATTATAGTTATTCAATGTATAACCGTGAAGGTTATTTCATTTGTAAGAGTGATAATCAAATGATTCCCCATGAAACCTACATGTTTTATCTATGATTTCTATGGGGTTTTGTGGGAATATTATGATTTATCAAGGTAGGATAATGATCTTATATTTAAAGGAAATAATATAATACTTCATAAGGTGGAAAAGTATAACTTTGTGAAAAATTTATTATATTTTTTTCATGATTTTATAGATAAATTTATGGGTTTTTTCCTTTAATATATATTATGAAATGTTTTATGAAAATATTTGGGCAGAGAATTTGACTTCTTGGGTAAAAAAATATTTATTTTGAGCCCAATTTTTATTTTGAAAAATGATAATTTCTATAAGTATACATGGAATAAAAATTTAATTTTTTATTTTTTATGTCCCTTACTGAGTTTTTGATGCTAATACTAAATTTTAAAATGTTTTTCATGGGGTTTAATGATGGGTAAAGGAAAATAAGAATTTAAGTTGAAAGGCATGCCAATTTTTCATAAAAAGAAAATATGTTTCATTTTAAAAGTTTTATATTAAGATAAGAATAGATACTAATTATAAGTGTCCACTTTATATATATACAGTCTTGTTATGTAAGAGTTATGACCTAACTCCCCAAAAATCTAAACCTAAAAGATATTTGGGAATGTAAGAAAGTGAATTTTATTTTATGGTCACTTGAATATTTAATGTCAAAGGCCATTTCGTTATAAATTAACCTGAACTACTACTGAATAGTCATAGGTTACATCCATGTAGGAGGCTAAAGTGGAAATTAATTTTTGGAAAGATAAACTATTTCCATAAATAGGGACCTACATAGACATTAAAACTATGTTTTAGGGAAGACACACTCACACATGTTCCCTTATACATGTATAACAATATTCAAACAATCTAATAGGTTGATGTTCTGCTGTAACATGTCATTATATGGATGAAAATTAATGCGTATATTTAATAAAATTTCACTAAATTTTTTATAAATAATTTTTTTAATGTTTTTTTATTATTAATTCATCAACCATATTAATATATAAATATTTTAATTATTTAATCAGTAAATCAAATATTCATAAATTTGTAATGATGATAACTAATAAATGTTTAACATATATTTATGAAATATATATGTGGAAAAGGTTAAACTATCCACCTATGAGACCCATGTGTCATGTGACTTACAGGAGGTTTTTCCATTTTGAGAAATAAATATATAAAGATCACATTATTTCTATCCTGATTCACTTCTAAAAGTTATTGTGAACTACTTTCAATGTGATGGATTTTATAGGTTGACAATGTGTGGATTTAAATCTATTGATCATCATCTTTTTATTATAGTGGTTGAGATATGAAAACTAGAGACTCAAAAATTTCATATGATTGAGGAGGATATGGCCATAAAATTAGAGGATGTGTAATTCATGTTTAGTTTTCCAATCCATGGTTAATATTTTACTTGTATGACATCAGAAGATTGGCATTCCATTATCCATAAATTGGTATTTATTCTATCATACAGTCACATTTTTTCTCTAGAGTCTCATTATGTATGAGTTCTATAGATGATAATTTCACAGTGTTTCCTAGCAATGCTGATGAGACCACTCTTATTAGATACACACATGCATATATTATATAATTACTTAGAGTCACATTATTTATCAACTACTCCACCATGTTTGTAAACATGATGTACTTATCATTTATGGAGGTCCTAGATAGTAAAAATTCATATATAATGAGATCAATTATACTATAATACCTATACATATACCTCCATACAACATGTTATTAAAAGCACATCCAAATTGAAAGTTTTATTCTAGTTCTATGGATACGAGCATGAGAGTTTTTTCCTTAGGTTATTGATTCACTTCCTCAATATATATTATAGTACTATCCTTGAGGGTGATGATATATTTATATCATTAATGTTAATATTTTTTTGATATATTATCCTCCACTTATTAAATAACAATGTATTACTTTATTTAGAAAGTGGTGTTAGGCTCAACATCATGTATTCAGATTGAGGTATAGTATTCATAGCTTCTTACATATCTTCGATAGTCTCTAGCCACATGACGTAAGTAAAAAAAATATTTATTATTTTAATATAGATTATTATAATGAGAATTCATTTAAATTAGCGTTATAATTTTATATAATTATCTATATTGTCATTTCAGGTTTTAAGGATCTTATAGTTCAGAACTATTATAAAGTAACTTCCACTATACTGAACCATAATGTTTAGTGACCATGGAGAAGTTATGACATTTATCCACATATTTATCTTTGAGTGGCACCAAACATACATGGTCATACAATATTTTGGATATATTAATCATACTCATGATGCACCATAATAGGTAGCCTATCCACACACTATTAAGATCATAGGGAGGCAACAGGTTAAATAGATGCATCATCATTATCATTACACAAAGTAATAAAAAAGGTGTGCTAAGTATATTATATTATTTCATGGATGACCCATGACATGCCAACACCTATCTAATAAGGGTGATTATTCATATTGGTATATATGATAAACTATTATATACCTTACATTCCATGGAATAAGCCTCCATGACATGGTATGTTTACTAAATTTGATCATATATTTTATTTAATATTTGGTATTAAACCAAATCTTACTTGATTTATAGTTATAGGGGATGTGGAATATTATACACAACTTTAATCCTTAAGAGGGATTTTTTAGTAGGGAGGTATTTTATAGAGATGATTTATACCTTAGAGATCCTCTCTATTTCTTATATGATAGTGTATATGATAAGAAACCACAATTCTACCATGATTCACATAATCATGTTTCTACCCCTTAGAAGCCTACTAAAGAGTATACACCACTACCAACACCACCACCACCACTAGTACGATGATAAGGATAATGAGAGTGACAATGATGTCCTGGAGATGTTCCAGCACCACGGGTGTTTTTCACATACAATATATACATCATAATAATCCTCAACACACCCAGATATGGATATAGATTCATTATCTCAGTCACGCCTTTCCAATTATGTTACTAAATATTAAGAGTATTGGGATATATAAATTTTGTCATAATACCTTTAATACTCAATCAAGGCTATAGTGGATGACTTGATTGATTTTTCTATTTACTTTCCCTCGCCAGTTATATGGGAACCTTCATAAAAACCATTCCCATTGACATATGGGTCTACATATAAGGATGGAATGTCATATATGCATTACTACTTGTAGCCAATAATATCTCATCTGGAAGTGACACTTGTAGTGGTGAACGTAATTCCTGAAGAGGAACCACATTCTATAACTGCAATACTAGGGCTCCTTAGATGATAAAGTAGATATCTGTGTGACAATCATACACCTGAATATGGAACACATAGGGGACCCTAATAATCTGTGAAAGTGATGATATTTTTTATTACAAAAAAGATCATTCAAAGGAAATATGGTTATAAAGTTATTGAATGTATAATTATATTATACTTTATTTATTTCTCATAAAATTTTAATGTTTTTACCCCCCCCCACAAATACAAATCAATAATTTTTTTTCAACTTTAAATTATTTACTTCCTAAATATATAATTTTCACATTAAATATTGAAAAATTTATATTTTCTATAAGACAAGATAATATTATAAATCAATATAATGTATAATAAATTTAAAAGTCAGATGATGAAAAAATATTATATGTGATTCATTCACTGATTATAAAGTGCATATCATCATTCTTTTTTTATTTATCACATCAACTAAAATATATTTATATATTACATTTCAATTTTGTAATAAAAATTTAATATAATATATTTTATTTCATTTTAGTTATGAAATTAGGATAAAAAATTACCCATTTGATAAAACTATTTCATACTTTCCAATGCAATATTATAATAAAATCATGAAGAGTTTAATGGGTTTGGATAAACTTTGAAGCATGAAATCATTTCATGCTTTTAGGACCCATTTTAGTAAATAAATTTTACCAAAACCTAAAAAATCCATTGTATCTTTTTTTCATTTGGTTTGAATTTGGTAATAAGTAATAATTTATGCCCTTTTACTTTTTATGAGTAGGGTAAGAATATAACCTTGCATCAATTTTATTATAATATGACCATATTTTTTTTAAGTCAGATATAAATGTATATGTTCATATTATTCAAGGATAAATAGAATTTGAATTTATATTTAACCCTTTAGGGAAAAATAAGTTCTTTATTATCCCCTTTTGTATGAAATATATCACTCTTGAAGTAAATATATTTTATTTTTCATTATGCATATTTTTTAGAATATATAAAATCTTTTCTTCAAGCCAACTCTCTCTCAAAATATTACTCTATTTGTACCTATTTATTCTCTCCCCATCACCCTATTGATTTTTATTTCCTTAAAGTATCCGGATTTAGTTGAATGCGACCCCATTTTTTAGTTGTCATCTACGAAGTTCCAAGCAGCTACGAGCTATCATAAAAATACTCTTCTTTCAAATTTCAGTTCAGATCACCCCCTATGGAATTTTTTTTCTCTTCATCAAATTATTTTGGGTTTGAACTTTCCAATATCTATTTCCTTATTGTTAAGAACCAATTAAATATCCACTTATTGTTAGAAAAAAATTCATAAAGGCCTACTCCATGGTGTTGAGAAGTCTATTTTTAGTATTTTGTGTTAATCTCCTATTTTTATTGATAAACCTTTGTTTTTAATTCCATCATAAATTTTATTTTCAATAATACAACTGATTGCATACATTATAATGTTGAGGATGAGTCTTCCAAACTTTATGATATTACTATGAGATCCTTATAAGAGGATACAATGGTTGACCTTGTCGACTAGTGTGATATAGAAGGGGTTACTTCATAATTCATAAAGGATGGAAAATATTTCAGTATTGATGACCTATAGTAAAGTTCTAACACAATGTTAGGAAAAATACGGAGTATAATAGTTTCATCCTTCTTTTAAGTAAGTGTAGGATAAATATATCACTGAGGGAGAGTTATTTCCTTCTACTCCTTCAGCGATGACCAATTATTTCAATCTGTTGGAATTAATTAAGGAATAAAGGATCATACCTCCTTTATCTAAGAGTTATCCTAAAATATAAAAGAATAATAATTTGAAGTCACCAATGATTAATAGTTATGTAGAGTTCCTAGTGTGTGTTACCACTTATTCATACACATGTAAGATCAATGAAGGTGAGGAAGTGAAAACTTATCAGGTTACTTATCTAGGTTTGCTAATTGCCATTATTCTAATTATTATTATTTCTTAATAATGTCTTTCATGGTTTGGAAATATAGGGTAATTTTTCCCAAGAAAAATTTCTTCATATCTACAAAGAGGTCATATCCTCCATATTTATCTATTTTTCAGCCTAGAGCTTAGACATCAAGTGGAACACATCAGTGAATATACTAAAAATATTGGTATAAAAACTTATCTAAATGATTAAAAAAATACATATCATAATATTGTAGAGGGAATTTTAATATGTGAATATGGAAACCCACTCATCATAGGACATTAATCTTATGATAATTTTAAGGGTTCATAAAATTTTTCTTTTTATAATTTATACTAAATAAGATATATTAGAGAGATAAGAGGTACATAAAATATTGTCATATGTTGATCCTAGTTATAGTCAATGGTTTTTATGTTGGCTTTTTGATAATATTGACTATTCATTAGTGAAGAAAATAGATGGTACTTTCTCAAGGAAATCCATGGAATTTTTTATGAAATTTATATTAGGGAAATAACTATGGGACCTGGGTTTCTCAGGGGAGAGTTTTATGTGGTGTGTAAAAAAATGAGAGAAACAAAATTAGGTTAGATTAGAGATATTTATTTCCAATATTCATAATCTCTAATGTTTTTTGAACATCTCTATTACCTATTTTCTATTAATATAATCAATAACCATTTCTATTAAAGGTAGATTCTTCTAACAAAGTAAAGGATATATTTTGGTTTTATGATATACAGATTCTTGAACTTTATTTATGATTAAAGGTTTTCAAATATTGAGATACACCCTTATAATAAAAACTATGAAAATTACTCTAAGAAAAACTAAAATAGATTATAGTAATCTCTATTTCATGGATTAAGGAAAAGACTAAAAAGGCAGTAGGGGGTGTACGAGTTGGCTATGAAACATAAAATATTAATATGATTCCTCAAATAATGTGAGACAAAGAATTTTATTTATCTCTCATAAAAAATAAAAAATTACATATGGATTCTCTATAATAGGAAGTGTGATAATATAGGTAAATTTTACGGTCTTTTTGGCTTAATTAAAGCTTCATGGATTAAACATAGAAATCCATGGTAGGAATATAATGATTAAGGTGGATATAGTGAAGGTGTATGAAAAGATGGAAGATATCTTAATCCTTTAGGTGATGAGGATGTTTTCTTCAAAGCGGTGTTATGAATTGTTTTTATAGTGATTTTCCTCCCCTTAGATATCTATTTCTATCATGGGAAAGTAATATGTACTCATTAGGTTATTTAGATGTCTTAAAAAGTGTGAAACATTATTTATTAACCTCTTTATTTTTTAAAAAATATGTATTTAGTAGAAATTTGAATTATATAATTTAATAAGGAAGTGTGGGGTACTTTAGTAAAATTCATAGCCCCCCTATAATATCCCACCTCTTGTTCATGGAGGATATGTTGATATTTCTTAATGGATAACAATGTTCAATAATAGTAGTAAAAGATCTATTGATTGTTTATGAATATAAGAGTGGCTAGATATCTAACAAATTAAAGATTAAAAACTTAATATACACAAAGATGTCAACTATAAGAAATAATATTCTTGAGTGATGTACAATATTTAACATGAAATATTTTCCAATGGTGTATTTAGATGTTCTTTTAATAAATGTGAGAGTAAATTTTAACCACTTCAATAACTTATTGGGAATGATCTCCTCTCTTATTCAAAATTGGAAAAACATTTTTCTATGATTGGGGGGGGGGTAAGATTATTATAATCAATAGTGTCAAATATTAAATTCCAATTCATATATTGTATGTTATTAAGGTTCCTAATACTATCCTAAGGAAAATTTAAAATCTTCAATCAAAATTTCCATGGTATTCAAACTCTATAAGTACCTCCACTGGTGTACTTGGAAGTGGATTTCAACACTTATTAAAGAAGGTTTTCTGAATATCACAAGTCTTGGTAAAACCATGAATCTTCTTGATGAAACTAATTTTTCATGCATATTTTCACATCATTTTTTTCATTTTTATTGTATATTTAATGATAAAATATGTATTTATTTGGTTAATCTAATTGTAATTTATTTTTTGTTGTTTTTGTATTTAATTATTTATTTTCTTAGTTTTGCTAATAAAATAAGTCTTTAAATTTTCTAGTATTTATTTCAATTTATTATTTTAATATCTTTTTAATTTTAAGTAATTATTTGCATTAATTATTTAATTTTGTTTCTAGTTTTTCTTAATTTGATTATTTTTTTGTAGTTCATGGAATAAATGAAATTAAAATTGATCAAGTGACATAAGATTTTTTAGATTATCTGATAGATATTTTTGACATGTGTAAGATAAATTAAAAGCATTAGCTTTAAGATAAATTCTCATAAGATAAATTTCTAGTAAGATAAAATCTTATGACAATATAAAATCTTCCCCTTTAAGGTAATTATCCAACATTATTTTGAATTTAAGTGCCGGTGGATTTGAGGGGAGGTTGAATATAATTTCGTATAAGAGGTTAAACAAACCAATTCTGAGTATATAGGTAGACTAATTTATAATACTAAAGAGTATATGTTGTTAATATTCTAAAATTTCACTCAGGTGCAACTGATATTGACTTCCACACCTGAGCTTGAAGAAGCCAACATCACCCATGGATGGAAAACCTCAGCCGATTTTGAATCACTATCAAAGAACCTAAATGCAAGTTGATTATATTGATTTGAATAAGAATTTAAGATTTCTTGAAGGCAATTCTTGTTTTTATAAGGCCGAGGATCACCTTTGGATGTGGATTTGGAGCCAACAGGTTGTTGAAACAGATGTGGGTGAACTGACTAGCATCGTTATTTTTGTAATAATAAAGAGATTAGATGATATCTGAGAAGAAGATGTCCAATGCTGAACCAGACCTATTCAAATCCAAAGAATATGTTTTTATAGATTTGAGCTCACCATTCAATTAAAGATGATGGATAATTCAATCATGATGGAGAAGAAATCCTAAGAGATGTTGAAGAAGACCATTTCAAAGCTAAATAAAACTTGTTGACAATGAAATATGTGGATGAAGGAGAAATGAATATGGATTTCAAAAATATGAATATGAGGATTAGAAAATTTAGGATTTCCAAATTTCATATCTAATTTTAGGATGAATAAGATCCAATAAGAAGCATCCTTTACCAAGTTTGATGTATTTTATCCTCCATTTAAGAAGATGAAGAATCTGGGGTTGTATCTAACTTCTTGGTAACAAGGGGTTGTTGACCGAACTAAAGGCAACCATTTTTTCTTGTCCTGTTTTAGATGATTTTGTTCACTAAAATTGAACACGAGATGTGTCTTCATTTTTATGGTCGAAGTTTAGGATTTTTAAAGGGATTAAAACTCATCCATTTGGGATCTACAAGTATGGAATGCAGTTTTGAAACCATTTTCGGGGGTTGTTTTTTTTGAAATTGTTGTCTGTATTTTATGTGAAGAACAAAATTGAACTAGTTTTGGATTTATCTTATCTCTAATGTTGTGTATTTGAGTATTATTAAGAGTGCACACCAACTATTTGATGTATTATGTGATAAAGTTCCATCTTTGATCTAAGATAAATATATTTATTTTTGAAATTTTGTAGTCATCAGTTTTTCACCCCATCAAACTCAATTGGACTTATCTAGATGTGATGGAAAATCACTGACATGTGCAGAGTGGTTGGTAGCATTTAATGAAATAAATAATTTCATTCTTTAGAGTCAGAACCGATGCCAAAGTGGTAACATAATTTTAGAGTGACTTTATTTTGCGTTACCTAGGGATGATAGTGCACAATGAAGTATTACACATGGAAACATCTTGTTTTTTTTTTCATTTTATAGTTTTGTTTTTATTTAATTATTTTAAATAAGGAATACGATCCTCGAGTGGAGGACCTACCCCCCCCCCTCATTTGGCAATTTCTTTCTGTCTCACGTTTTCTCTTGTTCATTATTTTCATGAAATTCTATAATTTTTATTCACCTTATAAATAAAATTATTTATTGTTTCTTTTTCTTTCTTCACGAGTGATCTTCAACCTCCAAACATAGAGGGATAATTTTCAGAGCTAAATATAGAAGGCAAAGATTAAAGCTTTTAGGAGACAAAATGTATTTTTGATCATTTATTTCTTCAACAATATTGGTAAATTTCAAATGGAAAGTGATTTAATATGAAAAAACATTCATTCATAAGAAAAATTTGTCAATTTGTTCTTTGTAAGGAGGGAGATACGTGGTGTAGAGTCATTGGGCACACATTGAGTAAAGTTGAATATTTGAAGTTTAAATATTTAGGTTTGTGATAGGAAGTGGAGAGAATTTAATTATTTGGTTTATTTTTTTACATCTTAACTTAATTTTCTTCATTCCATCAGAATTTTATGATGATTTGAAATCTGGTTGTTCTTATTGTTGTGCTTCTTGTAATTTCTTTCATTTCGACTAAATTTTTTGGAGAGATTCATTCTAGAGAAATTTATTCAAACTTTTCTTAGTTGGTTGAATCTTGTAAGTGGTGAGCTATAAGATTAATCCTTACAGTTTATTGAACTCTTGGTGAGTGAGTTTAATCAATTCATTTTTTTATATGTGCTTCATTAATTCTTCTACAAACACTGAAATAATTTTAATCCATTCAACTAAAACATTCCTCTGGAAATAGTTTCTTTCTTTATGAATTTTATTTATATTAAATTTTATTTTCCCCTTTTTTGTTTTTTATATTCTCTTTTCATTTCATCTTTATCATCATTTTTGTTGTTTGTTTTCTTATTTCAAAAAAAAGCAAAATACAAAAATATTTTTGAGATATCACTAAGATAAATGCATTTTGTCCTTAAGACCGACCCACGGGCTAGACACTATGCTATATCTGGGGAATTATAAATGTATCATTAATAGTTCATATGATAGGATATCAAAAAATGGTGATGTTAATAAGGATGAAAGTTTGTTTTAGTGATTCTTCATTTTCAATTTCAAAATTTTAAAAAACACAAAAATTAAAAAAAATTAATAAAAATTTTAAAAATGAAACCACCTTAATGATCAGAAAAAATTGTAGGTTTAGTGCTTATAAATTCAGGGAAAAATTTGAAATTTTAAGTTGATAATATTTTATTGAACTAATTTATGATTATAAAGTGCTTAGGGGGACCTATTTTGGAAGCATTATCCAAATAACTCAAATAATTATCACATATTTTTCCAGAGTTTTATCCAAATAAAGGTTTTCCAAAAAAGAAGAAAAAATCCTACCATCAGTTGATGAGGAGATCAAGGAGGTTGAAGCATTGACGAAGAAGCAATATCCTCATGCTAAGGGTTGTTTTATTAGTTGATAGGATATGGTAGATAATGAAATTATAAAAGCTGGACAAGTTTCGAGAAGCATTCATTTTCCAATTTTTGTTGTGATAATTTATATTGAAATGATATTTATGTTAATTTTTATATTATAAAACTAGTATAACCATCACTAAATATTCTCTCCTTTTCCATGTAATACACCTTGAAAGATATTTTAAATTTTAATGGGTGTATGGGGAGGATGACTACCTCACTTCTGGCTCGGAACCACTTCCTAGAGAAATTTCTGACTAATTGGAAGAAAAATATACACACATTCAGGGAGTTGGAAATTTTATGGATGAATTTGAATATAATTTTAATACTGAGTATTTTTATCCCAACCTTTATTTTTTTACTCTCCCTATCAATATTTTTTAGGTAGTTCATATTTTTCATATCCTGGATAGTAAAGAGAAACTTGAGACTGCTCCTGTTGTATAATTTTTTGAACTTCCAATTCATTCAAAAAATTTAAATATGTTAGTAGATGAAGAAGAGTAGGTGTTAAATCAGAGAACCTTGGTCAAAGGGGTGGTACCGATACATTATTTGTTATCCTAGAAGAAATAATACATTGAACTGAACGAGAAGCATAGTCTCACCCTGGTTTTGAAATATCTTTACCCATTCACACTACACATCAAGTTGAAGAAGAAGGAACATAATCCTATTTCTTTTTCCCCTATCCAATATGCTATGAAGGCTATTTTTCTCAGGAGAAGAAAATAAAAGAAATTGATAATGGGGTATTCCAAAATTTGTATCAGTTGTGCACTAAAGTTGTAAAGTATAGAATGTGGTGGTTCTTAAGCAAGAAACCACATAAACCAAGTGATTGGGGTTGGATAAAAGGTTATATAGCTGTTGAAAATCTAAATACACCACCCCTTGGGGGGTTAAACCCAATATTATCTTATTACCCTAGTTTTAGTTTTAATTTTTCTTTATTTAATAAATGTTTTAAGTTTTAATTTTAAGAAAAAAAGATGGCAGTACTTTCCACTGTGTGAAAATATATTTTGGGTAATATATTTCCCACCTTATAACTCCCAAATTTTATCCTTACACCCTTTTCTATAAAAGTGTTTAAATTCTGATTATGTGCTATAAATTAAGTGTAGGGTAAGGGTACAAATTTTTTCTACATCTTTTGAGTTTATGATTGATGAAATAAATATAATACAGTCTGCATAATTGAATTTTATTTAAAATATTTAGTTTTTTCCATAAATAATTATTGTATGTTCATTTTAAATTCCATTTTGTAAGTGTATAGGTGAGAATAAATTTTCATCCTGTTGAATCAGAAATCTGAGGTTTTTTAATTTCCAAAGATAAGCTACTAGTTGGAGCTACTTGAACCAACATTCCTTACACTTTTACTCAAATTTTATTATGTGTTTTACCTTAAATATTATTATTTAGTGCATTTTATTTTAAAATCTTTATTAGATAGAAATTTTTATACCAAGGTGACTTAATTGAGTTCAAAAAGGAAGGTTTATTTTTCTGAATCTTAAGTGTTAAATCTTTGAAATAGGGGACTAAAATTTCAGATTCTGTATTTTTTATGCTCTTGATAAGTAAATTCTTTTGGCTTTTTATTGGTATATTTAATACTAAAAAAACATTTTATTTAATTTCTTATGCCTACTGAAATGATTTGTTTTAATATTCTGGTTGATGATACACTTTTTACTACATATGTATGATGAAAATTTCTAATGCATGCTTATTTTGAGATTTGATGAAAATCACTGTTGAAATTTATTTATTAGCAGGAGTCGAATTTGTAAATGATTAATATGTGTTGATGGTTTTAATTTATTAACAAGTTGCTTTCATTTGTGCATGCAGTTATTATTTAATTTTATGTGGAAAAATAATTTTTGAAAAAACTTGTGACCCTTTTACATATCAATATACTACTTAATTAAAAATATTATTTGAATTAAAATGATTAATTTCTTTGTTTCACATTGAGGTTAAACTTTGAGAACAAAGTTCGGTTTTAAGTGTGTGTGTGGGTGGGGGGTCTTCTTAAAAAGATAATCCGTGATTTAATGAGAGGACCATCAGAATCCATTTTTATTTTTTTAAAATTTTGAGTTTCTCAAGATTTTATTTACATTTCCCATGGGTCAAAACTTTTCTTGAATTTTAATATTGTGATTCCACTGTGAGACAGTTAATTTTTATTACTTGATGGATTTAATTGAGCACATTATTTTTTATTTAAATTTTGAAAAATTTATTTTAGATAAATTTTTAATAGAATGTTTTATAATTTTCATTGGATTATAAATTTATGGTTGAAATTGAACTCAAAATATATGCATCCACATGGATTATGAAATGAAAATCCTAATTTTAGATGATCTTCAAATTGTTTCTTTATATAATTCATTAAGATAAAGGATTTTTTTTACTCTTCTTATAATTATTAAACCTATACATCCAAGAAGAGTGTAAATATATTATGTCTTTTAATTATGTGAGTCATCTGACCTGAAGTTAAAAAGAGGTTTGGACTTCTAGTTGGACTCAAATTGATGTTTTCTTAATTCTTTTCAAAATTTTCAAATTCAGCCTCTTTTGTAAAATAAAAGACCAACTTTATACTGGATCTATTTTATTTTAAGGGGTCAATCAAATTTCAAACTTGAGAGAGTCCATGGAGGAAAATTTATTTGAAAACTAATTCTATGTGACATTATATTTTTTTAGTTTTAAGATTTATTTTTCTCTAGTGAAGTTGAATAATTGATTTATTGAGGATAAACAATGCTTAAGTGTCAGGGAATTTGATTTGACACATTTTTTATGTATTTTTCCATATTTTTTCCATTTTTATTATATATTTAATGATAAAATAAGTATTTATTTGGTCAATATAATTGTAATTTATTCTTTTTTTTATTTAATTATTTCCTTTTTTAGTACTTGTAATCAATTATGTTTTTATAGTTTTACAATTTATTTAAATTTATTATTTTAACGTATCTTTTATTTTGAATAATTATTTATAGTAATTATTTACTTATTTTTTCTAGTTTTTGCTCATTTTATTTTTTTATTTGTAGTTCATGGCATAAAAAGTTAAAATTTATCAAATGACATGAGATATTTTCAAATTGGAAGTGTTGGTTGTAAGAGATATTCTCATAAGATAAATTTTCTGTAAGATAAAATATTATGATAGTATAAAATCTTTCCATGTTAGATAATTATATTATGTGATTGTGAATTAAAGTGAGGATGGATTCAAGGGAAGGATGAATATAATTTTTCAGAATAGTTTAAACCAACCAATTCTAAGTATGGAGGAATATTGAGTTTCAATACTGAAGAGTCTATGTTGTTCATTTTCTCAAAGTTCACTTAGGAAAAACTGAGATCAAATTTTACACCTAAGACTGAAGAAGCTGACGTCAAACATGGATGGAAAACCTTATCCAATTTCAAATCACCACTGAAGAACCAAAATGTGAGTTGATTATCTAGTTTCACAGAAGAAGTTTGTAGTTTTTAAAGATGATTATTGTTTTTCTGAGGCTGACCATCTCCTTTAGAATGGGATATGGAGTCGGATGGTTCTTGAAACTGATGAGGATGGAACTTCAGGCATTACTATTTTTGGAATACCGAAGAGATTTGAGGCCGACTGAGAAGAATATGATCAAAGCTGCACCAGATCTATTCGAATTCGAAGAATATGATTTTTTCAAATTTGAGCTCACCGTTAAATTTAAGATGATGTTCAATTCAAGTGTGATGAAGAAGAAAACCAAATTCATGTTTAAGAAGACTGTTATTAAAGTCAAATAAAACCCATTGACAGTGAAATCCATGTATGATGGTCAAAAAAATCCAGATTTCGAAAATTCGAATCTGAGAATGAGAGAAGTCATGATCTCCAAAATTGAAGATCTAATTTGAGGTTGATAAAGATCTAAGAAAAAGAATCCTATACCATGTTCAATGTCATTGATCTACCATTGAATCAAATGAAGAATCTGGGTCTGGATTTGGATCTGATTTCTCAGTAACAAGGTGTTGTTGACAAACCAAAGGTTACCATTTTTTCTTGATGTGTTTTAGATGAGTTAATTTATCGAAATAAAACCAAAGACAATTCTTCATATTATCAATTGATGTTTGGGATGTCTAAAGGGATGCTGACTTGGATAGTTGGGATCTGTGAGGAAGGAATGTAATGTTGAAACTTGTTTGAGGGGATTTTTTTTTTCAAATTGTTTTCTATGTTTTGTGAGAAGGAAAAAATTGAACATGATCAAGATTTCAGTTTTCCATAATGCTATAGCTTCAAGTATTATTAACATTTCACACCAACCATTTGTTGTATTGCATGATGAAGTTCCATACTTGATCTAAGATAATGTTCCAAGTTCTTAAAGTTTATAGTCATTCGTTTTCACCCTTTAAACCTCATTATGACTCATCTGAATAATATGGTGAATTAATAACATGTTAAAAGTGGTTCATATCATTTAATAAAATATATAATTAAATTATTTGGATCATGAACTGATGAAAAAGTGGTAGCAGAACTTTCAGTGGGATTTTATTTTGTGTCACCTGGGGATGATAGTAGGAAATAAAGGATACCACATGAAAACATCTTATTAATATTCTATTTTATAGTTGTATTTTTCTTTAATGTTTTTAAATAAGGTATAAGATCCTCGAGTGGAGAACCACCCCCCATCATTGGGAAATTTATTTCTCTCTCTATTTTTTCTCTTTATGATTTTCTATGTCTTATGTAATTTTTCTTCACCTTGTAAATAAAATTTTTATTTGTTTCATTTTATTTATTCGCGAGTGATCATAAACCTTTGAACATAGAGGGATAATTTTTGAAGCTAGATCCAGGAGGTGAAACTTGAAGTTACCGGGATAATGAATTTGTTTTCAATCATTGATTTCTTTAAAGATCTTGGTAAATTATGAATGTAAAGTAATTTGATGCAACCAAACATTAATTCTCTAGTGAAGTTTTTCAATCTCTTCTTTATAAAGATGGAGATGCACTATGTTGAGACATAGAGCACACATTTAGAAAGGTTAGATATTAATGGTTTAAATATTTAGTTCTGTGATAAGAATTATAGATTATTTAATTGTTTAGATTTATTTTTACATATTCACATCATTTTATTTATTTCATAAAAATTTTATGTCTAGTTCAATTATTATTGTTTTAATTATTATGATTCTTTCAATTTATTTCATTTTGATAGAAACTTTTGGCAAGACTGATTCTGACAATATTTTTCCATTTTTGCTCAATTGTTTGAATCTTGTAAGTAGTGAACTACAATATTCATGCTTCTACTCGATTGAACACCTGGTGAGGGAGTTTAATCAAGTAATGTTTAAGGATGTGATGCATTAAATTTATGTGAATGATGGAATAATTTTAATCAATTCAACTGAAACTTTCCTCTATAAGTATTTTCATTCTTTATGACTTTTCTAAATTTTATCTTTTAGTTTCTCCTTTTCTATTTTTTCTGTTTAATTTTCATTTAATAATCACCATCATTGTTTCTTGTTTCTATTATTCTTTCAAATAAAAAAACACAAAAAAGATTTTTGAGAGATCACTAAGATAAACACATTTCTTCCTTGATATCAACCCCTAGGTTTTCCACTATTCTATATTTAGGTAGTTATAAATGTATCTTTTATAGTTCATATAATAGTATATAATTTCTCTAAGATAAAATTTTATGTAACCACACTGAGTTATATACCCTTTGAGAACATTTTGGGCAAAAGATATATGAGGGATTGGTGGATTTCATTCTTAAAAGGGTATATCCTAACTCCTCTCATTAATGCATAATAGATTCAAAACATCCTTAAAGGGGACTCACTGATACAGTGATATATGAAGTAGAAAATTCATTGTATGATAACATTTGTTTCTTTAATAATAAGGATTGTGTGTATTTAATTCATATTCTATAAGGTACTTTCTCCACAAAATCTTTCAGTTGGTTTAATAATATAAGTTTTTTTATGATCAGTGTTATATTTTATTTGGTATGATGGTATCTTGAAAAATTGAGCTTTATTTTATGAAACATTAATAAAGAGGTTATCCTAATAGATTTATTTATCTAGAGGAGGGGTATCAACATGGTGTAAAAATGTCAATATAGTATGACACCACCCATGGAAATGGTTTTCCACATTTTTACATAGTATAATCACACTATAATGATAAATAAAATTTGTATCATTTTCCTTCTCTATTAATTAAATAATATAAAAAGGTTACCAGGTACTTTAATCATTTTTAACTAGTTAATTATCTACAGGAAGCTTTTCTTTGGGATGCCAAAATCATTAAAAACGAGCTTCTTTAATGGTGCATCTATAAAGAGGCTATCCCGATAGCTGTTGTCTATTAGTAAGGATCCACTTCTTTCTTGTATCATCATTTTCTTATAGATATGAATCTTACTTTCTCATGGTATCTTATGTAGAGAGGTAATTGGGTTCGCCAACATCCTACATTGAATGGTTTGAAATTGAATATCAATGAATCATGTAGAAATTGTGTGATGATAATAAGTAGCATGATTTGGAATTTGGTTGCCTCGATTTATATGGTGGTCAAGGATTCTTATGGCCTAGGTTTTCCATTTTATATAGAGGCCATTGATTTTTATTACGGGATTAACATTTTCATTGATTAGGGTATTCAAATGACTATCATGGAACTTGATTATGTGTTAGTAGTTAATTTATCCAATGGTTTTATCAACGAACATTGGTTTATTTTTTATTTCATTGATGATTATCCATGTTTTATCTTAGCTAATGTAGATGCGATACATACTTAGAAGGAAAGGAATGCAGTGATGAACTCTCTTACCTAGAATAATGATTTTCCAAAATATCTTGAAGTCTTATATTTCCTTTGGTACTCACTTCCCTTGTATATTCATAAATATAAGATATCATGAAATTCTTATACCCTATACTTGTTCAAATTATTTCACATTTATTTGAGAAAAGCGTATTTTAAAACAATAATGAATAGGATCTCATAATTTATTTGGTACAGATGCCACTTTTGGGACAATATCTCTAAAAACATTCTATTGTTGATATATTCTGACTGAAAATTAACTTTTTTATTATCAAAACAATTTTTCAGATAAAGTGAGAAACCAAGAGTACCAGCATTACAACCTCATACAACCAAAACAGAGAACAACCCAAAACAAACTACAAGATTTTCCCCTCCCCAGAAACTACACGATGAATAAACGTTCACCAAAGCCTGACCGCTCGGCTAGTAGTCCAATGGAAAAATGCACATGCACGATACTGATGGCATATCCATACCCTATCGATCATCCAAATCCAAATGGCATGCCCCAGTGAAGGTTTCCTTCTATGAACCCCATTTAAAGTATATCCAAGTATAGTGTTGGCATAATAGCACCATAAATCATATCACATCCAAACATAAAGCTGAACTGGAAGTAGAGAAAACACGAACCCGCCTTCCCCAAACTAAACAAAAAAATCCATCCATTAAGTATAGTCATTAAATAGAAATTTGAGATTCCCATAATCTATTTCCCTAAATAATTTCCAGGATAAAGATGAAACATGGATGCCTGGAGACTCCATCTTTAGCTTTTCAAACTCAGAAGCTAGCAGGTCCCAGGACCATATATACTCATCAATGCTGATCTTCCTTTTATTGAATCCCCAAAAATAATTAGGTCCTACTTATCAATACAAGAGTATTTCTCCTCATTTAGAGTCATGATTAGAGACCTCCCCATCATTTTATCTTCCTCCTCATTAGTTGCATTAAGAAAAAAGACCTGCTCAACCACATTTTCTTTGGAATTTAAAATAAAGTCCAAGGGTTGATCACCCTGGTCCCCTAAACTCTGGGGGCTCATAATATCAATATGTGTCTTCTTTTCATTAAACTTTTTTCTAGAATGAGTTTCCAAAGGAGGAAGTAAATAGGAGTAATTCTTTCTTCCCTTCCTCCTCTAGAAACCACTGTTACTCTTCGGTCATAAAGATTTATCTACTGAGTGGCTTGGGTTATTTACCATAGGCTCCTTCATGCCGACCTCATCAGCATATATCGGGATATCTTGGTCTGAGCTCAAACCTACATCAGTAAGTCCTTTGAACTTGTTACTCAGTTGAATTAAAGTCTGAATCTGGGGATCCGAACCCCTACCTCTCCT
Organism: Viscum album; assembly: GCA_963277665.1. Classification (NCBI taxonomy): domain Eukaryota; kingdom Viridiplantae; phylum Streptophyta; class Magnoliopsida; order Santalales; family Viscaceae; genus Viscum; species Viscum album. The sequence goes on from OY728151.1 coordinate 300,400,226, forward strand.
TACACAAATCCCCACTACCCAAACTTAACATCTCCATGAAAGAAATATGAAGAGAAACCTCCTCACTGCCTTCTATATTCTCCATAACAACATTTTCCCCTTCACTTGTTCCCCCACTTGAGTAGCATACTGCTGGAGCAACCCATCCCCCTTCCATATGCTACAAATGGTAGGACCAGCCAGGTCCTTCCTCAACCTACTGAACAATTTAGACATCTTAGGATTCTCTTGACACACCATTTCATTTGACACAAGAGAAACACCCAAGCTAGCCTCAAGTATCCCATTGTAGTCCATTGGAGGGTAATCAAGGCGAACCTCTTCCATATGTCCTTCACTGTATTGATCCTTATAGTTATGAGAGACCCTAATTGATTTCTGACTATTATCATCATAAAAATACCCACCTTGATCAGACTCCAAAATCACCACACCTACATTGAGGTCGATCCCTCAACCACTACCATCACTTAGAGCCCCTACAGTACTATGGGTATTCACAATACCCATAGAGGTTTCCACATTTCCCCCGGCACTGCCTTCAGCTGTAGTGTCCTGGACATGCTTGAACACCCCTTCCAATCACACCATTAGCATTTGATCCACAATAATTCACCCACAAAAGTCTATGAAAAATGACACCATCCCTAGGAACCAAAGGCTGCCTGTCCGGTCCAGAACCCCGATGCCCAACTCCATGTCTGCACATCATCAGCGAGTGCCCCAAACACTTGCAATCAGTATAGAAAACATCCCATGATTCATACAACACCCATTTAAGATAGAGATACTCCGATTATATTGTGATCCAAAAAAAACTCAAGAGGTTCCCTTAAAGCATCCACTTCTACACACACTCAAGGATTCACCGGATGAAACACTGCTGCGTTTCGATGATCATAGAATAGGTATCTCTTGACTAGACTCCCCAGCATCCTAATGATCGGGGGATTTTGGAAAGGGAGTGAAAGATTAGGGAAGCTCTCACAGATCTCAACCATAGGTGATCCTAGCTTCATATGAAAATCATAATTCCATCATTGGAGGAAGAAGATAGATCCATTGCAGCTCTGAGGCATGCTCGACCATAATTTGATGAGATCATCCTCCGTCACGAATCGAATCAGGAAACATCTGCTGTCAAGAAAACCCATTGTACCCCTCTCTTGAATACCCCAAGAACCAAAAACATAACCATATAAGGTGTCAACTGACGGTATTCTCTATAGAAAATGAGCGATTAAGGACATATAGAGAAGCGTTGAGGCCTTGTTGAACTCCGTGATTGAAAGCTGTAGATTCAGGAAACTGTTAGGAATCTCTGGAACCTTGGGGAACAAAGAGAATTTAAAAAAAAGGGGGAAGAAGCTACAGTTTGGAAAAGGTGGTGAAGAAGGGCACCACCTCCTTATAGGACAACAAAGAAGGTCCCCCTGGTGATGGGGGAGGGACCGACACCGCAACCTCCGTCATCACAAAGAGGGAGAATTCACCTCTATCAGCACTGAAGCACGCTCCCACTTGGGTGGGTCCATAATTGTTGATATATTCATTTTCTTATTTAGGGGAATAATTTATTTATTACATTATCATCATAATAAACAATGATTTTATATAACCATTTCAACCATACTATTTATTTTTAATACTTTATAGCTGAATTACTTATATAAGTGTTGTGCACATTTTATCAATAATTTTGATAGTCCATTTTATATAATGTATATGATACTCAAAATTTATCTTAATCAACATAAAAAAACATGTGATAAATATACACTATAAAATTAAAATATATGTGACCATTTAAAAGAGATATATTTCATAAAAAATATTAATGATTTATATAGTTGGAGAGTTTACCCATATATATTCCATAGTTAATATTCCATATAAATATTGAAAATTAATATCTAGTATAGATTCTAATGATGTACATAAATTAATTTAATAATAAAAAATAAATGGTTAATTTTAATATTTATTCATATAAGGATAATTAATAGTATCATTAAAATAGTAAGAAATATCATAATATTTGATTTAACATATATACATCCATTAATTAAATTCATGATTCTCTCTTGGTGGATGTTTACTATTAAACTGCTGCTCATATATACATTTACCATTTTTTCATCATAATTGATCCTGTATAAATGAAATCACTGTGTCACATAATGAATGTATCATGATTAGTAAAATTCAAGTTTATTATATTTTATTCCATTGTATATATGTTCACATAGTAAAAAAATGAAACCTTGAATGATTTTCTCAAAACTTTTTTTTAATTTTAAATCCTAACTATATATAGAGGTAGTTGGAACCAAATCAATCTATTGTCTCCATATGATATTTATTTTAAATAAAATATTTAAAGATCAATATATATTTTATTTGAACTTAGAATAAAATAAAGAATTATTTTTTATACCACAAGGTAGGACTATAATTTTTCTTTTGGAACCTTTGATAAAATTTTCACTAGAAATTATGGTAGTTACATGATTATTCATTAGCTCTTCAAGATATTTGATTAATAATATATATATATGATTTATTCTAAAGAATTTAATTAAAATAGTGTTTATAAAACATGCACTTTAAGATTGATGTATATGAGATCTTTAGGATCTTCCATTGTTCATATTTAATTAGTTCATTTTATATAATGAAAACAATTAAATGTTAATATTTATCATTATTATTACAATTCCCACAACTAGTTGTTTACCATCAATTAATGAATGAATCCATAGTATACTCATAATGGGTTTGACCCATCACCTAGAAGATATTTTATTCATTGAAACGTCTATGGTTTTAAAATATGTCTACTAGGGAGAGGAAATCCCAAATATTTTAGTGAATATAGTTTTATGTTAGAAAAAAAAATCCTTGAAGTGTGTTTGGGATATATTGGTCAATAAAGATAGGTTGAAATCCTATAGATTTTTTATTTAGTAATTTAAAATTTATCATATGAAGTGATAGTAATCTTGGAGAAATATTGTAGAGAGTTTAGTTCAAGTTTGGATAGAAGTACAAAATCACACTTTAGTTAGGGATTTTATGTCATGGTTTACACCAAACATCATAAAAACACATAGAATAGGTGAAGTTGTCCATGTGGTTGTTTTAAAGGATCGGAAAATGAGTAGATTTATTGTGATACAAAATAGGGGATCTCATGATTGGTTATTGAGTGTTTTTATGATTGATATAAAAAAGGTTGTAGGTGAAAAAAAGTTTGTGGTATAGGACATTATTATAAAAATGTTTGGTGATCTTTGTTTAGAGAATATTTTAAAAAAATCCCTATATTCCATAGAGAGGTAAAAAATGAAAGTGTTGGTTATCATGTTTGAACCAATATGGTGAGGTATTAAAGTTAATGGGAATTTTACAAGGTGTTGTATATAAATATGGAATTGATATTGAACACATTATGGTTTACACAATAGTACATCATGTTCTAGTCAAGATATATGTTTTGAAAGTTTTAAATGACCATAGTTTGTAAAGATATATGATTTATTAGACATGGATTATATATTCAAATTAATGGACAACCAAGTTCACATCACAGTGGGAGGAAAACATGCTATTATCGGTAAATTTAACTATAAATATCATTTTTATTTTTCTATATAAAGGAGGAAAATGTGGTTTTTAGCATCTAATTTATAATTTAGGTTGGTATTGGATTTATTACCAACCAAAGTGAAAAATTATAAGTATTGGATATGTTTTCAATCACATTGAAGAGAAATTCAGATGATGTTCATAATGGATTCATAATTGGAAAATAATTGAGTTATTATTAGAGTTTACATGTAAGGAGGTGATTTGAAAGAAGTTGTAGAAAGTTGGAGTAGTTCTGTATACAAGAAAAAAAATCAAACTCTAGTATTTTTTGCATCATGTTAAAATTAATGTTGTTGACAGAGTGGTTCTTCCATGAGTAAAGTGATCACACCACAATGGGTCTAAAAAATAACAAATAAGAAGATACATAATAATAACTCAAACATGTGAAATATTGATAAATAAAATATCACACCACAATGATTTATATCATTCCATGAGAAATATACAACATATTAACCTATTCTGGAGGTTGGTATCATAGGCAATGATTCACACCATGAAGTTATTCCCATGAAATTTTGGTGTAGGGTTATCTAGATCTGGTCATTTATTTATGCCATGGGAAACAGGTATAACACCACAATTAATATTTCATGATATTAAATCAGAATCACATAAGAATAAAACTATAATTATAAAATAGGAAATCACACTTTAATGGGAGTTACTGTTTCAAAAAGAGTAGGAGTTGATATCTCATGGTCTATATATAATAGGAGGCCACTCTGTGAAAGGTTGGAATTTGTCATAATTCATTAGTCAAAGTATGTTCTGGAGTTTTTCACCATGCCATAAAAGTAGGATTCTAAGCCATGAATATCATAGGTGAAGGAATTACACCATAATATATTTGAATATGTCATGATGATATCTAATTTTTCATAATATCAATTTTGGGTTTTTAGGTGAAGGAAGGAATTGCATCATTATGATAATAGTCATTTCATAATTAGGTTGAGTCAAGAATAATATTTAGAATTAAAAGAACCTAACATTTGAGGTTTTTTGAGATCTAAACTAAAGAAGGTTTAATCATATTTTAGAGTTGAATTTATGAGTGAAATCATAGAGTTTTGAAATAGAGAAATTCAAAAAGCGTTTCTAGAGAATATACTATATAATTTCTAGATAAATTCATAAGAATTCATGGATGGAGGCCAAATGTGATATTTTGGAAAGAATATACATTAATTATTGGAAATAATTCAAGGAATCTGAATATAAATGAAAAATTTCTATTGTAAAGATTTTATTATGGTGTATATTTGGTCAATATAGAGATTTGACATTATAAAAGTCAAAAAATGTAGATTCATATTTTGTGAATTTATCTTTGATTAAGTGTTATTAGGTCAAATATGGAATGTCGTGAATATTATTTGGTATTGATTTAAAGGAGAGTGATTTTTTTTTGGAATTTAAATGGGATCTTGTCATAATAAAATATTTGAGTAGATATATTTCTAGATATTAATAAAGGATACATGGAAGGAAAAAGGAATATTTTTCAAGATATGTTTGATAATTAATGAAAAATATATTTTTGGAATATTTAGATAATTATGGAAATATTTTTAGATGATTTTGACTCAAGTTTGAATAATATAGATGGAATAATTTTCCCATAATTATTATAGTAAATTAAATATCTAAAGTGAGGGAAACTTAGAGATTCTCGAAAATTTTGTAGGGATATATTTCTCTATAAAATGGGAAGGAGAATCATAGATCAATGAGTTGGGAATTCTAAATATATTCTATAAGTAAAAATAGTAAGAAAGTATTGTCACTCATTGGAGATATTTTCAAGTAATAAGAAGATGAATTTATTCCATTAAGACTCATCGAAGACTCAAATATGGTGGATCTATGATCATGATGGTATTCAGAACTTCTTTGTGGAGAGGAGAAATAATGTGAAGATCAACAAGTACCTATCTACACTTGGTATATCAATAATAAAAGTGATAATTTTATTTTATTATATTTAATTATAATGGTTTATTTATTTATTGAGGTAAAAATCATTGAGAGGGGAGTAAGTGGGTGACCCTTGTATAGGGAGTGAACCCATGTTTGGATTAACCATACATAAACCCACCATTGAATGGTGTATTTAGTGGATTATATTACATTGACACATTGAAATTATATTCTCATTGGATTATCCCAGTTTTGGTGGACCATGTAAAATTATTTTTTTATTGTGTGCATGCTTAACTTACTTTCTATAATAAAAAAATTGGTGTGTGTGTATTAAGTAATCATTGATCAAATTCGATTAAGGAAAATATGAAAAAAATAATAATAGGATCATAATAAAATGAAGAACATAATGGTTATCCTACTAAAAATGAGATAAAAATTGTTTATGGTTGTGATAGTTTGAGGATCAAGGGTTTAAATTAGAGAAATTTTCATACCATGGTTCACCCCACCCCTGGGCATCTCTCACTAAAAAAACACGTGATACTAACAAATGGTGTTAGAGAATAAATTTTTATTGATTTATTTTTTTATTTATTTATCCAATAATTTATTGGAGTTTAATTTTATTTTACCATTATATTACTTTGTTGGCATAGAAATGTGAAAGAATATAAAGAAAAAGAAAACATTTAAGGGAATTCCATAAAAAGGAATAGTGTTTGGTGACCGTGTGATTAAAATAAAAGATTCCATCAACATTAAAGAGGGAGCTATGAATTATTTTTATTCTAGATTTATTAATCCATTCGATGATAATATAATATTATCCAAGGAATTTACTTTTCCTAGTAAAGTTTAATCTACTAATGATAAAGATATATCAAGAAATCCATAATGTAAGATTTCCACTCAATATAGGTTCTCGATACAGGGATATAAGAAGAAAATTTTATATTGATATAAGAGAATGAGATACATGGGTTTCATGTTAGTGGATTCAAAATTGCGATATAAAAGTTAACAATCTTGAATAAAATATTGGTTGAAGTGGCTACTGGTCTAAGTTGAAAATAATTACTCTTATGATGAGGAATTGAAAATTTTTTATTAAAAAGAGGATAAGAATAAATTGGGTTGGAAGTATAATGGATTTATCTCAAAATAAGTTAAAATTTTAATGGATAATAAGGATTAACTTGTTGTACACATGGAATGATTGGTCAAGGAGAATCACACGCTAAAACAAGAGAAGTTGAGTCTAAAGGATTCCATAACTCAAATGAATTCGAAGATGAAGGAACAAAGTGACATGATGGATGATATTTTCCATTCCATAGAGAATAAAATTTATAATGGGAAGATACTAAAAGAATAAATTAATTCCTAACATGATTTAAGAAGAAATAAGATCCAACATCTGGAAGAGGAGTTAATCTTGTTCAAAAACGATGTAGACCAACTTATATCCAAGGGTAAGAAAATAATACAAGATTTTTTTAATTTTTTTTATTTTATTATACTTCATTAGATTATGTTGATATAAATATAATGTATTATTTGGAGAATCATGGAATAATCATGATGTAAAAAAGGTTATATTCCAATGTAAAACCAAAAATCGGCCACAATGGAACCCCTCTAAAGATTGAGATAAATGGAACTATGGGAGTTCCCATGAAAATGAAAAATTATGGATATAATGAATAAAAATACATGAAGTTACCTATAGATGGAGAGGATAAAATCATGTATTTTTGGAGAAGGTAAAAAGACTTGTGATTTTATAATGGAATGCATCGTCACATTTTCAGTTTTTCCTACGAAGCATTAAAAATATATTGATTATTTTAAATATGGTGGAATATTTTCAAAATATAGTTACCAATATTAGAAAAGGATTTATGTTTTTCAACCTAACAATCATTACCATGATAATAATTCATTTTATGGAGATCTCATGAAAATCTATTTGGAATGAAATGAGAATATCAACCTTTATTCAATGACAACTCTATTACTTTGAGAAATTGATTTTATGGGTTGCTTTATGAATGTCACCATGTTGAAATTGGTTTGAAGAATATTTTTAAAAAAATTTATTGAATAAAAAGTTTCTTGGAAATAAAATAATAAGAATTGGAAAGGTGAAATAAGTAAACATTCTACTAAAACTAATAAATATAATGCGAAAGAAATAACTCAAGGAAAGGTATGTTATGAGAAATATAATAAATCCTATAGGGATAAAAAAGGAAACATGAAGGTTTGGAAACTAAAAAAATAGTGGCATTTCATGAGATCCTTGTTTGAGAGAGGACCCAAGGAGGAAAAAATTACAATTTGGACCCCAAATAAATTAATAAGTATTTGGAAAATAAAGAGAAATTATATTATTTAAAAACCATTTATATCTTAAGATGGATTGTAAATTAAATGGTATAGGAAAATTAGTGAACAATAGTGACTTACCATCTTCCTCAACTTTGGTAAATTGGAAGGTCCCCTATCTCTATGAATTTAAATTATATAACTAGTGATTGAAGTGTTTCATGTTTTAGATGATATACGATTAAAAGTGAAATTTCATTGAAAAATGAAAGTTCAATTGATGCATGATCCAAATTTCTAATTGATGTTGGATCAATGCATATATTGCCTTGATAAATATATATTTGAAAGTACATGAGTGCAGCAAGATGTACTAGAATGGTCACAATTGGTATCATGGTATAATTGAATTTTTGGTGTGAATTGAACAGATTAATTAATTTACATCTATGATTGAATATGGGAGAATACACATTGATGTAGAAACATTAATAAAAAGGATTTTTCATGATTTATTTGTTTTGATTTAACACATGATATCATATGTTTTTCTTAGGATATTAAAATATAATATAAATGGATGAATCTCATACAAAATATTATTTCTATATTTAGTGAGGGGGTTTAGATATTTAGGGGAGTTTTTATCTAAATATTTAAAAGGTATTATCATCATTAATCAAGGAAAGAAACCTAGTGGAGGAATAAAGAAATATATTTTTCCAAATTGGTTTCTAGAGATGATTCATAGAATAAAAAAATTGTATGACTCATACACTTAGTTATTTATGGTTTATTTACTAATGGTTTTGTGAAATTGTGTTTTATTTCACTATGAAATTACTATATTAAGTTAATTTCTTAGGTTTTATGAATTTATGGAAGTGAATGAATGAAATGGACAACATTGAAGTTTACTTATAATCTTACTTCCTATACCAAGTTATAAATTAATAGGATTATATTTTTTATTTATAACTCTGTGCTAATTGTTAACTTTAATCATTGAAAATATTTCATAACGTAGCTATAGTTGGAAAAAAAATTTGATCTTGAAAATAAAATGCAGAATCGTTGTAAACATGTAAATATTGAGTTTTTAATTGAGAGAGACTTAGAAAGTATTACAAAATGGGATCCTAGGATCTATAAATTTGGAGTATGGTCTATGTTAAAGAATTGGATAAGATATATTAATTATGTCCCTATAGTCTTCTTAGAAGACTTGAATATAGCATAAAAGTATACTACATCATTTTAGATTAATATTAATTACATGTCATAAAAATCTATCCCCAAAACTATAGGTTTAGTGTATTTGTAGATTATATACATAACCAACTTATTTAAAAAAATTATAATCTCACACATAAATTTAACACATTTTTTACCCTTTTAGACATATATTAAATAATACCCTTCATCCTAACTTGGGGAATGGATACATAAGAAATAGTGAGCTCAAATTATCCATAATGGTAAACATAGTAGATATAAATTGAATACCATCATTGAGAATTATGTGAGCATATTAGTATGAAAACATAATCAAATATCTTGTAAATAAAATAATAGAATCACCATAAATCATGAGTCCTGGACTTGAGCTTTGGCATAACATAAAACATGTGTATAGGGCTATGAAGACATAAGTCAATAATCAAGAGATATGAAAACATAACATAGGAATAAGAATGTGTCATAATATTGTGGTATAAATAAATAAATAAATATATATATATATATATAGAAAATAATTTCCATTGTTAAGGATCACCACCAAGACCATCATTACATTATGGAAAATGTCCTTTAGTGGATAGGGTTCACTCCCCATTGCCTTAAACTTGAAGGGAAAGGGTCCCATAGTGGATTGAGTTCACTTATTAGTCATTTTTATGTCATATCCTGAGATACAAATCTTTACCCAATGTATTTAAGGTAAATAATGGACACACCCATCATATAATAATAAACAATACATATGTGTTCCACACAAACTTGAAAACATTCAAATATTCGTTATAACATAATTAAATCATGGGAAATAATTTTTTTATGAAATCTTCGACAATATGAGATCATAAACCATATATATACAAGGTGTATGGTATCATTTGATCTTATTTCTAGTGATTAATAATAAAAATTAAATAAAATTGACATATGTGGAAACAATTTTATAAAAATATTATAGTTATTAATTAAAAATGCAGAAAAATCCTTTTCTTTTGAAAAACATTATTTTATAATAAAAAACTCAAAAAATAATGGGAATAGATATTATTTTGGAAAACCATGAAAACATGAAAATGAATCTTTATTAATAAAACATTATAAAAGTGTGAAAATGTGCTAATGTAAAAATTATTAAAAAGAATATTTTTTATACTTTTGTAAAGAAAGTTAAATTACCAGAAAATGACTTGTATGGAATAAATTTAAAAAGGTTCCTTTTAAACCCTTGTAAATTAATTTAAAGCTAATATAAAATTTCCTTAATCAATAATTTAATCATATATAAGGACATCCATAAAGCAATATAAAGAATATTGACATGGAGGAGAAAGATTCATAACCAAAAAGAAGATATATGGTCAGTTCCACATATATACATCCTTTCAGTTAAATTGAGTACCATAGGAAAGTGAAATGGTAAAAAGGAATGTAAATACAAAAAATAATCAAAGTATAATAGATTATATGGGGGTTTAAATGTTGTTAGGTGGGATTCCATGTGACCATTGAAATGAGGATCCTTGATCCACCATAACATTTAAATCTAGAAGTTTATAACTATGGAAAAACAAACATCCAAAATATTCCTCCATCAACTAAGTATATATGAAGTATGAATTCAATGTACCATAACCACCATATAAATCATACCTTGAACAAAAATCAATAATATCTTAAAACCATTAAAATAAAAAAAAATAAAACTAATAAAAGAACATAATGAAAAGAAATAATATACGGGATTGATGTGCTTTAGAAAAGATATCATACATGAATAGGAGAAAAACTATAACTTTATTTATATGAAAATGAAGTACAAGGGATAAAATAATTTGAACAATTTTCTAATAAGGAATAATTATTGAATATTAGTAATTTTTAAATCATTAATACACTATATATTTCTCCAGTGAAATGTTATGATTCAGGATGTCCCATTCAAGTGGTCCCTACTCCATTGTATTAAATAACTCAATCATTCATCTTAGTTTTATCAACCAAAATATTTTATAAAAATACCTCTATTTTAAGTTATTTTTTATTTTTAGTATCTATTTTTTACTTTGACCACTTTCCTCGGTGAAAATTTCCCAAAGCATCATTCTTGATACTTCTTGTTTTACATCCTTTTGTAGCCTTATCAATTCTTTTAGAAGATATAAAATTATGATTGTTCTACTACCTATTAGATAGGATTTAATACCAATTTCAACACATCGATTTGATCCATATCATAGTGAAAAAAATTCCATTTGATGAAATTATTCCAAATTTAATCATATGAACTAAAACTATAATTCCTATCATAATAACCTCTCACATGAAGGAATGTTTTAGGGGAATTTAGATAACTATATATCACTTGGGAAAAACTAAGAAACCGCCCTTAATATTCATTGTAGAAGTTTTTCTCTATTATCCTTCATTTACCAAATTCTTACTAAGGCACAATGTTACCTCACACTTTTTTGAACTAAATTATTTATTAATTATATCTATTAGATTTTGGATTTCGACTATTTTAGAAAATCTAAAACTTTGTATTCCCACATATTCCCAATGAAGTTCCACATTAGTTTAATATGATTCATATTTTTATGGGAAATAGGATTTTTATCCATGTTAATTGAACCCTAATTGTCAAATAATATGATTCATACTTCCTGAATTTGTCAAAGTTCCTTCACAAATTGCTTCAACCAATCCAAATCCTACCTGGATTCTATTGAAGTTACATACTCTAATTTTTTTATACTTAAATGTAACACTCCTCAACATACATGAAATTCAACTGATCAATTATCCTCCATAAGTGAACATAAAAACTTTTTTTTCTCTTCAAATTTTATGAATTTCCAATGATGCCCACATCTAAAAAAATTTATATAAGATATTCATCCCCTAAACATAGAGAAACATCCGACATTCCTTTTAAGTAATAAATAACCCACTTTATGGATTACTAGTCTCCCCTTATAGGGTTTTACATAAATATACTTACAAATCACACTACAAAGTTCATATCCAGTTGAGTTCATATCATCACATACATTAAACATCTGACAGTTGATGAAAATGGAAATTTCTCTATGTATGTACTATCTTCTTCTATAGTTGGTTCCTGTGCCCTGTAAAATTTTAAGTGTCTAGAAAGAGGGTTAGAGAAAATATTATATATGATCATTCAAAACTTTTTGATTATCTTTCATATGTATTCTCTCTTGGATAACACCAAAGTTATGGTTTTCATATTCCTCTTAATCATTGTCCTTAATATTCTCTTGGATTTACTAAGATCTTTTATCTCAAATCCATCGAATAACTTAATCTTAATATATTATATCTATGAAACCTCCAGACCCACTAGTAATATTTCATTAACATAAAATATTAGTATGATGATTATTATATCAACCCATTGATTCTATTAATAGCAATGATTTTAATTTTACATTTAAAATACCTTTAATGATATAAAAGAGTGAAATTTTCGATTCAATTTTGTCGATTTTTTAGTATATAAAGTACTTCATTTAATTTAAAAACAATGTTTTGGTTCTCATATTCCATGAAATATAATGGTAGTTTCATGTAAATTTCTTTATCTAAATATCCATGAAGTAAGGTCATATTAATATCCATTTATTCAATATACAAATCTTATAATTCCACTTTACTAATCACAATTCAGATATTTTCATATTTAATTACTAGTGAGAATATATACAAGAAATGAACTCCCCAATTCTCTTAAAATCACATTACCTATAACCAAAACATTAAATACTTCTTTCTATAATATTCTTCCTTCAAATGGTAAACCCATTTATTCTCAAGAGATTATATTCCTTATAATAATTCAAAAGATCCCATATTACATTGGACTTTAGTGAAGGTATTTCTTCATCAATTGTGAAAATATTTTATTTTGATTCCCTGAGTGTCACTATTTCTTTTGATCATTTAGATTCCCAAATAACCATTAAAATTAAAAATTTCATATCATCCTAAAACCTTTGTGTCAGTATTCTAAGTCTATTTTATCTCTTTATCATAGTTAGCTTCCCCATAATATTTGGTTCTACTCTATCTTAGAGAGCTCTAAATTATAGTCCTACGAATCAAGATTCAGTAGTTATTAAGATTTTAAAAATATCTTATGATGGGATTTCTACTTTAATTTTGGATCTTTTAGCATTCTCACATGATTTTTTCAAAAGTTTAAATCTTCTAGTATTTTTATAAAAATCAACTTGGAATTTGATAATTGGTTTATTTCCCTTAAATTCATTCTCTACCAAGTTTTGGTACATTTAAAATTCCTTATAATTTAAGGGAACATCTCTACTCTAGATTAATTTATTCTTTTCCTTTTCCCATATTCAACATCCAAAAAATTTATCTCTATACCCAAGGAGTAAATATATTTCAGTTTTTCATCAAGGTTGTCTCAATACTTATCTTCAATATGAACATAAACAAAGATTATGAAGACATTAAGATGGATAACTTATGATCACTTACCAAACCATAGATCCTATAGAAGTTCATTCCTAACCATTAATTCTATGCTTATATTTACAAGGTATACCATTTTGTTGAATACCTCCACCCAAATTCCCTTGGACATTACAAAGTGTAGCCGCATACTTCAATCCTTCTAAGTCAAGGTTTGATTCATCATTTCAACCACTTCATTATACTATTTTATTCCACAAACAATATTAAAATGTCTTATTAATTTCTTTTAGAAACAATTATAGAAGATGTGTCAAATGTATTCAAAACCATTGTTTGTATGAATACATTTCAACTTCTGGACAAATTCCCTTTCCACCAAGGATTTACATTTAATGAAATCTTGAAACACATTAAACTTATTATTAAAAAAGTAAACTCAAACATTTTTAGTATCATCATAAATAATGGTTATAATGTAGAGGGAACTTATAATGGATTGAACAGGGCCAGATCCTAAAAACTTGTTTGAACCATTTCCATCTTTCTAGTTTTGGGCTTCCATCCATCTAAATTGAAAGAAAACCCTCTCTTTTTCTCCAATACACAAATTTCACACCTTCTAATTTCCATGCGATCAAGATTCAATATGACTTTTTTCCCTTAAAACTTTTATATTCATTTTACTGAGGTGACCAAGCCTAAAATACCAAACTTTCAGATAACTGGAAGTTATAATTATAACAACATAAATTCCATATTAACTTTTGGTCAAGTAAATAGTTCTATCTTTTAATCCTAGTACAACTACCATTTATCCTTTAGTAAATTTATATACACCATTGAAAAAGGTGGTACCGAACCCTACATAATTATTTTTTCCAAAGGAAATAATATTTTTCCATAGACCAGGGATGTGCCTTACTTCCATGGGATTAAGAATCCTACATTCTTTATTTGAATAATGACACATACTTTTCCAGAAATATCTAGGACTGCATTATCTACTAGATGAACTCTTCCAAACATCCAAGATACATAATGTAACATGCATATTTGTTTACTAGTTAAATGGAATGATGTTCCAAAGTCAATCAACCAAGTTTTTTATTGGAGTATCAATAATCAATAATATGATTTTCCACCTTATATTGAATTAATATATTTTAAACTACTAGAAATTGATGCCATTATATTATTATCATTGCTACTATTGAAGTTATTTTTAATATATATTTTCTTACCATAACTCCATCATGTAGGAATAGGACCTATCTAACTGATCCAAGTTATTTCCTGAGACTTATACTTTAATGGTTTATTGTGATATATTCTCTCGGATAATCATACTTATTCATTAAAATTAAGTTTACTACTATATGGTATTCAGAATTATCTCTATATGATCTCCTAATTTTTGATCTAATTATAGATATACAGAAACACAATTTTTTTCCACTGGAGTTATTAACAGAAGTCACCACCACATACCTGCTCTCCATAAGTGTTGATAATAGAAAAATCAAACATACATCATTTTTGAATTTTACCTTCACTGATTCAAGTGGATTGTAGATCATGTTGAATTAATTTACAATATAGCAACCCTACTTTTTCTTAAATTAGTATTAAATCATTTTAAAGATAAACAACATAATAATGTTACAAATCTAGGATCAAGAAGTTTAGAGTCTTAGTAAAATTAGGCCTATACATAAGTTTTATAAAAAAAACATAAACATTATTTAATTAATTCTTCTATAGATTATTAATGCTCCTTTTTTCTCCTTAGTACAAGTAATCACTTATGGATATGAATCAAAGAATGGAGTGAGATAAAATCTCAGTAAGAGGATAGATAAGAACATGAATCAATATAACATGGGGTGAACATAATCATCATCATCATAACATAATCATAGTATAATCATAAAAGTAATGAGGGGAAACATTAGATAAATGTATGTAAATTGAAAATGCATAAAAATGAAACATCATGTCTTAGTGGTCATCTACCATACATAGTTATGAAAAAATTAAGCATCATGTTTATGAATATTTCACTTGATCACATGATATTAATAAAATTACACAATTCATTAGAGAACTGTATAATTATGGGAACACCTATTACATCATAAAATTTTCATGCGCTATATAATTCTAGGAGTACCCATTACATCATAACATTTACATTACCATGCTGGACACATAGAATGTATATCAATATTTGACATAAAATAACCCATGGAAAGGAATGAGTTTAATTTCATAAATTGTACTTTCTTGAATAAACTTTGGGGTTCCAAAAATAAATAGTTAATAAAATAATTGGTAAGAATCATCAATCTTGAGCGAGGAAGAATCAATCTCATGAGAAGTAAAAGTCATGTTTTTAAAAAGAAGAGTTTTTTGTAAAAATATTTGCATTTTCAGAAAATTCGATTGGAAATATGTATATCTAGAAAATAAAAAGTAAGGATAAATAAATTATATTTGAGGAACATTAATGGAACTTCCATACTTAAAATTGAGTGAAATAGGGAAAACCCAAAGGAAGAGAGTTGAGTTCGAAAATCCCCTTACCTGATGTCCGAATGTTTTATTCTCTTTAATATCATGATAATAAAATTAAATCCAGTGATTAAAAAATAAAAAACCTTTTATAAATTAATTTTATTCATTATAGTTTTATTAAGTTCATTTGAGGGATTTTTTATGAGTTATATAGTTTAATTTTATCATTCAAGAGTGTTTGTTTTCTTTGGTTTTCATGATCGGTTCACTTGAATATGAGTATAGAAGTTTATGTAGAATGGGTATAATTATCCAGAATTGAAATTATATATTAATAATAAACATAAAGAGGTTTAAATTTATATATATATATATAATTTGGTTAAATTTTATGAGGATAAATAATTATATACAAGTTTGTGTTGATCATTTAGGTATTTGGCAGTTTTTGAACATCACAAACTAGTTTTGTTCTATTTTTTATTATTATGTATATAAGTTAGTCCTTTAACTTAAAAAGGGTTATTACATAAATTTTACATTATTTAACCAAAATTATATTTGTTTTATTAAAATCCTTGAATTAATTAATGGAAAATGAAAATGCATCATCCACAATGTCGGTAAATTGAAACATCATGGGAGATGATTTTATTTTTAGAATAAAATAGAGAGAGAAAAGAGTGTGATGATGGATATTCCATTAACATTATATAATTATAGTATATAAAAAATACTAGAGTTACCATTCACATTTTTATTATGTAGGTGAGGATATAATAATATAATAAAATGAAATTTAAATAAATTAAAATGGAAAGAAAGAGGATTTTACCTCTTGATTTTGTCCTCCTTGAGAACCTCCTTAGGTCAATGGTTTTGCGCTTTTGATGATACAAAGGGGTACTGGACATAGGGGAGGGTCTTAGGAAGATATTTTAGTAGAAATTTTACAATTAATTAATCTTTAAAGGTGTAAGGAGAAGAGGTGGTGAGTGGTGATATTTATAGGGGAGGAGAGGTGTGTTTTCTTATTATTTTATTCATTAGTTTATTATTTTGGCTCAAGACAATGAATAGTATAAGAATTATCACAATATATATTAAAATAATGAATTATAGTTTTATATTTTGGGCTTACATAATACTTACATCATCTATGACTCAATAATTCATGTATTTATCTTTTATCGTAATTTATCATATTTTACTATTCACAAGAGATTTCAGTATTTTAGAAAAATCCAAAAAAATTTACCTGAATAATTTATTGATGTGTAGAATTCAAAAATGAACTCCATTTTTTGAAAATAGTTTTATAAATATTATAAATTTAATTTTTAATTAAAATCATCATTTACTTGAAAAATACCGATTCTAAAATTATAACTAATTTTATAACACTTTGAAAAATTAAGTAAGGCCTCGTAAAATTATCTTATAATCACAGGACAACAAAAAAGTTAATTTATGGATCTATTTTATAAAAATAAATTTTCTTTTAACTCGTTATATGAATTATAAAATTATAATTAAATATTTAGGACTTACAAAAATCGCAACACTTAATTAATAAATTTTAAAACATTTATTTAATTATAATATGAAATAATTATATCATATGATAATTTATAAAATGGATAATTTTTTTTATACTTTCATAGATGAGGTTAATATTCTATTGGCCAATTTATTTTTTCTAATGGTCATAATACTATTCCGAAGTTCAAGTTACTATTCCATTGTTATAGGTTCCTTAATTTCTAAAAAACCCTCTTATTTCATTCATTATTCTTTTATAATGTTTTTATTGTGGTCGTTATGTGATTTTATGTTGATTTATACTATATGAAATAATTATAATAAGGGAATTTCCATTGAAAAGTTTGGGGTTGTGACATTCTTACCCCCTTATAAAATTTCACCCACAAATTTCATTTTAAAAACTATGGTGAAAACATGTGAGGGTGCTTCTCCTTCATCACTTACTCTAGTTCCCATGTTTCCTCTTCGTAATTGTGGTTTCTCTATATTACTTTGACCAGGTGAGTAGTCTTATTGTGTAGAACATTATCTCTATAGTCTAATATCTTCACTGGCTTATCCGCTTAAGAGAGATCATTTTACAACTGTACAACCTCTGGATTTAGTACATGCGAGGGATCTAGTATGAAATTACTCAAGAGGGATATATGTAATACATCGTGTACTTGAGATAGGGTTGGTGGAGGTGTTAGTCAATAGGCCAAAACTCCAACTTAAATAAGTATCTTAAAGGGGCCAATGTTCCTAGGACTTATCTTTCCTTTCTTCTCAAATATCATGATCCTCTTCCCTAGATATATAGGGTGGAATATTATATCTCCAGCTATAAACTCTAGTTCCCATCAACGATTGCCGACACAACTCTTATTTCAAATTTGGGATAGCTTGATGTGCAGTTGAATGGTTTTAATGTTTTCCACCATTTCTTTGACTATTTTAGGTCCTATAAGCATACATCCACTAACTTCATCCCAGTATTCTAGTGTTTTTCCTCTTTTCCCATAAAGGGCTTCATATGGAGCCATTTGGATGCTCGAGTAGAAACTGTTGTTGTAAGATAACTCAACTAGAGGTAGATGTTAGTCCCATCCTTCTTTGAAATCAGCAGAACAAGCTCTAAAGATTTATTCCAGTGTCATAATAGTTCACTAAGATTCTCCATCAGATTGAGGATGATAGGACATACTGAAGTCCATATTAGTGTTTAGAGCACGTTAGAGACTTTTCCATAACTTTTAGGTGAATCTCATATCTCAATCAGATACAATCTAAAATGGTACTCCATGTAGCCTTATTACTTATCTGATATATATCTGTGAAATTTTATCCAATGAGAATTCATATCTAATTTTGATATAGTGAGCTTCCATTATAAGAAAATACACAACAACCCATATATCATTGTTTCCTCTAGATGTCTTTGGAAGTCCCGTGACGAAGTCCATGGCGATGTTTTCACATTTCTATGTTGGTATGGGTAATAGTTGATTAATCCCCTTAGACTTTTTTTCTTCTATCCATCACTTACTAACATACTGACCACTTTGATGTATATTCAGTGATACCCTTCTTCACATTGTCCCACCAATAGTTTTATCAAAGATATCGATGCATATTTGTTCTCCCTGGGTGAATAGAGAAGGATGATCTTTGTGTGTCATTCAAAATATCCTTTTTTTATCTATGGATTAGATGGTAAAAATAATTGTGACCCAAATCTTACAACTCCTTCCTCATAAATTTTAAACTTTGAGGATTTCTACTTTCTCACAGCTTATAAATTATTCTGAATTTCACATCATTTATTTTTGAATCCTTTATTTTCTCCACGAGGGATGGTTGAGCAATAATTTGAGAAAGTATTGATTATTTTCCTTTTTAATGATTACCATGTCCATCCTTTTTAACTCTAAGAATATTGTATCCTTATCAATTATCAACATTGATAATGTTTCTGGATCATTTTTACTTAGAACATCTACCACTTTATTTTCATCACTAAGATACCAGTGGATTGAGTAGTCATAATCTTTGATGAGATCTAACCATCTTCACTGGTGCATATTAGGCTCCTTCAGTGTGAAAATATATTTGAGGCTCTTATGATCAGTATATATTTCACACTTCTCCCCATAGAGATAATGTTTCTAAATTTTTAATGAAAATTTTAAATATTCAAACTCCATATCACGCTTAGGATAGTTTTTATCATAAATTTTAACCACCTTGAGGCATAGGCTACCACTTTTTCATTTTTCATCAATACAAACCTAATCCCTTCTTTGAAGAATCGTAATATAATTCAAAGAATTTACCACTTGTCAGAAGTGTGAGTAATGTCACGGTGATGAGCCTCTTTTTTAACTCTTGAAGTAATCTTCACATTCACTGGTCCAAATTTTTTTTCTCCCTTTCGAGCTACCTTGGTTAGTGGTTTTGACAATGATGAGATGTTCTTCAAAAATCACTGATAATACCGAGCTAGACCAAGGAAACTATGGATCTCCATTTGTAAGAACATGATTCTTCATTTGAGGTACAAATACTTCTTTTTCAGTTTATATTTAAGAAAATGGGGAAAAAAGGTCAAGAACTAGCTTCAATCCTATTACATGAAATTATTGGGGACTAAATGCCAAGTACTTTTATTTACATGTTGTGTATATAGGGATACATGACATGTAATCCCAGTACACGACCATATAAGGGTTTGGACAGGAGTTGTACGGACATGGCGTGTAGTCTCAAGTACACATTGTGTACTTTTTTTTAATTATTAAGTCAGGACGTAGAGTCATTTTTCTATAAGGATATAAACAGACCACCTTCAACTATTAACTCTCCTAGGGAATTCCAAATGGGATTTTGCCTCCCGTTTCTTCATCCGGTCTCTGATTCGAACACTGTCGGATCCGTTGGATTTCCATTAGTAAGCTCTTGATTCCCCTTGATCTTTTATTCTTGATTTATTCTCTTGATATAGATATTTAAGGTTGAGTGTTTATAAATGTTTTTTATATCTACTCTATTCTAGGTCAAATTAGAGCCTGAAACCGGATGGGGAGAGTCGTATGAGTACCAGGAAGGTGGTGTTGTGCCTTTTGAGAATTGTCATGATGTTTATATATACCATAGTGCCCCACAACAACTTTTGTTGTGTCTATTGATTGAATAATGAACCCTGTTATTTCCTATTGATGATCAGGTAATTAATTAGATAATTTGAAATCATTTTTAGTGTTTTAAAGATTGATTAAGGGCCACCCCATGGGTGCGTTTCCCTTGGATGGTCGTTTGGCCTAGAGTTCCTATGAGGCTTGACTTGAATTCCCATTCTCAGGTAGTTAAAAATATATTAATCATCATATGAATTTCCCATATGATATACCTATTGTGTTAATCCTTGTAAATTTATAAATTTAACAATATACTTGTTATAGGTTTTACCATGTGTGTTATCCTTGTTTGACCATGTAATAGTTTAATTTACATGTGTTAGTTATTATATAAACTAAGACCACATGAGTTTATTGTGTTAAATCCCTGTGATAGTTTAATTAACATGTATTTTTTTATATGGATTGTGTAATTTAATTAAATGATAAAAATAGGTAATTACCAGTGGATGAGCCGCAATATCAGTTAAAAGATAAGGTTGGGATCATGTGACTAATTTCACCTTATATACCTTGGGTGAACCATTGTCTCAGTTTAAAGATAATGGATGATCTCAAGAGGATAATTATGTAAAGGATGTGAGTGAGCCATGGGTATGATGTTTAGGATCATTGATTCTTATTTAAAATTCCAAGTGAACCTAGGATATATTGAGGGATACCTAGGCCAGGATCTATTGGAAAATGATTTAAATGATTATTATGTCACGAGTTGATGGTTACTTTTACATGGGAGGTTGTTAGGCCTAGGATGGACCTAGAGACTTTATATAATTCACAAAACATGAATAATGAAATGGATGACTTATGAAGCGTCTACCAAGTCAAAGCACAATCTTGGATTTAGTCTTCACATATATCTGTTTACATTGTTTTCGGAGGCATCTGTTGTACTTGTTTTTGAGTACTCATAGTTTATTTCGTTTTCTATTGTACACTAAAATATATATATATATATATATCCAATAATATATTGGCATAGAAATTGGGTGGTTTTCTTCCGGGATTTAGTCTTACACACTATTTGAGTCATTCTTTTAGGCCCAAAAAGATTATATGATTTTAGGTGTTGATCAGGGAAAGCACCCTACTATAGGTACTTGATGTGCTGCTTAGGGGTCAGAGAGTATATGACTGATCCGAGGCTCTTGATGCTTCCTAACCTATTTTTGTTTCTTTTTTGATTTTAATACATATTTTGTGTATTATTGTAGGGTAATTTTTTGGATTCTTTCATAAAACATGTGACATGATGCATCATATTTTGTATTGAATGATGCTTGGTTATTTATCTTATCAGTCTTCCATTATTTATTTCAGTTGTATGTTTTTTACTACTTCCGATATTGTATATTATTATTCCACCATGATACACTCTGTAAATGAGGGCATATTTTCCCCACTATCACACCCCAGGACCTCGCTGCTAGTCAACAGCCTCTCACATTTGGGGAAATGTGCTTGAGGCCATGTGGCCAACCAGGTTCGAGGCACAAGTTGGGTGGAACCCAGATCCGGGATGTTACAAAGTGGTATCAGAGGATTATTTCTTGGTTTTATTTACTATTTGGCGATGATATAAAGGAAATGGAATTTGGTAATTAGTTGTTCTCGATAGTAGCTTCCTCGTGTATTGGAAAAATTTAAATTACCTTGAAAGAAATAGAAATTTTTGAATTTTGAGATATTACAGTTGATTCAATTTCACCATTGGGTGACACACTTTTTTCGTTCTGATATTATCGATATCATTATGGTTATATTTTTTTCATCTTGATGATATGAGGGTATCCCATCTCAATAATCTTATAGGAACTTGTTAGAAATCACATGTCATGCATTCTTATTATGCCATTTAGAGAAAATTACTGATTGTATGCTGGTGTGATTGATTTCGTGCTAGATATGCATGTTGTTGTGATAGGTACCGTGATGATATTTCTGTTGTAGTGATAGGTTTATTGGTATGTGTTGTGGTTGAATTTGATGGACACAAAAATTTGGTCCCTTAAGAGTATAGGCCTTCTTGAATCGGAATTTGGTGGATTAAATTTCAACCATGGGATATAGATTATTTTGGCATGTACTATTAGTGGATTCCAATCATTGATTCTTAGAGAGTATGGCCCCCTAAGGATCATAATTTGGCACACAATTTCTTTATTTTGAAAAAAAGGGTTTTTGGGGATGTTTTTAACGATTACTGTCCAAAAACCTAGACAACACGATGTGTGGTCCTATGAAAACAAACTATGTTTTCTTCTGTTTGGGAAGAAAAGAACTTTTTCAGTACACTCCATGTTCTCTGAGTATATGCTGTGTGGTAGATGACCATGTCACCGGTCATGTGGGAGAAAGTATAGGTTGTTTAGTTTTGATCATAACACACCGTGCTCCTTATGTACACCCAGTGTAGTTTTATAACGGCAGACCTATATGTCTCTGGCCATGTAAAAGTACATGGCCATGAGGGAAGAATCGACTACATGTCATGTTTCCACCCAACACACTGTGTACCTAGGATGTTTACACGACCAAGGCAGGCAGAGTTACATAAACATGTAAGAGGTTAAGTATACATGCTGTGTATGATCTCTACACGCTATGTACCTGGGGTGTTTACATGCCCAGGATGGAAGGATTACATGACCATGTATGGAATTAAGTGTACATGCTGTGTATGGTTCCTACACGCCGTGTACTCACCTTTTGTGAACTTTTGAGATTTCTCTTCTCTTATTTAGTTCTTTCACTCTTAAACTATGTACCTTGATGAATAAGATTATAATAAGGTGTATGTGCTAGACATGATAGAGAAATGATACCATGAAGTCTTCCAGTAGTACGCTAGGAGGGTGGCGATGATCATACCCCAGAGGTGGTAGGCCATGGGCTACCGGTGGACCCTCCAGTCATGCCAGTTACAACACTAGCTGTTATACCAGATAAAGGTGCTGATGTACTTTTCAGTGAAGGCTTTATGAGGCTTATTCAAACCTTCCAGGGATCACCACAACCTACCACATCTATGGTACAACTGACATAAGTATTCTAGCAGTAGCATCCGCCCATGTTTTCGGGAGAAGGTGGGCCACAGGCTGTAGAGTCATCGATAGAGGCCATATTATCGATCATTTATCTTCTTGGGATTCCGATTGACTGGAGGGTCAAGCTCATGACTTATATGTGGTATTATTCCACTAAGAGGTGGTGGGATGTTACCACACAGACATAGCATCGACAGGATATGGCATGATGAAATTTTCAAATAGTATTCTATAACTACTTCTATCCCTAGACGCTGTGGTCCAATAAGAACCATGAGTTTATGAATCTGAAGCAGGGTGCTCTATCAGGTATGGGTTACTATGCCCACTTTACTGAGCTCAAATGCTTCAAACCTATTATGATGGGTGAAAATCTGTCAAAGTCTAGGTGATTCGAGGATGGTATTTAGTATGACATCTGCTCATAGGTGAATATATTCCTGATAACTATTCTATCTACTATACTAAACATGGTGATGATTACTGAGTGGAATCATACGGAAATTTTAAGTTACGATCTTGGGAATTTAGAAACCAAGATTTGGTACTTTTTTGACCAGTATTAGGAAGAATCATCTGGAGCTTACATGCGGAAAATATAGTACTCAGAATGTTTCTTCCAGTACCCTGGTGAAGTGTTTTAGTGTAGAGGAATTGAACACACTAGACCATAGTGACTGATGGACCCAGTTAAGTGCTGATCTTGTGGCAAGATGGGTCATTTGTAGTGTTTCTATAGGAATTTTCCACCAAAATCTAGTGAGAGAGGGTCTGCACCAACTCCATATTTAGGATTAGGATCAATAGCTTCTCACTAGTCAGGGAACTAGAATACATCAAGACAATCAGGATAAGGTGGTGGTCATGGCTATGGTATCCAGACCCCAAAATCTCAGTAACTGTAGGGTGGGTCCACTTAGGGTATCCATGTAGTGCCTCCAGGCTGCGGTATAGACCAGACTTATGCAGTGCAACAAACCCAGTAGGAGTAGGATCCCAGACCGTCTATTGTCAGAGATACTATTTTAGTCGTCTCTATTTTAGATTCTTCACTCTTTGATACAGGGGCTTCACATAGTTTCATATCTATGCCTACTGTAGAGATCCTAGGGATCATTTTTTTTACTTCAGACAACTTTATGAAACTAGAAACACTGTTAGGGATTATAAAGGCAGGTGTGAGATAGTGTAAGGAGTGCTCCCTTGAAATTGGTGGGTTTCACTTCGTTTGAGATCTTGATGTCTTAGAAATGACAGGATTTAATTTCATACTCAGAATGGATTTTTTAGTCTCTTTTCAAGCCTTTGTCGATTGCTATCACCACATGATGAGTTTTAAATCATCAGAAGTTGGATCATTTCTACACGAGGGAGAGTGGGATGTCCAGGAAAGCTGAGCTACACCCGAGTATCATGGGTTGAGTGGGATGACAAATAGATTTCTAGTTTATATCTGGATGAACAAGGGAAATGTCATATGATCTTTCCTCTAGAGATTGATCATTTCAAGGATGTCTTCTTGGAAAAAATTTCAGGTTCACCTCCGGTAAGATAGTCAGAGTTCTCTATCAAGTTAGTACTAGGATCTGCATCGGTATCCATTCCTCCTTATAGAATGTCTATGATGAATTTGCAAGATCTCAAAAGGCAGCTACAGGATTTTTAGGTAAAGGGGTTTATCTGATCCATTACATCCCTATGGGGTTCTCTAATACTTTTTGAAAAAAATGTGGATTGTACCCTCAGGCCATGTGTGAATTATCAGAAATTAAATTAGTTAACAGTAAAGAAACGGTATCCTCTTCCGTGAATAGATGGCCTCTTCAATCAACTCCAAGGAGATTAGGTATTTTCTAAGATTTATCTAAGATTTGGTTATCATAAAGTAAAATTCTAGATCATCATACATACCTTTCATAACTTTTCAAAGAAGATTCTATCTATACAAGTTTGTGGTTATGCCGTTCGGTCTCACGAACACTCCAACGATCTTCATGGAACTGTTGAACTGAGTGATCCATTCCTATATTGATTCTTTTGTTGTGGTTTTAGTGGGTGATATCTTGGTGTATTATCATAATCGACACAAACATGACACACATATTGAGATAGTTTTGAGTACACTGAGAGAGCGTCAGTTATATGATAAGCTCTCAGAGTACAACTTCTGGTGGATCAGATTCACTTCCTGGGTCATGTAATCTTAGATATAGGAGTATCAGTGGACCCAGAGAAAGTGAGAGTAATAGTTACCGAAATGTATCCCAAGACTATCTTTGAGGTGCATATTTTTCTATGGATGGCTAGTTACTACAGACATTTCATACAAGAATCATCATGCTTATAAGCACTGATGATGGGCTTGAAAATGAAGAGTGTAAAGTACATATGTCCAGATACTTGTGAGAGGGCCTTGCATGAGATGAAAGGGAGATTAAAGTTAGCACCGATATTGATTTTCTCAGAGCAGTACAGGAGTTATACTATGTACTAAGACACATCAGGTATCGGGCTAGGTGTAGTGATTATGTAGGGGGATCGAGTCATTGCGTATGAGTCTCGACAGTTGAGGCCACATAAGAGGAACTACCCAATGCATGATCTCAAGTTATTCATGGTTTTTATGCCTTACTCTATTAGATAAATTACTTACTGGGGGAGTGTTTTGTGGTGTACACAGAACACGAATGTCTCAAGTACATATTTACTCATCGTGATCTGAATTTGAGGCCGTAAATTTTGGTGAAATACCTTTTATATTTTGACTTCAAGCTTCCCTACACGCTTGGGAATGGAAATTCAATGGTTGATGCACTGAGTAGGAGGACTCATATACAGGCAGTGTAGTAGGCTAGTAACAAGTGGAAGCTTATGGTGTTGTTCTACGAGATGCATCTGGAGGTTCCTAACAAGAAGGGGTAGACTTTTCTTACATCCTTATCTATTACCTCTACCTTACTATATAGATTGAAGATGAGGAATCTATTATATTTTGAAGGCGTAGTTATATAGGATAGTATGTCGGGAGAGGACCCTCCTCTCGGTTGGACCATAAGAAAAGAAGAGGTTCTATAGTTACATGGTCATGTATGGGTGTCAGTTGACATACGTGAGGAGCAGATACGGGATTATCATGCTTTAGAGTGGAAAGTGCATCCTGGTGTCACCAAGATGTATTAGGATTTACATCATCAATACTGATGGCCAGTTATAAAGGGATATGTAGTTGGTTTTGTCACGAGATGTTCCACATATCAACAAGTGAAGGAAGAATACTAAGGACTAGTAGGACTTTTGCAATAGCTACACATTCTTGAGTTGAAATAGAATGACATTGTGATGGATTTTGTAATGGGTTTACCGAGGTTTCCTCGATTTAATGATGTAGTATGGGTTGTTATTGGAGAGATTATGAAGGTTTCACATTTCCTGTTGATCAAAGAAACCTTCAATGTTGATGAGCTCAAGAGGTTATATATCCGAGAGATTCTAAAACTACACGGGGTCCCTCATTCTATCATTTCAGATAGGTACACCCATTTTAATTCTTTTATTGTGTCAATGGATACATAGGGATTTTGGTATACAGGTTCTTCTGACAACAAATTACCACCCCCAGACAGATGTCCAGTAAGAGTGCATGATTTAGGTGTTGGAGGACATGCTTTGGGAATGCATCATAGATTTAAAGGGTTCCTTGGAGACACACATATCCATTTTTTAGTTATCCTACAATAATATCTTCTAAGATAATATTTATATGTCACCATATAAGTCTTTGTACGGTAGGCCATGTCGATCACCCCTCTACTAGATGGAGGTATGAGAGGTAGTGATGTTGGGACCTCGTCTTGTCCATGAGACCATTGAGCAAGTTCAGTTGATTTGGAAGTGGATGGAGACTACGTAGTCTTGTTAGAAATTATACACTGATTGCCTTATACGACCTTTGGAGTTTGAGGATGGGGATCAAGTTTTCCTACGTGTTTCACTGAGGGTGGGTGACACGTGCCTCTTGTGGGGTGTGGCAAAAACAAATATAACCTAAGTCAAAATGTATTATAGTGGGTTACCTAGGTTGTCTCGAGGGAGGATTTCTCAACAATAGTGTTTGTCACTTAAAATAAGAGAAATAAGTGATGTTGTTTTTGAAATTGTTTGATTTGGAAAATACAAGAAAGAAACTAAATAAAG
This sequence comes from Viscum album, assembly GCA_963277665.1. NCBI lineage: Eukaryota > Viridiplantae > Streptophyta > Magnoliopsida > Santalales > Viscaceae > Viscum > Viscum album. The sequence continues at coordinate 300,428,313 of OY728151.1, forward strand.
TAAAGAAATTAAGTGAAAGTTTTAAAATAAATTGAAAAATTATGTGATTTAAATCAGTGATATGAAATGGTGATCAGGTTAGGATCAGTTTTAAAATCGTAATTCTATCACAGTTCACTTTACCCAATTCTCTTATGCTAAATCGTTAAGAGTGAGAATCCACAATCATTTATTCTCACTCCCTTGGTCAAATAAAAATGTGAGAATAAAAATTACTAAAAACTCAGATTGGTTTACTCTCCTTACAATGTGTAATAGAGTTTTAGAGAATAACCCCAATTATCTTAGGCAATTCCCAATCAGGTCTTGTTTGTCCCAAGCAATCAAGAACATTCAATAATCCTCACACACGTACCAGTGTTCACCGAGTACTTCACCGTTAAGTCCTAGTATATTCCATAATTTATAAACCAGAACCTAGAGGAGGGAGATATTGATCATTGACCAAATATAAATAAATAACAGAATCTAAAATCAGATACAATCGTACATAATAATAAAAATGATTATAAGAAATTGAAACTGATTTGTAGAAGAGAAAAGAGGATTTTAAAACATTAATAACAAGAACTCATGAAATAAAAAATGGAAAACCTCTGATTCAAAAATCACATAGAATTTTACCCCACCATGTTAAGGGTAATTATGAATAAGGGGAAATAATAACACATTACAATTCTAAGATGTGTAAAACAAAGAAAAGAAAGAATAGAAATTTGATCCTCCAGATTCTGTCCTCCATAAGTTTGTCTCTGTTCTGCCCACCATCCGGCCATAAATCACTGAGGTCCCTTCTTATAGAATGTTTTTAATGAAGTTTCCTAATGACCCTAAAAATGTTAGAGTCTTTGGAAAAATTTATATAATGATATGGATGAATCAATTACGATTACTTTTCTGGTCACTAAAAACTGTTTCACCCACTCCACTTGGATGTTCCCAAAAGATGCCTTGATGAGCTTCATATTTTTTGAAATTTATTTTGAACTTACCTTTGAATGTAATCTATCGACAACAGCTAGAATCACCTCATTTTAAGTTCAGATGAATGACATATTGTAGGTTTAATTCGGTGGGGTCCATTCTGCCATCCAGACTGAGTTCTCTACTTGAACGAGTTTTCTGTACCATTGGGTTTCGAATTGGGTCTTGGTCTAGAAGTAAAAATTGAATCCCACAAGAATATGAATCCTAATAAAATATTAACTTCAATTGGACCAATATTATAAAAGTTATGCCAGAAAAACAGAAGCTATATAAAACTGTCAATTTTACAGAATTACCCCATTTTCACATTTATGCCCAAAATTTACCAAAAACACTTAAATGATACAAATATACTCAAATTGGATAATTTATATGGATTAAATCATTAAAAAACATATTAATAATAATGAAAATATTAACTCTATTAGTGAGACATAAGAGGATCATGAGACATGGTAAGCTTTCTCCGAGATACGTCGGTCCGTTTGAGATTCTTGAGAGGGTTGGGACAGTTTCCTATAGATTGTAGTTACCTCATAGGTACAAGGATATGCATGATGTGTTTTTCATTTCTCAATTACAAAGTTACATTTCAAACCCATCTCACACCTTTCAGCCTAAGGAAGTGGAGTTTCAGGAAGATGCATCTTTTGAGAAGCATACTATTCATATTGTGGATTGTATCATGAAGGTTATCTGTGGCTAGTTTGTTTCTTTAGTATATGTTCCATGGAAGCATGGCCGAGTGAAGGATGATACTTGTGAGAGGGATGCCAACGTATGATCACAGTGTCTAGAGTTGTTCTCAGATAGTTATTCATCACCCTTGTAAGGGAAATTCAATGATGAATTGCTTTAAGGAGGAAAATTTGTAATAACTTAGTTCTTCCTTTGAGGTAATAATCCTTCCTTTACAGTTTATATTTAATAAAATGGAAGAAAATAGGTCAAGGTCTAGCTGCAGGCCTGTTACATGATGTGACTGGGGACTACACATCATGTACCTATATGTACATGTTATGTATAGAGGGATTCATCCCATGTAATCCTAGTACACGCCCATGTAAGGGTCTGGAAAAGAGTTGTATGGACATGGAATTTAGTATCAAGTACACTATGTGTAATTTTTTTAATTATTAAGTTGGTCCATAGTGTCATTTTTTCAGACAGATAGAAACATACCACCTTCGATGAGCAACGCACCTAAGAAAATATGATTGGGGGTTTTCCTCCTGTTTTGTCGTCCGATCTCTGATTCAAACACTATCAGATGCATTAGATTCCCATAGGTAATATCTCGATTCCACTTGATCCTTTATTCATGATTTCATCTCTTGATCTAGTTATTTAAGGTTGATCATTTATACCTATTTTGTAGATCTACTCCATTCTAGGTCAAATTTGATCTTGGCGCTAGACAAGGATAATCATATGAGTATGAGGTAGGTGTTCTTGTGACTTTTTCAAATTTTCATGGTGTTTATATATGTCGGAGTGCCACAAACCACTTTTAGGGTGTCACTTGATTGAATAATGAACCCTGTTATTTCCTATTGATGATTAGGTAATTAATTAGATAATTTGAAAGCATGTTTAGGGTTGTGAACCTTGATTTAGGGTTGACCCATGGGTGTATTTCCCTTGAATGGACGTTTTGATGAGAATGACTATGAGGCTTGACATGAATTCCCATTATTGGGTTGTTAAAAATGTATTCATCATTATATTAATTGAACACGTGAGATAATTTTTGTGTTGAGTCGCATAATTGCTTAAATTACATAATATGCTTGTTATAGGTTTTTCTCATGTGAGTTATTCTTGTTTGACCATGTAATAGTTTAATTTACATGTGTTGGTTATTATGTAAACTGACCCTACATGAGTTGATTGTGTTAAATCCATGTGATAGTTTAATTCACATGTGTTTCTTTTGAGATGGAATGTGTAATTGGATTAAATGATAAAAAGAGGTAAATAGCATTGGGTGAGCCACAATCTCGGTTAAAAGACAAGGTCGGGCTCATGTGACTAATTTCACCATATATACCTTTGGGTGAACCATTACATCAGTTGAAAATAATGCAGGGGATCAAGAGATTAATTATGTAAAGTCCATGAGTGATCCATGCGTAAGGTGGTCAGGCTCATTGATTCTAATTTAAAATACCGAGCGAACCTAGGATCTATTGAGGGATACCCAGAACTTGTTCTATTGGAAAATGATTTAAATGATTATTATGTCATGAGTTGATGGTTAATTTTATATGGGAGGTGTTCAAACCTAGGCTAGACCTTGAGACTTTATATAATCCACAGAACTTGAATAATTAAATTGATGACTTACGATGCATCTACCAATACAAATAAAAATATTGAATTCGGTTTTCACATGTATCTGTTTACATTGTTTTCTGAGACATCTGTTGTGATTTTTTTTAGTAGTCATAGTTTAATGCTTTCACTATTGTACACTACCTATTATATATATCCACTAATATATTGTCATATACCTTGGGTGGTTTGCTATTGGGATTTAGTTTCATATCCTGTTTGGGTCATGCTTTTGGGCCTAAACATATTATATGATTGCAGGTGTTGATCAAGGAAAGCACCCTACTACAAGTAATTGTTGTGGTTCTTAGGAGTTAGAGAGAATGGGGCTGATCTGAGGCTTAAAATTCTTCATAATATCTTTTTGTTTCTTTGGTTATTTTGAGACATATATTGTGTATTACTATAGGGTACTTGTTTGGATTCTTTCCTAGAACATGTGACATATTTCATCAGCTTTTGTATTGAATGATGCATGGTTATTTATCTTATCTATCTTTTGCGGTTTAGTTCAATTGTATGAGGTGTAATGATTTTTCTATTGTATATTATTATTCTTCTATGTTACACTCTTCCAATAAGGGAATTTTTCCCCCACTATCACATCCTAGTCCCTTGCTTCTAGTCAGCAGCCTCTAGTGTTTGGAGAAATGCGCTTGAGGCCATGTGGACAACCGAGAATGGGGCACCAGTTGGGTGTCATATGGATCCAAGTAGTTACACCATTAAGTATATTGTCCCGGTCCAGTCTTCTATTGACTTTTTCTTGGAAGGGTCTATAGATATTCATTTTCTGGTGATAACATTCCTCAAGAATGACACTCCCTCCATCCAGAAATCACATTTATAGTACTTTTCATAATGTTTATACCTTCAAAAATTATTTAGAATAGTATTAAAATGGTCTTCATGTTCCTCCTTAATTTTGAAGTATATCAAAATTTCATCAATAAATACTACCACAAATTTTTAGAGGTAATCTCTAAAGAATATATTAATTAATTCCATGAATATTGCTAGAGCATTAGTGAGTCCGAAAGGCAGCCCTATGAACTTATAGTGAATGTTCCTAATTCTACCAGTAGTATTAGAAATATATTACTTCCACACCATTAATTGGTTAGATCCCAAATAAAGGTCCACCTTAGAGAAATAATTCCCCCATGCAGTTGATTGAAAAATTCATATATCTGTGGAAGGGGACACTTGTTCTTTATGGTGATTTTATTTTGAGATCCTGATAATCAATACATATTCACATTGATATATCCTTATTATTGACAAAGAGGATTGGTGCACCCCATAGTGAGGCACTCAGGCATTTAAAACCCTTTTCCATATTCCCTTGTAACTATTTATTTAGTTTTTTCATCTTAATGGTGGCTATTCTATATGGTGTCTTTGATATAGGCAGAGACCTAGAAATAAGTTTAATTGAGGACTCAACCTATTGGCCAAGAGGAAGACCAAGAAATTACTTATAGAAAACATCATTTTAGTACATAATAATGGGCATGTTTTCAATTGTGATTCTCTTCTTTGTATCAATCATTTGAGCCAGATATTATTTCTCATAATGAAATAATATCCACATTTGGGATGATGCACCTGAAGAAGATTCATCCTACTTATTACACATGTATAGAATTAGAGGATGCTTCAGGATGTGAAGTGTGATCTCCCTTTCCCAATAGTTGATGTTGTATTTGCATAAAGATAGACAATACATTCACAAAATAGAATCAAACTCCACCAAAGGAATTAAGACTAGATTTTTTGGGAGGCTTAGTCGAAAAAACATTAAACGAGGAGGAGTTATATACTTTTGATGAAATAATTTCCCCATTTTTTATTCTCACATATAATTAAACCTCCACATATTGATGTTGTGTTTGAATAGTTCTACTAAAATTATAATATATGAAAGAATTCATAGAACAAGAGTAAAATAGTAAATTCTCTATTCTTGAATTAATAACTAGAGTTCCTATCAGCACATCATTTTTGGGCTCCACCTTATTAGTAGTGATGGAATAAGACTTCCCATGCTCCTCTTTCTTTTGTGTATGATGATGCTAATTACCCTCGATGACTCGGGATTTAGTGAACTATCTTTAATAGTGACCTTGATCCCTACAATTCATTTAACCATGGCTGGTGCTCTCCTTTACTCCACCACATTTTCTTGTTTCATAATTTCTCTTCAACATTCACGAGCTTAGTGGCCTTATCTCCCACACTTACAAAATTTCCCTATCCCTTTGAGGAAATTCCCATGATTCTTCTTAAAATATTTTTGAAATGTTGGTGGTTGATACTTCTTTACACCTTTATCATTAGATTCCACATCTTGAAACTACATCTTTCATTTTTTATCACCTTATCCACGAGACCATTCTCCAAACTCCATCTCCACTTTGAGATCACATAGAACAACTTCTTCATAAATCCCAAATTCTCAAAATTCTAGAGCCTTTTGAAGGTGTGATTTTAAATCATTAATTAATCTATCAATTTTTCAATCATTGTTGATAATAAAACCCTAATCATACCATGCATTCCTTGTGAAATTTTATTCATTGTCCCTAAAAGATTCTTCTTCCTTTTTCTTTATCTCTATAAATTTTCTCTCTGTATTTGTAGAAAGAGTTCAAGGGAAATACTTGTCAATAAACATTACATTAAATTCTACACACTCCTATCTTAAATTTTGTCTTTCATCTTTGTGTTCAATTCCCACCATTGGAAAACCTCTCCATCTAATTGATAAACAGACAGAGTCCCCTTTTCTATATCATAACAGTGAAGCACAAAAAAATATCTTCTCCATTTAGTTGACCCACTATTCCACGATGAGTGGATCATAAGATACCCTAAATATTGGCGGTCTTTACCACCATTTTATAAAAAAAATTAGAAAGAAACACAAGTCAATAAGTCATGAATAAGTATTTTTTTGTGTAATTAACTCTAAAGGAACATTCTTTGAGATCCCTATGTTTGGAATTTTTATTAAAAAAATATTCTTGGGCACTTAAATATACTTAGTATCATACTAAGGGCTTTCAGTAAGGTTCTCTAATCCTAATTCCCAAATTAATTAATCCTAGATCTAACACCAACTATAGTGACCCTACTTTTTATTACATAACTATTACATCATTTTAAAGACAAAAATATTAATTGAGTTACAAATTCAGGATCAAGCGGTTTAGTGTCTTTGTAAAATTAGTCTTATACATAATTTTTTAAAAATAAACCATAAAAATTATTTAATTACATCTTCTTTGTCATCTTAGTACTTCTTTTGTCCTCCTTAGTATAAGTAATCACCTGAGGTTATACATAAAATAAAGGGGTGATATAAGATCCCAATAAGAGAATAGATGAGAAAATAAATCAATATAATTTGGGGTGAGCATAATTATCATCATCATAACATAATAATGGGATAATAATCATAATCATGAGAAGAAATATTAGATAAAGGTATGGAAAGTGGAAATGTATAAAAATGAAACATTATGTCTTAGTGGTATCTACCACACATAGTTGTGAACAAATCTAGAATCATGTTCACACATATTTCAATTTATCTCATGAGATTAATCACATTACCCAATGCATTGGAGTGCTATATAATTCTGGGTGCACCCATCACATCATAACATTTTCATACAATATATAATTCTGGGTGTACCCGTCAAATTATAACATTTACATAATCATGCATGCCACATAGAACATATATCAATCATGGATACAAAATAACCATGGAATTTAATGTATTTCATTTAATAAAGAATAATTTCTGGAATAAACTTTGGGTTTCCCAAAATAAAGAGGTAATAACATAATTGGTTAGAATAATCAATCTTGAGTGAGTAAGAAACAATCTCATTAGAAGTAAAAGTTTCGTTTTTAGAAAGAAGAGTTATTTTAGAAAAATCATTACATTTTTCCTACAATAAGATTGGAAGAATTTATATAAAAAAGAATAGGGAATGATAAATAAATTATATTTAAGGAAAATTAATAGAACATTCATAATTAAAATGGAGTGAAAGAGGGAAAACCCTAAGTAGGAGCATTGGGTTTGAAAATCCCATTACCTTATGCCTGAATGCTTTATTATCTTTAATAACCAAGAGAATAAAATTATATTAATTAATTAAAAAATATAAAACCTTTTATACATGAATTTTTTTAATTATAGTTTTATTAAGTTTATTTATGGCATTTTTGATGAGTTATAGAGTTTAATTTCATCATTCATGAGTTTTTGTTTCCTTGGTTTTCATGATTTGTTTGGTTGAATATGAGTATTGAAGTTTATGTAGAATGGGTATAATTCTCCATAATTGAAATTATATCTTCTTAATGGACATACATAGGTTTAAATGGTTATATATATAATTTGTTTAAATTTTAGGATTATTAATCATTAGATAAAATGTTAGTGATGATCATTTAGATTTTATGGTAGTTTATTGAACATCAAAAAGTAGTTTTTTTATGTTATTTATTATCATGTATATAAGCTAGTTCCATAAAATAAAAAGTATTAATAAATATATTTTACAATATTTACCATCCATTACCGTGGTTTTATGAACATAATTGAATGCATTAAATTAAAATGAAAACATGTCACCCACGATGTTGGTAAATTAACACATAACATGCGATGATTTCATTTTTAGAATTAGAGAGAGAGAGAGAAAAATGTGATGATGGATATTCGATTAAAATTATAGAATTAAAGTATATAAAGGATAATATAGTTATCATGCACATTTAGATATAGTATTTGAGGATAGAATAAGAAAATAAAATGAAAATAAAATAAATTAAAAGGGAAATAAAGAGGATTTTACCTCTTGAATTTCTCCCTGAGAACCTCCTTAGGGAAATGGTTTTGGTCTCTTGATTAGACAAATGTCTCATAGAAATGAGGGAGAAGATTGGGAAGATATAGGAGAATAATTTAAATAAGGCTCAAATATTGGAGTTTTTAAGGCGAAGAGGGGGTGAGGGGTGGTATTTATAGGGGATGGAGGGGTTTTTCATATTATTTCATTCATTAGTTTATTATTTTGGCTCAAGACTATGAATAGTTTGAGAATTATCAAAAAATATCTTAAAATAATGAAAGTTATTTCTATGAATGGTTTGGGAATTATCACAAAATATATTAAAATAATGAAGTAGAGTTTGATATTTTGCGATTACATCAGCCTTACATCAACTACGACTCAATAATTATTGCATTTAGCTTTTATCATAAGTTATCATTTTTTATTATTCACAAAAAATTAAAGTGTTTTAGAAAAATCCCAAAAATTAATCCTAACCATTTTTTGATATGTGGAATCAAAAAATGAACTACATTTTATGAAAATAATTATTTAAATATGAGAAATTTTATTTTTAATAAAAATCCTCATTTAATTGGAAAATATTGATTTTAAAATTATAACTTATTTTATAACACTTTGAAAAATTAAGTAAGGTATAATAAAATTATATTATAATATTAGGACAAAATAATTTAATTTATTTATCGATTTTATGAAAATAAATTTTATTTTAAATTATTATATTAATTTTAAAATTGTAATTAAATATTTATGACTTACGAAAATACCAACACTTAATGAATAACTTTTAAAACATTTATTTACTTATACTATGATATAATTATATGATATTATCATTTATAGATTCCTAAATTTTATTTATAATTTCATATGTGGGGTTACTATTCTATTAGCTTATTTACTATTCCTAATGGTCATAATACATTTCTCAAGCTCAAGTTACCATTCCATCAGTATAGGTTCCTTAATTTTTGAAAAATACAGTTATATCATTAATTATTAATTTATAATGTTTTTATTGAGATATTTATATGATTTTATGTGATTTATACTATATGACATAATTATAAGAAGGGGATTTCCATTGATAAAATTCTGGGTTGATACATTCTTCCCCCCTTATGATATTTCATCCTCAAAATTTCATTTTATAAACTATGGTGAAAATAAGTGAGGGTACTTCTCCTTCAACACTTCCCTTGGTTCTTATGTTTCATCTTAGTACATATGGTTTCACCATAGTAATTTGACCAGTTGAGTATTCTTATTGAGTATAACTTTATCTCTCTGGTCGAAGATCTTCACTGGCTGCTCCTCGTAAGAGAGATCAATTTCCAATTGTACCACCTTTGGATTCAGTACATTTTAGGGATTCAATATGTACTTCCTCAAGAGGGATATATGGAATACATTGTTTCCTTGAGATAGGGTTGGTGAAATTACTAGTCAATAGGCCATAGCTCTGACTCGATCAAGGATCTTGAAGGGGCTGATATACCTGGGACTCAGCTTTCCTTTCTTCACAAATCTAATGATCCTATTCCATGGAGATATATAGAGGAATACCATGTCTCCAACCTTAAACTCTAGGTCTCATAGATGATTTTCTACATATATCTTTTGTCTACTTTGGGCTTCCTTGACGTGATGTTGAATAGTTTTCACATTTTCCACCATTTATTCAACTATTTCTGGTCCTAGCAGCTTACGTTCACTGACTTTATCTTAGTACTCCAATGTTATTCATAATTTCCCATAAAGGGTTTCATATGGAGCCATTTGGATGATCAATTGGGTACTATTGTTGTAAGAGAACTCCACTAGAGGTATATGTTGGTCCAATCCTACTTTGAAGTCTATATAACATGACCTCAATATTTATTCTAGTTTTTGAATATTACGTTCAGATTGGCCATCAATTTGAGTATGATAGGCTATAATGAAGTTCAAACCATTGTTTTGATAATCTTGGATACATTTCTAGAACCTAGAGGTGAATTTCAGATCTTGATAAGATAAAATCGATAGCGGTACTCCATACACCCTCACCGCTTCTCTGATGTATATCTATGCAACTTGATCTAGTGAGAAGTCCTCTCTAATTGTGATAAATTGAGCTATCTTTTTGAGATGATCCACGACAACCCATATAACATTGTTTCCTCGAGACATCTTCAGATGTCTGGTGAAAAATTCTATGGTGATGTTGTCTCATTTCCATGTTGGTGTAGGTAATTGTTGCTTCATCCCTAGATACTTTTTTCTTTCAGACTTCACTTACTGAAATACATAGCACTTTGATATATATTTAGTGATATCCTTCTTCATATAGACCCACCAATAGTTTTCTTGGAGATCTCAATACATCGTTGTGCTCCATCGGTGAATAGAGAAGGTTTATTTATGTGCGTCATTCAGATGATCCTTATTTATATTTGGATCAGATGGTACACATAATTGCAATCCAAATATTACAAATCCTTCCTCATCAATTTTAAACTTTGATGATTTCCCCTTCCTCATAGCTTCCACCTTCTTCTGAATTTCCACATCATTTCATTGAGAATCCTTTATTTTCTCTATGAGTGATGTTTGAGTAATCATTTGAGAAAGGATTGATGAGGTTTCTTCCTTAATGATTTCCATGTACAACCTTTTCAATTCTAATAAGATTTTATCCTTCTCAATTCCCATCATTAATAATGTTACAGAATCCTTTCTACTTAGAGCATCCACCACTTTATTTTCCTTACCCGGATTGTAGTGGATTGAGCTGTCATAATCCTTAATGAGCTATAACAATCTTTACTAGAACATATTAATATATTTTTGTGTGAAAATATATTTTAGGCTCTTATGATCTTTATATATTTCAAACTTCTCTTAATAAAGATAACACTTCTAGATTTTCAAAGAAAATATCACATCTTCCAACACGAGATCATTCCTAGGATAGTTTTTCTCATGAGTTTTTAATTACCTTGAGGTGTAGGATATAACTTTTCCATTTTTTATAATTAAATAGCCTAAGACCTTATTTGAATCATCTCTATATACTAAAAAGTATTACCCACTTGTCGAAATTGGGAGTACTGGTGCAGTGATGAGACTATTTTTTAACTCTTTGAAGTAGTATTCACATTAACTGGTCAAAAAAATTTCTACCTTCTGAGTCAACTTGGCTAGTGGGTTTTAAAATCATTATAATTTATTCACAAATCATCAATAATACACATCTAGACCAAGGAAACTACAGATCCTTAATAAATATGTTGGTCTGTGACACTCTTCAATTGACTTTGTCTTGGAAGGGTCCACATATATTCCTTTTATGGTGATAACATGCCCCAATAATGATACTCCCTCCATCCATAACTCACATTTACTATACTTTGCATAAATTTTCTCCCTTCACAAAGTCTTTAGCAGAATATTCAAATACTCCTCATGTTCTTCCTTTCTCTTGGAGTATATCAGAATATTATCAATAAATACTACTGTAATGTCTCGGATTTTCCATGATTTATTTTTAATAATATGTGGGAATTATTTCGAGACCAGTATTTGAGACAGTGTGCAGTTCCTATGCCTGGTGATCCCGGAACAAATGTTTGAATTTAATTAAATAATTAAATTGCACGCGCATGTGTTTCTCCTGAAATAGTGGAATAACTTCTGAATGGGCGTGCAGATCAGAAATCTAAGGGCTCCATTGCATCCAGAGCAGCGGGTTTACCCTAGAAGAGACCTAACATTGACTGGCGCAGGCTGGTGGTGAAATCTGGTTTTGGACGTAACCGTAATAAAATTTTTAATTTAAAATATTTTATTAAATCTGTTGCAGCAGATATCTTTTATCCTTTTTAAATAAAGGGTTGCGTAGGGGTCTAGGGTTACAAAGCCTCATAACCCTAAATCTCCTAGAGGCTCTGGGAAAGCTCTGGAGGATAACCCCAACGCGAGGACGACGTGGTGACCGGATCTTTACCAGAAAATGCCGCGAATCCAGGTAGTATGTTTTTCTGGTGATTTCTTTTCCCCGTTCTTGATTCCTACGACGAACACAGACTAATCCACGAATAGATTAGCCTGCAGATCAGTCGTATTTGTGGGATGGGATATTTGTAGGAATCATGGGGATTTGATTCTTGAAATTAATTTGGTTTTCGTTCAACCTTCTAATGGTGACGAACCAAGATCGATATGAACATCGATCGAGGTTCATCCCTCTCGATTGTTGTGTTCTTCTCTCTCGGTTTCTATGTGTTCTTCATGTGCGTTCTACGCGTTTGTAGAGGAAATCAATCACTATGCATTCATTTGTTGCCTCTACGATCTGAAATCAAAGATCCAACATCGAGATGACCTAGCCGGGGTGTGACGACGATGGCAGCGGACATATCGATGTGGTTTGGGAATTCCAGTTCTTCGAGTGTTTTCGTGCGGGCAGATTGGGACATGTTATCAAGGCCGATCGGAAGCCCGAAACCGACAGAATGGGACAACCCCAAATCTAGAGTTTCATGATGATCTAATGGTTGGATGAAGAACCGGAGGATTGGTCGAGGTGCTCAGAGGAAGAGAGCGATTCTGGAAAAATCCCGACTACACGACATGTACTATGGGCTACTTGGCGTGTGTTCGTCGGCGGGTTACCTGGCCTGTACTCCGAGAGTACACGAACATGGGTAGGGTACATGGACAAGGACACGTAGTGTATACCCTTCCCTGGACAGACCCGACCAGATACACAGGATACCCCGTGTACTGGTACACGGGCAGGCGACACGGACACAGACACCGTGTACGTGCATACGGCCAGAGTACACGGGTGTTTTCCAGTTGGCAGGACATGGCGTGTATATAAACATACACTCCATGTATATGATTTTATATACGATTTCAACTTCTGACATGGGCCATTTACATGGGCAGTACTCGAAGTCAAGGAACATGGCGTGTAAGCCTACTACACGCCGTGTAGTCTAGTTTTACATAGACTGGACGGATGACACAATCTATTACACAAGCAGTACCCAGGGTCAAGGGACACGACATGTAACCATACTACACGTCGTGTAAACCATCTTACATGGCTTGACCCAGTTTCCTTCTGTGACTTGGGCTAGTTTCCTTAGGGTTCTTCCCCTTGGTCTTTCTCTTGAAGGTTCCTGATATCATCTCCTACATACAGGAGTATGATCACTTCAACCGGATTTCCTGAATAGAGTTGTTGGAATCCCTCTGTGAGACTTGGAGCCGGATCCTCTATTCCTTCCTGGAACTCTAGGTAGAGTTCTTGGTATCGACATGACCAACTTTACCTAGGCACCGATCCTCTGCTTAGAGGATTAGTTCAGACTGAGTTGTCAGAAGCACCCTATGACTATTGGTTGTGATCCTCATCTGAGCGTTCTGTCTCAAGTACTTGTGGAGTGTGTTCTCCCAGAATGAGTACTTTGTATTTTCTCTCTCTTAAGACCTAGGAGTGTGTTATCCTTGTTACATGCTTAGTAGAATCTTTGAGCTGGTTTTTAGTGGTGGATTTGCGGTAGTCGTTTGAGTATGAGTATATCTGGATATTCTTGTTATATATTCTGTAAACATATACTATGTAGAGTTGACTGCATATTTCCTTTTTGGTGTTTTCCCTTGTTGTATTCCTTTATGGTTTCGGGGTGTCCTACTGAGTATTGTTTTTCTCACCCCTACACGGTCTTTGCCCGCACGTGTCGTGTCTTGTACAAACGAGCGAGATTTTGATAGGATTCTAGGTGGACCAGGACCAGACTGTGCTTAGTGAGACCAGGTGGGCAGAGGCATGTTCCTAAGACTATGGATCGCAGTCCCAGTACTTTTCATTATAGTTTGGACTTTTTTACAGACTCTCTTTTGGCGGGCTTGTACTTTTGGCCCAGGGTTTTACATTCTTGTAATTTACTTTCTGATCATACTCTCTTGGTTGGGTTTTAGTGTATGCATGCATTTTACTTTTTTTATTAGTTTTTACTTTTCAGGTTTGTGGGATTTGAGATGTGTGTTCATGTGTACTGGTGTATAGGAAATGCCTCCCATGTTAGTGATATACCTACTCGGTGCTAGGCACCAGCCCTTGGCCTATTGGGGGCGGGCTTGGGGAGTTGTGGCTCTGGCCCCACTGGGACGGGTCGTGATAGAGTGGTATCAGAGGTGGTCGGTTCTACTATAGGACCGAGAGTCTGTGAGTCGGTTTGGGGAAACAGTGTTAAGTGTTTCAAGTTCGGATTTCAGGCCAGGGACCCCGGTGTTGGTGCGGGCGGCCGACGTATCCATACACCAGGGCTCTGATAACTTGCTTTTCGACTCAGAACATGAAAACACAGGTTGCAAGGAAAAATAATGGTACATGCATCATGTAGGAATGGGTTGTGGTTTCCAAGTCCTTCTTGAGTCATCTCTCCAGATCTACTCACTGACTGAGATACATCTTGTTTCTTTACATGATTCCTCTGTGACGCGCACCCGCTAGGATCTAGTAGCTCGATCACGAGGATGATCCCCTCAGTGATGAAGCCTCGATACAGGGACTGGATCCCCCTAGTTTTACCATCGGGTGGTGTGCCAGTTATCCCGCCACCTGTGGAGCAGTGATTAGTGTCTGCTGTACCAGTGGAGGAGCAGCGCAGGCTAAGTGCACTCCATGAGTTTTAGAGACAGAGACCCCTCAGGTTTTGGGGCGACCCGGACCCTCAAACAGCAGAGGACTGGCTTGAGGCAGTGACCAGAGTCTTTCTTTTGGTCCGGATGCCAGCAGATCAGATGGTGATCCTGGCAACGAGCCTTCTGTAGGGCTTGACAGAGCGACGGTGGAGTTTGGTTATCCAGAATCATGACGAGGTGACTCCTGCATGGCCAGAGTTTGATCGTCTCTTCCGATAGGAGTTTTCACCAGTTACCCTAAGAGCAGTATGTATGTAGGAGCTTCTTCAGCTCCAGCAAGGAACCATGACGGTGGTTGACTATTCATCGAGGTTTACCGACCTCTCACGGTATTCGATGGATATGGACAGGGATCAGTATTTTAGAGATATAACTTTTGAGCGGGGATTGCGTAGAGATATTAGATCTAGCATCATCCCTATGAGCATTCCTACTTATGCTGGGGTGCTGGAGTAGGCTTTGGTGGTCGAGAGCTTCTTGGTAGAGCAGAGAAAACCATCAATTTTCGGTAGTGAGCGCACTGGAGCAAAGTCCTAGGTAGCAAGGAGCTGACATCAAGGACCCAGGTGCGGGAGACATTTTCAGAGGAGATCCCAGGAGAGAGGATCTGCCATGCAGGGTTCGCAGGGTGCATCCATCCATCCTCGAGAGAGGCGATGCTACTCATGTGATGTGAGGGGACATCTCGATCGAGATTGCCCGACCCATCGTACTTCTGACATGGG
Organism: Viscum album; assembly: GCA_963277665.1. Lineage (NCBI taxonomy): Eukaryota > Viridiplantae > Streptophyta > Magnoliopsida > Santalales > Viscaceae > Viscum > Viscum album. Next base: position 300,443,938 of record OY728151.1, read on the forward strand.
AGCAGTGGATGGGCCACCGAGGCAGAGGCAACATGTGGATAAAATAGATCTGTGGGGTAGAGGACATGGTAGGGGAGCTGGGAGAGCAGGTGGAGGTGGTCGGTGTTTTAGCCTTTTACTGCCACCACCCCCAGGAGGTCCACCCCAGGTTCAGGGAGCCGATGGACAGAGGCAGGGACAGCTGCAGGCGGCAGAAACTTATGACCCAGGTACTCCCAGAGTTATTAGAGGTACAATCTATGTCTTTTCTACTTTGGCTCCCCTACTGATAGACACATGTTCTAGTCATTCCTTTCTGCGTGCTTATCTTGTTCAAGACCTTGAGATTCCAGTTGAGCAGTTGACTTGACCCTTACACTTAGAAACACTAACTAGAGAAGATTCGGAGATCACACACCTTTGTTGACAGTGTGACCTAACCCTTGGAGTAGAGAGTTTTAGTTTTAACCTCTTGGTGGTAGCGTCGAGGCCTTACGATGTCATTCTTGGTATGTATTGGCTATCCACAGTTCATGCCCAGATTGACTGTTTTAGGCAAAGGGTGTGGTGTGTCCGCAATGATGGGACGAGGTTCTCCTTCGTCGCTGAAAAGGAGACCCAGGCAGTACAGGATAGACTCATGCATAGGAAGGCACAAACAATTTCACATTAGTTGGCTAGCCTAGACCTTGGCGCAGCAGATGTTATGAGTTTCCAGTTTCCGGCAGCAGTGGCTGAATACAAGGGTGTCTTTCCGAAGGATTTCCCCAAACTACCTCCCCATTGGGAGATAGATTTCTGCATTGAGTTGCAACCCAGGACGACACCGATATCAGCATCAGCATATCGGATGGCTCCTACAAAGCTTCGTGAGCTGAGGTTGTAGTTGGAAGACTTGTAGAAGAAGGGCTTTGTGAGACCCAGTGTTTCACCCTGGGTGTCCCTAGTGCTGTTTTCCAAGAAGGCAGACGGGAGATTGAGTCTATGTGTGGATTAGTGGCACTTGAACCAGGTGACCGTGAAGAATCGATATCCACTACCAAGGATCGAAAACCGATTCGACTAGTTAAGAGGGTCATGATGGTTCTCAAAGGTTGATCTACGATCAGGATATCATCAGTTGTGAGTACGGGATGGGGATGTATCTAAGACAGATTTCATATGTTTCTATGGTCACTATGAGTACTTGGTGATGCCCTTAAGCATGAAAAACGCCCCGGTAGTGTTTATGGGACTCATGAATCCGATCTTTTAGCCCTATTTGGATCGGTTTGTAGTGGTTTTCATCGATGATATCCTTGTGTACTCTACGTCTGAGGAGGAGCACACGAGACATATGAGGATAGTTCTGGACACACTCCGAGAGCACCAGTTGTACGGGAAGCTCTCGAAGTGTCAGTTCTGGATACAGGAGGTACACTTTATGGGACACGGTATCTCAGCAGATGGTGTGGCAGTGGACCCAGCCAAGGTGGAGGAAGTGCTAGCATGGAAGCCACCCCGAAGTGTGATGGAGGTGTGGAGTTTCCTGGGGTTGGAAGGCTACTATTAGAGATTCATTCTTGATTTCTCTAGGATTTAAGCACCCATGATAGCTTTGACCTGAAAGGGGTAGCCTTTCGTGTGGATCGAGAGATGCCAGTAGTATTTCCAGTCGTTAAGACAGAGTCTGACGAGCACCCCGATCTTGAGATTACCGGAGGAGGGTGTTGAGTACGTAGTGTTTTGCGACTCATCAGGAACCAGGCTTGGTTGTGTCCTGATGTAGAGGCAAGCAGTGATTGCCTATGGCTCACGTCAGTTGAGGCCACATGAGCAGAACTATGTGACCCATTATCTTGAGTTAGCATAAGTGGTCTTTGCATTGAATATGTGGCTACACTACCTGATGGTCGAGTAGTTTACCATCTACTCTGATCACAAGAGTCTCAGATATATCTTTTCTCATAAGGATCTGAATTTGAGACCAAGACGATGGCTTGATTTCCTCCAGGATTACGACTTTGAGATCGTTTACACACCTGGGAAGGGGAATGTTGTGGCAGACACTCTCAGCAGAAAATCCAGTTCATAGTTGCTGGATGAGGTGATGAGGCAATTGGCCTCCTTACAGTTATCCTTCATGGATAGAGATGAGGGAGCTTACCTTCAGTCGATGGTTGTTACCCCTCCACTATTACAGTGAGTCAGGGAATCATAGCTCGAGGATGCTAGCTGTGAGACTCTACGAGCTCAGATATCTGCGGGTGATGCTGCCGATGGATATTCAGTAGGCAGGGAGCATGTTGTTCTTTTCAGAGGGTGCCTGGTAGTACCAGTGACGTTGCGAGAGGAGGTTCTAAGGGAGTTCCATACATCCCCTTTTGCAGTGCATCCAGGAATGGAAAAGATGTATCAGGACCTCCGACGTCAGTTCTGGTGGCTAGGAATGAAGAAGAGTGTGACAGAGTTTGTTTCTCGGTGCCTTACTTGTCAGCAAGTAAAGGCTAAGCACCAGGTGCAAGTGGGTTTGACTTAGATCCTTGAGGTTCCAGAGTTGAAGTGGGATGGGATATCCATGGACTTCGTGATGGGTCTACCACGTATGTCCAGGGGACACGATGCCATCTGTGTGATCGTTGATCAACTCACCAAGTCGGACCACTTCCTAGACATATAGGATCAGAGTTCAGTAGAGAGCTTGGGACTCCTCTACGTGCAAGAGATAGTTCGACTTCATGGAGTTCCATCAATGATCGTCTTAGATCGTGATGCTCGTTTCACATCCTGGTTTTGGAAGGGATTGTAGGAAGCTTTTGGGACTCAGTTACGCTTGAGCACAGCGTTTCATCCTCAGACTGATGGTCAGACGGAGCGAACCATCTAGGTTTTGGAGGATATGCTACGAGCTTGCATACTTGACTTCAGACGTAGATGGGAGGATCACCTACTACTGGTGTAATTTTCTTATAACAACAGTTATCATTCCACTATTGGTATGGCACCATTCGAGGCTCTGTACGGGCAACCTTGCAGGTCACCACTTTGCTGGACTGACCCAGGAGAGTTAGAACTCATAGGCCCAGAGATGGTGCGATCTACTACGGAGAAGGAACAGGTCATCTAGGAGTGGATGAAGACTGCACAAAGTCGGCAGAAGTCTTATGCCGACAAGAGACAGAGGCCCTTGGAGTTCGAGGAAGGACACCATGTGTTCCTTCGGGTCTCACCTCGATGGGGATTTTGGAGATTTGGCTGAGGCGACAGGATATCTCCGAGGTTCATCGGCCCTTTTCAGATTCTAAGTAGAGTTGGTGAGGTGACATACCGCTTGGATCTACCTCCTCAGATAGACCGGGTACACAACGTCTTCCATGTGTTGCAGCTGCAGAGGTACGTGCATGATCCATCGCACGTTATCAACTAGGGCGAGCTGGACATCGATGATGGAGCAAACTTTACTGAGTACCCAGTGTAAATCAAGGATCGGTAGGAGAAGATCCTTCTTGGGTGAGCTGTTTTCTTGGTGCGTGTCCGGTGGAAGTACGGGAACCTCCAAGAGAGCACGTGGGAGCGGGAGGCTCAGATACTTGTGCAGTACCCACATCTTTTTGAGTAGCCCTTGTTTTGGATTTTCGGGGACGTAAAATCCCTAAGGTGGGTGTGATGTAATGTCTCAAATTTTCCATTCTTTATTTTTAATAATATTTGGGAATTATTTTGAGACCATTCTTCGAGACAACGTGTAGTTTCGAGGCCCGGTAAGCCCGGAACAAATGTTTGAATTTAATTAAATAATTAAATTGCCCGCGCATGTGTTTCTACTAAAAGAGTGGAATAACTCTTGAATGGGTGCATGGATCAGAAATCTGAGGGCGCCGTTGCATCCAGAGCAGCGGGTTTACCCTATAAGATACCTAACATCGACTGGCACAGGTTGGTGGAAAAATCTGGTTTTGGACGTAACCGTAATAAAATAATTAATTTAAAATATTTTATTAAATCTGTTGCAGCAGATATATTTTATCCTTTTTAAATAAAGGCTTGCGTAGGGGTCTAGGGTTACAAAACCTCATAACCTTGAATCCCCTAGAGGCTCTGGGAAAGCTTTGGAGGAAATTCCCAACGCAACGATGACGCGGCGACCGGATCTTCGCCAGCGAACACCGCGAATCCAGGTAGGATGTTTGTCTGGTGATTTCTTTTCCTCGTTCTTGATTCCTACGACAAACACGGACTAATCCATGAACAGATTAGCCCACAGATCGGTTGTATTTGCAGGATGGGCTATTTGCGGGAATCATGGGGATTTTATTCTTGAAATTAATTTGGTTTTCATTCAACCTTCTAATGGTGATGAACCAAGATCGACACAAACATCGATTGGGGTTCGTCCCTCTCGATTGTCGTGTTTTTATCTCCCGGTTTCTACGCGTTCTTCGTGTGCGTTCTACATGTTCTTGGAGGAAATAAATCATTGAACATTCATTTGTTGACAAAATGATATGAAATCAAAGATCCAACATCAGGACGACCTTGAGCGGGTGCGACAATGACGACGACAGACACATTGATGCTGTTCGGGAATTCCCGTTTTTTGATTGTTTTCATGCGGGTGGATCGATACGCGTTATCAAGGCTGATTGGAAGCCCGAAACTGACAGAATCGGTTTCGTAGGGGTGGGACAACCCCAAATCTAGAGTTTCATGATGATCTGGCGGTTGGATCAAGAACCAGAGGATTGGTCGAGGCGCGCGGAGGAAGAGAGAGATTCTGGAAAAATCCCGACTACACGGCGTGTAGTATGAGCTACACGACATGTATTTGTTGGCGGGTTACCCGAATTGTACTCCGGGAGTACACGGACACGGGTAGGGTATATGGCCAAGGACACGCCATGTATACCCTTCCCCGGCCAGACCCGGCCAGATACACGGGATACCCTGTGTACTGGTACACGGGCAAGCGACATGAACATGGACACCGTGTACGAGCATACAGCTAGAGTACATGGGTGTTTTCCAGTTGTAAGGACACAACGTGTACATAAACTTACACACCGTGTATATGATTTCATATATTACTTTGACTTCTGACATGGGCTGTTTACACGGGCAGTACTCAGAGTCAAGGAACACGGCGTGTAAGCCTACTACATGCAGTGTAGTCTAGTTTTACACAGACTGGACAGATGACATGGGCCGTTACATGGGCAGTACCTGGGGTCAAGGAACACGACGTGTAACCATACTACATGCTGTGTAACCAATATTACTTGGCTTGATCTAGTTGCCTTATAGGACTTGGGTTAGTTTCCTTAGGGTTTGTCACCTTGGTCTTTCTCTTGAAGGTTCCCGATATCATCTCCTACATACATGAGTATGATCCCTTCAGTAGGATTTCCTGAATAGAGTTGTTTGAATACCCTCTATGAGACTTGGATCTGAATCCTCTATTCCTTCCTAGAACCCTAGGCAGAGTTATTGGTATCGACGTGACCATATTTACCCAGGCGCCGATCCTCTGCTTAACGGATTAGTTCTGACCGAGTTGTCAGAATCACCCTATGACTATTGGCAGTGATCCTAATCCGAGTGTTCTATCTCAAGTACTCGTGGAGTGTGTTATCCCAGAATGAGTACTTCGTATTTTCTCTCTCTTTAGACCTAGGAGTGTGTTCTCCTTGTTACATGCTTAGTGGAATCTTCAGGCTGGTTTTTAGTGGTGGCTTTGCGATAGTCGTTTGAGTATGAGTATATCTAGATATTCTTGTTATATGTTCTGTAAACATATACTGTGTAGAGCTGACTACATATTTACTTTGTGGTGTTTTCCATTTTTTTATTCTTTTGTGGTTTCGGGGTGTCCTACTGGGTATTTTATACTCACCCCTGCACGGGCTTCGCCCGCATGTGTTGTGTTTTGTGCAGATGAGCGAGCTTTTGATAGGATTCTAGGCGGACCAGGACCAGACAGTGCTTAGTGAGACCAGGCGGGCTGAGGTGTGTTCCTACGACTATGGATCGCAGTCCCAATACTTTTATTTACAGGTTGGACTTTGTTACAGACTCTCTTTTGGTGGGCTTGTACTTTTGGCCCAGGGTTTTACATTCTTGTACTTTACTTTCCTATCGTACTATGTTGGTTGGGTTTTAGTGTATGCATGCATTTCCCCTTTTTAGTAGTTTTTACATTTCAGCCTTTTGGGCTTGGAGATATGTGTATGTGTGTACAGGTGTATAGGAAATTCCTCCCATGTTAGTGATATGCCTACCCGGTGCTAGTCACCAGCCCCTGGCCTATTGGGGGCGGGCTTGGGGAGTTGCGGCTCGGGTCCCACTGGGACGGGTCGTGACAACTACAATAAATTTGTTGATGTAATCTCTAAAGACTCTATTCATTAAGTTTATAAATATTTTTGGAACATTATTGAGTCCAAAAGGCATCACTATGAACTCATAGTTTCCGTACCTCATTCTAAAGGAAGTCTTAGAAATATCTTCCTTTGTCACATTAAATTGGTGATATACCAACCGAATTTCCACCTAAGAGAAATAATTTTCCCCATGTAGTGGATCAAACAATCCATCTATCCATGGAAGGGGATACTTGTTTTATATCAGGATTCTGTTGATCTCATAATAATCAATACATAGGCACATTGATCAATCCTTATTCTTGATGAAGAGGATTGGTTCACCCCATAGTGAGGAACTTGGGAAAATAAAACCCTTATCCAAATTATCTTATAACTACTTCCTCAGTTCTTCCAACTCAATGACGGCTATTCTATAAGGTTTCTATGATATAGGTAGAGACCTGGGAATAAGTTTAATTGAGAACATAACCTCTCAATCAGGAGGAAGACCAGAAAATACTTTAGGGAACACATCATTATAGTACCATACAATGGGAATGTCTTCAATCATGGTTCTATCCTTTGTCTAAATCATTTTATCCAAATATACATGTTCATAAGGCAATAATATCCACATTTTAGATGATGGATCTAACGAAGATTTATCCACCTACTTACACTTTTATATAATCGGAGGATTCTTTGGGATGTGAATACAGATCTCCCTTTATCAACAATTGATGTGGGATTTGTATAAAGATATCCAATCTATGCCCAAAATAGAATCAAAATCCACCAAAGGAAGTAAGATCAAATTGTATGGGAGGTTCAATCTATAGACATTAACCAAGGAGGAGTTATATACTTTGGATGTGATAATTTCTCTATTTTCTATTCTCATAAATAACTCAACCTCCATATATTGAGATTGCATTTTAATAGTTATACTAATATTTCAAGATATGAACGAACACATAGAACCATAAATGATAGTACATTCACTATTCTTGAATGAATAACTAGTATTCCTATCACCACATAATTTTAAGGCTCCACCACAAAAGTAGTGGGGATATAAGACTTCCCTTTCTCCTTTGGATTTGGTGGATGATGATTCCAATTACCCTCTTGGAATTGAGGTTTAGTGTACTAGCTTACATATTTCCCTTTCTCACTATAGTTTAAGAATTGAACAATGGTTGTGCTCTCCTTTCCTCCACCACATTTCCCTATTTCCTTGTGTCTCTTCGATATTCATGATCTTGGTGGCCTTCTTTCCCTAACTTATAGAATTTCCTTGTGTCTTTAAGGAAATTACCATGATGATTATTACCATATTTTTAAATGTGGGTGGTTGGTATTTCTTTACACCTTTCTAATTAGATTCCCTAGCATGAAACTCCATATTTAGTTTCTTTTCATCATATCCATGGGAGAATTCTCCAAACTCCATCTCCACTTTGAGATTACATTGAACAACTTCTTCATAACTCCCAAAGTCTCAAATTTCTAGAGCCTCTCAAAGGTTTGGTTTTAAACCACTAAAGAGTCTATCAATTGTTTCATCATTATGGATAAAAAAACCCAAATCGTACCTTGCAAGCCTTGTGAAATTTTCTTTATTGTCCATGAAATATTCTCTTACCTTTATATTCATATCTATGAATTCTATATCCATATTTGTATGAATAGTTTGAGGGAAATACTTGTTAAGAAACATTATCTTAAATTATTCCCACTCCATATCTTTAATCTCATCCTTTGTCTTCGGGTTCTCAATCAATGCCCACCATTGGATGGACCCTCCTTCTAAATGATAAACAGACAGAGTCACATTCTCCATATCAAAACAGTGAAGCACATAAAATATCTTCTCCATTGAGTTGACCCACTATTCTATGATGAGTGGATCAGAATACTCACTAAATGTTGGTGATCATTTCCACATTATTCATGTTATTGTTCATGTTGTGAGACAAATTGGTAAGAATCACTATGAATTTTTTTAATCTACCTCCCAAGGAATTGGGGATGTCATCTAGGAAATCTCTACATTTTCCCTAAAATGGATTGTTTTCTGGATTCTCATGGTTTAAACCATTTTCTAAAAAAAAGTTTAGAACAAAACACAAGACAACAATTCATGAATAAGTAATTTTTCATTTGTGAAATTAAATCTAAGGTAATATTTAGTGGGATCCCTATTTTTGGAATTTTTGTTAAAAAAATATTCCTGGGTGATCAAATATACTTAGTCTCATACTAAGGGTTTTACTTAAGGTTCTCTAATCCTAATTCCCGAATTAACTAAACCTATCTCTAATACCAATTATAGCGACCATAATTTTTATTACATGACTATTACATCATTTTAGTGATAAAAAACATAATAGTGTTACAAATATTAGATTAAGCGGCTTAGAATCTTGAGAAAATTTGGCTTATACATAACTTCTACCAAATAAAACATAAAAATTATTTAATTCCTTCTTCTCTAGGTTCTTAGTGATCTTTGTGTTCTCCTTACTACAGGTAATCACTTGAGGATATACATCAAATAAATGGGTGAGTTAAAATCTCAGTAAGAGGATAGATAAGAAAATGAATGAATATAATATAGGGTTAGCATAATCATCATAATAATACCATAATAATTGTATAATCATCATAATCATGAGAGGAAACTTTAGATAAAGCTATGTACAGAAATAATGCATAAAAATGAAATATCAGGTCTTAGTGGTCATCTACCACATATAGTTGTGAATAAAGATAACATCATGTTCATGCATATTTCACTTTATCTCATGAGATTCATCAAATTACCCTATGAATTGGAGTGGTATATAATTTTGGGAACACCCATCACATCATAACATTTTCATGTGCTATATAATTTCGGGTGAACCCATTACATCATAACATTTACATAATCTTGCATGCCACATATAAAATATATCAATCTTGGACATAAAATAACCCATGGAAAGGAATAGGTTTCATTTTTTAAAGAATAATTTATTGAATAAAATTTTTGGTGCCCAAAATAAATAGGAAATAATATAATTGGTAAGAATCCTCAATCTTGAGTGGGGAAGAAACAATCTCATGAGAAGTAAAAGTTGTGTTTTTAGAAAGAAGATTACATTTGAAAAAATCTTTTCATTTTTCCTAAAATTAGATTGGAAACATGTATATCTATAAAAGAAAAGAGAAGTATAAATAAATTATATTTAAGAAACATTAATGTAACATCCATATTGAAAATGGTGTGAAATAGGGAAAACCCAAAGGAAGAGAGTTGGGTTAAAAATTCCCTTACATTATGTCCGAATTATTTATTTTCTTTAATATCCCGAATAATAAAATTAATTTCATTAATTAATAAATTTTGAACCATTTATAAATATATTTTATTCATTATAGTTTTATTAAGTTCATTTATGGGATTTTCAAAGAGTTATAGAGTATAATTGCATCGTATGGGGGTGTTTGTTTTCTATGTTTCATGATCAGTTCACTTGAATATGAGTATGGAATTTTATATAGAATGAGTATAATAATCCAAAATTTAAATTGTGTCTTCTTAATTAAAATATAGAGTTTTAAATGGTTATATAAATCATTTTTTTAAATGGTATGAGGATGAATCATTAGATAAAAGGAAAGTGACAGTCATTTAGATTTTTTAGTGTTTTTTCGAACATCACAAACCAGTTTTGTTCCACTATTTATTATTTTTAATTTAAGTTAGTTCCAGAAAATAAAAATTACCATGAACCAAGTCGGGTCGCCATCCGAACCGTTGCCCGAGCCAGCCCGCGACAAGGCCCGAAGGGCGATCCCGATCCCCACGGGCTGGCACAAGTGCCCGAGTATCAAAATAAACTCTGGGACCGATTTTACCAGAACAAAAAGATATAAAGCAGTCAACAAAATAAATCCAACCAAAAGTAATATTCACAGCCAAATAAGTCTTTAACCAAAACCAGATTTTTGAGTCACATGTAAAAAAAACCAAAACCCAAAGAATACTAAAAGTATGGTGACAAAAAACTCCCCCAAAAACTATCACTCAGTGAGAGGACACCACCCTCAAGCCACCACCACAATGCCACGTCAAGAGGCCAACTAACAACCTGAACCACCACTTCCAAACACTGGAACCTTAACTGTATTAGACGTAATCAAATCACCCAAGGGTGTAAGTAGGGTCTGAGAAATCCCCATTAGTATGTCACTAAGAAAATATTCCACACACAAATATTAAAAGACAATTACATTTGCAATGTTAAATAAAAGAAAGAAATAAATTCTTAACAATGTTAGTGAAAACAGTTTTCATAAAATGACTTTAAAGAGAAGTAGTTTAGAACAAACACATATTTGTGTAGTGAATTAAGTGACATATCATGTATCATCGGTGTGCACAAAGTAACTGGTAGCACCAAAGGATGGGAGAGGCCCTATGGGTACTAGAAACCAGTGGGACCCTAGAACATCGTGTCTTGGTGAAACACGGCTTAAAAGGCCATGACCCTCAGAAAAACGTGGCGTAGAAGGACACAACCCTCAGAAAACGTGGTTTAGAAGGCCATGACCCTCATTCATCATATGTTAAGTTAGTGTTGCAATCGTCAAACCTTCCAGTGAAACTGGGCCGAGCCATCTCCAGAACAGTAGGTCACTAGTCCTAGTCTCCTCACCTAATGGCCTAGGCTTCCCCCCTTGTGCTCACCTAAAGATCAAAGTTCACATAAGAAGTCACTTTAACACTTAAAACCAAACGAGGTTCTTACACACAAGAACATGTCACCCGCATGCTAATATCCTCTTTTATAACCACACACACACCAATTTTTTTTAAAACTTAACTTTCACCGCTAACACATTAAATTAAACCAGCTACATCATTTTATAAAAAACATTTTGTATAATCAGGAAAACCAATAAAACAAAATCATCAAATAGTTTCAAAACATGTCGAAAAATATTTAAAGGGAAAAAGTCACTAAAAATATTTTCCAAGACAACCACATTTATAATACTATGCCAAAACATAATTGCACCAACCACATTTCCCTAACACACACATTGCGCGGTTTTTAAAACTCTGATAAATAGTCCAGATAGGTTTTCACAATGAAATTCACCAGTATCACTTAAACATACCTCTAACAAAATAAATGCACAATAAAACTCAGTCAAAGATAATTTCGAAGTATGTAAACATATAGACAAAATCACTAAATTAATTAGATGAGAAAGAAAATAATTGTAAATTAATATGCGTGTGCAGAATCACCTACCAACCTGTAGCATATTTCACAAACTCGATGAGCAAAGGTCGTTGCATGCCCACCATGCCTCAAGTAGACCACAAGAAACCTTAAAACGGGGAATTAAATTAATTGTGTCAAGAAATGACCACTCAGAACTCAAAATCCATTTGCAACCTTTCACCAAAAGAGAAGAAGTTCACCAGAGAGAAAAAAAAGAAGGTCACCTCAAGGGTTGAGTCGAGTAGAGGGAGTCTCCAAAGAGTTGTGTCGCATCAGAAACTCACCTAAAAGGGAAGAGGGTGGCTCGATGCGGAGGAGGGAATGAAGGTGCTGTTGTCCGGATGAGGGAGGAGGAGGGGCGAGGTAGCAGGGGGGCGGTCGAGTGATCTATTGGATATGGGATGGTGAGGCGCAACTGGCCAAGCGATAGGGAAGCAGAGGCAAGGTAGCAGGGGGAGGTAGGGTGCAGTGCCAGACAGAGAGGGCGCGATGCCACAAGAGGTGGAAAGGGAAGACCAGTCCGACGAGGGGAGAAGGAGCAGTGGGTATTCGACGCAAGGCTAGGTGTGAGGCAACAAGGCAAGCTGGGGCGAGGATGGCCTGTGCGAGGCAGGTCGTGGCGAGGCTAGCCGGTGTGAAGTCGAACTGGTCCAGTGAGAGGAGGAAGAGGAGCTGACCTATGGTTTTTGCTGGAGGCAGCATGAACCAGGTGAAGGAAAATTAATAGTGCACCGAAGGAGGTAAGAAATGAATTAAAAAAAGAAAAAGGAAAGAAAGGATACAAAAAGTGAAGAAGAAAAAAAAAATAAATGTAAAATTAAATAAATAAAACTTAAAATAAAACAAACTAGAAACAAATATAATAATAATAATAATACTCATAATAACTATTAATTAATCTCAATAATTAACCTCAATTAATCTAATTAATTTTAATAAAGTTAATAGTAACAACTTAATTTAAATATCAAAAATGATAATGATAATATCAATTATAATAATTATATATTTCTTCCCATTAGGCTAGTTAACCACCCACCTACTGGGCAGGACATATGTCAAACTGGCGAAGACAAACGGCTTTGCCCGTGCCTTGCTTGCATGTTGGGAGATTTCAAGCCGATGATCATTTATCAGCACAAAAGATGCACCACACGTGTTGGGAACGACTTCATTTATCTGTGCAAAAAGAAAAAAACTCAAATCGGGATCGAACCACATTCTAGAATGAAATTATTAAAATTTCAAATAAAATTATGAGAGGAAAATAAAAATTAAAAACATAACTCGATACGAAGTCCGAGTGTGACAATTCTACCCACCATGAAAACTTTCTGCCCTCAGAAAATCAATTCGAAGCCTGATGTGAGAATAGAAATGGGTACTCCTACTCAAACCAAGAATTCCGCTCCCAAGTCTCATGCTCTTCATTCCCATGATTCCAGAGAATATGACCCAATAGAATGGAATTTCCACAAAGCACCTTCTCCTGAGAATCCACTATCCGCACTGGCCGCTCAAACACTGATAAGTTTGGCTCAATCTCTAACTCCTTCCAATTCAACACATGTGACAGATCGGGATTATACTTTTACAGTTGGGAGAAATGAAATATATCGTGAATCGATGTCAACTGTGAAGGCCAAGCTAAACTGTATGTGATGTTTCCAATCCTCTTAGTAATCTCGAAAGGATCAATATACCTCGGTGTCAGCTTTCCCTGCTTTCCCAAGCGATGGTGACCCAAGCGGGGGGCCACCCTCAATAATACTCTGTCCCCCACTGAAAACTCAAGATCTCGATGCCTCTGATCTGCATAAGATTTGTGGTGACTCTGAGCTATCAAAAACTGCTTTCTAATCAACTTGACCTTCTCAAACGTCTCCTGAACAAGACTCGGTCCCAAGAGTGAGGTCTCTCCTACCCTAGCCCAACACAGAGGAGACCAACAAGGCCGACCATAGAGCGCCTTAAAGGGTGCCATTATAATAAAGGATTTGTAACTGTTATTATAAGAAAACTCGACCAATCCCAAATGGCTATCCCATGAACCTTCAAAATCCAACACACATGTACAAAGCATGTCCTCCATAATCTGGTTCACTCGCTCCTTCTGGCCATCCGTCCGAGGGTGTTATGCCGTTCTCATATTAATCGACAACCCCAAAACCTTCTGGAGACCTCCCCAAAACTGAGATGTAAAGCGGGGGTCCCTATCAAAAACAACTACAGATGACACACCATGAAGTATGACCACTTCTTGAACATACAAACATCCCAGCTGCTCCACCTTTGTTGTATCTCTGATTGGGATAAAGTTAGCTGACTTGGTCAAATGATCAATCACTACCCAAATATCATTCCTCCCCCGAGGTGTACGAGGAAAGCCAAAAATTAAGTCCATGGAGACCTCTTCCCACTTCCAGATAGGAATGGGTAATGGTTGGAGCAGGCCAGATGGTCTCTGATGCTTTTCTTTCACCTGCTGACAAGTGTAACATCTTGATAAAAATACGGCTATGTCCCATCTCATACCTGACCAGCAGAATTAGCGATGAACATCATAATACATCTTGGTTGCACCAGGATGGACGAACCACTAATATTGGTGGATATCCTGAATCACCACCTTCCGTAGAGACAATGACACCACTGCATGGACATTTAAGCACAGGATTCTCTCTGGAGACAAAGACCAATCATAAGGAGTCTCCTCACCATGAAGCAAATTCATAGATCACTGACACAGCTCATCACTGGGATGCTCCTGCTGAATCAACTCTGGAAGAGTGGGAGTCAACTAAATTCTATCCAAGAAAGTACCTCCACTATGCTCCATGCTCTCCAAGTGCATCTGGGTAAAGAGACCCATAAAAGTCTACTCATCGCTGGACTTCCTCAACGCCTACACTAGTACCTTCCTACTCAATTCATCAATCACCACATTACCCTAGCATGAAGTATAGAAAATGTCAAAGTCAAATACCTACAGATACTGGATCCAGCGGCGCTGCCACATATTGAGATCTTTATGAGAGAAAATGTAGCCTAGGATCTGATGGTCAGAATAGACCACAAATTTTTCCCCAAAGTGGTAGTGACTCCAAGTCTTTAAGGCTTGCATCACTAATTCCAACTCCAAGTCATGAGTCGAATAATTCATCTCATGCGACCAGAGATTACGAGAACCATAAGACACTACATGATTATCTTGCATGATTACACACCCAAGGCCCATACTTGATGCATCACAATAAACCACATAGCCCTTCCCAGACTCTAGTAATATCAACACTGGTGTGGTGGTCAATCGCCACTTCAACTCCTCCAAGGATTCCTGGCACTATGGGCTCCAATAAAACTTCACCCCTTTCCGAGTGAGTGTGGTCATGGAGGAGGCAAGCTGTGAGAAGTCTCGAACAAAACACCTATAAGAACCTACCAGGCCCAGAAAACTCCTGATATCAAACACATTCCTTGGCTGTTCCCACGAAATCATTGCACTGAACTTATTAGGATCCATTGAAACCCCCTTTTCTAAGATGACATGCCCAAGAAACCTCACTTCCCTGATCCAGAAAGTACACTTCGAGAGTTTGTCATATAGGCAGTGATCCCACAAAGTGCCCAAAACAATGCGTAGGTGATTCTCATGTTCCTCCTTAGATTCAAAATAAACTAGGATGTCATCCGCAAATACCATGACAATGGAGTCGAGATATTGGTGGAACACCCTATTCATGAGTTCCACGAAAACTTCCGGGGAATTTTTCAATCTGAAATCATGAATAGATACTCGAAGTGACCATACCTACTTCGGAAAGCCATATTCAGAATGTCTTGTTCTCTCACCCTGAGTTGGTTGTAACCTGACCGCAAGTCGATTTTGGAGAACCACTTTCTCCCCCTCAACTGGGCAAAAAAATCATCAATTTGAGGCAAATGGTATTTATTCTTGATAGCTACCTTATTCAATTTTTGGTAATTGATGCAGAACTGGAGGGTTACATCGACCTTATTTGCGAATAAAAATGGGGTGACCCAAGTAGAGACGCTCGGTCGAATGAATCCTTTGGATTCCAAATCGTCCAGATGTATCTTTAGTTCTCTCAATTTGGTGGGGGCCATGCGATATGAGGGAAGAGATATAGGCTGTGTTCCCAGCGCTAACTCAATCGATAACTCTACATCCCACTCCATAGGTAAGGCTGAAAAATTATTTGGGAAGACTTCTGGGTACTCATCCACTACATGAGGTAAATTGCCCTGAGAAACACCACCACCATCCTCCAGTGCGAGCGATGAAAACTGATAAGCAAGATTCCCCAACTCAGGGAGTGGAGGTCCCGCGTGACCCGACCGAGGATCCCATTCTCCATGAAATAACTGAGGACTCCCATCTGGTGCCATAAAACCAACTCGGCGCTGACAGCAGTCAATATGAATTTGAAAGAACACCAGCCAGTCCATGTCGAGGATCACATCAAATAGGTCCATATCAAGGACAAAGAAATCCCACTCCATCTCAACTGCTAATACATAGAGCGCGCATGACAGACACCTAAGGCCTTGCTCCATCTTTTTCCCCAACGGTGTTACCAACTCCATGGCAAGAGATAATAGCTCAGTTAGTAGGTTCAACAGGTTCACAGGATGGGAAGATATAAATGAAACTAAAGCACCAATATTAAATAAAATTGCAGCTATAGAAGATGAAATCAGAATGGTACCTCGAACAGTCGAAGGTCCTGCATCAGATCCCACTGGTGCCTGATCCACAACATGCAAATTTCTGGTCCCTGCTTGAGAAAGACCACTCGGCTAAGGCTCTGCCCTGAACTGGATCTACCCTAAAGACAATCTGGTCCTACCACCACAACCACCGAACCAAGATCCTATCGCACTGGTTGGCTCTGACTGGACTGATACCCCTCTGGAAGCCATAGATCCAGTCCCACTCTGGTAAGGGCATACAATCCTGCAGAAGCGTTGTAGATGTCCCACAACTCCACAACCATGGAAAGGTCTGGGAGGGTATGAGCATGCATGTAAGATATTCCCTAACCTTCCACACTGATGGAACACCATGTACGCTGCACCAGAATCCCCAGATGAAGTCTGCCTGGGAGGATGACCTGAGTGGCCACCACTCTTCTTCCATTGCTCATCACACTTCCTCTTCTTCTCAGATGAACTGCCACTGCCAAACCCTGACACTGATCTAGAAAACCCTAAATTTTCTCTCTGGTCAATCTCGACCATGCAAGCACAATCGACCACCTCAGCAAAAGTTCTCAGCTTGAACAAGAAGACATGAGAGTGGATCTCTGGTCGAAGGCCCTTCTCGAACTTTTGAACTTTAAAATATTTACTTGAAACAATTTTAGGTGCATACTGTCCTAGCTCAGCAAATCGGTTTGCATGCTCCATCACTATCTGATCCCCTTGTGAAAGATCCATGAACTCCCAGGATCTGTCATAGGCTAGGAAATCGGGACATTACTGCTCGTTAAATATAGCCTTGAAATCCTTACAACTCATCTGCTCATGTTTCCTAGCCTAAATCACTAATTCGCACCACTTGCGACTGGAACCCTCTAGCTGGAAAGAGGTACAGTTTACCCTGACTTCCTCTGGCATACCAAGGAACTCGAACATATGATCTATCTTTTCAAGCCATTCCTCTGCCTCTTGAGGTTCTGAGCTACCTTGTAATGAAGGAGGTTTATTCTTCAGAATTTCTTGAGCTTTATCCCTTTTGGAAAAAAACTCATCTCCTCTAGCTGGAGTAGGGTCGGGGGTAGGAGTTGCCCCTATCCTAAAGTCTGTACAGCTCGGACCACGACTTCTACCAATCTATGATCAAGCGGTGAGGGATAACTCTCCCTGAATTTCTCCTGTGGGTGTGTATAAGCTCTCCGGGGAGGTATCTTGCTGCAAAGATCAATAGTCATAAAATAACATCATTAATACATCATATCCAAAGAAAAGTCAAATTTTCAGAAAAATAAGTAATCCTCAGTAAACCAAATATGCAAAAGTAACATCATGACCAAACTATTCTTCCTCGCCTGATGTCCATGCACAGTCTGCAGCCTGCACGTCCCACCTGGAAGAGAAGTCAAACAAGCATCCCGACATCCCATGGCGACTCAGGGTCTGTCACGAGGTGTTCTGGCTAAACACCCTACTCGCAACCAGAATTCTAAGCCACAACAATCCTAACTCCTATCTAACCAGACTCATCCCAAATAAAATAAATCAGATAACAAAACCTCCCTATGATACCATTTTTTCACGAACCAAGTCGGGTCGCCATCCGAACCGACGCCCGACCCAGCCCGCGGCAAGGCCCGATGGGCGTTCTCGATCCCGACGGGCTGGAACAAGTACCCAAGTATCAAAATAAACTCTGGGAACGATTTTACCTGAACAAACAGATATAAAGAAGTCAAAAAAATAAACCCAACCAAAAGTAATATTCGCAACCACATAAGTCTTTAACCAAAACCAGATTTTTGAGTCACATGTAAAAAAAACCAAAACTTGAACAATAATAAAAGTATGGTGACAAAAAATAACCAAAAAACTATCTCCTGAAGAGAGGACACCACCCTCATTCCACCACCACAATGAAACATCAAGAGGCCATCTAACAACCTGAACCACCACTTCCAAACACTGGACCCTTACCTGTATCAGACGTAAACAAATCTACTTACACCCAAGAGTGTAAGTTGGGTGTGAGAAATCGCCCAAAAGGATGTCACCAAGAAAATATTCCACACACAAATATTAAAAGACAATTACATTTGCAATGTTAAATAAAAGAGATAAAGAAATGGTTAACAACGTTAATGAAAATAGTTTTCATAAAATGACTTTAAAGAAAAGTAGTTTAAAACAAACACATGTTTGGGTAGTGACTCAAGTGACATATCATGTATCATTGGTGTGTGAAAAGTAACTGGTAGCACCAAAGTATGGGAGAGGCCCTAAGGGTACTAGAAACAGGTGGGACCCTAGAACATTGTGTCTCTGTGAAACGTGGCTTAGAAGGCCACGAACCTTAAAAACCTGGCCTAGAAGGCCATGACCCTTAGAAAACGTGGCTTAGAAGGCCACGACCCTCAGTCATCATATGTTTAGTTAGTGTTTCAATCATCAAACCTACCTGTGAAACCGATCCGAGCCATCTCTGGAACACTAGCTCACTAGTCCTAGTCTCCCCACCTAATACCCCAGGCTTTCCTCCTTGTGCTCACCTAAAGATCAAAGTTCACATAACATGTCACTTTAACACATAAAACCAAATGAGGCGCTTACACACAAGAACATGTCCCCTGCACACTAATATCCTCTTTTAGAACCACACACACACCAAAAACTTTTTAAAACTTAACTTATGCTTCTAACACATTAAATTAAACCAGATGCATCATTTTATACTTTTTTTTATAATCAGTCAAACCACTAAAACAAAATCATTAAACAGTTTGGAAACATGTCACAAAATATTTAAAGGGAAATAATTCAGTCAAAATATTTTCCAAGACAACCACATTTTTAATACTACGCTAAAACATAATTGCACCAACCACATTTCCCTAACACACACGCTGCACGGTTTTCAAAACTCAGATAAATATTCCATATAGGTTTTCACAATGAAATTCAACAATATCACTTAAACATAACTCTAACTAAATAAATTCACAATAAAACTTAGTCAAAGACAATTTCACAGTATGTAAAAAAATATACAATAGCACTAAATTGATTAGATGAGCAAGAAAATGATTGTAAATTAATACTCGTGTGAGGAATCACCTACCAACGTGTAGCATATTTCACAAAAACGATGCGCAAAGGTCATTACACGCTCACCACACCTCAAGTAGACCACAAGAAACCTTAAAATGAGGAAATAAATTAATCATGTCTAGAACAGACCACTCGGAACACAAAATTCATTTGGAACCTTGCACCAAAAGAGAATAAGTTCACTAGAGAGAAAAAAAGAAGGTCACCGCAAGGGTTGAGTCGAGCAGAGGGAGCCGCCATAGAGTTGTTCTGTGCCATAAAATCACCTGAAAGGGAGGAGGGTGGCTCGGCGTGGAGGAGGGAAAGGAGGTGTGGCTGTCTAGATGAGAGAGGAGGAGGGGCGAGGTAGCAGGGGGGTGGCCGGGTGATCTGTTGGATGTGGTATGGTGAGGCGCGACTGGCCAAGCGAGAGGGCAGTAGAGGAAAGGTAGTAGGGGGAGTTAGGGTGCAGCGCCTGATAGAGAGGGTGCATCGCCACCATAGGGGGAAAGGGAAGACCGGTCTGGTGATGGGAGAAGGAGAAATGATTCTTCGATACAAGGCTTGGTGTGAGGCAACAAGGTAGGCCTGGGTGAGGCTAGTTGGTGCAAGGTAGGTCAGGGAAAGGCTGGTCGGTGCGAAGTTGAATTGGTTCGGTGAGAGGAGGAAGAGTAGTCGGCCTATGGTTTTTGCTGGAGGTGGCATGAACCAGGTGAAAGAAAATGAATAGTGCACTGATGGAGGGAAGAAATGAAAGAAAAAAAATAAAAAGTAAAGAAATGATAAAAAAAGTAAAGTAGAAAAAAAAAGAAATGAAAAAAGAAATAAATAAAACTTAAAATAAAACAAACTAAAAACAAATATAATCATAATAATAATAATCATAATAACTATTAATTAATCTCAATAATTAACCTCAATTAATCTAATTAATTTTAATAAAGTTAATGGTAACAACTTAATTTAAATATCAAAAATGATAATGATAATATCAATTATAATAATTATATATTTTTTCCCATTAGGCTAGTTTACCACCCGCGCACCGGGAAGGCCGTACGTCAAACTGGTGAATCCACATGGCTTCGCCTGTGCCCTGCCTGCGCATTGGGAGTTGTCAAGATGATGCTAATTTATCAGTGCAAAAGATGCACCACATGTATCGGGCATGACTTCATTTATCAGCGCAAAAGGTTCATGACTCAAACCGGGCTCTACCCACATTCCAGAAAACAATTATTAAAATGTCAAATAAAATTATGAGAGGAAAATAAAAATTAAAAACATACCTTGATATGAAGACCGAGTGTGATAAAAATGGTTATTAAAGAAATTTTACTATATTTACCAACCATTATAGTGGTTTTATGAATAGTATTTAAGGCATTAAAGGAAAATTAAAATGCATCATCCATGATGGCGGTAAGTTGACCCATCATGGGTGATGATTTCATCTTTAGAATAAAAGAGAGAAAGGAGTGTGATGATGGATATTATATTAAAATGATTAAATTATAGTATATATAGGATACAAGGGTTATCATGCACATTTGGATAGAGGAGGTGATTAGTTAATAAGAAAAGAAAACTAAATTAAAAAAATTAAAATGGAAATAAAGATGATTTTACCTCTTGAATTTATCCTCCTTATAGATTTTTTTTGGTCTTTTGAGGAGAAAAAGGGATCTTAGACATGCGGGAGGGGATTTTTAAGATATTTGATAATAATTTGGACAAGTCTCAAAGATTTGAAGGTTTTAGTAAAAGAGGTGGCGAGGGGTGATATTTATAGGGGTGGAGAGGAGTGTTTTCTTATTATTTTATTCAACAGATTATTATTTTGGCTCAAAACTATGAATAATTTGAGAATTATCACAAAATATATTAAAATATTGAGTAATAATTTGAGAATTTTTTGTTAAATCATCCTTACATTATCTATGAAATAATAATTCATGTATTTAGCTTTTATCGTAATTTATCATATTTTACCATTCAGAAACAATTCAAATATTTTAGAAAAATCCAAAAAATTCAACCAAAACATTTTTTGACATGTAGAATTAAAAAATGAACTCTATTTGATGAAAATAATTTTCTAAATATAATAAATTTAATTTTTAATTAAAATCATCATTTACTTGTAAAATACCAATTTTAAAATTATAACAGATTTTATAACACTGAAAAATTAAGTAAGGGCTCATAAAATTATCTTATAATCATAGGAAAACAAAAATTTAATTTATGGATATATTTTATGAAAATAAATTTTCTTTTAAATCATTTTATTAATTATAAAATTTCAATTAAATATTTATGACTTACAAAACTAGAGACACTTAATTAATAAATTTTAAAAAATTTATTTACTAATAATATGATATAATTATATCATATTATAATTTATAATATGAATAAATTTTATTTATACTTTTATAGTCTAGGTTACAATTCTATTAGACAATTCATTATTTTTAATGGTCATAATACTATTCCAAAGGTCAAGTTACTATTCCATCAGTATAGGTTCCTTACTTTTTGAAAAGTCATCTTATTTCATTAATTATTCATTTATAATGTTTTTATTGTGGTATTTATGTGATTTTATGTGATTTATGCTATATTACATAATTATAACAAGGTAATTTCCATTGATAGAATTCTAGGTTGTTACATACATAATTCATAACTGGCCATCCTTCTAATTTTCTTATTTAAAAAACTCATTGCATCCTAAACACCTTTTTATGTGATTTTGGTTTCTTATATATATTTTAAAATTCCTTTATCAATTTTGTAGTCATTTTATTTTATCTAATTTTAAAGGAAACTTTTCATTCCAAAGTCATCCCACTAGCACTAGTGACTTCTTATCCAATTATTCCAATTCTACCATATCTGTTTTCTCCAAACATACACTTGTTACTAAAATATACCATGAATTTTAAATCATATGATAATATAAATACAATATCAAAAAGAAAAAAACCTTCCCATCAAACCTATATACTTATACCTTACCTTCATTTGATTCCATAACTTCTTCCATAGTAAACTCCCAGTGAAAATGAAATATTATCAATGAAAGAGAGAGTAAAACCAGAGCTAGCTACATGATTTTATGAAAGTACTAAACCAAAAGATTTGATACGCATTTTTTGGAGGCATTCTACCATGTGACCACTAAAACCAGGATCCACATTCCATAATAAATCAACAAATAAAAAGTTCTATATAGTTTAGTACAATGGAAAAACAAACCTATAGAACTTTCCTCCCCTGCCTACCAGAAGTAGAATGTCAATACAACCTACCCACCACAAAAATTCGACCTCATAGAAAAATCAAGAAAATATCAAAATTAGTCAAAGGAATAGAAATACAACAAATGGAATAACATAAATTAAAGAAATAACATAAGGGATTAATATTATCCTTACTATATTCCCTTGTATTCATCGGATGTACAATAGTTACAATCAATTGAAAAATCCGTCTGCAAGAAATAATCTTATAATATTAACATTTTATAATTCCCCAATCCACTTTGCACGTTTCTAGAACACTATTATGATTTATGATGTCCTATTAATGAGGTCCCAACCCCATTTTATATAGATACTCAACCATTTGTCTCAGTTTCACTAAGCTCTATCCTTCATGGAAATTCTACCAATTGGTAAGAGACTGGTTATCTCTAGTGTCACTTTTGACTTTTAACAATTTCCTCAGTGAAAATTTATAGAATCATAATTCTAGAGATTTATTGTTCGCAAAACTTCTCTATTATACTCAATTCCATTAGAAGATATAAATTTTATATGGTTCCAATACCTCATAGAGAGGTTCTATTGTCGATATCTGAACACTATGCTGATCCATTATATGGTGAATGAAATTCAAAAGGATAAAATTACAATGAATTGAATATAGTTAACTAAAAATATAAATCAAATCACAACATTAGGGATAATGAACCTATAATTTATTCAAATAGAAATTTACTCATTAAAAATCATGAATCAAAAGAGAGATTGAAAAAGAAACCCTTAAATATTTCATAAAATTTAAATAAAAAACACTTAAAATATATAACCATATATGTATGCTTAAATTCAATTAATTTCATAAAAAATATCATATAAAATGTTTATGAAAGTTACATACACCACATAAAACAAAATAAGTGGTGAATATGAAGCATATCTCAATGAATGGAAAATTTAGATGAGAAAACCCTTACCTAGTATTTTTGATTGGTTAGGTGCACGCTAAAATCCTATATAATAAATTAAGGTTAATTATTATTAGTTATTTAACTTGATAATTTTTTTTATAACTCCTTATTACCCATATATTAATTGTTTATTGTTCAAATTAATCTTTAGGTGTCAATTGTCCTGTTTTCCCACACATGCTTCGGTTTGAAGGTTATGGTCCTTATTCTTTGTTCATGAGTTCATCAACAACAATTTTTTCATAAATATATATCACATGTTGTGGATATAGTTATTGATTTCCATGCTTATTTTATATAAATTGGGGTAACGTTTTTCATGAAAAACATAAAAATCATTTTTTTTAATTTCAATTAAATAAAAGAATCGATTTTATATATGATAATACTTCTATATATTACCATTAAAAAATTATTAAAACATATTAAATTAATAATTATTAGATAATATTACCATGATTTTAGTTTTCTTAGTCATTAATGATGTAAATCTTATAACATCATTCATGTAGAAGGTAAAACCGACCCTAAAAAGAACAAATTATAAAAAATGAATGAGTATGAAAATGTTATTATGTGGTAATAATATCACATTTAAATACACTTCGTGATTTATAAAATATGTTATTAAAGTGATAAAATAGATTCATGGAGAGGTAAATGAAAATATATATAATAATAATTAATAAAATTATAAAACTTAGGTGGAATACTTGAATCACCTTTTAGAGAAACTATTTTAAATGAGATTTTTGTGACTCCTTAATGATAATAACGGTGCAAAAATGTGAGAGAGACTTGTAAAAGATACAATTTTGGTAGGGATTTATGAGAATTTTGAAGGAAAGGTGTGTATTGAGGTGGGTTGAATAGGGTTACTTTTATAGATTATAAGGTGTGATGTTGTTTAAATACTCATTTATTAAGATAAAAGAAATTTCATATTAAATAGATGTGGATCCCAAATTTTCAATTAGTGAGGATAAGATAAGAGGAGGTTGATAAATATCTCATAAACACATTTAAATATAATGTTTTTTGATATTCTATGACCTTATCCCTTAATTTAACATTTTTACCACTTTAAACTTTATCAAATTGATTAACTTTTAGCATGCACTATAAAAAATATTTATCCCTATTTTTATTTGACTTTAGAAGAATTTATAAACATGGATACATCATTTATCAACATTTTGTAAAAACACTGTTCAATGCGATGTTTGTAAATCATGGGTGTTTTACCCATGTTTACAAATGTGGGTGGGGGGGGGGGGGGGGTAAACACTGATATGATACTCACATTTTATAAATGTAGAAAAATACACTATTTCTTTTTTTTAAACAATTTTTTTATTCACATATTTAATTTTTTTCACCCTTACAATCACACCCTCCCCCAACCCACCCCCACGGATACCCTTCTCACCCTCAGAAACATCACCCCCATCCACTCCCCTAAAAACCACCCACCCTATGAAACATTGCCTAACACCTGACCTACCCCTGACACATCGCACCACACCTTTCTCCCACCCTTGTTCCTCTTCCATCTATCCCAACACCCAACTTCCCCTCTGACTCCATTTCCCACCTCCCTCTCCCTCCCTTAAAATTATTATACGTGTCTAGTGGGCTCTAACCTGCGATGCAGGATGTATTTTCTGATGCCCAGACTACTCTTCATGGCATTCATATTTGATTATAAATGTATTATCTTATATTTAAATATTTTTGATACATTTATAAATTTATATATTAATTAATATATTAATATACATATATTTATATATTAATTAATATGTTAATATGAATATATTTAAATATAAAATATATATATATTAATATATATAAATTTATAAGTATATTTATATTAATATATCTATATATTCATATATATATATATATATGTATGCTTTCAAAATTAATATATATATATGTCTTAATTTATATATTATTGATCATTTATTAAATTTTTATTGATTGATATATATATGTATATAAATATATATAAACTAATATATATATATATATATAAATTAATATAAATATTCTTATTAATATATATATATATATATGTATTAATGATAATTTGATTAGTTTATATTAATTAATTATAGTTATGTTTTAATTTTTATATTTGTGTGTTTATATGTGTGTGTATGCATGTATCTATATGTGTGTGAATATATATATATATATATATATATATATATATATTTTATAGAACATTTATTTTTAATGAAATTCTATTATAAATGTAATATTACTAGTATGTTTATATATATATATATATATAAATTAACACATATTTATATATAAATCAACATAAATATAAATATAAATTTATATACATATACATATATATGTATGTATATTTATTTATATATTAATGATCATATACTATATAGTTATTAATTAATTATACTTATGCATTAAATCTTGTGTTTGTTTGTTTATATGTATGCATGTATGTGCACATTAATTTTATTTTAATAACATTTATTTATTTTCTATATAATACAATCGTGTATGCAGTGTTATTAACATGCATATATATATATATATTAATATAAACATACTTATAAAATTATATATTAATATATATATATATATATATATATGACATAATGATCATTTATTTTTTATCACTAATTAATTTTAATTATATTTTAACTTATGTGTGCCTGTTAATATATAAATTAATATATATATGCTACAAATTTTTAATTTATTATTTAATATTGAATCATCTTAAACCATGGTTAAATTTAAATTAGAAATACTTTAAAACATAACTGAATTTGAAATGTTTTTATAGAAAATGTTATAAAATGAAAAAATAACAATGTTTTAAAACATGACTAAATTAATGACATTTTAAAATGTCTCTAAATTAGAAATGTTTTTATGAAAAATTGATAAATTAAAAATTAACCATGTTTTAAATGTGGCTAAAAACATAGCTAAATTAACCATGATTTTAATAAAATGTTGCTAAATTAAAATTTATCCATGCTTTTCAGAAAACACAGCTAAATAAACATGCCTAATTACCTGTTTTTATAGTTTTAGTAACATATTTTTATGTTTAAAAATGAAATGGAACTTATTAACAAATTTGGACATGTATATTCGAAAATTGAAAATCATTTTACTTGATTCAATTTCAAAAGGTGATAAAAATTAATTTTAATATAAGTATGCACAAAAAAACAAAAAAAAGTTTAAATATCAACATTTTAAGCATAAAAATGACTTTTTTTCATATGATTTACCATAAAATAATCATTAAATGTTTTTTGATATGATTTAATATAAGTATTAAAACTCATTTAATTAAAATTCATACTTCAAATATGAGATATATAATATATAATAAAAACAATTTTTTAAACAAAACATTTTTCTCTAACCATGAATTGTTAAAGTATTACTCATTATATTTACTTAATTATTTATTAGATATCCCTAATTAATTTAATTAACGATTCATTTAATTTCATCATTATATTTTATTGATACCATTCTTCAAAATTAAAAAAAATCATAATTCATAAAAAAAATTCTTTATAATTACCGGTATTATCTTACGTTAATTATAACCCCTTTATTTTATAGAATAATTTAATTTGATAATAATGTTTCATTTAACTATATTTTAATTTATTTCATTTTTTACTATAATAAGGAATTGTTTACTTTAGTTTGGTGTTGTGTGTATTTCAAGCTATCAAACACACTAAATTTATTTAAATGGAAATACATACTTAACTCATGGGGTGTTACATTTTACTTACCTTGAAATAATTTTCCCTCAAAATTCTATTACTCTAATGAAAAAATGACATTAATTTTCCCTCACGATATCTATGGGTTTCACATTACATCCTCAAAATTATGATTCATCCAGATAATTTTAACCAAGTGAGTTGTCTTGTTTCATAATACTTTATTTCTATAATCCAAGATTTCTATCAATTGTTCCTCATAAGAGAGATCATTCTCTATCTAAAAATACTATGAGTTTACTACATGTGATGGGTTGAGTATGTACTTCCTCAAAAGTGACACATGGAATGCATCATATACTCGATAGAGGTTCATTGGAATTTCAATATGATAAGCTACCATCCCCACACGATCAAGGATTTTGGAAGGGATAATATATCTAAGATGAAATTTTCATTTTTCTAAAACATCATAACCATATCTAAAATTATATTCAAAGGAATTATATGTCTCTGATTTCAAACTCCATGTATCACTGATGATTGTGAGTGTATCTCTTCTATCAACTCTGTTTTAATGTGCTGATGAATGGTTTGAATATTCTCTAACATTTCTTGAGTAAGATATAGTCCCAAAAACTAATACTCTCTATGTTATTCCCATCTTGGTGGAGTTATACATGTCTTCCTATACAGATCTATCTAAATTATTGATTGGAAACTGTTGTTATATGATAACTTTATTAGGGTAAGGTATTGATCCAAACCTGCATTTAAATGATAAAGAAAAGATCTCAATATATCTTGAAGTGTTTTAAGTATCCTTTCAAGTTGATGATTAATCCGAGGATGATAATAAGCACTAAATCTCAAATTTATATTAAATTTTTATTGAGTAATTATCCAAAACCATCAGGTAAACCTCAGATCTCAATTTTATATAATGGAATGTGATACTCCATGAATCCTAAAAACTTTCTTTATGCATATCTTTTCAAGTTAATCAAGTTGGAAATATTATTAGATCTAAATTAAATGCACCAACTTCATAAGGTGGTCAACTAGAATTATTTCCTTTAGAAGTATTTACAATACTTACAATGAAATATATGGTGATATCCCCCAATTTTTATATAGTTATAGGTAATTGTTTCATCATCCCCTTATAATTCTATCACCCATCCTTAACTTTCTAGAATATGTAGAAATGGGATAAGTACTTTGAAAACTCCCTCTTTATTTTTTCCCTCCAAAAATGCTTCTTGAGATCTCCATACATCATTGTACTTCTAATATGGATAAATAATGATGGGATTTGTGCATTATCCAATAACTCTTTCAATTCTTATATTTACAGGATGCATATTTGTTTCCTAAATCTTATAATTTCATCATTCTCAAGGTTTAAATCTTGAACATTCCTTTAATTCTTCTGGAGATCCATATCCTTATTATACATATTCTTGATATTTATTTGGAAGTATGGTTAAAAGTTAATTTTAAAATATATTATTTTCCCCATTCAATTATGATTTCAAGGAACATAATCTGAAAATACAAAATTCTTGGGTCTCTTTAAATCATAATTTACGGATAAGTATCATGATCTCTCATACTCAGATCATCAAACATATTTTTTTTCTTCCTAGGGTAGTAATGTATTGAGGATTCATAGTCCCTGATAAACTCAAACCATCTACTTTATCACATGATCAACCATTTTGTGCAGATATATACATTAATCTCTTATGATATATATATATATATATATCACAATATTCACTATAGAGATGATGCCTATAAATCATTAATGTAAGGATTACCTATGAAATCCCCAAATCTTGAATTGAGTAATATTTCTTATGAACCTTTAATTAATGTAATGTATATTCTAACACCATGTCATTTTTTATGAGAACACATCTTGATCCATTTTTTTAATGTATCACTTTAAATCACAAACCCTTATCAACTATAATGTTTTGTGAGTATAGGTGCACTAAATAAAATTCTCTTAAGCTACTTGAAATTTTCCTCACATTCATTTTTTTGAAGGAACAAGACTCTCTTCCATGTTAACTTAGTTGATTTAAAAATCATGAAAAATTTCCCATAAATAATTGATATTATCCATCTAATCCAAGAAATTTATGGATATTGATTATAGTGGTTAGTCTAGGACCTTGATTGATTATATTATATTCAGTTCTTTGGGGTACAATTACATTCATACAAACACACACCACACACATAGGACTGAAAGTCACGTCATATCCCCCTGAGGGATAATCCACCCAACCAGCCACTTTATTACATTATATAGTTTGGCCTGAAGGACTAGTGGGAACAAATCCAATTATGTGGCCCATAGTCCTACCATTGGATGGAATGAAGGCCCTTATTTCATCATGCTTGCATCACCACCTACACATTATTCCTACGTCACCGCCCCCTTGATGGCTTGAATTCCCGGTGGTCCGAAATCCAAATCGGGATGAATAGAACTTCTATTAAAGTACCATGGTACAATTCCTACTATAGTACCCACACTGATATAGTTCTACAATGCTTCTATGATTTCTTCTATTGTACTACTACATTACCTATGGAAATTCACTCCCACTCAGATTCACACTAACTAAATTTAGCAAACCATCTCACCTTTATCAAGGTTTTCCTTATAATACTTAAATTATATTCATTATTTTCCTTTATCTTTAAATATATTATAATATAATCTATAAAACCACTAAAAAATGATCAGCCTAATCTCTAAAGACTCTATTGATCAAATCCCTAATGATAATGGGGAACTTTTTAAGTTTA
The DNA here is from genome assembly GCA_963277665.1 of Viscum album. Lineage (NCBI taxonomy): Eukaryota > Viridiplantae > Streptophyta > Magnoliopsida > Santalales > Viscaceae > Viscum > Viscum album. Next base: position 300,474,137 of record OY728151.1, read on the forward strand.
AATAGCATCACTGTGAATTCATAATGTCCATATCTTTTATGGAAGGATGTCATGGATACATCCTATCTCTTCACCATTAATTGATAATTTCTGGACTAAAGGTTGATCTTTATGAAGTGTTAAATCCCTTTTAATTGATCTAATAAGCCATCAATATAGGGTAGAGGACACTTATTCTTAATCATGATCTTTTTATGTTCATGATAATCTATATAGGGATGCATTGAACCATTATTATTTTTAACAAAGAGGACTAGTTTACCCCATAGTAAAATAATAAGGAATATAAAACCCTTACCCATATTTTCTTAGATATTTTTCAATAATTCCTATAATTTAATCAAGTCCATTCTATAAAGAGTCTTTAATATAAGAAAATCACTAAGTACGAGTTCTATGGAAAAATCAAGCTCTTAATTTGGGAGAATACTAGGAAAATATTATAAATACATCAATATATTCCCAAAAATTATACATGTCTTAAATTTTTGGTTTCCCCCAACTATTTGAGCCATATATCCCTCACCTCAAGGTAAAAATACCCATATATTATAAGTGAATTCTATAGAAAGTTCATAGTCCACCTTTCATAGATAAATTATTAAGTGTTGATTCAAAATATGGAATGTGATTTCTTAATCCAAAAAAAATGATATGAGATATTTATAAAGAGATCCAGTCCATGCCCAAAATCATATAAAATTCAAATAAATATATAATAATAATATTTTTAGGAAGAATATTCCCAAAATCTATAATAAAATTAGTTTTTCTTATATGGGTTTCAATCATAATACTATCATAAGTTTTCTATGATAATTCAATACCTATATTTTTGGGTGGTGATTTGGTGATCTTATAAATCATCCTAAATATTAAGGAATGGGAAGAACCAGTGACACCTTGGAACCACAATCCAATATCAATTGATTATAAAGACACACTTTACATACTTATTTTGATAATAGCCATAAATACTTGGATATAACCATCCATAATTAAAAAATAAATAATGATTGTTTAATATATTATATCTAAAGAATATTTTTTTGGTTTAGATATTTAGATAATTATAGAACATCAAAAAATAATAAAGCTAATTTATTTCCCAACTGATGTATATTTCTTTCAATTATATATAAAAAACCACTTAATTCATGACAAGACTTTAACACGTCAGATAAAATTTTTCACATGTGCTATCCTTCTAAACATGTCATGTGTTCTAATTTTATTTATAACAATGGGAATGGAAACATAAGAAATGGGTGAGCTGAAATTATTATTAAGGGAAACATATAACCAAATCAATTAGGGAATAAATATAGTATAAATATTATGGTAAGAGTAGGTAAACAACAAGAATTCATAATCAACACGAAACGAGGAGCATACTAGATCCCTAAATATTAATGAAAACATGGATATTAATAATATTGATCTCATATCGATGAAATGAATAATAGAAGACATCAAAAACCTACTATAAAGGCCTTTTACCATGACATTTACTTGACATAGAGACCATAGTTAAGACATGTTTCTGAATTGGGCAGGCATACCCAAACATGTTTTCTACCATGAGACCCTTCAATACATCGAGGGGATATATAATTATAGGCCTCACCTATCACCTAATTATGTCCAATGTATTTAGTATAAGATTCATCAGTACTTTTCAATCCATTCACCATGTAAATTATTACTAAATAAGACTTTACTATCCATATAATGAGAAATACATGAATCAAATACACAATAAACTCGTTTTAGCAGTCAATAAACATCAATTATATCATTACATTATTTATTTAAATAAAATGGATTACCTAATTATAACCTATATAGAGAAAGAAATTGGATAGATAGACAACATGTAGTCAACATTCCAATAATAATCCATATTTGAATAAAAAAAATACTAAATGCCAATACATTTCCCTATGCCAATAGAATAACATACTTTCTAGGTGAACATCATCCAATATAATTTATATAAAATGTGATGTTCACACCATATATAGAAATGAGTATACATATAATTCAATAATAGAATAACATGATTATAATCCATCCAAATAAATAACGTGGATGGTTTCAAAAGAATATATCCCAAGAGGCGAGAAACATTTTCGAAAGGGTTTATTTGGTAAGAATGTATATCCCATAAAATAATGACAGAGCACCACATTATGAAATAAAAGGGAATAATATATCTAATTTATATGAAATAAGTTTAAGATAAGGATCATAACTAATTGAATGAAAGTTATAAAGAAATGACCCAGGATACCCTACAAAGTGGTACTCGAACCAGTCAACTATAGACCCGAAGGTCATTTTCGATCCCCATGGGTTCATGACTAACACCCTGAAATCAAATAAAAAACAATTAGAACATTTTTTGCCAACCTAAAACAATATAAATGGTATATATAAAAACGAAATAGAAAAAAATACATTCCATAATGAAATAAAGTTTGTGTTAGTGATACAACTCGAAAACAAAAAGATAAAACTCCAAGGATTCACTACTAAAAATATGGCCTTTATTATGCTAAAAAAGGGAATTAAAAGCACTAAAAAGGCATTGTTAATCAAGGCGAAGATAAATGTGGGAGGTCCCCTATAATATTTATAAAAAAAGTTCTTATAAATACCCCTTTTATCAATGCTAAAAAAAGCACTGATAAAAGGGGTCTTTTATCAGCACTAAACAAAAGTGCTGTTAAATGGGTCTTTTATCAGCGCTTTTTTTAGAATTGATAAAAGACCCCTTTTATCAGTGCTTTTAAAAAGAGCTCATAAAAGTTAAAAAAACATTAAAAAAACAAAAAAATATTTTTGCAATTAGGACAGGTGCTTCAACAACACTTGAAGCCCCCTTTAAGAGGGCCCCACCACCCCACCCTAGCCCTCACACTCCAACGACCCCCCAAGGCCTTTAAAAGCTAGTCAGCACCCTTTAACAGTACTAACCATAATCTCCTACCTGCGCGTGTGACCTACCTCCCCCTGTATTTGAACTCGAGACCTATTTCCTGCGTGCCTAAGCCTTTACCAATCCACCATATTGCTTTTCTTTTCATTTATTAATATATCTATTTATATATATTTATATAGTTATATTTACTCGTATATTAATATATATTTCTATTAACATACACATATATAGTTATATTAATATATATATTTAGTTGTATTAATATATATAGTCATATTAATATATATATATATATAGTTATATTAATATATATATATAGTTATATTAATATATATATATATATAGTTATATTAATATAAATATATATCTGTATATTAATATATATAGTTATATATATATTAATATATTTATGAATATATATATATATATTTATTCATATATTAATATATATATATATATATTCGTATATTAATATATATACAAATATTTTTTTAGTTATAATTTTTTATCCGTATATTTATTAGAATATTAATATATATTTATAAGATTAGTTTTAAATACATTTATAAAATATGTTTTCTTATGTGTGTTTATAAATAAATAAATAAATAAAGACATACATATATACATATATACATGTATACAACACACACACACACATATATATATATTTATGAATAAATACATATATATGTGTATCTGAAAAGCCCTAGAATGTTAAAATGACCATAACTTCTAATTATGAAGTCTATTTCAACTCCACAACTAGTCAAATCGAATAACATGAAATGATCTTTGATATGATATGTGATACAGGCCTAATAGACATCCAGATCAGAAGTTATATCTGTTTGAATATTAAAAAATTGGGGTATCCCGACTAAAAACTCTCTTTTGGTGGAATTATGGGCCTTTTTTGGCCTTGAAAAATGTGATTGAATATTTCCTTCACTCACCAGCGCGTAGAGCTCATAGTAGGATTCTATTTGATATGTTGTGGATCTTAAACGGACTCCCAGATCAAAATTTATGGCCGTTTGAAGTTTAAGTTGCATTATCAACTTTTTTTTATCTTTTATTATTTTTTTTAATTTTTTGTGTCTTTAAATTTTTATTAAATTATTATTTGTCGATGATAATTATAAAATTATTAGTTAATAAATTTCTAAGATATTTTATACTCCATTTTCACTACATATCTTACATATTTAGTGGAAATTTTTATTTATATTTATCTAAAACATATTTTAAAAATATATATTATATTTATATCAATATAAATATACATATGTATCAATATATTATTTTTTATGAATTTTTTGAAATATATATTTTATCAGTTCTAGGAAAAAGTGCTGATAAAGCCCCCCTTTATCAGTGCTACTAAAAAAACACTAATAAAGGGGGCCCTTTTAACTACACTAAAAAGCACTAATAAAGGGGGTGCCTTTATGAGTGCTAAAAAAAGCCATGATAAAGTGTCACTTTTAACATCACTTTTTTTGGAGCTGTTAAAAGTGACCTTTATCAGCGCTGTTAAAGGGTGGCGCTGTAGAAACACAGTTTTGTGGTAGTGAATATATCCAACAACCAAAAAGGATAACTAAAACTAGAAACATTTATTCCATGTGATATGTGGGAAACATCCCACTATCTCACCACCAGCTACACAAACTCAGCTGACATAAACCTCACTACCTCACTATGTCACCTTTCTATTTCGTGCATCAAAAGATAATATATGGTATACAAATTCTTGAGGGAATATGCAGGGTGTGTGTTAAACAAGATTAATAGGATCCAACCCATTTGTTCTAATCATGTCTCTATACAGTAATATAAATATTATCAATTTAAATAAAACATGTAATGGTAAATAGTTAAATAGTTTTTATCAAAATAATGGTCAATAGTTCCCCTTTTTCAATCGTTCCAAAACAAATCCTGTTAAAATAGTTCCAAATAATATTTCTAAAAACCAGTTACATTAATCAAAACGGGTATATCAAAGAAAAAACACTACAATCCAATGCACAATGGTAAACATGCCTAGGATCACAAAGTTTATTCTAGCTAGGTTAATCATACCTCCATAAACATCGATGAATAGTGGAAACCCAAGTCCCTAGGTCCCATGAATTGAGGCCTAAGGAATAGAAGAACAACCCAGAAAGTGATCCCCCTAAAAATACTAGTGTATAAGACCCAATACCACACCTTCCAAATAATTATCCAAGGCTTCCTTGTGTGTTATTTATCAATTAAATTTCAAAGGGCTTATCACATTTCAAAAACAATACCGTACAACCCTTTATTGTAAAAAATTTATTTGAAAACCCATTTTGCAATCCATTTCACAATGCTTTGAAAAAAACATTTATTTCACTAAAATGAGGGGAAAACCATATTTTCTATAAAAAACCCAAGTACACGTACAAATAAATACATTCAAAGATCATGCCAATTAATTTAAAAAATAAATTATAAAACTGAGGGAAATTACAGTTCAAATTCCATAGGATAGAGACTAAACCACCTACCTCAACTCAGGTTTCACACCAATAATGATGAGGTCCATACACCAATACTGAAAAGTAAATACAAGAGCAATGTATAGAAGCTCTTATATTGATTCGCACATCTTAAAATAGAATTATATAAGTGAAAGTGATGACGAAGAAGTTATATCAACACAAAACTCAAGAACCTCACACGCCACACCTAAACCAACATGAGAAGTAACCCCAGGATGATGAACACACAAAGGAGGAGAAACCAACCAAGATAGTGATTAAATCACCAATCAAAAATTCCTATAAGAGTTTGAACCACCAAAAAATTCATAGATAAGTCCTATATTTTGAGGGTTAATATGCACATCGAATGACATGGGAGTCAGGCGTTCAATGAATAAAAACCCATTGTGTATATATTATACATGTTGTGAATACATAGTTTTTAATGTGAATCTTCCCTGTTGCATGTACATTGAAAAATGAATCACCACAGATTAAAATCTCAAGTGACTAATTCACTGTAATGACCCAAAACTCTATCAATGAAATTTCCCTTCTTGTGTTTATATAGTATATATCACATAAAACCACTTACAAAACACAATAATAACATCATAAATGAAGAATTAAAGAAATAGTATGTATTTCTAAAAGTTAAGGAACCTATACCGATGAAATAGTAACTTGACCTTAGGAACAGTAATATGACCATTATGAATAGTAAGTTAGACTAATGAATTGTAACACCACCCATGAATGTATAAATAAAATTTAGGCACCTTATAAATGAAATTATCATATAATTGTATTGTATTATATGTAAATGAATATATTAAGAATTAACAATTAAGTGTTGATATTTTTGTAAGTCATAAATATATAATTACAATTTTATAATTAATAAAATGATTTAAATGAAATTTTATTTATATAAAATGTATTCATAAATTAATTTTTTTTCTTATTATTTTAGGGTAATTCTATGAGACCTTAGTTATTTTTTGAAATTGTAATAAAATTAGTTATTAATTTAAAATATGTATTATTTGAGTAAATGATGATTTTTATTAAAAATTTAAATTTCTCATATTTAAAAAGTTATTTTCATAAAATGAAGTGTATTCTTTACTTATACACATCCAAAAATGGTTAGGGTGATTTATTGGGGTTTTCTAAAATACTTGAATTTGTGGTGAATAATAAAATATCATAATTTATGATAAATGTTAAATAAATGAATTATTGAGTCATAAGAGACCTATTTTTGATTTAAGCACATAATATAGAACTAAAATTAATTATTTTAATATATTTAGTGACAATTCTCCAACTATTCATAGTTTTTAGCCAAAATAATAAACAAATGAATAAAATATCCATCTCATCCACTATAAATACCACCCTCACCACCGCTTCCCCTCACACTATCCAAGATTTGAGACTTGTAAAATTTTTGACTAATAATATTCCCAAGTGTGATGTCCCAGACTTGGATGCCACTTAATGGGTGCCTCGATCCTGGTGGGCCACATGACCTCAAGTGCATCTCCCAAAACGCTAGAGGCTGCCCGCTAGCAGTGTGGTCCTAGGGTGTGTTCGTGGGGATACTATTCCCTCATTAACAAAGTGTATCATAGAGGATGAAAGTAAACATAGGTAAATATAAGAAGCAATATAAGTTAACCGAAGGAACAATTAAAGAAAAGAGACAACAATAATAATAATCGAAACAACTGGAATAGAATTCAATAATAGATGATATGTCATGTCACTAGAAAAATAGGAAAAATGGATACAAGATAGAATACATAACATGTTCCACAAAATTTTTAAGAAATCAAAAGACTATCCAAGGCATCCCAAGCTATGGCTCAATCATCTTCTTTGAAGCTCCATACTAAATACCAAGTAGTCAAGTGTTTGATGCCGTATGCTTCCCTTTGTCAACACCTAAAACCATGTAATCCTCCCCAGGTACCAAACAATATCCAAATAGGGTGAGATATAAATTGTAGTGGTCCACCACCATTATTGTCTATAAGATCCGGCCCGTGTAATGGAAATGTAACAATGTGCAAGCAATGAATATATAAAGTAAATTAGTAAAATGGAACAAAATACCCATATACCTACTTCATCCCTCAGATGGTGTCTGAACATGTAAACAATTAATCATTTGATTATTACCAGTTTTTAAATAAGCCACATGTTAGCATTTGCAAAGGTTCTAAGTTGGAACAAGGAGAACTGTAATGATATAAAATAGTGAATTTCCAAGGTAATACTCAAGGTGGTGTAGACCTCAAGGGTCTCTAACCTAGTAATAACTATATCCTGACATGGGTTAGAGTGTAATACAAGGAGCCTAGTCTAAGGAATTCTAAAATGAGGTGCCTACCGAATCCAAGGTTATCGTATAAGGTAAAATAGGGCTAAGAAGAGACAAGGCCCTACGGTCTGTAACCATGGCACCTAATTATCAATGATGGATCTGAGGAGTGTTTCTGAGGCATCCTATGATGATATGTAAGGGATCCTACAGTGTCTTACAGGGCATACATATAATAGAAAAGGATCAGGATCTGGGTGGTTGTCAACCTAAGCAAGCTATATCCTTGAATCAGAATGGGGTTCCCGAGTGCTCATGGATTTCCCCAAAAAGAATCCAAGGAAAACTTGAGTCAGGCCATTCCTATTTAAGTATGAATTCTTTTAATATTTTATTTGGTACAAGCCTTTCCTTTCATTAGTGTGATAAGGTTAAGTAGCATGCAAACTTTTAATCAAGTCATTTGGTTCAATTCTTTCCTTTCATTATCGTGACAAGGCCAAGTATCATGAAACCATTCATTTAATCTATTTAAATAAAATTACATTTTCAAGGTTCATTATTATACCTTACATTAATGAGGTAAGTGGTGCTGCAGATATGTAACCTACCGTTCATTTACATTTAAGACCAAGTTGTATACTTAGTATACTTTCCAATTCATATTTCACATTTTATTTTCAAATTGTAGCTCTTACCTTAGGTGGGACAAGTGGTGAGAATACATAGTACTTTACATTATTAAATTATCATTATAAATAATACATTTAATATATAAACACTTACCATTAAGAAGGTCAAGCCAAGGAACACCCGAACAGTGGCTGAAACGTGTCAAAAAACTAAAACAATAATTATAAAATATCCTTCGACATGGAAAGGATTGAGTTGTGGGTGTAACCACTAAAAAATAATCACATAAATGGAAATAGAATAACCATATGGTTCTAATGATTATAAACATGGAAGATAAATTCTATAAATGACACCCAATGAAATCGATGGGCCCTACACAACAAATCCAAAATAAATGAACTTTATGGATGAGTTATAGGCCACCCACCATAGGCTTGTACGATCCTTATCCTTCGATATTGTCCTTTGATTTGGATTGGATCAGAGTAGATATAAGAAAAAGAGTAAAAAATTCATACACCGATAACTCAGTTGAGGGAAAAATATAAGGAGAACGGCTCAAGAGGAATAGAGTACCTACCATTGTTTATCCAACGTGACAAACGAAAGTTCGATCAGATCTCAGAAGAAGGTGATCACTTGATTTCGACCATAAATCTTAAAAGAGCTCTAAAATTAGAGTCATTTAGGTTAATACTTATGAAATAAAGATTTGGGAGGAAGAGGGAAACTAATTAGATTATTGAGGAAAAAACTAGAAAATTACCCTGGAAAAAGGCTTAAGCACAGTTTGTCTGAACGATTTGATAAACCATGTGAAATCATGTACATTTTCCCTGGTAGAAGGGGAACTTTCATGGTTTGGACGCATGACCATATTCTGACCATGAGAGGTGGCACTATATAGAAAAACACCATCTGCATGATTAGGCAAACCATGCACCAACCATGCGACAACTGTGCGACTTGGAAAGTTTCCCCAAAATGATTTGTTTCGGGCAATGAAAAATCCCTAGAAACCGTTGGGACCATTACCAACTAAAAAGGCATCCAAAAAAGTCCAGTATAAGGAATTAGTCCAAAATTTAAAGGATCCATACCTTAGTGAAAAAATAGGTTCTTACAGTATTCGCCCCTTAAAGGAACTCATCCCTGAGTTCACCTTTTAAGGGTGTAAAAACACTGTCAGAGAATAACTCTGGCCATTGGGCATGTACGTCAGGTTCCCTTTCCCAAGTCTCACCCTGTACTCAGTGGTTCTACCATGTTATCTATACTAGAGGGATAGAGAGGCCTCATAGAGCATTCGTTCTCTAGTCAATGATGCGTACTGGATACTCCTCAAAGGTAGCATCAACATCTAACTCAACTTCCTTAGGATAAAAAGTATGAGAAATACCAACATGATACTAGAGAAGCTATGAATCATGGAAGTTGTTGTGCATGGAATGGTACCTATGAGGTAAAAGAAACTGATAAGAAACTGACCTGACTCTATTTAGAATTTCAAAAGGCCCTATAAAATGAGATTAAAACTTTCCTTGATTTGGTAACCATCTATGACCTAGCCTAGGTGATACTCAAATGAAAACACGATCCCTAACCTTGAACTCAAGATGTCTTTAATGATGATTGGAGTAAGATTTATGTCTAGACTGAGGAGTATTTATACGCTTTTTGATCATCTGAACTTGCTTTGAAGTCTTCTGAATGAGATGAGGAACTAGTTGGTAGCTTCACCTATCTCTAGCAAGCATAGGGGTGAAAGGTATGGAATACCATATAAGGCCTCAAATAGATCCATTTTAATTGTCTCCTGAAAGATATTATTGTAGAAGAAATCTAAGAGAGATATATACATTTCCTAAGAACCACCAAAATCAAGGAAAAATGCTCAAAGAAATTCCTCTAGAACCTGTATTTTCCATTCTGATTGTCTATCAGTCTAAGGGTGAAAGGCTGGGATTATAAGCACATGTGTTCCCATAGCCTTTGGCAATCCCTACCAGAACTGTGAAGTGAAATGAGCATCCCTATCTGAAAATATAGTATGAGGGACCCCATGGAGTCTTATAATCTCACAAACATACATTCTTCCCAACTCCTGAAATGAGAAAGTTTCCTGAATAGGAATGAAGCAGGATGATTTCATTAGTCAGTTAATGACTACCCATATAACATTTCAATCCCTTAGTGACCTAGGTAATCCGACTATGAAATACATGGAAACATATTCCCATTTTTATTCTGGGACTGGAATAGGTTATAGCAAGCCTGCAGGTCTCTGGTGACCCACATTCACCTGGTGACAGGTGGAAAACCTAGTGATAAAGCCTACTATCTATCATTTCATCACATGCGACCAATACTGGAGTCACATATCTTGATACATCTTCGAGATTCATGGATAAACATACCACATAGAAGTGTGTAACTCCTTTTTAAAATCATCTCTCATATCTATAGGAACCTAGATACATCCATGTAGATGAAGTACACCATCTCTATTCATAGACCAATCTGGAGGCAGGTTATCATCTGATAAACTCTCATGGAGAACCAAGCCTTCATGATTTGGAAACTATATTCTCTTCACCTTCTCAAGGAGTTAAGAATTAACTTCCAAAGGTGAAATGTAAAACTACTCATTACTATCATGAAAATCCATATGTAGCTCAGAAAATAGGGCCATTAACTTTCATTCATCACCGGCTTCTCGTATGGTATATGATTGATTTTATGACTTAGTGCATCTGCAACCACATTTCCCTTCCCAGACATATAGGCAAGATCAAAATCAAAGGATTGTAAATATTCAACCCATATACACTATTTGAGGTTCAAGTCACACTGAGAAAAGATATATTTTAGGCTCTTGTGGTCCATGTACACCATAAAGAGCTCACCCAATAGATAATGTTTCTAGCAATGTAATGTGTGGAAAAATGCTGTTAGCTCATGGTCGTGAATCCATTAATTATTATTATGAGATTCAACTACGAAGATCCATACAAAAATAATCTTTTTTCCTATATCATCACTGCTCCTAGGACGATTCATGATGCATCATAGAAGATGGTATAACCTACACCTGGCTCCATAAGAGTCAGAATAGGCACCGATACAAGCCTCCCTTTCTGCTCCTGGAAGGATTTCTCACATGATTCTGACCATATGAATTGACACCCTTATTTTTAAGAAAAATAAGAGGTGAGTAATACATGAGAATTCTTTTATAAAATTCCTATAATATCCAGCCATCCCCAATAAACTCAGTATATCAAACACGTTATTGGGATGCTCCTAGGAAACTACAACACTAACCTTTTATGGATCAAAAAATACTCCTAATTGTGATATTATATTACCCAATAATTTAAATTTTTCGATCTATAAGTGTCACTTAGAAATATTGGCATAAAGATGATGCTCTATCAGTGTACTCAAAATGATCTCAATATGTTTATCATGGTCGCTACAAGTGTGAGAATACACTAAGATTTCTTCCATAAAGACCATGAAAAAAGAGTCCAAATAGGGGTGGAAAACCCTATTCATGAAATACATGAAAACAAAGGGCAATTTCATAAGACTAAATGACATAATAAGGTACTCATACAGACCATACCTACAACAAAAAGCTATACGATGTATGTCTGATGGTCTGGCTTGTACCTAATGATATCCTGAACTCAGGTCGATCTTGGAGAAGAACTTTTATCCTCAAAGATGGTCAAAGAGGTAATCTATTTGAGGAAGTGGATATTTTTTCTTGACCATAAGATAGTTCAACCACCTATAATTCAAACAAATATGTTAGGTTTCATTTTCCTTCTTGGTAAAAAGAACAGGCAAACCCCAAGAGGATGTACTAGGCAGTATAAAACTTTTGGCCTCTAAATACTCTAACTACCTATTGATCTATTGAATATCAGTAGGTGTAGTATTGTATTAAAGAATGGAAACTAGAGATGATATTAAAAAAATATCGATTATATACTCTACCTCTCACTCAGGAGGTAAGCCATAAAAATCATCGGGAAAGGCATCCCTGAAATGATTCACTACTAGAGGGAAATCAACTGGTCATAAAACCAGATCCTCCATGAAGAGATTTTAAATCTAGGTGGTCACTCCACCTATCCCATTATTCTTTGGTCCTACTCAACTATTCTAAACATCCTACCCACCCTTACGAAGATAACTGCTTCCCTATGGTGATGTAAATGATACCCTGTGGCGATAGCAGTCTAATAATTCCGGACAGTGAACCAACCAGTTCATCCCAAGTATGACATAGAATCCAATCATCTCAAGAACAAAGATGTTCCATAAGAAAGGGTAACTAAATAACTCAAGGGGACAATCCCTACATTGGCGTATGCCCTCTATTCATACCTCTAATGGAATATCTAGGGTCATTATACCATAGTAATACTGTATCTTTTTTTCAAGAATCTCCATGTTTGATACAAAGATAAAAGAGTTATGATAATATGTATCAAATAAAGAATATAGTATGGTAGATGTCACAAGAATATTACCTTGTACTATAGATGGCCTTGTAGCCTGATCCTCGGGTATGGGTTGTAGTATATGCAACTGACTTGATCAACGACCCTATGAAATAAATGGATTAGCTTGATCATAAATGCTCTATTAGCGTTGTTGGTAATCAGGGGTATGGATACCATGACCACGAACTCCTCCTTGTCCAGACCTATCGGTTCTATTCCAATTCCTTTCCTGATGCGTCGTAAAAGAATTCACTCCTGAAGGTGGAGATAGTGCGGAACCTTTTCCACTTGAAGCTAGTGGAAAGGTCCTATAGAAACGCTCGATTCCCCATACGACCAAAAGCCCAAAATTCCATTGGATCTCCATCACGTAGAGGCTTCTTGTTCCCCAATCATCCACACTAATGAAACTCTATAGAGATATCGAAGCAGGCACTCTATTTGTCACTCCCCTAATGAGAAACCTTGAAGGAACGCTTCCTGCCACCGGAAGAACTACTAGCCTAACACGATAATGATCTTTTAAACCCAGTACTATTTTTTTCCCTTAGGTTATGCTCAATTATAAGATCCTAATAGACTATTGTAGAAAAGTTAGGTAGGTGAAATACATTCACCTGCGTATGGATGTCATATTGGAGCCCATCCTCAAAACGTCTACTATTTAAAATCTCATCACTGGATAAAAGCGGTGAAAAGTTATGTTACTCTATGAAACATACTGAATAATACATAACATAAAAATAAACCTACTCAAGATTCATAAACTCTCTAGCTCTGTCAGATATCAACATCTAAGGAAAGAACTGATCATAGAAGGTAGTCTTGAAATCAACCCATAACATGCCATGATGTTGACCGGCTTGGGTAATCACATCCTACCAACGCTTGGATGAGTCCTGAAGCATGTAATTATAAATTTTTACCCTCCTCTCTAGAGGTATCTCTAGATGACCAAATATCTACAAGGTGGAATGTAGCCAAGATTCAGAAGCCTGTGGACCCCCATCCCCTAAGAAAGTAGGAGGATGCTTTTGCTAGAACTCATGAGTAAGATTATCAATCGTAGGTGCAAGCCGTGGAGCACCATGCATGTACTGCATCAAACATAGAAAACTATAAAGAACTTGGTAATCAATGCCTAGATTAGGTACAATAGGTGGTGCCTCGAGTGTCACTTTTAGAGGTAAGACACACAACTCAGAGCTCATTATGTCTGAATCATGGTCTTCCCCACCTTCCTAGCACAAGATACGAGGATGTCATGGTGTAATTGGTCTAAAATTCCAAGCACACTCCTCGGAACAAGTTTACGCATAAAGATATCATCACTAGAGGAATCTAAATGTAAGAAAAATCACTACCCAAGGCTTACTACCCCAACTACCCTCTTAGACAACTACGTATCGGTAAGTACTCAAGTATTAGTTTCATTTAATTTTACATTTTATTACTAGGTTATCTTCTTTGCCTTTCATAAACATGATATCGAGGGATAATGATGTGCAACCAATTAATTTTAAATATCACGATTAACTTTATAATGGATAGATATTTCTGGTTAATCAGTTCCCATACACCAATCACTATAAATGACACCCATTTATTTATATCATAGTGACATGACATGGTAAACTACTAATCCCAACCCATGAGGGCCCATACACATCATGAATTGATACATGCAATCACTCAATTGAAACCAACAATAATGCAAGCATAAGCTAACAATTAAAACATCACTCAACAATCACAGGTATATCAAGCAATGAAAAATAGTGAAATGCACCAATATGACATAACAATATGCATGAAATGTGAATTATAGGTTCCAATAATGATGAATGTAATAATGACCCTTTCCCTCATATTAGCAGGTCAAGTATGAAATAAAACCATTAAATAGAGTAATAATCATCTTTTGGTGCCTTGCGCCTTTTCGTTGAATAAAAAATTTATCTTTGATGAATAGAGTAATAATCAACCACACCACACAACATGTGCGTCACCCAATAGTGAAATAATATAAAATACGATAGGCAAAAGTAGAACAATAATTAAATTTTGGGTAAATTGGATTTTACCCTGAACATGGGTTTGCAACACCCAAGCACAACTTATGAACAAGTCTTAAGAGTTCATAATCTCCCATATATCGATTAAAAATAGTAAATTAAGAAAATAAAACCCTATGATACCACTTTGTGACATCCTGGACCTAGATGCCACTTAATGGTTACCCCGAGCCCGGTGAGCCACATGGCCTCAAACACATCTCCCCAAACATCAGAGGCTGATAAATAGAAACAAGGTCTTAGTGTGTGTCCATGGAGAGACTATGACCTCACTACCAAAGTGTAGTGAATCAGATGAAAGTAAAAATAGGTAAATAGAAAAATTAATAAAATTAAACAAAAGTTATAACAAAAAAATAGATACAACAGTAACAATGACTGAAACAACGAGAATAACATTCAAGAACTGATGATATTTCATGTCACTATAAAACTGGAAAACATGGATACAAGACAATAGGCATAACATTCTCCACAAAAGTATAAAGAAATAAAAAGACTATCCCAAGCATCCCAACCTCAGGATCGGTCATCTACTATCAATCTTCACACTAAATTTTTTTTTTCAAGTGTTTGAAGCAAGATGATTCCCTTTGTCAACACCATCAACCATGTAATCTTCCTCGGATACCAAATGTCTCCTAGAGAGGGTGTGAGATAAATCTTAGAGGACCACCACCAATGGTGTCTATAACATCTGGCCCATGTAATGGAAATGAAACAGTGGGAAAGCAATGCATATATAAAGTGAATTATTACAATGTAACTGCATACCCATGTACCTGATTCACCCCTCATCTGGTTTCTGAACATGTAAACAATTCATTATTTGATTATTATAAATTTTTAAATAAGTCACATGTTAGAATTTCAAAGGTTCTAAGATGTAACAATGTAGCCTCTAATGATATTAAAGAGGGAATTCCTAAGGTATTAATCAAGGTGATGTAGACCTCAAGGGTCACTAATCCAGTAATAACTGTATCCCAATATGGGTATGAGTGTAATAAAAGGATCCTATTCCAAGACATTCTACAAATTAGGTTCCTACCGAATCTAAGGTGATCGTCCAAGGTAAAACGGGGTTAAGCAAAGATAGTGCTTTATGGGCTATTAACATGGCACCTATCTATGAATACTAGATCCAAGGAGTGCATATGAGGCATCCTATAATGACATGTATGTGATCCTACAGTGTCATAATGGACATCAAAATAATATTCAAGGATCAAGATGTAGGTGGTTTTCAACCTAATCAAGCAGTATCCTTGAATCAGAATGGGGGTTCTTGAGTGCTCATGGAATTCCACGATAAGAATACAATGCCATATCGAGTTAGACCGTTCTTGTTTAAGTATGAATTCATATAATATTTCATTTGATTTAAGACTTCTCTTTCATTAGTTTGATAAGGTCAAGTAGCGTGCAACCTTTTAATCAAGTCATTCGGTTCAGGCCATGCCTTTCATTAGTGTGATAAGGCCTTGTAGCATGAAACCATTCATTTAATCCATTTAAAGAATATTACATATTCAATATTCATTCTGATATCTTCCATTAATGTGGTAAGGGGTGATACAAATATGAAACCTACCATCATTTACATTTAAGTATAAGCCATATACTTAGTATACTTTCCAATTCAGAATTCAAATTTAATTGTCAAATTGAATCAATTACCTTAGGCGGGTCAAGTTGTGAGAATACATAGTACTTTCCATTATAAAATTCTCATTATAAACAATACATTTAATATATATATTCTTACCCTTAGGAAGGTCAAACCAAGGCACACCCAAATGGTAGATCAAATGTGTCAAAACACTAAAACAAAAATTATGGCATAATCTTTTACATGGAAAGGATTGTGTGATGGGCGTAACCACTAACAACTACTCACATAAATGTAATGTTCATAACCATACTATTATAATGATGATAAAAATTGAATATAAATTCTATAAATGGCACCTAATGAAATCAAAGGGCCCCACATGATAATTCCAAAATCAACGAACTTTATGGATGATTTATAGACCACCCACATTAGGCTTTTACGATCCTTCTCCTTCGATATTGGCCTTTTATTTGGATAATAATAGAGTGGATCTAAGAATAATAGAAAAATTATCATAACCTGATAAATTGATAGAGAAAAAAGATAAGGATAACGGATCTAGAGGACTTGAGTACTTACCATTTCACATCTAACGTGACGAACATAAGCTCGATCAGATCCTGGACAAAGGATATCTCTTGATTTCTACCTTAGATCTTCAAAGGGCTCTAAAATGAGATCAATTTATATTAATACCACTAAAATATAGATTAGGGAAAAAGAGGGGTTCTAATTATATCATTAAGGGAAAAACTGGAAAATTATCTTGGAAAAAGACTCGTGCAGGGTTTGTCCGCATGGTTTGATAAACCATGCACAAATCGTGCACAGTTACATGGGTAGAAGGGTAACTTTCATGGTTAGGCTACACGACCATTGTAAGAACTTGGTTCTTATTTTTGAGGTACATACTTCTTCTTTTTCCTTTTCCTTAAGTGTTTTTTGAGAAAATATGGAAAATGGGGAAAAATCCAAAATTTTGGAACTACACGCCGTGTACTTTATCCAAACGCCGTGTACTTTTGGCCATCTTGGGATGAGTACACAGGGTGTATAGCCATGCCGGTGATGAAGGGTGTAGGAACCGACTACACGACGTGTAGTGGTATCTTACATGCCGTGTAGTCTGTTGGCAGGCTTGATTAGTAAGGCGGTGGAGTCTCCACCAGCTGGGCGACAGTACACTCCGTGTACTTGGGAGTACATGCCGTGTACTCATGTCGACAGATGAACAGTTTGGCGGTGCCGCCAAATGAACAGTTAAATTAAGGGAGTACAAACCGTGTACTCAGAAGTACACGCCGTGTACTTTGTTTTTTCGGCTTAAAACAGGAAGTAGCCTACTCATTTGGAAGAAGAGGCACTTGAGCCATTTTGGAGACAAAGGAGGAGGCCAGATCTTTGAAGATCCACTGGGAGTTCGTCTGGAATCTGATTCGGCTTCGGATGATCTCGTTGGAACTGCACGGGTAAGTCCTCTCCTCTCCTGGTACCATTCTTACAAATTCTTCTCCTAATGTAAGTTATTTATGTTTGAATGGGTTTTGTTCTTCGTCAGATATATGCCATTATTGGGCGTTTCAGGAGTCAGCGTTCTAGTATAACGCTCGTTGACATATAAGGTAGGTGGCTTGGTGTCAATTTCCAACTGTTGTGCTTTTTTGTGCATTTTAGTTCCATGAACCCATGTTGGGGTGTCATGTGGCTAAGTCCATTGGTATATTTAATGCCTATAATTGCATTGATGATTAAATTGTGATAATAAAATGCTGTTTGGGATCATTTCTTGGATCTGAAACCACCCTAGGGGTGTGTTTCACTGTTTAGCCGTTTGGACAGGATACCCGAGGGTATGCCTTAAATGTAGTAATTGTAGAATTGACTTGAGAGGAATTGCTTGTTTACCACATTTTGATATGTTGGGCATGGCCCGACTACCTGTTTAGCATGAGGGCATTGTTGTGATTAGCCTGTGGGCACTACACTGTTTATCCCGAGGGCTGTAGTTATTTCGGCCTGAGGGCAACTTCTTCCGTGCCTGTGGGCAGCTGATTCTGTGCCTGAGGGCGACACTACCTATGCCTGAGGGAAACTTCTGTTATGACTGAGGGAGGATTCTTGTTTTGGATACTCGTTACCCGAGGGTAGGAGTTTACGTGTCTGAGGACACTAGTTGTTTACTAGAAATGCACTATGGTGATTTCTTATATTAAATAGATTAAATGGATAATAAAATGGTAATATAACTGGTAATGATTTACTTTTGATTACTGCTTACTTATTTTCATTTTACTACTGCAGACTATTGTTGCATGCTTACACGCAGTTGGGCACGAGCCTTTGGTGGGTGCCTACTGAGATATATTTATCACACCCTGTTTGGGTCATGCTTTTCGGCCCAAAAAGATTATGTTGCTACAGGTGTAGATAGAGGCAAGAGTCCTTATATAGGTACTTGACTATTGCAGAGGAGTAGGAGGACATGGGGCCGAGCCTAGGCTCGTGATGCCACTACCAGCTGTTTGCTTTGCTTTGCTATACTCTAATTTCTACTGTATTGTATTTATGTATAACATGTTCTGGCTGTTTTCTTAGAACTTGAAACATGTAGCATCATATTTTATATACTGTTGGTTATATCCATTGCTGTTGTTTATTTCAGTAGTTGTATAGATTACTGCTTCTGCTGTCGTTGTATGTTTTATTTTGTATTTCGCTGCGCTACACTTTGACAAATCAGGGCATAGTTTCCCCACTATTAGACCTGGGCCCTCGCTGCTAGTCAGTAGCCTCTGTCATTTGGGGAAATGCGCTTGAGGTTACGTGGTGAACCGGGCTCGGGGCACCCGTTGCATGGCGCCCGGGTCCGGGACGTTACAAAGTGGTATCAAAGGAGTTCTTTTCTTTGACTTACTATTTGGAGCCGTAGTCAGGGATATGACGAATGATAGTTGGTAATAAGTTATGCTTGGGTGTAGCTAACCCGTGTACAAGGAAAAGCCAGTCTACCTCGTATTTTGCATTCTTTTGAATTTTCAATTTTACGGTTGATTTGTTTTCACCATTGGGTGACGCACTTGGATTGTGCTGTTTATATTTTATCGGTGGGTTCTATTTAGTTGCAACCCTATGAGATGAGGGTATGCCGTCTAATGTATCATATGGGCACATGCTAGATATCACATGCTATGCATAGTTTCCATGCCATGTAGGTGCATTAGAATTTTCATGTTGTTGTGATAGTTGTTGTGCTAATAAAGCATGTTGTTGGGATAGCTTCTTGATAAATACCTGCCTTGGGATATGGTATGTTTGTTTGAGCTTGTTTATAGAATGGACGCCAAACTTTGGTTTTTGGGGTGTATGGGCCCCCATTGACCGGAAATTGGTGGATCATTGACTGTTTATTGGTTATAACACAGATAAGATGTCAAACATTGATTTGTGGGGAGTATGGGCCCCCGCAGGTCTGAATTTGACACATAGATGTTAGTTTCAGTGTTTTCTGGGTTCCGGGGATGTTTCTGAGGCATACTGTCCGGAAAACCCAGAATACACGCCGTGTAGGACCTCATACATGCCGTGTGTGTTCTTCTATTCGGGAAGAAAAATGAACTTTTTGAGTACACGTTGTGTACCCCGAGTACACGCCTTGTAGTCTCTTCCCGTGTCACAAACCGTGTGGGCGGCGACATGGGGTAGGGAAGGGCTTGTATAAAACACGCCGTGTAGTTTTTGTGCACGCTGTGTAGTGTGACCCGGAGTCCGGCCGTGTAACTAACAACATGGGTTGGTGAACTCCTTGACAGAACACGCCGTGTTAATAATAGACACGCCGTGTAGTGTGTCATGGGGACTCGACCGTGTAACTAACAACACGGGCCGGTGTCACCTCTCCTTGGACATGCCGTGTACCTATGGGACACACCGTGTAGTCTTGTCCGAGGACAGACCGTGTGGAGTTATCCGTGTGGCGGGGAAGCGGGATGGTGTACACGCCATGTGTGGGTGTAACACACCGTGTGGTGTAAAGTGGAGTAGTTGGCCGTTTCACAGACGACACGGGAAGTTGGAAAATAACACCGTACACCCCATGTAGATATTATACACGCCGTGTAGTTTTGTTGAACGGAAGCCGTGTGGCTTAGCCATGTAGAAGGACCCGGTAAGGGTAAGGGAAGTCAAGTACACTCTGTGTAGTCAGTGTACATGCCATGTAGTCTTGTTTTGAAAATTTTGAAACACCTTCTTCCTCTTGTTCCTTTGTGGTACCTTTGCTTTCAGTCTTAATAATCTTGAATCTGAGGCGTGCTTTTGAACCTGCAGTGTCATGCCGCCTAGACGACCGCGAGTTGTTCTCCAGGAGAGCGAAGACGATTAAACTTCAGTGATGGTGGGCCATGGGCTACCAGTTGATCCTACAGTAGAGCCAGATGCGGCGCCAACTTTTATACTGGACACAGGCACGAAGGCGCAGTTCCGTGAAGGTTTTATACGGTTTATGCAGACCTTTCAGGGAGCACCACAGACTTCTACATCTATGGCCGAGCTGACGTGTATCTTTCAGCAGTAGCATCTGCCTACGTTTTCAGAGGATGGTGGACCACATGCTGCAGAGTCTTGGCTAGGATCGATGCAGACTATTTGCGAGCACCTTGAGATGCCTCCAGGGCGGAGGGTCAAGCTCGCGACTTACATGCTGCGTGATTCCACTAAGAGGTGGTGGGATGTTACCACCCAGTCAGAGCATCACAGGGACATGGTGTGGGAAGATTTTCAGGAAGTCTTCTATGAATTCTTTTTTCCTGAGACGCTGAGGGAATATAGAGCTCGAGAGTTCATGAATCTGCAGCAGGGTGCTATGTCGGTGATGGACTATTCTGCTCGTTTTACGGAGCTTCATCATTTTGCACCCGTGCTGGTGGGTGATGAGATGTTGAGAGCCAGACGTTTTGAGGATGGTCTTCGGTATGACATCCGAGCACTGATGAAGGTTTTCATGTTTCCTACTGTACATGCGATTGTAAACCAGGCATTGATTACATAGAGGAACCTGCGGAAATCGAGTGGTGTGGGCCAGGGCGGTTCAGCACCAGTTACTGGTGTTATTTCTGCTGGCAAGAGGAAGAGACAGATGGACTTCACTCAGGGAAGCAGTACCAGTCAGAAGAATGCTTCAGGTGGCAAGGTTATGTGCTACCAGTGTGGTAGAGAGGGGCACAAAAGACCATAGTGTCCACGAGACCCAGTGGAGTGTCGAGCTTGCGGAAAGATGGGTCATCTGCAACACTTTTGCAGGGTGTTTCCACCAGCTAGTGAGTGGGGTTCTGTGCAGACTCCGCGTACAGGAGAAGGACCAGTGGCTTCTTACTAGTTGGGAAACTGGAATACGTCAGGGCATGCAAGCAGAGATGGTGGTCGTGGCCATGGTAGCCAGATGCCAGGATCACAGAGGCAGCAGGGCGGGAGAGCTTAGGGTAGCCAAGATGTATCGTAGTGTCACGACCCGTCCCGGTGGGGCCCGCGCCGTGACTCCCCAAGCCCTCCTCCAATAGGCCAGGGGCTGGTGACAAGCACCGAGTAGGCATGTCACTAACATGGGAGGAATTGCCTAAGAACTTATAAACACACACACATCTCGAAGGCCACAAATGCTGAAATTTAAAACACTAAGGAACAAAAATGCATTCATACAACGAAACCCAACCAACAGAGCACGACGAAAGGTAAAGTACTGTAAAAGTAAACTGGGCCAGAATACAAGCCCACCAAAAACATGAGTCTGAAAAACTTCAAAGTCCAACCTGTAAGCACAAAGGTACTGGGACTGCTACTTGTAGCCGTAGGAATGCCTCAGCCTGTATGAAACTCAGAGAGCTCGGTCCTGTCCTGGTCCGCCCTGGACTCTGTCAAAAGGCTGCTCGTCTGCACCAGACACAATACATGCAGGCAAAGCCTATGCAGGGGTGAGTATAACAATACTCAGTAGAGGACCCTGAAAAACCACAAAGCAGTACACAAAGTAAAGGTACAGTCAGATATGCATAATATATGTTTACAGAACATATAAAAAAACCAGATATACTCAAAACCTAGGCCCTTGTTCTAGAGACAAGTCACGCAACCGCATACCTCCGCAAGGGATTTTGTTCGAAGATTCCGTGATGTACTAGTTCCGGGAGAACACACTCCATGAGTCTTATAGCTCTGATGGCGTCCATCCGGGATGTGCTGTTCGTCGGGAACCACCACAAGAGATAGTTACACTCATTATGGGAGACACACTCCTACGTGGGAAAGATTTCGATACATAGATGAGGATCATTGCCAGGGCTATGGAGGATACCGCAACTCATCCGAAATTCACCTAATAGGTAGAGGATCAACGCCTGGTAAAGTTGGTCACACCGACGCCTGACTCTACCTAGGGTCTGGAATGGATAGATGATCTCGATCTGGGCCTGTTGGATGGATGCCCGACTCTATCAAAGAAAAGTCCTGCTGAAGGGATCATAATCCGGCGTGAGGGAATGATGCCTGACCTTTAGGGGAAAATAAAAAGGGGCACTAACCCAATGAAATATGTTCAAGACAGGGTGAACAAAAAGACCAATCCATTCTCCAAAAATTACACAGTATGTAGAAATTATACACGCCGTGTTGTCCGACCCTGGGTACTGCCTATGTACAACGGCCCATGTCGTGAGGCTGGTCATGTAGAAAACTTTATACACGGCATGTAGTACGGAGTACACGCCATGTCTGGGTCACTGGGGCTGGCTCCGTGTACTTTGGCCATGTGCCCGTACACGGTCACCAACCCGTGTACTCCAACCCGTGCGATCCGCACACGGGGTGACCCGCGCTGGTGACCTCACCTGGCCGGGTGAGGGAGTACACGGTTGTGTACTCCATCCCATGTCCGTGTATCCCTGGGATACACGCCGAGCTCCACGTAGCAGCCTCTGTCGAGCTATACACGCCGTGCTGCCTGAAGCCGTGTAGAGCATCCCGTGTCCGTGTACCACCCGAAGTACACGCCGAGCTTTGGGGAAGGTCCAACATGCCGTGTGACCGGGGTCACACACCGTGTGGTCCTTCTCTGACCCCGAAACCCTTGCTGCCACCATTAGAACTACAGGACGTGTTCTTCGGAAGTACACACCGTGTATTCTAGAAATTTCTAGGAATGAGGACCTCCTCCGTCGCACCTCCCATGGTGCTCTGATCATTGATCCGGCCATCCGATCACCACGAAACCTTCAGGTTTTGGTCGCCCCGACACCAAGAAGCTGTTTCCGTCGTTTTCGGGCCTTCGATCGGCTCCGAGAACATGATCGGTCTTCCCGCATGAAGAACGATCGAAGAATTACCTTTCTGATCTAGTCCGATTTGTCATCTGCCAACGTCGCCGCACCTCCATAAGGACGTTCTGATGTCGAACCTTCGATTTAGGATCATTTCGTCGCAGAACGGATGCACAACGATCTGTTGTTCGTCGCCCCGCGAAGAACGCGAATAATGCGTGGGGAAAAGGGAGGAAGAAATCCAAATAAACAAATTGAGGAACGAACCTCCTCTATCATTCGTCACGGCGTTGATCCGCTCCCATTAGTAGGTTTAAACGGAGCATAGATCAACATGAATATAAAGCATGGATTAATTCTGCAAAATCATCCCAAAGAAAACCCTCCCGCAAGAACGTACGAATCCGCTGATCAACTTGTTCCTGGTTGATCCGCGTTCGTCATTTAAATTCAAATATGGGGAAAAGAAAATCAAAACAAAACCCCTACCTTTTGAAAGGATCGATCATTGACGAAGGCGTCGTGATCCTTCAATGTCGGCGCAACGATCCTTGGTTTCGATCCATTGTCATTCGTAGTTGAGAATTGCTCCAACAGCTCGTGGATTCGGCAGGGGTTCCTATCAAGTATTGCCAACGATAAGCAATTTTTCACCCATTTAAAAAGGGAAACAAGATTGGAACTTAATTATGCAGCGATATTAATGACCCATACTTTCCAAAACTTGAGTCATTATGACACGCCATTAGTTAAGGAAACTGACGTCCCGTCGCTGTGTATTAAAGAGTCCAGCTTTCAATTAATTTGAAATTATGACACAACATTTAATTAAGGGAACAACTGCCCCTTTAACACGCAGCAGTAGTTATTTCCATAAAATAAAATAAACATTTAGATTTTTATTTTATTTTATTTTATTATTAAAACGTCCAAAAATTAACTTTTTCCCTCAACCCGTGCCGGTCGAGGTTAGCCTCATTCTTAGGTAAAGTCATCGTCCCAGACGCAACGGTGCGCTCGGATTTTTAATCTGGGCATCCGTTTGGAAACTGCCACAACTGCGCACAAGCACCGACTCGATTGACTTAAAAAAGTTCAAACCACCATTCCGGGCTCATTGGACCTCGGAATGATGTGCCGTCTTCACGCCCGGTCTCGAAATAATTCCATATAATATTTTAAAATAATAAACGGAAAATACAAGACATTAAATTCTCCCCACCTTGGGGCTTTACGTCCCCAAAAAGCCAAAACAAAGCCTACTAAAAAAGATGAGGGTACTGGGCATGGATATGGGCCTCCCGCTCCCACGTGCTTTCCTGAACATTCCCGTGCTGCCACTAGACGCGCACTAAGGGAATCGATCACCCACGAAGGATCATTTATTGCCGATCCTCGATCTCCACCAGGTACTCAGCAAAGGTCACTCTATCCTTGATTTCTAGCCCGCCCCAGTCGATGACGTGCGATGGGTCATGCACGTACCTCCTCAGCTGCGACACGTGGAAGACATCATGTAACTGATGCAACTGTGCTGGTAGCGCCAGGCAGTACGCCACCTCGCTAACTCTGCCTAGGATCTGGAAGGGTCCGATGGCCCTCGGAGATAGCTTGCTGCCTCAGCCAAATCTCCGCAACCCACGTAGAGGTGAGACCCGAAGAAAAACGTGGTCTCCCTCCTCGAACTCCAGAGGCCTCTGTAGTCTGTCAGAAAAAGACTTCTGCCGGCTCTGTGCAGTCTTTATCTGCTCCTGGATGATCTGTACCTTCTCTGTGGTAGCTCGTACTAACTCTGGAACCATGAGTGCTGACTCTCCGGGGTCGGTCCAGCAAAGCGGTGACGAGCAGGGTCTCCCATACAAGGCCTCGAACGGTGCCATACCAATGGTGGTGTGGTAACTGTTGTTATATGAAAACTCCACCAATGGTAGGTGGTTCTACCAGCTGTGACCAAAGTCCAAGATATAGACCTGTGACATATCCTCCAGAACCTGAATGGTCCTCTATGTCTGACCATCTGTCTGGGGATGAAACGCTGTGCTCAAGCGTAGCTGAGTCCCAAAATCCTCCTGCAATCCCTTCCACAACTAGGATGTGAAGCGGGAGTCTCAGTCTGAGACTATAGTCGAGGGGATGCCATGAAGCCAAACTATCTCCTGTACGTAGAAGCGTCCCAAGCTATCTACGGAACTCTGCTCCCTGATAGCTAGGAAGTGGGATGACTTGGTGAGTCAGGCAACGATCACCCAGATGGAATCGTGCCCCTTGGACGTCCGCGGTAAGCCCGTCACGAAGTCTGTCGATATTCCATCCCACTTCCACTCTGGAACTTCCAGGGGGTGAGCTAACCCTGCTGGAACTTGGTGCTCATCCTTCACCTGCTGGCATGTGAGGCATCGAGAAACGAACTCTGCCACTGCCTTCTTCATGATTGACCACCAGAACTGACGTCGGAGGTCCTGGTACATCTTTTCAACTCCATGATTTACCGCCAAAGGGGATGTATGGAACTCCCTCAGGACCTCCTCCTGCAATGCTACTAGTACAACAATGCGTCCTCTAAAAAGGAGTACGTGCTCCCCACCTTGCGAATATCCATCAGGAGCATGTCTTGTGGATAAATGAGCTCGTAAGGTCACACAGTTGACATCCCAAAGTTGTGCCTCCCTAACTCACTGTAAGAGTTGAGGGGTGACAACCATCAACTGTAGGTAGGCTGCATCCTCTCCATCTACGAAGGATAACTGCAACGCGGCTAATTGCTGTGTCGCGTCACTCAACAGCTGTGAGCTTGACCTTCTGCTAAGAGAATCCGCCACCTTGTTCCCATTCCCAGGAGTATAGACGATCTCGAAATCATAGTCCTAGAGGAACTCTAGACAACGCCTCTACCTCAGATTCAGGCCCTTCTGTGAGAAGATGTACTTGAGGCTCTTTTGGTCAGAGTAGACAATGAACCACTCGCCCATAAGGTAGTGTCGCCACATCTTCAGTGCGAAGACTACCGCTGCTAACTCGAGATCATGGGTTGCATAGTTCTGCTCCTACGGCCTAAGCTGGCGCGAACCATAAGCAATCACCACGTGCCGCTGCATTAGGACACAACCGAGCCTGTTCCCCGATGCTTCGTAGAAAACTATGTACTCGACACCCTCCTCTGGAAACCTCAAGACTGGGGCACTCGTCAAACTCTGTCTTAGCTACTCAAAAGACTACTGGCACTTTTCTATCCATACAAAGGGTTGCCCCTTCCTGGTCAAGGCTGTCATCGATGCTGATATCCGAGAGAAATTAGAGATGAATCTCCGGTAATATCCTGCCAACCCAAGGAAGCTTCACACCTCTTTCACGCTCCGAGGTGGCTCCCATACTAACACAGCCTCCACCTTGGCTGGGTCCACAGCTACTCCATCTGCTGAGATGAAATGTCCCAGAAAGTGGACCTCTTGAATCCAAAACTGACACTTCGAGAGCTTTCCATAAAGCTGGTGCTCTCGGAGTACGTCCAGAACCATCCGTGGGTGTCTCGCGTGCTCCTCCTCTGACGCCGAGTACACAAGGATGTCGTCCATGAAAACCACTACGAACTGGTCCAAGTACGACTTGATGATCCGGTTCATCAACCCCATGAACACTGCGGGGGCGTTCGTCACGCCAAAGGGCATCACCAAGTACTCATAGTGACCGTAGGGACATCTGAAAGCCTTATTTGGTATATCCTCATCCCGCACTCGTAATTGGTGATAGCCTGATCGAAGATCAACCTTCGAGAACCAATGAGCCCCTCTTAGTTGATCGAAGAGGTCATCAATTTTCAGAAGTGGATACTTGTTCTTCACCGTCACCTAGTTCATGCACCGGTAATCCATGCACAACCTCAGACTCCCGTCTGCCTTCTTGGTAAACAAGACCGGGGCCGCCCAGGGTGAAACGCTGGGTCCCACGAAACCCTTGCTCTGCAAATCCTCCAACAGCACCCTCAGCTCACAAAGCTCTGCGGGATCCATCCGATAAGCCGATGAGGAAATTGGTGTCGTCCCGGGATGTAAGTCGATGCAAAAGTCATTTTCATGGCGGGGAGGTAACCCTAGAACATCTTCCAGGAAGACGTCCTCATACTCAGCCACCACTGCTGGGAACTGAGAGCTCACAATATCTACTGCTCCGAGGGTAAGTCTAGCCAACTCATGAGTGATCGGCTGCCCCCTCCTATGCATGGCCCAATTTGTTCTGCCTGAGTCTCCTTTTCTCTGACAAAGGAAATCTTTGTTCCATCACAGCAGACACACCACACTCTTCGCCTAAAACAGTCAATCTGGGCATGGACCGATGATAACCAATCCATACCAATAATGACGTCGTAAGGCCTCGACACTACCACCAAGAGGTTCCAACTGAAACTCTCGCCTCCAAGGGTAAGATCACACTGTCTGCAAAGGTGCGTGATCGCCGAGTCTCCTCCCGTAGGTGTCTCCAAGCGTAAGGATCGAGTCAACGGTTCTATTGGAATCTCGAGGTTTTGTACAAGACATGTGGCTATAAGGGAATGACTGGAACCCGTGTCTATGAGTATGGAAGCTAAGGTAGAAAATACACAGATCATACCTCGAATCATCCCTGGAGCCCCTAGGTCATATGCCTCGACCGCATGCAGCTGTCCTCGTCCTTGTCCCCCAGCTCCTTGAGCCTGGTGCGGACCTCCTGGGGTGGTGGTGGAAGTAAGTCGAAGCGTCTGCCACCACCTGCAGCTCTCCCATCTCCTCTTCCACGTCCACCGTCCGGCGGATCTGCCTGCTCCATTCTCTGCCTCTGTCTCGATGGTACATCCACCACGTCCCTGTCAGCAGCCCGATGTGTCGGGCAATCTCTAGCGAGATGCCCCCGACCGGCGCATGCTTAACATCGCTTCTCCCTAGGCTGACTGGATCCATCCTGAGAGCCCTGGACTGTCGATCCCCTATCCTGGGTCCTCTTACGACGTCTCCCATGTTCAGACCCATGCGTCTGACGTCGGCTCCCTACTGTCGGTGTCTCCACAACTATATGCCTACTACTGACTGCCGACGGCTGTCTCTGCTCCACCAAAAAGCTCTCGATCACCAAGGCCCACTCGAGCACTCTAGCATAGGTCAATATGAATAGAGGCACGACACTAGCTTAGATGTCTCACCGTAGACCTCACTCAAAGGTCCGAGCCCTGAAGTACTGATCCCTGACCATATCCATCGAGTACCTGGCAAGGTTGGTGAACCTCGATGAATAGTCATCCACCGTCATACTGCCCTGCGGGAGCTGAAGAAGCTCTTGTATGCGCACAACTCTCAGCGTAACCAGAGAGAACTCCTCCTTTAAGAGTCGCTCAAACTCCTTCCATGAAAGAGTCTCCTCTTTGTGAGTCTGCGTGGTCAGAATCCACCATCGTCCGGCCGAACCCTGAAGAAGGCTCTCTCCTAGGATCACCATATGGTCTGCTGGTGTCCTCACTAGACAGAAAACTCTGGTCACCACCTCAAGCCAGTCCTCGGCCGCCTGAGGGTCAGGCTCGCCTCTGAACCTGAGGGGTCTCTATCTCTGGAACTCATAGAGCGCGCTGAACCTGTGCTCCTCACCGGTCGGTACCGCTAGTACCACTGGCTGCTCCACTGGTGGCGGTATAGCAGGTGCACCACCTGGTGGCAATGCCTGGGGAACTGGTCCCTATATCAAATCCTCGTCACTGAGGGGGTCATCCTCATGATCGTGCTGCTTAATCCTAGCGGGTACACGTCGCGGAGGCATCCTGTAAAGAAACAAGATGTGTCACGGTCAATTAGTATATCTGGATAGCTGACACCAAGGATATGGAAGACACAACCCATTCCTATATGATGCATGTACCTTTTATTTCCCCGCAACCAGTATTTTTGTGAACCGGGTCGAAAAGCAAGTTATCAGAGTCCTGGTGTATGGATACGTCGGCCGCCGCACCAACACTAGAGTCTCTGGCCTGAAAGCCGAACCTAAAACACTCAACACTATTGCCCCAATGAAACTCACAGACTCTTAGTCCTAAGGTAGAACAACCCACCTTTGATACCACTCTGTCACGACCCGTCCCAGTGGGGCCCGCGCCGTGACTCCCCAAGCCCGCCTCCAATAGGCCAGGGCTGGTGACTAGCACTGAGTAGTCATGTCACTAACATGGGAGGCATTTCCTAAGAATCTGCACACACACACACATCTTGAAGCCCACAAATGCTAAGATGTAAAACACTAAGGAACAAAAATGCATTCATATAACTAATCCCAACCAACAGAGCATGACGAAAGGTAAAGTACTGTAAAAGTAAACTGGGCCAGAATACAAGCCCTCCAAAAACAAGAGTATGAAAAACTATAATGTCCAACTTGTAAGAAAAAAGGTACTGGGACTGCTGCTCATAGCCATAAGAATGCCTCAGCCTGTAGGAAAATCAGAAAGCTCGGTCTTGTCCTGGTCCGCCCTGGACTCTGTCAAAAGGATGCTCGTCTGCACCAAACACTATACATGCTGGCAAAGACCATGTAGGGGTGAGTATAACAATACTCAGTAGAGGACCCCGAAAAACCACAAAGTAGTACAAAAAGCAAAGGTACAGTCAGCTATGCATAATATATGTTTACAGAACATATAAAACAATCCAGATATACTCAAAACCCAGGCCCGTGGTCTAGAGACAAGTCACGCAACCACATACCCCTGCAAGGGATTTTGTTCAAAGATTCCATGATGCACTCGTTCTGGGAGAACACACTCCACAAGTCTTATAACTCTGATGATGTCCGTCCGGGAAGTGCTGTTTGTCGGGAACCGCCACGAGAGATAGTTACACTCATTACGGGAGACACACTCCTAAGTGGGAAATATTTTGATACACATATGAGGATCACTTCCAGGTCCATGGTGGATACTGTGAATCATTCGGAATTCACCTTATAGGTAGAGGATCAATGCCCGGTAAAGTTGGTCACGCCGATGCCTGACTCTACCTAGGGTCTGGAATGGATAGAGGATCTAGATTCGGGCCTCTCGGATGGATGCCCAACTCTATCACAGAAAAGTCCTACTGAAGGGATCATAATCTGGCATGAGGGAATGATGCCTGACCTTCAGGGGAAAAGAAGAAGGGTCACTAACCCAACGAAATATGTTCAAGACATGATGAACAAAAGGACCAAGCCATTCTCCAAAAAGTACACGGCGTGTAGAAATTATACACGCCGTGTTATCCGACCCTGGGTACTGCCCCTGTACAACGGCCCATGTTGTGAGGCTGGTCATGTATAAAACTTTATACACGGCATGTAGTATGGAGTACACGCCATGTCTGGGTCATTGGGGCTAGCTCCGTGTACTCTGGCCTTGTGCCCGTACACGGTCACCAACCCGTGTACTCTAACCCGTGCGATCTGCACATGGGGTGACCCACACTGGTGAACTCACCTGGACGGGTGAGGGAGTACACGTTCGTTTACTCCATCCCATGTCCGTGTATCCTCGGGATACACGCCGAGCTCCGCGTAGCCGCCACTGCCAAGCTGTACACGCCGTGCCGCCTGAAGCCGTGTAGAGCATCCCGTGTCCGTGTACCACCCGAAGTACACGCCGAGCTTCTGGGAAGGTCCAACACGCCGTGTGACCGGGGTCACACGTCGTGTGGTCCTTCTGTAACCCTGAAACCCTAGCCTCCACCATCAGAACGACATGGCGTGTTCTTCGGAAGTACACGCCGTGTATTCTGGAAATTTCCAAGAATGAGGACCTCCGCCGTCGTGCCTCCCGTGGTGCTATGATCATTGATACGGCCGTCCGATCACCACGAAACCTTCAGGTTTTGGTCTCCCCGACACCACAAAGCTGTTTCCATTGTTTTCGGGCCTCCGATCGGCTCCGAAAACATGATCAGTCTTCCCGCGCGAAGAACGCTCGAAGAACGCCCTTTCAGATCTGGTCCGATTTGTAGTCCGCCAACATCGCCACACCTCCATAAGGACGTTGCGATTTCGAAACTTCGATTTGGGATCGTTGCATCGCAGAACGGATGTGCAATGATCCGTTGTTCGTCGCCCCACGAAGAATGTGAAGAATGCGCGGGGAAAAAGGAGGATGAAATCCAAATAAACAATTTGAGGAACGAACCTCCGCCATTGTTCATAACGGCGTTGATCCGCTCCCGTTTTTAGGTTTAAACAAAGTAGAGATCAACATGAATATAAAGCATGGATTAATTCCCCAAAATCATCCCAAAGAAAACCCTCCCGCAAGAACATACGAATCCACGGATCAACTTGTTCGTGGTTGATCAGTGTTCGTTGTTTAAATTAAAATACAGGGAAAATAAAATCAAAACAACAACCACTACCTTTTGAAAGGATCGATCATTGATGAAGGTGTCGTGCTTCCATTGTCGTCGTGATCCTTCAATGCCGGCACAACGATCCTTGGTTTCAATCCGTTGTCGTTCGTCGTTGAGAATTGCTCCAACGCCTCGCGTATTCGGCAGAGGTCCCTCTCAAGCGTTGCCAACGATCAGTAATTGTTCACCCATTTAAAAAGGGAAAAAATATTGGAACTTAATTACACGGCGATATTAATGACCCCTACCTGCCAAAACTTTAGTCATTATGACACACCATTAGTTAAGGAAACAGATGTCCCATCGCTACGTATTAAAGAGTCCAACTTTCCATTTATTTGCCATTATGAAAAAACATTTAATTAAGGGAAAAACTGCCCATTTAACACGCTGCAGTGGTTGTTTCCATAATATAAAATAAACATTTAGATTTTTATTCTATTTTATTTTATTATTAAAACGTCCGAAAATTAACTTTTTCCCTCGACCCGCGCCGGTCGTGGTTAGCCTCATTCTTAGGTAAAGTCATCTTCCCGGACGCAACGGTGCACTCAGATTTTTAATCCGGGCATCCGTTTGGAAACTGCCACAACCGCGCACAAGAGCTGACTCACTTGACTTAAAAAAGTTTAAACCACCATTCCGAGCTCACTGGACCTCAGAATGATGTGCTGTATTCACGCCCAGTCTCGAAATAATTCCGTATAATATTTAAAAATAATAAACAGAAAATCCGAGACATTACACGCAGGGTCGCGACACTGGGCAGGCATATGCAGTGCAACAGACCCAGCCGGAGCAGGATTTCGGACCTTCTACAGTCAGAGGTACTATTCTAGTAGCTTCTATCTTGTCTTCAGTAATTTTCGATATGGGTGCTACACATAGTTTCATATCCGAACCTGTTGTGGAGAGCTTTGGGCTCGGTGTTTCTACTTCTTCTGATATCATGACACTAGAAACTCCGTTGGGGACTAGGACGGCTTGTGTGCGTCAATGTAGGGAGTTCTCCCTTGATGTGGGAGGGTGTCACTTCCTTTGGGACCACTATGTCTTGGAGATGAAGAGCTATGACGTCATTCTCAGGATGGACTAGTTGGTTCCTTTTTGATCCTTTGTAGACTGCTATCGTTGCAGGGTGCGTTTCACGTCACCAAAGGACGGAGAGTTTCTATACAAGGGCGAATGGGATGTTCAGGTGAGTCGAGCTGGACCAGAGCATCATGGGTGAGGTGGAGTCACATCTCAGATTACAAGATTATATCTGGATGATCAGGGGACTTGTCAGATGAATTTCCCTCTAGTTGTTGATCGTTTCAGGGATGTCTTCCCAGATGACTTTTTAGGTCTACCCCTGGAGCGTGAGGTGGATTTCTCTTTTGATCTAGTTCCAGGAGCAACACCGGTGTTCATTCCTCCTTATAGGATGGCCACGCCTGAATTGAAGGAGCTCAAGAGGCAGTTAGAGGAGCTACAAGCGAAGGGTTTTATCCGACCCAGTACTTCTCCTTGGGGTTCTCCGGTCCTTTTTGCGAAAAAGGCGGACGTTACCCTTAGACTTTGCGTGGATTATCGGAAGCTGAACCAATTGACGGTTAAGAACCGATATCCATTGCAGAGGATAGATGATCTATTTTATCAGATTCGTGGAGCACGAGTGTTCTCGAAGATTTACTTGCGATCCGGATATCATCAACTGCGTGTTAGACCATCTGATATACCTCTCACAACTTTCAGGAGTATGTATGGTCTATATGAGTATATGGTTATGCCGTTCGGACTCAAAAACGCGCCAGTAGTTTTCATGGGTCTGATGAATCTTGTGTTCCATCCGTATCTTGATTCCTTTGTGGTGGTATTCGTGTATGACATCTTGGTGTACTCTCACACTTGACACGACCATGCCACCCATCTTGAGATCGTGTTGACTACACTGAGAGAGTATCGACTATATGCTAAGCTCTCAAAGTGCCACTTTTGTATGGACCAGATTCACTTCTTGGTTCACATTATCTTAGAGGCCGAAGTTGCATTAGACCCAGAGAAGGTGAGAGCGGTAGTTTCTTGGGAGTAGCCTAAGAACGTGTTTGAGATACTGAGTTTCTTAAGGATGGAGGGTTACTAAAGATGCTTCATACATGACTTCTCCCGCTTAGCAGCATCGTTGACAGGTCTGACTAAGAAGGGTGTGAAGTTCATTTGGTCAGAAGCTTGCGAGATAGCTTTTCAGGACCTAAAGGGATGGTTGATATCATCACCGATCCGGATACTCCTAGAGCAGGGGAAGAGTTATACAGT